>OX376169.1:10063235-11401962 GCA_947363495.1 Euzophera pinguis | reverse complement strand
TATCGAGCGTGTTTCCCAGTAACTATATTTTCAAATAAATAGAATATAAATTTTATTATTTAAAAAATCATAATAAAAAATCACAGTAAAAATCTTCAGCCACTTCACCAAGGTCCAGTACCTTGGCTTGGTTAATTGTGGTGATTAAGGGTCGTCTAAATAAGTTGCATTGCATGGTAATTAAAATGGTAATGGTAGCTGTACGATATCACACCCTATCGAGTAACACATCTTCCAAAGCACGGACGAGCTATGATTATGACCTCCGTCACAATGCCACTGGTGATAACCGATGCAAACTTAGGTCACGTTCTAGCTTTTCGCTGATCTGCTCCTATCCAATATTTACCTTAGTGGCGTGATGCAGTCCAGCTGCGGTGCGCTGGCCGTCCAGTCCTCAACGGGCTGGAAGCGCACCTTCGCGTTGGAGAACACTTCGCACTCGGGCGCGTGCGCGGGGGAAGCCTCGCACTCCGCGCCACATATGGGCCACCCGCACCGCGAACATAGGGCGTTCTCCACCAGGTTGTAGCAACCGAGGCACAGTGGCGGACTGTCTGTTGTCACATTTTATGATATGAGCACGATTTGTTCTTCTCCTTTCTCACCCGCCCTACCTATAACCTTCGCTACGATGATTCTTCGGTGCATGGCCTGATGGCTATCACATGCAAAAAGAACTTCGTGTAAAACCGTTTCAATTTAATTAGCATTCAAATATACAAACTCTTCAGTTTTTCAATCGACATTCAAAATCGGGAAGAATCAAGATTATTATTTATTTTATTTTTGTTTTATTCGGAAAACCATACAATTAATAATAACTACACACATATCAGCCTTAAATATCTAATAACACAATTAATAGGTTTTCGCATATTGAAATAACTGAATATTTCAATAGGCGTTTTGGTTAATTTATAATTATTAAATATTGGAATTCCATAGTTAATATAAAATAAATGATAAATTGTAAATATATAATAGAAATAAATTAAAAAATGTACTAAAATAAAAAGAATAATTGAATATTTTATTATTTTGTAAATATCTATCGATTGCCGATTTAACAACAAACAATAACACTCTTCAACTGTTAATAGGACCAGAGTTCCATACGAATCTTTAAACAGTAGGTATATTTTTTTTTTTAACTAAACGAAAGTTTTTAACAATCTGCAGATATAAATACGAAACCCCCACTGCATATTAATGCAAAAAAAAAGCCTCTCCGCGTGTCGTATCTATTCGTCTAGCGACCGCGGGCAGCATCTACAGGGATTGCAAAAGTGGGGCCGATGTCGGCCGATCCACGCCATATTCTTTATAACATTATTCAACAGAATAATTGAAAAAAATACTTGCCGGGTTTCGGCCCCACCACGAACGGCGTATCCGTAAAAATTAATTCACCGGTTTCCAAATCCTTGTTCGCCACCAAATATCTGCCATATTTTTCATTCTGAAGAACATCATAGTTAGTCACTGAGTTTTCCTCCATCTTAACAATTCACAGTTAAATGCAACCAGCGAGATATGGTTCTTGTGATTACAGAACTGAGATTGACGCATACAGACGCTGGCGTCTGAATTTACATACGGCTAAAATAAGAATAGCCCATTCGAGAATTGGAACGATCGAACTCTCGGGTTCGGGAATATTTCCAAGGCACATACAAACAATCTAGCTGTTTCTAGAAATGTTCGTCAACAGTCAATCAAATGTTGAGACTTGAGAGAAACCAGTCCAAATTATTTGGCTAGATGTCAATTCGTTTTCCTTTTAATAATTTGAACGTTAGGGAGTAATGTTTAAGTAATTTTGCGCATTAGATAAATCGGTTCTATCCTATCCCCTCTCTCCCGGGGGACTTAAAAGTTGATTAAGGGAATAACAAAAGTCTCACACAAATTATAATTGTAGTTTCCTTTAAAGAGTCCTGTCCGACTTGAGGTGGATTCTACTAATGACAGCCTTCCTATGGATGGAGGACTGACGTCAAGCACCTGATCGACTAACTAGCTAGTTATAAAAATGATGACAATTAAGCAGACTCCTGGCTCCGAAACTAGGCGGCATGGGTTGCGACGGGGACGACGACGCTTTGATTATGACAACTAGAATGCAATATAAGACAGCTGATCTCTAAGGGAACATGTTATTTACGTTAACCATTATCTGCCCATTATTGAATTCTAAGTAGGCACTTCTTTTAGGAAGTTTTAGGTATATCACACATAATAAAGATTAAAATATTTTTGAAAGAAGTTTGAACCTAAAAAACGAGATGGTCAGTGCCTGTCGTCGAGTTTATTCTGTTTAATAAATAGCCGCGTGCAGTACACATATAAACTTTTATATTTGTTTCATGAATTTACACGATGTTCCGTGCATAGTTAACATTTGTCAAAAGTCAAAGTGCTTTTGAGCTGCGTCTGGTGATGTTGGCGGACAGCCAACAGTCAGTGACGGACAGCGGGTCACCGTGAAGAAGTCGTGAAAAGGCTGTCCATAATACAACTATTTTTAATTCCTACAACGAGAAGAAAATAAGGTTTGTAAGATTGAGTTATTCGTCTGAAGTACGTATACTTATCAATGATATGAGTCATTATCCGAGCGTGTTTCCCAGTTTTATGCTCTAAGACATGGTGGTGTGTGTAGATATTGTACAGGTTATTACAATGGATCGACTGCCATTAAAAATCTGTGATCCTTTTTACAGGGAAACTATATCGGTGTACCTATTAGTGGCCAACACTGTCGGACTTTTCACTGGTAGAACATAATTGGTGGGGACCACAACTGAACAATCGCCTGAAAGCATCAGAAGCTCTATTTTTTTTAATGTATGACATATATATATGTCGAATGAAAATCGTTCGATATCGAACAAAAATCCTTCGCGTTATCGAACGAAACTTATTCGACTAGCCGATTTTGCGTGAGTCACACTTTTAAAATAGAGTTCCTTATCTGACAAGCCTAATGACTGCCTCTCTCAATCGCTCTAGTTATAACAGCCGGGTCAATTAGTTCTTTAGTATAAGTAATGACACCAGGGTGTACATGGTCGATTGACAATGTATCAAGTATTGACGTCAATAAGTGATATTTATCCATACTTCCATACTATCCATATCCATACTATATATTATAAATGCAAAAGTCTGTCTGTCTTTCTGTCTGTTACGCTTTCACGGCCAAACCGCTGAACGGATTTTGATGAAATTTGGTATAAATGTAGTTGAAAACCCGGGGTCCAAGATAGGCTACTTTTTGACGCAGGCGGAGCTGCGGGAAAAAGTTTGTATCGTATATTGAAAATAAACGATTTCATTTCACCTATACGAAATGATGATGATGTATACAAAAAGTAGCAATGTTTTTCCCGGGGTTCCATTTTATTTCTTCTTATTAATATATCATCTGCTACTATGAAAATAAATGTATATCTAGATTTTATTTTTTACTAATTTAAAATTAGTTTTTAATTTCAAAAACGCTACATATAATCTGAATAAAGATTAATGCTACCCTGCTTATACACATACCCATGTGTAATTTTAGAATATGTAACCAACCTATTTAACTAAGTTGAATACAAACTTCAATGTTGAATTAAATGAAAAATAAAAAAGTATTAAGTAGGCGCCAAATCAACTGTACTACTAAGTAGCACTAGGTATGAACTAAATCGGTGCCTAATAGATTTCAAACAAAAATTATGGGTAATCTAGACGAATTTTATTGAGTCGATTTTTCGTTCAAAATAAATTTAGTTTAATGATTTATTATTAATTATGTCAGTTTTTGAGTATATTGAGTACATATATAAATCCGATAATGATACAGTGAAAAATATTGTGGCGTTATGGAGATCGACCTGCGGTCTCCCTGCTGTGGAGGCGGCCATCAAAAAGGAAGTGATTCCCTGCATTAATACCGTAAGTTATTAAAAATAAATTTATGATAGATATAATACTCGCAATCATTTATAGTATTTAGAGTATGTTTGTGTAATATAAAGCGGTTAAGTATAATGTAAACTTAGTAGTGTACTGATGACGTATATATATATATGTATATTCTAGTAAGTACTTAGGTACATACCTGAAATATACCTAGCCGTCGCTTAGCCAACACTTGCCTTGTTAAGTCCGACATGTATTTTCGATGACCATTCAAAGACTAAAAGATTAGAAAATAATATTTTATTTTTTTTGTCTCCCTATTTGGGATTTTTTTAATTAATGGCTCATATCTATCGTGACCATTTATTTTTACTCAAAACGGGGCATATTCACGTCAATTGGTAAGTTTATATAGAAGAGCCCTATTTTTGAAATGTATGACATATATGTCGCATGAAAATCTTTCGATACCGAACAAAAATTATTAGACTCACCGATTTTGCGTAGACCCACACTTTTCAAAATTAGCATTCTTGGAAGACTTTTTAAACATCGGTCAATTTATTACCTTACCTAACTGCCTGTTTAGCATGTGAGACTAAACCACTTTCAAGAAATAAATTAAACGAAAAGCAAGAAAAAAGATTCGACCACCCTACCATAATTCTGCCAGCTTTCAAGAAACAGCAAAAAATATAATCAAAATTTAATATTTCAAAAAGTTTAAAAAGATGTTACTCAAAACCTATAAAATTGACCAAAAAAATTGTTATAAGTGGGATGGTTCAGATTTTTCTCCTGCTCCTATCCTAGACTACTTTCGATGCACTTTGATGCCTAGCTGAATGAAAACCTCAATTGCGCTGTTTCGGAAACGGCATTTCGGAAAATCGGAACAATTTAAAAATAATAAAAAAAAAAAAATCGTTCGACTCACGTTACGACGAATTAATATCATTCGATATCGAACACAGTAATTCGTGCGAGTTAAGTACAAATATAACACTCCGGATTACGGCTTAGTTATAGAAATCAAAATTTAATGACTTGATCTACAGGATGGTACTCTGGGTGAAAAGGTGATATGCAAGGATGACGACGGGCACAGAGTGGAATGCCCCTGTTATCTTGATGATAATAATGATGATGATAACAGCAAATCCTTTGTACTGGTAAGTTTGATAATGATTATTTATTTATTTAATTAAAATAAAAAAAATTAATTACATCTTGCATTAAGTGCAAATGCATCTTAAGGTTTGGAGAATTTATAAATTGCCTGATTTTTTTTTTTTTTTACTACATGAGTGTTTTGAGGGTGCACTGACCTTTAAACCTTTCATTCATTTTGTTAAGAAAATTTGAATTAAGTAATTCACATCCCCTAAGAACTGCAGCCCGGGGCAGGTGCTCCGATCGGTTCGAATAATTGGTTCGGATTTAGGAGCCATAATTTAAAAAATTATGACTGACCTAATCGGCGAGTCGAATGAAAATCGTAAACGAAAATAATTCGACCGGTTTGCGTCATGTTTACGACTTTCTGTAGTACACAGATATTTCCGACGGGTTGTTGTGCTTACTATTTCATTTTTCTTCATTCAACTTTAAATTATCTATTCACAAATTTATAAGTCCCATCGTCTAACGCCTATTAGATGAAGAAAAATCTTGTAATCTGTCTACAAGTTTTTGTTGCATACAACCTATGCATACAACCATCACACAATGTAGTTAGTCAGAGTATAGGGTCGACTGAGTACGTATGTAACCCACTAGACGTAAATGAATGAATTTAGAATTTAATTTTCTACTCCATAACTTTTCTCTTTCAAATTACGCGCTCGCGCTTTAGAGTCAAAGCGAATTTTTTTAAGCATTTAATTAGCGCGTCATTACTACTAGAAACATAAATATCTATCAATTAGATATTATACGACATTATTTAAATGTAGGTTACAAAGTGTGTTATTATTTTAACAATAAAAAAATATAAAAGAGTTAACTTTGATCATGAAAAGTTATCCTTTCTTTTTGAATGATACATGTCAAATTGACTTTGATGTGTAATGTTACAGTTTCTATCTTTATATTATTTGTGAAGGTTTTATAAAGTATATAAATAATATAAAATTATTAAAAATATTTAATAAATTAAATAGACCTTATCCTTATCTCATTGCTGAAATAAAATTGTTTTAATATATCGATAATTTTTGTCAATATGCTTATTTCCGGCCATATTGCAAAATTTTACGCCCTCTGGTGATAAAATTCGTAAACTAAAAATTGTCTTGTGGTGTGGTGCGGTCGTCTGATTTGGCAATTCATTTGCCTTGAAATCACAGTAATTCAGTTCAATCTGTGAATTAGTATTAAACCCTAGTAAGTATTGTGTTTATTTGTGGTTCTATATCTTAATTTTCATGCCTCAGAGTTTATTAACGATATGTTTTTTTAGGTTAACAATTTATATTCCGCAGCCGGGACCACTGACTCAACATTGAAATCATTCGCCTATGCTTTATTTTTACTCATTATTTTGTAGTAATATAGACAAATCAATAAGCTACACATAATCTTAATTGTTAGTTAATTTACAAACACTAAACTTTTATGCGGTCCTCGCTGGTGCGAAAGTCTATTTGATGACTGGATTTTCCCTTTGAAATTAAATTCGCCTCATTTTCGTAAAGGTCAAGTTCACGGTTACTATCGTCTACATGTAGATATTTAAAAGTACAATGAACTTTACCAATTAAGACTTGATTTTAAGAGCTTAGTCATAATGCTTGTGTGTTATGTAATACCTGTACTGAAAGTGGTTTGTAAATAATTTGGTGCGGGGAATATAACCCTGACATATCTGGCACCGATAATCCAATTCGTCTGTTTATAATAACCTCTCAGAATCTAGATATAATTCCTCACAGGTGTGGTTCAGGAACTAGGTCTTGTGTAGAGTTCCTATTTATATTTTATGGTCTGTACCTATATGGTTCTGGGAAAAAATGGTTACTTATCTATCTGTGAAATAAGCATACTTTGGTACTTCCTGTATCTTTAGATTTATTTTCATTTGAAACAAAATCCCAAAATCATGCTATACCTACTATGCATTAATATCACCACTATACCTGAAATAAGTACTAAAAGTACATACAAGGACAAAATTTATGGACTTAACTCCAATGAGACTTTACCCTTGTGAACCCCAATAAACCACTAAGCTACTAGCATGCTCGTACCAGAGGAGGCTCAGGAGAAAATTTGTCAAAAGTTAAGAGTGGAGGTCCGCATTGGAGGATATACTGAAAAGATTTTACTGCATCAAATCTTATTAAAGACCTCTCTCTCTCTTTTCCCAACCTTTCAGCCTTTCTCAACCGCTAGGGTGTAGGCCTCCTTATGCCATTTCTCTCTGTCTTGTGCAATCTCAATCCATTTCACACCAGCTGTTCTTCTGATATTGTTAGCTCATTGCATTTGTGGTCTTTCTTGTGGCTGATTTTCATCCCAAAGTCTTCACTCCACCAGAGACTTCCACCATGAGTCCCTATTTCTGGGGACATGGCCAGCTCATTGTCATTTAAGCTTAGCACACCCAACAACATCAGTAACTTGCTCTGTGTTCTGAGCCCCTGGTTGCTTTTGCGGCCTTTTCAGCAGATTCCTTTAATAGTAAAGAGCAACTTCACTGGAATAGAAGAATTATGAACACATTTAATATCTTCCTCAATAGAAATACGTCTATTTTGTTACATATTGATATGCTCATTTGTCTGTGTATTTGCAGAAAATGGCAGAAGCACCCCCAGCACCAGCCTTCACCACCCCCTACTATTCGGACCTCGGCAAGAAGGCCAATGATGTCTTCAGTAAGGGCTACCACTTTGGTGTGCTCAAACTGGACCTTAAGACCAAGAGTGCATCTGGAGTAGAGTTCACAAGTGGCATCGTCTCTAATCAAGAGAGTGGGAAGGTAAATTAAGTAAAATAATGATAGAAAGATGTACTCATTCTTGTACCATTCATGATCATACTTTGTAAAAGATTGAACATTTTCAAGCCTATCTTCAGGTAGTTTAAAGATTTTAGTCTGTAGAATAGTCCCAATTTTATCCCACCATGAATATCTAAAGAAAAATTATAACACAACTAGGCTAACTAAGATTTGTTAACCTTAGATGATGAGATATATAAATCTATAACATATTTTCTGGCTTTTGTTCTATTTACAGAATTCAGTTAGTGTTGTTAATTAATGTTTGAAATAATTTTTACAGGTGTTTGGCAGCCTTTCATCAAAATATGCCGTGAAAGACTACGGCCTCACTTTCACAGAGAAATGGAACACAGACAACACACTGGCCACAGACATCAGTGTCCAAGACAAGGTTGCGAAGGGCCTGAAAATCACACTAGAGGGTACATTCGCACCACAGACAGGGTAATTCAAAACTTTAATTTTAAAAACTGGTACAAATTATTAACACTTAATTTATTCTATACCGTCACTTCACCACTAAGTGCGTCCTTTTCTTATTTTTTGACAGTTTTCCCTTCCACAGGACTTTAAAGGCTTATAACTTATTTACTATTGGACAGATTCAAAAAATACTTTCACTTTTTGAATTAGGGTACTCCAATTCTGGATATGAATAATAAAAAAATATTGAGTAGAATATTATTATATTATAGCCTGTTTATTGCTTAGGATTCCACATTAAAATAAAAAAGTTACTAAATACCAAATGTTACTTAAGTATGATTTTAATTTTTAGAAGCAAGACAGGTAAACTGAAGACACAATATGCCACCGAGAGGGTTGCTGTGAACACTGTGTTGGACCTGGACCGTGCAGGCCCACTGGTGGATGTGGCTGCTGTCCTGGCACACAAAGGCTGGCTGGCCGGAGTCCACGGACAGTTCGACTCCAAGAATGCTAAGCTGACCAAGAACAACTTCGCTCTTGGCTATCAGACCAATGAATTCAACCTCCACACTAATGTGTAAGTACGGTTACTTATTATCTTAGTTGGTCACTAAACTAGAAAAAAAATTGTTTTGCGTTTTGGAAGTAACAAGTAAACTGGAGGTTAGCATGCTTTGTTCAGATGTTTCTAGTTTGATGAAGACTGCAAGGTGCATTAGGGTTTTGTTATGGGACCTCTTCTGCTGGTGATCTTTAAATAAATTGCATCGAAGATGAGAAATTCCATACACCTACAATTACCAAAACTATAAAGTAAACTCTGTTTAGCTGTTACAAAGCAAGTATAACATCTTGTGTTTTCTGAAAGAACCTTCAATTCAATGTTACAAGTTCACATTTCTGCAAAGTAAATATTAATCTGTGAACATTGTTTACACAGCTCATAATTAACTAAATTTAGTTGTACAAATTGTATTTTAACAAGGCCGTATGCTGAAAAAGTTTTCAGTGCAATGTCTTGCTAATGATTTTGTAGTTACATAAGAGCAGGAATAAATCAAGTTCAGTGGGCTTAGTCCCCTCTAGTTTTAAACCAGTTACGCCCAGTGCAGCAGTCTGTGTGACATTGACCTTAATGACTGGCGTTAGTTCTCTATTGTTCTGTTTACTGCATTGCATATTTTCTAGTAAAATACAAAATGCTTTGCTCAACACTACTAACCTTGGAATATAATTTATGAACAAACAGTTGTTATATAAGAAGAGATTTGGCTCAGTTTCATTTATTGTAAAATTGCTTTTAAAATGAATGATAATGGTTTAATAAGTGGTATAGCTGCGCCTCCCGATTTCACCCATCCATTATGTGTATGTGTGTCTTTAACTTTTCTCGGTAATCAAAGTAGGTAAATCAAAAACCATGACACATTGAGTTTCAATCCTCTTTCCATAAGGCAACTAATATTATTTATATGCCAGCCACGGAAAGCAGCATAGAGGCCAGAAACATGCCAATTTTTCTGGAAAAACAATGTCTTAGTTTGAGCTAATCGACACGAAAAGAAAGTTTTTGTCAGTAAAATAAGAAAAACACAAAACTTGAACAGTGACAATGGCAAGGAATTCGGCGGATCGATCTACCAGAAGGTGTCGCCTAAGATCGAGTGCGGCATCAGCATGAAGTGGACGTCAGGCTCCGCGGACACGCTGTTCGGCGTCGGCGGCAAGTACTCGCTCGACGCGGACACCTCGCTGCATGCTAAGGTCAACAACAAGTCCCTCATCGGGCTCGGATATCAACAGAAGTTGAAACCTGGTGAGTTCTGCTTTTGCTTAATGTTTGATCAAATTCTGTCCATCTTTCTACAAAAAAGTTAGACATCTGTTCAAGATGTGTTTAAAAATAAATGCTACCATAAAACTATATATAAAACTGTATCTAAAGTTAAACAGAGTTTGTGATGAATGGTAGTTAGTCTAAGAATACTTACTATAGATAAACATAGTTTTACAGTAGCAATTTTTAAAAACACATGTTGATCTGACGTCTAACTTTTGTCTTAACTGTAAGTTGAGTCAATAAGAATTTTAAATCAAATCATTTATTTCGCATAAGTGAAAAAAAGTCTCATTATTATAGACAGAAAGACAATCCAAATATGAGACTCTACTTTCAATCACAATTTTAAAAATTAGACAACTCCTCAGCTTTTTATTAGCAGCATTTAAAAAATTTCTTTGTTAATTTTGTTGCGAAAGATATTATCAAATTACAACAAAATTACTATTACATAATGAATCCTATAGTATCAATAAAAACAAGCGATCAATCATTGTCTTTTGAAGGGAATCTTTTTCTTTTACACTGTCCCAAAATAATCAATAAAATTTAACACTGTTTATATTGGCTCTCTAGTTATCACATTGAATCACATGTTTGATATTGTTTTAGTTTATCACAGAGCAGTTGACAATCTTATCTGAATGAAAATTCTGGTGTGACATGAATATTAAACTCATGATAGTCATATGATATGCATTTAAATGCTCATCTTCAATCCGTCTAAAAGTTCTATATTGTAATGCTATTACAGTTTGTGATCAAGGGAATGAACTTTGGAGTTGTGTTGTGAGCTAGCAACTCGTTAGTTTTTCAGACTTTTGTTATGGTCTATTCCCACTTGAGCACTTCAGCAGAAGAATTTTTACTTTATCTACATTTTATAAGACCAGTACCAATAATCAGCTGTGCTACCTTTTATTTGATTACTGATCTTATACCTATATTTTTTGTAGCTAAATGTATGTAAATTATTTAGAATTCTTTCACATTGGAAATCAGTTCCCAAATGTTTCCTCAGTGATAATTGATCCTTAGCCTTTTGTATTTATGCTAACGTTGTAATGTGTGATTGACAGGCGTGGTGCTGACGCTGTCGGCCGCCATCGATGGCCAGAACTTCAACGCGGGCGGACACAAGGTGGGGCTCGCCCTCGAACTCGAGCCCTAGGCACTGCACGCGGCTGCTAGACTTGTAGATAAACATAATGCCACATAACTGTTATATGACAGTAGAGAGCATATATAGCAAAATCAATTTAAATAGTCTCTTCAGTGTTCTCTTTAGCATAATCGAAGCGTTAAACGCGTCTCACACGAGCGCCGCCAGTACAATCTATAATATATATTTAAAAGGCGGACGCGCTTCCGTACATTAGATTACAATGTATGTTTGTTGTAAGCACGCGACATTGACGCATCCTATATTTCTTGCAAAATAATTTGATTTGCCCCTCCCCCAATTGATTTGATCCATACGAGTTATTGTGTAAATAAGCACCAGTGGTGTGTTATTGATTGAATGGAAATAAAAAATGGATAGTCTGTTGCAATCAGCACCAACTTGTTTTATTGTGAGCCCCGAGCGAGTACCGCCTTCCCCGAGTACAGTATCTACGGAAGTGTTTTATATAATTCCTTTGTGTATGTATTTATTTTTTTATTTTTGGTTTCAATAAGATGTTAATAAAGGTTTTTAATTTTGAGTACATCATTCTTTGAATATGTAGTTATTTTTTTTACATAGTTTTTTTATGGTGAAAGATAGTTTGCTTTTTCGAATACATGTAGGGATCGCAGCTCATTCGTCCCCTGGAATAGTGGTAGATTCAGCCCCAGATTATATTTACTTACGTTTTGGCTACAAGTCACAAACAAAAACTCTTCACTGTAAGAAAGTTTATTTAAGGCTGGAGCACACCGGATGCGTATACGTGCACGTCGACGTAGACGTACCATTACGTTGTAATGTTTGGAGCTTAATGAGACATGGCACCGCTTGCGTAACGTATACAGTCTGCGCCTACGCATTCGGTGCGCCATGTCTTATAAAATTCCAAACTAAAGTTATTTTACGCCGTTAAAAAACTAAGACTACTGTATCATCTCCTCCTCCATGAGCTTGGCCATCCAGTCGGGCTCGGCTGCGGCGATCTTCTCGATGAGACTGTTGACCTGGTAGCACAGGCTTTGGATCTGCTTATCCCACTGCGGGAGGATCTCACGTGCTGCAAATGCAAATATAGTGCTCGTTAACGTGTGGAGAGACGCCATTAATTCGAAATTAATTTGAAAAGAACAAGACTTAAACACATTTTGACCAAAATGTGTTTTTCTTTCACATCAAAAAAGGGCTTAACATATTTTAGTTAAAAAGTGCCTTACAAACGTTTGTTAACTGTTATGGATTAAGGCGGTCACAGTTTGGCTAAGTTTCCTCATACAAATTATACATATTAAGTGTTGCCGGTTATTGAACTGATTTAGCCAAAAAACAAACCAATTGCCCATCATTTATACATACTCGAATGAAACAGAGATTTTTTTTACGAGGTCCTTTTTATAGGACCTAGTGTCATTAAGCATTGTTATTCATAATGATACACTCAAGGTGCTCGAGCATTGTGATTGGTTAAAAAACGTCGGCCACTAATTTGTCAACAAATGTCGAGTATTGTGATTGGCTAAAAATTGTCGACAAATGTGATCGTAGTCAATTGCTTATTTGTAGAAATGCAACCTTAGGTGTCACTTAGGTATATCAACGGGAGAAATAGATTGTCTCGAGCAACGTTCAAAATGAGACAGGTCGCGAGGCGTAAGCTGAGCTTTGCATTTATGTGAATGCACATAGTTATCGTATATGCGTGAGGCAACTCCGCCGCGCACCTTCCGCACTTCACCTCTTGTACCACCTCTTTTCGTGATCACTCACACAAATGCAAAGCTCAGCTTAGGCCTCGCGACCTGTACTTGAAATAAAGTCATGTTCAATAATAATAATAAAAAAGTGTCTTACTCTCAAAATGCACGACTGAGCTGATCTGATCGATGTACCCGTTCATTCGACCCTCGCTGATCATATGGCTTGCTATTCGTTCGGCTTTAGCGGGGGGCGTCTCGAGAAGTGCACCGAGCTCTTCAAATGTGATGTTGTTATAGAGCTTGCTCGCTGACAGTAGGTTGTGCTCGAACACCGCGCGATCCAGAATCGTCGACCCGTCGGAGGTCGTCGCCTGACAAAGTCAACATTTCCTTATTAATTCACCGACTGGCAGGAGGTTGACCTGAATAGGGAACAGTGGAGATATCTTGTGTCACTGAGCCATGGCAATAAGTAAGTAGGTAATTTAACTTCTGTCTGTTTCACGAAAGAATTGGGCATCTTCGTCTTGCAGAATTTTTCGTTGTTTCACTATTGCTGTAATTCTTTCGTGATACGGACTACAATCGGCGTACGTAAAGTAACTAGTGAAGGATCCGACGTTCAGATCTTTAGGTACCTTTGGACCAAGGCATTGTATTCAAAGGTATGGAATAAACGGTCATGTCGTAACTATCCAACTAACTGTCTCTGTGCTCCAGTGGTTAAGTCATTAAAAATAGGTTCGATTCTCATGGAAAGCATACTTTGTTTAGTTATTTCCAATTTAGTTAGGACATTGCAGGTTTGAATTACCTGATTGTCTGATAATAATGATGATTCCGTGCTGCTTCGAAAGGGACATTATCCGTTGGATATGGCTGTCATTTGGTGGCCGTTAAAGGAACCACGTCCGAGGTCGAAAGGCGCGGTTATGAAAAACTCTGCCACCAGAGTACAGGTTCGATTGACTATGAATGAATGAACTGTAAAAGGGACACCTTCTGATGTGTCTGCATGAGAGCCTCAAACTCGTGCAGCTCGGAGCGGCGGATGATGCGGTCGAGATACATCTTCTCGAGGATGGAGAAGGCGGGCAGCTGCTGGCAGCGCTCGTCCTTGAACAGCGTGGCCAGCATCCGCGAGCGTTGCTGGCCTGCACACCAATATTAACAATACTTATGTTCCGAACGGACACTCACATCCTGACACCAAAACAGATACCGCACCTTACTGAGGTTTAGGGTAAAAATCGAAAAGAAAAACAATGAGGATCACACTTCTGCCGCGAAGAACAACTATGACGCAGATACTGTTAATAACTAACGCTACGAGTAACACACATTGACGCGCCGAATCGTAGCAGTAGTAATAAGAATCGGGCTGGCCGCTGTTGTATGGAGTGTCTGGGGTGTACTTGTATACCACCACCACCACATACTGATACCCCCCGGCACTGATTACAGAATATATGCTATAACTTTCCTGGTTCCTCTCAATACAAAGTCATTGTTACACCATCTATCGAAAATATACTCGTAAGAAGTTACAAATTAAGATTTATAACTTTTGAAATACAGCACTTCATCAACTTGTTATAGAATTTAAGTATGTAAAAAATAGTGTTTTAAAAAGTCAGTTCTTTTTTTCGCCAAAGCTATCTTCGTCAAATAGCACAACTAATTATTTTTATTAGGCCACGAGACCCATGCCCCGGTTTATAGACAGCCGAAGTGAGCAACAAGTGTTATTTTTTTATATATACGTTTGTTTACTGTTAATTTGTCAGTGATTAGCTCTTTTTATAGATGGCTTATAAATTTCAACAGAAAGGTTAAGAAAAGTTGGTGAAAATGGGTCTAAACATAGCTAGATTTTAAAAAGCGGTTCCTAAGCAACCCGAGAGGCGCTTAGATGTTAAAAAGAGTGACTACATTGAGCAACTCCCCTAATATTCCAATTGTTTTCAATCTACAACACATTAACGACGAAAAATTGTGCATTTTTCATGCGCAATGGAACACCAAGATTTTTAGGCAGAATATTTGAACTGGCCATCTAATCGCTAAGAAGGTAGTATGTTTAGAAAAGTTACCAGCTGAAGCCAAAACTGTGCAGATGAGGGCATTCCTGAGACACGTCATCCTCTCGTCCTCGTGTATTATGTTGCGGTACGACAGCTCGTTGTATCTCTGAGCTGCTTCTATGAATTTCCTGAAAAATAGGTAAAACAAATTCTTTTTGTTACTAAATCTGTGTTGATTTGGGTCTTTTGGCGCGATGCTGTGAAGAGCAGTATCGGCGCTGTATTTTATTTTCCAATATATGTGTTTTTTCGTGTGTTTGTGCATAATAATGGTGGATTATTATTCGCAAAGTGTTCGATAACAAGCGTGAGTGTTGGGAAGTGACACAGTGTTCGATTTATGTGATTTTCATGCTTGTTGCCAAAAGCTCCTAGTAATCGCTAAGTGTAGTTTTTCTACCACTTCATTTAGCCTAATTCTTCACTAGACTTGACTACCGACTAGACTTTTAGACTTGACGAAACCACACTATAGGACTGAAGAAGATTGAAAAATTAAGAAGGGCTATAAAGGACTTTTACCCATGGCCGTAAAATCCATTATTAAAAAAAAGTGTGTTGATTTGAGAATTCTATGTAAATCTATTTATAAAAAAATTAGTTGTAAATGTTAGGCACGTTAAAACTAGAGAACGGCTGGACCTATTTGGATAATTTAGGTGTTAAAATATTTGTAACTTGCAAGGTAATTAGTAAATACAACAATATTATTTTCCCATATAAACTAATTGCACCATAGAAAATTTTGAAAAATGGAGGGAGAGTCCAAATTTTTTTACAAGTTTTACGGACATGGACACTAGTTCTTTAAGGATTTGGTTATTTTTCTACAGGGAATTAATATGTATAATATAATATACCTACATGGCACGTACCGATGATTTTTTCATATTTTTTTATTACGGTTTTCAAATGTACGTCCGGAAATTAATTAGACATTTTAAGCGACTTTCAATAAGAGTAGATTAGGTAACGCAGTTTAGTAGGTAAACGAGTATTTGGCGTTCTGATGGTAAGCGGTCACGGTAGCTGTACAGTCTGCAATGTCAGATAATTTCCAAATCGATGGCGAGAGTTGCGGTGATACAAGAATGATATTACCATGCTACATTTTTTGGCGGCCGCGGTACGAAGTTTACCGGGTCAGCTAGATTTTAATATTCTAACTAATACTTTTCATTCATTGAATTTTTCCCTTTACGTATCGAGTGTGTTATGCTGCATTTAGCTGCAGCCTGAAAAATCTGAGTGTTGGCCATTAACACACCTCGGGTCATGTTACACAGTTTTGGAGATAAGGCGGGAGTGTTAGTGTGATGCTCGAGGAACTGCGCCGCTGTCGGAGGTTATATTTAAGCTGCAATCTTTAAAAACTTTATACGATAAAAAATAAATTTTCAATTAAAATATATGGAGGCACGCCAAACTGTTGGTTTGGCCCCTATGAAAAAGGTTACGGAGGGCAAATGGCAGTCGCTTCATTGTAATAACAAGCACCGCCATATTTAGGACCATGATTAAAGGCGGCTCTGAAATGTAAGCTGAGGTCGCTACTGGGAAATACACCTGGTCAAAAACAGAAAGTAAAGATGTACCTTCTGTAATCCAGCACCCTAGCATAACACACTTTGTAGTAGATCTGCAGCTGTTCGTTAGTAGTCTCGGCCTGCAGAAGCGACGCTCGGTTGACGTAGGCCTCGGCCTGCACCGGGTCGTCCACTTCGAGGAACAACCGAGCTATCTTCAGGTACGTTTCCAGTTTGTAGTCCACCGAGTATTGTCTGGAAATAACGACACCATTTTAAAAGGTCAGGAATGCTTAAGCATAATATATGGCGAGAATCTTAATATACTTCTACCTTGCCTTATTTATAGGCCAGTCAAATTAGACCAAAAAATAAGAGTGAAGATACTAATGTATCTACACTAATATTATAAAGAGGAAAGATTTGTATTTGTTTGTGTATGTTTGTAATGAATAAACTTAAAAACTACTGTGCCGATTTCAAAAATTCTTTCACCATTGGAAAACTACATTCACCCTGAGTAACACAGTAGGCTATATAATGCAGGTGGAGCTGCGGAAAACAGCTAGTGTAATATATAAGGGTCAAACTGAAAGTTCTTAGAAAATCAAAAACTGTGCACACGCACTTTGTCCACTCGTCTTTAGGGGTCTCTTCGACGGCGTTTTGAAACGCAGCCACTGCTTCCTCGGCGTCCATAAAACGTTTTCCTCGAAGTTTTTCTTTTATTTTCGGGAATAAATAAAAATCGCAAGGTGCGAGGTCGGGGCTATATGGCGGGTGACCTATTAATTCCACGTTTGATGTCGCCAAATAGTCGATCGTTCGCATGGCGGTGTGCGACGAGGCGTTCTCGTGGTGAAGGAGGATCCTACTGCGAGGTCGTTTCTCCCGAACTTTTTCCAAGACAAGTGACAAACAATTGTTAGTATACCACTCTGCAGTAACTGTTTTTCGATCCTCTAAAACAATTGTCGCGTAATATCCGGTCCTTCCGAAGAACGAGGCCACCATCTTTTTTCCACGCTTCGACCTCTCTTTACTTTAGTTGGCAACTCCTCGGAAGGAAACACCCAAGTAGCAGACTGTCTTTTGGTTTCGGAATCATAACAGTAAATCCAGCTTTCGTCACCCGTAAGTATGTCAAACACAGCATTTGAGTCGCCTCCGTTAAATCTTTGAACTTTTTCACGGCACCAATCAACACGACGGATTTTTTGGGCCTCGGTCAAATCGTGAGGTATCCACCGGGCACAAAGCTTCCTGACCGCTAAATGTTCATGCAGGATTTTGTGCACTTGGCTCATACCGATGCCTAAACTTGCCCGAATCTGCTGATAGGCCACTCTTTTATCAGTCTCTATCATACGCCGCACAACACTGATGTTATCTTCAGTCGTCGCCGTAGAAGGCCGTCCCTCACGCAGATCATCGGTGAGATTAGTGCGACCACGTTTGAACTCATTAAACCAGTTGTAAACAGTGGCACGAGATGGGGCTTCATCGTGAAAGGCAATAGGCGTGACAACGAAAGTCATAAAATATCATTGCACGAAAATTTTCTCGCGTTAAATTCATGCTGACGTGCGTGACACAGACAATTTTCAATTTGCCGCCAAATCGTAAAACAAATGACAAATTAATAAAATACATACTCAATTATATTGGCAGAGTTCCATTTTCAAAATTTAAACTAATTTTTTTATTATATTGTTTACAAGTGGTCAGTTCTAAAGACTTTCAGTGTCGCCATCGTATATATATATATATATATATAATATGTATATGTAATGTAATATTCACATAATGAGAAATTTATGCAAAACCCCACCATTTGCTTATGTTACTTATTTAGTAACTTTTCTGTGTCACTGCTGAGCAAAAGCCTTGCTTCAGTTCTTCCACGCGTTCCTATCCAGTGCTGCTTCTTTCCTTCTTGTCAAACACTCTTAGTCACTGGACCATCCCACTACCACAATAATGTGTCTCCATGTTATATTCGGCTACAGCAACCAGCTAACCAACTACAAAAGCTGTCCACTGTGTAGAAATATTAAGGTGTACAGTATCAAGTCATTGATACTATCGCAAAATTCGATATTTTCGATAGCCCTAGTTGAACTCTTGACTATTTTTCAAGGTCAACTATCGATGGAAAAACTATCGCTATTGCAATAACTCTTGTGCACAGCGTTTGCGCAGATGTATGCCAAATTAATAAATAAAAAGCTTACTTTTGGCCAGTCTCCAGTGGGATTCCTACCAGTACATTTGCAGCTTCTTTCCAATTCTGATTTCTCTCGTAAATATCTGCCAGGTGTTGTCTGATACTTGCTACCTAAAACAATATATATTTCTTTATATTATTAAGCAGGCAACAGAAAAGGGTGTATATATATCGATGCCTATAGAACCAGTTAAGCTAAAATTATTTATTTATCCAAAAGGTGGACTTAAGGCCTTAATTAAGTCATTCTCTGCCAGTCAAACTTTATTACAAATAGTCATTCTTGCTAAAAACCAGTAATAGGGAATATGCATATTTTTTTAATTTTTTTAACACGTTTCTGCTAGATAACACATTACCAAAAAAAAATTTTTAAAATCGCTATCATTTTTGAGCGATGCGAGCGGGTCCTAGTCTGTGACGTCAGCCGGAAATTCACACAATAGGTTGATGAGATCGCACCAATCGCAACCACAAGTTAATTCAATCGATGTCAACACAAAACATACACAACATTACTAGTATTATTTATGTATATTATTTTATCTAATAACTGAGTTCAGCAAACGTGAAATCTGAATCCTGAAGAATGAAGGAATTTGGTAACCAGTTAAGTATTTCCCGCATGTTTTACGGGCCTGGATAAAAATCGTTCAAGGCCGCCGGAACAGAAGGGCTTGTTTGGGCCAGTTAAGCCTCTCCAGTCTTAACTTAATATGACGAGGATTAACTGTGACACTTACATAATCTTATTTCTGTGGTCAAGAGTTGCGTAGATACAATACTAATAGGCTGATCGCGGTAACTGCAACGGGGAATACACGACTTTACGGTGCATTCGGGTGTTCGACATCAAAATTTCGAACACTTACCTACTGGTATGCGAGTGGCGAGACGGGGGACATAGTGTAAGACGCACATGAGACAAAAAATCTAAAGATGAGTCCTAAAGTTTCAATTCAATATATATACAGGATGTAACATATAAGTGTAGTCATATTTAAGCAATCATATGTGTAGTCGATATATATTCCGTATACAATGTCAAAAAGACATTATTAATGACTTTAATTTAATATGCAAATTTAATAAAATATTATTTTTGGTGACGTCATATTCAAAACAAACGAGTCCCATCACTAATGGGGTCACAAGTTCATGACCTATTGCTGCTATTGTAAATAAACTTACGTGAGTGTCGAACTCTTCCTTTCTCATGCGCTCCTGGTATCAACGAGCCACGTCGCGCGTCGGACCGGCGGCGCGGTCCTTTGGCGGCGAGTACAAAGGGATTTCGCCGCCTTTCGGCATCGCTTATGATCGCTTCGGTCGCCCGCTATCAAACCACAAACACGTGTCCGTCGCACTTTACTACATTGTATTTTTCACTACTTCACATTTTAAATCACACACCACACTAAAAATCTTTTTAATATCACTTCGGCGTCCCACGTATGTAGTTACGAATGTCATGTTAATTCATATTAGCTTTATCTACAAAAATGGTTCAAAGTGCCGTCCCTGCTGCTGAATACATATCTCCGTCCGTCTCAGTAACGACACAGAAACATTCTTTAGCATGACTGGTGTTACAGTCCGGAAGGCGGCAACAATTCGCTCTCGCATTTCCTCTTCTGTGTCGCACTCCACAGCGTAAACTAAATTTTTGATATAATCCCATAAAAAAAAGTCCAGGGGAGTCAGGTCTGGAGAGCGAGGTGGCCACGCGACAGATGGGCTTCCGCGTCCAATCCACTGATCGAAACGGATGTCGAGGTACTCGCGCACGTTCCGGGCGTAGTGTGCTGGTGCTCCGTCATGCTGGAACATCATGTCCACATACGTCGAAATGGGCAGGTCTTCCAGAGCGTCCTCGACGTAATGACGTAGGTGCTCTAAATAATTTTCACCATTTAAATGTGGGGGCAAGAAGCAGGGTCCGATCAGCACGTCACCAATAATACCGGCCCAGACATTAATGCGCCACTGATGTTGGAAGCTGGAGACTGTTGACGCGTGGGGATTGGTGCGCGACCAGACGTGCTCGTTATGTATGTTGTTGATACCCGCTCTCGTGAATGACGCTTCGTCCGTCCAAAGCACTTTGGAAGCGAAATTAGACGAAGCGAGCACCTGGTCTCGGTACCAATTGCAAAATGTCATCCTAGGCTGGAAGTCAGCAGGTATCAGTTCTTGGGTACGCTGGTAGTGGTACGGATGTTGGCCGTCATCTCGGAGTACCCGGTGCACTTGCATATGACTAGCCGCACCCAAGACTGCAGCAGCTCGACGTGTGCTATCATGAGGGTTTTCTTCGAAGTGATGCAGTATAGCTTCTTCGAAGTATGGGTTGACGGTGCTCGCGCGGTCACGCGAAGTAGACCCACGAAATGAGCCGGTTTCTTGTAACCGGAGCACCATCCTTCGAAAACACTCCAGAGACGGAAGGTGCCGACGTTCAGCTTCCGGGCGCCCTTCGATGAACCTTTCGCGATACAATTCGCGAGCTCCACGGAGGCTTCCATCGGCAGCCCCCACGCAAAGAATCATCTCATAATATTCACGATTACTTAAAAACGACATTTTCGAAATGCGGAAGTCAAACGCGAGTGATGCAAAACAAAATAGTAACACCACCGACAGACAATACCGAACGACTGAAGGAAGAAAAAAATCATCGGCGGCTTTTGATTGACATGTACATAATAATTAAATCACATAAAATAATTGTGTGTTATTGGTCGGTCTTTACATAAAGAACTATTCGAAGACCCCGCCCCCTTAGAGTTCCCTATCAAATTTACTTGAAAACTCCCGTGTAACTATCTAATGCCTATGTTGTCCTAGTCAAAAATAAGAAGTTTTGGTAAAAAATCGTTTTATTTGCAAACTATGTTCGGTCAAAGGTACCACCTGATTCAATTAATCATTGACTGAGCTGAGCTGAGCGTAAGCGAAGTTTCCATTTCGAGACTAGCCAATTTTGCTTTTGTAAGTACGGCAAAATGTATGTTCCGGGCTAGAGATTGCATTTCTGAACGGATCCTTATGAAACTTGACACACAAGATCCTTAATTTATTTAAATTTTTTTGATTGAGAGAAAACAAAGGGTAAAAAGGGGGAAAGTTTGCTGATATTGAGGAGCTCGCTAGTCAAGCGTGAAAAATTCTGACAGTGTTGGCCACTAACAACCCTCGGGCCATTAGTTTCCCTGCAAAAGGGGTTACGGAGGTCAGACGGCAGTCGCTCTATTGTAATAATTAACCAGTTCCGCCATATCTAGGACCACGACTTACAGCGTACCCTAAGCTCCGAAGCGTAAGCTGACGACGCAATTAGGAATACACGCTAGGATGATAATGATTTATTTCTAAATGGATCTTTACAAAACTTGGCACACATGTTCCTTGATTTATTAATAACAAACTTTGTCGAGAGCGAGTAAATTGGGGGAGTTCATAGCAGCGTTTTATGAACTAATCTCGTTTTTGGAGGTAGTTCGCGAAGCCTTCTGTTCATAGCTAGCTAGTTAATATTAATTAACTGACGGAACCCTTACATAATTATTTACAAAAAATAGCAATGCAACAATGAGAACTGGGCGTGACTCTAATTAGGATTCGTTAAGATAGGGTTTCATACAAATTATGTGTTTATCTCCAATATCTTATGCTATCCTAGTACTACTAAGACTTTCTCTTTGAATTATGCAACCGCGTGGTGATTAGTCTAGTCTAGCTTAGGAATAGACCACTCCCTTTCTCTCCATATGCCGTACTGGATCCCTATTTTTTAAAGAACGACTCACCCAAAATCGGTGAGTCGAATAAAAATCGTTCGACTCACCGATTACGACGTATGAAAATCGTTAAATATCCAAAGAAAATTAATTATTCGACCCTCCGATTTTGTGTGAATCATATTTTTCAAAAATAGGGCTCCTCCTTAGAAACTACCTCTCTTTTGGTGGATGTCGTAAAGAGCGACTAAGGGAAAAACAGTGGTTTAAATTTCCTTGTACTTTACATCCTCCTCATCTCATGGAGTTAATTATGGTGTTGTAAAATTTTTAATTTTTTCTACAAAATAAAACCTTGAAATATGTACAGAACCTACAGTAAAAATAAATAAATGAAAAAGAGAGAAAGACTTATTTTAATTTCCTACTCGCACAATTAAATAGGCGTGGCCTAGGTTGGTAAATAAATTTAGGGTTCATTTATCGAATTGGAAAATATTTTGCATGTCATATGAGTACCAGCCGGCGCGGCGCTACAGATAAGAGACAATGTACTAATGTGCCCACTAGATGTACTTACTTTCCGTTGGATTTACAATACAATACTCTATTGCACAACAAGGAAACATTGTCAAATACAACTAAACATACAAAAATCTTGCGCATAAGGCGTCCATACGCCTTTTGGATTTGTCAATTTTATCGGGTCGCTGGGAGGCGGCAAAGCTCCCAAAATTTATTCCGTGGTTTGTTATAGCAACAAGCAAGAAGTCATCAAAATTTAAACAAAAAAATACTACACGGAACCCTGTTGACTTTTTTAATTTTCCTTTTCGTAAATTTAGATATTTGTTTTACCAGGAGAGTATGAGTGTTGGACGAGAGGTAGTAGGTGCATAGGTAAACAAGGTTATTCACATTATCAGCTGATGTCAGAACCAGTCAACAGTGATGTTTGTTGATAGTTATCGATATCGAAAAAAGATGGAAATTTCGATAAAAAAATTATCGTATGATTATTAACTTTCCCAATAAATACCAAGCAAATATAATTTCCAAGGACGGACCCTATCGATCTTGTAAATATGACTACACTTATATGTTACACGCTGTATATATTTAATTGTACTTAGCTAAAAATGATTTTGAACAAAAACAACAGTAATTGCAAGTTGTTCTAAATAAAAAAAAAACCAGAAGTACTGACTTCCACCGCTAAATATTACTAATATAATAAATGAAAAATTTATAAAAATACCGGAAAAGTAAGAATACTAAATCTGGTCACATTGGTCAAGGCCTCAACTACATGTGTGACGTCACATTCCTTTTTCGAACGATGCGAAGCTGGGGCTTTCTTTTGATTCAATTTAAGAAAATTGAAATTTATTGAAAATTGAAAATTATTTCTATTACCTCAGACTGCTTAATCCTTTTAATCGGTAAATCAAGTTCATATGGTTCATTAAGGGTGATACTAATTTCTTCCTGATTACTATTCAATGCACCTTGGATTGTGTTTGGTACAAACACATCATCCAGATGAGATGCAAAGGCTTCTCCTTTCTCCTCCTCCATCTTTTCGGCGGATGGGTGGACTACTTACTGTGGGCCTTTTGAGCCCGGATGTTGCTTTCCAGAGAGAATTTTCACTAGCAGCTGTAGCGTCCAGTCCGCGCAGATAATTCTGCACGCTTTGGTTTTTATTCATTGCGCACTTGTTTGTTAAGTAGTTTAGCTGTGCTTTGTCGCCGGGAAATCTCGCGATTTGCCACAGTTTACGTTACTTTTCTTTTTTTTTTTTCGACTATGAGTTCGCGTATGATTTTGAACAGTCTATCTAGGTCAACGTTTTTTTTGGTAGGTGGAGTGTTATCCCAAGCAACGTTTTGTATACAGTTGTTAAAATCTTCGACCGCTGCCTCTATGTCATCTTCAGTTTTATGAGGCAAGGCAATATTCAGTAGATTCGAGACTTTAGTACGGAATCCATCCCAGTCGGTCGCATGACCGACTGCGATTCCGTAATTTTGCTGTTGGTTCAACATGTACGGATTCCTGGGAAAACACCATGAAGACTGATCCTGTAAAGATTTGCATTTGAAGAAATCAGTCAATATACCCTTTACTACGCAAAAATCTGGTATCTTTTTTGGATCAGTCGGCCAGTAAATTGGTTCACCAATTGATGCCTTATCCAGGTGCAGATCATTCATAGCAGCCTCCAGTTGTCTTCCTTTGGTAGTAGTCAAACGGGAGCCCTATCGGGTATTTTTAGAATTATAATCTCCACCTGCTATGAACCTTGCACCATTGGGACTAAAGAAGTTAGCATAGTCTTTTTTATTTATTTTATGTCTAGGGGGAGAATACTATGCAGTAGGTATTACATATATACATATAACATATACAGTTTAACAGTTATTTGCCACTCCAATCCTCAAGTACAACACTTGTGGCTTGTATCTCGGGTGTTTTGAATGGCTCGATCTCATAATGCTTTATAATACTTTTAATAAATAAGGATTCCGGACCCTCCGTGAGCCGAACTGTCTGGATGCATTGTATTATAGATGATATAGATTTATAATTAGGAATTTTGAGATAGTTTTTATTCCTAAAATGTGTCTTTGATAACAATAATATATCAATTTTGTGATTTTTCAAAAATGTCTCTATTTCTAAGACGTGGTGTGACAGCCCATTAGCATTCCAAAGGGCTATTTTTAACGAATAGAATGTGTCAGTTTAGTCATGGTTTCCATTAGGAGATTTGTTATTGTTGTTAATTGTTGTATTAGTTGCGTCACATATTCATAATGTCTTTAAAGTTATTGTCATTTGTTTGGGGCATAGGCATATCAATTGCTGGACATTTCTTGGTTTGTTTGACGATAATTCTTGTTTATATGATAATTTGTCTTGTTGTGCAGTGTTGTTTACATTGTCTGTCGTTTCACTGGTTGAGTGGGATATTTGATTTTTTGCAGTTGCCTCAACAAGTATACTCAACGTTGTTGAGTATACACAACAGTGTATACTCAACAACGTTTATAGTTTGCTGGATGGTTGCCGTCACAGAGAACACATTGATGAGTCAGATCTCTCTTTCCGTCCACACTTGGAGGATGCATGATTTCCAGCACATTTTATACATTTTGGATTTCTAAGCTAGACAATTTTAAAAAGCAACTTCTTGTTGATTTAAATTTTAATATTAAAATAGTATAATATAGAAAAATAATTGTATAGACATGTTTTGTACCTAAAAGATTTGGGGAAAAAATATTTTGGCCATTTTTGAGAAATATTCCCTATTGGGATATATACATTTTCTGCTTTTCTTTTTTCCTTTTTGTTTAAGGTAATGCTTTTAGCACTTAGTCTACCAACTGTAAAACTTGTAGTGCAATAACGTAATAAAAAATATGCGTATCTAGCTCTTGTTTCCTAATCTAGAAGACTAATCTGAAAACACAACACATAATTTATTTGAATTTTTAAGAACATATTAAACTAACCTGTTCCTCAAAAGAGATGACCCTAGGTTGTATGACGTCAAGGGCAAAGTGTGACACCTCCTGTGAGACAACGTCAGGCAACAACGCCAAGTGTGAGCTGACATCAGTGAGGAGTTGTCGGGATATCACCAGGCTCACATTCTCATTTACAACTAAAATAAAATCATATTTATTATAAAAAAGTTGCAGGAAAAGGAACTTGGGACTAGTAAAGCCTGGGGGCCGTATTATGACCTTTAAAAGCAGGGCAGAAACAAGTGAGTGAACGAGATGGCGCAATACAAGGTGTAAAGCGACATCTGCTTGATCACTTGTAGATGTTAGTAAGGCATCAGGACAGATTGCAGTACAAATAATTAATTGGAGCAGATTCATGTCAGTGGAATTGTGTAAAAAATATATTGAAATAAATTTGTTAGGCAAGAAATAAACCCATAAATAATATCAAACCATGAACCACAATATAAACTAAAAGGTTTTGTCTCATTCTTTTACTTTCAATATAAATCAAAGGGAGAGGGTGAGAACATTAGTTAAAAAAGGCTTAACAATTTTTTGTGAGAGTAAAGCTATATTTAGGTATTTTTAAAGGCTCCATCATTGTTTAGGCATCACACTCTCTGGAAAAATATATGTGGTCATAATCCTAAACAGTGAGGGATCAATGAAGAAGAAGAGTAGCCATAATGAACAGGAAATTGATTTAGATTTCATGTGCTAGATGATACTTGTCTAATATTATAGATTAATAAGAACAATAATTATATGCTTGTTTACAGGTTGATTATCTCATAACTTAAGATTAATATATAATTTAATCACATTTATTGGTATATCACAAGAATCATATAAAAATTAAAACTAACTATCCTATCTAAAAATAATAAATACAAAAAAAAAAACTAAATGTAATCTAAATTGGGTCCCCTGCGCAGAGTTCCCATCACACAGGCAGCATTCCTGCGTTGAATAGCTATGGCTCTTCGATGAGCGAGAAAGCTGCCCGCGCGAGGGTCACCCGTTGCCTCTTTTAGGCGCCTACTGATCTCCCTGTGAAGACCCCGCGCACCGGCCTTAATATATAATGTACCTATATGTAGGTAAAATATTATATCATCAGTCATACAATTAAATATTTTAAACAATCTAAAACAATCAGCTATGTTAAATACTTACTTGCTTCAACAAAAGCTTTCAAACAATCTGCTAACTCTCCTTCAGGATTTTTAAGTATTTCCATAAGGACATTGCGATATCTGTAAAAAGGATAAAACTAGAATTAAGTTTGTAGGGTAGGGTGACAAATATTTGTTGGTTGCGGTAGCGCAACATCCGATATTATTCTAGATAATATTTGAGCTATGAACTTTGCAAGACTAGTTTCATTGACAGAATAAATAAGTAACAAAATTTGTGTTTTGTATTTTAGTTAAATATGGTAAATACAGTGTCGGCACGAGAAAAAATAAACTTTTAGGTACAATGTATTACATACTTTACTGCTTGATCTCTGTGCAGACCACCAGAATTTCTCAGTTCATTTAAATATTGGCGAACTCCTTGTAAATTCATTGTCGTTTTGGTAAACGTTTGTGTGAAGCAAAGAACAATATTACTCCTAGCGGAGGTGTGAAGCGAGCGATGTGATGTTTTTTTTATTTTGTTGATTCCTACTTGTCATTGTCAATCTCAAACAAAGTCAGATGACAATTTTGACATGTGACAAAATTATTCGCGAGCATGGAACTAAAGGTGGGGATTCTGCCGTCGATTGCGTTGCTAAACACACGTGGATAGGCTAATCTCGCGATTATTCACAATAGTTTTTCTTTTTGTCTTTGTGTTTTCTATATTTTCTGTTTGTGTTGTCTTGGTGGTGGTTATAAGGTAAGTTTAACTTAATTGTTAAATGCCAATCGTGTCCATTTGATGGACACTGATCCTCCCGATGGGGGAGGATTTCCTCCCCCATCATGCCCAAGTGTGGTTATGGATCCTGGCACATCCCGACCTAAACATATCTTAAAACGCCCAGCTGAAAAAGACTTATCCGCATCCTTGGAAGCTAAAAAATCCAACTCACCGTCCGATTCTATTCAGTCTGTATTTATCAGACCTGGATATGAGGAAAGTACTAATTTCCAATATTCTGACTCAGACCCAGGTCCTTATGTTGTCCACGTGAGTCGTACAGAGCCTGATAGCTCTTCTGGGCTATCAATTAAAGTTCTCAAATTTGCTCAACTGATACACAAGTCCGCCAATGTCAGTGGAATTTCTGAAGGAGGCATTCGTCCATTAAGTCGAAGCAAAATCTCAGTTACTTTTAGAACTGCCGGAGAAGCTAATCAATTTATTCATAACCCTTTCTTGTCCCAAAATAAACTAAATGGAATTATACCTAGATTTCTAGTGTCCCGAATGGGTGTGGTGAGAAATATTCCAACGGACTGGACACTGGAAGAATTAGTTAATGGCATTGAAACTCCCCGAAGCTGTGGCCTAGTTGTACGAGCCAGAAGATTGAATGTTAAAAAGAAGGATGATACAGGTGTTTCATTGATTCCTTCAACAACTGTAGTCCTTACTTTCCTTGGCCAATCTCTTCCTGAGAAAGTCTACTGCTATAGTACTGCTCTAGCTGTTGATACATATAGACTCCCTACTATACAATGCCGTAACTGTTGCAAGTTTGGGCATGTTAAAGCTCAGTGTAGATCAAAACCATTGTGCTATAAATGTGGTCTTGAGCATTCAGGAGATGACTGTGAAAAAGAATGCAAAAACTGTTCTCTCTGTAAGGGCAATCATTATGCAACAGATCCCAAATGCCCTGAACATCAGAGGCAGAAGTCTATCAAAATTATAATGTCGGACGAAAACATATCATACACGGAAGCATCTCGTAGACTCCCTGCCTCTAAAACTACTTATGCAGATGTGGCTTCCTCATCCCAATCGTTTTCTCCAAAATCCCAAATACCCCAATATGCATCATATTATACCCCTGAAAAATCATATAGGAAAACTTTATTCCAGTCTCCCAAACCTTCCGCTCCCCTTGGCAAAAGTTATGACATTGAGGCTCATAATTCCTTAACATTTAATCCTAAGTCTTTGCAACCAAATGGTTGTGCCCTCTCAGAGGTTCCTACCAGTCCCACTCCTAATCTTACACCAAATGACAATTTAATAGAACTATTAGTATGCTCTCTTGTAAATATTATATTTAAATTCTCTGACGCCCTACCGCCCAATGTCATAACAATTCTACAACAGTTTATCTCATCTTTAATCTCCAATAATAATGGATCAAAACCTCCTTCAATGGAACTGTAAAAGCGTCCATAGTAAAAAATCTGAACTTATTTCCTTGCTCAATCAATATAAGCCCATTGTGGCTGCCATCTCGGAGACATGGCTAAAGCCGGCTGCACGTTTTCGTGTGCCTGGTTATGCCTGTCTTCGGGATGACAGGGATGATGGCTACGCAGGTTGTGCCCTTCTTATCTCAACTTCTTTTATCTTCTCCCAAATTCCCATTCCTTCTCATACCACTGATCTTCATGTGGTAGCTGCATCCTGCGCTGGATTGTCCCTAGTCTCTGTTTATATTCCTTATCCTAACTCCCAAATACTTTCTGAATTGAATGCTATCCTCTCTACTCTTCCTAGACCCTTAATCATCCTCGGGGACTTCAACTGTAAGAACACATTGTGGGGTTCCCATTGTGATGACCCTGCCTCCTTCTTCCTACTTGATATTCTTGATACACAGGATCTATGTATCATCAATGATGGATCTGCAACTCGTAGAACATCTCCCTCTGAGAATGTAAGTGTCCCTGATTTAACCTTAACATCTCCATCAATTGCTTCCACTTTATGTTGGTATGTTCTCCCTAACTCACATGGCAGCGACCATTTCCCGATTGTTACGTCTCTGTATTCCTCCTTCAGACCGTCTCCTCCAGTCCCTCCTTTATTAAAGTACCGCACCCAGCAAGCTGACTGGTCTAAGTTTTCTGCAATTCTAGATGAGGAGGTAAATAATCTACCACAAGTAGACAGTTCTAATGGCTCCCATATGTATAACAGACTCTTTGCCTGTGTTCATGCTGCGGCTGAACGCTCCATTCCAATTAAAAGTTCTCCCAAAAAACATATTCCCTCTCCTCCATGGTGGGACCACGAATGCACAGTTAGTGTCGGTGAACGAAAAAAGGCGGAAGACCAGTATCGTTCAAACCTTAACATGGACAATTATCTAAATTATAAAAAAACATGTGCTCGCACCAGGAGACTTTTATCAAAAAAAAAGAAGGCAGGTTGGAATAAGTTCTGTGAGTCTCTATCTCCGAGAACTCACCCTTCTTTAATCTGGAAAAAAATAAAGTCCTTCCGAAGAAGTCTTACTGAAAACAATTCCCAGTCCAATGACCCATCTCCATGGTTGGAACAATTTTTAGATAAACTGGCACCACCCTCTGCCCCAAATTTTGACTGCATCCCTTCTTTTCCACAAATCTATTCTTCTTCCGACCCGATGAATGAAGAGTTTTCTTTTCCGGAACTTTGCAGTGCTCTGGACCATCTGAAAGACTCCGCCCCCGGTATCGATGGTATTCCGTACTCATTTATATGTAAAGCTTCTTCATCCTTCAAACAATATCTTCTAAGAGTCCTAAACTCTATATTTCTATCTGGCAACATTCCTGAATCTTGGAAAACACAAATAATTGTTCCAATCCTGAAGCCTGGTAAGGATCCATCTGATCCGTCTTCATTCAGACCAATCGCTCTCAGTTCTGTTCTGGTTAAAATCATGGAACATCTTATAAAAAACCGCTTAGAATGGATAGTTGAAAACAGAAATTTACTATCTAACACACAATTTGGTTTTCGCCGTGGCAAAGGCACCATGGATAGTCTCAGTGTTCTCTGTTCGTCTATCAGATCAGCCTTTTCCAATAATGAAAATGTTGTTGGAGTCTTCCTAGACATATCCTCTGCATATGACAATGTCCTGCTTCCAGTGCTCAGGCAGAAACTACTCCAGCTGAGTATTCCAGTGAGGCTTATCAATATCATATGCAGTATTTTCATGTGTCGTTCTATCCAAGTTCGTGTCAATGGGTCTCTCCTTCCCCCGCGTAATATCTGGAAAGGTTTACCTCAGGGTTCCGTCCTCAGCCCTATACTGTATAACTTATACACTTATGATTTAGATCTTACAGTAACCAGTTTCTGCGATATTCTTCAGTATGCTGATGACATTGTCATATATGCTCGCGCCCAAGATTTTGAAGAATTAACTTCTCGTCTTAACTCTGCTCTATATTATTTGAATGACTGGTTGGACAGACATGGACTGACATTGTCAATTACTAAATGTTCTGCTGTAATATTTACCCGTAAAAGATCGATTCCGCAAATTAAACTATGTGTAAATGATACCCCTATTGTAGTACAAGATAAAATAAAATTCTTGGGAGTATATCTCGATTCCAAATTATCTGGCATTCACCATTTAAATTATGTAGCAAATACGGCTGAAAAAGGCGTTAACGTCCTTAGAGCGGTCTCTGGCGTACGTTGGGGTTCACATCCCTACAGCCAACTATTACTGTACAAAGCTATAGTTCGTAGTCATTTTGATTATGGGTGCTTTTTGTTGGAACCTTGCAGTAAAATAGCTCTTGCTAAGTTGGATAGAATCCAAGCAAAATGCTTACGCACTATCACTGGAGCAATGAAATCTTCTCCTATCTTAGCTCTGCAGGCTGAATGCCTTGAACCGCCTCTCCAGCTTCGAAGGCAATATCTTGCCGATAGATTCTTTTTTAAAACTATTCAGAATTCCTCCCATCCCCTTCCTAATATCCTGAACTCAATTACAGAGACTCTTCCAGTTTCACCATACTGGACGCATAAATCTCTACCTCCTCTTGTTAATAGTTACCAGAAATATAAAACTCTGACTTGTCCTGTTCAGAAGATTGATGGTAATGTTCTGTTTCATGTCAATTATAGAGCCCTAGTCTATCAACCCCATGTTATTCTAGATTTAGGTGTGAATAAACAATCCCTTGATGCAAATTCACAGTTCAATGCTCTGATTGACGAGCAATGGTCAGACTGGCTACTGATTTTTACGGATGCCTCTAAGATGTCCCCTGATGGTAACGTCGGTGCTGCAGTTTGGATTCCTAAATTCAAAATTTTATTAAATTTTAAATGCCCCCCTCAGTCCTCTGTATTTTCCGGAGAAGCTATAGCCTTGTTAGAAGCAGTCTCTTATGTTGAATCTCATGGATTAAATAAAACTCTCATACTCTCTGACTGCAAGAGTAGCCTCCAAGACATTTTTAAACTCCCCCTTCATGCTAAGGAAAATTTCCCTGTATCAATTATGACAAGAGAAGTTCTCTTCAAATGTCATCTGGCAGGTATTGATGTAGCTCTAGCTTGGATTCCTGGTCATGCTGGAATAACAGGAAACGAGTCCGCGGATGGGTTTGCCAAAGAAGCAATACAACTGGGTGCTGAAAAGTATTATTACTGTCACTCTAGAGACCTTAAAATAGCAGCTCAATCCTCCCTTAAGACAGACTGGAATAAACTGTGGATAAATAATTATGCTTCTAGAGCAAAAAAATATTTCAAAATTCAACCAGAAATTCCCAGTCGACCCTGGTTCCATAAATACCGCTTCCTTCACAAACATCCAACTTCGGTCATAATAAGACTTCGTCTAGGTCACGTTTGCTCTCCGGTTTTTCTGGCTAAATGTAGAATCAAAGATAGTTCAATTTGTGAATGCGGTCTAGATGAAGGTACTTTAGAGCATATATTTTTTGATTGCCCCAAAATGAATGCATCTCTATACGACTTACTTCCCCGTAATATCCCACGTCCGGCTAACATACCTTTTCTGTTAACGCTAGTTTTTTCCCCTTTTGTTAAAGTTCTGTCAAAATATATTGGAAATAATAACATTTATCTGTAATATCTATATTCCCTACCTTCTCCCTTGTCCTTCTATTGTATAACTCCCCCTTTAACTGTCTGTGTTGTATATAATGTGAATGTTCTACTAACACTACAATAAACTAACAATTGTTTGTTTTGTTTTAGATTACACAAGCTCTTCAAACCGGTCATCTGTCCTAACGAGTATTTTTTGACTTCATACACTGTGTGCTTCTCAAACTTTGACATTGGCAGAATCATCGTTTGGCTAAACGATGGAGCCATTATAATTAAAAATAGAATAGAATAGAACTAAAGGTAAAGATGGAAGCCAAGCAGGCATACAACAGGTTGGTTTAAGACAAGTTGTTGATGAAAATTTTATTTGTTTTCCCCAAAGTATTAACATCACTTTAAAAATTTTGCCTAGTCAGAAATATATAACGTAGTTAATATTTACTACTAAAGGTATGTGTGAGGAGAGAAGATAAATCCAGGTTTCAGCGAATAGCACAATATTTATTATTTCTACTTTACAAGTTTAGACTCTTATGGATATACGAAGAAATATAGATAGGGGTCGTGAGATCGAAGTAGGCACGAAATCCAGTCAGACAGCCGCTATGAAATAGCCAGCCACTTAACTTCGAGATGACGAGATGATCCGAGCAGGCCTTCTGGTGGACGCGCGCAGGCTTATATATGGCCCTCGGGGTGATACGGCGCGGGGAAGCGGGGAAAGGCAGCCGTTGATGAAGGCACGACGTCACAAATACAATAGAATAAAAATGTCACTGCGATTAATATTTCCTATATCAAAAACAAGTTTACTTATTTTTCATTTTTTAATAAAAATCTACCTCAAAATAAAGATTTAATTGCTACGTAATTGTTTATCATTATTTCGTTATACCCGAGCTAAATAGTCTAAAACTTGCGGACTGATGAGCGGAGTGATGAAAACGCAGCAATAATGAATCTTGCAAGGGATTCATCATCAAGGTAGGCTCAAAACACCGAAACCGAATTTTCAACGGTCTTTTCATTTGGGGCTAAACTGAGTTCAAAAGGAACATGTTTTGAGGGTAAAATAAAGAAAACGTTATTAATATCAGTCAGTTTAATTATTTATCTTTAAATCACGTATGCAGTGTATGGCGTTTTCTTTATTCATTATCAACATGTAACAACGACTCATTTAATAAAGTATTAGGCGTGTGGCGAAGTCAAATCTTTTCAATACTTTAAAGTTTCATACATTTTTAGGTAAGAATTTACAAAAACGATAATATCTCGCAAACCAACAATTTCCGCATCTGAAGAGTGAGGAAGTGTTCCCCTGGAACTTCGATATCCACTAAATTCGTGCCAAACGAATGAAAATTTCTGCCGAATGTAGATAGTGGCTCAGTATCAACAACCGACTGCGAATCACAGCTGTGGGCATCTTCACGGAGTTGTTCTATGTTAATAGCACCAAAATTACGCTGCATCAGGATTTTAGGTTTAGGTTTCGGAGGCCTGAACTGAGCTACGTGATTAGTGGAGTTAACAGATCAGATCGACCAGAGAAGGATTACAGCCTGGGAAGTGATGTGTGGCCTATGTATGTGTATTTAGTACAAGCAGGTAAAGTAGGCAGCTTAAAACTATAGTTTTTACGATAAAATTAAATTTAAATATTAACTTACATAATACATTAATAATAAACGTTGTTTGTATTTTTTTAACCTCGACCAAAAGCAGAAAAAAAAATGGTGACTACTATTACTTTTAAATATAACACCCCTTAGGTAATTCGGCCGCAAGGTTTAAAAACATAAGTACCTATAAAATTCAATGTTAAATCGATAAATTAGAGTATGATAAAATACTGCAAAATAAATCAGTTTAATGAACAACTTCATTTACAAAGTTAAGCATTTACTAGTGAAATATGATATTACATCCCACTTCGAATATGGGTTTCCATACACAGCACTAAATAACAACCCTAAATGTTGGAAAAACTGATAAACAAGCAAAATTTGCAGTAGGGTTAGAATAGGCTACTTGACTGTATTCATACTTGGTTAATATTGTTATACTAAACAAAATATACACATACAACAACAACAAAATTGGTTGTTAATTAAGGCAGTAATTCGATTTTAAAGTTTTATCTAGAAAAAAAGTGGGAGCGTGGTGGGGACGTCTTGCTATCCCTTTTGTACGCACAAAACCGAGTGGCAGTGACGTCACAGCTCACACAGTGCATCCTTTTCTTGTTTTTTGACAGTTTCCCCTTCCACCGAATTTCAACAGCCATGGATCTAAAGCTAAAGGGATAACGCGCGGGCATACAATACGCTGACGGCAGAAAATTTGACCTGAATGTATTTCGTTACCTACCTCTCTCTTTCTAACTCGTGATGTGTTAAGCGTGATGTGTTAGGGTGTGAATCTGGGCTTCCATCACAGCACAAAAGTTGGAAAAAATGATAAACAATTACGTAGCAATATAATCTTTATTTTTAGGTAGATTTTTATTAAAAAATGAAAAATAATTATACTTGTTTTTATATTTCTATATATACCAATTATATTAAGCAAACTGTCATTTTTTTTACTGTATTTACTAGACAAAATTTTTGAAGAGATGGTAATAGTTTGGGAAAACAAGGGTTACTTCATGTCAAATTTTCTGGGACTAGTTTGGTTTCCATCTTCTTTAGTTCCATGCATACAGCCAACCTTCAGAGAGAATCTTACCCATGGACTTATATTAAACAGGATTAAGCTAGTAGACCTAAAACCCGAGCAGAGAAAGATAGCTATAGTGGAAGTATCTAGCTCTTTTTAATAGGGTAACCATGATAATGGTTTTAATTGGGACAAACAATTTTAAACTTCGTAAATACTACACATAAGTAGCTAGCTAGATAGCTTAGCGGGACTTATTGTTGATGAGGATTACGCGAGTTAAGCAATAGCAGGGCCCTTACTATCACTCTAATAGCAGGGCAGAAACGAGTGAGTAAACGAGATGTCGCCTTACAGCTTGTACTGTGCCAACTCACTCGTTTCTGCCCTGCTATTAGAGTTGATAGTAAGGCCCCAAGTGCGACCTAACTTGGAGTGGACAACACTTGGCGTATTACGTTCAGCCATTAGTCCTGCTTGTCTAGTGGAGCCAAGGCCACTAGTAAAGTTTCCTTGTATTCTCCGAGGGAGCCAATAGGGAAGACATGTCTACGAAACCTTTTTTTCAACTAGACTCCAACTTCTGGAGCTCGTGCACTGAGACGGGCCTCCCTCCATTTTTTAAATTTTTATTTGGTACAACCAGTTTGTATAGGAAAATAATATTGTTATATTTACTGATTTCCTAGCAATTTCTTTATATTTTCTTACCACTTAAATTTTCTGTAGGCTTCTACAAATATTTCAAAACCAAAATTAGCAAAACCGGTCCAGTCGTTCTTAAGTTTTAACGTTCCTAATATTTACAATCTCTAATAGCAGGGCGAAACGAGTGAGCAAGTGAGATGTTCCCTTACACCTTGTATTGCGCCATCTCAATAGTTTCTGCCCTGCGTTTAGAGGTGATAGTAACGTGTGAGTAAACGAGATGGCGCAATATAAGCTGCAAGGTGACATCTCGCTTGATCATATTAGGTAAAATCTGCCATTTGGGTTTTTCTGTGCCGTAAACCCATCTCTATGCATGACCGTATATGATGATCTTTGAAATGGCGGTAATCCAATGTTTTTCTTGTCTACGGTTTTACTATTATTCTTTTTTATGTTGGCTATATGACTCTTTTGATTTGACATCAAAATTGAAAGAAGCGCCATCGGTGTTTTCAATAGATTTTTATAATTTCGCCTGAATATGTGCTTTTTATCCACGTATTAACTGATTGATATTGTAATTCATTAATTTAAATGTGTTTTTGTAAAAGAAAATAATAAATGTAGTGACTGGTTCGACTGTAGATCAGTTTTGAAAATAAGTGCAATTTGTTTTTAACCGTGGCGACTTTTCATTACGTTTGACAATTTAAAATGGCGGCCTCTTTTGAACTACTGATTGCTCATTGACTTTTCCAAATTTCATTGGCAAAAATAATATGAAGTGAATTTATTATTGAAAATTGTGAAGTACAGTGAGTTAATTTACATCATGGAGCATACTTTGGATGATTCATTGAATCTGGAAAGTGATTTAGGAGGTGTCAGTACAGTGGTAAATGTCATTTTGTAACTCTTCCTTACTTTCCGTCATTCCAACTTTTATTTTGATATTGTTTGCCTGAAAAATCATTAAATATTTGTTTTAGATCGAAGTCTTAAAAAATAACTTATATACTATGTTTTTTAAGATATTTTTGTTGTTGTTCTGAACAATTGTTGTCATAACTTCTCAGATGGATTTTGAACATTCTGAGGATGCTGCTGAAATTACTTTGGAATCAAGCTCTCATGGTGCGGATATACCGATGGAATTTGAAACTGTAGAAGATAAACAACCTATACTTATGGACACTGGTAGTGAAGAAGTCATTGGTATAGTATAAGCTGCATGTCTCTTGTAAATACATTTTAATAGAATACAACAGGCATAAAAGCCTCTAGAACACATTATGCAACCTACAGGGAATGGATAAACAGAAGGCTCATACATTTTTATATTCTTTGCTATAACAAAACTCACATAGCAGATAATGTGTTTTGAATTCTCCCCAACAAATAGCTATTCTGCATATGTAAGAACGCAGGGAATACTGTTTATCAATGGATCTATCCATGAGTGTATGCTTTACAGGCGAGCTTGGCCCAATGAATTAAAAGAATGAATTAATGAACATTTTATTGCACCATTTACAAACCAAATAAAACACAAAGTTAAATTGAATAAAACTAAATGGATACAAAGGCTAACTACACACTCATGAAGACTACACTATCATGTGGATTTACAGCTCTATACCACCTGTTTACTTAATATTTCTTACTTAATATTTTATGTTTTCTATTATTGATTTTAAAGATTTCAAAAATTTTAAATATTTAGATATCATATATTTCAGTACTCTCATGCTTTCAGTACTCTTTGTTAATGTTCTGGTCAAGTGATTTGAATACCATGGGGCTCAGATTTTCATGGACATTTTGCTGTACTTAATGTATGGTAAAGTGTTCATGAATTTTTGTAGTATGGTTATTATTTATTTAATTATAGACAGGCAACTGTTACAGCTGATGCGTCTATATCAAGCAGTGTCTAGTAATTTCACAAAAAGACTTTCACTTCAAGTCCATTTCTGGAGCAGAAAGATGATCGTCGAACGCCGTCCTGTTCTCACAGTTATATGTTTAGTATAGCTATAGGTCTCTGTCTCAGAGCTGAAGTGTGTGTGGATCACAGCTGCGCTGCTTGTAGAGCCCCCGTGGGTTGGTTAAGTCACCATGGACTCGCTTGTTCGTTGGGCACTGGTCGCCAAACCCGCCATGCAGCCATCAATGACATCCTACGAAGGGCGCTCGTTAGTGCCAAAGTACCCGCATTTCTGGAGCCATAAATTGTGTGGGACGATGGCAGGTGCCCTGACGGGATGTCATTAATACCTTGGAGGATGGTTCAAGCCTTTGGTGTCAAGACACTAGGGCCGTGGGGAGCCGGTGAACGGAGTCTTCTCAAGATCAGTAGACGCCTAAAAGAGGCAACGGGTGACCCTCGCGCAGGCAGCTTTCTCGCTCAGTGAATAGCCATCGCTATTCAACGAAGGAATGCTGCCTGTGTGATGGGAATTCTGCCCAGGTGACCTAATTTAGATTTTATTTAGTTTTTTGTGTTTATTATTTTTAGATAAGATAGTTTTAATTTTTGTATGTTTACTTATGATATATCAATAAAAGTTATACACTGTGAAATTTTAGTCGTTTTGGACCCATCGTCCAGTGACTCCATTCATGCAACTGAACAAATTTCCCCAAGGAACATAGCTCAAAACATTAAAAACAAATTTGGACTTCCCATAGTAAGTTAGGTCACGTGATGAGACATTTTGTATGGGAGGTCCAAAAACTTACTTCATATTTCGACCCATGTATCTTGGGGAAAGTAGTTCAGTTGCATGAATGTAGTCACTGGAAGATGGGTCCAAAATGACTAAAATTTCACGGTGTATGCAATTACTGCTATCTACAACAGGACCGCATTATATATTCACACAGGAGTAACAGAGACAGATAATCATAGGTCAATGCACAAATCCTTAAATATTCATCCACTATTTTCTTTCAGACTTCATGGGGGAGCAGTTGACACTGCAAGAGTATTCCATTGGGGATGACCAAATATCTGAAATAACTACAACAGAAGAATCAAATGTAAGTTCATAATTTTATCACTTTTTGCAATGGTCATTTTAATAACCCTATTAACACCATGGACACCTTTTGGTGTCAGTCGAAAACTGTAATGGGAGTAAACAATTTTGTTGTCACATCATTATTTTTATGTAAAGTGAATACAAATTACCTTTTATCCTTTTAGCTACAGAACATACTGCAGTCACAATCACCTGATACAATGGTGGATTTAAACTTAGATGTACAGGCTGCAACACCAACAACTGTAAGGCAGGTCACCCAAGTCCAGCCTAAATATTTTGCAGTCAAGGTAAGTCTACATCACCCAAGTACGAGGTACGTCTCTATGTACACAAAAGTACTTAAGTAATCAAAAATATTTCTTTTTACAAATGAAGTGCCAGAAATGAGAAAATGGGAGAATAAAAACACAAATGAGTTTATGTGCTTGACTATAAAATACTAATATGTTTTTTGAATTAAAAACTTGAAATTAATATTATTATAAATATTAAAACTTTTTCACACCAATACTAATTGAGACTTTGTTGATTGACAGAGGTGGTTGGCGTAGACAGAAGGAGGCATTATGCTCAGCAGTGGGTTATGGAAAGCTGATGTATGCTTTTAAGAATAAAAAATTATAAGAAAATTGCACATAACAAACTTGTACATTTCACAGGTGGCTATGCCAAATGCTACCGTTACCAAGAGAGGTGAGCCTGCGGTGCTAAACACTGTGACTAGGCAAGTTGCGATCGCGCCGAAGCCTCCCAAACTAGTACAGACCGTGGCTCGAGGTGCTTTCCCTGCAGGAAAACAGTATGCCATTGCACCCAAGCCCGTGGCTATGATCTCCAACAAGACTGGTATGGGAAAGGTGCCAATTAGTGGGATTGTGCAAGCTAATACATCTAAAGGCAATACTGTATTAGGTAAGCCAATGTACCTTTTGAGGAGACATATTTGATGCCCAACAATTATAGACAAAAAGCTGTTACAGCTACTGCTTATATATCAGGCGGTATTGATTTTATATTAATTCTTAAAATACCTTCATTTATATCTTGAACATACTAGCAACATGTAGCTGATGCAAATGCAATAACTTATTGAAAGAAAGCAAGTAAAAGAAAAAATAATTGATTTGGTAAGAAATAATGTTATTGATCTCTGAAAGGAAATATTGCACACAATGTTTGATTTGATATGACATAAGCTTGCTAAGGGAATTAGCATTCAGAATTCTCAAGGAGCTATCAATCAAAATAATAGTAAAACATATTAATTTTATTTGCATTCAAGGTTTCATGAACATAACTAAATATATAGAGTGTGTATCTATCTATCTATCTAATATTTAACATGGAATTTAAAAATATTTTTACAGCACAAGTTGGAAAACAGTTGATTATGTTGCCTGCTACCGGTGGACCACAAAAGATAAAGCTTGTATCAGCTAACCAAGGAATGCAGTTTGTGAGAGGGGACCCTAACCAGGTAAATTATACTTTCAAATATCTGTAGCATTATTTATTACTAGTCAAACCCCACAGTTTCACAAACAACTTGAAAAATGTATGTAATTAATCTTTTTGCGAGTTGAAACAAATTTGTTGGGTAGCCCAAAGTCAATGTACTTCAGCTTTATTATATTAGTATATTTCCAACCTCACATGATACAACCAGAGCATGGTAGAAGTTTTCTACACTAACATTATAAAGAGGAAATATTTGTATGTTTGTGTGTATGTTTGTAATGAATAAACTCAAATACTACTGTGCCGATTTCAAAAATTATTTTATCATTGGAAAGCTACATTAACCCTGAGTAACATAGGCTATATGTATACCGCAGGTGGAGCTGCGGTAAACAGCTAGTGTGTTTATAAAGGAACTCACTCAATTAATGATAAACAATCCTAACATTTGTATTCACCATAGAAATGTTTTCTGTATGATGCAAAAGATCCAGAAACATACTTATTAAATATTGTTTTTCAGGCACAAATCACACCTAACAGGACTATTCAGACGTCACAAGGATCCAAGCCCGTTATGACTAAAGTTGTTGTACAAGGTATGAGACATTATTTAAATTATTTTCATAGGCTTTTTCTACAAGTCAACCTATACGATGAAGAAGTGGCAATTTTCATTGTTTTATTCTAAGATACTTTATGAAAACGCTAACAGCCCTTAAACCGCCATAATCGCTATGCAAACTCAGACAAATTAAGTACATAAAAAATTTAATACAGTTATTAAGTCTCCCTTTTTGTGTGTTTGTTTTTTGTATGTTTCTGTATCTATGGTGCAATAAAGTGTATTTGTATTGTGTAATTAAATTTCAGAACATATTCACTATTCCTGGCATAGTGGGTATGACAACTTATGTAAAGTTTGCACAAAAATACATTGGGTAAAAAATAATCTAAATATGGCACTTAAAATGATATGTGTGTGTATTTTCAGGTGCCAATCAACCAGCAGTTATAACTAAGTTGATGCCAAGTGGCAGCACAGGTTCGCAACCTACCCGATATGTCATGCAGCAGAAAACCATACCTATATCTATTGGAAATAATAAGGTAAACAGTATATATTACTGTAATTGATATGTTCTAAAAGCCGCTCATTGATATTTACTTATAAGTATAAATTTTGTGGATAATGTTTATTCTGTAACTGCAAAAGTGCAGCCACAAGCAGGACCATAATGCACCTTTCTAGTGTTCCTTATGTTAAGTCTTAGGTCTATTCTCTTTATTTATTTAAACTTAATTGTAGAAAATACATTTGTATAGCCAACTTAATTGTAAACATTTTATAATGGTAAAGTTTTCTCTTGGCATAATATAAAAAACTAAAGTTTTATTATTATAGGGTTTTCACACACAAGGACATATTTCTCATATAAATAAATTATTTTATGGACTTATTTAAAAGTTTCCATGAGATTCTAAATCGAATCTAATTTTAAAACATTTAACACAGGTGCTGTTGACATCCCCAACTAAGCAAGGCAAAAAGCAGCAAGTCATTACTCTAAAACCTACTCCCAGTCTCACTCCCATACAACCTCAAGGTATGTATACTTACACCCGTATTCTTAAACATAACCTTAAGGACGACCTTCACTTTAACTCATTGGAGGGCGCCTCACGGAAGTCCTCGAACTTTTCTTGAAAACAATATTCTTGTTGGTTGCTTGAGCAAACTCCAATGATGAACATCACAGGTTATAATCACAATTCTAAACATAAAAATTGAAAATTACAAAAGAATAGAGTATAAAATAAAATAAAGTAAGTACCTAAGCCAAAACTGGCAAAAAACCGATTTATCCACTTTATTTCATTTCAGGGACGCCTCAAGGCACCTCTTAACCAACCTTATATTTGAACGATCGAATTCGATTCGATAGTTTGACCTCCTCATCTTCAATGAGAAATAATCTCAAGTCAAGGAAACTAGTATTGACTAAAAATATCAATGAGGTGGAGTAAGGTCGAGTCGAGTTTGAGTGAAGGTTTAGGAATATGGGTGTTAGTAATCAAACAACGTTTTCCCATGTGATCATAACAATGATTTTGTATCTCATAAATATTTTATTTAGGCTCTATTCGTAACCGCAGTTTCGTAACCAGTTACAACAAAGAAATAATTTGACGTAAGATACTAGTTCTAGAGAAAAGGTTTTTAGTACTTCAAAAATACGAAAATTGAGATGTATAGTTAACGGAAATGTATGTAATCTGTCATTGTATACAATTCCTAGGAAATGTATGTAATTCCTAAAATCCGGAAATGTGTAATATAACATAAATTAGACACATTTCCTAAGAAATCTATACATTTCCTAAATAGCGATCGGAAATGTAAGACAAGGCTAAAATTATAATGATGACGATTGCGAAAGAAGCGACTTAGTTTCAAAAGACGACGTGTAAACGATATTGGAATTCTATACAATTCCTATTAAACGTATACATTACCCAGTTTTGAAATTTTTAAGTGTTTTAGTTGTAATTTCATTTTAGTTTTGTTTTATTTTTCTCATCAATCAATTATATTTTAAATCTAAATAAACTAGATTTATTACCCAGGATATGTAAACTGAATATGAAGACTTAACAACGTGTTTTATTACAGAAAGCAGTCTTTTTATACTTTTCCTAATACGATATTGGAATTATATACAATTCCTAGGAAATGTATACATATGTATAGTTATATGTATGTATTAAATAATTTTTAAAACAATATTTTATACATTTCCTAGGAGATGTATACAATTCCTAGATTTCATACATTTCCGATAACATATACACGGCATAAATGTCCATTCAAACTGATGCGAATCCCGCGCGACGGGTGGACCACACAGAAATAGGAATCGGTAGAAGTGCCGTAGCGTGTGCCAAAATTAACTGGCCTGCTTATGGCACTTTTATGTATTCTTAATAAAGGAAAAGGGAATTCATTCTATGTCCATACCAAGCTGAGATTTCTGTTTCATCTCTCCTTATCTTATGATATAATAAAAGCATAGTTTCAATAACATTTTTAATAATTTTATTATATGTTTGTAGTGTCTACAACCAAGAAAGTTGTTATAACGGCGAACCCCAAGCAGAAAGTTGTGCTGAAGGCGGCACCTCAAAACACAGCACAGGTAATAATAAATAGTTGTTGACATTTGGTTATAAGGAACATGAAAGTATGGAGGCTTGTGGCCTGTTGTGTTTTTTTTAATATATGGCTTTTACTTGACATATTTGGCCAGTCAAAAAAGTCTAAAAAACTGTAGTTAAATCTAGTCAAAGTGTAGTCAGAAGTATCAGGTTAAGTGGTAGAGAAACTGCTCTAAGCGTTTTCTAGGAGCTTTGGGTAACAAGCAAGAAAAACACATAATCTAACACTGTTTCACTTCCCAACACTCACGCTTGTTCACGAACACTTGGCGAATAAAAATCCACCATTATTATGCTCAATACTTAAAGAACGCAACTTTTGGAAAATAAATACGTGCCGAAACAGCTTTTCTCTGTTCCCGCCAAGAGTCAATTTACATCTACACTTCTACACTAATAATATTATAAAGAGGAAAGATTGTATTTTTGTGTGTATGTTTGTAATGAATAAACTCAAAAACTACTGTGCCGATTGCAAAAATTCTTTCACCATTGGCAAGCTACATTCACCCTGAGTAACCTAGGCTATATACCGCAGGTGGAGTTGCGGGAAACAGCTAGTGATTATTTATTTTGATAAAACAGCAGCTATACAAATATGAAGTTTAAAAATTGTATGTTGGTTTCATTTACGAGTACAACTTATAGTACCTTGCAATTAGTTAAAAGAATAATATTTTTCTTTAAGGTTAACAAAGATGGCAAATTGATTTTGCAACCAGGACAACGTTCACAACTTCATAAAATTGACGTGCCAGGTAAAGGGGTAAGTAAACTTCTTCTACAATATTAAATTTAACTGTTTTAATCCATACTAGTATTATAAATGCGAAAGTCTGTCTGTCTGTTACGCTTTCACGGCCAAACCGCTCAACGAATTTCGATGAAATTTTGAATATAGTTGAAGACCCGGGGTCAAACATAGGCTACTTTTTGACGCAGGCGGAGCTGCGGGAAAAAGCTAGTAAGTAATAAACACGATAAAAACCGTATTAAAATAGTTTAATGTAAAATTAACAAAAAATGGGCGTGGGCGATGAAAAAAAGGGTAACAGAACACAAAAAAGATTTTTTTGATTTTTTGTCTGTATGTGCTCGCTAATCTTTAAAACTACTGAACAGATTTTTTACTCGGTTTTCCCTAAAAGAAAGCTCATCCCTGAGCAACATATAGGCTTTGTTTCATCGAAATCTGATGTCAGATAAAAAAGTTATCGTCATTTGAAGTTTAAAGATAATTTTTCTATGGGCGATTTTATTATTTTAAATACGGTTTTTATTTATCAACAACAACAAATATTTACAATCGTCGAAACATAAGGAATTCTTCTACAATAGTTGAATTGCAATTTTTTTCTGAAATAAATGCTTAGTTGCGTTTTGAATAAACTCTTTACCAGCTATAAATGAATTCAAAATTTCCGATTCGGACTGGTTTTTGTTCTGGACAAAGCAAATAAATTCACATTGTCCTATTTATTAGTTTATGCTCTATTGCTATTAGGTTATACCTATTGTGTTTTTATATGTAACACATTGCTTGTTTATTGTTTTAGGTTCAATTTATACGGCTCATAACGAACCCGACGGCGGTGTTGACTGAAAGAGGTAATTACCTATATTGAGTTATGGTTTTTCTTTAGCTTACTTGGCTATATTAAAATTTTGGAACTATTTGTAGCATAATATAAACAAGAAAAGGACGCACTTAGTAGTGCAGTGACGTCACTGCCTCTTGATTTAGTGCGTGCAAAAGAGATAGCAAGACGTCCCCACCGTTCCTATTTTTCTTCATTAGAAAACTTTAAATGCTAATTACTGATTTAATTAATTACAAATGTTGTTGTTGTTTTCGGTTTTGGTTACGTTTTAGTGTATGTATAAAAATATTGAGAAAATGTGAACATAATCAAGTAGCCTAAAACGCCGATGACGCAAGAGAAAAGAAAATCCATTGTTTTTTGGGATCCTCGGCGTTAAAAGACATGCAAAAATAAGTACAAATAAAGTCCAAAAAACGCAATCGCTCTCATCAAAGAGCATCGAAGTTGAACACGGTACTTTCCCAAAAGCATACATATTTGACGCGGCTAAAGCCCTGGAGAATTGTTGCCATTGACAAATTATAAAAAAAAAGTAAACGAAAAAATGTCGCTTTCTCTTGGATTTTTAAAATTAGCTGTTTCTTTATTTCAAATTCAAATAATCAAATGACAGGATCCATTTACGAAATTGAAGATGTTTCTCTGTTCAAAAATGTACATTTGGAACGCGAATGTTTTAAAATGTTGAGCCATTGAGTTGTCAGTCTGCATACGGTTTGGGTTGCGCGCCAAGCGAATATAGTTTTTGCCGGGAGATTTGTTCGATTATTGTAGAGTTTGGGGAGTTATAAGTTGATTGTTGTTTGGTAGTGATGTCGCAGAAACAGCAGCAGAAATTCGTGAGGATAGCGCCCGCGCCGACTGCCGGGAAACCACAGGCCACGGTGAGTCTTACAAATATTTTTAAAAGTGTCTATCTACATCTAAATTAAATATAATAAAGCTGAAGAGTTTGTTTCGACGCTTAAACTTTTGGTACAACAAAAAATAAAGCCGTTTATTCTTGAGGAAGTTAATATGCGCGTGATACAAAATGCGAAATATGTTTCAATACCGCAGCTCGTAGGTTTTATAGGTGCGACAATTTGAATAAATAGGTACATCCATACTAATATTATAAATGCGAAAGTCTGTCTGTCTGTTACGCTTTCACGGCCAAACCGCTGAACGGATTTTGATGAAATTTGGTATGAATATAGTTAAAGACCCGGGGTCAAACATGGCTACTCTTTGACGCAGGCGGAGTTGCGGTAAACAGCTAGTTTTTCATATTTTTGTTTTGTTTTTGATTTGTTGCCCTTCTTTAATAACAAGGTGCTATGGTGATAATAATCTAGATCTGTTTTATTATTTTCTGAAATACGCCTGAATATCTGAACCAATTTGTACACGAACAAAAATTCTTCAGAAGAAACAAAAAATAGAATTCTTATCCTGCTCTGTAAGAAAGCTTTGTAATTCTATGGCGCAATTAAATTTATTATCCGTCTGCCAGTTCTAGAGTAACAGGTGTTCAACCAAACTCACTCTGCAGTTATTGCATAATACGTTAATTGATTCCATGTTTTTTTTTTTTCGTTTGTTACAAAGTGATTCATTTTTACATTTAATACTTTAGCTTTTGAGATATACTAACATATTAATTTAGGTTTGTTGTCACAAACCTATTGCTAAAATTAAATCCTCAAACATATTTAATTAAAATGGATGATGAAGTTTTTGATAAAATTGTAATTTGTTTTAAAAGTAATGGAAACTTTTCAGAAACAAGTAATACGTTCGGGCCAGAGTTTGCTCACACCAATCTCTACAGCTGAAACCGTTGTGATTGACGAGCCGGCCACCGTGCAATCGGCTTCTCTGATTTGTAAACAGGAGCCCGATGAGAACGTTAAAGAGGAAGAGGGGGAACCACAAGTTGCTGAGGTAATTCGTGTGATATTTAAAATATAAAATTACAGGATTAAGCGCGTAAAATACCTTCACACTTCCGACGTGATATTCTTTTTACTCTGCAGGTATTGACCACGGAGCAATTACAAAGAGGAGATGCCGTAATAAGCGTTTTGTAAGAAAGTATTTGTGAGGTTCACGGGGCGGGGCGGAAGGCAGACGTGCGGGGTGCTTGGTTTCGGCCGTGGCTCCAACCATAATGATATCCATCTTACGGAAAGTAGCAGTACTACTACGTTATTTACAAATTATCAAGTACTTGTCAATAGATGTCACTAGTACGTTGAAGTTCCAATCTTAAAAACATGGCGATATTTCATAAATTATGAACGTTTTAAATATTAGGTATAACTTTTAGAGCTGTAAATATATCTTATTTAACAGAAACCAATTATTCAATGCTAAATTTGTAAAAAAGCTGCGGAAAGTCGTTACGCTTTTGAACGAGTAGTGACAAGCTCCGCCCACTTTTGTGAGCGGCGAGGCGCCAATGAACACATCACTGCGCCATTTCAAACGGCATCTCCTCTTTGTAATTGCTCGGTGGTATTGACCGATGGACAGTTTAGTTATATGTTTGGGCTAGAGTTTGCTAATGCAATCTCTTTGCCGGAATTTGTTGTGATTGAGGAGACAGCCACGGTGCAATCGGCTTCTCTGATTTGTAAACAGGAGCCCGATGAGAACATTGAAGTGGAGTTGTGGTTACAACTTGCTGAGGTCATTATTGTGATATTTACAGTTTTTTTGTAATAATTTAGGGCTACAGTTTGCTAATGACAATATTTATGTTGGAGACCGTGACAGAGGAACCATCCTTCTTCATGCTAGCGTGTATTCCTAGTTGCGTCGTCAGCTTACGCTTCGGAGCCTAGGGTACGCTTTAAGTTATGGTCCTAGATTTGGCGGCACTGGTTATTACAATGAAGCGACTGCCGTCTGATCTCCGTAACCCCTATTACAGGGAAACTAGACCAACAGGAACATGACTCGAGGTGTGTTAGTGGCCAACATTGTCAGAATTTTTCAGGCTGCCTAAAGTCATCTGACAGCATCACGACTGTTATCTATCGATAACAACCGGCACTAACTGCTTAACGTGCTTTCCGAAGCACGGAGGAGCTCGAGATAAAAATGCCACTAAATGGAGACCAATCCAATGGTGGTCGCCTCTGACCGTCGCTTGACACGCGCATTCGCTACGGATACGCAGGTCTCGCTTGACTATCGATCTCCTTGTTCCTCGATAGAGAAACCATCCAAAAGGGGGAAAAGTGTTTGATTGTATCATGTATTGATTTACAAAATAATTTGGTAGTAGGTTAGGAATTTTACTGAGATTCGCAACTTTTATCGGACTAGCCTTTGTGATCCAGTGGTTAAGGTGTTCGCCTTTTCGTGAAGTGGAAATAAATGTAAGAAGGACTCCAATGTGAACAGCTGAGGACGCAACCGGGAAGGCGCTGAGATGAGAGAGTTCGGTGGCAATTGAAAACGCTTACCTGTACTAATGTTAGCATGGCTGTCGGTTAACTTCAGAGATGCATAGTTATTTGGCGAATGTCTTCTATGGACTAGGACTGTACTAAGAAGGTGTTTTTCAAAATTACTAAGGGGCTTAATTGTGGATTTAAATGTTGTATGGAGAAACGAGATTAGTTAGACCTATTTCTTTGAAATTTCTCCAGAGCATTGATCGTGATAAAAGAGTCAAACCCTAAAGGGGGAAACTGGATGACTATGTCTAAAAATCGAAATGGGTATCGTTTTCATAGTTATTCGGGCCGCAGTGTACGAAAACAAAGAGTTATTTGAACATCCTGTCGCCGCGGGACAGCGGTACTCGTGGTAGGTTGTACATCGCGGGCTTACTGTCCGCAGACGCGGTCGGAGTCGGAGCTAGTGGCGAACGAGGACGAGGACGAGGACGAGGACGAGGTACACTACCACGCGCAGGTGCGTACGCGTACACCATCACTCTTACAGCCTTACACAAATACACTGAGCCACGGGAACTGCTCATTGGCGAGGCGAAATGAGAACTAATCCGCTGGCCTATGTCGGCGACTTTTGTTCTCCTACGGATCTCTTAGTTTCCAGAAACTGGCAATAGAGTGCTTTGTCAACGGAAAGCGAGCGGTGAGACTTTTGCCCCGCAGTGGGTCAAAACTAATTAAAAAACATATGACAACTAAAATTTGTTTTATCTCGTTGAATATCGATGACGGGAAAGGGACAGAAGATTTTTGAAGATTAGATTTAAGACTCACGCAAAACCTGTGTGTGAAATGATTTTCATTCTCCATTTCATAAATAGAACTCCAGAACGTTTTTAATTAATAAGGGCTTTTTTTATTACGCTATCGTATCTAAATAAAATGTCAAGTGTATGGATTAAAATAAATAATATAAAATGGATAAAAAAATAAATTTTCAGAGTCCCGATCACGACGAAAGTACAAACAGTATGGACCCGCACGACTCCAGCGTGAGATCCGATGAACATCCCGTTATAGTGATTCCGGCCAGCTATATGAAAAACGAGGGGGTGCAGGATGATAAGGTTCTTGTGTTTTTCTTTTGCTATTTTATACCGATGCACTATGCATGCATGCATTTAAAACTTACACACTGAAGGAAAATACGAGTCCTCGGCTCTCTACACGCAGTCGTGAATAATCCATACTAATATTATAAATGCGGAAGTCTGTCTGTCTGTTACGCTTTCACGGCCAAACCGCTGAACGGATTTTGATGAAATTTGGTATGAATATAGTTGAAGACCCGGGGTCAAACATAGGGTACTTTTTGACGCAGGCGGAGCTGCGGGAAAAAGCTAGTTCTTTATAAATGTAATTCTAGATTGCACGCACTGTATGTATGTAGTTTTTTTTATTGTACACAAAAGAACACAGTTAATACAAAATGAACAAAAAAAAAGCTTAAATATTTCTGTACGAGTACATAGTGTGAATGATAGCCAATTTATTTTACAATTTATATGTGACAAGTATTTTACAATATTTTGTTTTTAAATTTGCAGGTGGAACACACGAGAATAGATTTTAAATTCGATACTGACCCATACAATTCATTCCAATCGCCAACCACGCCGCCGCCTGTCTCTGAATCAGGTAATGTATTTACTAGTGATGGTCACTTTATTGAAATAACCAGTACTAGTACTCATCTCAGCGCCGTCCCGGTTGCATCCTTGGCTGATTGCCTCGGAGCCAAGGGTCCGCTTAAAACCAGTATTACATACATAATTAAAAGTATACTTTTGGCTCCAAGTGTAAGCTTGCTATGCAATCGAGAAACACGCTCCGACGAAGATCTGAATTCGTTCGATTCTGTAAGATTTAAATGAGTTTTACTGTATTACCTTGCTCATTTTGTTATTACATTTGTTAAGTCGGTTGTAACTGAGACATGTCTAGTCCTTTTCTCATTTACTAGGTTTTGGTGAGAAAAAACGAGGCTGAACATATTTAAGTTACAATAACCTTATTCATTGTTGATTTTTATGTACCTGGGGGTAATCTTAACACCCAATCAATATACTGAATTAAATTGTATTAATACGGTTTGTATTGCGTTTATTTGCTACTAGTTGTTTCCCGCAGCTCCGCCTGCGTCAAAAAGTAGCCTATGTTTGACTTTGGGTCTTCAACTATATTCATACCAAATTTCATCAAAATCCGTTCAGCGGTTTGGCCGTGAAAGCGTAACAGATAGACAGACTTTCGCATTTATAATATTAGTATGGATATTATAAATGCATTTCAAACACGTTGTGATACAAATCGTACTAAAACACTTTAATGTGAAACAATCCCGAAAACATGAGAAATCAGCCAACATAATATTTTCTTGTCAGACATAACATCAACGGATCTGTCGGCGCGTCCCCGCAAAGCGTGCAACTGCAACAAGTCTCAGTGCCTGAAGCTGTACTGCGACTGCTTCGCCAACGGAGAGTTCTGCAACAGTTGCAACTGCTACAACTGCCACAACAACCTGGAGAATGAGGAGTTGCGGCAGAAGTCCATCCGAGCCTGTCTGATGCGGAACCCCAATGCTTTCAGGTCAGTTGTGCTGGAAACTAGAGGATTTAGGAGTATTGTCAAACAATGAGCAATGCTTAACTTCTTAACAGGAAGATTTTATTTTTAAGAACGAACCATAGAGCACACAAATATTTTGATTAATTCATTCATATCGAGTTGGTTACACAGTCAAACGATCATCAGTGTTAGTCATGATGTCAGTTTGAATTAATATATATGTATAAGAACTTTACTATAACATTTTTAACACGCTTTATATTGGTATAAAAAATAGAAAAAAATATTTATTTAAAAGTCCTGAAATATCTGTATATACTTCATATATGATCATTTTTATTTAATTTCAGGCCGAAAATAGGTAAATCAAAAACTGGTGGTCCAGAAATAATACGGAGGCACAACAAAGGATGCAACTGCAAACGAAGTGGATGTCTAAAGAATTACTGTGAATGTTACGAGGTAAATGAGATGCTATTCTTGTCAATTAGTTATCTTCTTCTTCAGCCCGGTATAGGCCTCTTCTTGTATTTCCCATTTAATTCGGTCTCTTACTGCTCACATCCAGGATTTTCCCATAGTTTTATAGAGACCGTGGGCCCATCTCGTTGGTGGCTTCCCTACTTTCCTTCACCCAGTTCTTGGTCTCCATCTAGCAATTTCACAAGCCCATCTGCCATCTACTCTCCTACTCATGTGCCTGGCCCATCTCCATCTGTAATTATAATTAATTATTACAGAAGTATGCAAGTATAGGGCTTGTTAGGCTTCTGTATCCAAAGGGTGGAGCGGGACCTTTATTGCCACAGATTACAGAATATATGCTATACGGATATTCAACCGTCATACATTGAAACAACTTGCCTGGTTACTCTCATACAAAGTAATTGTTAAGCTATCTATCAAACACAGGACGTTATAAATTAAGATTAAGATATAACTTTTTAAATAAAGCATTTAATCTACTTGTGATAGAACAAATAAAAGTAAATGGTGAACTTAAAGGTTTTTCTAGTAGATTGATTTCTTAATCGCTTTGTTAACATTAATCAGTTATTTACACAAAGGGCTGACCCACGGAGTAATAACAAAGTGGAGATATCGAGAGCTTCCTTACAAAAATTGTGTGAGACTACGCGGGGCGGAAGGCAGTCGTGAGGGGAGCTTGGTTTGACCGTGACTTCGCCCCTATTGATGATCCCCTAATATACTTACCAATAGATGTCGCTAGCAAATCAAAGATATTTATATTTTGTGTAACACTAAATCAATTAAATAAATTCGAAAATATATCATTGACCTACGTTTATTGTGATCTCGTAGTACAGAACAGCATTGAAACTCTTAAAACTAAATAGTTTAAAATATTTTACAAAATGTTAAATAAAAGAAAAACATACTTACTTTTTTTTCCTGTGCCAGCCAAGTAATTCCAGAAGGCTAGAGGAAAAGTGATACGAATTTGGAATGAATCCCGCCGGACTTGCGAGACGCCCTTAGAAATAAAAGGTAGAAGTGCCATAGCGTGTGCCAAAGTTAACTGGCCCGCTTATAGCACTTCTACGTATACTTATTTCTGTGGGTCGACTCACCCGCATATTCTTAAACATAACCCTAAGGACGTCCTTCACTCAAACTCATTGAAGGAAGCTTTAATGACGTCCTCGAACTCCTTTGAAACGACATTCTTAGTTGATTTTTGAGCAAACTCCAATGAGGAACGACACAGGTTATGTTAATAATCCAAAGCAAAAACATTTAAAAATACAAAAGAATAGAGTGAAATATGAAAAAAATAAATAGATATTTAGGCAAAAAGTGTCAAAATACTGATTTTAACCACTTTATTTCATTTGGAGGACACCCCAAGGTAGCTCTCGATCAACCTTATTAATTAATGAATGAAGACTATATTGCACCATTTACAAACATATAAGAAAGGATGCAGCGAAGAAACTAATTAACATTAAGAGACATGAGTACAAAGGCGGACTTATATTTGACAGTTCGATACTTACCTCCAATGAGGAATTTCCTTAAGTAAGCTAGTATTGATGAGAATTACTAAGGGTATCACATTATAAACTGATTATAAACTGTGTCAATAAAGAAACGAATTGAATAGAAATTACAGCCTCTCACTCGCACAATAGACGCAATTATAATGTGCAACGAACGACTTCCATGACTACAATTGGGTTCGATTTTTTATTGACACTGCTTATATCTTGCGAGCACGGGTTGTTTTGTACATATACGCAGTCAAGTCATCCTTTTTGAGTTTGAAGGAACGCTTACTTATTTATTCCACTGGCTCTTGGTCCCAAAAAGAGACTTACCTATTTTGCCGGATGGCTCGCTAGTTGTCTGTTAGCTTTTATCTCTCTCAGATCGGTCTGCATCAAGACCGCTTATATGACTGACAAAATATGGCACGAAATATCGAGCAATGGCAACTTTAGATTTGCGTGACATTTTCTTCATCAAATAGCTCCACATGGCTCAACAGCGTTTTGCATGCAAATAATGCTTGAAAAATTTGTAAGCGTTACTAAATGCCATTGTACTTATTGTTTTTCCATGCTTGTGTATGTAAATTATTAGTTTTTTGTACAATAAAGATATTACAAACAAACAAACAAAATGTATGTTGTGGTATTTAATGAGTGTTAATGTGTGTGCGCAGGCGAAGATAGCGTGTACGATGATGTGCAAGTGTGTGGGATGCCGCAACGTGGAGGAAGGCGTAGCACGCGCGCGACGACGCGATCTGTCGCGCGTCGCGGTCACGCATAGCGCGTCTGACGACCGAGCGCGAGCGCCACTCAAGTATGTACTCACTGACTATACTGCTGGCGTTTGAGCATCTGTCTCAACTCTGCTAGTGTGTACTGTTTCGCACGGCGTCGAAGCTGCTAATCGAGTGATCGGACAAATTGTACGCCAATAAAATGGCGTAATTTTTTTTTTTTTAATTAATTCGTAAAACAAAATTATTAAAGTGCGACAATAATGTATTTTTAATTGGAAAGTGGGATGTCGAACCCGATCAGAGTACAAATTGAACCTACAAAACTAAATATCTATTCCGCGCGCAGAAAACAATAAAACCCATGTATTTCCACAGACAACCGTGCTCATTCATGACTATAGAGGTGATCGAAGCGGTGTGCCAGTGCCTGGTGGCGGCGGCGGGCGACGCGGGCTCGCGTGACGTCATCGAGCCGGCCGACCCCGTGCGTGACGTCATCGAGGAGTTCGCGCGCTGTCTGCAGGATATTATAGGGGCCGCCGTGCATGCTACGCCGCGGACGCAGCTCGAGGTTAGTACTTTATCATCAATCAGGTTAAAAACAACTACCTAGAGATCCATCCTGTAATACGTACTTAGCCGTAGGTGCCGTTCGTGGCATAGCTGAGGTGCCATTCATTTGGGTGTCCATGGTATGCTTCAAAATTTACACCTCTTAGAGCCTATTTCACCAAAGTCGGATAAGCTTTATTCTAATAATGACTCAATTTATTCTCGTCTAATAAAGTTTACATTTCACCACACAGTTAACCCGAATATATACTGTTAATCCACGTATAATTCCGGTATAAAGATGTCTCTAGAATAAAAATGTCTGCCATTCATTTTTTTATATCTAGCTTGGCTGGTGAAATCAGCCCGAAGGCAGTTCGCACACGGCGCTATGTGATTCGTGAGACGCGACTGCGACGGGACTGCGATGCAAGTTGAGTGTATGTCGCGTCGTCTGCGGACATAGCCGATTTTGTATGAAAGATACTCTCGTGCGACTGGTAGTATACGGGTAGTATACTCAAGTTTCATTGGAATAACGCCGCGTGCCTTAGACAAACCGCCCTGTAATAATAACGTTTTGACTAACGTTGTGCCACTGGAAACTTGAAAATTTACGAAAATTATGTCACTGTAAATTTTCGGAATTATTCCTCGTAATGTAAGCAGGTTTCAAGAAACATTGCCCCTGCAGTCTCCCTAGACCGCTGGGGCAATTTTTCAACCTACTGTTACACAGGACTTTGGCATCAAAGATATGAGGATTAAATAATATGAGGATCCTGTCGATAGCGTTTCCATCACTCAAGTTTCAAATCTAGGGGAAAAAGCAGCTAGGCTAAAATGAGTTTGGGCGGACCACATGTGCCGAATGCAAGGCTGAAATTTTAATCCTCCTGATCAGTATCGAAACAAGAAGGCCAAGAACAAGGTGGTCAGATGAATTAAACTTGTTCGAAAAAAATTGAAAGGAACTAGCGAGGGATAGGGATTTGTGGAAGAAGAGAGGGAAGGCTTTAGCCCAGCAATAGGACACCTAGGTATAGCTAAAAAATTGTGTGAAGTTGTGTTCAATAGGTCCTTCACTCTCGACGAAATGAATTACGAAAAAAAATTTTTTTTTTTAATTTCAGACACAGACGTGATACCCGGGATGGAAATTGCAGTTGGATAATCCGTTGCCAAGTGATTTGTTTTAAATTCCAAGAAATGTGTGCTTGAATGAGAATTTATAGTGCTAAAAGAATTAAAATCCAATATTGGATTCGAAATAAACATGTAGCAGTCTCTAGCACTTTGGGTCGAAAGGCAAAATATCAATATGTCATTAGCCGACTTGACATGTGGTAAAGTTCCAGCGATAAATTTTGCACATCGACAGTTTTTAGCTTGTTTTAGGTTACACATCAATATTTTCTCAAATTGAGTGTTTTTCTCGATCTCGTAATAAGTAAAATCATTTGATTAAACGATGGAGCCATAACAATATAAATTATGCTTCATATAGAGCGTTCTCTGTTGCTTTCTCTCTCTTTCTGTATTTAGATGTTTGAACAATGCCGATGTGCAATACTTACCGTCATATTCTGTAAAAGCCGAAAGGATGAGACCGAAACGTGTTTAAAGACTTGCATATTTCTTTTCGGATTTAAGGAATAAAAGTACATGACATTAGCCTTATCTTCCATTCCACATCTTCCAAAGAATCATTTATTGGCGAACGATGTGTCACTTTGGCACATTTGGTGGGAACCAATTGTGCCAAAGTGTCACATCGTATCTTATCTTTCTCATCTTATGGGGATATATCTCTTTAGGTTACACTTTGTTTGGCAGTTGTTATTGTTTTAGTTTTAATTGTGTACATACCTCATGAAAACTGTTTCGCAATAAAAATATCCTAATAAGGAAATGTGTAAATAGCTAAATCAGATTTTTATAAAGATATATTATTTAAAGCCTTATCATATTGTATAAGTGTTTTGTACATAATCTGTAAATTTAATATTTTACTAGTCATAAGTTTACCTTTGCCATTAAGGTAGAGAATTGTACGATATCATACTGATAATAAACGCAATTATTATTTCTAGTAATCTGTATATTATTTTGAAACCATATTTCCTTCATATTTGATTGAAGGGATAGAAAAATTAATTGATCAATTTTTTCCCCCATTTATTATACCCCAAAAAATTCCTAGAACAGCAGTCGTATTTCACAAAGTTTTAACCTTAGAGTTAAGCATAGTTTTATAAAATAAATAGATGGATAACGTCGGAAATACGTCACTTTTTACCAACTGAATTTATGATTTGGAATATGTCTTCTGGTGTAAATTCAATAAGTCAAATTATTCAAAGCCAACAGAAATTATAAAAACTACATGCTCCCCGGCATCCCTGTCATTTATTTTGCTTTTTATAAATCAATTGTGCGCAATGTGTACAGAGTTAGTACATACTTGAAAAAAAAAAATACTTTAACAGTCTATAAGGTACAGCCTACTGAATTTTGGGTTGCTATAGAGCAAACCCCAAGTAAAATTTTAAGAAATTTTACTTACCAATGTACCTATGACTTAAACAAGTCGTTGAAAATAATTGTACTCTTTTTTTTTTAACACAAAATGTGCTAGATATGGCTATTAAAATGATTTTAAAATTTCGGTTATTAACTGTAGAGAAAGTCAAGAGTGAATTGGCTAATTTCCATGCAGAAGAAATTTTTCGATATAAATAGTGAAGTCTATAAATAAAACGAGCGCGTTCAGTTACTCACCACGTGCAGCGCAGTTCCGCCTCTGCTGTGGTTCTGTGAAAACTATAAATAGGCAGTGATGGCGGCAAGATACGAGATTCGGACTTCGGAGACCCTCGGCAGGTTTGTTTATGTCCATAATACTAGAATTTGGCAAGCGAATGTTGGAACAATAGGATGAAATTCACAAATTATGCAAAACACAAAATCAAATTCTATAGTCTACTAACTCTTCCTCGCAGCTCCGCCTGCGAAAAAAATTAATCTATGTTTGACTTTTCAACTATATTTATACCAAATTTCATCAAAATCCGTTTAGCAGGTTGGCCGTGAAAGCGTAACAGCCAGACTGGCAGACAGACATACTTTCTTATTTATAATATAAGTATGAATATATATAATGGATTATTTTTTTCTAATTCGTTGTGAAGACATCCAATTCAAAACTACCTTCGTACCTATGATTACCAAAATAACCATTTGTCTACAGAAAAACGTTTTTACATTAGAAAAAATAATAATACATGTTTTATACCAAATAGCACAGAAGGGGACACTTATTTCTATATTCTTTTATTTATATTTCTTATAATAGATACCTAGTAGCCGCGAAAGACTTAAGAGCAGGCGAGAAGATCCTCTGGGACGAGCCGTTCGTGGTGGGCCCCAGCTGTGACACGACACTGGTGTGCTTCAACTGCTACCTGCCGCTCATCAGCAAGTTCCTGGTGTGCAAGCTGTGTGCCGTGGCGCCGTTGTGTGGGGAAGGGTGTCCTCAGCCGCTTACACATAGTTCGTATACCTACTTCTTTTTTAAACCTTGACTAAAAAGACGTCTCGTCCACGTCCACCCCCTGCCTTCCCAGTCGGGGTTGGACATTGTAACAACTTTTAAAAATAACTGTGTGTTGTCACATAATAGATATTATTATTACATAGTAGTGCCTACTTTTTTGTTTTAATAATGACTTGATCGAATCTGTCTGTCTGAAGATTTGATGATAATCGGCTCATTTCTTACATAACAATACTGGGTTACTCAAAATTTTACAGATCCGGTATTGACATACATTGGTTGACTGCTATTTCTGCTTCTTCTTACGTAGCTAGTATAGTAATGTTTTTGAGAGAGCAAGAGGTGGATATCCGTTTCAGCCCTACTATTGCCAATCCCTATAATATTAAATCAATGCTTTCTATGAACGGGGGGTTTGTTCTTCTATTTAACTAGTCATACATACCTTACTAATTTCAGATTGGCATTCAAAAACGGAATGTGAATTCTTCAGAACACTCAAACTATCAAAAGGGCTCAGCCCTTTGGTAATGGTGCAAAATGTAGGCTCCATTATCGTCCTGCGAGCCTTGTTGAAGAAGACTACAGACCCTCAAGCGTGGAACGAGTTCATGGAACTAGAAACGCATTTGGAGGAACGGAAAAACACTAATGTTTGGGAGTTTTATGAGAATACTGTAAAGGTAACATTTTGAATTTATCGTTCCCAGTAGTCAGATTCAATCAGCATCAATCATCTACTACTAACCGCCGGGGGCGCTTCAGATGCAAAAATATTGTAACGACCAACTGATGGTATACCAAAAACTGATGCTACGAGTATAGAGGCTCAGTCAGTTGCGATATTCTAAAATCATTGCTGAACAACACAGATTTTCAGCATATAATTCGAAGACATATAATTTTTCTACTACATACATACATACCATCACGCCTTTTTCCCGCAGGGGTAGGCAGAGACTACGGATTTCCATTTGCTACGATCCTTACAGTTTTCCCTCGCTAATTTTTCTACTACAATATGTATAACATTTGTTTACAGTTCATCGAATCTCTTGGTCTACTCGACGACATCCAAGACAAAGACATAGTTCAGAAGATCTGCGCCGCCATTGATGTGAACAGTTTCGACGTCCGCGGGCCGCAAGTGCCTGCTATTGGCTGCTCGGAAATCCTGCGAGGAGTTTACCTGCAGGCGGCGCTACTGGCGCACGATTGTGTCGGTAACACACACATGGCCATCAATGATGGTAACCTGCTCGTATGCCACGCTAGCACGGATATTAAGAAGGGAGAAACCATTTATTATAACTATACGGATCCGTTGAAGGTTAGCATACTTTTGTGTCTTGATCATCATCATTCTTGTCTATTATTAGAGAGTTTATTTAGTTTTCTAACTGACCACGTGATTAAAAATGTTTTCCGTAGTCTATGCTATAGGTCTAATATAACACGTTCATGTAGACCCTAATTAAATAATACAAATCCTATAATCAGATAACAAGATAAGGAGATAAAGGTAATTTAAAAAATTAAAAAAATACCCGACTGCCTTTCTGTGTAATTTGGAAACGAAAAACCCCAAAAAATCCGCCACTTTGTTTTTTTAATCTAATGTACCCAGTGTCACTCTCACAGTAAATACGAATCTAACGACACCTCTCAAACTAAAATCCATCGAGCCGTTCAGGCTGCAGGGCGTGCCAATCAATTATACATACATACTCTCGAAAAACATAGCCCTCCTTCTGGCGCAGTCGGGTAAAAACAAATCATACCTATTACCGACATTGTAATCAATCTGAAAGTATGTTGACTTGGCGCCAAGTACATTCCGAATCATAAAATTAAAACTGCTGTCTATATTTTCAGGGAACTTCTTTTCGCCAGCAGCATTTGCTGATCGGCAAATACTTCAAATGTACTTGCGCCCGTTGCGCCGACCGCACCGAACTAGGCACTTTCGTTAGTTCCGCCATTTGCCCAACTTGCAAGACTGGCTTCCTATCCACCGCGGATGGAGGCGACTGGTTGTGTAATGAATGCAAGAAAAATTTCGCGCAAGATATCATTGGTCATAGAGTTCAGTGCTGTTCAGATAAATTGGATTTCATAAGTGAGTATGTTGTTCAAGCTTTCAGAATAATTCAAAAATTTATAAATTTTTTGTTTTAAAATCAGCTTTCTATTTTTGAGGACCTTTTATTGGCAATCAGTGGTTTATATCAGATTCTAATGTGTAGTTATCTCCTGCGGCCCGTCGGCCCGATGACCATATTGTGAAAAAGTGTCTTTCCATGGCTACAAAGAAGAAAGGAAGAGGCAGGTCGCATACAACATGGATGACGAATGTCCAAAAGGACATGTAGGATCTCGGCCTGACCACCGACAACGCACTCATGACCGTTGCAAGTGGCGCCGCATGATTGGGAAAGCCGACCCCGCATAACGGGAAATGGCGAGAACAAAGAAGAAGAAGAAATATTACCAATTATCAGCTGTTAATCTTCCTATTTATAAATAAATACTTTGGTGGTCGTCTATCTGCACTGTAGTCTAGAAAAATTAACTAAAAAGTATGCTATTGCATAATTATATACATATTGTTGATGCCTATCCATGCTCACAATGTGCAAAGGCTTTGAAGAATATGATATAGTTTGACCGCAACCGCTGTACCACTCATGGATATGCGCGGGGAGGCGGGGAGTGGGAAAGAAAGAGCATGAGATTCGTCAATACGAATCTGACAGACAGATTTTATAATATCGAATAACAATTTTTTGAAGCTGTATATTTACGAGTATAATTTTATCCAATCCCTGTTTTACCCAACTTCGATAGAAGGAGGGTTATGTTTTTCGAGAGTATGTATGTATGTATAATTGTTTGGCATGCTAACCTGAATGGCTCGATGGATTTTGACTGGAAAGGTGTTGTTAGTTTCGTATTTACTGTTAGAGTGACACTGGGTATATAAAAAAAATGGCGGCTTGGTTTGGCTGGCATTTTAAAATTACACAGAAACGCAGTCGAGTTTATTTAGTTTTTTTTTTTAATTACCGTTCAATGTGTTTTTAGCTAAGTAACTACAATATAAAAAAAATCAACTGAAACTTTACGACCCATCTTTAGATATTTTATCTCATGTGCGTCTGACACTTTTCCCCCGGCTCGCCGCTCGCATACCTCGCGCGGTACAGCGATTGTGGTCAAGCTTTAGATTACCTATATAATTCTTCTTACTACTTGTTCTAGACAAAAAAGACGAGAAAGAGTTAGAAGAGTACATAAGAAACGTATCGCTAGTTCTCGCTCCCAACCATTATTTACTACTGGACGCCAAGCAGCGGCTTGCAGGTGTCCTGAGGGATGTCATCAACAGGGAGCCTCATCCCACAAAGAAGGTGATGCGGAGGAAAATTCAACTATGCCAGGAATTACTACCGGTTATTGAAAAACTTACTCCGGGCATCTCTAGGACAAAAGGTAATGTGGGGTCTCTTTAGACCAACTATGTTAACTTTTTGCCAATTTATAAGAAAAAAAGAAATACAAATAAACATAAAGATAAATAAGTCAATAATAATAAATAAGTCTAAACTATGCAGAAAACTGTAATGGCCGGGCATATCTAGGACACAAAGTAATGTGTAGGGGTCTGTCTAGCTAGACTAACTTTTGCCATTAATTCGAAAAGAAGAGAAGAGGTTGAGGGGGCTGTCTTAAGGAAGTTCAGTTTATGTTAATCATCTCAAATTTTGTATTAGGATCACTGCAGGCAGATAGAATGGATCGTTTCTCCTTCTCCCGTCCGATTGATGCACCTTGTCGTTCCCACTTTAGACCCCTCCTCAAAATTCCCATTCATCATTCGGATTCTTACACTCACTCCTTTTCAGTCCAAGCGGTAAGATTGTGGAATTCATTGCCAGCTGATATAAGAGACTCGAAAACTCTCAGTTTTTAAGAAACTAGTTAAGGAGTATTATCTGTCCTTAGCACAATAGATATTTATGTATGTATTTTATATGTAAGTTTATTAACAATGATTTTATTAAATTTGTACCTAGGTAATTAGGTATAGTCTTCACTTTTCCTTCCTTTTTTGTACACGCTAATACCCTTTTGGGTCTGCTGGAAGAAATTTCTTTAGAAACAAGCAGTTCCCTTGTACTGTCTTTTCCACTTATGTATAATCCTTTGCATTTTTATTGTGTACAAGTAAATAAATAAAATAAATAAATAGAACACGGCGCGGTTTCAGTCGCCTTAATGTTTGTACAAAATTATTTTCCCATAAAAGGTGAAGTTAATCCTAAGAGCATTGACACAGTCCATCTTTGGATTTATTATTCTGTGATTTGTTTCAGCGATAACATTGTACGAGTTGCACGCCACTATGGTGCAGTTAGCAAAGAAATTATTCGACTCCCGAGAAATAACTGGATCTGGATACATGGTTGGTATTCCGGTTGGGATTCATTTTTTGTATTGCTTTCTCTTTCTTGTTTTTATTCTATTATCAGCTCATGCTTTTATGAGAAAAATATAGAATACTAGCTTTTTCCCGCAGCTCCGCCTGCGTCAAAAAAGTAGCCTATGTTTGACCCCGGGTCTTCAACTATATTCATACCAAATTTCATCAAAATCCGATCAGCGGTTTGGCCGTGAAAGCGTAACAGACAGACAGACTTTCGCATTTATAATATTAGTATGGAAGTATGGATTAATTATAATATGTTTTTTTGATCGGCTTCATCAACCGGTTCGAAGGACCATTTCGTAGATCACGAGCGTTCCATCACTATTTCAGGAGTACAGTTCTTTAATTTGTTCCTTTTCGTGCAGGACGAGCTATTACTGGCTGAAAAATATCTCAAACGCGCTTTAGAAATGCTGTTCATCGAACCTGGTAATTCCCCTGAAGGAGAGTTATGCGCCAAAGCACTGGAAGAATATAGGGCTCTTAAAGCAACCATGAACACAGTTTTAGACGGATTGCACGAGGTGGGCAAGACTTATGTTAGTGAAGTGGCGGAAGAAACGACAGAAACAATACTTAATTGAAATAAAAATATTTTGAAGTGATTTCGGCTATTTATTTGTTACTAGCTGTTTCCCGCAGCTCCGCCTGCGTCAAAAAGTAGCCTATCTTTGACCCCGAGACTTCAACTATATTCCTATAAAATTTCATCAAAATCCGTTCAGCGGTTTGGCCGTGAAAGCGTAACAGACAGACAGACTTTCGAATTTATAATATTAGTATGGATTCTGCGATTTTTTGACCGCGTTTGCTATTTATCCGACTGCGCCAGAAGGAGGCTTATGTTTTTCGAGAGTATGTATGTTTTTTGAGTGTTTGTGCATAATAATGGTAGATTATTATAAGTGTTCGATAACAAGCGTGAGTGTTGGGAAGTGATACAGTGTTTGATTTAAGTATGGATGTAAATATTATATGTATGTTTGTATGTATAATTGTTTGGCACGCCCTGATGAACGGCTCGATGAATTTTAGCTTGAGAGATGTCGTTAGATTCGTATTTACTGTGAGTGACAGTGAGTAAAATAAAAAATGGCGGATTATTTTTGGGGTTTTTTTGTTTCCAAATTACACAGAAAAGCAGTCGGGTGTTTTAATTTTATAATTACCTACAGTTATCTTGTTTAAAAAAAGACAATTACTATCTCGAGCTTGTCCGTGCTGTGAAAGGCACGTTAAGCCGTTGGTCTCGGTTATTATTGATAGATAGCCGTTAGGCTGTGTTAGATTGCCTTTAGGCAGCCTGAAAAAATCTGACAATTTTGGCCAATAACTCACGTTGGTCTGATTTCCCTGTAAAAAGGGTTACGAAGGTCAGACTGCAGTCGCTCCATAGTAATAACCAAATAAAGGACCATGATTTACAGCGTTCTCTAGGCACACCGATGGGTAAGCTGAGGTCGAAACTAGCAAATAAGCACGCTAAGACGCCCATGGTACCATATTAGGTAACAAAGTTTGAAATAAATAAGACGAAGGAAAAAAGATAGATTTTTTAATAATTGTAATTTAAAGTAGCGAGCCCAAAGAGCATCGACACCGCACAAACGTTCCATCTTTTATATAATAAAAAGGTTTCTTTCATGAATTAGACGCTGTTCTTTAATCTATGGGCGAGCGATATTTATAAATCAAAAATGACCGATGACCATAAACGAAATAAAAGTGATACTAGTAGGGCCCATTTGAATATTGGGAGGTTACGGTGACCTCTTAATTTCATCCAAATGCAAGTAAGTGAGCGAAAAGGCGCAGAACGAGATGTAGGCAAAATAGCCTATTGTGTGTACTCTCGCATTTGCTCTCATTTAGATGGAATTAAGAGATCATGGTTACATACACCTTGACATGTATTCACGAGATTGCGTCGGACTTCTCTTGCAGTAAAAAATCAAAATGTTAGTGACAACGTAAAACAAAATGTGTCAAGTGTCGGACTTTTGGCGGGAAGCTGTGATGGGCAATATCTGGGCTGTATTTTTTTTTTCTTCAAAATTTGTGTTTTTTTGAGTGTTTGTGCATAATAATGGTAGATTATTATTCACAAAGTGTTCGATAACAAGCGTGAGTGTTGGGAAGTGATACAGTGTTTGATTTAAGATCTGATTTTTATGCTTGTTGCCAAAAGCTCCTAGTAATCGCTAAGTGCAGTTTTTCTACCACTTCACTTAGCCTAATTCTTCTGACTAGACTTGACCACCGACTAGACTAGGACTTGACTAAACCACACTGTAGGACTGAAGAAGATTGAAAAAGGTGTATAAAGGACTTGTATCCATGGCCGTAAAACCCATAACTAAAAAAAAATGTGTCAAGTGTCAATCGTTATGACGGTCATTCGGTCAATGTCAATTTCATCTGAGAGATAGGTAGTATAGGTACGTATAATAATTACCTGAAAAATCAAGAAAAGTAAAACAGAACAGTGAAAATCGAAAAAATTAATGATAGTTTGAGAACCTATTATTTATTTAAACAATAAAACCGATTAGTTTTTAAGGTTTAATCTGTTGAGGAGTATTTCTCTCTTCATCATACCGCTTGTAGTGAGCATTCATTTCGATTTGTGGAGGTAATTAAATTGCACAATTTTAACAATTTTTATTATGTGTTCCGTATGGTTTTTAAAGTATTTTATTAATTATGTTATTAGCCCGGCTATGGCGGATCAATCGTCAGTGTTAGCGCTGATTATATTGGCACTAGGAGTCACAGTGCACTTCTCTTTGCATAAAGTGGAAGAAGGACATGTCGGCGTTTATTATCGGGTAATTTTATGTCTCTTAATTAAAATATTTATTAAAAATACTTTGACAATTGGCGGCCTTGATGCTTATGGCATTCTCTTCAAATTTATCTGGAAATTAAATAGTGTAAAAAAACTACAATGTACAAAGCTTATTATTTATTTTTATGTTTACAGGGTGGAGCACTGCTTCCTGTTACCAGTCAGCCTGGTTTTCACATGATGGTCCCACTATTGACATCTTACAAAGCCATTCAGGTGAATTTTCTAGTTTAACTGTTAGAAGCGATTTAAAATACATTAAAAATTTTAAATAAACATTATTTGTGTTTTAGACCACTCTCCAAACAGATGAAGTAAAGAATGTTCCATGTGGGACCAGTGGAGGAGTTATGATATATTTTGAAAGGATTGAAGTGGTTAATAAGTTGGAGCCGAGCAGTGGTAAGCCATTTTAGCAGAATAATAACCATTAATAGAGATTGTGATTGAAATTCTAATAATGAGGGAATAAATATAAAGGACCAGAGTGCAAAACCATTGCAAGTTTCAAAGCATAGCATGCCCTCGATATACTGTCCAATAGTAGTATTTTTTTCATGTGTTTAAATAAAATTGGTAAACTAAATTGGACTCTTGAATTCCTTTAGCCATCATCCTGCGACCAGTTTTCTCAAAGCATCACATAAAATGTAAAACTACTATTATGGTCAAATAATAAGATTCGTTAGAAATTCCACCATTCCCCTTTCAGTATTGGATATGGTACGAAACTTCACAGCGGAGTATGACAAAACACTGATATTCAACAAGGTCCACCATGAGCTCAACCAGTTCTGCAGTGCACACTCCCTGCACGAGGTCTATATAGATCTGTTTGACCAAATTGATGAGAACTTGAGAACGGTAAGATCAAAAACGATTTAAAAATAATTTCCTCATTTGGCATAAAGCTATTTTATAAAGTAATCAAACACATTGATTATGAGCCTACTAATCTGCTGGCTCAGTGACCCAAAGTGGGCCTTCCTCTGAAACGAGAGAGCTCCAGACTGCTATTCTGCGCCAGTTTAAGAGCCTAATTTAAATTAAATTTTCACTTAAACTCTGACACCAGGGTGTGTAAGTTTGATTGACCTAGTAATTTGAATATGAACTCATATTCCTCTTACAGGCTTTACAAAGAGATCTAGATGAAATGGCGCCGGGTCTAAGAGTGCAGGCTGTACGAGTCACTAAACCAAAGATACCTGAAGCTATCCGCAAGAACTATGAACTTATGGAAGCTGAAAAATCTAAACTCTTGATTGCAGCGCAACATCAAAAGGTAATAATAAGCAAATATAATTATTAGTTTTGAGGCAAGTGCAGTTGTGAAAGCAGTCTAAGAGATGGAGAATTATTTGATATTGCAAACCACTTTGCCCAATTAATAGTAAATGTTAACAAGTAAACCTATAAAGTAATGTTAGCAATAAGTCTTTGTTCTATTATTCCTTTGTTTTTAAGTACCATTAATGTGAGGTGCATTGTATTTATTGTAATATGGGCAATAAAGATATATTGTAAACCTAATTTATGCCCTGAACATGGTATAAGTTTTTGTGAGTCTTTCATCAGATTCACATTACTTTTTCACAGGTTGTGGAGAAGGAAGCAGAAACAGCCCGTCGAAAGGCAGTCATTGAAGCTGAGAAAGAGGCCCAAGTGGCTAAGATCCAGTACGAGCAAAAGATCATGGAGAAGGAGTCCTTGCAGAAAATTGAACTAATCGAGGATAGCATCCATAAAGCTAAACAAACTACGAAAGCCGAGGCCGACTACTACCACTTGAAGAAACAGGCAGAAGCTAACAAATTGTTACTTACAAGAGAGTATCTGGAATTGAAGAAGTATGAAGCACTCAGCTTGAACAACAAAGTGTATTTTGGAAGTGACATCCCCAACATGTTCTTGCAAGCTACTGTCGGAGACAGTGTATCAAAGACTGTACAGGTTGAATGAGTTATAATAACATTGTCAAAACGTAAACTAGTCATTGAGTAATGTGTTCGTGTTTTGACATCAAGTATTATAAGATTTGAATGTACATTTTGTGCAAATGTTTTTTAGTGTAAATATTGTGTTAGGTGAAATGAATGTGATAATACAATTTACTATTGAGCTTCTGCTACTAGAACCAAGTGTAATGTAGTGAAGAAATCTCATTTTCGACTGATTTTGTTGTATCTGAATATGGTGTAGATAGCTTTTCCATGTGAAATAAAAGAGGAACTATGAGAAAAAGGTGATTTTATTGAAAATATTAACTTAATAAATTATGGCTTCATTTAGTTTAGATCTTGTTGAAAGCAGCAATATCTACAGATTGGACAAAGTCTTCAAATTCTTCAATCTTTTCTGTGAGCAGGTCGACAGAAACTTTATCGTCTTCAATGACACACATGATCTGGAGTTTGTTGATGCCATATCCTACTGGGACCAGTTTTGAGGCGCCCCATAAGAGACCATCCATTTCAATACTACGCACATTTTTCTCCATTTCTTTCATATCAGTCTCATCATCCCAGGGTTTGACATCCAGGAGGATGGAGGACTTTGCAATGAGGGCTGGTTTCTTTGCCTTTTTGTCAGAATATGCTTTAAGGCGCTCCTCACGTATTCTGGCTGCTTCTGCATCCTGTAAAATTAAATATTTTTTTTTAGTTATGTCCTGAAGTAGCCAAATTAAAGTGGTAAAATTTGAACGCAACCAACTGTACCGTAGTGTCAGACAGATCTTACGGTATCAAATTACATTTTTTGAAGCTGTATATATTTGTTATATCCAATCCCTGTTTTTACCCAACTCCAACAGAAGGAGGGTTCTGTTTTTCGAGAGTATGTATAATTGTTTGGCAGCTTGCTCTGTAGCCTGAATGGCTCAATGAATTTTACCTTGAAAGGTGTCATTAAATTGATATTTATTGTAAGAGTGGCACTGGGTATATAAAAATAAAATAAAAAAAATTTTGAAGTATTTCTAATTAGACTTGTGGCTGTCAAAAATATGAAGGATAAGGCCAAAATGACTAAATGTATAACTGAAACATTTTTGCTTACCTCTTCCTCATCTCCAGAGCCGAAGAGATCGACGTCATCATCATCATCATCCTTGGCAGGAGGAGCGGCAGCTGTGGGTTTGCCGCCAGCGGCCAGAGGGCTGACGCCTGCAGGCCAGGCTTTGCGCTCGGCGGGTGTGTACGAAGCAATCTGGTTGAACCAGCGAAGGGCGTGTGGTAAGCTGGAGGCCGGCGCTTTGCCTACTTGCTCGAAAACTTGAACATCGGCTTGAGATGGCACGAAACTGAAATAGATATTTAGACATTGACCATCGTTTGTGCAAATTAGAGTAAGTTTTAGCTGCTAAAATGGACGTTAATCGGTTTCGAGACCTTTACACAGAATCAGAAATAAATTAACTAAAAAATATAGGTTATAAAATAGGAAGAACATCTGTGAGAAGTTGACGTGGTTAGAAGTTGATAAGTTAAATTTGTGAGTTTGAGCAACTAACCCTGAAAGATAACTCCTCTCAGCCAAATATTTGTTCAGGTCACTGAGACCCTGAGCAGTTTTAACGTCTCCGATTGCCATTTTGTGATAAAAATTGATAATATGTTCGACAAAAACCACACCACCGGCGGAAAGCGAACGAAAGAGAAAAAAGAACGAGAAAGGAAAGAGACAAAAAAAAACTGCAAGAATGAATGAATTGAATGTTATTAGGGATGCGAAACAAAATTATTTTACCGATTCGAAATATTTTACTTTTTTAAAGATTCTTGGTTACTTCTTTGATAATTTAATCGGGAACACTGCTATGATGGTTACCTTATTTCTGAGGTGGTAACACAATATCTGACTACAAAAATTCTGATGACATTGACAATTTGTGACAGTTTTTTAACTGTCATCTTCCCGAAAGAAAAATAGATTTTTGGTAGGAATCACAAGAAGGAATATCCAGAAAATAACAATAATAGTCCTCCGATACATGAAAAATTGAATAATTAGTCTTTAAAACGATTGGTAAAATCAGTTTCGGCTTTTAGTTTATGAAGTGTTTATTTAGGTTAGGTGTTACTACTTATGTAATAATAACACAATTTTTTCCTATATTTTGATTGTTTTTAATATCGTAAGTTCGTGATTTTTAATCTAATAGAGCATCTTTATGTACCTAGAAATTGTTCCATCAGAGGGATTGATCTGTCGTAGTAATTAATGCGTAATAAGTGACTTGTGGTTCCTCATACATAAAAACATTTTCTACAGAAAATGTTGCGCCAGCCGCTGACCCGGGCGCTCGCGCTTAGCTCACCATCTCGCGTAGTTCCCGTGGCGACTCGTCGATACGCTGACGCCGTCCCTTCCCAGCCAGATAAAGTAGAAGTGTTCATTGATGACCAACCAGTGTATGTGCCTCCAGGCACTACTGTCTTGCAGGTAATTTTTTTGACAAACGGTAAAATATTAAAATCTTAATTTAATTGTTCATTTATTTACACCGCGTTAGGTGACAAGTGTCTCATTATGAGTAAAAGTGTTTCAATATTATGTTGGTATTTTTAAAGAAACATATATGTATAAATATAAATATATTTTCCAAATTAAAACTCTATATTTAGCAGTGTGACAAAATGCTTTGACACAGAAATGTATAGTCATTACTTAAATGGCCATATGCATAATGAATATTAAAACATACTTTTCTAATAATAGGCAGCAGCTCAAATTGGAGTAGAAATCCCTCGTTTCTGCTACCATGAAAGATTGGCTGTAGCAGGCAACTGCAGAATGTGTCTCGTTGAAGTGGAGAAGTCACCAAAGCCCATTGCAGCCTGTGCCATGCCGGTCATGAAAGGCATGAGGGTCAAAACCAACTCTGACCTCACAAAGAAAGCACGAGAAGGAGTGATGGAATTCTTGCTTGTCAACCACCCGCTGGATTGCCCCATTTGTGACCAAGGTGGTGAATGTGACCTTCAGGACCAGTCCATGGCTTTTGGTTCTGATAAGAGCCGTTTCACCGACATTCATTTCTCTGGGAAAAGGTTTGTTTGTTTATATCATAATGGTACGCTTATAATAAATACAATTTGAACTTTTTTACTTACTTAAAAATATGTACCTATCTCAAGTTGACATGACTATAAGTGTGATTGACAGTGGACTGCCAGTGCAGTTGCTGCACTGTAAGCTGTTTCTAACATGAGCATGTCCTGTCTGGTCTTTCTGTTTATGTATCATAGAGAAACACTGCTGTGGCTTTTCATACACCATTTATGATACAAAGTGATTTTTGGTATTAACTTGCTACTTGGTAAATATTTTTGATTTAAGATACAATTAGTGTAGGTCTGGCTAGTGCACTAACTCTAATTAAAGTAACTCTGTTGACTCCTAGGGTGGGGGAGGAGCACAGTATTATTAGTTTGACATGTTATTGACATATGGGCTACTTCTTGACAGTCAAAGCTGAGGGAAACAGCTAGTATTCTATATTCATATCCCCTGACAGTTCCCATACCCCAGGAACGTCAGTTAAGTTAGTTATTTTATTTATTTATATTTATTTAATTATAGACAGGCAGCTGTTACAGCTGATGCGTCTATATCAAGCAGTGTCTAGTAATTTCATAAAAAGTCTTTCACTTCAAGTTCATTTCTGCACCAATGTTACTTTAGTGGTTTGTATCCATTTGTCTAAGCGATTTTTAAAGGAGATCACTGATGGTGCTAATACCACTTCCTCAGGCAATCTATTCCAGTTGTAACCACTACTGAGAAAGCGGTGTGCGGTATTTGTGTTTGCTATAGTGCGGATTATCTTGCAATCGTGTCCTCTTAATGATTTAATACTCTCCTTCAGGTTGAATATCGACTGAATATTAGGCTGATTGTAAGTGGCCGTGAGTATCTTGTAGGTCTCTATGAGGTCGCCACGGTGGCGTCTTTCCTCTAGGGTAGTGAGGCGCAATGCGTGTAGTCTCTCTTCGTATGATTTTAGATGGAGGGCTAGAGGAATTTTGGTGGCTCTTCATTGTACACTTTCAAGAAGATCAATGTCCTTCCGAAAGTAGGGGTTCCAAACTTGAAAGGCATATTCAAGTAATGGGCGAATATATGTCTTATAAATTTTTCTGAATGTGTCAACCATTATCACCTGGAGTGCTCTACGAATGACATACAAAAAGGCATTTGCTCTCTTTGCAATTGAAGAGATGTGATCTGACCACTTCAAATTTGATGTGACAAGTACACCAAGATCTTTCTGTTCATGTACTGCTTTCAAAGACTGTCCATCAATAGTGTAAGTGATTATTTAGGGTTATTATTTCCCAGGTGAAGGATACTACATTTGGATGTATTGAGTGTAATGACCCAATCATTGGTCCATTCCTGTATACATTATCAGTCATAATAAGCTTTACCTATATCAAGTAATCTTTAATAGAAAATTTCTGGTCACAGGGCAGTGGAGGATAAGGATGTAGGCCCGTTGATCAAAACCATAATGACACGTTGCATCCACTGCACTCGCTGCATTCGGTTCGCGTCAGAAGTGGCTGGCATCGATGACTTTGGCACCACCGGCAGAGGAACAGACATGCAGGTAATATTGTTGTCTTACTAAATGTCCTATAAATTCTTCAGCCACCAGGTTCCTTACTATCATTTCTAATAGCAGGGCAGAAACTAGTGAGTAAGCGAGATGTCGCCTTACACTTTGTATTGTGCCATCTCGTATAATCACTCGTTTCTGCCCTGCTTTTAGAGGTGACAGTAAAGCCCCAGTGGTATGACAGAATAAATAATGTTCCTCGGCAGTTGGCAGTCGCTTGGGCTGCTCAAGCTCCAAAAACATCCTCTCATTACAATACATATAAAAGTTTCTTTATTGCATAAGAAGGAAACATTGTCAAACAAATAAAAGTACCTAATTATAAGAAAAAAACTTGCGCAAATCTTTTGCAATTTTTTCCTAATCTATTTATTAGGAACTCTTAGGTTATCTAAACATCTTAATAAAATTAAAACTTATTCACCAATTTCTCAAAATTCAGAAAAGAAAAATATTTATTATCATTTACTTTATAAAGGTTGGAACTTATGTGGAGAAAATGTTCCTGTCTGAGCTGTCTGGTAACATCATTGATCTTTGTCCCGTTGGAGCCCTGACCTCCAAGCCCTACAGTTTTGCTGCTCGACCTTGGGAGACCAGGAGGGTAAGAAATTACTGCTTTGTCGTTTGTTTTTAAGAAAACATTTATTAAATTGTTGCTGAAAAATTCATCATTTGATTATTTTTAGTTAGACACCACTAATAACACCTTCTTAGTTTTTTAGAGCTTAGTTTCATTAGAACTAACAAAGAGTCTAAATATTCCTGGAAAAGTAAAATTTTCTTATTACAATTTAATTCGATATTTTGTTCTAATATTGCAATTCCAATAAATTAATTTGTTCACAGATCGACTCCATCGATGTTTTAGACCCTCTGGGTAGCAACATTGTGGTCACAACCCGCACTAACGAAGTCTTGCGTATTCTGCCGAGGACTAATGAGGTAACAAACTGTACCGCAACAGTTTTTTTTTTAAATGAATAAGTTAGAAATGATTTCATAACTTACCAAGTTGTACAATTTATTTTTAGATTTGACAATTCTAAAGAGAATGTTAGCTCTAGGCTCCGAATTCATTCATTCACTTTGAGTGAGCTAAAAGTGGTGATTCAAGCATGCAATATACCAACGAAACTGGGAACAACTTAACAAAGTATACTCCCCATGGGAATTGAATGAAAGACCTCCGGGTCTAACGCAAACCCCTTACCCACTGGACCAAGAAGGCAATTGAGAATGTAAACAAGAAAACGTGAAGATGAGAGAAAGATTGAATTCTCGGAGATTTTGTGTATGTATTTAAAATATTTTTTGTACACGAGAATATAAGTTACAAACGTACAAGGTTAAACAAAAACTAACATGTTTGACTGGGTGAGAATGCTTTTAGCATTAAGTCTGCCAAATGTGAAAATATTTTTACTTTTGGTACAATAAAGATTAATAAATAAAAAAATAATTTTTTTTATTGTTTTAACTATTTATTACAAAGATTGTTTTCAATGTTTTAGGAAATCAACGAAGAGTGGCTATCGGACAAGTCGCGGTTCGCATGCGACGGTCTCAAGCGGCAACGACTAGTGACGCCCATGATGGCCGACAGTCGTGGGAACCTCACGGCTGTAGAGTGGGAGGAAGCTATCGTAGCCACGGCTCGGGCGCTGCAAGGTTGTCCTCCAGACAAGGTTAGTTTTATGTAAACACGGGTGTACTTATTTCAAAAGAAATTAAAAAAAAAAGAGACGACACATTTTTTTTTTTAACTTTCAAACTACCGCAGGACATACTTTTGAAACTACTTACTTGTGTGTATATAATACTTCATTACTAGATGACTTCTATCTACCTAGTGGAAAAAAGAAGAAGTGTGATGATCATAGCTATGGATCAACATAGAGTGACCGATTCCTAGTTGACCGTCGCACGAACATTGTTTTTATAACTTTCGAAGTAACACACTGCGTATCTTTGAAATAAAACTACTGGATTAAGCTCGTAAGATAGGTAGCTAAAAATAAGGTAGGCTTTTCACTTCTTAGCTTATACATGTTGTCTTGTGTTGCGTCTAATCAATAATTTAAGTAATATATAAATTTGAAACTTAACATTAGGCAACTTTGGTAAAGGGTTCCACTTATTTCTAAAGAAATTTCTTTTAGCAGACCCAATTAATTCTTTTCCCTACAGTTATTAGCCGTAGCGGGTGATTTGGCAGACGCTGAATCTCTGGTGGCACTAAAAGACCTCATAAACCGTCTGGGATCAGAGAACACCTGTACTGAACAGTACTTCCCGCTAGAGGGCGCCGGCATCGATCTCAGGTCATCGTATCTGCTCAACACTAAGATTGCCAGTAAGTTACCTTGTTCCTACAGTTATTGACCGCAGCGGGAGTTTCTCTCTAGGCCGATGAAACCTGTTTGGATGATTTGGAATCGTTGAAGGACCTAAAACACCGGAATCGAGCATAGCAGTACTTTCCGCTAGAGGGAGTCGGCATGGATCTCAGGTCATCGTATCTGCTCAACACTAAGATTGCCAGTAAGTTACCTTGTTCCTACAGTTATTGACCGCAGCGGGAGTTTCTCTCTAGGCCAATAATAATAATAATAAATCATTTATTTTCAGATTAAAAATCCATTTAACGAGACAGGAACTAAATAATAATTAAATTGATTTCCAAAAAATTACAAATTATCACAAAAATATAAAATTTTAAATGTCAACTTTTACAAACGTCAAATACAAAGTAGTAGAACCCCACCACACCAAGACATCAGACTTCACTCGGCACTACAATGTGTGTAAGCGAATCCAACGTCCCTAGTAACGGGGAGTCCCACCGGTCCACTAACGCGTTTAGGATGCTGTTGGGGCTGGAACGCAAGCGGGACAGCAGCGACGAACTTCTCTTTCTAATAATCGCGTAAAAGTCATTTACTCGCGCATCTGCGAACATTCCCGAAGCGCTGCAGAACCGCGGCAGCCGCAACATCACCCTAAACGCGTTGTTATACTGGATTCGCAGGGCGTCATATGCCCGCCGCGTATAATTGAACCAAAGACTGCACGTGTAAAATGACTGACAGAAAGCCTGGAAAAGTGTCACTTTCACCTTGTCAGTACAACGTGCAAATCTTCGAGCCAACATATTGCACCGGACAGACAAAGCCCTACGCTCCCTCTCGATGTCCAAGTTGTCATTGAGACTACCGGAGATCCAGTGACCCAGATACTTAAATTCAGTTACTTGTTTTAGTGGAATGCCGTAAAGATATAAAGGTAGCGAGTGACTGCGGTCTTTTGCGCTGGACTTAAATACCATATACTGACTCTTCGCTACGTTATATCTGAGTCCATGAACCTCCGCATAGTTTTCGCAAACATGTAACAATCTTCCCAAGGCTTGAATCGAGGCACTCAGGAGCACCATATCGTCCGCATAGCATATATTATTGTTACGAGCTCGGGGTTCGCAATTTGGAGAAAAACACCTGATGACTCTTAAAAACGTTTATACCCACAAGGATGGTCGCCGACGTCACTTCACTTCACTTATCACTAACAATGTCCCAAACACTTGCTAATCACAGTCACTATAACTTGCCGAGGTCGCTTGTATCTCTTTGTTATTCGCTCCGGATATCGCTTCTTGATCGCACTTGTAGCTCAGTTAAAATTAGAACTCCCTCCCTGAGGCACCTTCCGATATTTATATGGCCCGGGAAACCCGCTCCATAAGTTTCTAGAAAGATCACAACTACTCCGGAATAGAGAGAGAGGGATACCCTCTGTCTCGTTCCCTTATTACATACTAGAAGTGCGAGAGCGAGACAAAGCAATATGTCAGAGCGAGATAATCGATGTACTAGATCGTTCGCGATATTATTCCCGTATGGAAACACGCGACGATTGTACGAGAATTTTCCGCGGACAGCGCTACTCAAACTTCCGCGGACCGCTTTTTATTTTTATTTATTTTTGATTTCGTAACACTGCCCCCTTCTTAGAGATGCTCGTCCCGAGCATCATCATTACTTCCGTGATATTTCGCCAAGCGGTCGATGTGAACAATCTTCATTGCTCCCCTTGGCTGACGCTGTATCCGATACGTCACATCATTTAGTCGCGTTACCACCTTGTACGGGCCCTCCCACTTGGTTTGTAACTTTGGCGATTTCCCTTTGCGGCGAGTCGGGTTGTGAAGCCAGACTAGAGCGCCTTCCTCGAAGCCATTTGTATTCGACATTCTGTCGTATCTGGTCTTCATGTTCTCACTCGACTGCAACCCGTTTTCTCGAACTGCGGCGTGTATTTCTCGCATTCGGTCACGCAGATCAGAAACGTAGTTTTGAACACTTTGAGGTTCATCTGGTGAGCCTCCTGTTAGTAGGTCCACTGGCAACCGCAGCTCACGACCGTAGTTGACATATGCCGGAGTTGCCTTTATGCTTTCATGTTCTGCTGTTCTGTACGCTAGCAGGAACAGTGAAATGTACTTGTCCCAGTCCCTTTGATGGCTTTCCGCTATTTTTGCCAGATGTCTCTCGATCGTCTGATTAAACCGTTCGACCATCCCGTCTGACTGAGGATGGTAAGCCGTGGTTCGGGTTTTGTTCATTCCCATAATCCTGCAAACTTCTTGAAAAACCTGTGACTCAAAATTCCTGCCTTGGTCGGAATGGATTTCCAAGGGCACGCCAAAGCGACAAATCACTTCTTCCACTATCTTGGTTGCAATTGTCGTAGATTCTTGATTTGGTATGGCGAACACTTCCGGCCACTTAGTGAAGTAGTCCATGACAACCATGAAATACTTGTTCCCTGAGTCAGTGACAGGAAATGGTCCAGCTACGTCGACTGCAATGCGTTCCCAAGGTGCACCGACGTTGTACAGTCGTAGATTCCCTCGGCTCCTGGTATGTGGTCCTTTTACGGCAGCACAAGTTGTACACTTGCGGCACCAGTCCTCCACATCCTCCCGACAATGGAGCCAGTAGAACCTTTCGCGGATTTTCGTTAGCGTCCTCTTGACTCCCAAATGTCCACCGGACACGCCGTCGTGTACTTCCCGAAGAACATCACGTATTTTTGTTCTTGGAACCACAATTTGCAGTTGAAACTCTCTGCCGTTAGGTTTATCCCATTTCCGGTAGAGTATTCCGTTTTGTACAACGAGGCTATCCCATTGCGCCCAGTACACCTTGGAAACAGTGCCTGTCGGTGCAACTTCACTCCACTTTGGCTTATCATTACTTTGTGCCTTCCACCTGATGATGTGCCGTAGGTCATCATCATTCTCTTGCTCCTTTCTCATCGCATCGTTCTCCCAGGTCTCTAATGGTTCTGTCCGAGTTAGCTTTACTGTCAATCTTCTGGGCAGGGTCTGCGTGACAGCGCATCCGCGTTTCCATGGGCCTGTCCTCGACGGTGTTCGATAATGAAGTCATATTCCTGAAGTTGTTCAATCCATCGAGCAACTTGACCTTCTGGGTTCTTGAATTGCAACAGCCATTTTAACGCTGCATGATCCGTGCGAAGTAAAAACTGCCTACCGATGAGGTATTTGCTGAAGTGTTGTAGCGTCTTCACTACTGCCAGGAGCTCCCTTCTTGTCACACAATAGTTCCTTTCCGGTTTAGACAGCGACTTACTGAAGTACGCTATAACAACTTCCCTGTCTTCCTGCCTTTGAGACAGTACCCCACCGATTGCGGTATTACTTGCATCCGTATCCACTATAAATTGACCTTCTGGTTGAGGGTATCCCAAGACTGGTGTTTCGCACAGATGTTTCTTCAGTTTTTCGAAGGCAATTTCGCAAGCTTCATCCCAACTAAATTGACGTTTATCTTCAGTTAGTCGGTGTAATGGCTTTGCAATCTCCGAGAATCCTTTCACGAAACGTCTATAGTACGAGCAAAGGCCAAGGAATGCCCGTACTTCTGTCTTGTCCTTGGGGGTAGGCCACTTCTGAACGGCTTCCACTTTCTCCGGGTCAGTCAGGATTCCTTCACTGTTAATGACATGGCCTAGATAGCTCACTTCGTTCCTGAATAAGCGGCACTTTTTCGGATTCAATTTTAGGTTGGCTCCATGAATTTTCTCGAAGACTTGCTCCAAGTTCCGCAAGTGGTCCTCAAAGTCTCGGCCAACGATGATAACGTCATCCAAATATACTAGACAGGCTTCTCCAACCAATCCTGCTAGTACACATTCCATCAGTCGCTCGAAGGTAGCTGGCGCGTTACATAATCCGAATGGCATGACGTTGAACTGCCATAATCCCTTGCCCGTCGAGAATGCAGTCTTCTCCTTATCCTTCGGATAGATTTCCACTTGCCAGTACCCAGATTTTAAGTCCAATGTTGAAAACCATTTCATGCCACTAAGGGTATTCAAGGTGTCATCAATCCGAGGCAGCGGGTAACTGTCCTTCTTGGTGATGTCATTAAGTCGTCTGTAGTCAACACAGAACCGCGTGCTTCCGTCCTTCTTCTTTACTAGCACGACTGGTGAACACCATGGACTTGCTGATGGTTCAATAATTTTATTCCTTTCCATATCCGCCAGCAGCTCTTTGACTTCTATTTCTTTGGCTATAGGGATTCTTCTCGCTCGCTGTCAGATGGGTCTCTCATTTCCGGTGTCAATCCTGTGTTGTACTAGCGACGTTCTTCCTAAGTCTCCTTCTTGGCTGGTGAAGATGTCGGCGTAGCGCAGTAGAAACTTCTTAGCTTTAATGCTCTGCGAGTACGTTAGATTACTTTTGCAGTTACTTAGAAGCTCCTTGACTGTAGAATCACTGGTACTCCTTGTATCTGAGCTTTGTGTTGTACTGCACTTTTTCAGCCAGACAACTTCCTCACATTTTCCAATGATGTCGCCTTTGTTTAAGGTCCTCTCTTGGTCGCCTAGATTAAATACTCTTACTACTGCGGTGTTTCTTCCTTTCACGAGAGTCCTCGCGGTCATGAGTTCTCGAGCCGCAGGTTTATTAGCTATCTCCTCAATCAACACGCATCCGGTAGATTTCTTGTTCCTTGTTATTGGTAACTTTACTAGTACTTGGGCTTCTGCTTTCCCAGGTATGACCGTTTGCTTTAAACATGTCACTCTCCCGTTAATGCCTCCTAGGATGATGATCTCTTCTTCACCACACTTGAATACACCACTAGCAACGTCTACTCTACAGTTGTACTTTTTCATGAAATCTAATCCCAATACACAATCGTCCATAATTTCAGCCACGATGACGTTGTGGGTATATGTGGTTTCTCCCATACACATTTTTACAGACACTTCTCCCAGGACGGGTATTGGCTGGCCGGAGGCAGAAAGAAGCCGACAGTCCAGTTTCCTCATGCTTCTCATTATGGTCCTTACTAAGTCAGGTCGGACTATTGTTCTTGATGCTCCGGTATCCAGCGTCATCCTGCAGTTGAACGCATTTACAGTTCCAGATATTGCGAGACTGTTTCCGTTGCATGCCTGAGAGATAATAGTTGTCGGGGCTTCCTCCGCGCCAGCCAGTACTCGCCCCCTAGTCCTGGCTCTTACTCGTTTCCCTGGTTCCTCCGATGATGAAGCCTCCTGCTTCATCTTCAGTTCCTTCACGTCGTCTTCAAGCTTCTTGATCTTTGGGCAGTTCATTTGTAGGTGCCCTCGTTCGCCGCACCTATAACACATGGATCCAGGTCTCTTCCTTAGCGGGGCTTTTATTTCCTTAACTTCCTCCACTACTTCGCGCACTTTGTGAGTCGCGGAATGACGAATGTCATGTCTGACGGCTTCCACCTCCAAAGCGTGGGCCAGTGCATCTTTCAATGAGGCATGATGGTTTAGCCTTACTGCAGCTCTGACTTCCGAATCCTTGATGCCGTCGACGAACGCCTGCACGGTGTTGGACTCAAGCATCTTCAAATCGGCCCCTGGATACGCCTTGCGGACGAGTCTTTCTATTTCCAGCGCCCATTGCTGCAGACCCTCTCCTGAGCGCTGGACTCTGTCGCGGAGTTGAGCGCGGAAGACGTGCTCCAAATGCCGTTCCCCGTATCGCGACTCTAGTGCCTCCAGCAGGTCCTTGAATCGACTGCCCGACGGAAGAACCTCCAAGACCGTCAGAGCCTGTCCTCGGAGTGCGACGGTGAGAGCTGTCAGGCACTGTTCATCTGTCCATCCGTTAGCAGCTGCGATGGTCTGGAACTGTTGACGGTATGCGGTCCAGGACGAGGTTCCGTCATATGGCGGCAATATCACGCTGGGTCCGTGGTGGGCAATGGCTGTTCCGCCACATGCAACTGCTACTCCCGTTGTTTCAAGGCGCACGAACTTCTTCTGTAATGTGGAAAGGTCCGTCTTCATATTTTCCATGTCGTTCCCCAGAGTCGTGACGCGTTCCTCCACCAAATCAACATCCTTGCGTAATTTGGTAACCACGCCACTAACTTCACCAATAGCTGACAGGAGTTGTTGTTGAGCCTTTTGTTGAAGCTTCTCCTGCATTGTAAATTTGTTGTCCAGCATTGTAAATTTGTTGTCCAGCATTCGCATCAATTCCCCAAAATCAAAGATAGGCGCAGCCTGGTGGGCGTTGGACTTGTCCTGGTGGGCGTTGGACGTGGCCTGGTTGGTGTTGGACGTGGCCTGGTGAGGGTTGGGCATGGCCTGGTGGGCGTTGGACGTGTCCTGGCAGGCGTTGGACGTGTCCTGGCAGGCGTTGGACGTGTCCTGGTAGGCGTTGGACGTGGCCTGGTTGGTGTTGGACGTGGCCTGGTGGGCGTTGGACATGGCCTGGTGGGCGTTGGACGTGTCCTGGTAGGCGTTGGACGTAGCCTGGTTGGCGTTGGACGTGACCTGGTGGCCGGTGGCCGCGGTGGGAGCGGCCTGGTCAGCAGATCCAGTAGAACTGGCTTCCGCAGCACGCTTCGCCCTCGTCTTCACACCCTCACTGGTGACGTCTTCTCTCGGAGTCAATGGCATCTCCAAATCCACTTATGACACCAATTGTTACGAGCTCGGGGTTCGCAATTTGGAGAAAAACACCTGATGACTCTTAAAAACGTTTATTCCCACAAGGATGGTCGCCGACGTCACTTCACTTCACTTATCACTAACAATGTCCCAAACACTTGCTAATCACAGTCACTATAACTTGCCGAGGTCGCTTGTATCTCTTTGTTATTCGCTCCGGATATCGCTTCTTGATCGCACTTGTAGCTCAGTTAAAATTAGAACTCCCTCCCTGAGGCACCTTCCGATATTTATATGGCCCGGGAAACCCGCTCCATAAGTTTCTAGAAAGATCACAACTACTCCGGAATAGAGAGAGAGGGATACCCTCTGTCTCGTTCCCTTATTACATACTAGAAGTGCGAGAGCGAGACAAAGCAATATGTCAGAGCGAGATAATCGATGTACTAGATCGTTCGCGATATTATTCCCGTATGGAAACACGCGACGATTGTACGAGAATTTTCCGCGGACAGCGCTACTCAAACTTCCGCGGACCGTTTTTTATTTTTATTTATTTTTGATTTCGTAACATTATTAATACAAACTCCACCAATGTGACAACCGATTCCGGTCCTCCCGAGTTCCTCGATAAGACCATTAATGTACAAATTAAAAAGTCGTGGTGAGCTTAGGCCACCCTGTCGCACCCCGCATTCCAACCTGTATACATCCGACTGGACCCCTGCCCAGCGCACGCAATTAGTCTGACTACTGTACCAAAACTTAAGCAATGATATACATTCTGCTGGCACGCTTGATTCGTTTTTTAATTTTTCCCATAGTGTGTCGTATTGCACCAAATCGAAAGCTCTAGAATAATCTAAATAACATGCATAGACAGGCGTCCTTCGGGATGTGTAGTATTGGACAGTTTCCTTGAGACAGAAAATGGCGCTCTCTGTGGATAATCCAGCCCTGAAGCCGAATTGTGCGTCATCATGCTGAATATGTTTATTTAGCTGCCTGTCAAGTAAACTGTCCAACACTTTAGCCATTACTGTAGCCAAAGAGATAGGTCTATAGTTTGACATATCAGAGATGTCACTAGTCTTGTTTTTAACTATAGGGACTACAATAGTATCAGGTCTTTAGGTAGATATGAGTGTCCTATGCATAAGCTGTAGAACATGACCAGAACACGTGGCAGGTGTATACCTGCATGCTGCATGTGCTCGATGCTAAGACCATCGTGACCGGGTGATTTATTTTAATCACCGAAGAAACTTCCTTAGCGGAGAACCGGACCTTCACACTCATCATATCTGGCACTGTAGCATCAAGCACCCGCGACGAAGCGCCCAGGGGCGGCTCAACCTGGAAATGTCGCTTAAATGCGTTCGCTATGTCTGAGGAATTATGCAAACCAGCTACGCTCGCAGGCTGGCCCGCCACAGGATTAGCCCCCCTTGTACAAGTCCAGAATTTCTTAATGATTTCTGAATGATTTTCTCAATGAAACCTGTTTGGATGATTTGGAATCGTTGAAGGACCTAAAACACCCGAATCGAGCAGTACTTCCCGCTAGAGGGAGCCGGCATCGATCTCAGGTCATTAACACTAAGATTGCCGGTGAGTTTCCTTTAGCCGCCGTTAGAGATAAGCCGAATTAGAGATATCTATAGCTTGACCACAACCGCTGTACCGCGCCTGAGGTATGCGAGGGGCGAGACGGGGGGAAAGTGTCAGACGCATATGAGTTTGAATATATAAAGATGGGTCTGAAAGGTTTAGTTCAATATTTTTTTCAAGTTGTACTTAGCTTAGTAATTTAAAATACTAAAAAACCCGACTTCGTTTTTGTGTGTCACTGAGTGTCACTCTCACAGTAAATACGCCAAGCCGTTCAGGCTGTAGAGCGTGCCAAACAATTATACATACATACATACTCTCGACAAAAGCCCGTCTCGACTTCGTCCTAGACTATAGCCTTTCTTGATAAATAGGCTAACCAACACTGAAAGAATTTTTCAAATGTCTATTGAATGTCTATGAATTTCAATAGACATTTTCGTAGTATACGGCGTTAAAATAGAGATTATGAATGAGATTTAGATTTGATTTGAGATTGCCAGTAGATTAAGATTGTCAGTGCGTTCTCATCTTAGCGCTTTCTCGGTTTCTCGTCCTTAGTTGGTTGTTTCGGAATCAGGTAAGCATTTACCTGGCTTTTCTCCTCCCTTCACAGTTCAAAGCATTCGTGGATTATATATGCTACGCGATAGACAATATAAGCCGACTGTTAGGAGTCACTGAAAAGGCTTTAATTTTTAAGCAGCCTTCTAGCGAGGTAAGCTAAATGCAAAGTTTTATTTTCGTGCAATGACGAGTATTTGTATTGTATGCTTTTATCATCTTGTTTGATTGTAAGTAGGCTTTACTCGTGAAGAAGCTTTAGATTAAATATCTAAAGAGATATCATGAGATAAAATATCTAAAGATGGGTCGTAAGTTTTACTTAATTATAAATATTTTTTAAATTGTACTTAGCTAAACATCATATTGAACAAAAACAGGGGTTGGATATAATTATACTCATAAAAATATAGAGCTTTTAAAAAATTATAATTTGAAATCGTAAGATCTGTCTGGCACTAGGAATCTTATGCTCTTTCTTTCCTATTCCCCACCTCCCCGCGCATACCCAAGGAGCGGTACAGCGGTTGCGGTCAAACTATAATATACCTGTTTTTATGGACAGATGTGGAGGAAGCAGACTTCGTGCTTCTAATAGGCACCAACGTGCGGTTCGAGGCCCCGCTTCTGAACGCCCGCATCCGCAAGGCGTTCATTCACAAGGAGACAGATGTCGCTCTAGTCGGACCACAAGTCGACCTCACTTACGATTATACGGTTAGATTGATTATAATTTCGATAAAACTTTCTCATATATATTTTTTTTTCTAATTTTTGCAATACCCGTCAAATTTCATATTGTTCATATCATCACCTATTTAATAAAAACAGTGTGTGTTAAGAACTGTTAATGTACTATATGAAAGGCAATAAATGATTTGATTTAATAAAATTTTTATACCATTGAAAAGAATACACTTGATACCAAAGTTTGAAAGAAAATTTTACCAGTTGGCCTATAAATATTCTATCGCTTTATCAGTTTCTTTAAAATGTTATAGAATATTAAAAGACTAATCATGTATTTAAATCTATTTAATTATCAATGTATTTAAAAAAAATAGTATAAACGCCTATCTAAATATATTCAGTTTCTTTACTACGCTATCGCAGGTGACATATACTGGTCAATAATATGGGCCCATGCTCAAAGGGTTACTGACTTAGCAGTAATACAAATTGAAAACTAAAATTGTAGTCTTATTTTATGGATGATATTTATTGATACTTATTGAAATTTATTCAGCATGTCGGTGACTCAGCATCAGTAGTAAAGGACCTGGCTAGCGGAACATCATCCCACGAAATCATGAAGCGATTGGAAAAGGCAAAGCGGCCCGTAGTGATTCTTGGAGCTGATCAACTGAAAACCCAGGAAGGTGCAGCATTGTTGGCTTACACTCAGGAGTTGGCTTTGAGGCTGCAAGAGAACCTACAGGACAAGAGCTGGAAGGTAGGTAGCATGAGGTCACAGAATTATTTAAGAATACTAACGTACAGAACGGACACTCACACCTTCGCTTGTAAGACCTTGCTTGTGAGTGATGTATCTATCAATAAAGTTATTCTTATTCTATTCACACCCTTCAACCCGATACAGACACCGCAATTCATCGCGCAGATTTAGGTTGAAAATCGAGAACAAAACAATGCAACGATGTCGCGTTGACCGCGCGGCCGCTGCGACAACGATGTCGCAGATACGGTAAATAACTAACCCTTCGAGTAACACACACACATTGACGTGCATGCGTACGCGACCGAATCGAAGTAGTAGTAAAAGATATTGGGCTCGCCGCTGACTTCCGCTTGCTGTAGTAGCGTCAGTCTGAATATGCTATATCTTAGGAATACCACTGAAGGAATCGCACACCAAATTACTTATCAATCAGATCTCTAAAAGATGATGAAATCCCGAGGACAATTAACAAACTGATTATTTTGAAATGGCATAACCAATCTCAATAGATAGAAGTTTTTTTCGATATCGCCGATTTCAATGGCAAACGTACTTCTATCGTAGTCTCTTATATACATTTTATTTTAATTTGTGCAATAAAGTTTATATTAATCTTATAAACTCTCCAAACTTCAAGATGCACACGCATCAGCTTATATAAGCTGCTAGTGTGTTCAAAAATATAAATAATAAATATAAATAATAATAATAATAATTAATATAATTGTTTATCAAACGAGATTTTTCTATACAGTTATGTATAGATACCTCCTAAAGACTAGATTCTAGTCTTTCGTATAAGCGCGAGGGAGGTAAAAAAAATCCACTAGCTTCTATCTATATCTTTGTAATTTGAAAAAGACTTAAGACGAAGAGAAGTTTTACTTATACTCCATCCCACAGGTTTTAAACGTGCTTCAACGTACAGCATCTCAAGTAGCAGCCCTAGATATCGGATACAAGCCAGGCGTCGGAGCCTTGCTTCAAACCGGCCCTAAGGTTGTGTACCTGCTGGGAGCTGATGCGGGAGTAGTTTCTAGGGAACAGCTTCCTAAGGACTGCTTCGTTATATACCAAGGTACTGTCACAATAGGGTCTAATATCGCTTGTAGGGTATATATATCAAGTTTTTCCATTTTGTCTACTTGACTCGCTTTATTTAGCAAACATTTCTAAAATTATCGTTAGTTTATAAATATATATATATATATATATAATCGATATAATATGATGAACTATGATAATCGTCAGAAAAAGGGAAAGAAAATCAACAACTCCTTTGCCCAATACTTTGCTACCTTTGTCGCCCGGTGATTCGACATATTTAAGTCGTCCATTGTGCAAGAGACTGCACCAAATTAAAAAAGTAGGAAAATACCATAGATATCGCAGTGATAACGGTCATCGTCAAGCTCGTCGAGCACTTATACGTAGAGTTTACATTAGCGTTTGACTTTGTTAAAGGATCGATTGAAGGGTTTTGACACTGGTCTAATGGACAAGTGGTGTGGTGACATTACAAACATTTATCATATGAGTATAATGTTTGTATAATAAAGATGATTCCGTGCTTCGGAGGGCATGTTAAGCCGTTGGTTCCGGCCGCCACCGGTCGTTAAGGGAACCAGGGTGTACATAGTCGATTGACAATGTAACCTACACGAAATGATGATGATGAATGTTTGTATGTGTATCAGGTCACCACGGAGACGTAGGCGCCAGTATCGCAGATGTCGTGTTACCGGGAGCCGCGTACACTGAGAAACGCGCCACGTATGTGAACGCTGAAGGCCGACCACAACAAACACTACCTGCCGTCACTCCGCCGGGAAAAGCCCGCGACGATTGGAAGATCATCAGGTAATTTACAATATAGGAAACTACCCGCCGTCGAATTATTTTTGTCATTTTGATAAATCAATCGTATGGATATAATTAGAAAATAAACAACGTCCACTCCTGTCTCTTTTTAGCAGATGACGTGATGGCGGAATGTTACATTAATGCCTAGTTTCCAGTAAAAAAAATAGTTCCAATATTTTGTCGCAATATGGTGAAGGTTGATTTGTTGGTCCAGAAGGTGAATTGTTAATTAATTATTATTGTGACTGTAATTTTCCAGAGCGCTGTCAGAAGTGGTAGGCGAGAGACTGCCGTACGACAATTTGGACGAGATTCGTGACCGCCTCGGCGAGATCAGCCCGACCCTCGTCAGTTTGGGAGACGTACAGTCCAACAACTACTTCGCGCAGGCTAGGGCTCTGGCGCAGGTGAGATGTCATAATAGTCCATTCATTCCATTGATATAGGATAACAACTAGATACGCAGTCACGAAGAAACGTCAATGAAAAAGTGTCCGAAGGGGACTGTAACAGATACACACATACACACATACTTGCTGCGGAGATTTCCTCAAATGTAAACAGTATTACTTTTACAGTAAGGATGAGCATTCTAAAATAAGACACACACATTGAGCTCGATATGTGTTTCTTATTTTCGATACCAAAATGATGGTAAAAAATAAAAAGTGGTAGTAAACTAGACTATTCTCAATCTCTGCCCATTCAAATGGGCGCGATAGTGCATATAGTTGTTATCCTATATCGATTATTCATTCATATCGAATGGATTACATGGTCAATCGACCGTATACACCCTGGTGTCAGAGTCACATTACGGGACTATTGTCAGTGAAGATGCGACTCAAACTGTATTTTTCCCTAACAGAGCCTACAAAAGCCCGTGTCAGGAAAATTGGACGTGCAGCTGAAACAACTAGAAGACTACTTTATGACGGACGCGATTAGTCGCGCGTCGCCCACTATGGCTAAATGCGTGCAGGCCGTTCTCAAGCAAAAACAGTCGCCCTATTAGACGATTCCACGCGCGTACACGAATTTAAAAAACTTACTTTTTTTATTTTCATAGACAAATTCATTTTTCGAACGTTTTAGTATAAATAAAAATTATGTTCTTTTGAATTTTTAATCCTTTATCGATTGAAAAAAAAAAATTCGTGTACATTGTTTACGGTTTTAGTTCTTGGGATATTCCTGATATCTGGCGAATCAGTGTTTGAGATTTTGTTTTTTTTTTATTACTCCATCGATATTAGTTTTATTTTGGTACAAATATCTGTAGTGAAATTAAAAAATCTTCGACACTGACTCGGCAGCCTCAACAGTTTAGGATAATTAATAAATTTATATATCGCCTTTCTGCAATCATTTTTACGAAGGAAATACTACAGAAATGCACTAGTGCAGTTGGATGTACCTCGGTTTACTAAGAGTACTCAACTAGCATTCGACTGCATGTTCATTGTGATTTAAAGCTATTTATTTTGTTATTTAATAGTTAAGAATAAAGTGTAACGTAAAAATTTCAACTTCTCCAACAAAATATATGTTATATCAAAGTAATGAAGGAAAGGTACTTACGTGATGGAAATGTATTTAATCGGAAATTCAATGTAAGATCAAAGTTTTGTATATAGCAAATGTGTAGTATAAAATAAATGTAGTATAATGATTGTCGATACTGGAATTTCATTTCTCTCCTCGCCAACGTTATAATCCCATAAAATGTCAATAATTTTTTACTGGTAACGTAGTAGCATCCAAATTGTTTAATCTTCTGTATTCCTGAAATAATGGATCGTTTACTTTTCAGGCAACATTTTTAAGAAATAAAGGGTTATTTTGAAACTACTGGCCAAATTCTAAAATTACATTCTAGAGGACAATAATGAACATTTTGCGAAGGTTTATTTACAGTATATACGAGACATTACAATTTTAAAAATTTCATTTACGCGCGAACATGAGAGTGTGCGCCGCATGAACGCAGACGAAGAGGTAACGCGGTTGATTTTGACCATCATGCATACACCCAAATAATTTAAGCACACTTTGTTTATTTGGTGGGATTTCAACAAAAATAATATCGATTTTTTTTGTTCATTTTATTTTACCAAATCGTGATATTATTGATTACAAATCGTCTGTCAAAATTTGGTCAGTAGTTTTATAATAACCCTGTATATTAGATAGATTAGTAATGAAAAGCACGAGACTACAGTTTCTGCATAAATTAAAATATTCTTACATCAACGACTTTTCTCGCCATAGTTTTGTATTTGCATTCTGCGAGCGTACGCTCCGCCTCTTGCGCGAACTGAGCGTGCGCGCCGCTCAGACCGCTCCACGGAGTTGGCTCCTTTTCACGTAAACGTAGGTCTTCGCTCAGCTTCTTGTGGCGAGATAAAAACTAGCTTCTTGTCTATGGATTTTGGTTCTTGTTGATCTAAAAGGATTTTGCAAGATAATTAGGGAAATGGTTGTTAATCGCCTTGTTTATGTGACTCAGTGATTTTAAATTAAAACTCGAAAAACGTGAACCTTTGTTACATCCATACTATAATATTATAAATGCGAAAGTCAGTCTGTCTGTTACGCTTTCACGGCCGAACCGCTGAACGGATTTTGATGAAATTTGGTATGAATATAGTTGAAGACCCGGGGTTAAACATAAGCTACTTTTTGACGCAGGCTGCGGGAAACAGCTAGTTTCTTATAATTTTTTGCTTTGGTTTTTTTGATGGTTTTTATCTAATGCGGCCGTAGATACGGGTACTAATTTCGTGCAGGATGTTAAGTTCCAGAGTAGCAGAAGTGGACAACTAAAGACTTTTTTCTGCATGGATACTGTTCCACTCTTTACCCCAAGTGGCTGTAATGCGTACCATCGGTCAACCGGGAATCGATACACTACGAGAACTTAAATTGACTTGTGACTCATAGGGGTGACCACACGTCCAAAAAACATTACGGACCTACCATACCGTTCATACCACTGATGGTAAAAAGGTAGCTACAAATACATACTTAGTTTCTTCTGGTTCTTGATACAGCGTTCTCCGTGCGATTTTGCGAGCACACACTGTCGGTCACATGTGTCGTCTGCGTTCCGTCGCAACAGTTTCGCATGTCCGGCCATTTCTTGTTCTTTCTTCAGTAACTTCTTCGATTCGTTTTCGCGTGCTTGTTTCTTACGATCTTCTTGATCTTTTCTTATAATTCTAGGAAGAATTAAACAATGTTTCTTTCACGTGCATAGTTTAGGTACCTACAAAGTTTTAAGGTTACTATCCTTTTTGTAAAGATTGCAAACTGCCTCCGTGGTCCAGTGGTTAAGGCCAGGGGGTCGTGTGTTCAATTGCCACGGGAAGCATACTTTGTTTAGTTGTTTCCAGTTTGGTTAGGCCATCGGAGACTTGAATCACATGATTGTCTGATAATTAAGATGATTACGTGCTTCGGAAGGCAAGTTAAGCCGTTGGTCCCGGTCGCCATCTGGTGGTCAAAGGAACCACGTCAGAGAAAGAGAGTCGGTTTCGCACAACTCTGACATGGTCGATTGACAATGACAACCTACACGAAATGATGATGATAGATTGCAAACGGAACACAGGAGTACCTAATACTTAGTGATAAAACTTACTCGTCTTCATGTCTCTTGATTCCTTTGTCTAGAAATTCTTCGAAACGTTTTCGTTTTTCCATTTCAAGTTTCTCGATTAGTCTAAAGTTCATTTTTGCTACCTCTGATTCTGATAAACGTTTGTTATACTGTAAGCAGAACTAAACTTAATGAACTATAAACAATTATTCCGAAGAGACCAGCAAGCCAATTGCGCTAACTTAACGTTATTACCAAAACTAAATCAACAAGAGTGCTATTTTTCAGATCCACTTATGTCTCACTCAAATCCGGTGATTATGTCGATTGAAAGTCATTGCAAATCAAACGAAAATTAACCTGAGTGATTCAGATTTGTTAATAACGTTAAATTTAGCGCGATTGCGCCTCCATCTAAAGACAACCTAAAACGTTAAGATGAGAAAGGGCTCAAAGAGTAAGTGCTAATAATAAAATTCTATTTCCTATATTGTACCATCATTTCATAGACTTAGCATCTATTTATTGTAACTACCTTTAGTTAGTTAGGCGCCTTCCCGGAAAATTTCCCTACTAAAATAATAATATATGTGAATTAATTATTTTTCCCATTTTCTTCCTCTTGAATTCCATCTTGTCCCTCTTGAATTTCTTCCCACTGCCCATCTCTAATTGTAATACGATATGAAAAGAATGCACCAAATTTAATATTATTCTATTTTAATACGTAGGTTCAAAACCTTACCCAACTTCAAGCAGTAGGGCAATGATAAATTTACTTACATGCTCTTGCAGTTGTTTTATCTTCAATTGTTTGCGCTTACTTTCTTGCATAGCTTTTTCAATTTTTTTATCATTTTCAATTTCGCGTTTTATCCTAGCTTCTTGAAATTCTTTTTGTTCTCTTTCATACTCTTTTACTAGATTTTCCTTACATTTCTTTATTCTTTGCTATTAATTAAATAAAGAGAGAAATAAGCATTGAAGTCTTCCTTTAAATAAAATTTTACTTGGTATGCATAAAAGGGAATTTTACCGTCCAGTACCAGACGTACAATACAGTTCTAACTACATACAGTCACTGAATGAATGGCTACAACATAGGGCCTTTAAAAAAGGGGTAAAAGCATTTTTCAGGGGCCAGCAAAGGGGCGTCATCAGGTACCTTTTTGCCTACTTAATTGTATTAAAATATGTTCAGTACCTCTCGAGATTTTATTAACGCAGACGCATAAGTATATATGGAATTTCTTCGTTACCTTACTATCCGCCAGAGGCGCTGTACAGGTTTGCCATACTAAATTGTTTAACGCAGTCGCTAGTGCATTAGCGTCTGCGTCAATAAAATTTCATGGTTGATGCACAGTGTACCAGGATACACCCACACTTAATAACATTCATATGTTACATCACTGGGTACTTAGGACATACTTATACTTGGACAAATCTTAACAAACCTCTTCCTGTCTTTCCTTGCCGAGCAACTCTCGCATGTGTGCCGCATCTTCTAGCTCCAAACGAGCTTCTTCCTCTTTGTCTACCTTGATTTTAGCGTTCAACGTTTCATACCTATAATTTTTGAATTTGAAATTGTTGAGGTAATTGATTTCTAGTTCTACAATATGTACAGGGATGTGCACCGTTTGCGCAATGTTGTGTAAAAACAATCCACACGCGCCTCGGCGAACATCCCCGACGCGCTACAGCGTCGGGGCAGCCAAAAGGTATTATTTCGTTACTGATAGATAGATATGCTAAACAGCAAACAGCTGAGAATGCAATCGGAAGACGCTAGAATACAAATAAATAATAGGTATGTGAATATTTTCTCTAATGTTCTTATAAAATACTTACATGTACTTATTTTCCAGTGCGAAAATGACGTTTTTCTTTTTTCGTGCCTTTTCCTGCTCAATTTGGTCTGACTTGCAGAAGTAGAGTTCCTCATGATCTCTCTCTTTATCTATTTCAAGTTGTTTCTTTTCCACTTCCTCTTTGAATGCGATTTGGGCCTCTCTTTCTTCGATGACCTTTGATGCAACTAGAGAACTAAAATAATATTTTTGTAAATAAAAATGTAGGTATAAGACACGAAAGTAAGGGACGATCCAGCCTAACCAGTCTTATTTTGAAACTACTGGCTAAATTTGTACAGTGAGTCTAGACCGTGATCTAAACCACGTTCAATATAAAACAATAAGTCGTTTTAAAAACAAACAATGATGTTGACAAAACAAAAATGTTTCCACTTCCCATACAAAATCCAGTCAGCTGATCACTCGATTTGTATGGAGGTAGGAATTTATTTCCAAGTTCTCACTTATTTATTTTTTCTATTGAAATTGGTTTAGACTCCTCATTTAATATTTATATATGACATGATTTATAAAACTCACAATAAATTGGTAATAAAACTCACAATAAATAAGCATAGTTTTCTGTATATAATTATCGTTCAGCTAAAGCAACCCGCGGCTTTGCCTGCGTAAAATGTAACATGTGAGAGTCTATATCACTTCCTCTATAAATTACTAAATCTCTTCTTCATCCTAGCGCCGTTCCATCTACATCTTCAGCTTGATATTAGAGCTCAGGGTCCAATTTTTAATCACCTCTTAGTTACATTTCGAGGAGTTCGATAGCCTAGCGAGGCATGCGTGTGCTAAAAGATCGTACATGTAAAGCTACGCTATCTCTCATACCACGGCCTTTAGTAAACAAAATACAATTTACACAGTTTCACTTAGAACTAAATTGGTGTTGTTTGCGATTTGTAATGTTTTAATAACAATATGGAGCGACTAACCTGTATTGAGGTTAGGTTTACTAACAACAAATTAGGTATAATATTTAAATAACCTGCGACCAAAATAATATTAGAGTAGGAGAAGAGAATAGCATAATTTAAACATGTGATATTTTGTGATAGAATTTGTGTGTACCTGTTTAATAAAGTTGTGTTTTAAAAATTCAGTTCTTTATTTCGCTAAAACTAAGCGAGCTCAGTACATAATAAAAAAAATATATTTTTGAAGCGTCCTCTTGCATTAAATAGGGGAACTAATTCTTTTTCTCAGAGAATAGGAATATTTTCACTTCCGACTCGACAAGAAGAATGTATTTCCATTATTATTTTTTGGTTTTACCTTAAAAGTTGTTTCCCATAAGAGGTTCCCTGGAAGATGAGTTGCCTGGCCTTCGCGATGGCTTGCTTCGAGTCATCGTGCTTCTTCTGTTTGTGCCAAGCTTTCAATTCGGCAATATCTTTCGCGTGGTCCTTCGCTTCTCGCTTTAGAGTTTGGTTGATGTGACCCTGAAATATACATACTAATATTATAAGTGCGAAAATCTGTCCCGCTTGCCCGTGCGTTGATTAAATTTTGTTAAAGAACTGGGGTCAAACATAGACTACTTTTTGACATAGGCGGAGCTGCAGGAAACAGCTAGTATTATATCTATTTAGATCATTCGTGTAGAAGGCTCTCTCATCGGTTTAAAGCCGTTGGTCCCGGCTGCTATGGTTTTTAGTTAAAAGAACCACGCCAGTGGCCAAGAGCGGTTCCGAAAAAAACATTTTTTTTTGTGGCTACATTTAAATTTGGCCGTGTTAGCTCAGGATAGAGTGGTAGAGTAACATGTATGGGGACTCCCTAACAATGAAACGTTATTCCAACCAGTAGAATGAATTTTAAAAATTAACAACCGCACATTCAAAGGAACACTGTAATAAAAATGGTTACAAAAAAATAAGTATAAATCACAAGTAAATAATTATTATAGATCGTTGTCGTAGTAATTTGTAGCATTGCTACGAAAAACTTTTCCAATAAAATTGTAGAACAGCTACGAGGGGCGTATATACGGTATCAGTGAGTTGGTTTAAATTTCTACAGTAGAGGTAAATAAAATAGGTTTATGATCAATATTAGTTTCTATGTTCTATTCTTATTTATGTATCGTTGATATCTCAAAGTGATTTCTTTACTATGACTATTATCATCATCATTTCAGTAGTAGTCAGACCACTGCTGGACATAGGCCTTTCCTAATGATTTCCAAAATGAAGTTGGAAGCGGTCTGCATCCAGCTACTGCCTGCGACCTTATTCAGGTCATCTGATTGTTTAGTCGGAGGATGTCCAACGCTGCGTTTTCTGGATCGTGGTCGCCATTCGAGAACCTTTGACTATATTGAACGTATTTTGTGTTTTAATAAAATTAAGTCAGTAATGAAAAAAATAAATTGAGTCTATAATAAAATATTCAAAGAATATTAATGAGATTATTTTATAAAACTTGTTTTTTTCAATTATTGTTTTGTCGTGCGTGTTTTTTTTGTTTTTGTATTGTGGTAATATATAAATAATTAATACTTCAACGGTACCCGGCCACGTCTTGGTCCACTTCTGAGATTTTTCTATCAATTCGTTAATATATTTGTTCTTAATACATGGTGCTTGAGGCGGGTTCGCCTGCGACTGCAATCTCTCCCATTCAGCTTGTTTTAGCCACATTTCATGCTTGTAATAATATGGCATTTTTCAGTTTATCACACACTAGTAAATATTTACATCTCGTTTTTCCTTTTTTTTTTCTTAGTTTTGATTTGGACTAGTAGGTCATGCAATCTGTCCTATTAGTGGCCATAACTTATTATAACTAGTGCAAACTTTTAATATCTAACCGTTTGCCTGATTTCAATCCTTCAGGAATGCGTTTCTTGGTGGAATCCGCCACCGTGCACTGGTCGGAAGATCTTCGTTTGTCCTTTTTAATCCTTTATGACATTGAGAAAGGAACGGTTTCGATGCTCTTTGCTATAAGACATCATGGCGAAAAGGAGAAGAGGTTTTGACAGAACCCTTGCCGGTGATGACTCTGAGCTATAAGTATTTATAATAAATAAATAAATAACTCTTTATTGCACCAAACTGTAGAAAGTACATGAATATTATTATTATCTATGGTACAAAGGCGTCCTTATCGCTAGAGCAATTTCTTCCAGGCAACCAACAGGTAGGACTTCATGATATGGAACAGGAAGGTAGGCGCAAATTAACAATTGGAAAAAGTGAAACATAAAACATAAAAGCATAACGTACCTATGCAGGACATACAAAAAATATACCAATGTAAATATATGTGGTGCACATATACGCATGCATTACACAACGTAAATAAATATACTTACATACTTATTTTTAAGCGTATCAGAGTATAAATGAACAATTAAATGAGTGGAAATTACAACTATGGCGGGTAATATTCGAACAGCAGACAAAAAGATTTTCTCGGGAAGAGGTTTAGGTGATAGAAAGATATTATTACATTAGGTACTTAGTGCCTATAAAAGAGGCGCATCTAAAAAGAGCTGGCTTAACGTCGGAAAGGATATGCGTTCTGTAGACTCCCTGTCGAGGATGCTGAAGACCTGGAGAAGTGGAAAAGCGAATCCTGGGCTCCGAAGCAAAACGTTAATGAAACAACTGCGAAAATGCTTGGATGAAGAAGAAGTGGTACTTAGAAGGTACTAGTATTAGCATAGATTTAGCATTTATAATATTTTTGAATATTCTATTATTATTATCTATTCTATCTATCATGGCAATATGGTGCGTGTTTCGGGAGTACGAGCAAGTACGGGGCGCTAGTCGCTACGCTCGGCCCATCCGTCAACGTCGCCGCATGCCGTCGTTTTGTTTGCGTATATTTTGCATAAAAATAACTACCGCCACAGAACACCGAGGAAATGATTAATCGTTGTTTCGGAAGTGCCTCGTGGTGGAAAACAATTGCTATGCTACTGAAACTGTAACTAACGCCTCAGAACCCAAGCGATATGCGGCTTATGGACGTAATGTTTTCTCCAGCTCTTAAAAAACTTTTAAAAATGAGTACGAAACCAAATGTATACGAACCGAATGTGCAGAGCACAACAGCCTGGTTATCAGCCACAAATCCCTTATCATCAAGTAGATAAATATATAGATAGGGGGTAGGAAAGAGGTGTTGTGTACTCGTATGTAGTGCAATGTACACAGGAAATAAGTTCCCACTGCCGATCCCGCAGGCTTACGGGACCGATTAGGATGACGGCGTAGGATAGTTTTGGCCGCAGTGGGGTACGATGAGGAGAGAAATTAACAACTCCAATCTTAACAAATAAACACTAAACTGTATTGTATAAATGTTACTTTATATACAAACTTATAAGACTATACACATTTATTGATGGTTAATAGTGAGCCGTAGGTGTAAACGCCGATGCAGCATCTCCCATCAAAATGATGTAGTTTTCTTTTCACGTGTGAATAAGGGGAAGCTTGCCATGTGGATTGAAGAAAGCTGGTTAAGTTATTTTGGAATTGCAGTAAAGTCAATTCATTTTACTACATACTTCGTAGGTCTTTAGAATGCCGCTATCTATGAGATATAGTGGGCAGTGCAGTGATCATTGAGGTGCAGCGCATACTTTGAATATCCCACAAAGACATGAAGGACTGTTTGAAAAATTCGCAGCAACTCGGCACATCTTCCTTGCGAAGTTCGGCAAAATTTACTAAAATGTTTGATAAACTTATAATAATAAAGAACGAATTGTTTATTTCTTCCTTTTTGGGTGAGTTGATTTAAAATCTGAATTTTTCAAAAAACTTTTATTAATAAACAGAAGCTGTACATCCTGGTAGTTTTATTTATAAATATTTCTTCGTCTGCCATGAATCTACAATTGTATCCGAAGCCGAATACAATACGCAAATTTATTCATAGAACTCTATCTTACATATTGATCCTTATCGTCTTACTCGTATCTTGAAAGTCTTGAAAACAACTTTTAAAATAAAATAATACTAAATACAAACCATTAAAACCTTTCCATCGATAGCCTAGCGTGTCAAGCAATAGCGAGCGTGGCTTGGCCTGGAATGATCGTTACTATTGGCATTTTAGGATTCCGTACCTCAAAAGGTAAAAAGGAGCCTTAATTCATACTTAATATATAATATTACTAGCTGTTTCCAGCAGCTCCACCTGCGGTATATAGCCTATGTTACACAGAGTGAATGTAGCTTTCCAATGGTGAAAGAATTTTTGATATCGGCACAGTAGTTTTTGAGTTTATTCATCACAAACATACACACAAAAATACAAATCTTTCCTCTTTATAATATTAAGTGTAGAAGTGTAGATAAGTGCGAAAGTCTGTCTGCCTGTCTGTTACGCTCTCTCAGGCAAACCGCTGAACTAATTTTGATGAAATTTGGTATGAATATATTTAAAGACTCGGGCTCAAACATAGGCTACTTTTGTAGGTTTGGCTCAGAAACGTAAGTTAAGAATGTGACTGGGAAATACGCTCGAATGGAGAATTTCAATATGATGAACATCGGCGATAATTAATTAACTCCTAGATGTCAGCTGTCGAAAGATTTACAAGTTTTCCGGTATATATCCAAGGGCAAAGTAAACAAACAAACGAATAGATAAAAATAAATTCGAGCATTATGTTTCAAAGTGCGCGTAACTCGAGAGCGGTGGATGAGGATACAAGTGAAAATCAAATGGAAGATGGATTTAGACACAGGATATCCACATTATGGTGAGATGTGACTTAGTAGGACAGATTATATAGAAAAAAATCTTGTGACTGCAAATAATGATAAAACCGCGTGTTAGGAATTTATGATTCTAGTGTAACATGAAGTTATTTAATTTGAAAGTGATGGTAAATGTAGTGGGAATTTTAATCGTACTTAATTATCGCAAAAACAAAAAGTTTAATAAAAACCTATGTACAAAAAACATATCTTGCGGCATTTTAAGACATCGTAGACAAATAGAGTATTTAGAAAATTAAGTTCTATCTTGCGGCAAACGGCAAAGAATAACTATATCGGAGACAAATTATACTACTTATTTAGCAAATAAGACAATTTCGTGACATCTCGCGCGCCACACATATATCATAAGTTTTACTTGCAATTTACCTACCTCATTTTGTTTTTTTTGTAACGAATCTATCAGTTAAAAAAGGGAATGTTCGAAACTATCTAGTAAAACATTGGCGCCACTCGAGTGGCTCAAGTGGTTGCAGCTCGGACCGTTTGTCTCAAAGGACACTTGTCTAGGACTCACAGGTACCTACTACTAACAAAGATTGCAGTTTGCATAATCGTGCTTTCTACGCTCCACTTTTTTTAATGCAGATTTGAGTTGTGGATGGGATGAAGATGATCAAAACGTTATTTAATTCGTGCAAAACATCTACATTTACACTAATCTACATTGATATTATAAAGAAGAAAAGATTTGTATGTATGTATGTAACGAAATAACTCTAAAAGTACTGAACCGATTTCAAAAATTCTTTCACCATAAGAAAGCTATATTATTGCAGATTATTATAGGCTATATAAAATTTTGGAAAAAAAATAGGATCCGTAAGAAAAAAAGGTTAATCTAAAATGTATCCTTAAATTGCGTACGCCGCTGAAACTATTGACAATAAATAGAACATAGACGTCAATATGTACAAAAAAGTCCGCGACATCAATATATATACTTTTTCAATTAATTCGGTATTGATCCTTATCGAAATAAATAATTTCATATTCAAGACTTTTTAAATACCTATAGATTACTATTTGAATTTATGAAATCGGACAGTCCATTTCAAAGATATTCTACTGATTTTGTTTTGTGTTTCAATCCCTTGGCGTGGCGGGGACTGCAGTACCCGCTTTTTTATCGTAGGTGTCGTCAATTACGTTACTTATAGGAAAAATCAGTGGTATCAATCTAACTGTACATTCTACGTTTCCCAGGTTGACGTTAGATAGGCAGCCAGTCGTAAATCATGCCAAAATAATACAAGGAATGGAAACACGAAGAAGGGAAAGTGTCATGGAAGTGAGAGCTGAGAACGCATTCTGTGGTCCCAAGGAGGGTTGTCGTTAGCCAGCCGGCCAGTCGTAAAAACATGCCAAAATAATAATAGCAATGGAGACACCGAGAAGGCATGCGTCATGGAAGCGGGAGCTGTGGACGAAACTGGGAGAGCGCTAAGAATTTTTGTAGTAAAGTGTAGATTAGTACGGATTATCAACGGTTTAATTTCACTCTTTTTTCCTATTTTTAATGTTCATGTTTGACGTTCTGATACTTTTCGCTGGGTAGAGAGCTGGACATCATTAATAACATTAGTAAGAAATTGGGAACAGATAAAAATTATAAAACACTTGATAGTTTTTCTGGTGGCAGGAATAAGGTTTCATAGGTATAAAAAATATTAGATTTTTGGGATCTGCCAATTAATTTTATAGCCTGAATATTTGACAGCTTTATGGGACTATGCCTGTGGCACTGTGCCAGATCGGAAGATGTATCAAAAATTAAAAAAAACAACAAGTGTCATTTAACCGTTTTGATGACATTCACACTGACATTTACTTTTTATAATTTTTGCATACCAAGGGCATAGGTCAATAGAGCCGTAAAGATTCTTTTATGTATTGATTATATCGACCTTTGAAAAAAGTACTTTCGGTGGCGGTATTTATCACCATATTATGACATGAGTACGTACGGTATTCATCGGTTTTAGGAACTACTCGGCCTAAGGGAGATCTAATATAGCCGGTTTTGAAAGAGATACTAATTGAAGAGGTTAGCTTCCTAACCTACTTAACCTAACTACCATCTACATAATTTATAAAACCCGGACGAAGTCGGGACGAGCTGCTAGTAAATAACGTATTAAATAAATAAAAATGTAAAATGAATTATCAAACATTGCCGAATCTTTGTGGGCGCATAAAAGGACTGAAATCATAGAGCGATCTTTACGACGATGCAAGTTCAGGGACAATAAGTTTACATTTTTTACTTTAAAAAAAAAATTTTTTTTGAAAGATCTATCTGTACATATTCAAATAATGGATAGTTCAAAAACTGTCTGCAATTTTGTCCCAAATTCTGATCGCCATATTTATTTATCTTATTTTTTGATCATTTGTAATCATATAAAATACCTAAAATTAACTTATGTATATTATGTAGTTTAACTTTATAAAGAAGAAAAAGTTAATAAAATAAATATTTATTTCAGTGTTCCGGAATGAATGAAATCAAGAAACTTTTCGCAGTTTCACTATGGCTTGGCTTGGCGGGCTAAAATGTTCGACTTGCAATGTTGGCCATTACTTTGCATTAAGTGCAAAATAAACGGAGTGCGAGAAGTCGAGACCAGGCGCTGAAAAATTGTAAATTTCCATTTGTATGTATAGTGTAAAATGAATTTTATGTCGCGACGTCTTGAGCTGACAGTTTTAAGTGTTTAATACAATTGATATGTTATGAATGATTGCTGCAACGTTAAGCCGTTGGTCCCGGTTGTTGTCGATAGAGATAGCAGTCGTTAGGTTGTGGCTTATGCCTTAGAGCAGCCTGAAAAATTCTGACAGTGTTGGCCACTAACACACCTCGGGTCATGTTCCTGTTGGTCTGGTTTCCCTGTAAAAAGGGTTACGGAGGTGAGACGACAGTCGCTCCATTGTAATAACCAGTTCCGCCAAATCTAGGACCATGACTTACAGCGTACCTTAGGCTCCGTAGCATAAGCTGACGACGCAACTAGGAATACACGCTAGGATGATTATGATGATGATGTCTTATATAGAATTTGCGATTGCTCTAGCATTAAAATGAGTATTAAATAAGAAACCCTAGTCTTGCCAAAACTTAACTTTGCAGATTCTGTTTTTGGTGAATGTCTGATGGCTCATACTAAGAAAAAAAAACTAAGATTTATTTTTTAATTGGTCACTGGTACTTCGGAACGCACGATAAGCCGTTAAGGCATTCAACCACAGACGAAAGAGGCGGCTATACTATTCTGGCACTCAACTACCACTGGATCAACTTAACCAGGAGTCCAGGACCATGACCTGAGCTTTGAATCATCGAAGATGCAACAGGGAAACTTGCTCTGATGAAGAGTTAAATATTTATTTGACAAATTCCTACATCACAGAATATTTTAAAAGCCAGTGTTCGCTGCAAAATCTCATAGTTTACAACTCTGTCACTGGCGACAATCTGCTCACAATCGGTACCATCTGTGCACCGTTTAAATTAAAAGTAATTTTCTTATGCAGAAATTAATTAATGACTAACGAGCACAATGGGGTTCATCAGGCGGAAGCGTGCGAGGGAGACAACAATATACACAAATACATAAGAGCGAAAAGGACAGACGACGTAGAGGCTGGAGTTGAATGAATTTATGCCGGTCTATTTAGTAACGCGTCAATTTGGCGCGAGAGAGGTCGGTAGTGTATTATTTCGGAGTTTCAGAAAAGCGCGCGCAATTTTCGTGATCGTAATATAAAAATATGAAGTTTTAAAATAACAACAGTGATAATTTTTTAAGCTGTACTCTTGTAAACTTAATTTATTTATGGTTCAAATAATTGTGTTCTGTTCAGTGATTGTAGTGTTATTATTCGTGATTGAAAAACAAATTAACTACATAAATAATTAATTACCTCACCAAGAAAGATGAAGTGGCAAAATTTGGTAAGTTGCTACATGCCATAATATAAAGATAAGACGTGTTTAAAATATGATATATGAGAAGAGGGCAGCCAAAAATAACTAGAAACCTATTTTATTAAAATAAGAACGCTCTATCTACGTACGTAACTAGGTAATATAGATTAATTATAAGTGTAATATTATGTGAGGGGTTTTTTCAATTGTTAAAATTTGAGAAGGCATACCGGATCACCTAATGGAAAGCGGTTACCTAGCCTATGAGCTTTCCCAATTTTATATCCATTAATTCATTTTCTGTGGGTGACATTGTCAACCATGTACACCCTGGTGTCAGAGTTGTGTGGAACCGCCTCTCGGCCTCTGACGTGGTTCCTTTAACGACCACCAGATGGCAGCCGGGACCAACGGCTTAACGTGTCATCATAAGCACGGTATCATCTTTATTATCAGACAATCAGGTGATTCAAGCCTGCAATATCCTAATCAAACTAGAAACAACCATCCGAAGGCGAACGCCTTAACCACTGAACCAAGGAGGCAAATGTATGAATAAAACGTTCTTTGAATGTTTGGGTCTACATTGTCTACTCCACTGAGTAGAATATTGCTATGAATATGAATTGCGAGTAGAGTAAAATATAGATTTTAGACTTTATGGGAAAGTTGTCAGAGTATTTAGCATATTTTCACATAGTTAGACCTATTCATTTTTGGCTCTACCATCAGAAATTATGAAAAAGAAGTAACTTTTTTATAACACATACAATGTAGGCAAACACAGTAAACGAAAATTACAAACACCATTATTGTCTTTGAAAAGATATTAAGGCAAGCAAAACAGAAGTTGGGCCCGCAAAGAGTCCTTAAAACATTTTTATACGAGTTTGAAGATTCGCAGCCCTCTATGCCCGTCTAGCTTTGATTTGTTTATAAAGTTTGAGAAACAAGTGCGCATAGAACTTGCCATATGTTTATTGATACAAATGTGATGTAAGGAGGCGACAGAATAATGGCAGTAGCCTTTTGGTTTTAAAAAAAGTATTTTAGTTTTTACTAGTTTCTGCTTACTAGAAGAATCATATGTACTTATTATTGAATACAATATCTTTAAATATCAAAATAAATACATGTTTTTTATAAAAGTTACTTTAAAAATTAGTTCTTACTAGTAAAATATTTTTTTAGCTTTAATCTTTATCAATAAGTAGTAGCAGCTCGTCCAGACTTCACCCAGGCCTTCGTCGATAAATAGGCTATCCAACACTGAAAGAAATTTTCAAACAAACAAACTCTTCAGCTTTACAATATTATATTAGTATAAGTAGTATAGATTTAATACCCATGTGTAATATCGTTACATAGGTTTAGGATTCTTGCATTGATATTAAATTAGTCCTGTTGATAGCAATAAAATTGGCATTGAAAACTTAAAATCTTTGAAAAAAGGAAACTTCTTCATCTATTTTGGCCCATACGATTGTTTATTATTAACTCAAAAGATATCAAGTACGTGTAAGGTATTTTACAGAAAAAGTTTTAAATTTCGGAAAAATAAAATATAAATACCTAATTCCTAATTAAAAAGACATCTAATTTGTATGTACAGATTACAAAATGATAGAAGAAAATTGATGTGCAAAGATGATGATTCGCGATGGCAGGGTCGCCATGCGCGTCGGCTGGTGGTGGCTGGCGCGAGTGTTGCTGACCATCGCCACCGTGGGGCAGGTCAACTCACAAGGTAACTTTTATACTTAAATGCTTTGAACTTGTCATTCGAGAATTCGTCTAGACAATAGAGCTGAATTTGTCCAGACAATAGAGCAAAATTAAACTCTTGAAATATATGATGATATGAATTAGGAATTTTCATCTGTAACGTCGACATTTTCATGTGCGTTGGGGGAGTTCGCAGCTTTGACTGGTCTGTTCACAATTGCTATATTTCTAGTAGATACAAATTAAGTGAGCTTAATGATGGTAACAATAGGATCAAGTGTTTACAAATTAATTACTCTGATAGTTTGTAACACCACCTTGATGTCAATTCTAATTAAATATGGTACAATTTTAACTTTTTTTTATATAGCCATCCGCGTCTCTCTTTTGGGCAGAAGCCGCAGCTTCTTCCCTTCATCTTCCCTATCGTTCTAAACTTTCAAATAAAAAAAAAATAGGAACATAATATTTTTATTTAATTTTGACACTAACAATTAATATTTAAGATTTTTCTGTATTTGATTTTTATTTGTACTAACAAAAATGGACCTAAAGACAACATTCTTTAATAAATAAATGATTGATTTGATTTTTGATTTTATAATCATTAATAGAGTACTAATGTAGTACAGGTTATAACAAATATTAAGTATTATTTTTTTAATTTATATTGAATTATTTAATCCTCAAAGTAAAACGGTCATTACTAGCTCAGATTTTGATCAATAAACATCTCTATCGGATAGTGTCCCGGCCAGTTAGTTATTACGACCATATTTTGCATAATAATTTGTTCCCTCGTAAGACCCGCCATTAGCCAAATAGATAGCTTGCATTAAACCTGGCTAAGGCATACTAGTACTTGTCACACGGCGTTGCTTTTATAGAAAAGAATTGAAATATTTCCGCATAATATTCTTTCATGTAATATTAACATAATATGGAAAGAAAGATCCAAAAAGAGAGGCGGGATATACATACAACCCGGAATCTTTGACGTAAAAAAAGGTGACCCGAATCCAGATTAACTGGGTTATGGGGTAGACAAAGAAGAAGAAGGTTGTGATGGTCGGATCAGAGTGCTGAAAAGATCATTCAAATCGACAAAATGGTGAAAGCAGACACTAATCTCTGTAATCGAACGAAAATGAAACCTCTAGCTATGATAAGAGTAGGAAAAGGTCGTATGTTATCTAATAATAGTAGCTGTCGCAATGAAAATTCAGAAACCAATCGATGATGAGTGAATTAACATTTCGTATCATTACAAAATCTTCGCTTTTATCTCTCTCGCTTTCAAATATTTTGAGTTTGATCCCGAACCTAGTTGATTGGTTGAGTCGCAGCTAAGCACCTAAAAATAAAGAAGATCGGATCAATATCAAAATACTACCTGGACAGTCGCGGAGTCTTCCAAAATGACATGAAAAGTTTGTTTGTTTGTTTGTAATAACTTTATTGCACAGAAAAATACATTACAGTAAATACAAAACTAAAAATAATTAATAAGTTATCTTTGAAGTAAATATCGCGCCCTCATGGGATAGGCACATGTGTGTTACGCACTTGTCCAAGTCCATACGATGGGCATTAGCCACCATTCGTTTATCTACACAGAAATTGCACTTTCTTAATACAGACATTTTATATGTATGACATAGTACTTAGGATATTACAAGACATTACTATCCATCACGATTAGAGAATGTAGCCGGGTACTTCCTATGATTTGGGTCCTTTCAAATAAGGCCGGCTTATCTAACAGGTTCGCAAATGGTTCCGTACAATTATTTAACTCGCTTTCTCCGTGGGACATAATTAATCCAATTATTCAAATAGAATTGTAATTTGAATAAGCTAAACTGTATATAATTACCGATATTTTTGCTTTTGTGTGAAGAACGTTTATGTTATTAGATTTTTTTAAATTAATTTGAAGCACGGTATTTTAAATTAATTTGATTAGGTAAGTAAATTAAGAACAACAGGGCATAAATATTGACGTTAGTTTAAAATTTATTGTTATTTATTTAAAATGTATATTAAAATATGATTTTTTACTTTTTTAAGTCAATATATAGCTGATTACATTAACTTTTAAACTAACGCACTGCATATTTAAAACATAAAATTTCAGGATTAAGCGCGTTAAATACCTTCATACTAAAATATGACAGGCTGCTTTACACACGATCCAGTGCGGCAATCCAGTGCTTTCACGGACACGAAATCCACCTCACACACGCAAAAAATTTACTCACACATTTAAATAATTGTGTGTATGTGTGTGTCCGTGAAAGCACTGGATCGCCGCACTGAATTGTGTGTAAACCAGCCTGTACAAATGCTGAGCCAGTCGTTTCGTGACCACGGCCGTTGTAACACGGTCGAAACGTCGTAAGTATGAAGGTACTTCACGCGCTTAATCCTGTAATTTTATGTGATATTACATTGTAAATTATGTTAACCAATAGGTATTTAAGAATGGAATATATGACATTAGTGACACACTGTGAAATTTTTAAAGCCAGGGTGACTTGAGCAATGAACTGCTCTGACTCAATTGAGTTTGATACGAGTACCACATTGATTTATTAAATGAACCCGTTTGATGAGAAAATATCTCCAAACATTTCATTTTGTCAACGGTTTCCTAATTTATAAGTATTTTTATTATGAAGTATTAAAAATAAGATTCACAAAGGCGTCGCTAGACGAATAGATCAAAAGCTTTATTCAGTCGTCTGTAAGTGTCACAGGCACTTTATTGTGGCCTGGTCCCAGCTGTCGGCCCAGCGTCTGTACCGCTGATCTTTAGATAAGAGAAACGAGGGAGATGTGTTGTAGGATTCGGCTAGGAAAGAGAAAGTCTGATTTAAGTACGTTAAAACGGTAAATTTTATTTATCGTCGTTGCGTAAACATTTTTAGATTTTCAGCATACTCCTGTATAGTACGCAAGTATGGTAGAGTCACAGACTATACGCATCCTAATTATCTGGTTTAAGTACCAAATAAAAAAAAGTAATGCTGACCGATTCGAACACAAAAGTGATTTGAGAGAGGGAATAATAAACAGCATTTAATTATGTTCATTCGACCAGCATATATACATACATATCACGCATGTTTCCCGCAGGAGTAGGCAGTGACTTCGGATTTCCATTTGCAACGATTCTTAAATTTCGACCAGCAACCTTATACATTCAACTCCTTTGAATTTGACAATTTTATGGAAATTTGTGTTTCAAGTTTGAAAAGGAACTAGCCGTTGCCCGTGATTTCACCCACCCGTTGTGGGTATGTAGCCAGTATCTATAACTTTATCTAAGAAACAGGCTATCATATGCAGAAATAATGTTTCTAATAACAGTCTTCTTTGTCCAATACGCTGGTACCTGGGCCGCACCTATTGTCTTATGATACAACCATCTTAAGTTATAACAAAAACTCTTCAGATTTATTATATTAGTTTAGTAATCGTTTCTTATGTTGTGCTTGCGTCAATCATTCACAGAATATTTAAAACTAACAACTTACTTTATGCATGCGGTTTGGCCCCAAAACATGTCTCCTAGTTTCAACCATCATTGAGATTTCAAACACTATATTGAGGTGTTTTATGACTCTATTATTCATTTCAGATATATCAGCGTGCTGCAGTAAAGCGGAAAGCACCTGTCGCAGCGTTTGCGAAAAGGTAATATTTCTTGCTAATTGATTATCCAACTGTAATCCATTTTGCCAACGCTTTCTCTCAATCAAACAGAAGATTTTTTTTTGGATAATAATTAAAAATCAAATAAATCGTGTGGCGTGTTAGCAAGAATGCTGGCTGCATTCCTGCGCTGTATAGAATTTTATATCCATACTTCCGTCCATATATCCATGTAATAATTTTAAGTGCGAAAGTCGTTTCTGTTACGCTTTTACGTCATAACCGTGGTATCAGTAAATATAGTTGAAGACCCAAGATAATATAGGCTACTTTTTGACACAGGCGGAGCTGCGGGAAACACCTAGTGGTTTATTAATAAACCATTATTTAAATTTTTCGCTTGATTATTTCTATCCATCTAGGTGAAATAGGTAACTGTATCTAGTATCCGCAATCTTTGAGCAAGCAAGTTAAGTTTTACATAATCTAAGGTAAATGGCGTGAAATATCCATTTAATGAAATCTGCTTATTTATAACCAGAACTAGACACTATAATTTTAATCGATTAATACTAACTAATAGTGTCGTAACTTTACTCCAGATCCATTTGTAGATAACATAAGAGAAAGGAATAAATTCTAATCGATTAATACTTTACGCTTAACCGAGCGAATCGTCTTTAAATTAAGCGAGTATCCAGAAGATTTACTATCGAATCCTAGCAAACTTTCAATCGCTTCTACAGCTATTTCAATTAAACTTCTATGAAAGACTAAATTGACTAATTAAGCGGATTTATCGCTTCCCAAGTTCCAAACTCAAAGTTATTTCCATCGTCTTATTGAATATTTTTTTACTAAACAAAGCTTCCTTTCAAAGAATACTTACTAGTCTTTGATGTATAGTTTTGAGTGAAAGATAGTTGTTGGACTTATAATGAAACTAGCTGTTTTCCGCGGCCGAACATACGTTAAAGAGTTTTTTTGTGTCTTTCACACAAACATGAAAACCCTTGTGATAATTAAAAAAAAAAAGACAGGCGACAGATAGGTAGACAGACAAATATGATATTAGTATGGATAGTTGGATGTATGGATAGGTGGTGGCTCACGTATCTTCCTGCGTTATTGAAATATTATGAGGAAATTATTCGTAGAGTGCTTTGGCCCTAATCAGGAGTCACGTCACATCACATTCTTCGCGGAACAGCAGGTTATTTAAATTATTTGAGATATAACTATAGTTTTATGTTGGCTTTTAACGTATTGTCACACATCTAGATGCTATTATTTGATTTAAATGAAATATAATTTTTATGACTTTTAGGGTAGATTAGATAACATAACAGATTTTTTAAATCCTGCATTGTTTATTAGCAGTCTATCAGTGTACTAAGGTAATTTTAAAGAGTAGCTTATTTTCCTTATCTACATCTAGGTACTTTAGCGTATTTCGGTTTTCCAAGTAATTTAATTGATTAATTGATCTCGCTTCTTAGCCCGGGGTCTGATAAATAGAACTCTATTCTAATAAGTTCTACTTAAGATATGTCTTAAGTTTTGGAATTATTTTCTTGGCCGGCCGCTTATTTGGTACTTAGTCCAAATACTTAAGCCCCAATAGTTTCATTTCTTGCACTATGGAAGGCTAAAATATTAATGGCAAATTACCGAGCAATAGGTGGCAAAGTATCAAGGGTAAATTTAATATAGTGCAGTCAAAAACCCCTTTTGTCTCGACAGAAAGAAGTACTAACTATTGATTTTTTGGTGATCTATTGTTGACGGAATTCAGCCTCAAAAGTATATTTTTTTATTTATTGAAACTGGTGACGATATTTGGTAACTAGAAGTATAGCTAAATATTTAAATTCATAAAAAAATATTAAAAGTTGTAAGAATCATCATCGTCTCCGATACATTTGTTTAATTCCGTCTCGTTAGGGGAGCTCGCGTGACGCGCATTTCCTCTTAGAGACACTGTCGGAATACGTTAAGTATGGTCTGTGTCTAAATTACAATAAATTATGATTTATTGTTAATTGTACGTGACTAGATGTACCGTATTAGAATATGAAATGCTCGTCATTCTTTTGTTCAATTTTTTGCCGTAAATCGACAACGATTAAAAGAGTGATTTTACTTGGATTATCCAGTATAGGTTTATTTATGAAATTACTTGTCCTACCGCTGAGTCAATTTAATAAGAATTAATTCATTTTCGACCTCCTCCATAATTTCATTCATCAGCTGATCACTGAATTGTATGGAACGTCGAAAAAATATTCTCGGTTTTTACTTCAGTACACACTTATTTTTTTGACAGAAGTTTAGTTTGACGTACTAAACGCCCTGTGAAAATTTAGCTGCTGTTTACAAAAGTCACTTGTAAGTTTGGTATTCCATATTTTTGTAAAGCTTTACTGAAAAAAGTAAACACACCTAAACAATTTTCATCTTCTACAATCGCTAATCAGCTCTATCTTTTTTGTGTCTACATAATAAAAAATTACTAAAGACAAAACACATTTTAATAGTGATCAGACTTAATTGAAAACAGCCCTTATGTGTCACTCCTGATGTCTCATGGGGGAGCCAATCTAAATAAAGTGGCTCGTTAAACCGCCTATTAAAGGTATTTAACCCTTTTAGGTACATGTACAGTACATCCCTTTCATAGATTAATTGACTACACGACATGTGTTTTTAATAGAAAAATGATTATAGGACATTCATATTAAGTACCTCGTAATTACGACTTTGTTAATATAGTTCATTTTCTTTGTGACAGTTTATGAGGAAACTACATTGTATTTGGTCTATAGAATGTTATTTAATGATTTTAAAATGTTCGCAAGATATCCACGAAAAAGTATAAAAATTGGTAACAGTAGGTACATTTATAATCTAGTGTAAGATCTGATACATTTTATTAATATTTTTAAAAGAATCTGGAAAAAATAATCTTAACAATGATTGTGCCATTTTATGTGGCAACATTAATTAAAAAGGTCTCGACAGTTGACAGATGGGAGTCATGAGCCGGTTGTATTGATTCAGCAAATTCGAAAAGAAAATAATAAAGTTGAAAAGTGAATAAGTTATGAGATAAAGATGAGTAAACAGAAATACAAGTATTCATGAGATTATTAGCAGTTTTATTCGACTATCACACTAGATTATTGTTATACATTTATTAAGGTAAGGTCTTTCGCAAGAGCTTTCAATTATGTGGAAATTTCGGGATCAAAATAGACAAATGTGTAAATCAGAGCTTACTCGTGTATCAATATTTATTAGCAGATTTCGAATATTTACCTACAATAAGATTGTCTGGAAGACGTTGCAAATTGTTTGCGAAAAAGTTTTCCTGGCTAATTCTTCAACGGGTCAAATTTTATGATCACACGCTCATATCTTATTAATCTATAAGACAAATAGCTTGGATATATTGTTTTACACTTCATTTATTTAGGTATTTGGAAACATATGTTTTATTCAAATTAATGAAATCTAACTTAATGTAAAAAAATGCAAATCATCAATATCAGGGGGAATTTCGTTGTTCTTCGCGTGTCACACTCGCCGCGCACTTTAAATAAATTGATATAACTTTTTAACACTTCAAGATATACTTGTTTTATATACATACAAATATTTGTCTAGAGTTGTAGTAACCACAAAAATAATTTATTTTGATTGAAATCAATTTACAAACAATATGTATGGCAAAATGAATTGGTCACATCACACGTTTTCTAGCTTATGGAAGTTGCCTAATTCAACTATTTTTTTGGTAAGATTAAATTATTTTTTACTTAAACTGTACATATTACCGTACTATATGAGTAACAACGTACTACCATGAGTAACAAACTACCGTGAGTAACAACCTATAATACTCCGATCGAAATTATATATGACTTAGAAAGCGACAGAGTCATTTAAATATTATTATTTAAATATTTAGAAAAGTTTTTTTCATTATCGGTAGGTGAGTTTTGTGGACCCAACATTTTTAAGTTTTAGTAGGTTTTATTACAAAACTAAATAAACAGAAAGTAGGCCAGGTGAAACTTATCTAGAGCGGTAGAGGTTTACCAGGTTCACCTGTGTACTTGTCTCTGAGCCAGCACCTAGTGCCTATACAGATTTAGTTAAGTTAATCTGGCTACCAAAGAGTATCGAAAAGTACACGTGCCGATGAAGTATTTTTTTGCAGTTAAGAAGGAAGATTTGGGGCCTGAATATCTTATCTCAGTTTTAGCATGCTCTTAACGAACCCAATGAAACAAATAGAGGAATGCTATTATTTTTATTAACAACTCCAGTATTGTAGGTAAAGCGATAAGTATTTTACAATTGTTGTGTATTTGCCAATTGTATTTTTACTTGTGGTACAATAAAGTTTTAATAAATAAATAAGTCGAAGGTAGCATGGCTTTAACGCCACCTTGTCAATCCGAGTACAGAAGCATAGCAGTATGACTGGGAGACGTCATTTCTCCAAAACTGTTTACCTCTGCTATGGAAGAAGCCTCCTCGAATGGGGAGAACTTTGCATCAATATCAATGGCGAGTATATACCCTACTTTTGCCGACTACATTGTAATTATGGCGGAGTCATTTTGGAAATCATTAGGAGAGGCTTATATCCAGTAGCGGACTGACTGCGGCTGAAATGATGATATTTTCTTTCGGCCTTTGGACTGGAGGCCTACACGTGTGAGATTTTCACAAGCATCCATTATTGTAATTACTACTAAGTTAAAAAAAAGGAAAGCTTAATGACTTTCGTGTACGTATTTGAATTGTTCGGTAAGCTATGTTTTTGCAGTGAAGTTTTAGTTGAAGGATCTAATTTAGAAATGTTTTACAAGTAAATCAAAGAAAAGAATACAAAGAAAGCAAACGCATAAAATAAATTAATCTAAAATTTACAAAAATACAAGTCCTGACAGATCGTTGTCTCAAGGTAACGTGGCAAGAAGACTGACAGCATTTTCACTGGCAATGATAATTTTCTGTGTGATATAGAGGCCATCCCTATGGTAACATAAATATTTAAGCATATCACTAAGGTCTTATGACAAGTAGTTATGGTAGGAGGATTATAATAAAAAAAAAAATACAAATCAGGAACAAACAAAATAGATGTTAAAATAGCTATTCTAAGGACTTTGGACTTCGAAGGATTGTGCAAGTATCAAGAAGTTAATTTATCAGGATGATGTGTCAGAGTTCATGACAAGACAATGAAAATCAACATGATTTAAGTAAATGCAAATTGCTTAAAAGAAGAACAATATTATTTATTTATTTACTGTAACACAAGTGAACAAGTTTTGGCGGACTTCATGAGAAAAATATTCTCTCCCTGTTATTCGGAACAAACAGACAGTTTGTACGGCGAGAATTGACCTAAAAGACACAATGAAGGAAAAATAACTTACTGCTAATACTTAGATTTATTTACATAAATTTTCATAACTATACACGCATAAACATGAATAAAAGAAGAGAGGAAAAAAGGGGACGATGGATTGATCGCCAAAACTTGTTCACTTGTGTTACAGTAAATAAAAGAGTTCATGAGGTAATTTAGGACTATTCTTTCGAAGGCGAATTTGGTTATATTGGATAGTCTTTCTTTAAACATATATGTATATTTTATTATAATAAGTACTTTAATAAATTTAGAGCTGTGTTTTCATGAACATACTTACTTTGTATGTAGGGATAGTATTCAGTTTAAGAAATATTTCATATAAAGCAAACAGTTTTAAAGCGTATCATTTTCGTGGGTTGCTTCGTCATTTACCATGGCAACAACTTTATTTCTTTTTAACTAATATTTAATTACTAAGTGCTGGGCTAGAGCCCTTTACTAAACTACTTATAAAAATAATCGAAAAATAACACTTTACATTTTTATTATCCTACCAAACAGTTATCCGTTACTATGTTAGGGGTTTCAAGTAATTGTAGAGCACATATCTATAATGACCTGGATGATAGGGTGCCTCTAGATAATGGTCGGTGGCGCCGCCGTCTGGCATTACATGATGGGACAAGCTGCCATAATGACTGGCTTTTCAGTATTGCTTCGATTATAAAAGTCGATATTTCAGGAATAAATGTAGGCTGTTGCATACGTGTGTTTGTAATTGATATTCGATCGTGGAAATGTAGAATGGTGTTTCAACGTTTCTAAGAAGCTATTGCTCTCGGTTTCCCATGTATACAGATCAACTATATACTGGGTTAATATATACCTAAAGATCATTTGTAATCAAAATGATAGATATAACTTCCTATACCTAGAGTTTACATTTGTAAGTAGTTGGCGGACTGACCCTCCAATTCCTTGCAGAAGTTTCCTGCGCGGCCCAAGAAATTTGTCCTTTCAGTATCTATTGGGAACGAAATTCTCAGTGGTTCAACCGGTAAGACTACAGATAAAAATACTGGGAAAAAGGGAATTATAAGAGATGTTCGATAGATCGATGATACAGGTAGAGCAATGAAGATGTGAAGGAGCGATTTCCGCAGTCTCCACACGCCAATCTGACTATTTATTTAGTTCTGAAATGAGGTTAATATCTGTATGCCGCGTATGATCCCATACGCATGTTTATTCGGGCGAAGCACTGTAAACAGTGATTGATACAGACCGGTAAACTAGAAATTATATTTTAATATGTAAATTGAACATTTTTAACGTGAATGTGATGTCATGCCTTGGTTTCTCACTTTTCTGAAGTATTTCGGTTTAAAGGTTGAAAGAGGTAGGATAAATTTAATAGCAAATTACTTATTTTCATCGCAAATTACTGAACTGTTTACCTTTTCATGAAATTTGATATAGATATTGCCAAAGAGGAATGACAACAACAAAGACTAAAGGGAGATAAAAACAGCGTAACACGTGGGCAAACAACGCCTAGTACCTACTATACAAATATTTATGTAGATAACTCTAAATATATGAACTTCTTAATAATATTTTTAATACCTATCTATTATTACATGCCGCTGACTGCTTGCGGCGATAGATGACTAGTTCAAAGACATCGGCTTCTTTGATGTTCAGTTCGCATAGAATGGCCAGGTTAGAGTTATTTGTAGTGTACATTAAATGTGACCTATTATTTTCGTAAGGACTTATTTATTTAACACTTCTTTGCACACAGTACATAAAAATATATGTAAAGCACGAACACAATTTGTATACAAAAGGCGGCCTTAACGCATAAGCAATCTCTTCCAGGCACTTAGGGTGGTTTAAAAGAATAGACAAATATAAAAGAAAGGAGAGATATGGATATGGTGCATAAATAATAGAATAATTTATATTAGGTTCAATACTTATATCTTGTAAAAATAACGAAACTTAAAAAATAATAATATGAGTGTATGTGTTTTGTAGTCGCTGTGTTCTGCGTAGTTTTACCTGCAAATGTACATATTCAACAATTAAATTTTGATTAAATAAATAGAATTTCAGAGGTTCTTGTGTAAATCAATATCAATAATTTAGTAAATCCGTCTGTCATAGCTTTCTTCTAGCTTGATTTTCATAAACTATGTGTGCGTTGAAATTATGTATATTAAATAAAAATACATAAATACAACACAGCATAATCCCATACAAAGTAAACAAATAACTATGATCGTAGATAAAAAGTAAGAAGATGAATTTGTAAATATAGTGGGATCTTGCATTAACATATATTACTGACAGACTAATGGCATATTTTCTCATCAATAACAAAGAACGCAATAAAATGTCATATCCCTTAAGTCGAACGTGTAATAACTACACTGGTCTGGGGCTCAAAACATTGCGAATATATCGGGCAACATTTTATAAAAGTAATAGTAAATACTTAAAAAAAAGTGGTTTCGAAAACATGCTAAAAGAGGCTTTGTTCACTACTACTGTACTTGAAATGTATGGCCGCTTTACCGGAGGTTGTAGGATGGATTAAGAATAGATAGACGCGACGTAGAACAACAAAGGTCTCAGAGAGAGAGAGTCAAATTACTTTTGTAATTCGGAAAGAATTCTAAAGAGGGGTGGTTTGCCGTCAGAACTTAATTCCAATGTGGAAAAATGAATCCCTGGCTCCTTGGAATGCCAACGGGATAATCTTAGTAGATGATACTTTATTGATATGACATTATTTTTCTATCTTTTTGATAAAGATTGACATATATAAAATCACACTTGTCTACGATGATCGACTACGTCTGAAATGCTATTCATGGTATCTATAGCTCAACAGTGGTATGATCAATGTGGTTACATAGTCCAATGTGACAATCACGGCTCGGTCGGGAATTCGTCAGGCGTGATGTGGGATCCGGCTAGTTTGGATTGCGATCACGTGCCGACTTCAGTGGCGTTTACCCGACGGAGTCCAGCGTGCATTGTAAATTGTACAATGTAGATATTTATTGTTTCAATCATGGGAAACTGTTTTTGCATTAAACTGCTATTGGTACATGCTTGTGGGTTTCATCTACGTAATTCAGGCTATTATTACTTATTCGGAATGCTAATAAGCATTTGGGGAGAAACGACAAAGAAAGAAAACACTTGTCGAAGCTAAAGATATAGAAAAATAGGTATAAACCATAACTTTATGCGGCAGCCGGCTGTCGTCTCTTCATCTTTTTTGCTAGCATGCTCTACAAAGGCCGAACGATTGGTTTCTTTGCTTAATTTTATTTGATTTTTTGAACCCTATTCTCGAAATATCTAAATTGTATTTCAGCACTTGCTTCTCTGTCTGTTTAAATATCGTAATTCAAGTAGCAAAGTCACGCTTGTCGCATTCCCTTCAAGTTAAAGTTGCGAAAACAAACGCTTGGATTGAAAGCGGGTGAAAATAGACACATCCGAAGACCTTTCATGTCGTCCCTCCCACGACCGCGACGCTCACTCTTGGCATATCTCGTTACGAGATAAATGTGGATATTGAGTCTGAAGATGAAGCGATAATTAACGTTTTATTTGAAGTTTCTCGGTTACTTCTGTATAAGCTTGTGAACGGAGAAAAACATGGATTCTGCTAGGTGTGTGTATCATCCAGCACGTACGAGTTTGTTAAGTTTGAGGAGGTTAGAGTTTTTTTTTAAATAGGTGATGGGCTAGATCAATCCTTACCAAACTTAATTTTTTTACCATATACCGACCTCAGTAATAATAAGGAATAGATGAATCATAGACCAGTCTGTTATTATAAAAGAGTACTATGAACTCTGAAGCGAAATCTGAGGATGTTACTGGAAAACATAATTAAATGAAGAAAAAGAAGAAGACGTTAAACAAACATCACAGTGGTCGTGCTGATGAATTTGTTAACATGGTTTTCCGACAGGAATCTGAAACATGTCAACGAACACTGTAATCTCAAACGGTCGATGAAGTGGTTGTACTGATTGTTTTTAATTGGTAGCTCGTTTAAGCTCGTTATAGTTTAGTTGTTTAAAAAAAATACAACAGGAGTGTATTTTGTTATCTTTATTTACTAGCTTATTATGGCTCATAGTGTCTATTCATTCATTCTTGTTGAGTCGGTTATTAATAAATCTTGCACACCCTGGTATTAGAATTTTTAGGACACGACTATGAGGTTCAGAGTAGTTCTCTACCACGTCAACAGAACTCGATAATGCGAGTAAAGTCTCTATAATGTCTATGGAGTAAAGGCGTATCAATTTCAAACATCGCTTTGACAAAGTCTATGATCTAATGGGAAGTATAGGCCAACCAGCACCCGGAGGGGGAGGTGTTGTGGGAATGTCTTTAGCTCGTTAATCACCGCCTGTCACCGCGTCCGTGATGACTCCGTTCTAACCAAACTTTATTGCTTCACTGACAAGAGTTTAGTGAAAAAGATATGCGTCCCAATATCGTAAACGACCGTGAACTAAAATAAGACATCGTGGATATGTCTGTGAATGCTTGCCTTGCTTAGTTATTATTTTCAATATCATGTGCGTGGTTTCTAGATTCATATTGTGTTTTGTTATACCTACCATGCTTGCTTTATATGGCGCATTGTTATATAAAGTCGTAGCGTCTTCGTAGCAAGTAAATTTATTGAACTAAGTACGTTGATGTTATAATGGATATTTAAAGCATTTTTGGCTTGATTTCAACTTTGTGATCCTCTCTACCGAAAACTAAGTAGAAATTGACGAGTCAGTGATTCTGGGACTGCAAAGTTCTGTACCTAAGTGTCGATATGTAAAACTTACTGGTAACTATGTAAAACTATGTTCTCTGTTTGGTAATATCAGAGATAGATCTATGCCATCTCGATCAAAGACGAAAAGAAGCATTGTTGATTTCCGAAATTTCTTCAGTAGTCTGTTACATTTAAAAATCAGATATTTCGCTGTCTAAATCCATTACGATGCACCTGCCCGGCTGCGCGCGCGCCTTGTAAATCATCCGCCGCGCGCGACGTCGTTGTCGTCGCGACAAATTCACAACCGACATCAAAGTGAGCCGGAGATTTCATTAAATCCTTTGATTAGGCTCAGTATGCCAGCGTGCTATTTTCACAGTACCTCTAAATTCTCTACTCGTGTTTCAGGGTTTCCAATGATTTCGGAATTAGCTTTTGCTACTTGGTTTAGATCAATTGGTTTAAGTATACGTAGATCGATTGTGCTGTTATGAACACTAACGTAAACTACTGCAGGGTTGTTTAGTTCTGAAACTTTAACATGAAAAGCCTTGTATTTACATTATATAATTCCACATGTCTTGGGTCTGATATCTTTTTTGTTTTTCATATAGGTATTAAGTTTAAGCTTCTTTACTTGATCTGGTGGGTCTAAGGGTTTACTGAAAAAATGGGGAAGTGTAAAATTAGTATGTCACAAATCACGTCAGAGACCGAGAGGCGGTTGCGAAAAACAGTGAAACCGGGATATTACGGGGTCGATAAACCATGTTACCCACTCCATATGAATGAACCACATCCCTATGGATCCTATCGTATCACAAATATTACCACGGTCGACTACAGTGCAATAATTACCCGCGCAGTAGCGGCTAAACTATTTAGGGATGCGGTGTGCTTACTGTTTTATTGTGAATCTGTGGTTGTTTTCTGTCAGGCGGCCTTTGTGTTTTAATTAGAGCAATAGACTTCATTAGCGGTTTCTGATGTTGTTTTAGCAAATAAGTTGGAACATTTCTTTATTTGTAGACTTGTGTGTTGTTTCTTGAACATAGTGTTTCTCACGAGTTAAAGCAAACATTCTGTTATCTAGGGCAGCACAATTAACATTTTTGGAGATAGTTTTGATAATAAAATGTAATAAGCCCAGATATCCTTGGATTGACGAGGAGCGGAGGGATCTGCGCGAGCTGCACGCCGATGACTTGCAAGAGGTGTGGCAGGATAGATCGAAGTGGAGAGGTTATTATCGGAGGCCAAGAATCACATAGGGTCGCTGCGCCATCTTAGTAAGAGAGTAAATTAAAATTTGGTGTGTCTCGGATCTTTTGGCAACGATAACGTGACCGTGGCCACTAACGACTAAGCTAGACGAATCTGAAGAGTAATTTCGACTAGACGAGAAGAAGAAGAATTTGTACTCGTATGTAATCGCATGCAGTTGAAATGCAGTAAAATTCGATTGCGGTCACACTATAATGTTTCCCTTCTCTAAGGCTGGTATGCAAAATACTATGTCGCCGGGTGCGCTTCGAATCCTAATAGATTCATTGTCTTTCTGTTGTCTTGCGAATGACTATATCAGCGCCCGGTTCTCAACCCGCCACTATATTCACGATTTATTAATATTGTTACGACGTGACACTTTGTAGAATGCTTGTATGTGAGAATGGAGACGTTGTAAAGTCAAGAATGGATAAGCAACATGTATCTACTTATACTATATCATCATAGATTATGTTCCTTTTGCCCTGTATTTTTGTAATTTATACATAATTTTAAGCGTAATTTTGTTAATTTAATGTCTATTGAATTTAATAATTTTATTTTTTAAACAAAATCACAACATCGGCAATATAAAAAGGGTTGTTTGTTTGTAATATCTTTATTGTACAAAAAAAAAAACAAATAATTTACATACACAAGCATGTAAAAACAATAAGTACAATGGCGATCTTTTCCCACTTAGTGATCTCTTACAGTCAACCAGGGAGTGGTGACAGGAGAGGATATGCTTACCTGTACAAAATATATATTTTGGGCTAACTAAAACATTTGATTAGGTAAGCAGAGAACTTAATTTGGTTGTTGAATGTATAGTTATGGAAGAAATCTATAAAAATACATCTATGAGACCTCGAGTAATAATCAAATATTAAGTAGTATTTGGTGACGATTGGCAAAAATAAATGTACTTAGTGGTACAAAAGAAATTGATTAGTCATTTCTTACAAATTACCGTACCAATTACCATAGCTATGTCAACGTTCAGTAAACAGACACTACCATACAATACCACATATTCTACCACACACTTATTCTCCATCGATTTTATCGAAGTTACATACAAAACTATTTAATCGGGAAGCGCCGACATATTTGGCGTATTCCATCAACAGATCCCATCATAACATATAATAGATGCCGTTCACATATCACGCAGGACGTGTCAACTGTCATGGCGTCATACCCGCTGCATAATGTCAACCATATCCGATTGTCACCATACTAATGCCATCGGACCACCTCGGCAGACCATGGACTTAAAAACAAGCCTTCGGATAAAATGACTATCTGTCGGAGCCGGCTTCGCTTGCATGGTGTATTTGTTTCTTTAAAACTTTATTGAGTCATGATCATCGACTAAAACATTGTATGAGCAACATATTTAATTAGAGTAATCTCTAATTTAAAAAAAAAACATGTGATAATGATCTAGATAATATGGCGATGATATTTTTTTTTTATTTGTAAGGATGTGAATTTACTTTTTTTTTTCTTAAGAAGCGAAACCAACTAGGTAGGTGTAATAAATGTATTTTGACAAAATACATTTATTTGAAATCACGGAGTTTTTCTGATTGAAATATAATTTAGAATCCTCTGAAATTTAAGATCCTATGTCCCTACCGTTCAACGCAGAGTCGGACCCATCCATGCACCTCCATAAAGTTTTGATAGCAATGCATTTCATTCGTCATTGACAAATGGCCTCCGCGCATTGAATAATAAGCGCCGTGTTTAAATGCAGCCAACGAATAAAAATATCCGCTTATTTTGGGCCTATCACTCCCCCTACATAATTGAATAATAAGCTTGGTTCTAAGAAATACTTATGTAATATGATAAAGTGCTGTAAGTACCTATGTTAGGAATTTTTTTATTTTTTTATTTTGATATTGTTGGAATTTTTACTAAGTAGGTACCGTGTTTTATTATGTTAGAGGGAAGGTATATATATCCGTGAATGTTGTCGTACGTTACTTTCCAACAATAATAGCCAATTATCTGACCTATGCTAATGGTAAATTATAGTGCCAAAATGCTCCCATTAAAAAAATAAGTAAGTACATTCTAGATGCTAGTGAAAAGCCATAGGTAATAGTGAAAAGATAATGCAAATGTAAAGATTTCAAGAGCCTGATATTGTGGTACCTAGTGATAGTGAAATCGAAGAAGATACTTCGGAGGAATGCCCTATTATCTTACTTACTTCCGCTGGATCAATGACGCGAAAGAAGAAGAAGTAGATCTTGACCTCCAAAGTGGGAGAGCAAGAGTGTCCTATTCTGCGCGATGGCTTACCAGTTGACAGTTTCCCGGATCGTATCTATCTGTGTCTGTATTATCTATTCTAAAATAATGTCCCAGGTGTATTTTATTTATTTGTAGGTAGTAACTGCACGAGACTACCGAATGAGTCACTCGAGACACGGCTCGTGACGAAATTAACTCTTAACAGGAAGATAAATCCATCTTGTCTTGCCAAGACAATTCGGGGAGACCGAGTGGTCAACGCTCTCAGTATAATGTTTTTTTTTGTAGATAAATCAAATCAGATTGATAGATTAACAATAATTAAAAGATAAATAAGAAGTTTATTTATCTTTTTTTTTGATTGATTGGTTGATTGATAAAATAATGAATTACCATTCCTACGTCTTAGCGAGTCGACACTGGCGTTTAATATAAACAAACTTTAGGTTGCACCTCTTGTGGTACCTAAAAGAATTTTAAATTATAAATAAATAAAAAAACGAATTTTTAAGAATTTTTCATAACTTTCATTAACGCAAGTACATAATACTTACATAAACATAACAATGATATGTAAATGTGAATGTTATATTTATTTATTAGTGACACGATGAAATTCGTTGTCAATCGCAGAACAATAAGTGGGGAAGGTGTTGTGGGCTTATTGCAGACCCTGATTTGTATACAATGATCATTGTTCAGAGTGCGAAGGGGTTAATCGACAATTTACTTGTGAATCTCAGAAAAATAAATTAAAGACACAGTACTGCATATTGGAATTATTAGCCAGTTTAAATATAAGTCACTAAAACAGTTTATTTTGCAGAATACATGTGTTAAAAAAGGCGTTACAAAGTGTTTGGCCAACTCATACAACAATTCTGGTTGCAGTATAGAAACTGTTACCAGTGTAGTGATATTAATAGGTAACAGTTTCTAAACTGCGACCAGAACGGTTGTATGGCAATGTATTCAGTCTGCTAACAGACGAGCAAGTTACTAATACTAAAACTAAAAAAAACTACTACTAATATAAAAGCCACAATTTTCATTAAGACTATTATTATTATTATCTCCGCTTGGGATTCACGGGTTGCCCCGGTCCTTTGAGAGGCTTGATATGGATCCAACGCGTAGAGGCCCTTTGGAGAAGTTGACGTCATGTGGTGCTCCTGCCCAAACCCATCCTCGGCTATATCAATAGATGACATTTGAGGTCTAGGCAGGAGGAGGAATTATTGCTAATGAGTGAAAAGAATAAAATGGGTTATGGTTATGAAGTTTGGATGGATTTAAACTGGGTTATTGCAATAGAAATCGGACACCTGCCATAATCATGATTACTGACTATTAGTGGCAGGCGGTGACTCGCCATTCAGTGAATGGACCCCCAAGTAGTCGCCACGTTTGGCAACAGAGGGGCAACATTGGAATGAGCGGCTAAGGGTGCCGAGAGATGCGGCTCCGGTTTCGCCATCGCGATTTACTTCGTTATTACGCCATTACGTGCAATACACTTCCACCCTCGAGCATATAACTCTTGCGACTCCACTCTGGCCGGCCAGTTAAGGCAAGTCAGAGGTAGGGGTCAGAGGTCTGTCCCTCATCGGCGCCCACTCCGACCTTGGTGAAGGAAGGCCGGAGACGAGGGACGGAGGCTTCCCCTATTATTATTATTATGTGAGTGCACTACTTATTATTTTATCATGGTCATGCTTATTAATTAAGAGTTATGTATGAGGCACTTACAATCATTTAAAAAATTCTTAAACGTCTTAATTCTTAAAAATCTTTGAAAAAATAAAATAAAAACGTAGTCAGATAGACAGGTATCATGATACTATCAAGGTTATATGGTAATTTTTCCATACTACTACTTCTCATCTTAGCGCCTTCTCGGTTAGATACACAGCTGGTTGCCTCGGAACATAAAGAATCTTGCATTTTTATTTAAAGTTTTTATTTACTTTCCATCTTGTTTTGAAAAATTGCAAGATCCCATGAGTTTATGTGATCATCTAACGCTACTTTCATACCTATGCCCATTTTGAAGACATCTATCGTACATTTAAGTACGTTCTTATAAACAAAATCACTTAGTTATTGAAATGTCTGTATACCTGGATGTTTTGATAGCTGTAAGTAAAATGAATGAAGTAAAAGCCATCATTGAAAACACATAATAATAGCATATAATCTGTAATCTTTGATGTGTGTGTGTGACTTTAGGCTGCGCTCAGTCTTAGTTTTATATTTGACTTAATGAACTTGATGTCGATAGTGCCTATAATCTCGGATCTCATTCTGTGCGGAGTGGAGTGCCAACAATGGTCTGCGCGATTGTTGCAAGCAGAATGCAGAATTCAGTCATGATTCGATTGAAAGTACAAGATGAATGCATAGGTAATCTTAATAATTTTGTCAAAAACTATATGTGATAGTTATCCATCTCTTCAAACAATAATTTAAAACGATCTTAAAGTTCTCCGTCATGTTTCGCGGATGACAATACTAGAAATTGGTTGGATCCCTCGATTGGTTGTAAACATTAGGCACGGAAATATGAATAGTACTATTTTATTATAAGTTTTTTTATATACTATTTAGCAGGCAAACGGCCCACCTGATGTAAAGCGGTTACCGTTAAATATACTATATCTTTTGTTAAAGATTCTGTATTTCATAGCTATTGATTTTACAATGTGACACTTTCCAAACTAGGAAAAATACGCAAGGCTGAACAAGACATATTTATTTATTTATTAAGGCAACACAACAGACACTAAGTACAAATTATACACAGTTTTTAAATAGTTACAACCGAACCAACTTAGCAAAGACAATATAAACCAAGAATAGTACCTACATAATTAAATAATCTATTAAACATTTTACCAAGTTGTGATTATACTTTACAAAATAAAGTACGTAAATTGTGTGTCACTAGAACAAAAAGTAAAGTACCTACCCGAACTATATACTAGATGTAGTGCCAAGGATGTCGTGAATACTTTTTTTGTACTGATTAAGTTGTACATATTAAAGAAACATACGTCGTCGGTTTTACAGTTATTTAACGCATTATACCAAAGTGTCTATAATTTCTCGTCGCCTTCATCACTCTATGTGGAGCACGAGATAACCCCGACACCCGGTGATAAAAGGAGAATATTTATTATGACTGATTATGTACATTTACACTGCTTTCGTAATTATTCTCAGAAGATGATAAATGTGTGTGATGAAAACAGAAATGTTTTAATAAAATAGCTTGTAATTTATAACAATATGAATTTGAGATAAGATAACAGTCCTTCTATCTTTTCCATACCACGTTATCACAGTGTTGGCCACTAGCCACTAATACACCTTGGGTCATGTTCCTGTTGGTCTGGTTTCCATGTAAATAGGGTTACGGAGGTCAGGCGGCAGTCGCTCCATTGTAATAATAACCAGTGCCACCAAATCTAGGACCATGACGTACCCTTGGTTCCGAAGCGTTGGGTGACGACGAAACCAGGAATACACGCTAGGTGAAAAAGAAAGATCCGGTTATTAACCTTAGAAGCCCTTTTGAAGTAGAAAAGGACCCAGAGGTTAGACGTGCTTCCCTAGAAGTAGTCTTTATGTCTTGTTGTTATTGTTGTCCGTTGACAGTTTGCGACAGCTTAAATATTTGCCATTAGCATAGTATTACTCCACTATCTGTTTTATATATATATATATATTATTATTATTTTTGTTTATTTTGTTGTTTTTCTCCCAATTTTGTTATTTTTTTTTTTGTTTTTGGGGATTTTCCTGCTTACGCGGGCTTGTGGCCAAACGCAAGCGGTTTCATGAGTACGAAGAAAGAAATTTTCTAACAATACGACACGTGTTTAGTATTACTGCTTTTTGCATGAGTATGTAGGTAAGGGGATGGATATTTAAAGCTTTTAAACTAGTATGTAATGTTTTAGGTATGACTCCTGTGGATGAAATTATGATAGGGACTGTTTTAACTGTATCTACGCGCCACTGTGTTTTCAGTTCTATTGCTAACCCGGTATACTTTGTAATTTTTTCGGTGTAACTGGATGTAATATTGTGGGTATTGGGAATCGCAATATCTATTAGATATACTGTTTTTTTGTTTTTATCATAGAGTGTGATGTCCGGTCTATTGTGGTGTATAGTCTTGTCTGTCAGAATAGTCCTGTCCTAATACAACTTATATTCAGATGAATCCAGAACTACTTGGGGTGTGTATTTATAGTATGCGGTTTTTTCGTTAATTAATTTATATTTAGAAGCTAGATATTGGTGAATAATGGATGCAACCTGATCGTGTCGGTGTTTGTAATCTGTCTGCGTTATGACTCTGCAGGCACCAGTAATATGCTGTATTGTTTCAGGACTACTATGGCAGTGTCGACATGTATCATTTTGTGCATTTACGTCCTTGATTATGTACTTTCTATAGTTTTTAGTATCTATTACTTGGTCCTGTATGGCTAAAATGAACCCTTCCGTTTCCGGGAACAGCTCTCCTCGCTTGAGCCAGGCGTTTGACGCAGCTTTGTCAACGTTTGGATTGGTCAAGTCGAGGCGATGCCTGCCGTGAAGGGATTTCAGGGTCCATGCGTCTAATTTTTGTTGTACTGTGTTTATGATTTCTTTTGTCTGTTTGGTAATATCTGTTAAATTTAAAGGCGTATATTTTTTATCTGTCTGTGTGATTGCTATATGTATAGGCGTTTGTTGTGAATGGAAATAAGATCGGAGTGTTGTTATTTGTTTATTATGTAAGTTTTGTATGTCAATTAATCCTCTGCCTCCTTCGTGTTTCGGTAATGTAAGTCTCTGTATGCACGATCGGGGGTGATGTTTTCGGTACTTAGTCATGAGTGTGTTGATGGTGCGCTGAAGGTTTTTAAGATCAGTTTGGGACCAGTTTATTATTCCAAACGAGTAAGTGAGGATGGGTACTGCGTAACTATTGATAGCTTTGATGGTATTTCGCGCGTTAAGAAGACTATTGAAAATGCGATGTAACCTTGTTCGAAATTCGTTTGTTAGTTTTTGTTTTATTTCCTTGTGATGTATTTGTTGACTTTGTTGGTATCCTAAGTATTTATAACCTGTATTCATATCTAACGGTTCTATGATCTCTTCATTCTGGAGTACGTATGGATTATTTTCTATTTTCCCCCTTCGTACTGATTGTATCTTACATTTATCTATACCGAAGTTCATATTTATATCTGAAGAAAAAGTCTGTGTTATACCTGCTAGTATATTTATGTCTTCTAATGACTGCCCGAAAAGTTTTATATCGTCCATATAGAGGAGGTGAGATAAAATGTAACTAGTGTTTTCCGATTTGATTTGAAAGCCTTTACCGCTGTTTTGTAATAGACTGGAGAGAGGATTAAGTGCCAAACAAAACCAGAGTGGGCTTAATGCATCACCTTGAAAAATGCCCCTTCGTATTTTAATAACCTCTGTTTCTATATTAGAATTGTTATTGCTTAGTATGAGTTTTGTGTTCCAGGTCAGCATAAGATTTTTTAAAAAATGTATGATTGTAGGGTGGATTTTATAGTGTTCTAAAATGTATAACAGCCAAGAGTGAGGGATGGAATCATACGCCTTTTGATAATCTATATACATGGTGTATATATTTCGTTTTCTGTTGTATGCCTGTTTGGATACTATCGCGTCTATAATCAATTGTTCTTTACAGCCCCTACTATTCCGACGACAACCTTTTTGTTCATCAGCCAGAATTTTGTTATCTAGAATATGAGAATATATCGATTCGTTAATACAGGATGTCATAATTTTGTAAATAGTTTGTAGGCACGTTATAGGTCGATATTTAGATGGATTTTCTGTGTCAGTATTGTCTTTTGGAAGCATGTATGTAAGCCCTTGTGTCAAATATGGTGGTACTGTTTCTGGGCATAATATAAAGTTATTGATATGTTTAAGTAAGATATTATGTACAATAGTGAATTTTTTATACCAGTAATTATGTATATTATCCGATCCTGTGGCTTTCCAGTTGTGACTTTTAGCTATAACAGATTGTAAAGTTTCAATTGTTACGTTGTTGAACTGCATATTTGGTACATCTCCCATAAGTAGTTTGTCCTGTTCAATCCATGTATTATTTTGGTGTGTGACCGGATTGGACCATATATTTGACCAGAATGTATGGAGTGCTTCAGGTTGTGGTGTGTTAGTGGCATTATTATTTTCCTTTTGTCCCAGGCCTCTGTAAAATATTTTCTCATTATTAGTGAACTGTTTATTTTGCTGCTTCCTCTTGTTTGTTTCTTTGTATCTGCGTAATCTGTTAGCAGCTACATTTATTTTTTGTTTTATGGTGTCTAGAAATTGTGTCAGATCTATGTTTTGGTTTTCATGTTGCGAGTGTATTTGGTATTGTTGTTTTATAATTTCTATTTGCCTTTCTAATTCTGGACCACCATTTCCATTTATATATTCTGTGAGTCTTCCAGCTTTTACTCTTAAATCTTTAATTTTTTCCTCTAAGCGTTTTTCCCAGGCAGGTTTATAAGGATTCTTTTTTAAATTTTGTTTGTCAAATATTTTACATCCATTTATCTTTGCCGCAGTTAAAGCTCCGCAATATATGACAGTTTGTAATGTTAAATAATCTGTTTCAGTATCTATGTATTTTGGCAAAACTCTTCTATTTAAGGCGCTCACTATGGACGCAAATTTTTTCGATGGTCGTTGCTTAGGTATGTGAGGTCTTTGGGTGGGGTCTGTGTTCATATAGTTCTCTAATAGCTTTTTAAATTCTTGTTCAATTTGAAATTCTAATTCCGGCGTTAATGTGTGTGTGTTTTCTTCTGTGTTCTGTGTTTCTATTTGTTGTGTGGGTAATGCTATATCTTGATTAAATGTACTATCATTATTCTCTAAAGTTATATTGTTTATTTGTTGCGATGATGTGACTATTATGGGATGAGAGTTATCAGGTAAGGTGTCTGTGGCTAACTGTTTGGCTACTTTGTCACGTATTTCTTGCAATTTCTCTGCACTAAGAAGTTTATTATTAACTATTACTCTTCGTTGATCTGCAATTCTCTGTTCGGATACATGAGCTATTTCAGGATGTTTCAAGATAACGGTCTGGTATAAAGTCTGTCTGTAAGCTGTTCTGTTTGTTTCAAGTTCAGTTATAGTGTAATAAGCGTCCATTATAGACTCATTCACATCATCTGGCCATTTCATCCGTTCGCCTTGATTAGAGTGATGTAGTATTAAGGTTGAGTTATTGTTAAATTGTAATGTATTTTGTTGTTCTCTTTCGACCTCTATTCGTATTAGTGCAATTTCTTCATTTGACAAATATCGGTTTCGAACTATTGCTCTTCTCTGGTCTCCTACTCGTTGTTTACTGACATCAAGGTCTGGGTATTTTTCAACAAATTTTTCATATAAGGGTGAGAGATAATTTCGGAGATTTTTTGTCTCTAAGCTAGTAATAGTAAGATAAGTACGCATTATAAAGATATTAATTTCTTTTGTCCATTTTTTGCGTACACGTGAACCAGTCATGGCGGGTGCAGGTGATTTGGCGAGAGTTGCCTTCTGCACAACATCCCAACTGGGTTGTGAAAGTGATGATAATGAAATGGATGAGGTTGGAGAAGGGTCTCTATTTAAGTAAGATGCTGGAGATGAAGCAATGGAAGGAAATAAGGATGAAGGTGATGAAGCTGGCGATGGAATGTGTTCTATTGCATGGTCTGGGGATGATAATGAATGAAAATCGGCTGTAGATGATTGTTCGAGGGGAGCCCGCCTGCTCAGCCTCCCGTCGCCGATGGTTCGCATACTGTGGCACTCAGCATCGGCTCCAAGTGCGCCCCGGCGACCCCCGGTAAGCGACCGCAAATTATATCTTCTTTTATCCATATTCATATTTGGTAGGTTTAGTTTGGGACCGTTGGTTAAGAAGCAGTGTTACAGTACCATGATGTTATTGGTTTTCAGTCAGTTGAACACCCAAATTGGGGTTGATCAAGATGGGCTGATCTGCTGTTCTATACAACTGGCTTCCGTAAGCCCCCCCCACCACGACAAGGTGGTCCCCTGGGGGGGTTATTATTATTATTATAATTTTTATCATAATCATTTATTCTTTTGTAAACATGTTGAATTCAAGATGGTACATTGAAAATATTACGCACATACATGTTTAGCCTACCAGGAATACAAAAGTGAAGTCAGTGGTGTCACACATCATCCAAACAAAATCATGCAAAACAATATAAAACCAGAAAATAAATGCGAGTTAATCTTACAAAAATTATATCAGCTGCCCTTTAAAGTCACAATCAACATTTTGTCAGAAAAGAATTCATGCAAGTGCATGAAAAATACCACCCTGGTTCTCTATTTTTATTTAATGTAGTAGAAGACGTTGTTTTGTATCACTTAGATATTTATTCTTTACTCATTACCCATAAATTATGACGATGCGGTATCGACTAGTTTGACATCATGTAATTTACCGCAGTCATATCAGTTCTGGGAATCCGACAAATGTCCTTTTCATGAATTATTTAATTGTACTGTTAAAATGTAAAAATCAACTCTGTGTTAGTGTAATTAGATATTTTAAAAGCGTCGGGATGGCGATGGTCGATGTGTCGGTGGCAATTAATTTCATTAGGCGGCTCTAATGCCCCTATAACGTTAGAAACATGTGTTTATTTCGATCACCATACTTGTTGCGTAAAAGTCGAGAGTGTAGAGATAAAGATTCTATATAATGCGTATGAAGCGCGGTTTCATAATCATCATAAATTTAACAGCTGGGCTCTAGTCGATGGAGTTCCTTCCATTCTTGAGCGAGTTCCTTTAGTTTTTGATACATATAGTGTGTATTGAACTAAATAAAAAATTGAAATAAATTTGAAATTTTTTAATCACGATGACTCATGATTTTACATTTCGAAAAAAGATAAGAAGGCATGTTTTTTAAATTATAACAAGCTGGTTAATTATTGGAAACTATCGTTTTATACGCACCTCACAGAACGATGTTTTCATTAAAAGGAATAAGAAGATGTCATAAAATTGTACTATTCTCATTAAATCAAAAATTTTACCGTTTATGTTTTAGGTATTCCCGTAGGTTTCTATTGACCAGCATAGAGTCTTTCTCTGTAATTATCAATCTCCAGCTTAATTTCTGTAATGTTGTTGTTCTAGCCTTGTTGTTGCGTAAGTGTTATTACTAATATCAGTTTGTGGCTTTATTAACCAGCGGATTCTTTGCTGAGCATGGTGAGATCGTTTTATTTGAAGCTAATCTAAGACCTCCCAGAGTCATACGGAAATTTAGTGTAAGTTCTGTTAATGACATATCCTAGAGAAGAGTATTTGTATTGTATTGTTTCCTGATATGTCCATGGAGCAATTACTTTTCAGCAGTTTGAAAAATCATTACTGCAGTTGGACCCCAACATACACGAATTATTTAAGTAAGGATTAGGTGAACAAGACTGAATAGGAGTTAGGACTGATAATGTAAAGCCATTAGACCGTCTTCACTTGTATCAGTAGCCCGACTGCGATTCACTTTTGTTTCAGCTATCCATAGGCTACACTCAAAGAGCATCGAAACCTTACAAAACGTTCCTTTTCCAATGGCTACTCTAATCATTTACGGCCGCAGGTTGTACCTATTCTCCTTTGATTCTTTAGGAAGATTTTAATTGTTCACCCTCTAACTGCTGTTCCTCAAATGACACAGCCAGCACTGTACGTGTATTATTGAGTTAATTGGTGTTGTTACAGATGTCGCTGGCTGAGATATCATCCGACTCCAGCATGCGTGAAGACCGGATACAAAATATTTATAAGTTCTGCCCGCCGCATTCGGTAAGTGTTTTTGTGGCCGATAAGCAGATATTTACCTCATTAATTTTTAAGTTCATCGCTTAAAATCGATACAGGTTTAACTAAATAATCAATCGGAAGGTAGAGTTACTTCACGTATTTTCTTCTAACTTTTTAAGGTCACGGTATTTCTCGAAATTATCGTGAAACCCTTGTAATGTGATTATTTTAAGGATTAGGTACCTATTTCGTTACAAAAAATACTCGGTTCATTAACTAGTCCTTTTCAATTAAAATTTACTGCGAAGTATGTCAGTGCGATTTCTAAATTAAGCTCAATAAAATACAAACACATTATAATGAATCATATTTTGTTGTTTTCCTGTGCGCGTGAGTGAGTAGGCCGGCCGACACATAGCAAGCAAAGTAAATGGATATCATCTTTTCAGGCTAAGTTTGTTCCAGCCATTGAATACTACTTGAGAATAAATGCTCATTCAGAATCAATAAACCGCCTATCGGTATTGTATTGTAATTGGGATAACATTACCACATCAAAAGGACGTAACAGACGTGTCAAGTTACCTTAAGTAGGCTGTGATTCCATAGCTATGCCAGATGCTGTATGCTAAGCTAAGCATGTTAGGGACCACTGCTCACTACAAAACTTAACAGGTTCAGGCTCTTTGGTTAAATTATCCCGCCTTAAACTTATACAAAAAAATGACAAAACGATTTTGTAATATTATTCTGGTTTTGCAACTGATCCCAAAAAACTATATCCGTGAATGTTATACCGTAATCTTTGAAGGAAATAATTCTACACGATGCATGTAAGATTTAAGATATATTTTAAAATGTTTACTATTTTATTTAGCTGTACTATAGCGTAACATTTTATTAAATTTTAATGAATCTAAGCGCATCTATGGAGATGCAACTTAATGATACAAGCACACAAAGATTTTACAAAAGACATTTGATTTATATTGGGATATGTTTCTTTCGCAGATCGAGTTTTGGATATGCATGAACCATACGATTCAAGGTAGGTTGGTATAGTATTCGAAAACTCATGTATGTGTGTGAGATCGGACGAAATTCGATTCCGTAAAACCCTAATCCATACTAATATTATAAATGCGAAAGTCTGTCTGTCTGTTACGCTTTCACGGCCAAACTGCTGAACGGATTTTGATGAAATTTGGTTTGAATATAATTGAAGACCCGGGGTCAAACATAGGCTACATTTTGACGCAGGTCTGCTGCGGGAAATAGTTAGTATAATATAAATATTTCCTGCAACATTGTGTACAATCCTGATTATCTTTTATGGTGGTAGGTTAGGTAATAGTTTGGTAGAGTTGACCTTTCATGTCCATTAGTTTGACATTTCACTCAACTTCTTTATTTCAGAAATAGTGACTGGATTAGGTTGGTGGGGAAGGGGTTGTTGTCAGATAGGCACATCTTCTGCATGCACGCATGCGTGTGCGACTGCCAAGGATGTCACACCTTTGAAGGAAGCCTGCCGGCAGTCTGACGAGATCGCCTTGTTTGACTGCATTCAGAGACAGGAGAAGGCGCAATGGTGCTGCTGTGAGTAACCAATTCTTACAATACAATACAAATAGTCTTTATTTCACCGAATAAAAACTAATCTTCCAATTCTTCATCGTCTAATAGCATTGAGAAAGGAACGTCATTCGATGTTCTTTGTCTAATTATGTTCCCAGTCGCATTTAAAGCCGTATGACTCTGGAGTGATGTCCTTTTCCTTCCTCTGCGACGAAGTAATTTTAATTTTTCTTATTGTTATTGCATTTGAATATTATAGAGAAAGGGAAAAGAACGACCTATGATTGAAAGTATATTCAAATATAACTAAAATTTATCTCTCTGCAGCTCAAGCGGACTCCCTAAGTTGTTTCGACGCATGCCAGAAGACGCTATGGCGGGTGGGTCAAGCGCGAATCGATATTGGTGCCAAAGAGCGGGCAGTGGAGGCCTGCGAGAGAAGCCCGGCGCTGCTGCGATGTTTGGAGAACATGACCGCGCCCACTGAGCAGATAGACAGTTCTAAATGTAAGAACCATAAACAAAAATGGCGTTTTTTCCAGTTGTATCCTAAGATCTAGGTATATCTTCGCAGCAAAGTTTTCTGGTATGAGGTGCTGAGATTAAAATTTGATTCGTTGTTGTGACAAAGATCCTTCATGTTCATGATGTCGATCATGTGAATAAAATGTTAGGATCCCCCACCTTAAAGAGAGTACCTAGTCTATTCTTTAGCCGGATAAGAAAGACTAGGCGTGTCAGAATAAAATTAGATCAAAGATATTTTGTAGGTATGTTTTGATTATTTCTTTAACTTTTATTAATTACTTCGCCATTGCCATTTCCTATGGAAAAGAAATAACTTTTATAAACCACATTGTAGATCTACCATGCTGTGCCGAGACTTCAAACACAGAATGCAGGTCAGCTTGCACGACAGTATTACGGCGAACCAGCGACGTCACGGAGATCGAGGAAGTGCTCCAACAGAAATGCGGGCAACCCTCGCTCCACAACCATAAGAACAATGATGCTTTTTGGAGGTGCTTCCTCATGAAGGACGACCCTCCAGATACTATAGATCAATTGCCGCACGCCGCTGATAAGCTACATTGCTGTAAAAAGGTAAGTATTATTTGGTATGAAACTTGCTAATATGCCATGCTACGAAGCTCACAACCACACAAATTTTGGAGCTGTGCTTCTTTTTGTACAACGACTCTTCCACATGCCCGTTGATAAGCTTGTTGTAAGAAGCAAAACGTGTGTCACGCAAACTGTACAAGTGGTGCAATTTTTAAGTGGATCATCGATTCGCTAAGGAGTATCTATCAAGTTGCTTTTTTAAACTTTTCTTAAAAAAATCTATCATGTCGAATTTGAAATGTACGCGTCGAATCTTTTACAGGTGCTAAAATAAAATGATTTTGATTCTGAAAAGGAAGGTTCACAATATTGTTTATTTACCTTACAGGCTGCGACCATAAACTGTCGAAGCTTATGCCTAGATGCATTCAATGTAGACGTTGGAATGCAAAAGTGGAAGAAATTCGACGCAGAATGCCTGGCCGAACCACAGGAGGTCGAGCTTGCAGAGTGTATAGAGGAGAGTACGTAAAAACCTTACTAAACTAATAGTTTTGTGAACATGTGCGTCAAGTTTCGTAAGACTTCCAGCTGGAACCATACACCGCATACGTTTTTCCGTACAAAAGTGAAATTGGCCAGTTTCGAAATGGAGACTTCGCTTACGCTCAGTTAATTGGCTAGTCAACTTTTTCATGAAAATGTCTAACCCCCATATTTTCAAACGTTTGCTCAAACTCGACTCAACCTTACTTCAACTCATTGGTATGATTAGTCGTCACTAGCTTTCTTGACTTATGGAGATTCCTCATTGGAGGAAAATATTGAACTGTCAAATATAAGGTTGGTCGAGAGGTACCTTGAGGCGTTCTTGAAATTAAACAAAATAGTTATAAATCAGTTTTTTTGCCAATTTTTGCCTAGGTATCCATTACTTTATTTTATTTTTTACTCTATTCTTTTGTAATTTTCAATTTTTGTGCTAAGAATTGTCATTATAACCTGTGACGTTCCTCATTAGAGTTTTCTCAAGCAACCCACTAAGAATATCGCTTTCAAGGAAAATTCGAGGACTTCCTTGAGGCGCCCTCCAATGTGTTTGAGTGAACGGGTGTAATTCGTAAACCATTTCGATGAATGGTTTAGACATCAATCAGATCTTTAAATAAGCAAGTATTTTTTAAGTAAATCACAGAAATCGCAACCCAATGACCTTATTTTTTTAGCGAGGTTATCGTGTGACGTAGTCGGAAGTTGGATCAATTTTTTTTAGGTTGGCAGCACAGGGTAGTGAATTAATATTTTTTGTTTGGTAGCGCATTACGTACTTGCCACCCATGTCAATCAAATGTCATCTCTGTCGAGTGATTCCATTCTAAATAAACAAAGTAAACAAACAAGGGACCAACTCGCGGCTCGCGGTCCATACTGACTTTGACATTTGACACTGACATACATATTTTTTAATGGCTTAGTAATTTTTACTTTTAACTTGCAGTTCGAGGTGGCCATCAAAGTTAAAATAAAATAAAAAAAGTTTTTTTTTTCGTTCAAATTGTAAATCCGAAATAGTCTATTCTATCAGTAAATTACATAAAATAAAATACCAAATTTATTTTTGGTTGACTAGCTTAAAGTTGGCATAAATGAATATTTGCTACTTTATCACACGGAAAAGTGGTGGGCCTTGATTAACATGTGGATTACTTCTCTTCTGGAAATTTCAGTTACTTATAGCAAACATTGTACAATACCACACTATACAACAAAAAATTTCAACCCTAGAACAATCAGAACCCCAGACCAGCTTGTACTGAACAATAAAACGTATACTGAACAACTAAACGTTAATATTGATTTCGATCTGAATGTCTATCAAAAGTTGATTTTCTATCTATTTATTTATTAGGAAGACCAATAGCTTCTTTAGTATAAAAGTAGTAAGGTAACAAATAAAACAATATAATTATATCTATCAATTAATATCACAGAAATTGATGCAGTATCATGGACAATATGGACATAATGTTTTCTTATGTTTTCGCGATTGTTATTCATTAAATTAAACTATTTTAATACGGTTTTATCGCGTTTATTACTTATTTATTTACACCTGACGTTTCAAACACTTTACAGCGTTCATCAGTTTAGCGTTTACAGTCTGCCTGCGACCATGAACGCTGTAAAGTGTTTGAAACGTCAGGTGTAAATAAATAAGTAATAAACGCGATAAAACCGTATTAAAATAGTTTAATTTAATCAATATGGACATGATCTACATTTTTATGGTACTGGCCAATTTTACAAGATCGACTTCAAGTAGAAGGTAAAATATCGAGAACAAGAAGATACTAAAAATTCGACTCCTTAAATGTTCTTTCAGTTGAATTTCCTTGCTCAATGGGCTGCAGTGGTATGACCTACTGCAGTCACCTCAACAACCACCACAGCAATCTCTTCAGATCTTGCTCCACCTCGGCCGACTTCAACTCTCATTTGGAAGTCGCTAGCCAAAGATCTAGTGGGTATGTAGGGTGTTTTACTTTTAGCTTTTAGTTAAAACAATATATGTATTAAAATCAGAAATAAATTCTGAAATTAATTGTCAGGAGAGCTTTTAATTTGGTCATAGAAATATATTTGACGCAGTTGAAGTAACATATACCATTGAGAAAGGAGCGGTTACAGTATTAGTCTTGACATTGGTATTTAGGGTTATTATTTGTATTGCATTTTACCCGTAACATTTTATACTAGTGGGTAATAGAATTGAATTAAATTTGTATTACAAATTATAGGAAGATAATCAGGTTTCAAATTAAAAGTAAAATAGAATACACCAGAGATCCAGTTCCAAAACAAGATCGTCTTAAGAAACACTTCAACATAGCAATGAAAAGTTAAAGTTCATAAAACAGAAAGTTCCTCTTCAGATTCGTGACGGTGTCGGGGTATAAATTGATGCTGAAGAAAAATGCAACACAGCTATCAACGGACTTATGGAAGACTGTCACTTGTGCCCTCAATGTGAAACCATGTACTACACGGGTAAATATATATTTTGAGTAATTGTTTGTGTATTTTGTGTAGTTAATAGTCTTTCCTTAAGTTCAAGGCCGGGTTTTATAGCAAGAGTTTAATTAAATGTGACCGATGGTGTCCGCTAGATTATGGAAAGTAAATTACTTACCTTGCTTATTTTATTTGTTTTTGCTAGTGTATTTTAACTGTGTGAACTTTGACATTATTTTCAAAATCCTTTAATCTAAGTATCAATGTTTCCCCTTTGCTATTTTCTTTCAATTCTAAGCTTCGAGATCACATAAAAATTCTTTGATTATTTATTTTCTTAAAGGTGTGGCTTTAGTGCTGGTGCACCTCAGGGCAGTGTTCTTTCTCCTTCACTTTTTCTGTCATTTGATTTTACTAACGTCAAAATGTTCGGGTTCGTTTAGAGGTCATCTGTTGCCTTCAGGAAACGTTCTACATATCTTTACTTGTATAAAGCTTTGGTCCGTTTACAATTCGAATATGCTGTCCGTGTTTGGAACCCTTTCTATAAAAAATACACCGATGCCATAGAGACGATTCAGCGGAAATTTTAACGTATCATGCATTATAAGTGTTTTCGCAAATACTTAACATATTTCCAAATTCTGACCTTTTACAATCTTCTAGAGTATCCGGGCCTTAACTCAGACCATAGAGTGATTGTAAATGCTGACTTATAAAGTTTATATTTTAATTAGAGTAAACTAACATTTTTCTAATATTTTTGGAGAAAATGCTGCGCCGGAATTTGTGGCGGGGCACTTTTTATTCGCTTGCGCTTTGGCAGTGGTTTTCCTACTATAACTATAAGTGATAAGATTATGCGATTTTATTTCAAATCGTGTGGCTCACGTCAAAGATCTCCACGTTATCTTAGAACCCTTGATCGCAGGGTCTGAGCAGCCTGCTGTGCTTGGAGGAGTGCGTGCGGCTGGTGTCGGCGCTCGTGGAGTGGTCGGCCGCTCCCGCCGCGCTGTCCGCACGCGCGCTGTGCTCCCGCCTGGCGCCGCGCGGGCCGGCCGCCGTCTGTGTGCCGCTCACACACTACACCGCGCCCAGTGAGTACTGCTGCAGCCGCGCGAGCCGGCCGCCGTCTGTGTGCCGCTCACACACTACACCGCGCCCAGTGAGTACTGCTGCAGCCGCGCGAGCCGGCCGCCGTCTGTGTGCCGCTCACACACTACACCGCGCCCAGTGAGTACTGCTGCAGCCGCGCGAGCCGGCCGCCGTCTGTGTGCCGCTCACACACTACACCGCGCCCAGTGAGTACTGCTGCAGCCGCGCGAGCCGGCCGCCGTCTGTGTGCCGCTCACACACTACACCGCGCCCAGTGAGTACTGCTGCAGCCGCGCGAGCCGGCCGCCGTCTGTGTGCCGCTCACACACTACACCGCGCCCAGTGAGTACTGCTGCAGCCGCGCGAGCCGGCCGCCGTCTGTGTGCCGCTCACACACTACACCGCGCCCAGTGAGTACTGCTGCAGCCGCGCGAGCCGGCCGCCGTCTGTGTGCCGCTCACACACTACACCGCGCCCAGTGAGTACTGCTGCAGCCGCGCGAGCCGGCCGCCGTCTGTGTGCCGCTCACACACTACACCGCGCCCAGTGAGTACTGCTGCAGCCGCGCGAGCCGGCCGCCGTCTGTGTGCCGCTCACACACTACACCGCGCCCAGTGAGTACTGCTGCAGCCGCGCGAGCCGGCCGCCGTCTGTGTGCCGCTCACACACTACACCGCGCCCAGTGAGTACTGCTGCAGCCGCGCGAGCCGGCCGCCGTCTGTGTGCCGCTCACACACTACACCGCGCCCAGTGAGTACTGCTGCAGCCGCGCGAGCCGGCCGCCGTCTGTGTGCCGCTCACACACTACACCGCGCCCAGTGAGTACTGCTGCAGCCGCGCGAGCCGCCCGCCGTCTGTGTGCCGCTCACACACTACACCGCGCCCAGTGAGTACTGCTGCAGCCGCGCGAGCCGGCCGCCGTCTGTGTGCCGCTCACACACTACACCGCGCCCAGTGAGTACTGCTGCAGCCGCGCGAGCCGGCCGCCGTCTGTGTGCCGCTCACACACTACACCGCGCCCAGTGAGTACTGCTGCAGCCGCGCGAGCCGGCCGCCGTCTGTGTGCCGCTCACACACTACACCGCGCCCAGTGAGTACTGCTGCAGCCGCGCGAGCCGGCCGCCGTCTGTGTGCCGCTCACACACTACACCGCGCCCAGTGAGTACTGCTGCAGCCGCGCGAGCCGGCCGCCGTCTGTGTGCCGCTCACACACTACACCGCGCCCAGTGAGTACTGCTGCAGCCGCGCGAGCCGGCCGCCGTCTGTGTGCCGCTCACACACTACACCGCGCCCAGTGAGTACTGCTGCAGCCGCGCGAGCCGGCCGCCGTCTGTGTGCCGCTCACACACTACACCGCGCCCAGTGAGTACTGCTGCAGCCGCGCGAGCCGGCCGCCGTCTGTGTGCCGCTCACACACTACACCGCGCCCAGTGAGTACTGCTGCAGCCGCGCGAGCCGGCCGCCGTCTGTGTGCCGCTCACACACTACACCGCGCCCAGTGAGTACTGCTGCAGCCGCGCGAGCCGGCCGCCGTCTGTGTGCCGCTCACACACTACACCGCGCCCAGTGAGTACTGCTGCAGCCGCGCGAGCCGGCCGCCGTCTGTGTGCCGCTCACACACTACACCGCGCCCAGTGAGTACTGCTGCAGCCGCGCGAGCCGGCCGCCGTCTGTGTGCCGCTCACACACTACACCGCGCCCAGTGAGTACTGCTGCAGCCGCGCGAGCCGGCCGCCGTCTGTGTGCCGCTCACACACTACACCGCGCCCAGTGAGTACTGCTGCAGCCGCGCGAGCCGGCCGCCGTCTGTGTGCCGCTCACACACTACACCGCGCCCAGTGAGTACTGCTGCAGCCGCGCGAGCCGGCCGCCGTCTGTGTGCCGCTCACACACTACACCGCGCCCAGTGAGTACTGCTGCAGCCGCGCGAGCCGGCCGCCGTCTGTGTGCCGCTCACACACTACACCGCGCCCAGTGAGTACTGCTGCAGCCGCGCGAGCCGGCCGCCGTCTGTGTGCCGCTCACACACTACACCGCGCCCAGTGAGTACTGCTGCAGCCGCGCGAGCCGGCCGCCGTCTGTGTGCCGCTCACACACTACACCGCGCCCAGTGAGTACTGCTGCAGCCGCGCGAGCCGGCCGCCGTCTGTGTGCCGCTCACACACTACACCGCGCCCAGTGAGTACTGCTGCAGCCGCGCGAGCCGGCCGCCGTCTGTGTGCCGCTCACACACTACACCGCGCCCAGTGAGTACTGCTGCAGCCGCGCGAGCCGGCCGCCGTCTGTGTGCCGCTCACACACTACACCGCGCCCAGTGAGTACTGCTGCAGCCGCGCGAGCCGGCCGCCGTCTGTGTGCCGCTCACACACTACACCGCGCCCAGTGAGTACTGCTGCAGCCGCGCGAGCCGGCCGCCGTCTGTGTGCCGCTCACACACTACACCGCGCCCAGTGAGTACTGCTGCAGCCGCGCGAGCCGGCCGCCGTCTGTGTGCCGCTCACACACTACACCGCGCCCAGTGAGTATCCTATTTAAAAATGTGTGACATATATGTCGAATAAAAATCGTTCCATATGGAACAAATATTTTTTCGATATCGAACGAAAATTATTCGATATCCAACAAAAATTATTCGACGCGCTTTAAAACTAGAACTCCTGCTGCAGCTTGTAATCGACAGTTCTAAATGACAAATAAAAAAAAAAAAAAATTGACGTCTTCTTACACATTAACTTATTCTTTTAACCGGAACTCAAGGCAAAGACATAATAACGACGAGAAGAAAAGACTCTCTCTACTCTCTACAACACGAAGTACCGAAACTGTTCTTCTCTCGGCCCTCTAGTTTGTATTGTGATATCACCATGCAGCAAGCAGTCGTGCCCGAAGATCATTGTGCAAGGTTCACTTATGTAGACGGCTTATTTACTTAGACGACATTCATCAACACAGCTGAACTTTGCACAACGGTGGAATATTTTTAAAAACAATGACATCTTCACTACCCTAGGTACTGAAGCTCCCCTACTAACGGCCCGAGAGCTGGTGACGTCACCGTGCAGCAAGCAGTCGTGCCCAGCTGGCAAGATGTGCGTCATCGACAGGAACTGCGGGCCCGAGGACCATTGTGCGAGGTTCAGCTGCGTGGACGGATGTCGTCTAGGTATGTTATTAAATGTTGACCATCGTTCAGGGTGGTACCTGGTTCAAAGGATTTCTATAGCTGACCGAAAAAGGCAATAATCAATGGACTTATCACGGATATCAAGGGTAAAATGAGGGGGGTGGCATTTTTTATTGAATATTTATGGACAATGCTGTCAAATTATAAAATGTTATAAAGTACTGAGTGCAAGTATAAGGTGTACTTTTGTATGTGAGGTGGGACACTGTCATACTTATTGTAATATTCTTCAGTTTTGCTTTTGCCCCTTCTCAGTTGTATGCTCATTTGGGGTGGACCCCACGAAAGCAAAAAAGAAAAAGTAGGAAACATTGGAATGTTTCTTTTTCGCTTTACCCCGTCTTCGGAATCTTAAATAAGTTCATGTGGTTCCCCTGGGCGACGAGGCTTACTAATCCTGCTGATCAAACTATGTCCAGCACCCTTATTGTAAATATGTATCGCATAAGCGTCGCATTATGCTCTTATGAGATAACATTCGACATTATTTTATGGTTATTCTGCTTAAAATGCTATTGTTGGTCCACCACCTGACGGGCAGAGGTTACAAGTTGGGATGTGATCTTGATTATTATAATATTATTTTACGAACAACGATCTAAGGGTTGGACCACGTGGCGTAAGGGTTAATCTGCAGGATTTGTTCAGGATTAATAATAGTTATTTTAATCCAGCACATCCGTACATAGTTTTGATAAATATGAGTTTTGAGGTATTATCACACCTTGGACACTCCATACTACGATTCGGTAGCGTATGCACACGCGTCAATGTGTGTGTTACATGGTTAGTTATTTACCGTATTTGCGTTATAGTCATCGCAGCGGCCGGGTGGCTGAAGCGATATTCTTGCATTATTTTGCTCTCGATTTTTACCCTAAATCTGCGCGGTGGTGTGCGGTATCTGTTTCGGGTGGGTGGGTGTGAGTGTTCATTCTTTACGTTAGTACTATTAATAATTATTTGCTTAATGATATTCAGATCAAGCTTTAAATACATTGTACTTCGTAGGTGACAGAACTGACTACGTGGTACCAATCGGGTCTTACGTCAGGGTTCCATCGCCGAGCCCTGCGCAGAAGGATTGCTTCAAGATCTGCCGCTGCACCGAGAAGGGCTTGGGAGATTGTCAGCCGTTGCCGTGTGTCACTATGGATGACTGCAGGCTGCACGATAAGGTGGTCAAACAAGGTTAGTCTTTTTGGTTAACTATCCTTTAATTCAGGGAATATTTTGATTTTTTCGGCGTGATTTACATCGTTTTTACTTGCAACATTGTACTTTGTTAAGAGGAAGTCATATAGTAGAGTAATATTTTGCCACATGCCAGTTTGTGATTTTTCGTATGTTAGGTTGCGGACACAAAGTTAGCGGGCAGTAGCAATCGCGAGGGAGCCATTCGTTCCAATGTATCGATAAAGGAACCGATCACGAAGATGGCTGCGTGGAAAGCGGGTCTCATCAAACTCGTGTCGTCTGCTGATTTAGAGGCCAACATCTTATATATGAAAATGTTGTTTTGACTTCATTCATTCATATTGAGTGGGTGACATGATCAATTGACTCTGGAAACCCTGGTATCCAGAGTTTCTCGGAACCGCCTATCGGCATTTGACTTGGTTCTTTTAACGACCACCTTCAAATGGCAGCCGGGATGGCTAACTTGCCGTCGGAATCATTAATAACAGAGAACCAGGTACTTATGCACAACAAAGAATCTTCCCATTAGAATCGAACACACGACCTCCGGGTCTAAGACAAACGCCTTACCCACTCGACCACAGAATCAGTTTAATTTTGACTAGAAACTAACAATTTTTTTATATGTTGTTTGTCCAATCAGGTACAAAGTACTACATGGAGTGCAACCCGTGCGCGTGTGTAGTAGGCGAGCGTGTGTGCGCGCGGCGAGCGTGTGCTGCGCGGCCGCGGCTGCCGTGCGCCTGTCCGCCGCATCACCTGCCTGCGCACGCGCGGCACACGCTCTATCCCAACGTGTGTCTGGCCAAGTGAGTACACGAGACGTTAGCGTCGTTTGCATTTAGCGCCACTCACTGTGCTCCAGGTGGCTTACTATCATCCTATACCATCTAGTCAAAAGAAGTAGATCCAGAAAAGCAGCCAATAATCCACAAGCCTACTGAAAACAAGAGCATAGAAAACCTTCTCGGAGAAGTTGTGAACTGCCTCCGTGGCCAAGCGGTTAAGGCGTTCGCCTTCGACTCGGGGGTCGTGGGTTCGATTCCCACGGGAAGCATTCTTTGTTTAATTGTTTTCATTTTGTTTATGATATTTCAGGCCTGAATCAGCTGATTGTTTGATAATAATGATGATTCCGTGATTTGGAAGGCATTAGGTGGTCGTTAAAGAAACCACCGTCGAAAGGTGCACAGAGAAACACCTCATTATTTGTTATATGTAAGGTTTTTTTTTTAACATTTAACGATAGGTCTTGTTTCCCGTTACTGTTGGCGATACTTATCTATGCTGTGTAGAGGTTGCTAGAGGTTGCACTTTCCATCCCTTTGAATTCGGAATCTAGATTCCGATTTACAGTTGGCCTAATATGATCCAGTTAGTGTGAAAATATAGAACTCTGCTAGATACCAAAAGATATAAAGACATTTTCGATCATCAGATGCGCAGGAGCAACCGACGCGGAGATCGAGTTCAGCTCGCGATCGGAATGCGACGGCGTGACGTGTCCACGTCGACACGCGTGTCTGCCACGGCACAACGTGTGTCTGTCCAGGCTGCAGACCGAGTGTCCGCAACATGTTTGTGGTGAGTTTCTAGACAATCTCATTGACTGATATGTTGATTCTAGCGGAGAATCATAATTAGAACTGAATTCAATTATCCTTTCACAAAAAGATTGTATTGTCAGAACCCTTCAAATTAGTTCTTAGACTCGAGAGGTCTATTGCCGACATTCGGGAAAGGAATGTTTACGTGTGCGGATTCAATGCTCTTTGACTGCCGAAAACTCTCATAGACTTCTAATCTGACCGATTTGAAGTAGTCAGTGGTAGTGGGTTGTAACAGCGTTTGCCTGCGACTTTGATAAGGTTGTAGAACCATCTGGTAGGTGGATGTCCCTTGCTTCATCTTGCAGTACGTGGAACAATTACAATCACATAGTTACTTTTTGACGATGATTCAACCAGGCACACTACTATCAGCAGTGTCAGTTCTAAGCTCCGGCGGGTATCAGTTCCGCAATCTATGTGTCCCACTTAAAACATATCTCCGTTTAGATTTCACGGGTCACCCCGGTCCTTTCAGAGGCTTGCGTGGGAATGTTGATCCAACGCGTAGAGATCCTCTTTAGAAGTTGATATCATGTGGTGCATCAATAGATGGTAAAACAGAATCTGTTATAGTACTTACTATAAAGTCTACTTGATCTGCCTCAAAACGACATCAAGACATAGTAACTACCAGCTAAGTATAAGTAGGTTTATTTTCTATTATTTTGCAGTAAACACAACAGATTGTTTCCGTCAGCCGTCGCGGCCGGTGTGCGACTCCGACGGTCAAACTCACGATAACCCCTGCCACCTCGTTATGAGTGGTGCTAAGCTGGTTTACTGGGGACCTTGCATGAAAAAATGTGCTGCGGTAAGTACCTTTATTGAAAAATATTTTTTAGCTGAAGATCTAGCGTCCATATTGTCTTCGTCTAAGTATAGATCTGAGTTATCAATGATAGTTATAGTTGTTTTTTGTATTGGGTCTTTTTCCTTGAGTACTATTAGGGCTTGTATTTCTAAATGTAAAGATAGTTTGATATTATTGGTATACACGACGCCAAAAAAATAAAATGGCAAGTCCAGTAGTTTGCTTTCAGTGACAGACTTCATTAAACCTTGTCTAAAACATATTTTTTGTGTACAGGTTGGTGTAGTTTGTGGAGTCAATGGTGTGACTTACATATCTGAATGTGCGGCGTGGGCAGAGTTTGTTACGATGGACTACAAAGGGCCTTGTTTAGCGGTAGGGCCAATATCTGATGAAATGGAGCAGAAGTGCACCATCGATAGAATTCTTTGTCCGCCGCTGAAGAAACAAGGCTGCAAGGGGTTCACCGCTCCTGGGGCATGTTGTCCAAAATGTGGGGGTGCACTCAGAATTCTCTATTCAAAAAAGCAAATAGATAGAGCTTTGTATGCCACGAACATATCAGCTACAGCAATCAATTTACACAATATACTAAAATCGCTTGAAAGATATGTGACAATTGCCGAATGTGCCCTTAGAGGATATTTGACAATAGAAACAGAAATATTCATAAGTGTAGAGACTTTATTAAAGGATCCGACTGATTTACAGTTAAACATGTGTGTGTTAGAAGCAGAGAAATTGGCTGACATGATCAACAAGGAGAGTGTGGTGATGGCTATAGATTTAGGCCTAAGTGCACTTTCATACGCTCTTCCTGTACATACATATCCAAGTGGTGGCGCGGGAATAAATTTATCAATTGCCCTGGCTGTATTTTCGTACTTAACGAACTATGTTCTCAGATGAAATTTGTAATTTTTTACATTTAAAATAAGTGTTAGAAAGAGATTATGTAAGTTGTAAATAGCAAGAATATAATCATGTTTACCAAATATTTAAGAATAACGCCATTGTAAAATTAAATGCCCACTATTTTGTTCGCTTTGGTTTGCTTTAATCGGATATAATAAGAGTTACGATTGTGAGTTCAATGTGCCATCTCATGTTAGCACCAGTGTCATACATATTATCTAGCAATGTTTGTATTATATTGACTGATTTAGAGCTATTCATAAATATCATTTCTACAAAAGACAAATGAGTAGTCTGATTACCAAATGATAATAATAGAATAATTGTTACAATGAATTTTGTTGATTTAAATATTTTAAGTTTTATACAAAAGTCAATATTATTTGTACTTGTTTACAAGCTAAGAGCTGAAAGATTCGTTATCAAAATAAACGACATTATTCAGTTAGTGTGTGATTTTATTTTGCATATAACACTGAACAATCAAGGAATATACAATAATATGTGAGAGCTATATTATCACAATTAATTGATCAGTTACAATTAAATTCGGTTAAGTTTTTCTTATCGAAAAATAGATTAATTCTATCGAGTAATTGAGGGTCGGTGACAGTCTTCCCGAGGTGAACGAACCCGCTATGGAGTACCGGGTAGATAAGTTGAAATCTGTCTAAAGGAAAGGTTAGCACCAATTCCAGATAAGCCATTAGGATATTTTGAAAACAATGCCTCTGTACGTCTGTGTCCTGAAAACAAATTCATGGTTAATTAATGATTAGAAATAGAGACTATTTTATATCATTATCATATGTACTTTAAAGACCTTTACCTTATTAATGCTTAAAGTCCTTTGCTGTTCAATCTCGGGTGGCACAGGTTGCGGTGGAATGATAACTGACTGTGGAGGGTCAATGTGTTTGTTCCTCTCATACGTTGGTCCATCACAAATTGTGATATTGACTTTACGTGCATTCACGTGGCTATCTAAAGCACTAGATACACTTACTTTATTTTCTTCATCTACACTTTTCTTAATTATTTCACTGATATTATCAATATTACACGAAATATACTCATTTGGTTCAATATTATCGTGTAAAATTTTGGATTCCTTGCCTATATTCGTCCCTTCAGAACTTTCTAGGTCATTCTTATTGGGTGGTAATGTTTCATTTTCATCTTGATCAATGCTTGGCGTAGACTGACTGTTTTTCTTAAAATCAGCAAACGTGAATGGTTTTGGATTTTCAAAGGTTTCATCTGCGCTTTCAATATCACTCTTGTTGTGCTCACTTTTAGTAGGAGATATCTGCTGGTCAGATAATTTTTGACTCGTTTCTTCCTGGGCATAGAATTGATCATAATGGTTTGAGGATGAATCTGTATCGACTGAACTGTACGATATTCGACGCTTCACATTTTCATTATCATCAAAGTCGGAAACAGTAATTAACTGCTTCACGTAACTAATACATAACAGCTCCCAAGTACTTTTCAAGTCAAATATTTTTGTCACAAACCGGTCATATTCAAGCGTCAAATTTAAAGTTGTAGTGTAGTTATGGAGTATAATAGGAATATCTGAAGGCTTTAATTTAAATTTATGCAAACCACTGAAAAATATTTCTGTGAGCGCGATAATTTTGATTAGCCATGATGATGTAGTTTGTTTATACAGATTGGCAGCGTGGTCAAGATTTGAAACCTTTTGAATGAGAAACTTAAGTCCAGGTCTGGCATCAAATTGCATAGCTCTTGTATAAGACAGTTCTAGACTTTTAAGTAATATATCTGTATTATAATTATTCAAGAAAAATTTGTAATTGCAATTGTTAGTTCCAGTTTTAAGGCTTTCCAATAATATGTTGTTTATACCTTGAAATAGATCTGAAGATGCTTGAACGAGGATTGTGGCGATAATTTGAATTAGTATTTGATGAGCTAAGAGTCCCACCACAAGTCCACGATGTGGAATCCTTACTGTGTAAAGATCAGGGTTCAGAGAGTTGACAGATTCTTGTAAATAAATAAGGAAGATGTAGCTTCTATCATCAATGAGCATCTGGGATGAACTTTTGGGAGTTAACTTCGAGTGTCCCTCGCTTTTAAGTTGTTCTGTTAAGAAAACTTGTTGTGACATAGCATGCAACCTGACATTATCATTTACTGAACAATCTCGTCTTGCAGCTACTTTGACGATTGCCAAGTCTCCATAAAAGCTATTAGAATTCTCCTTGAAAGCAAACGTCAATTGTTTGAGTGGCGTCAAACTTACGTTGCAAGCTCTGTGAAGACTTGTACAAACTATTTCCCATTGACTATCTGTTAATAGATGTCCTGATGTTAGAATGATGTGTCTGATACAAGAGGCTCCTAACCTTGCGATCGGTTCTTGAGGTTGAGCTATGCATTCTACTAAAATCAACATTATTTGTTTCAAAGCAAAAGTGGCTTCCGCGCTTTCAAACGGTTCAACGTCAGTACCGTCATTCTTTTCATTTGGTGTTGATCTTTCAACATTTATTTTCTGCAAATGGTGAATGTATACGACTATAGTGTCTGTGGTCATGCCACAACACTGTTTGAAATTTGGCATCACAGTATCCCAATGTGTATTTACGTTAGCTATTTGTCGAAGCCAGTTTTGAACTGAAGGAAGAAGTAGATGATTTAAACAATGTAACCCGAAGTGTGTTCCAGGCACTTCAATAATATTTCTTAGCAATTTGAACAATGTTTCCATAGCAGCAGGTTGATTTTTCTTTGAACAAACGACGGTGGCGGATATCAATCCTTCTATTAAAATATACCACACTTTAAGAATATTACTTGGTCTGTCTAATTTTAAAAGACAGTTGTTAGTAGTGCTTGAATGTGGAAGACTTGTAGATAATTTTCTGTAGGAAATAAGTTCTTCTTCACAATTTTCGTTTGTAATGTACTTTGTAATATCTAATGATGTACTTGGTATTATCGGATCAACCACCGACAATGGAAGATCTCCTTTGATTCTATTACCAGTATTAAAAATAGGACATTTTGGCATATTGTACATCATAGTTAAGATATCTGCACAACTTTCTAGATGAAACAACGCCTCTTTACACATATCGACAATTATTTTCTCAGATTTTTCTTCACTTAGTGGAATAAATTTACTATTCTTTGAGAATTTGAGGCTTAGGCTTGGTTTAGGCTGTGCCGGTGGAACTTTCTTTGGTTTAACCTCAGTCGCTTGAACCTCTTCATAGTGAAGTCCTTTAATATGACTTAGTAAGCACAGTATGCAGTCGAGAGCAGCATTGGCAAATACTAAAGTGTTGTCAGTATTCAAGAACACTTTGAATATTTCTAATATCGCTGAGTATTGATTGGAGTTGTTTGCAGCACGGAGCGTATTGAATAGTGGTCTCCAGCCAGACCTTATCTCCATTCTGTTTGTTTCCACAAACTCGCAGATGCAAGATATAATTTGTTCCTAGAAAAAGATTGGCATTGAATGACTAAATCTGTAAGATAAATATTTTTTAGTGATACATTAAAATTATTGTTTACCTGTATATCATCGTCACACAACTCTAAACACAGAAGATTTTCGAAGGGTTTGAGAAGAGCTTCGTTGAAGTGGAAATGTGGCAGCTCGACCTGTTGGTTGAGGAGTGTGGTGGCGCAGTCGTGCAAACATTGGATGGCCAGGCTTGAAATTTGTATATCCTTATGGCACGCCGCCTGTTGGAGATACACCATTATACTTATAAAAAGATTGCTCGGTTTTTGTAAAAGGGGGCTGCCTGACCAATTGATAGAGAAGTTACTATGTGATTCCCAATTAACGTTTCGCTAATTCCTTATTAATGGAATGGGATTTGTTATAAAAGGGCCTTTTATTTAATCATGTTATAATATTATTTATTACGTAGGTTTATCTTGTTATTTCATGTTGATGGATGGCGTCTGCCTTATCCACCTCAACGGCTTTGTCAGTCGCCACATAAAAATTATTTAGGGTGTTATGTTTATTAAGCCAACAAGACTTACTCTTCATTTTAAAGACAGATCCCACTGACCTGCATAAGATGAGGCCCCACGACAGTCCAAATGGCCATGCGATGTGCCAGAGGCCTGGCGGCTCGGAGACAGCGCAAGGCCACGTCTCCGCCGCGACACAAGGCCCGCGCGGCCTCGCCACTGCCGCCATTGTTGCGGGTACTACGCTTCCACCAGCTAACGTTGTTGTTCGTTACGTCTTGGTCCCAGGACGTAAATAACTGGGAATTGTGTTACATCATGTTACATTAGTGACCTGGGGCTTAACTCTAAAAGCGCAATACAAGGTGTGAGCCGACATCTCGCTTGCTCATTCATTTCTGCCCAGCTATTAGAGATAGTAAGGGCCACCTGGAGAGCAATAGCAGTAACGTAAACGTATTTACCAAAACCATACTGCGACTGCGAGGTATCGCGACTTGGACATACTCGAAAATATTTGAGTATGTCAAAGTCGCGATCGTGGTTTGACTTTGGTGAATACGTTAATACATAGGGCGCACTGTAAGTTTCCGGAACTGGCCACTTACATAAACAATATTTAAAAATTTATTGCAACATTTGAAAATAGAACTCTTTGGCTGTAGAATGCAGTTTGTTTCATCTGACTGTCTTTTGTTTTTACCTTGTGGCGCCATTTAAAAAATTGTGTGTCTGCATCAACATGGATTTAACTCGGGAAAATTTTCGTAGTATGATTTTCTACGATTTTAAGTGTAATTTGACAGCTCAACAGAGCATCGCTCGGCTTGAAACAGCTTTTGGCAATGAAGCACCATGCAAGACAACTGTTTATAGCTGGTTTGCAGAATTCAAGCGTGGTCGTATCAATCTCAGTGACGAATCTCGCGATGGTCGGCCGTCCACCGCTGTGACCAACAAAAAACATCAATGCTGTGCGCCGTATGATTGAAACAGACAGGCATGTGACCTACCATGAAATTCGCGCATCCTTAGAAATAGGCATGAGTCAAATACAATTAATCCTACACAAACATTTGGGTGTGAGAAAGCTGTGCTCGCGGTGGATCCCACACAACTTGACCGAGGCTCAAAAAACGGACCGCGTCACTTGGTGCAGTGCCATGCTTACCAGATTCAACGAAGGTGCGTCAAATTTGGTGTGGGACATAGTAACAGGTGACGAAACATGGATTTATTGCTACGATCCCAAAACAAAGCAGCAATCGAGCGTATGGGTCTTTCAAGATGAGCCGAAACCAACCAAAGTGGCGCGCGTGAAAAGTGCATCTAAGCGGATGATTGCTTCTTTTTTTAATAAAACTGGACACGTGGCTTCTGTTGCTTTAGAGAATCGTCGTACAGTGAATAGTGACTGGTACACGACCATTTGTTTGCCGGAAGTTATTGACGAACTCCGTAAAAATAACCGTAAACGCCGTATCATCCTGCACCACGACAATGCTAGTTCTCACACGGCCAGACAGACAAACGACTTTTTGAAGGCGAAAAATGTAGAACTCATGAGTCATCCTGCATACAGTCCCGACCTGGCACCTTGTGACTTTTTTCTGTTCCCAAAAATTAAGAACCAATTACGCGGTCAACGATTTTCATCACCAGAAGAGGCTGTCGAGGAGTATGAAAAACACGTTTCAGAGGTCACCACAGAGGAGTGGCACAAAAGTTTTCAAAACTGGTTTCTTCGAATGAAAAAGTGCATAGACGCCAAGGGAGATTATTTTGAAAAACAATAAATTAATTTTGTACCTTTAATAGTATTTTTTCATATTCATTCCGGAAACTTATAGTGCGCCCCACGTATCAGCGCAATTGCCCTTCTCAAAGGAATGCATAACAATATAATTTTAAATATACCATCGGTTCCAAAATTAAAAGGTATTCAAGTATTCATGAAGAAGTATTCAGAAAAGAAAAAAAACAGCGGTAAGCATGAAGATAGAAAAATACTTGAACTAAACTGCGTATGTACCTATTTCAATGGAAATTCTGTTGAAGACATTCTACCCTAGTTATGAATATTGATTCTAATCTACTAAAGGTAGCCTGGAAGAGATTGCACTAGCGATAAGGCCAGCGCCTATTGTACATCTTTATTTATTACTAGCTTTTTCCCGTAGCTCCACCTGCGTAAAAAAGTAGCCTATGTCTATATTCATACCAAATTTCATCAAAATCCGTGCAGCGGTTTGGCCGTAAAAGCTTAACAAACAGACATACAGACTTTCGCATTTATAATATTAGTATGGATTTATTTACTTTATTCATGTACAAATTAAAATGCAAAGGAATAAAAATATCATAAATTTACGAGCCGAGCTCTTGTGTGGAGCTTCTTCCATTCCTCTTGATTATAAGAGAGATTCTTTAGTTTTGATACGGCACGACGTTTATTTTCTCCTTTTTTCGCTTCGTGTAGTTATACATTGGTCTACCTGGACCCCTGCATCCCTATATCTTTCCTTCGATGATGTTTTCCATGAAGTCATCGTGCCCTAACATGTTTCCCTTTTTATCCTCAAAATGCTTCTCTTTTCTCCTACTCTTGTCAACATTTCTCCATTTGTTTTGTCTATGGTACAATAAAGTGTTTTTACTTACTACTAGGCACTTACCAAAGAGTGTTGATGAGCGACAAGGCGAGCTAAAGCCGCGCGCAGTGTGGGCAGCGTGGTGGTGGCCGCTAGACGGGAAAACAACGCGTCGCACGCTGACGATAGTGCGCAACAAACTCGTGCTGCGCCCGCGCCGCTTATTACATTACCACCCTGTTTATACCAATCATATAATTTCACAAATTACAGATTACTATCATAATAATCGTTATAGTAATTTGCGAAAAACGTACACAACAAACGAAGAAGATGAATTGTTAATCTTCTTCTTTTCGTGTTTTCTTTTTAAATAATGGTTTGCCTAAAGCATTTTCCTCCAAAACTTTATTTACAAAACAGGATGCGGCAGAAGCCGGTTTGAATACTCTCGCAGCAACATCTCTCGTCATCAGAAAAAGTCTATATCTTCAGCAACTTCTGGCATTTACCGTCACCCAAAATCAAAGTAATTTCTTACACTAATGTAATAATCTCAAAACGGATTGCTATGTCGGCAAAAGACCGCGGCAACGATAAAGTTATGTTTTGTCTCTTTTTACGTACCTTACTTGTTGTGTAGATGTTATTTGAGAACATGATACTAATGATATATTACGTATTAATAATTTAGCCAAAGATCCCCAAAGAAAGCTCAGTAAGCTTTGAGAGAATGATAATTTTCAAATACAAACATAAAATTAAGAAAATAGAAAGTTTTGTATGATGATAATCATACAAAACTTTCTATTACGGTATGATACAAAACATGAATGAAGTATTATTCCAATAGATGGAGAGTTTATCACTAAGAAAAGTTAAAATTTTTATAATTGCATTTACATTATGTTATGTAGATTATCAAGAACGGTTCAACGAACAAACAACAAAGAATATTAACAATTAGCTTAATTAAGAATATGGTGCTTACCTCTTGTCGACACGCTTCGACAATCTTCGGTACCGACATATCATTATTTAGATTGTTTTCGAGCACTGGTTGGAGAAAATTGAACACGTCGACGCTGAAAACCAAAATAAGTATCTACTTAAACCTTAAATATTTAAGAGATACTACTAGGAAGGAAGAACTGCCATTCCACCGGAAACATCATAGCTTAAGGAACTTTTTGACTACTTAAAGGGAACTGAGAAAGGAAATTTTTACTAGTTTCTATGCTCTTTGACCGGAAACGATGAACTAGAAACGAATCAAAAATCTCAGAATTAAGTCATTTACGAACTCTTTGTAAAAATTTGTAGTAACTATTATCAAACTTTGCCTTCGTTCTCTGAAATTCAATAGTTGTTGTTTTATACCCTACTCGCTGTTTCCCGCAGCTCCGCCTGCGTCAAATAGTAGCCTATGTATGTTTGACCCCGAGTCTTCAACTATATTCATACAAATTTCATCAAAATCCGTTGAGCGGTTTGGCCGTGAAAGCGTAACAGACAGACGGAAAGACAGACAGACAGACAGATTTTCGCATTTATAATATTAGTATGGATACCAGGCATATCATATAAATAAGTAGGAATAGCATTCCACACAGTTGATACTCACCAGGTCTCATCATCTTTCCCATCGAGCCCCAACTTAGCATCAGTCTGTAGTATAGAAACAGTCTTGTTCCTGCCAGTCGTCATGGTCACTATGGGCGTGGTGTTGTTGCCTTGTTGCCCGAATAGCGAATGTTCAAAACTAGACACGTATTGACACGCCGCGAATATGTGCTCCCAACATTCTGGGGCTTTGGATCCGAGTTCTAAACCACCTGAAAAGGTTTTGTGAAATTGTTTAATTACGTATGTCATGGCCAGGCAATTGAAAAACATAACCCTCCTTCTAGCGCAGTTGGGTAAAAACGATAACGACATTCGTGTTCGCGATCTTTCGGAATTAGTATGAAAATCGACCACGTGATTTAGCGCGGCTAATGTGAAACTCATACTTTTCTACGTTATCTACTATTATCCAAATGTGAGTAAGTTGGATGTCGCCTTACACATCGTATTGTGCCATCTCCATTGCTAACTCGCCTTTGGATGGAATTAAGAGATTATTATAAGTCCCTTGATCGTTAAATTGATTTCATGATGTAGTCAATCATAAATGATCAATACAAGGATCTGGCCATAACATATGCAGTTACCCGATAAATTATCTTGGTCTCAGTTTGAGTAAGACATATTAATGTAAGTAAAAATTTGCTCTGCTTACACTTAGTTATTTGGCAGTTATTTGAATGAACAAAATTTTTTCCAATCTGGCACCAAGACTGGCGGAAATTTGACTGTTAAATCTAGTTATAATTATTATTATAGTTTGAGGTAAATATGTATCTCATACATTTTCTATATTTCCTAGATCTCAATTGGCACAAGACTACAGCTCTGTCGATATTACGAAGGCTAATCTGATTTAATAAACAAACAGAGATTGAAGATTATTCGTGGCAGTAAGATAAAAGCGAATTAAAGTGTTCAGATTCACTGGAAATTTTAAAATAATTAACTAAAAATGATAATAATACTAAAGATTTTCTTATTCAAAGAAATTTTAGTGGTGGTTAAAGCAACAGCAGACAGAGCTTAGAATCAAGACGTGAATAAGCGATGAATAAATAAATGAATGTCAATTAGGTTGTATCTAAATGGATTTGTGTCCAGTGTTTAAGTAGATGCGTATCTACTTCTTAGCGAAATTATATTTTCTTAAACATGCGCGGAAATATTGTCATTACTTTTGAATAAAGAACACGCGAAGTAACATATTGTTACGAGCTCGGGGTTCGCAATTTGGAGAAAAACACCTGATGACTCTTAAAAACGTTTATTCCCACAAGGATGGTCGCCGACGTCACTTCACTTCACTTATCACTAACAATGTCCAAAACACTTGCTAATCACAGTCACTATAACTTGCCGAGGTCGCTTGTATCACTTGTTATTCGCTCCGGATATCGCTTCTTGATCGCACTTGTAGCTCAGTTAAATTAGAACTGCCCTCCTGAGGCACCTTCCGATATTTATATGGCTCGGGAAACCCGCTCCATAAGTTTCTAGAAAGATCACAACTACTCCGGAATAGAGAGAGAGGGATACTCTCTGTCTCGTTCCCTTAGTACATACTAGAAGTGCGAGAGCGAGACAAAGCAATATGTCAGAGCGAGATAATCGATGTACTAGATCGTTCGCGATATTATTCCCGTATGGAAACACGCGACGATTGTACGAGAATTTTCCGCGGACAGCGCTACTCAAACTTCCGCGGGCCGTATTTTATTTTTAATTATTTTTGATTTCGTAACACTGCCCCCTTCTTAGAGATGCTCGTCCCGAGCATCATCATTACTTCCGTGATATTTCGCCAAGCGGTCGATGTGAACAATCTTCATTGCTCCTCTTGGTTGACGCTGTATCCGATACGTCACATCATTTAGTCGCGTTACCACCTTGTATGGGCCCTCCCACTTGGTTTGTAACTTTGGCGATTTCCCTTTCCGGCGAGTCGGGTTGTGAAGCCAGACTAGAGCGCCTTCCTCGAAGCCATTTGTATTCGACATTCTGTCGTATCTGGTCTTCATGTTCTGACTCGACTGCAACCCGTTTTCTCGAACTGCGGCGTGTATTTCTCGCATTCGGTCACGCAGATCAGAAACGTAGTCTTGAACACTTTGAGGTTCATCTGGTGAGCCTCCTGTTAGGAGGTCCACTGGCAACCGCAGCTCACGACCGTAGTTGACATATGCCGGAGTTGCCTTTATGCTTTCATGTTCTGCTGTTCTGTACGCTAGCAGGAACAGTGAAATGTACTTGTCCCAGTCCCTTTGATGGCTTTCCACTATTTTTGCCAGATGTCTCTCGATCGTCTGATTAAACCGTTCGACCATCCCGTCCGACTGAGGATGGTAAGCCGTGGTTCGGGTTTTGTTCATTCCCATAATCCTGCAAACTTCTTGAAAAACCTGTGACTCAAAATTCCTGCCTTGGTCGGAATGGATTTCCAAGGGCACGCCAAAGCGACAAATCACTTCTTCCACTATCTTGGTTGCAACTGTCGTAGCTTCTTGGTTTGGTATGGCGAACACTTCCGGCCACTTAGTGAAGTAGTCCATGACAACCATGAAATACTTGTTCCCTGAGTCAGTGACAGGAAATGGTCCAGCTACGTCGACTGCAATGCGTTCCCAAGGTGCACCGACGTTGTACAGTCGTAGATTCCCCCGGCTCCTGGTATGTGGCCCTTTTACGGCAGCACAAGTTGTACACTTGCGGCACCAGTCCTCCACATCCTCCCGACAATGGAGCCAGTAGAACCTTTCGCGGATTTTCGTTAGCGTCCTCTTGACTCCCAAATGTCCACCGGACACGCCGTCGTGTACTTCCCGAAGAACATCACGTATTTTTGTTCTTGGAACCACAATTTGCAGTTGAAACTCTCTGCCGTTAGGTTTATCCCATTTCCGGTAGAGTATTCCGTTTTGTACAACGAGGCTATCCCATTGCGCCCAGTACGCCTTGGAAACCGTGCCTGTCGGTGCAACTTCACTCCACTTTGGCTTATCATTACTTTGTGCCTTCCACCTGATGATGTGCCGTAGGTCATCATCATTCTCTTGCTCCTTTCTCATCACATCGTTCTCCCAGGTCTCTAATGGTTCTGTCCGAGTTAGCTTTACTGTCATTTCTTTTAACTCCTGCCTGATACAGTGCTTACAATCTTCTGGGCAGGGTCTGCGTGACAGCGCATCGGCGTTTCCATGGGCCTGTCCTCGACGGTGTTCGGTAATGAAGTCATATTCCTGAAGTTGTTCAATCCATCGAGCAACTTGACCTTCTGGGTTCTTGAATTGCAACAGCCATTTTAACGCTGCATGATCCGTGCGAAGTAAAAACTGCCTACCGATGAGGTATTTGCTGAAGTGTTGTAGCGTCTTCACTACTGCCAGTAGCTCCCTTCTTGTCACACAATAGTTCCTTTCCGGTTTAGACAGCGACTTACTGAAGTACGCTATAACAACTTCCCTGTCTTCCTGCTTTTGAGATAGTACCCCACCGATTGCGGTATTACTTGCATCCGTATCCACTATAAATTGACCTTCTGGTTGAGGGTATCCCAAGACTGGTGTTTCGCACAGATGTTTCTTCAGTTTTTCGAAGGCAATTTCGCAAGCTTCATCCCAACTAAATTGACGTTTGTCTTCAGTTAGTCGGTGTAATGGCTTTGCAATCTCCGAGAATCCTTTCACGAAACGTCTATAGTACGAGCAAAGGCCAAGGAATGCCCGTACTTCTGTCTTGTCCTTGGGGGTAGGCCACTTCTGAACGGCTTCCACTTTCTCCGGGTCAGTCAGGATTCCTTCACTGGTAATGACATGGCCTAGATAGCTCACTTCGTTCCTGAATAAGCGGCACTTTTTCGGATTCAATTTTAGGTTGGCTCCATGAATTTTCTCGAAGACTTGCTCCAAGTTCCGCAAGTGGTCCTCAAAGTCTCGGCCAACGATGATAACGTCATCCAAATATACTAGACAGGCTTCTCCTACCAATCCTGCTAGTACACATTCCATCAGTCGCTCGAAGGTAGCTGGCGCGTTACATAATCCGAATGGCATGACGTTGAACTGCCATAATCCCTTGCCCGTCGAGAATGCAGTCTTCTCCTTATCCTTCGGATGGATTTCCACTTGCCAGTACCCAGATTTTAAGTCCAATGTTGAAAACCATTTCATGCCACTAAGGGTATCCAAGGTGTCATCAATCCGAGGCAGCGGGTAACTGTCCTTCTTGGTGATGTCATTAAGTCGTCTGTAGTCAACACAGAACCGCGTGCTTCCGTCCTTCTTCTTTACTAGCACGACTGGTGAACACCATGGACTTGCTGATGGTTCAATAATTTTATTCCTTTCCATATCCGCCAGCAGCTCTTTGACTTCTATTTCTTTGGCTATAGGGATTCTTCTCGCTCGCTGTCGGATGGGTCTCTCATTTCCGGTGTCAATCCTGTGTTGTACTAGCGACGTTCTTCCTAAGTCTCCTTCTTGGCTGGTGAAGATGTCGGCGTAGCGCAGTAGAAACTTCTTAGCTTTAATGCTCTGCGAGTACGTTAGATTGCTTTTGCAGTTACTTAGAAGCTCCTTGACTGTAGAATCACTGGTACTCGTTGTATCTGAGCTTTGTGTTGTACTGCACTTTTTCAGCCAGACAACTTCCTCACATTTTCCAATGATGTCGCCTTTGTTTAAGGTCCTCTCTTGGTCGCCTAGATTAAGTACTCTTACTACTGCGGTGTTTCTTCCTTTCACGAGAGTCCTCGCGGTCATGAGTCCTCGAGTCGCAGGTTTATTAGCTATCTCCTCAATCAACACGCATCCGGTAGATTTCTTGTTCCTTGTTACTGGTAACTTTACTAGTACTTGGGCTTCTGCTTTCCCAGGTATGACCGTTTGCTTTAAACATGTCACTCTCCCGTTAATGCCTCCTAGGATGATGATCTCTTCTCCACCACTCTTGAATACACCACTAGCAACGTCTATTCTACAGTTGTACTTTTTCATGAAATCTAATCCCAATACACAATCGTCCATAATTTCAGCCACGATGACGTTGTGGGTATATGTGGTTTCTCCCATACACATTTTTACAGACACTTCTCCCAGGACGGGTATTGGCTGGCCGGAGGCAGAAAGAAGCCGACAGTCCAGTTTCCTCATGCTTCTCATTATGGTCCTTACTAAGTGAGGTCGGACTATTGTTCTTGATGCTCCGGTATCCAGCGTCATCCTGCAGTTGATCTCATTTACAGTTCCAGATATTACGAGACTGTTTCCGTTGCATGCCTGAGAGATAATAGTTGTCGGGGCTTCCTCCGCGCCAGCCAGTACTCGCCCCCTAGTCCTGGCTCTTACTCGTTTCTCCGATAATGAAGCCTCCTGCTTCATCTTTAGTTCCTTCACGTCGTCTTCAAGCTTCTTGATCTTTGGGCAGTTCATTTGTAGGTGCCCTCGTTCGCCGCACCTATAACACATGGATCCAGGTCTCTTCCTTAGCGGAGCTTTTATTCCCCTAACTTCCTCCACTACTTCGCGCACTTTGTGAGTCGCGGAATGACGAATGTCATGTCTGACGGCTTCCACCTCCAAAGCGTGGGCCAGTGCATCTTTCAATGAGGCATGATGGTTTAGCCTTACTGCAGCTCTGACTTCCGAATCCTTGATGCCGTCGACGAACGCCTGCACGGTGTTGGACTCAAGCATCTTCAAATCGGCCCCTGGATACGCCTTGCGGACGAGTTTTTCTATTTCCAGCGCCCATTGCTGCAGACCCTCTCCTGAGCGCTGGACTCTGTCGCGGAGTTGAGCGCGGAAGACGTGCTCCAAATGCCGTTCCCCGTATCGCGATTCCAGTGCCTCCAGCAGGTCCTTGAATCCACTGCCCGACGAAAGAACCTCCAAGACCGTCAGAGCCTGTCCTCGGAGTGCGACGGTGAGAGCTGTCAGGCACTGTTCATCTGTCCATCCGTTAGCAGCTGCGATGGTCTGGAACTGTTGACGGTATGCGGTCCAGGACGAGGTTCCGTCATATGGCGGCAATTTCACGCTGGGTCCGTGGTGGGCAATGACTGTTCCGCCAGATGCAACTGCTACTCCCGTTGTTTCAAGGCGGACGACCTTCTTCTGTAATGTGGAAAGGTCCGTCTTCATATTTTCCATGTCGTTCCCAAGAGTCGTGACGCGTTCCTCCACTAAGTCAACATCCTTGCGTAATTTGGTAACCACGCCACTAACTTCACCAATAGCTGACAGGAGTTGTTGTTGAGCCTTTTGTTGAAGCTTCTCCTGCATTGTAAATTTGTTGTCCAGCATTGTAAATTTGTTGTCCAGCATTCGCATCAATTCCCCAAAATCAAAGACAGGCGCAGCCTGGTGGGCGTTGGACGTGGCCTGGTGGGTGTTGGACATGGCCTGGTGGGTGTTGGACATGGCCTGGTGGGCGTTGGCCGTGTCCTGGTAGACGTTGGACGTAGCCTGGTTGCCGTTGGACGTGACCTGCCGGGCGTTGGACGTGTCCTGGTAGACGTTGGACGTAGCCTGGTTGCCGTTGGACGTGACCTGCCGGGCGGTGGGCGCGGCGGGAGCGGCCTGGTCAGCAGATCCAGTAGAAGTGGCTTCCGCAGCACGCTTCGCCCTCGTCTTCACACCCTCACTAGTGACGTCTTCTCTCGGAGTCAATGGCATCTCCAAATCCCACTTCTGACACCAATTGTTACGAGCTCGGGGTTCGCAATTTGGAGAAAAACACCTGATGACTCTTAAAAACGTTTATTCCCACAAGGATGGTCGCCGACGTCACTTCACTTCACTTATCACTAACAATGTCCAAAACACTTGCTAATCACAGTCACTATAACTTGCCGAGGTCGCTTGTATCACTTGTTATTCGCTCCGGATATCGCTTCTTGATCGCACTTGTAGCTCAGTTAAATTAGAACTGCCCTCCTGAGGCACCTTCCGATATTTATATGGCTCGGGAAACCCGCTCCATAAGTTTCTAGAAAGATCACAACTACTCCGGAATAGAGAGAGAGGGATACTCTCTGTCTCGTTCCCTTAGTACATACTAGAAGTGCGAGAGCGAGACAAAGCAATATGTCAGAGCGAGATAATCGATGTACTAGATCGTTCGCGATATTATTCCCGTATGGAAACACGCGACGATTGTACGAGAATTTTCCGCGGACAGCGCTACTCAAACTTCCGCGGGCCGTATTTTATTTTTAATTATTTTTGATTTCGTAACAATATTTACGTAGACTGAAAATCAAATTCACTTCCCGGCGTGTTCTTTGAATTTGGAACGAAGAGCGCGCCGGCAATGTTGTATGAAACGGTGTGCTATTTGAATTTAGAACTCTTTTAACTATCGTACACATTGCGTTCTCGTGGCTGTATAGCCACAGTAGCGTTTACCTTTCGGCACAAACTGTAAAATAAATTAAATTTATTATGTAAAAGGCCCTTTTTTATTTCCTTGCATTTTTTTATGAAAAGCACTATATATGCCTCGGCCGAAATGGCAATTGCCTGTCTTGTATCATTGAAGTCCCCGCCTGCGGCTCGGCCTTTAAACTCATACTCGACCTGCAATTGCCTATTCGCTGCCTTTGCAATAATGTACTATTGTGTAGATCATGTAATTTAATAAGTTTATGGTGTAGATCAGTGATTCCCAAAGTGGTCCAGGTGGACCCCCAGGGGTCCACGGGAGACTTGCTGGGGGTCTACGTAGGCGTGAACAAAAAATGGGGGTCCATAAGATGTTAATGGGGGTCCACGAAAATTTATCTGCTTTTGATAGTAAAGAGCAAAAATGTAAGCATAGTTTTTATAAGGGCCTACCTACATTGTTTTAAGTACCTATCTAAGCAGATAATATTTTAATAAGGCAAGCGACTGTTACTTGTCCAAACTTGTGTATTCGATATTACGTACAATTTCGTGTACAGACTTGCAAAGCGCTATCCGCCCGACAATGCTTAATGCTTGTTCAGACATGAACTTGATCAACACTATAAATACTTGATGCCAAAGGCAACCAAACGCATTCATTTGTTTCCGGAATTTCGAAAACAAGGCGGAATTTGGAAAAAAGTTGTGAGAAAATTTATATCTGTGTTTGCTAGTGCCGGAGAAAAGTAAGTAACCTACCTTTTTTTGTTATAGTACTTAAGTATTTTGTTTACGTGTACTAGTCGGTTGATCACAACGGCCTGTATAGATAGGTAACTTAGTAACTTACAGATATTTTAATTGTCCTCTTTCGATTTGAAGACAAACACAGCACGTTTTATTCAATTGTTTTTTCACGAGAGAAGCACTGCCTCTCTAAAAAGGCCGAATAAGCAATATTGCAGAGCAATTAATTTTGTAATTTTTCTTGCAAATAACTACTAATTTTATAAAACAGTAATTTCATAATCATGTTAAATTGATTTTGAAGTAACTATTTTATCAAAACTATTCCTTTTCGGAAAGAGCGAGCGGTGCGCGGGCGACGGGAAAAGGGCGGGGCTTGAACTTCGATGCCTGTTTGTCACGTTTTAACAATGAAGCCGCAGACAAAAAATACGCAAATACACGGAGCGCGTGAACTCATTGATTTAATAAAATGTTAGTTATCGTTTTTATGGACAATTTTGGGATTTCGACGTTTATTTTTTCCTACACAAATATGATCAGTATTCGATACTGAGTACACTAATTTTTATTTATACTATTAAAAATTAGTGGTAAATTATGTACTTTAAAATTGATACCGTTTTGTGAAAACGTTTGTATTTGTCTCAGCGGTTTATTAGTTGGTCCCTTTACAAGCCGTAATTCTATTTCCGCGTGCTGACAAAGGCTGCGGTGTGATACCTATATTCAGAAAAAAACTTGGTTACTAAAACATTTTTTTTACAGGTAAGGTAACTGACACGAAACATGGCTACAGCAAAGAAAAAATGTCGACAATATAGTGTCGATTATTTGAAATATGGTTTTGTTCCATCAGAGGCAGACAAACAATTGCCCATGTGCCTATTATGCAACAAAGTTTTGAGCAATGACTCTATGAAACCATCAAAGCTCGAAGATCATCTAAAAAGGTGTCATACTGATAAAATAGGTAAAGATTTAAAATATTTTCAAACATTGAAAGAAAAATATGGAAAGAGACCCACCATGCACAGTATGTTCGCTTCAACATCTCAAAGTAACGATGATGGCTTGCGGGCATCTTACAATATCTCATTACTTATAGCAAAATCTGGAAAACCGCACACTATCGGAGAACAATTAATTTTACCCGCAGTTGAAGAGGTTTTAAAAACTGTTTTGCACAAATCTCCATTTGACGTACTAAAAAGAATTCCATTAAGTAACAATACTGTACAAAGACGCATTGATGAAATGAGCTCTGATATCGAAAGCTTTTTGTGCAATCATCTGCAAAAAACTCATTTTTCTATACAACTGGACGAGTCAACGTTACCCAGTAATGAAGCATTACTATTGGCATATGTCCGATTTATTGTTGAGGAAGAAATTCACGAAGAATTGCTATTTGCCAGAACTTTGGAGACTGACACTAAAGGCGAATCAATATTTAATGTCCTGAGTAATTTTTTTACGGAAAAATCGATCCCATTTACAAACATTATTTCAGTGGCAACAGACGGAGCTCCTGCAATGGTCGGGCGATATCGTGGGTTTATAAGTCATCTCAAAAGAATTATACCAGGACTTACAGCTATTCATTGCGTAATCCACCGACAACATCTTGTGGCAAAACATTTAAGTCCACCACCAATCTCTTCATTTTGTAATAAAAGCTGTCAACAAAATCAGAAGCAATGCATTGAATACACGTTTATTTGCTCAATTGTGCGACGAAAATGATGAAGACTTCCAACGACTGCTCTTACATACTGAAGTACGCTGGTTGTCGAAAGGTGCATGCTTAACGAGATTTTACTCTGTTTTCGATTCCATATTAGAGTTCTTAGAAAGTAGAGATCCAGATTTAAAAGAAAACTTGATCAAATTCAAAGCAGACATTGCGTATTTGACAGATTTGTTTAAAAAATTTAATGATATTAACTTGCAGTTACAAGGGGACAGCCTGAATTTAATAAAAACAAAGGGGATAATTTCGGCTTTTCTTGGGAAATTGAAATTTATGAAGCAAAACATTAGTCGGCGCGAATTCTCTCAATTTCCAAACTTGTCGCAGGTAGAATGTATTGATGAGGATATCCATACCTACAGTCAACATTTAAGTGCCCTGCATGATGACTTCAAAACCAGGTTTGAAGATATACTGACGATGGATATACCACCATGGATAATAAATCCATTTGATGAAACGGAAGTGGCCAATGTTGTATTACAAGAGGAGCTGCTCGAGCTAAGCACTAATGAGGAGCTGAAGGTGAAATTTAGAAAAGGCTACCCAACATTTTGGCTGCAAGCAGAAATACCCGAAAAATATCCTGGACTGTGGGAAATCGCAAGGAAATTTTTAATAGCTTTTCCCTCGTCATATCTTGTCGAAAGGAGTTTTAGTGCCGTTACAAACCTCTTAACAAAAAAAAGGAGCAAATTAAACATCACAGAGCGGGGGGATTTGCGGTTATTGCTCACAAAAATAAAGCCAAACATTGATCGTTTGCTGACACTCCATCAGATACATCCTTCCCATTAATTAAAATTATGACCTGAACCTATATTACCTTAATATTTTTTTCTTGTAATTCTATTCTTTTAATAAATAAAGTGATATAAAATGTACCATTTTTCGTTTTTATTTTACATATCGAAATATAGGGACAGAACTCAGAAGTGACACAATTTTTATTTTTTGGCGACTTTAAGAATGTGGTAGAAATGTAGCAGCAGGGGGTCCACCGAAACCAGTAAAATTTTGAAAGTGGTCCACGAGAAAAATAAGTTTGGGAACTACTGGTGTAGATCAATATTTCGCCACTGACAATGCCTTGTAATCTATATAATGCCAACAATTTTTACAAAATTTATGGGTTAAAATAGTTAAACATTTCTTACCAGTAATGAGAATATCCAAGGAGAGCGCGTGCGTCGCCAATATTTTGCCATTCGGCGGCTGAGAAATGGCGGAATTTGCGAGGAGAGCCAAAATACTGCTGCAGCGGTTTTGCAGGTTCAGGGTGTTGCTTACCCTGGCAGCCTGGAAACGGTCGTCTATTATCATAATCACTTATTTCTTGTGAACATGTTGTACAGTGAGGTCTTATAAGTATAAGTAGTTAAACAGGAAACAAACATGCTTAACACCTACACACATACAAATCTATGTAGGCTTAATGGCCGCGTCATATTTTTAAGTCATTACATCAATATCATGCTACATAACATAATATATTGCATAGGACACCGATCCGAATGTGACAGAAAAGAAGCTAAGAAGGTTGCGCCATTGTTTGGCGAAACTTGCTAAACGTTCTTATTATGGACTGGAAGCTGTGAAGCAATATATTTATCACCTACCTAAATCACAGACTTACCTTGTGCAGCCCTTCCAAGCATTGAATCGTTAACCCTTCCCAAGCAATTCTCTTCCTCTTTCCGAACGTGTTTATCTTTTTCGATATGATGCCGTGTAGTTTCTGCTTCTTGTTTCTGTATCCCGTCAATGGGACGCTTAGAACCATCACCATCGAGTCCCATATGCAGGTTAAGATCCTAGATTATACAAATATTTACTGTTTCGGGAAGATTGAAAACACTTAATGTGGAAAGGTTATTTGGACAAGAAGAAATATGTAGAGTTTGAAGAATTGAGTGTGAAGTGAGAGTGTGGTTGTTAATCAGATAATTATACATTAGGCCTGCATGTGCAAATTGTATTCTACAGAGCATTGGTCGAAAAGTGTCTTTCAATCAATACTCTTGCCATTAGTGTTTAAAGAAACCACGTCAGAGGACGAACCGCAGTTCCAAAAAAAAAAAAACTGACACTAGGATTTACAGGGCTGATAGATCATGCAACCTACATGATACGAATGAATAAATCAGAAAGTAGTTAAGCCCACGTTTTGTATTTTGTTTTATAAAGTGCATTGAAGGTTAAATAAATGAAGTCATCATATAGGACCATTTTAAATCTAAATTACCTTCTAGCCCATCGCAAACTGGCTTGATGTTGCGGCGAGTCATTGGTGGTGTTGTACAGCATTGACACTTCTTTGAGCTTCTGCCAGTCAGACATCACTGGGCTTTGGTCTAAACCTCCAAGATCTGATTGAAATATTGAGAATTGGGTCAAAATTCCTGTCCGATTATGAAGAGTTGTAAATTCTATGATGGTTCTATGGGGTTGAGGAGCTTGATAACCGAGCGCGACGCGCGTATCCGTAGCAAATATGTGTCAAGCGACGGCAAAACGCGACCCGTGTTGAATTGGTCTCCTTTAGTAGCATTTTCTATCTTGGGCTCCTTCGTGCTTTGGAAGGCACGTTAAGCCGTTGATTGTTATTGAAAGATGGCAGTCGTTAGCCTTTGGGCAGCCTGTAAGAATCTGACAGTGTTGGCTACTAGCACACCTTGGGTGATGTCCCTGTTGGTCTGGTTTACTATAAAAAGGGTTACGTAGGTCAGACGGCAGTCGCTCCATTGTAACCAGTGCTGCCAAATCAAGGACCAGTCTAAGCGGCTCCGAAGTGTAAGCTGATGACGCAACTAGGAAAACACGCTTGGACGAAGTAAATTCTATGATGGTAGAGATTGGCATTGCAATGTCGTCAAAATAAACAAACTAAGGAAACAATAAAGTATGGTAATTAATAATTACTTATGGAAATATGTCCAATTGAAACTGACATTTCTTAGTCTTTGATTCTTAGACGTTACATAATGGTTTACTAGAAATCACAGATACCTTCTTTATGCAGGATAAATTAATGGATGAAAAGGCCCCAGTTTTAAAAATAGTATGCTTAAATGCAAGCTTTTAAAAGATAAAAATAATATTTTGAAAGTTCAGGCAGACGCTGGATGCACACTGCTGGCAACTCGCTTTGGAAATAATCAGTCCAGCAGCGGACAGACTGTGGCTGAAATGATGATGATGATATGAAAGTTAAAAAAAATCCACAAAAGATGATAGAGTCACAAAATCTACATACCCGATAGCAAATGCATCAAAGGATGATCAGCTGACGGCACGTCTTTGAGGAGATCATTAGACAGAACTTGTTGGTACATCTCTCGCAGCCATGTTGCTGACAAGTAGACTAGTACTCCACTGCCTTGTACTTCTTCTACGAACTCGTCTTCTGTTAAGGCGGTTTGGGTTTTCTGTAAGGAAATGCGTTAATATATATTTATTTAATTTAGATGATATATTTTAGATTTTCATAAAATTTATTTGTAATATATTTTTTTCCTTAACTTTTATGCGCTGAACTATTTTTATTTTAACTGGTTAACTGGTAGAAAATGCTCTTAGCATTAAGTTAACCAATTGTTATAAGTATTTATACTTGTGGAACAATAAAGTTTTAATAAAAAAATAAATGATGTTTTAGAACTTGTTTATATATTTTTGAGTCATGTACTGAATCGACTTTCAAATTTTGTCTTGAAGAAAAAACACACGACCTCAACAAATGCACATTATAGTCACGGAGACAAGTCAATAGATATATTTCATCGTGCTTTCTGTTCGATCTTATGGTTGACCATAAAAGCAAGTACCAAATTATTTATCGTGCTTCCACCACCAGTTAGTTGTAACTTTAACTTCCACAAAGTAACGCCTGAATCAATTAAATGACTACCATATAAATCTTAAAGTTTCGCTTAAATAAATAAATATAATTACCATGTTGATACTGGGCCGGTAGCCAGAAGCAGTGCGTTGCTTGGCACTGAGTAACAGAGCAGCATAAGTAGCGAGGTATACTCCATCAGCATTCATAATGCAAGCGGTGGCTGGAGGTTGTGCCGCATTGTGTTGGCAGCATTTCGATGCGAACTCTTGCATTGCTTCATCCACCTGTTTAGATATTTATTGATTTGTGCAATATGTACACAAATTGGTGAACTATTTGCATACCTTAACAATATTGCTTTGTTCGTTCTTAAGTTTGTAATGTTATCTCGAATTCTCAAACAATTAAATATTGTTGATTTAATAAGTATATGGTTTTACATTTATGTCGACTTTGTATAATTACTTTGTACCTAATGATATTTTGTAAAACTATTTGTAGACTCAAATAAAGATATTTGAAAATATCAAATACACAAAACAGCTTTACATTGCTACAATCAATCAAATTAGGGAGGTGGGTCAATTCAAAGCTCTTTAAAACATCTTTATTATCCATATGAGTATGTTATCTAGTTGCATGTTTGGCTTGCTCTTCAGTGTATAGGGTATCCAGTATTATTTCAGTCGCATCCAAAGCCATAGTACACTTTATTGTGCCAATAAAATTAAATTATTTTCCATTGCATTGGAACGATATAATTATATATTAATTTCACTCACCTCTATGCAAGTCCTTAGATTGAGAAGCTTCGGAAGCAGAGAGTTTTGCAAGGTTTTTATAAATTGCCTCGCATTGTGTCTTTCCAAATCTACGTTACATTCAGTGATTGTGCATCTGTAATAATATAATTTTACATAAGAATGTTTAATTCAAACATGATTTAATTACTAAGTTTAAGCAACCTGGTGGTGGTGGTGGTGGCCGATACTTAAATTGGTAACCAATATATTTTAGTGGTGCTATGTACTTGTTATCTCTTTAGCTACTTTGTATCTCGTAAAATAAGTATACATATATGGAATTTGTTTAAGCTAAATTAGGTAACACACTGAAGCAGAAAATGGAGTAGCGATTTTTAAATTATTTAATTAGAATTCATCAAGTATTTTTTTTATATATACTGCCCAGGCTATTTAGATATACTAAAACCTAATGCAGTAAGTAACAAATTTAAGATTATGTGCCAACATTCACCATTTCTACACTAGATATCATAAAAATAAGCGACCTATTTTATTAATTGACCCACCTCCCTAAATTTAACGTCTTAGGAACAGACTTAGTCTTTTCGTGAAAGACTTTCTTTTCTGGAGAACATGTGGGATTACAGGCCCGAGAAGGTAAAAAGACGTTGTCTGCATCCGAATCCACTTCACCATCACTACCGGAGCTTACATTTTCAGGCCCAGACGTATCTACAAATTTTATGTCAATAAAAGGTATTTGATCATATTCATACGCAATATCCAATAAAATAATCATGATCAGTTAGTTTTTCTCTTTGCAGATGTGTGATTAAAAGCTCAAAAATACAATTTCCTGCATCGAAATCAGCTTCTCTGTCATTAATGGGTCTTGCATTTAAAGACCCAAATGCATCTACGAATTTTGTACCAGTCAGCTGTATTTGATCATATTCATGAGCTATGTCAATGAAAGGAAGATATTTGATCATATTCTAGTTAGTAAATAAAATTAGGTCAGGAACCCAGGTTGCACTTACTCCTTTTTGTTGATATACGTGCTTATATCACAATACATACACGAATACGACGTAGTATACTACGCAGATGACAACGTTACACATGTGAGACAAAGAAGTTTAGTTACCTGAAGAATCATTATCTTTTCCTTCAGTACTCTGAAGCACTGCTACCACATCTCTGAAAACCAAATTAAGATTTCAAATAAAGTTGTAATGTATCTTTATGCAAAAACAAAACAATTTGTTTATGTTATTTAAAGAAACTTAATAATTATATTTTACCTAATAATAATCTTGAAATGTTGACTTACCTATAAGGACTGGGGAGTCTAGCTAGAGTCTGGTACGTCAATGGTCCTGTATAATCCGCATCTTGCAAATTAGGCCAATGCTGCAGCATCAACGTCGCTATGTCATCTGTTATGTACTCAGCTAAACCATTACACAACTTTTCAAGGGCATCAAGCAAAGAAACTACGCATTCTACTGCCGCTGCTACTACCTCGGGATTGCCACTTCGTCCACATTCCTCTATGCCGTCCATTATTCTAGAAACAGAAAGAATATTTAAAGAAGTGTTTTGTAGTTTGTTTGGTTTGAAGCTTTCCTTAGGCTCTGAAGCGTTAAGGACGTAACTAGGATAGTGTACGGATGAAGAATTGATTCGTAGCTTGCAGTTTTTTGTAGTATCTACTTATACTTAATTGACAAAGTTTGAGATGAAAACGTGGGTATCTACGAGTATCTTTTGAATAGTTGGCGCATTATTTACTGAACCTCAAATTTTACATACTCATACTTAGAAACTTAGGGGTACTTACTAAGACGGACCTTAATATCCATAAAATACCAAAATATAAAGTTGTTAAGTACGCGTGCAACGCCGCGGGAGAAAGTTAGTACTAAATATTATATTTTGATACCTCTAAAGTTCTTGACATGAAATCTTTTAAATTATTATACATACATACCATCACGCCTAGTTCGTATAAATGTAATAAAAATGTGATACGTACAGCCTTAGTATAGCCATGTCGTCGCTATGCCTTTCAGGATGATCTGTTTTCTTTAAGAGCACCAGCTGAGCCAATCTCTTAGGGTTATGTAGCAGTTCTCTGGTACTTCTCAGAGGTTCCACTCTGTGGGCTACTGGAGGGTAGAGTAACATGCGGTGGTAGAGAGCTTCCAGTACTGGACGAAGGTTGGATGTCGATCCCACCAGGCGAACTAACTGGTTGGCGATGCTGAAGGGAAAAATAGTATTAGCTGGTGGTAGTACGTATTTAGAGAAAAACAAAGGCGCTTAATACTTAGATTTTGTTTTAGAGTTGCCATTTAAACAAGTATTCCTAAACCTACATCATCACTTTATATAATTAAAGAAAAATAATATTTAATTGACTGGTTGTTTTATATTTTGTAGAATTCATTTATATTCGTCAAGTAAACGAGATACTGAAAAAATACTAGTTTAAAAAAACAAATTTTCCTTGAAAAAAAAAGAGCAATTGTGCACCCACCACAAAATTAAAATCAAGGTACGAAGTACAAATTTTGAAAACTATATTGATTATATGATTTAGAGAATTGATACGTAAGTTGATACCTGTAAATAGTTTTGGCTTGTTTGCTGTTGAAGCTGGGGGCGCTACTAAGAGCTCCAGACCCTCGCCCTGAATCGTCTACCAAATGTCCTTCATGTTCTCTGAAAAAAAAATTATCATTATAAAACATTACTTTCTGCAAAAATTAAAATTTTCAAAACGTAGGTAATCTGACATGGATATCAGTGTTCTACAGCAAAAGTACAAAAATAAAGGAATACTTTTTTTATAAATTTCGACGGTGGTTTTAAAGAAATCGATACAAAAATCGTTAAAATTCTGATCTTCGTGCTTCAACGTTATCTACTGCTAACCTTTAGGAAGCTAACGAAGAACAGAAAAATAATGATTATACTCACTAAAGAAATCACAAATGCTTACCTTGACTTAATATTCTTATCCACGCGCGGAGTTCCAAGGAAGGATATCAGAGAAGGGCAGAACTTCTGCCAGAGGAAGGTCGTGAAGTGAGAGTTGCCGCACACGCGCTCCGACAAACTGGACATGAGTGTCAGCAAGCAATCCAGGAAGAACAGCGCTAAGGGATTCTGTTTTGGCACCCTAATGATAAACGAGACAAATATTAATCAAAGGAAAACCTTTTATGTTACCGATAAAATACTACTAGATAAAATACTAAATAGGAGCTCATTAGGGAAACTTTGAATTAATGTTCAGAAGATTAGTTTTTTATATTAGATATCTAATATAATTTTGAAGATTTTGCTTAGGATATAGATAAGGTGATAGAAGAGCATGTCCGATGCATCATTCTTGGCACAATTAGACCACCGGTTTCTAAAAAGTCTGTTTACGTAAGGAGAAACATGAACATCACATGGAAGATTAATACAATATTTATTATTAAAGCACACTGTAAAACAAGCGTCAATAATCTTCAGCTACTTACAATTGCGTTTCAGATAACCTGCCGCACAGGTATTGAATTACTGGTATAACTTCGCTGTAGCACCCAACAGCTACGATGTGGTTCCTACCCAGCGGCGAACCTTCTGACAGGAGCTCTTGGCATTCTTCATCTAAGAGAATCGTAAAATTCATGAAGTTAGAAAAAAAGCTGAAATTCATTAATAGTTTATTCGAGTTTGAAGTTGATTAGGAGTTTTTCCATTGGAGTGGAGTGTAACGTAACGTTACGTTATGTGTAACGAGTAACATAAATGCGTAAAACTCAATTGGGATCTCTTTCTATCTTAATCTCCTGTTTATAGAATACTTAATTTCAACTATAGGGAATATTTATGTTAAGGATAATGCATGTAGACTTGCGAATATTTGCTTCTAAAGGGAAAAATTTACAAAACTGACCAAGTTTTTTAAAATAAGCCCTCAATACCTGAGCAGCCTCTCCGCAACAACACCCACAGGCGGCCATTGAGAGCGCGCTGAGAAATTCTAGCTCAAGGCAGCGGTATGTAAATATGTGGATATACTTATGAAAATGTCGGCACCTAAGGAAGATTCACAAAGTGTTGAACTCACCAAGTTGCGCACAATAAGCCCTCAAAGCCTGAGCCGCAGCAGCCCTCGCAGCGGCGGCCACGTGCGGCGCTGCCCCAGCTGCCTCTCCGCAGCGTCCGCACGCCCAAACACACAGGCGGCCGTTGAGAGTGCGACGCGGAGATAGCGCCAAGGAAAGGTACATTCGGAATATTTGCACCTATGGGGATAGAAAAGATCTCCTTGGACACTCAATGTAGGACGTGTATAATGATATCGCTTTACTATTGCACTATTTTTGGCTACTAAGCCAAAAATTTGTGCAGTAGTCTAGTTTTTAATGAATCAGCTGGTTCATACTGGTTATCTTGCGGCAACCTGGTTCATATTTTTCTGTAAGGAGAGGCGAAGTCTTTCACCTGCTTAAAAGAGTATGGAATTCATAACGATACGACGTGAGGACTTAAGGAAGTTAAGGAACTGACCTGGGTATCCGGCAAGTGATACATAACAGATGCGGTAGCACAGAGAAGTTGCGAGGGCATCCATAGTGAGTCATCCTCGGGCTCGATACCTCTATGGAACCTGTCGTCGCGGAGGATTTTCTGAAAGAAAATTTTCTTACACTTAAAATTCGAAAATATATGTACAAAAATCGATTTGAGTTTGCAACGGGTTTAATAAAAAGCTTTGTGGGACGCCAACTTTGAAATAACTATATCTTCAAAGTATAAAAGAACTTAACACTCTGACAATTCGGGACAAAATTTAAAAGTACTACATACGAGGATTTAGTCGTAGTGTCCCTTGAATAACCCAACAATGACAATTTCCTGGAATTTTTAATTCAATCAAACACCTTTGTAGTATCTCGTCAGCTAGTGCAAGTGGATATGAGCACGTCAGAGCTCGTGCGAAAGGCAACTTTTAAGCTTTTAAGTTACGATTTTCAAGAAGTACAGTAAAACTCACATGGAACCCTTGGAGGGCGAATGTGACAAGCCTAGTACGCTTGCTCTCAAGGGCAATCTGTAAAGGCAGCAAGCACACTCGTCGGAGCTCGTATGACGGACGACGGGCGCTGCTCTCTTGGATACAGAGTATCTCTGAAAAATATCTCCAGAAATTTAACGTCATTCAGCAAAAGCCTCAAACTGTAGTTTTCAACCTTTTGGTTATTAGAACCGTAATAAAGTGTAACTAGGTAAGTACCTAATTAATTTAATACAAAATACAATAAAAATAAAACTATCTTGGTCCAGTTTGTGTGTTGTATTGATGAAGTAAAAAGTAGTTAATGTATGACATGGGAATCTACTCGTTGTTAAAGGAACCACGTCAGAGGCCGAGAGGCGATTCCGAACAACTCTAAGACCAGGATGTATATGGTCGATAGACAATGTAACCTACACGAAATGATGATGATGATGGAATCTACTAATGACATCACCACCACTAACTTGAGCTTCTGCAAAATAATTATGGTATAACTACCTATTGCAGTACCTACCTAGGTACTCCAATACTCATTTTACCATACCTAAGATGCCTAGATATAGGTGATAGTAGACTACGTAAATAAATCAAAGTACTACCTTGCTTACTAATGTCGTACTAGCTGTTTCCCACAGCTCCGCCTGCGCTAAAAAGCAGCCTATGTTTGACCCCGGGTGTTTAACCATATTCATACCAAATTTCATCAAAATCCGTTCAGCGGTTTGGCCGTGAAAGCGTAATAGACAGACGGACAGACCGACTTTCGCATTTTTATTATTACTTAGTATAGATATACTCAATATTTAAATGTAATAGTAGGTTACGTTACTTACAACTAAAACATATCAGCATTGAATATACAATAGAATCGCTGTAAAATTTATTCATTATAGTACCTTAAATAAAAGTACCATAAAGCTTAATATTGTATTAATACGGTTTTTATCGCGTTTATTACTTATTTATTTACACCTGACGTTTCAAACACTTTACAGCGTGGCAGACTGTCCTGTGCCAGCGACCATGAACGCTGTAAAGTGTTTGAAACGTCAGGTGTAAATAAATAAGTAATAAACGTGATAAAAACCGTAAAAATAGTTTAATTTAATGAATAACAATCGCGAAAACATAAGAAATCATTATAGTGTATTTATTGTTTAATATTATTTGTGCACAAAACATAAATACCTAACGCATCTTGACATGCTTTCCTCAAAGTAGACAATTTCGGCCCATTCGCCTCTCTGAATATATCTTGCAGCAGTTCTTCCATTGTAGAACTAATCGTTACACTGCTCCATGAAAGTAAATTAATCAAATTTACACTAAATATGCTTGAAACTCCTTTCCGAGCACAACTAGGTAATATGTGTGGGTGTTGAATATTAGTCAATGTTTCGTTATCAGTTTACGTAGTACTGCGGAGCATGCCCAGTCAAAAAATCAATACAGTGCTACACTTGGATTTTTACGAGCAACAGGTTGTATGCTATGTTCTGATTCTTACACAATACTAAAATTTATTGCATTAAATTACCTTATTTGCGAAAATGTGTACTTAGCTATAGAACTACGTACTAACATGCGATTATGAATAGTTTATTTCCACAGCGACTATTATAACATGGGAGCCTTTAAGGGTGTGAAAAAATGCTTCAGGGTCGGCAACACCAACACCACCGTGAATGTTTTTTTTGTTTGGTTTTGCAGGCATCCATGAGAACAATAACCACTTCCCATCGGGTGGGCCGTACGTAGTGATTATTATTCTCTTTGAGGTGGGTCGTAGAGAGCTGTTTACCTGCTCAGTCATTACAAACAAAAAAAATATTGGTACCATTTTGGACAACATAGATTTTTTTACATGTCAGTAATTAATTTCATTCAAAGCATAGCATTTTGCCTAGTTTCAGATCCACCGGTTATAAACATTATGACTGTATTTAATCTTTTTCATTGGGAATGGAAACATACAGGAAAACCAAGAAAACTAAATTCTATTTCAAATCACAAATTATTAGATAAATATGTTTTAAATTTCCCGGGAGTACATCATTTGACAATTCAATTCATCTCTGATTTTTTTCCTTGAATCAAGATTGAACCGACTAAGAACAAAAGTTATTCTGCCAAAATGAACAGATAAAATAATTGTAGCAAGAATGGGACTTTTTGCTACTATGTTCATTCATCCAAATGCGAGTCTGAAAGCGAAATGTGAACTTTTGGCGGGAGGCTGAGAAAAGCAGATCGGCACTGTATTTTATTTTCCAAAATTTTTGTTTTTTTATTGGAACGAAGTTCCTTAACGCGCGTTGCGAAAGGGGGCTAAAAACGGACGAAAAAAATTAAGAATAAAAGTTGTTATGATAATTTTTGCTATAGTTGTAAGCCGTGCGGCGTGAGCGTGTTTCTCTGTCTGTCTCTCTCTCTTATAAAAAGCAAGCCAGTTATTTTCGTTTCGTCTTTCTATTTCGCATTGAACAGTTGTGGTGTTCAACAAAACTTCGTTCCATCCGGGTGTCCCTTGACACCTCACCCCTTTTTATTTTAATAATGGTGGATTTTTAATCACAAAGTGTTTGAGAACAAGCGTGAGAAAGTGATACACAGTGATCGATCTAAGTGATTTTCTTGCTTGTTGCCAAAAGATCCTAGAATATTTACTTCTTACTGGCTAAATACGAAAGTAAAAGCAATATTTAAAAAAAAGAAAAAAAGTGGTATTTTATATCTGGTCACTCTGCATTGAACTGTCAAAATAAAAATGGTATCTTGGAGTGCTTTGGGCCGATCCTGCGGGATTTATCTTTTGAAAAATAACTTTAAAGCTCCGTTTATTGTACAAAATGTAGCCTTTTCTACCACCAAGAGCGTTGGTGCTGGTCATCAGAGAACATTTGCACTACAACCATCCAGGTAATAATGAATTGATTACCTAACCATTCATTTCGTTTATTTTTCTCAAATTATTGTTTTTGCTTGTATATTTCGATAAAGCAGCTAAGAATGACGTGCCTGGAATATTTTTTATGAATAAATTAATGCAATTTAATAGTTTTTACAATTATAACCTAAATGTTTGTGTTTTGGTTTCAGATGGCAATATCACAAGTTCAAGGATATGCTGCACTTCTATACCATGCTGGGACTGATCCCCGTGGGTTTGATAATATTTTATTGCAACGTCTTCATCGGCCCCGCTCAGTTGACGAAGATACCTGACGGCTACACGCCCAAACATTGGGAGTACCATCGTCATCCTATCACGAGATTTATCGCGCAATATATTCACAACAGTCCTCAGCAGGTACTATAATTTGCATTTTAAATTTATCATAATTCAAGAATAAACCTGGTTGCATCCTGAAGAATATTAGGATTTGAGCTTAGAGAGCTGGGGCCTTACTAGCACCTCTAATAGCAGGGCAGAAACGAGTGACTGAACGAGATGTCGCCTTACAGCTTGTATTGCGATAGTAAGGGCCCTGGTTGCATCCTGAATATTATTAGGATTAGAGCTAGGGTTGTTTGTGTTTATTGTATATTTGATGATAAAGCAAATAATATACTTCCATTTAATATGTTGTTGCATGTCAGACTGCTTCCAATACTCCTCTTTAGCAATGGATTTAAATTTTTTGAGATAGATATTACTACTTCAGAATAAGTACTCAACCTATTTCCATCTACACTAATATTATAAAGAGGAAAGATTTGTATTTTTGTGTGTATGTTTGTAATGAATAAACTCGAAAACTACTGTGCTGATTACAAAAATTCTTTCACCATTGGAAAGCTACATTCACCCTGAGTAACATAGGCTATATACCGCAGGCGGAGCTGCAGAAAAAAGCTAGTTTTATATAAATTCATTGTTATTTATGAATATAATAACTATCTCCATTTAATATTTTTAACCCCCTGTCTTTGTATCAAATGATTACAATTAATTAAATAAAAATACCTTGGAAATCTAATAATTGATAAAATCTGCCACACTGAGAGATCTGCAAAGGAATTCAGGCTTCTTATGATCCCCTTATCCAGCTCCTTATCCTCATTCTGGCAACATAACCTTATAGAAATTAATGACTTTATTTGTATTATAAAGTAGCTTACCTCCAGGGCTTTGGTTCCTACATATTCTTGGAGAAAAACTATATTTTATACTTGGTCATACTCAACCTGTTATTATTACCTGTGTATAAAATTTCAGCCAGTTTTGTTCAGCCATTTGTAAGTGTTGTAATTAACCCAACTATGTTTTATTTATTTATATACATGTTTGTTGGAAAAATTATTTAGTAATATTTAAAATCTCAATATCAATAGGAGTATGAAAAGTTCCTGCACTTCCTCGATGAAGAGTCACAGAAAATTAAATTGCGTGACTTAGAAAAAGAGGTCATCAAGAAGATGGGTGAGCGCCAGGACTACCAGGCGTACTACTACAGGCCCATGGTCAATAAGTACATGCGCATAGAAAGGAAGGTTGGTGAGGAAATCCAAGAACGTGTCGGAGACAACTTCAGGGAATAAACCACCAAATCGTTAGTGTAATTTAATCAAGTGAATTGTTATATTTCAATGTAGATAATAAATATTTTGATTGTTCCTTTTGGTATATATTTATTCAGCCAAAAATGTTGAAAAGCAAAATTTTGTCCCAAAATAGGCAAATCTGGTTGTTTTCTTCAAATATCAATGCCTTGCCTTGTGTCTTTAACTTATTATGATCTTTTATAGTATTTTATTTTACATTGTAAAAGTAGGTTGATTTTGGGTGAAATAAATAATTAAGGCTATGGTAACATTGTTATTTATTTTACAGGAAATTCTAACGATTGACAATAAATTCCGACATTGGAACTCTTACAAAATTAATGTCAACACTTATCTAGCTGTACGCTAATTCAACCTGATATGATTCTACACATAATTTGTTAAAAATATTCCATAATAGACCGATAGATGTAATAATGCATTACCCCAAAGTAGCTATTGTATATATAATACAGAATTTTCATATAATGATGATAAAGCACTGTTATTGTGAGTAGGGGCGATTAATATATTAAAAAAAAATAGCTACATTATATAAAGTAAAAAATATATGTCAATTGACTAACAGCAGGCCAACAATGTTAATAGAACTGCTGCTGTTAGACGTCATTGAAAAATTTGCCACGATGTTATTTCCTCGCAAATGAAAAGGCAAGCAACAATGCTTTCCTATTATTTTGTCAGAACTTGTACTTGAACACTTACAAGTTTCTGACAAAATACGGTAAGGCTTCGGCTGCTTCCAAATTACTCCATTTTCGGCGTCGACAGTATTGTTCTATGACTTTATATGATGAGCGTCAAAGCTACGTAGTGATTGGAAGGGGCAGAGCATACCTATGTAGAAACAACTACCTATATCGAGACATAATAGACTAAGTAATAATGATTATTACAATATAGGTAAACGCTCCCCGTTCCTATCGTTACAATTAAAAGATAAGACCAATTTTTTTTTTATTTTGTGAAAATAATTCCTAAATTTAATCTAAAGAAAGCTTCACCTACAGAACTAATTACGACAAAATTAGTACCTACGTAATAAATAAATTCTTTGGCGGTGCTTGTAGGCACGAAGCTCTTAAATTTACTGTTAAACAATTAAATTACAAAACGATATGATTTCATTATCCAATTCTTTCAGTCTTAGCAGTTTAAAGAGTTCCAACTATGACCCAACAACTATGTTATTAGATTGCTTTTCATTTTAACAGACAATAAAACTATATACAACGACCCTAATCCAAATAACAATTTCGAGAGAAATTGCAACCAATTTAAGTAATTCATGTAAATTAGTATCAAAGCACGAACATAATAAATTATCCGATTGAAGTAAAAAAATAACTTTCTTACAGTAAATATTTTACTGTTAATATTTTTATGGACTACAATAGACATTCTAAGTACATTAATAAAATTGTTTACGATTCTTCAATAATAACAATTTCGAATCTAATTTTAAGACGGCTACGAGTTACTACAATGTAAAAATTTTACGTTAAGTATTATTTATTTTTCTCTTTTTCAGCCTGCGCTGCTAGCTTCGCCTCTTTCTTAGCTTTTTTCTTTTCTTCCTTCGCTAGTAATTTGGCCTGTCTTTCTTCTTCTTTTGCGAGGAGTTTGGCTTGCCTCTCTTCTTCTTTAGCCTGTTGTTTGGCTTCTTTCTTTGCCTCCTTCTCTGCTTTGAGTCTGAGTTTTTCTTCTTTCTTTCTTTCTGCTATTTCATTCTTTTTGTTATCGGTGCTCTCGTCCTTTTTGGACTTTTCCTCTTGTTTGTTTTCATCGTCTTTTTTCTTTTTATCTTCTTTTTTGGGCTTTGTTTTGGGGTTATCTTTTTTTCGATCAGTCTCTTTGCTTTGATCTCTGGATATAGGGGGATCGTCTTTGTTTAATGGTTTTAGAGGCCGGAAGAAATGCTTGTTTTTTTGTGGTGATGTTTCTAGTTGTGTCACGATTTTCTGTGCACACCTGTAAAAGAAGAAATAGTATGGGGCTTTCATTGTAGAATCGGTAGTGTGTATGTGTATACCTAAATGCTGGATTAGTTAGGTAACTTTTTTGTACTATTTACCCAGTCAAAGCCAAAGTCCAGTTTGCTTTGCCTGTACACCTATTTCTTTTAACCCCCAAGGCTCATTCCCCACTATATTAATATTGTTCACTCATCTACATTCTAGTGTGTATGGATTATGAATTTGAATATTTTACCTTATCCTAGTAGAGGCAGAAGCGGCTGCGGCGCTCTCCCTGCGCCCTTCTCGAAATTCCCGTTGGAACTCCCTGATAGGAGGCAGCCGACCTGACGGCTCTCCTGCGGGGCCACCCGTGTAACTGTGTACCTGATACTCTTGTAACCTTGCCTGGAAATAAAAATTAAACATAGTATTTGACTAATAGTTAGTATCTTCAGGCAAAACGTAATAAAGTAAATATTGATTTTTATTTGATCCTATTTCTACATAGGTACAATATCCTTACACATCTACACTAATATTATAAAGAGGAAACATTTGTATTTTTGCGTGTAGTTTGTAATGAATAAACTCAAAAACTACTGTGCCGATTTTAAAAATTCTTTCAAAATTGGAAAGCTACATTCACCCTGAGTAACAAAGGCTATATACCGCAGGTGGAGCTGCGGGAAACAGCTAGTTGATAATATAATCATGATAACGTTAAACTAGGATCACAGAATTATTAATAGCTCGGGTCATGATCTCCGCTCTGACGAAAGCTGCTTCACTGTAATAACCATACACTAGGCTCTGAAACCTAAACTAAGTATGTAACAAGGTAGGTAATGCGCTCGGATGAAGGTTCGGAGGGCGAATCAGGCAACAAATATTCTGGGTAGTGTGCAGTAATATATTGGCTTCGAGTTGTCAGCGTGCTGATGACACCTTTAAGGCATCACGAGCGTGAATTGGCTAGTCAACTAAAAAATAAATTGTGTATTTTATATAATTTATTGATAGAATAGACTATTTCGGAGATACAATTTAAACGAAAAAATTCTTAAAATTATATTTATTTTGTTATTTAACTTTAAAGATTTTATAGCGATGACGTCACGCAGCTATAATGGCCATTTCGAACTGCAAGAAAGCAAAAATTACTAAGGTATTAAAAAATATATATGTCAGTGTCAAATGTCAAAGTCAAGATGGACCGCGAACTGCGAGTTGGTTTCTTGTTTGTTTACAATCGCCAAATATCTAGGTACCCCATTTTTCGTATCTATTGCATATTGGCCTGTTGATTGGACTTACTGCCGTCCCTTCATCCGTTGACATCTGATTTTTCAATAATTGGACACCGATTCTTCAATAAATGTATGAATGAATGTAATGAAGATGTAGTTAGGTTATGTTTAATTGAACAGAGATGACATTTGACACGGGTGACAAGTACGTAAAGCGCCTAATTAGCGCTACCAAACAAAAAATATTTATTCACTACCCTGTGCTACCAACCTAAAAAATTAAAAGTGAATAGCCGGAAGTTATCCGGCTACGTCATACGTTAACTTTGCTAAAAAATGAAAGTCATTGAGTTTTCTGCGATTTTCTTTAAAAATACTTGCTTATCTAAAGATCTCCCACCACCTTCCCATGGCTCCTCCAACCATCCGGTTATATGAGCCGAATCGCGGGAGGGCGCGCCGTACTTGCTCTCGGCTCTTTCCGGTCGCGCCTGCTTGATCTCCCTACAAGTTCTCTAATGTGTCCTCTATCTGTTCAGGTCTTCTCCCCTTTCTTGGGGGTAAACGGCACACATACGCCTCGCTTGCCTTCTGCCTAGCCTCGCGGTCGCCGATATCTCCTATTGCCATTGGAGTCTTCGAGTGAAATTGGCCGCCTGTAATCATCCTCTTCTAGGTGTCAGGTGATGCCTCGCTCGAGGCCGCTTCGCACTCTGTACCATCTTTTGGAAAATTCTTTCAATCGCCGGAAGTTCGCCTCAGATCCCACGAGATCGCGGTAGTAGACCGGGCCCACTTCGAGCGGTTCTAAATTATCTAGCATATCCCTACGCGCATCCTCGTAGATGGAGCACTCCCAAAGCACATGGTGCAAATCCTCCGAAACTGCCTCTTCGCAGAAGCAGAGCTCCGTATCGCACAGCTTCATACGGTGAAGCCTGTCCCTGAAACAGCCATGTCCAGACAAGATCTGCGAGGTTTCGTAGTCCGGTTCGACCCAAGTCGCCTTGAGCCGATCCGCCACGTCCGGGAAAAACCGATATGTCTCCCTCCCGTCTTTCGACGCGTCCCAACGCGACTGCCATTCGGTCAGTGCGGACTGGGCAATAGCCAGTTTCGCACGCTGAAGCTCCTCCTTGGTCGTCGCGGACTCTCGTGCTTCCCCGAGCCTACCGGCACGGCCCACCTCGATGTCGGCCGGCAATACGCCTGCCAGAACCGGCAAAGCAGCGGTGCTCGTCGAACGGTACGCCTTGGTCAGAAGGATCAAGGCGGGTCTCTGGGTGCGCAATAGCGCACTCCGCACAACGTACAGTGACGCACGATGGAACCAACTCGCAGCAGCATACGTCACCGTGGCGATGTAAGTGCCCTGGTACAGCACACGTAGTGCCCTGTACCGAATGCCCCAAGAGCTAGCCGAGACTCTCGACATCTTGCCGAAGCAATTTGCCGCGCGTTCCCCTATCGACAACGCGTGCTGCGCGAACGAATGACTCGAGTCGACCACCACTCCCAGGACCGTAGCTGACGCGACACTCTTGATAGAGGCTCCACCGAACCTGATGACAGGCGGCCTCTGGAATTTCCCCTTTAACGTCATGGTTGCCGACTTACCCGGCGCAAACTCCAGACGATTCCTCTCTCCCCACTGGCCGACGAGCTCTAAAGTCGCGGAGGCCGAGGCCTCTATGCTCGCACGGGATTGAGCCTCGATCAAGATTGTCACGTCATCGGCGTACGCCACGATCCTTACCCCCGCCGGAAGCGGAAGCCGAAGCAAGTCGTCCATGAGCACGTTCCATAACGTAGGTCCCAGCACCGATCCCTGCGGGCAACCCATCGTTGCTGTCTTCCACAATACCTTCCCTCCGACGAACATACCGATACGGCGTCCAGTGAAGTAGTCCACCAGCATCTTAAAGATGTTTGGCGGGCATCCTCCCCTCTTCGCCTTCAGCAATATCATCGGCCACCAGGCATTGTCGAACGCACCAGAGATGTCTAAGAAAATCACCTGAACATATTTCGACGAACTCTCACGAGCCACACCGAAAATAGTCTTCAACGCTGACACCGTCGACCGACCCCGTGTGAAGCCGTGCTGGCAGTCCGAGAGACCCGTGGTCATCTGCGGGGCGCACCTGATTAAAACTCGTTCTAAGATCTTACCAAAGATCGGCAGCAGCGTGACGGGGCGGTACGCTTTCGGGTCGGTAAGCGGCTTGCCGTTGCCTTTCGGCAAGACAATCAGCCTACCGTCCTTCCACACGTCCGGAAAACATCCCTCCCGGACGCATCGCCTAATCACTTCGGAGAACTCTACCGACGCGGCTTTCCAGACGTGCTGGATAATTCGAGCGCTAATCCCATCGATACCCGGAGCAGTGTTAGGGAGATCCTTAACTATGTCCCCTACGATCTCGTCTGACGGAGAAGGGGCATCCTCTCCTGACGGTGTGAACGAAGCCACAAGCCGCACCTGTCGATGGTACCCGGTGTCTTTAGACATATCGTCGTCCGGACACAGGGCGCTCATCAGACTGCGCATGGCCCCGTCCACGTCCTCAGCATGACCTTCCGCGTACTTGGTGCCGTTTATGACATTACTAGGCGGTCTTTGCCGGCCGCTCGCGACGCGGTACGCCTGTCCCCAAGGGTCCAGGTTTCCCGAGTCAGCGATGTTTCTAAAGTGCGTAAGTTGCGCCTCCTCCATGGCCGTCCTATACCTACTCCTATGCACATGGAACTGTTCCCGCGCAGCCTCCTCCACGTACCCCCCCGTCCTACGGAGGGACTGCCAGCGTTTCCGCAACCTATTGTTCTCCGCGCGCAGCCGGCTGAGCGTCGGAGTCCACCACTCGTAGCTCTTACCCGTGTCACCGGGTTTCACTACTCCCAGGGTCTCTCTCGCCGTACGTAGTACCATATTGGTGAATTGCGTACAGACCTCTGTGGCGGGGCGGTTCCATTTTATATCACCTACACGTCCGTGTATGACACGCTCGAAGCACTCCCAGTTCACTCCGCGATCCCGCAGTCTTATAGGCTCCTCCAGCGGTGCTTGACTAATGTAATCTGTTCCATATGCCTATTCCTCGAAATGGTTTACGAATTAGACATTTTCATGAAAAAGTTTACTAGCCAATTGGCTTTAAGGACCCTATCGCACTTGTAACCACACTACACAACTCATACCTTCATACAATGGGGCTGAGAGCGTCTCAGAGAGTTGGAGGCCGGCTGCCAAAGCCGCGGAGAAACTGAGGCGGACGAGGCCCGAAGCACCGCTCCCAGATAGACCTCACCATACCTGGCACCGCCACACAACTCTTACCTTCATACTATGGTGCTGAGAGCGTCTCAGAGAGATTTGGAGGCTGGCTGCCGAGGCCGCAGAGGAACCGAGGCGGACGAGACCCGAGGCACCGCTCCCAGACAGACCCCACCACATCCGGCACAGCCACACAACTTTTACCTTCATACTATGGTGTTGAGAGCGCCTCAAAGAGTTGGAGGCCGGCTGCCGAGGCCGCGGAGGCACCGAGGCGGACGAGGCCCGAGGCACCGCTCCCAGACAGACGCCACCACACTTGGCGCCGCCACACAATTTCGTCGAACAGCTGTTGATGTTGCCACCGCTGTTTGATGATACGGAAGACACTCCTGGAAAAGTTAAATAAAACTTAACTTCAGTAAGTGAGAAAATCGCGGTGTAATCCAAAGGATTCTAGTTTTTGTCCAATTGATAGGTAGTTAAAAAAGAAAATTTAAAACGCGCTATATAAAAAGGTTTGTTCGTTGATCGCGGTTAGGGTTGCCAGGTCGCCAAACTTAATAGCCGGACAGATCAGCCAGTTTGGCCGGACGTTTGGCTAAAACGGCCGGATACCCTACATTATTGAGGATTTTGTGTCTCAGTATTTAAAGCTTTTTTGATTATTACCATAAATCTTGTCAAATTAAATAAAATGTAAAAAGCCTAACAAAAGCCGGACAAGCTGGACACCGTTTATTTTGGCCGGATACTCAATTAAAAAGCCTAACTATGTCCGGCTTTATCCGGACGCCTGGCAACGCTAATCGCGGCCCACATGCTGCATCCTCATTCTGTCATTTGGTAATTTAGATTATGAAAGGTGGTGGAAATCGAATGAGTCTCAATTTATAGTGATTGAATACCTATACGAAAACTGTTACAATTACCAGACAGGGAAGACTCGCCGCTGGTGACCGAGTACAGAGATGCCGACGCAGGCACCGACCGCGCCCCCACGGAGTAAGATGACACTGAACCTGGCACGCCCCATGCCTTGCCGTTGCTGCCAGAAACCTGGAAGATGGAGACAGAATACTGATCAGTAATCATCATTCACTCATAGTGTGGGTAATATATTACTTGAATCCTCCGCCGTCAGAGTCGTTAATGATTACTTAGCAAATTCTTCAATCTGAGAGTACCGAAAGTTGACCAATGAGTATAAAAAAATTCTTCGGAGAATTTTTTAGTTAGTATGCCGTAGAGTTATGCCGGAAGCGATTCAAATCTCTTTCGGCCAAAGCACAAAGTAGATGCCAAAGTAAAGAGGAGAAGTCGCATTTATCTATTCTGTTTTACGTTCTGACCATGACGGTTATGGGGAGATTGGCATTGTTTCAAAAATATAATACAAACTAAGAACAATTTAGGAAAACCGAAGGCAAGCAGAGGAAACAGTTTACCTAAATTGTTTGTCTGAATTGTTATCCTCAACTCATCACGTACGAGTAGGTAAGTACTTAAAATACGTTGATACATAGTGTAGAAGGTGACGATCTTGATGTCGAAGAAAACACACAAAATACCAGAAAACTTTCTTTATTCACGTGAACGCGTACAATGTCGTAGGAGCCGTGCGGTGTGGCCCACGAATGAGTTAGGACTAAAAAACTCACTGACATGTAACTAAATTGTGACTGACATTTCGATATGTACCCTAAATATGACTGATTCGTAAATCAATTGAAACCATCGCTAACACATACGAGTAGGTTATGTTGAGGATCAAATTATGGCGTTTAATAGGTACAAAGGTACAGCTGTCCGCCGCTCAATGTCAAAATATCACTTTACAAAAGTATAAGCGTAAAAAGTTAACAAATGGACAGATAACAAGGTTCGTGTAATATTTACTTACTTCTAGACTTCTAGTGTTGTATTATGTCCTACGACACCATTTATTTCTCTCCTACGACACGCACCGTAGGTACGTGGTTTACAGTAGGTATGTACCTACATATCTACCTAATGTATTAGGTCCTTACATAAGAAATCGGTGTTTTGTCGTACTGGCCACTTTAATCACAAATTTCTCCTCTTTGGTTAGGTATTCCAAATTCAAATTTATACAGCTATTTCCACATGTTTCGTAAACCGTTATTCATTTGTATTTTTTCTTCTGTTTTTTTCTGTTTGCGGCGCTCAGTTTACAAAATGGAAAACTTGAAATATCGCGTTAATTACGAGTATGAGTTCCACCGTGGCACCAGTGCTGCGGAAACGGCTCGAAGGGTTAATGATGTGTATGGCGGTCGTGTCGCAAAAGAAACACAGTGCGTTTTTGGTTCCAACGTTTTCGTTCTGGAAATTTCGACCTGCAGAACAAGCCCCGTGGACGGCCGGAGCCCCAAGTTGACAATGAAGAATTGAAGGCTATTGTGGAAGCGGATCCATCGCAAATTACGTCTGATGTAGCTGCAGGATGCGGTGTTAGTGATAAAACTGTTTTAATCCACTTGAAGCAGATTGGGAAGATTAAAAAGCTTGAAAGGTGGGTGTGAGGAATTGAGTGAAGAAAAATGGCAAACGCGCGTCGACTGCTGCGTTACATTACTTGGCCGGCACAATAATGAAGGGTTTCTTAATCGAATTACCTGTGATAAAAAGTGGATTCTCTACGATAATCGGAAGAACTCGTCGCAATGGCTGGACCCTAGCAAGCCAGCCAAATCCTGCCCCAAGCGAAAATTGACCCAAAAAAAGTTACTTGTAAGCGTTTGGTGGACTAGTGCTGGTGTCGTTCATTACAGTTTTCTCAAATCTGGCCAGACGATTACGGCAGACTTCTTTTGTTAGCAATTGCAAACCATGATGGATTAGCTAGCTGCTAAACAACCGAGGCTGGTCAATCGCTCTACGCCACTGCTGCTTCACGACAACGCTAGACCACACACTGCACAACAGACCGCTACCAAATTAGAAGAGCTTCAATTAAAATGTCTAAGACACCCACCGTACTCCCCGGACCTTGCTCTAACAGTATATACCATTTTTTTCGAAATTTGGATAACTTCTTGCAAGGGGAAAAATTCAACTCCGATGGGGCAGTCCAAACCGCCGTCAAAGATTTTATTGATTCCCGTCCGAATGGTTTTTTTAGTAAAAGGATCAATGAACCACCTGTGAGATGGCAAAAGTGCATAGATAACAATGGTTCATACTTTGATTAAATAAATAAATTAAATTAAAAATAATTGACATTATTGGAGTTCCTCCTATACAAAACGCCAATTTCATATGTAAGGACCTAACAATTTGTCCCTTCCCCTTAACGACACGGACAGAAAAGGGAGTGACCCAATAACAAGGCTGTGATGCTCGTAACTAAGGAGTCTAATTAATGACTTGTATTAAAAATACACACCTGCCAACTCTTGCTAGTAACAAGCCGTGGCGCTTGCCTCAGCCGGAGTATCTTGGCGCGGCAGATGACACACCTCAGCGGCAGCAGTCGCTGGCTGACGGCCATCTGGATCGTCTTCACGAAGCACCGCCGGCAGACCACGCGGTGCCCGCATGGGGACGTCTGCATCGTCGCTTTCGCGTTTACACATATTACGCACTGGAATAGAGTAATTTGTTTAATTTAAAATGTAGTTTTAGGTGAAATTCAAATTTATAAGTATTGATTGAAATTTTGTAAATTTACGGAAATTTTCAATTCAGTTCAATTCCTTTATTGTCTCGCATGGTATTATAATTGATCTTATAGGTAATATAGATTACCATGGATCATCATGGACCCTGGCAGGACACTACAATTTTACGATCTCATGACCTCAATGTTACTTAATTTAAAAATACTTCTTAAGAGCATGTATGTCAATAAAATTTAAGTAGACATAACTATTTAACAAATAAAATTTATCAGGAAATTATAAATGTCAATATTTAATCCATCAATTAAAAATGTCAGTATTTAATATATCATATTCACATTTTAAATTGTCAAAAGTCGGTGCACAGGCATACTGGCTAATAGGCTCAAAGCATTATTATAATGTCATTAAGTAGACAAATCATACATTGAACAATCTACTTACGAAATAAATAAAATGTCAAAAATTATTTTTTATTACTCAGTTTCTTCAAAAAATTCTTCTGTGTTATAATAATATTTGTCAAGCAGATATTCCTTTAATTTATTTACAAAAATTTTGTATTTTTTCCCGCTGTAAATTGAGGAGATTAATTCCAATTTTCCGTAAATTTAAAATTTACCTAAGTTTGCTGGAATATTTTGAAAGTGTTCGAAAATTATCGAGATCAGCACATCCATATTTGTTGCTGATGGGCCCACTGTAGTACTCTGGGTTTAGTCTGCGCTATACATGAGTTGATATGTACGCAAATACCTAGCATATAATTTTATTGATTTATTCCCTTTTGTTTTTAATTTAAAATTTAAAATCACCAGTAATCCAATCAGCGTATCAGATTTCAATATTGTGCAATTAAATTCGCTTTGCAGGTAAATGACAATAAAATTAAATTTTACCTTGAACTCTTACAAGGTTAATACAAATAAGTGTATAATATAGACATGCAATTATATCTGTAAACAAATATGTTGGTTTCTATAAAAACAAAGTGCAATAGGTCTGTGTTAATGAAGAATAATTTGCAGGCTTCCGTTAATGTGACGCAGTGTAAATTTTGCTATATTGTAAACAATGATAATGTAGAGTCATAGGCTAAAGCGGGCCGTCTATATTATTAAAGTTACGTTAAAGTACGCAAGTACCATTAAATATTGTGTGGTGAAAGTAAACGATATTCGAACCCACGACATGAGGGACACTCCTTCTAAACCATAGAAGCCAGCTGTCTTGCAACGCCTTACTTTGAAAAAAACAGTAACACTTACTTAGCGGTATGATTCTCGCGCCTCTAGAGATAAAGGCCTAATTCAAGATCTGGCGACCGTACAGGGTAATATCATGGACTTAATAAATTTTTATTAAGTCCAGGGATAATTTGAAATCAGCCGCATTTTCGCTACACCTACGTTTTTTCTTCGGGCATTTCATGATCATACTAAATCCGAGTTTGATTTTGAAGCTATGGATTTGTTCCGTTCGTTATTTATCTTCTAGTTCATCATCATTAGCATCCTTGGAAGAGAGTCCATTAGCACGCATATCGTGCTTTTCTCTCTATATTCTAGAATATAGACTGGCAAATATATTGGGTTAGTTATGTATGTTATGGTAGAAGATATAGCTATTGGCTTACCTCTTCCTCGGGTGACGACGCTAATTCGGGCTCATTCTCTTCTAGTTTATTGAGCAATTTGTCCTGAAACAAACAAACATCAACTGTTTAGTTAAGTATTACGCTACTATGTCTATCGCAGTAGTCCAGGGCAGAACTCTACCTGAGTTTATTTCTTATACTAAATCCTAACACAGTAATAAGAGTGTGTAGGTACATGTAGTATATGTTGTAGTAGCGTTAACCAAAGTAAAAAAAAACTAAGTAGGTAAGATGTGCCTTAATTTTTTTTATATCGAGGAAAAAACGCTTGACTTTTTAAATTGGTGTTTTTTTTACCGTAGCTCATTTCTACCCTAAAGTTGGCTGGAAGAAATTGCATTAGCGATAAGTCCGCCTTGTATTTAGTTGTATTGTAGTCGAGCGCGACCCGCGTATTCGTAGATAATGCGCGTGTCAAGCGACAACGAGACGCGACCACTATTGGATTGGTCGCCATTTAGTGGCATTTTCTAATTCGAGCTCCTCCGTGCTTCAGAAAGCACGTTAAGCCGTTGGTCCCGGTTGTTATCGATAGATGGCAATCGTGACGCTGTGTCAGTCAGGCAATCGAGATGCTAAAAAACTAAGTAGGTATAAAAAGATCGAGGATAAAACTCTTACATCAATGGCAATCGGATTAAATTGAAATCGCTAATTTTCTACCATAATGTATTGGGTGGACGAGTAAGCTGAAATCCCCGAGAGCCCACTTTTGAGTAGAGCTGGTAGGTAAACGGGTCACGGCAGAACGAAAACCACCTCTGTGAAGCTGTAATTCGACATACAAGTAAGTGGTTATTTGTAAGTGGGATAAGTCCGCCATTGTACTTTTGTTTTGCCATGCTTGTGTATGTAAATTAAGTACTTGTGTTTTGTACAATAAAGATATACAAACAAACAAAGTTAATTAACGATGAAGAAATATTGGGGTTCTATTTTTAATTATCAACCCCAAAATACGTTAAACTTTCTTAATTTACTCGTTCGTTATCGTTATAGTTATGATATTCACCTTAACATCGGAAGTGGTGCGGAATAACCTGCTAACGAGATAGCGACAAAGGTCTAGGTTTTAATTAACTCGGTTACCCAATGAAATGCACGTTTTTTAGTTATATTTATTTACAACTAGCTTTTTCCCGCAGCTTCGCCTGCTTCAAAAAGTAGCCTATGTTTGACCCCTGGTCTTCAACTACCTATATCCATACCAAATTTCATCAAAATCCGTTCAGCGGTTTCGCTGTGAAAGCATAACAGACAGACAGACAGACTTTCGCATTTATAATATTAGTATGGATAGTATGGATGGATGGTACCTATATGGTTAGTAAGTTATAGAGCCAAGTACTTGGTGGAGGAAGATGGTCACTAGGACCATGTGCTTTCTGATCAAACTTAGGACCCCATCCGTAAAATATGGTTTAGGATTCTCTATTATGGTATTAGGTTATGGAAATCAGACAACAGTCACTTCATTGTAATAAGTCGCTCCGGTAGAAGTAACAGAAGCTGCATTTGGGAACACACGCTCGGATTATGATGATGATCTAAGCGACATGAGCTCAAATATGCCGACACCACCTTATGTAAAGGTATTAGATACCTATTGAGGTATTACGAGACAAAGAAATACTTAAATGAAATTTTAATTAGGTACCTCTGAAACAATTATCAGATAATATCTCCATATATATGGTTTGATAAGAGAGCTTTAGTTTTACTGGATCACGAACAGAATTAATTTTCAGTTACTCAGGTAATTACTAAGATTAGCTGGAAGACATTGCAATAGCGATTATATTTATGTTATGTTTATGTTACTCCTGTATCTCCTTTGCACTCAATTGTTTTATTTTAATTTTTTAAGGTTATAAGTTTTATTTTATTATTAGTATAGTTTTTAAGTTGGTAAGCTTATTTCTATTAATAATGTTTTTGAAATAAAGCTCAAATGTCAAAATAATAAACAAGTTGTTTAGGTACTTTTGTAATTGGTACAATAAAACGTATAACTCATATTAATTTACTGAGATATAAATAGATATATATGTAGGAAAACCTTTAACACACATTATAAACGTAGGTACTTTGGCTTATTATAAAAATAGAGTTCTGAGATGATTCAAGTACCTGCTTACGGGAAAACCCTTGCTCCAAACTAGTTTCACCTTGAATCAAGTCAGGTTCTGTTCAATTTATATCCTTACAAAAATGTTGAAGAATGTTTTTTATAAAATCCGAAATATTTGATATTTTAATTTGGGTGTCACTTACGCGTCTAACGTCTTACTTAAATCCAAAAATACTTATGAAAAATTTTTAGCATTAAAATCAGGATCATTAGGTGAAACTAAGTGATAAATAAACTTTAGTAAAACATAATTGAGCAAAAGTGTTTAACGGTTATTCTATTTAACGATATGCGGGAGTTTTATAGCCAGAGACACAAATAAGTTAAACGTATTATGTACTATTACTGTTATTTGACTCTACTTTTTAAAACCAACGAAATTTTTACAGTCTATTTAGTAAATGTCCAACTAAACCACTTACAATTTAAATAAAAAATTGAGAACCGATAAAAAATCGGCCTCCCATACAAATCTAGTGATCAGCTGACATGATGTCGATCATTTTTTCGGTTTTCACTTCCGGTGTTTAAAAAGTCACCCTGTATAATAAAAAATCTATCAACACTTTGAATGTGCTAAATTACCTTAGATTACCTCCCATCGTATCATTGCAACCATAACAAGTTGAGGTAACATTTTGATTTGTTGTACTAATAATATTGATACTGCGAAATCGATTAGTTCTCTTTTTGTATCTTACAGAATCTGTTGCGCAACTGTTGCCGCCATCGAAATCGTTACTGTTTCAGTTGTTAATTTAGTTGCTAATCGTTCTTGAAACGCTTTGCAGTCAGAAGACGAGAAGTACGAGTCTTGATATAAGTTGCTATTGTGATAAATACGTGAAAATTTCCGCCTGCGAGTGCAGTAGCATATACGGTGTTGTTCTGTGCGAAGCCGGTGGATTAAAAAAATTGTGGTATTATTTTGCGAGAGTGAATTGTGGTCGTTTTATTGTGTCGGGGAAAACGCGGGAAATGCCCGTGTAGGGAAATGGGTCCTTGTATTTTGAGATGACGTTTTCCAAGTGCAGTGTTCGTTTTTTTAATAGTAGGGATTGTTGGCAACATGCTGCCGAGTGCTTCGGCGTCCTGTCGGATAATGACCATATTTGTGGGTAAGTTTTTCAATGTGATGATTTTCGAAGTGAAAATTAAGAAAGCCACCGGATAAAATTCTAGTTAATAGACGCTGCTACTTACCGAAGCAAACGGTTTATAACAAATATTCAATTTTTTCTCTCTGTAAGCAAATAATATAGGTGTAGAAGTTTTTGAGACGTACATTTCAGCGCCAATAATCTGACATTTTGATTACCCGAAATTTGAATACCTACCCAGCTCAGTAGCACTAGCTAGGAAGTCGAATAAAAGCTAATTAAAGTGAAAAACGACGACGCGACTTATAAAAATCGTTACAGTAACGAAGGAATATTGTCATGATACAAGCACATAACCCTCCTTTTTTGGCTTCAACGCATTCGAAAATTCGGTAAAGACATAACGTTATTGTGAAATCAAGAAGAGAGACCACGGATCCTCCTTTGCAATCAATCAATGAATTATTTCATTGTGGATCATATATGTTGTACAAGGTGGAAAGAGTAAATATAGGTACCTATAAGATCGATGTCCCACCGCTAAGGTCATACAAAAGTATTTATTAATTCACCTATGTATTTAGGGGAAGATACCTAATAGGATCTATGGAGATAAATGTATCCAAGCATTTACATCTGGATATTAAGTGTAAGTCGACTGAAGGGAATATGAAAAACTAACATTGACTCTATTCATATTTTGAAACCACTGGCGATATTATTAGTGTACATAAATCAAGACCTTTATTGTAAAAATATTAGTGAACCCCGAGAAAAAAACTCTCTCATGGAAATCTAGTGATCAGCTGAGCTGACAGGATTTTGTATTGGAGGTCGAAAATTTTTCTTTGGTTTTCATTTGTTTTATTATTGGAAGTGGTTTAGTTCTATATAGCCAATGACGCAGAAATATTATACTAAACAACGTACCATTGGTTTCAAAATAATTCTGTAAGGACACATTTTAAGATTTGTTGACAAATTATTACTATAGGTCAATTTATTTCCTTAGGAATTGGTAACGCTAATAACATAGGTACCTTGACTATTTTAAAACGTTCGTGGACTGATAATTCCGTCATCACGCTATTTGAAGGTCCCGTTTGATATTATTTTATTATATCATCAAATATTGCAATATGTCAACAGTGAAATAACCATATACTCAGATAAAAGAAAATACATTGACGAAGTGAATCTACGTTTGTACATTATAATTATCAGGCCACTAGATGTCTGAAGTTGGACGTAGTTTTTCACATAGAAATATGAATGAATTAAAATGTAAGGGTCTCCCTGAGAGATTTCCCACCTAACAGATTTAATGCAGCCCGTTCGAGGCACATTATGATGAAAAATTCTTAAAATCAAAGATGAAATCCAAATTAGTTTTGAGTCATAGGTCACGTAATCAAGTACATTTTGATACCTACTTCCAATGTTTGACTGATATAGAATCAAGAGAATGCTCTTAGCTTAACATTACCTAAGTCAGCAAATAGTTATAAATATTTTTCTGGTGAAAAATAAACTAATTATAAGTAAATAAAATATACATACACAACAATAGGGAGGGCACATATTGGAAAGGTGATCGGCAAATTTGGCACTACTTAATTTAATTCTGGAGTGTTTTTATTAAATGTATCGATAGCTCACTAAAAATCGGTGTACATTATGAGTCATTAATTTCTAAAATAACACTCACACACAAGTACTCGTATGTTCAACCACCCAATTCTGAGAAACAATTAGTCTGCACGTAGGAGGAAGGCCCACTTTATTAAGTCTCCCCATAGATTGAAAACACAATCAGCAGTTGCAATAAGACCGAAAATGCTGACTCCATTAAAAGTGAAGTTTGTTTATAATATTTTTAATGTACAAAACACAATTAAATAACATACAAAAGCGTGAAAAAACAAAAGTACAATGGCGGTCTTAAAGTACTTGACGTCACGAGAAAATTGGTGGAAAATCTATGAAAAGTTGCAGACAGATTGATATTGGTGCGGTGTGTGGTATGATAATGCTATAAAATCATACCATAGATAACTTGTCTGAGTAAATTAAGACAACATGAGCAGGAAATCTAGATAATAATAGCCTATTATGGTCAGTGGGTACAATCATAGTAAGTACGCTTTGAAGAACAAAGGATGTAATTCAAGTTTATGTGACGACAATTTTATAAGAATGAATATGCTGCCGCAAATAACTGTATGAATATAAGGCTTTAACTCTCGGCTTCGCATCCCAGGAGAACAGTATTTTTTCCGGGATGAACTCTAAGCACTTCTCGGTACTCCTAAATATATGTACTTTTATATGCGAAATTTAAGGACGATTGGTTCAGCAGCCATATTTTTGAAATATATGACTCGAATGAAAATTGTCCGACTCACCGATTATGACGAATGAAAAATCATTCTAATTATATTAAAGGAAAATGTGTCATACTTTTCAAAGACGAAGCCGTGAGCAACAGCTAGTAGATATCTAAATGAAGTTTGTATTACGAATCGTATCTATTTCCTATAGCGACTGTAGTTGTGCCATTAGGAATATTTATCTAGGATAACTCAGTTGTGTTATGTTTATGCTTAACTTAGTTAGTTGTGCATAGCAGTTGGTCCATGAGGAAGACGTGGATTCCCACAGTAGATTGCCGGCTGCCATTTGGTAGTCGTTAAAAGGAACCACGTGAGAGGCCGAGAGGCGATTCCGAACAACTCTGACAGCAGGGTGTACATGGTCGATAGACAATGAACCTACACGAAATGATGATAATGAGTAGATAAAACTTGAAGAGGTCACGAACAAACAAACTTACAAACTGACTTTTATTATAATATTCGTAAGCATAGTTTTAAGATTAGGATAAACGATATGTTCACTAATTTATCTCGTAAATCGCATATTTACCTAAATACGAGTAAGATAGTTTTAAACTTTTTTCAGGTGTGTCCGAAATATGTTTCATGTCGGCACCAGTAGGCCAATGTTTCTATTGCTGTCCTCGAGATGACACCATCGACATACAATATAAGCTCTTTACAAGGTAAAAAAATACTTATTCTGTTTATAAATATCGCTTCCCACTGCTCAACTAATAAATATTAAAAATAGAGAATTCTGAATATGTATTTTTTAATTAAACTTTGTTGTTTTTAATGTTTGTGTATTACTTGCATCCAGTTTACGCATAGATTCATGCACGATACCAATTATAAACGCTTATCTTAATTTGCAACATAGTGTTAAAATATCAAACGTATTAAATTATTTTCAGGGCTAACAGTAGGACATTCCAAATAATCCCAGTGGGCGACTCTCCGACCCTGCGCCGAACTAATTTTGATGTTAGGATCCCCACGATCATATACTTGATGGGGTTCTCCGAAGCTACGACGGGAATTAGCACCACCACACTTAGAAATGGTAAGCTATCTTTATACCTACGAATAAGTTATGAGAATGGCCACTACACATGCCGGATTATGGTCCTCTTGATTTTGGTTTCCTTGTTAAAGGATAACGAAGGCTAGCCTAGTAACGCGTAATCCAGGACTGTAATGTTGCCACAGTGTTGAAATTTTTTTAAAACATCTTTGAATATAACTAAAATAAAAAAAAAAAACTGGGCAAGTGTAAGCTGAGGACGCATCTATTGGGAAACACGCTCGGGTGAAGAAGAACAGATTTCACCTTTTTCAGCCACAAGACGCTCTCAGCTGGGCTAAAGTACGAGTTTACATAAGTTTTCTGTAATCTGTGGACACATGCTTTTCCCATATATTTTCGTATGTTAGAGAGATTTGCCATCTTGATAGGATCTTTTGTCATCGCTATGTTGTGATTTCACTCTCTTTGGAATATTATTGATAATGGAATCCGCTATAAGACAGACAGAAGAACAAACATAAACTGAGGCCTGAAGAAGAGATAAACTTTTTCTCTTATTCGATTTTTTAGATACTCACTATACTTATTCAAATTTTGGACTAGATACCACAAGCTCTTACGAAATTTGATACTCTTCGGAGCTGAAACAGTTTGTTTGAATTAATAAATAATTTGTTTCCTTTTCACATTATACTTATTATTAGAAGACTTTTAAATTGTTAATGACAGAAATTTAAATAGTTAATGTGTTAATAATTTTGAACGTATGTTAATAAATTAAAATGAGAGCATTTTTATTGATTTCAGCTTACTTAGCTAAGGGTGCATACAATTTCATAGCAGTCGACTGGTCACGCCTCATTGCATTTCCGTGGTAAGTTATTCGATTTTCAGTCAGCACATCAGTAAATAGTTTACATTTCAGCCGCAGTCAGGCCACTGCTGGATATAGCCCTCTCCCAATGATTTTCTGAATTATCGGTTGTAATCGGCCTGTATCTAGCCTGCACCTTTTTACAGGTCTTCTGACTATCAGGTCGATGGGTGTCCAACGCTGCCCACCGCACATATCTCGGGTATTGCCCGTTTATTATTTCTAGTCCAAGTATGTGATTCTGATTATTTTTTATTTTATGTTAAATTTTTATCAAAATTTTTTCTTACTATTATAATTAATATTTTATTACTCTTCTGTTTTCGAATATTGTCACATTAAATTAAATTATTTTAATACGGTTTTCTTACTCTTGTTTGATAAACATGAACGTGACCTACATAAATACAGAGATTGTAAACATAAATTCACTCAACGAAGTCAGTATTTACTTTGGGAATGTTACAAACTCGTTACGTAACAGAAATTCCGAATATGGGAGCGTTCCATAAATCTGTACTTGGATGCCCGCCATCTAATAAATAGCGCCCCCACTCAAAATATTTACTAGTTTTCGGTAGAGAAGCGCAAAATTCTTACTGGTTCAACGATTTTTTTTATACAATTAAGTAGGCAAAAAGGCATACGGCCCATCTGATGGTAAGTGGTCACCGTAGCTCATGGACGGGACGCCCGCAACACCAGGGGCATCAGGTGCGTATTGCCGACCCTTGAGAAATCCTTTAACGCCCTTTTTGAAAGACCCCGTGTTGTAATCTTCTGGAAAAACCATGTTGATTGAATATGTTTAAAGAAGTTATTGCTAAGTTATTTTGAGGTTAAGGCGTTGATTATTAATACCAAATATGGCAGCAAATCCAACGATGGTTTCCAAATTCGATTTAGACATTAGGGTTTAAAATATAGGTTTTGTTCCTGTTTTCTCAATAATAGTCTTGCCTACTCTTGAGCATTGAGGCTATTTTCATTTATATCATGTAAATATTCTGCAGACCGTGTCTCTGAAACCGTGAGTTATTCGAAGTAGAGTTTTTCAAATGTGATATTTTCACCACCCTAATTGTAACTTTCAGTTTTTATGTGTTCCTGTACTGCCTCTGTGGTCCAGTTGTTAAGGCCTTTGACCCAGAGGTAGCGGGTTCGATTCCCACGGGAAGCATTATTTGTTTAGTTGTTTCCATTTTGGTTAGGACATTGCAGGCTTGAATTACTTGATTGTCTGATAATAAAGATATTCCGTGCTTCGGAAGGCACGTTAAGTCATTGGCCCGGACTGCCATTTAGTTGTCATTACATAACATCATGATTATATTGGTCTGGTTTCCCTATTGAAAAGGGTTACCAAGCCCAGACGGCAGTCGCTCCAATGTAACCAGTACTGCCAAATCTAGGACCATGATTCAAGCGTACCCTGGGCTCCGAAGCGTCAGCTGACGGCGTACGTATACACGATAGGATGAAGAAGAGATTTTCTGTGTTCTTGTGCAGAGTTGTTAAAAGTTACGGATTATTAAGTCTATGGTTGTACTGCTGTTTAAGTACGCTGTTGTTAGCCATAGAGGAAATTATATTTAACAATTTACATAATTTCCTATCGAATTCGATCTAGGACGTGGGGCGCACTATAAGTTTCCGGAATGAATATGAAAAAATACTATTAAAGGTACAAAATGAATTTATTGTTTTTCAAAATAATCTCCCTTGGCGTCTATGCACTTTTTCATTCGATGAAACCAGTTTTGAAAACTTTTGTGCTACTCCTCTGTGGTGACCTCTGAAACGTGTTTTTCATACTCCTCGACAGCCTCTTCTGGTGATGAAAATCGTTGACCGCGTAATTGGTTCTTAATTTTTGGGAACAGAAAAAAGTCACAAGGTGCCAGGTCGGGTCTGTATGCAGGATGACTCATGAGTTCTACATTTTTCGCCTTCAAAAAGTCGTTTGTCTGTCTGGCCGTGTGAGAACTAGCATTGTCGTGGTGCAGGATGATACGGCGTTTACGGTTATTTTTACGGAGTTCGTCAATAACTTCCGGCAAACAAATGGTCGTGTACCAGTCACTATTCACTGTACGACGATTCTCTAAAGCAACAGTAGCCACGTGTCCAGTTTTATTAAAAAAAGAAGCAATTATCCGCTTAGATGCACTTTTCACGCGCGCCACTTTGGTTGGTTTCGGCTCATCTTGAAAGACCCATACGCTCGATTGCTGCTTTGTTTTGGGATCGTAGCAATAAATCCATGTTTCGTCACCTGTTACTATGTCCCACACCAAATTTGACGCACCTTCGTTGAATCTGGTAAGCATGGCACTGCACCAAGTGACGCGGTCCGTTTTTTGAGCCTCGGTCAAGTTGTGTGGGATCCACCGCGAGCACAGCTTTCTCACACCCAAATGTTTGTGTAGGATTAATTGTATTTGACTCATGCCTATTTCTAAGGATGCGCGAATTTCATGGTAGGTCACATGCCTGTCTGTTTCAATCATACGGCGCACAGCATTGATGTTTTTGTTGGTCACAGCGGTGGACGGCCGACCATCGCGAGATTCGTCACTGAGATTGATACGACCATGCTTGAATTCTGCAAACCAGCTATAAACAGTTGTCTTGCATGGTGCTTCATTGCCAAAAGCTGTTTCAAGCCGAGCGATGCTCTGTTGAGCTGTCAAATTACACTTAAAATCATAGAAAATCATACTACGAAAATTTTCCCGAGTTAAATCCATGTTGATGCAGACACACAAGTTTTTAAATGGCGCCACAAGGTAAAAACAAACGACAGTCAGATGAAACAAACTGCATTCTACAGCCAAAGAGTTCTATTTTCAAATGTTGCAATAAATTTTTAAATATTGTTTATGTAAGTGGCCAGTTCCGGAAACTTACAGTGCGCCCTATGTATTATTTTCTATGAACTTTCTGTCTTTCAGGTACGTAACAGCAGTAAGGAATTCGCGCTACATGGGTCAGCAACTGGCGACTTTCATCGAGTTCCTGGACAGAGAGGGAGTCAGGGCGTCTTCTGTGCATGTGATAGGGTTCTCGTTGGGAGCTGAAGCGGCAGGGTTCGCGGGGAAGGAATTGAGGAGGAGGGGATTGAGGTTAGGAAGGATCACAGGTGCGTTTACATGTTTACTGGTATTGGATTATTGGGATCCCCTACTGGATTTAAGTGAAGGTTATAGAGGGGAAAACATATTGAGAAAAGAACGTCATTTTGATGCTCTTTGAGAAAACACCACCACTCAGAATATGTGGTATTCCGATGAAGTGGGGAGTGCTGTGACCACAGGACTCTAGATCTTTTTCTGTGGCTGTGTTAGATATGCACCAGTACCTTTTCCACAGAGATTGTTGTAGCGGAATTCAGATTTTTCTTTTTGTATAATAATAGAATTGAAAGTATAGAAACCTACCATTGAACGGGATAAATCAAGACTTAGATAATTAATCAAAGGGTCATGAGTAGGAGATACTCGTACGTAAAATCTTTATTGTACATTAGAGGGAAAGACATATCTCCAGAAGTTACTTACTATAAGTACGGTCAATTTTATCTACCGATTATAATGTTATAGGATGATTGAGAAAAAATACTATTTTGCTGAAATTTTGAGTAATGAAGGCTGCCTGGAATTAACTGCTATTGCGATAAGGCCGCCTTTAGACTACTTGTATTTGACAAATGTTTCCTGATCGTGAAATAAAATGTTATGTATTATATAAAAATACCGATTTTGATTTCCAAAATAAACATCTAATTTATAACAGGTCTGGACCCTGCATACCCTGGTTACAAGTTGACCTCCAACGACGGCCACCTGGCCAAAGGTGACGCTATCTTCGTGGACGTCTTGCACACTAACCCTGGTGTGTTGGGGTTTCCGAGGCCCATTGGAGACGTGGACTTCTACCCTAACTTCGGAGAGTGGATCCAGCCTGGTTGCTGGGTTGATGAGCTGATTGTGAACAAGCAATTGGACTATTTTTGTACGGTTTTTTATTTCATTTTTTCAATTTCAGTATAGTTTGTCCACTAAGTGAATTAATCAACCTTCTTTTGCGTCCACAGCTTACGCTTCAGAGACAAGGGTTATGGTACTGGTTATTACAATAAAGCGACTGCCGTTTGACCTCTGTAACTATTTTTATTTGCAGACACAATAAATTGCAGGGATTGTTTACAGGGAAACCAGACCGATACAACATTTTCAGGATACTTAAAGGCATCTGACACAGTCTAATGACAGCCATCTATCGATTATAGACGAACCCAATGCATAATGTTTTAACGTGCCATCCATTTTTACACAGTCACATTTTTCCAGTGTTAAGTTTGTTCCATTAAAATATTTCAAAAGTTTTCCGGCCAGGAAATTGAAAGGCAAACCGGAAGCTTTTAACAGAGAATGGGCTGCTTTCTCTATTTTTGATAAGTTCAGTAGGAGAAAAAGAAAAGGTTAATGAACTCAACAACAACATAGTGAAATTGTTATATTAACAGAAAGGATAATTAATAAAAGTATATTATATTTAAGATTAAAAAAAGAACTATTTTAATACGGTTTTATCGCGTTTATTACTTATTTATTTACACCTGACGTTTCAAACACTTTGCAGCGTTCATGGTCGCAGGCAGACTGAGTTAACATTTGTCTTTGATGTCATAAGATTACAAACTACCGCCTGAATTTTTTATTGGGAACTATTCCGATTCACGCAGTATTGGCTCACAGTATCTAAGGGTCTTGCAGTCTGCTTCCGAGTTTGCGATTTTATTAAGTTAATGACTGGGTCCCAAGCTGGCGGTACCTGCCATCCATCCTCTCTATTGAAATTAGGATGTTTTTTAATTTCAATAGCTTCACGTAACATCCTTGGAATGAATCTGTTTTCCTTTGCAAGGACTTGAGGATTATCAAAACTCATATAGTGGTTGGGTTTGTCTAGAGCATGTTCACAGACTGCAGACTTGGTTGAGCGTCTATTTTTCATGTCAGCAATATGTTCTTTTATACGAGTATTAATGCTTCTCTTTGTTTGCCCAATGTATGATAAACCACAGTCACAGTCAATTTTATAAACTCCAGCATCTTGCAATGGGATATTGGATTTTACAGGTCTTAAAAATTGGTTTATTTTCTTATGCGGCTTGTTATAGGTCTTGATTGAAGCTCGCCTAAGTATGTTACCAATCTTGTCCGTGACTCCCTTTATGTATGGTAAGATGGCAGGAAAACGATCAACTGTGTGCGGCTTGGGTCGACTTCTGTGACATATGTGTGGGAGGCTGAGATTGTTGCTTCTTAAGACAGACTTGACTCGGTGAAGCTCCTCCTTAAGATGGTGGGTGTCACAGATGCCGTGTGCTCTCTGTAACAAAGATTTGCCTACGGTAGCTAACTGACATGGATGATGGTGAGATTTACCGTTGAGATATTTGTCTGTGTGGGTGGGCTTTCTGTACACAGTGTGACTGATACTATTGTCAAGATTTCTAGTTATTAAAACATCAAGAAAGGCTAATGAATTATTGATCTCAGGTTCCATAGTGAATTTAATTTTACTATTAATGGAATTTAAATGATCTAATAAAACAGAGACTTGAGTTTTGGGGAGTACAACAAAAGTATCATCTACGTACCGTTTGAACATCTTCGGCATAGCCAGGGTGCTTGAAAGAGCCTTCTCCTCAAGGTCTTTCATGAACATGTCGGCAACAATGGGAGAGACTGGATACCCCATAGCTACACCGTCAATTTGCATGTAGAATTTGTTTTCCCAGAAGAGATAGCCTGATGTTAAGCAATGCTCAAGTAACTCTGCATACTCTTGAGGTAGATGGTGGTCCTCAAGCCTTCTCTTGACAATATCAATACAGTCATGCAAAGGTAGGCTGGTAAATAATGACTGTACATCAAAACTGACCATTGTGTCTTCATCAGTTAATCGTAGATCTTTAATTAAGCTGATAAAGTGATAAGAGTCCTTGACATTAGTAGTAAAATTAGACGCTCAACCAAGTCTGCGGTCTGTGAACATGCTCTAGACAAACCCAACCAAAATATGCGTTTTGATAATCCTCAAGTCCTTGCAAAGGAAAACAGATTCATTCCAAGGATGTTACGTGAAGCTATTGAAATTAAATAACATCCTAATTTCAATAGAGAGGATGGATGGCAGGTACCGCCAGCTTGGGACCCAGTCATTAACTAAATAAAATAGCAAACTCGGAAGCAGACTGCAAGACCCTTAGATACTGTGAGCCAATACTGCGTGAATCGGAATAGTTCCCAATTAAAAATTCAGGCGGTAGTTTGTAATCTTATGACATCAAAGACAAATGTTAACTTAGTCTGCCTGCGACCATGAACGCTGTAAAGTGTTTGAAACGTCAGGTGTAAATAAATAAGTAATGAACGCGATAAAACCGTATTAAAATAGTTTAATTTAATAAATAACAATCGCGAAAACATAAGAAATCATCAAAAAAAGATTTACTTACTCCTAATTTGTTTATAGAGCTAAACTGGAAGATGTATGAAACTATGCTTAAATTTGTTAACTAAGAGGAAATACTCTACTACCTATCAATTCTCTCTTACTTCTTCTTCATTTTGATAAAATATTCAAGCATTTAGTTGTTTTTAAAGACAGGGATTCCAATTTCTAATTATTTATGAAAATTCATGAAAATCAGTAACGAAGTTACATTTTAAATCTGAAACCAGTAAAATTATAATATTTCTCATGAGACTCAGCAGAAATCCCATTCACATGGTTATCTGTGACTCTATACAGACTCTAGAAACAGATTTTGTTAGCAATTGTTCATAGAAAGTCTGGAAAATGTCCCTAGCGGATAGTAAACTAAGACTTTTAATTCAAAATACCAAAAACTGATGGTAGAGACACTTGTTTATACATGTAGTAGTTTAAACAGATGGCTCATCTGATGATAAATCACACCAAGGCAATAAAGATCATTCATTCATTCGTTCGTTATCATAAACCAATAACTAACTAAATCAATAACTTCTACTAAAATGGTTACTAAAGAGTAGGAAATTTTTCTTGCTCCTTCCTATGGATGCTTGGAGTGTCAAGTGCGCGTTGCCTTGCCGACCATAAAACACTGAGTTCTGTTACAGCCACAGATATTTTATTGAAAAAATCTGTGATTAAAGTTCCACTTAGCACACACTATGTACCCTTTTTCCGCACCAATCCTCACTCCGCTCATTAACCCTAACTTGACGTAGTTGCCGACGTCACAGAATATATAAGTTATCCTAAATCCGGATCACAATACCGAGTTCACATGAAAATCTGAACATAAGTGAGTGACGGAGAGTTATCATATTTGTGTTTATAATAATACTTACACGTAGCAATACACATTTTGTGCGGCAATAAGATGAGAAATCATGTATTTATGGTTCACTGGGTTCACTATCCATTTGCATAAAAAAATTACCATAAAATATATTGGCATATGGTAATTTAAACTAATGATATTTACGCATATTTTTTTTAAATATACAACAAATTAAGCATAATTGTCTTAATCATAAATAAAATCAGCATAATCATATTTAAGCATAAAATTACAAGCATAACTTTATAAAGGCATAATAGTATAACCTAACCTACTTTTCTGGTAGCAAGTCTTTTCTAACTTTCCTTTGTTTAACTATACACTAGCCTAAAAACATTGTGCAAATTATAACTATGTATAAATATATTAGACCTAAATATAATTATGCAACAGTGCATATACTGCTCAAAATCAATTATGCCCAAGTAATATTGTGGCAAAAAAATATGCCAAATTCGTTGTGCCAAAACATTTTAGGAATAAATACATTGTCAACGAAAGTGATCCCTGTATTTATTTAATAGATGCTTTAAGAAGGCAATTTTTTTAAACTGTGATAGAAATTGTTATTTCTTACAATATTCATAAAATAAATTCAAATACTAATCTTATTTTATCTATCCTTGTGAATCCGATGCGTCGTTCCAAAATAATACAGTGTGAACGGGCCCAAAAACTCCGCATATTCGGGAGGCGATCGATGCTCTGACGTCACGGGATACTGCCAGGAGGGGCTCGACACAAAGCCTGATTATCACGTAGCAAAATGCTATTATTAGAATATTTTTGTTTCCCTACCTCGGGCAGTCATATTTTTTTTACTAGGCGATTTTGTGACGCAGTTTGCTATGTCTGGGTGGTATATATAACTTAACAAGGAACAGAATTAATAATAGAACTTACGACAAAAGTTTACCACGACTTAGTTACTAGTTATCTTTATATAGAATTAACATAGCTTTTACCTTATCCTAATAAAATGAGTCTGATATTTTAAAAATAAAATGTCATTCTTTTTTAAATTTTATTTATGTAGTACGTTTAAAATAAGACCAGCTGTTTCCTGCGGTTGTATATCTTCCCAAATAATTAGGCATCTATGCAATCATATTAAACCTCTGCCATATCATATTGTAATCTGGTCTTTACCTTGCTTTAGTACATAGCCACAGATATTTTTTCATAAATTTATGTTAATAATCGAGAGGAATGGAAGAAGCTCCACCGACAAGAGCTCAATTCTTAAAATGACGATGACGTCATTTCGCACTAATCTACACTTCTACATCTACATCTACACTAATCTACACTTCTACATTAATATTATAAAGAGGAAAGATTTGTATTTTTGTGTGTATGTTTGTAATGAATAAACTCAAAAACAACAGTGCCGATTTCAAAAATTCTTTCACCATTGGAAAGCTACATTCACCCTGAATAACATAGGCTATATACCGCAGATGGAGCTACGGGAAACAGCTAGTCGTATTATAAAGAAGAAAATATCAACTCAATTTCGTAATATGAAATTGTTTATGTTACCTATTCGTAATGTATGGTGTCAGATTAGAACAGTAACATATGTAAATATGCGGTGAATAATGTTAGCAATCAGTCATCCTAACATTAATTTATTAGCACTGAATATACTAAGACATTTTAAAGACAGGAAGTATTTATTTATGACACTGAAAAAATAGTAAATTTAGTGAGACACTTTTATGCGAAGTGTTATACCTATAACTTTAATAATAAAACCTATAAATTTTCATATAATTTAGTAGTTCCTGCTTATCATCAGATAAATTGGACAATATAAGGGAATACAAGTAAACGTAGTCGGATTGATGGGAGCTCGGACCAACTGTTCAGAGGGGGCATCGGCGTTGAAAGACATAAGTAAATACTTACATAGAATAATCAAGACAGAATAGGCATTTGACAAATTTTGGTTTTGTTACACCTATATTGTTTTATTCGAAGGACCTGACCCAGGTTAGGAGATATTTATTCGTATAGTTTCTTTTACGGGATAAAACTCCGCAAACACACTAATTATATAGCGTCAATTCAATACATTCAGATAACTAAATCAATTTTAAATTTAATCTCTAAAAAATTAGGTTGGCCTCCCAAATCGGATAGAAATGCCGAAACCGGAACATTCGAAGTCATGTGTTTGTTCGGTAAGCCGTTTCGGCAATACCGTCCCGATCCATTGACATTTCTGATTAATGATCAGTCTTTGGCAGCGATCCAAGTGGTTGTGTCGGGGTTTGTACGAAGCGAACAGTCTTAGAATATAATATATAAAGGAGTTGGGATACCTATATATATATATTCTACCCAGCCGTAGTCACATGGTAACACCACTGTAGCACACCGGTGGTGGTGTGACCATGTTCCTGAAGAGGTACGCGTTGATTTATCAAGGGAAACAATACTGGCTGTGTTGCTCGTCTTTTCAATTTTTTTTTCTACTGTCGAAATTATCTAAGAGGATGGAAGATACAACATACTCATTCCCGTTTATTGTTTTATGGTTTAACTGTACAAATATTCTATAACTAAGCATGTTTTCCAGTTTAAACTTTGGCTCTACCTGGGCACCGCTAAAACGCAATACTTAGGTTTTTTTTTTTTTGCGCGATGCGCATTGTGTAAACCTGGCCAGGCTGGAGGCAAAAAAAAAATAGAAGAATATCAGATCAGACAGAGACATCACGAGACCTGAACCAGATGGATAAATATTTTGTTTCTAGATGGCTGCAGTCACAATCGTGCTTGGAGGTTCTACGCGGAGTCCGTCGCCAACCCCACGGGGTTCCCGGCCACTCTGTGTCGAGGCTGGAGAAGTGGGTCTTGCCGGTTTACTGTTGATGGATACATGGGTTTCGCTGCACAGCCACCGTATGTTTCTCTTTTTTTAACTTTCGACTAAACCGTGACTGACCTAGGTATGTTGTAAAGGGTTTCGGCTGACACTGTTAGGTACCACGAGGTTTTTCTTTGTACAAATATTATAAAAGAGACACCGAAGAAAATATTTAGTAAGCATATTATGTAAGCGACACCTAGGGACATAAAGGTCTTACTTAATTGTCTGACCAAAAATTCTACCAACAACAGCGATCCAAAGGGGTCCAAAGCAGGAAGCCAGTTATTAAAATATAACCTACTGGCGAACCCACAAATGTCGAAAGTCTTATCTTTTACGGATTTAAATGCCACCGGGTTAATGCGCTTAGATTACCTATGTATTTTTTTCACCTTATTTATATTTCATCTGAAAACTTAAGACAAATATGCTCAAATAAATCCTGTATACTTGATTAAATTCTAATGATTTAGATTGGCCAAATGTAGCCTCATAACACTGGGCAAAGTCAATATTTGCGGACGCTTTACGACCAACACGCGAGGCACGTCCGCAGAATGAATCCCAGCGTTAGGATACACGCAAATTTAGGAGTGTAATAACTGAATGCGTGCACAACGTTATCCGTGCGTGGGAACAACGCCTTATTTCAGTTTTGTACGGAAGTACAGTCACCAGCATGAACATGCATACACGTTAGTTCTTAAGTCATTGAAATAAGGTTTAAAATTGAATACAATTGTATATATTATACATTAATTCTCGTGACGTGACTATACACGAAACCGTTTGCAGATTGTTTAAGGTTTTTCGGGTGAGGCTGGGTTACTTTACGTAACGTACGTAGGTTTGATAATTTAGATTGTACTCAAAGGTTGACGAGCACAGAATGAAATTACAGGAAAGCCGAAAAAGAATTGACTTGGACCAATATGGTGGTTCCGTGGACATTGGTAAAAATGTAAGGAGTTAAAGATATCTGCTTAGTGCAAGTTAAAAATCGCAGTAAATTATTAACAAATATTCTATACATCTCTCTATACACTAGACTATTCTTATGCAATTATATGACATCATGTAAAGCACTGATATTATAAATTGTCGCCAGCGAGGTAACACAATTATTGTTATTTAATAAACATCTTTTTATATTAGTACATAAGAAATAGATATTAAGCATGGCATCCGCGGAAGACCAGCGTCATGGTCCACACCATGACATTATGCTGAGCGGATAGCATTTTGGTACAAACACAAAATACTTTTTATATTCTTTTGTTCAACCTGTAAAATATGCATTATATAAGAGTTTGTTATGTATCAGATAAATACTTTTTCTTTCTTTCTTTCTAATATAGAGCCTACAAATAGTGAAAAGGTGATGATGAATTTGCTTCCTCAAAGTTAGCATACTTAATAAAAGTACCTATTAGATGTATTATGTGTTTTTTTGTATAGTCGGTAGTATAATATGCTTTATAAGACGCTTTATATTATATTTTTCTGTTTTGCAGAATGTCTGGCCGGATGTATCTCCAAACAAACAACGTGTCACCGTATGCTAGAAATGGTCCTTAAAACTTACAGCTGGTCCTGCCATATAAGTCTCAAACATTTATTGTTACGGGTATCACTTCGGTGAATAGAGATGTCTATAGAGATAAATAGTATCAAGCAAATACATTTTAGAATTAATAAGAATCACTATTTATAAAAAACTGTTACTACAAGGGAGTGTGCCAATAAAATTTACATTTGAAAGTATTAACACGTATTTTATTTTAAAACGGTACATAAAAATTTCAAATTAGTTTGCATATTTTTTTTCGCAAAATTTCACAAACTGTAACACTATCACTGAGAACAATTAACTGACAATTATATTGGTTACATGCCACTTATAAAATAGAAAAAGTAATGTTTCGACTGCTCAACTTGTGCAATCGAGTTGAACAGTGGGGGAAAATTTAATAAATTAGTTATGTTTTATTTGTAACTTGTTACCTCTCTAGATCTTGTAATGGTATTAGTTCTATCAGAGAGCAAATACATTCTTATAAGTAATTATATTTAGCTACCCCAGATCTCACTATATTTGTTTAGATCCAGAGAGTACAAGACCATTCATAATAGAAAAAATATTGATGAAAATCTTAGTATGTCAGTTCGCATGAGCCATACAATTTTCCACGTGTGAGTATTTTCTTGGTATATGGAAATACTTTTGCATTCCCATCTGATGTTTTTCGCAATCTGTCGCCATGGCTGCGTAATACCACTTCAGTGCCATACACACGTTGGCCTGGAGGTGCTGAAGAGCTGTGTCCATCAGGTCCTTCTCCATTGGGTTCATCGTTGGGAAGTCGTTTCTCTTACAAATTCCTTTGTGGTTGAGGATGACGTCGATTGCGAGGTAACTATAAGGTAATAAAATTTTATTGTGTCTATCTGAGATTCTTGGTCATCATCATCATTCTAGCGTCTTCCCGGTTGCATCCTCAGCTGGTCACTTTAGAGCCTAGGGTCCGCTTCTCTGCATTTACGTCTCCACTTCGCCCGGTCTTTAGCTGTTTGAGATTCGTGGTAACAATGCCCTTATGATTAACCGAGATGTTAATTATGTTACAGCTATCTATTCTTCGTTGAAACCAAAGGTTGGCCTAGTAAACCTCACTGAACAGCTAGTATGATGAAACATTGGTGAGAAAGAGTTGATCCCCCAGATAACAAAATGGAGGACAGCCAGTCGTGGTATCATCGTACTAATAGAGTATAAGGACAAGATTATGCTTGTTTTTAGAAATTCTAATTGTTACCAATTCTTTTGAAAACTGGTCTAACCCAATTCGAAATTAATGAGAAACTGAAAATAAAACAAGATAATTTTAAAATCTCATTTACTCCGAGTCACAAAATTATCAATACAAAAGATTTTAAACGACTTAGAAACATTCAGATCACAACACCAGGTACAAAATCAAACTCATGTACAAGCATAAGCGCAATCATCTAATCTCTCATAAGGCCTAAACGTGAAGAAGTGCAACTGTTTAGCATCCATCTTGCTACTCGCGATACAGTACTTGTAGTTCCAGTCTTCAGCCATCTTCTGCCTTACAAAAAGATCATGTAAAGAAAGATCCATTAGGGTGGCTTCGAAGTCATTCATGTGAGGTATTCCACGGTTCTTCCAGATACCACTGCCACTGATTTCCAGAGGGTAAGCCATGTATCTAGAGGCAGAAGAGCTTGTTGTATCCATTTGACCACACTTACAACAACACACATTGAACAAACTTCTAATGATGCTAAATTTTAAGTCATTCACAGAGTAGAGGTTTGTGAGTACTTTTATCCAAATCGGTAATTAGTTTCTTCCAGACAGGCTTCATATTATGCTTGATAAAAAGGGGGATTTAAAGTTGTGATTTAATTGCAAGATGTTTTAAGACGATGTGATGATTCGACTTTTGGCATTTGATTACTCCTATTTCTTACTAGTTTTAAGGATACCGAATAACGAAATAATCATGTGAAAAAAATTATTCAAGTATTAACCTGATAAATAAAAACAATCACCTGGCTGGAGAAATGACTTGCGAAGAATCTGTTTCCACAAAACCCGTGACTCGGGGCAAATCCTGGCAAACGAGGGCATATGCTACTTTCGACACCAGACCAGCTAAAGCATGGGCTTCGCTCAGATCTCCTCCTAACACGCAACCACCATCACATCTTGCCACTGCCATAGATGCCGAACGAAGTGTGGCAGTCATCATTTCCGCATTATTCTGAGAATGATAAATGGATTCTCTTAGAATACGCTAAGTCTAATATAGGTTTTAAGTAAGAATTTGTAGGATTCAGTATAGTTGTTCTTGTAAGATTTTTCGAGAATTATGGAGATCAATTTTTTACATTATTAGTTCTAAGATAAACCCAATGAAAGAAGCAAAGATCCTATCGTATTTACCATCGCATCCTATGATATTCTACTAATTGATAAAGCAAGTGTTATTCCGGCTGCTATGTATTTATTTCTGTACCTTGCTGTCATCATCATCATCATCCTAGCGTGTATTCCCAGTTGCGTCGTCAGCTTACGCTTCGGACCCTAGGGTACGCTGTAAGTCATGGTCCTAGATTTGGCGGAACTGGTAATTACAATGGAGCGACTGCCGTCTCACCTCCGTTACCCGTTTCACAGGGAAACCAGACCAACAGGATCATGACCTGAGGTGTGTTAGTGGCCAACACTATCAGAATTTTTCAGGCTGCCCTAAGGCATCTGACACAGCCTCACGACTGCTATCTATCGATAACAACCGCGGCCAACAGCTTAACGGAGGAGCTCAAGATAGAAAATGCCACTGAAATGGCGACCAATCCAATAGTGGTAGCGTCACGTCGTCGTTTGACACGCGCATTCGCTACGGATACGCGGGTCGCGCTTGACCAACGAGCTCCTCAAATCCTTTCTGTACCTTGCTGTAATCACTAAAATTTCATAATAAATAGGCTACCTTCGCAAAGTCAAAATATTCCACAGCCTTGGAAAACAGTGGTACTAGGGATTCGCCCTCAGTGCCCCCAACGCATGGCACCCTGGTGTAGCGGGGCTCGAGACAAAGGGCGCGTGCTGCGAGTGTACTAGCACGCATTTCTGGTACTGCCAGTGACCCCATTAGCTTACGTGGATCGTACCAGTTAGTCTCTTTTAATGTCTGAGAAAAAGATTTTTTGTTATGAATCTGGTGCAATTTGTATTTTTTTGGAAACTTCTAAACCACGTAAAAGATGGCACGAAATTTACTGTGGATGCATGGAAAATTATATGATGTCCATACTTGAATTATTCAATTATTTAATTATTATTCATTGTCTACTTTATCTTATTTGTATTGATAATTATAATTAATTATCCCATTATGTGAAATATATAAAACAAACAATGTAAAGCTAATTAGTTTAAAATCGTAGACTCTAATAAATCAAAAAATTCCTTAATCCATGATTAGTATACTCGCGCGAATTTTTGCTCAAAAATAGAAATGTATGTCAGTAAAGTACAATAAGCTACATAGAAAAAGATATACTTTAGAGTGTAAGTGTTAGATAATATTCTTTTCAATGCGGCCCAATGTACACAGAATAACGGATCGAACTACTTTTTTTTTTAACGTAGATCAAAGTTTTTGGCGAAAGCAAAAAATAACTAAATAGCCTACGCAACGGATCTATTGCATTATTGCCGAAAGACCGCTAAAACTAGGTTGTAGCTATTAATAAATCTCTGTAGAATAAGATGTAACTTTGAAGGAGAAATATTGTAGGTAATAATAGTAAGTATCTTCTAGTTTTCCTTCTCAATGGTCTGCTAGAAGAAATTCTTCCAGGAATAAGCCTTGCCTCTATATTTTTCATTTATTCAAACTTACCTTTCCTATTTAATTTGTTGAATATTTTATTGCTTTTGCAAATTGCTCAGAGCAAACGTGGTTGCCAGATTAGGTGAAGTTGGAAACTGGATCACAGACAGTCGCGGTAGTAGTGATAAGATTATGATTAGTTAGTGTTAGCATGGGTGAACTGGATTAAAGCACGACTATGAGTATACGAAATACAAAGTACACTTTATGAAAATCATCATGGAAAAACAAATAGACGGAAGACAAGAAAGAGGAACACCAAAAACTGTAAATGGGGAACAATGAAACTTAGAACAAGTAAAGATAAAAGTAGTAGTATGTAGTAGGAGCAGAAAAGAGAAGATGAGAAAGAAAAGTCTAACAGAAGCCAAGTAACTGTGCTGACAAGAGTGCGGCTCTTAAACTTCGGATAGATACTCTTAATCGCCTTAGCGCTTTCGTAGTTCGAGTTTATACTTTAGCTCTTGTTACTTAAACAGTTTACAATTTTACGGTTTCCTACGGATATAACGAAAAATAAAAGGTTAAATTGTAAGCAGATATCACAGTTTCCAATATTTCGGTAGTTTAAAAACTCGCTAGGTAAACGGTTTTCTATTTTTCGGTGACATTAACATTACACATAACGTGATATATAAAATATACACTAACTCTACATTTCTTCCCGACGAAAAGACCTTTGAGAATATAGTTTATCATCGAAATTCCTACGAAACCACAAAATCAATTTCTATTTATAATCATCAAGAGACTAATATGATGGATCACAGCATCTCAAGTGATAAATTTAGGAGTGTACAAACAGCTCGGTTGGCGAAATAACGTAATTTCGAGGGAGATTGGGCGCGCTGGCGTCCCGCGGGGAAAATGTAGAATATTTATCACTTGCTGGTTATTCGGAGTCTGTTAGCGCATAGGGAATTAGGCAATGCATAATATCAATTCTTATCGATCTATTCAGCCTACTTTTACATTGGTTTCTCTTGTGAAACATAATGTTTTTATTATAAAATTTAGTGCACTATGTTAGCGCATAGGGAATAAGGCAACGGCCTATGCGCAATTTAAAACAAAAATGTAAAATGGAGCGACAGCGCGTCTAACTAATATAGGCTAGATTGTCTTGTTCGTCAGGGAGGGCTGACCTCTCCGGATCTTTTCAGTTTGTATGTAAGCCGGCTGATTGAGGAGTTGAGGAGCAGCAAAGCCAGATGTCATATATATTATGTCGGATGTCGATATGGTGCTCCTCAGCCCCTCCATCAGTGGTTTGAGAGAGCTATTAGAGATTCGCGAACGGTAGGTCTCCAAACATGGTCTTTAATATAACGTCGTAAAAACTCAGTTTATAGTTCCATCAATGTATTTGAACGGTGCGTCAGTGGAGATAGTCAGATTCGCGTGTTGCTCAGTCCCGGTGAAGTTGACTCTTTTTAGAGCATATTGCCAATGTTTCTATACGAGTCAACTTTGGGTTAATTGTAGCTAAAGCGTATAGCACACTCAGGGTACAAGATATCAATGCATACCGCATCCTGATAAGGTTACCCCGCTATTGCAGTGCGTTTGGCATGTTCGCCGCATCCATGGGCCCTTGACTTTTATGCCGTAATTAACCCCGACTCGTGTACGTAATTCAGATAACAATATCTTACAGACCCTGTAGGAGTATCTGAACAGCCCTACTTCAAAATCTTACCTTTCCGTGCATCGCGACAGTAATAGTAAATAACTAGTAAAGTTTAGTTACAATTTACACCTTATGTATGTAAACGTATATAATTATAATTTTAGTTTTTAATTTTATAAGAGTCTTGTTCTGTAACTTGAATTGTGCCTGAAATAAATCTTTTTATATAAAATATTTTTATTTATTTATTAATGCAATGCATAATATCAATTCTAGGCAATATATTATATTTAGCCTATTAATGCATGTGTTTATCTTGAGAGACATAGTGTTCATAATAAAACAAGTGCACTATATTAACGCATGTTAGCGCATAGGAAATTAGGCAATGCATAATGCACTATGTTAGCGCATAGGGAATTAGGCAATGCATAGTGCACTATGTTAGCGCATAGGAAATTAGGCAATGCATAGTGCACTATATTAGTGCATAGTGAATTAGGCAATGCATAATATTGATTCTGATCGATCTATTTAGTCTACTAAAACATTTGTTTGTTATGACAAGTATTGTGTCCATAATAAAGCAAGCGCACTATACTGATAATATTAAATTTCTATGGGAAACAGAGAGTTCATAGATTGCGTATGTTAGCTAGTAATGATGATAATAAAATATACTTATTCTATTTCTAAGCCTGCAATTGAAGTAAAAATCATTTTTTTCTGAGAAACGCGAGGTACAGAAATGTGTGTGTAAGTACTGTTGCTAACAAAGTATTTTTACATTTCATACGTTGGAGATCTACAAGTATTTCTAAATGTTCCTTTTGATTCATACGTAAGCACACGCTTTCCAAATAAAGATACATTATCATTACCTTTCATCAAACAAGTAAAAACACCGCAAAATGGAAGTAGCCAGCTGTTTGTAAATCATAAACATAGATTAACGAACCATAACCAAACATATAAACGGCTATGCCGCCGAGATTATTTCGTCATAAAATTTTGATGGTTGCCATCGAGATTATCATATAACATGGCAGATTTGCCTATTTAAAAACTGTCTCTAGTAATAATAATTCTGTGTTTAAAAGCTACAAAAGACATCATCCGCTCTTCATACAAGGCTCCAAAAATATAAAGGGCCGGCCAGAAAAAAGTGGGCTATTCTGATAGATGTTGTCTTACATCTACAAAAATCCTGTCCTGTCCATAAAATTACAATAATATTATAACAATTTATTTTTTCTCATGACTCATGCTCATGAGGTAACCTATTCATTTAGAAATAGAACATATGGAAACCAAGAATAGAAACGTATTTTCGTTAGATCGGCTTCCATTGGTTATATTGTACAGCTCTAGGATAAATTGTGAAGGACACGAGATGTATCGATTTCTTATTTCGCTAACCATATCGTTGCTTTCCGTTATCGTTTGCCAATAAAATAATATGAATTTCGTTTTTCTAGTTCAGTTTCTTTCCTATTTAGTGTTATATGTGCGAATCGACAGAATTGTAATAGAGTCTGCTTCTTCTTTCGTGTCAATGGTTAGACCTAACTACATTCGGTCCATAATAATAGATAATGAAGTTTATAATACATGCCCATTTCATTTCAAGAATATGTATGGTACAGCTAATATACTGTAATATTAATTTCAAATTCTAACTGATAAGTGCTGAAATAATGATATACTGTATTTGCAACGATATTTTAAAATAAAATATTCTTAGTTAACTACTTAAGTTTCTAAGATTATTCTTAAAATATAGTTTCATTCAACAATTTCCTGTATGGACATAACAGCAAAATGATGACTCGCGAATACTTACAGTTATCTAAATACACGAAAACAATAGAAAAATAATACAAATAAATAAAACAAATTTAACCTCGGCAACCAAAGGCACCATGCACTCTATAGGCGTCGCGCAAACTATAATGAAAGCCTTAGGGCACTCGTGCGCAATCGCATTAGCGTAGCGTTTCACAATGGGCGCCTGGTAGTTAAACCTCCTTTCAAGAGGCATATCCACGTTCACATAGCCGCTCTCCAGCATCAGAACTATATCTGTGTTCTAGAAAAATAAAGTTTAGTATAAAATTTCATTCAGAACTAGGCTGCAGCACTTTTTCTCTCCAAGTTCGTAGTAAAGTTATAATTTGCATGGAAAACAAGAATACAGCCCAACGACGGGTAGAGGTACGAAAATTTAGGTAACTTCGCAGCTTGCATTCATTTTACCGTCTTTTTTCATAATCAAAATCGTAATAATTATTTTTTAAGAGAAATCATGTAAGTACAAAAAAGGTGTTGCCATTTTTCGTCCAGTTGAGTACACTAGTGTGTGCAAAATTTATTTACATTTAGTTAAATAATTTCATAAAATTTGTCTTTTAAAATAGTTAGGTTCGTTCTAACCAATACGAACGTCACAATACAACTCAAACTATTTAACAATCTAACCTATTTTAAATGTTAATGGAATCTTTTGTTTGTAAATGAACTCGCATCATTCCATACAACATGGGTCGCAGACAGATTGGCGCCGGTTACACAAAGCGGGCGGGAAACGGACAAGAGTGAGTTATTTGAATAAAACTTATTACGTGCAAGTAAGTATAATTATATCAACTTTTCATACAATTTAGGTCCAAAAGTGAAAAGTGGCAGCCAGAAAAAGTGGGTTATTCTGATAGATGCACTTTTTGGATCTAAATGGACGGTCTTCTTGCATTCATCGATATTAGCTATTAATATCGATATTAACATCATACTTTATACTGCATTCTACTGTATTCTAGATACCTACATGACATATGAATGAAAAGTCCAAAATTCCTTATGCCTTCTCACTTTGTGTCTTAACTGCCATACACAGTCTACAAGCTCAATCACAAAGAAATTTATTTCTGCAAAAATTAAAATATCAGGATTTTAAAATATGATATTTAGGTATTTACTTTATCTTTAACCAGATATTAAAAAATGTTTTTAAGTTATCCTGATTTTATAGACATCAAGTTTGTAAAAAGTTCAAAAGAAAGTAATCCATGAAAGCCTGAATAAAAATTTCAGAAAGAAATATAAATACCCGCTTAGTCTGTATAGTAAAGTCTACGTCAAATGTTACCGTATCAAAAAATACGGACATAGATTCACATGGTGGCACATTTTTTGCGGTTGTAGGGCGCTGTATCGATTGCCAGCAGAGGTCACCACCCTCGCGTCTGCTAATGCCAAGAATGGGGAATATATTCAATATCCACCTTGATTAGCAGAGCATATTATATGAGAATTTGTTGAATTTGCCATGTACAACTCAATATTTTTTGAACAAAAGAGTTTTAATTTTTACATTTTGTTTCAGCAAATATTGCGATTTAAGATTTTGTAGCATCAGAAAATAAATTGCAAAGAAATTATGCAAATGGAAAAAAAAATTCTCGCGTACATCAAACCAAAATTCGTGCTAGTCTAGATTTACACAGCAAAGATCAGAAGGATAACAACAGCTGTACGTAGAATAAAACTACTGTACAGTATTAAATTAACGGTAATGATGATGATTTAATGAAGAAAATATACAAATTGTGAAAATAAAAGTGTAATAATGAAAGGTCTACCTGCAAGCAACGCTCCAGTTCATAGCAGGCACAGCTAAAGGCTTGCACGCGGCAGTTTGTGTCAATGTGCTGCAGATCCTGGACTACCTTCTGGAGGTCCCGATTACAGCACGAACACTGAGTGTCCTTGGCTTCATATAAACGTAGTCTGCAAGGAGGTTTGGGATGATTGAATAGAATAATAGTACATTATTCACCGAGGGAAGAAGGTGACCGATTACTACGAGAACGTAGTTTAAGGCCCGAAGCCCAGACGAGAGCCTTAATATCAAACCAGCTAATACCAGTAGCACCACAGCTACTACTGGTATTTTGGTAGACTACCTTCTAGATGTCCCGATTACAGCACGAACACTGAGTGTTCTTGGCTTTATATAAACGTAGTCTGGAAGGAGGTGATTTGGGTGATCTTAATCAAATGATTATTATGAACGTTAAATTTGCCGATTACAGAAGAGAATTGCATTGACAGAAATTAATTCACAATAGATCAACAACATGGGAATAATGAGACTAACACCAGTGACGTGAAGGAAAAAGAAGTGGTGTCACTGTTAGATTAAGTCACATCAGAAGTGTTACTACTAGGGTTATTTTTTACTCGTGATAATACCAGTGTGACAAAACGGTGAGACGAGTATATAAGTCCGTTATGTTGAGCCCCGAGTCTCTAAATTATTTTGTTGAACAAATCAGCAAATACCAGTAGCCCCACAGGTATTAAATAGCGGTATTATTTATATTAATTCTCGATGATATAATGGAAGCCTAGTTGGGCGGTCATTTAAAAGCTGCCACAAAAATACCTTGGTATACTATAACTAGGTACATAGAGGTAGAGGTATAACATGATCATGATTCGCGGGTCATGGTTCTATGGTGCTATACACTCTACATATCTTATAAATGTACCACAGTTTTAACTTTTTAATCCATCGACGTAAATAAAATAACAAACATATGCATGTCGATGGATTAATCTAATCCTACTTAGATGTCGCCTAGCACTTTAGCCATAAGTGTAAATCTATCTGTTTAATAAAGAAATTCGATTGGTTGAGATAAATTCGATGCTCACATCCTCCACAATAAGATTTTTACTCACATCGAAGCGTCAGCAATCCGATTTTCGATATTACATTCTATAGCTTATGGAATGGACTATTTCATTAGATGAATTTTCTGATGCTACTATAATTTTTTACCTATTCTTAAATTAGCGAAATTTTTCGTATTTCAGCCATTTAAGTCTCCTTCTGAGCATTATTTTTTCTTTTTCGTTTTTGTAAACATAAAAAATATTCGGAAATGTGTGAAAAACATTTAATTTGCCACAAATTTCGACAATAGAGCTCCAAAACTACATTTATGGCACTCGTTTTATGTGCTCAAGTCACTGGACGCTCGTAAAATCCCGGCTTACTTTATACGTTTGCTTCAATGATCCTTATAATGGCATGTCTGGATCCTGAGACTGTATTAAAAATTGATGACAGCATCCGAGTGATGTTTTCAAGGGTACTGTTTGTAAGGGTACAATAATGACGATAGATTTATTTCATGATTCCAAAACTTCAAAAATATTTATTTATTTAATTAATTTAAGATTTCAGCACACAATAACAAAATACAAAGGTTTATATGTACTTCCATAAATAAGAGGAAAAGACAGTACAAGGGAGCTGCTTATTTCTAAATAAAACATTATAACTATTTATTTGTTTATTTTTAGTTTAGCGATGTATTTATTTATTGTATGTACCTATAACTAGATTTTATGCTAGTACTGCCAAATCTAGCACCATGATTGAAAGCGTACCCTTAGTTGCAAAAAGTGTAAGCTTAAGATGCAACTGGGAAATGCGTTCAAACGAAGAAGAACTGGATTTTGTGCTAGTACAGAAGTAAAATAAGGCGTTTGCATATATTACATGGAACATAAATCATATAGCATTGTAACATGAAACCAAATCCCTAGGAAGCCAGCGAAATTGGGCCCCAGCCAGGGTGACGCTTTGTCTCAAAGGTACGATGTATTTTCAATTTCTCTTTGACAGAATATGATGGAATGTGACATGATATTCTGTTGGCGATTTCGCTTTGGAGTCCTGCAGGCAGGCTTTCATTAAACGATTGGGAATATCATGTTTTTGTCATTAAATGTGTAAATTTTAATTCAAAGTCTGTTCAGTTAACTATCATTGTGATAACAACGGAATATATAATAGTACTAATATATAGTAATACTAACTAACTCGTAGTAGAGAGGGCGGAATTTTTGATATGTTCTTTTTCAATTAAATTACTTATAAGTAATCTAAACTTACCTATTTGTTATTAATATAGATTTATTTGAAAGCAAACCATTGTTTTTATTTTTACACCTGAAATGTAAACAGCTAAACAGTGAAGTTAAAACCCCTTGGGAAGTGAGCCTCGAACCTATGACTGGTATTTTACGACGGTACGAGGCGAAAGCTGAAAGGAAATGTCAGCCAGTCCGTGGCAATATGAAGCGGCTATTAATGACTTCCAATGGCTAAACACTTGACCTTTTCGAGGAAAAGAGCCTTCGACTTGGAAATGTCGTCTTGGTATTAATAACATTTGTTTTCATTTAATGAAAGAAACGCATCAAAATTAATAATAAAGTTAATTACTATTGAACATGCGAGCCCCGGCGGCATCTGCACGCTGGATGATTTGTACAAGATAACAGAGGCCGCATAAATGGCCCAGTTTTGGGCATTTAAGAGTATTTGAGATGGACGTCGACACTACAAGAAGAAGAAGAAGACTAATGACTTTACAGGCCAGAAATATTTAATTATTCTGGAGTATTACAGGAACAGGCCGAAATCATATTATGTTGAAGAGAATATCCGGAAGCCATCTAGCCATAATGAAGGAATAAATAGAAGCCTTAACAAATCTCGCAGCTCACCATGCCAAGTGTTCTAATCTGATTTGGATATCCGAAATTGAAAGCATTAATCCAATTATGGATAATGTTGCTAATAACAAAGCACCATTTTTGTGGTATCATTATAAAATTACTTAACACTATTAATTTTACCTGTGCGATAAACATTCAACGTATTAATCCGTCCATTGGAAATTTTAACCGCTTGATTAAAATTTCGACATTGATAAAACAGCTACTATCATTGAATATTCATTTATTCTCAATAGCTTTCAAAATGAACAAGCCTTGTTGATTGTGGTACACGGGTCGTTAAAAATGGAAACATCAAAAGCTAGCTTGAACTGAATCAATGACGCAATATTTAGCCTTTCGGAATTCGATTATTGAATGTCGGGGAAAAGTATGTTTTTAATTACCGAAGACCCGGAAAGGTTTACGAATCCATAGAAACATCCAAGTAGCAAGCTACTGCAACAACAGTAGTATGCGCAAGCGCCGCTAAACCTAAAGAAAAAGCATGAAGGACTGTAAAAATATGGAACTTAAAGAAGCAAAATTAAATCAACAAGAGCATACTCTTAAATTTAAAGAAGAATACAAATACATCAATAAGTGAAACATTAGAAATGACTAGGCATTTCAACCTGCTAACGACGATTTTGTTAGTAGCAGTGAAAATAACGCGTGACGTGATGTCGGACGCGAAAGGTCCCCAAGGGAAGCCGAATGGCCGATTTCATGAGCCGTGTCTTGTGACGTCACGAATCGCTGACCAGGGAAAATCCACACAGGCTAAAACTTGTGTCGGGTTTTGATTGACTATTTCATTCAACTTTATTAAATTAAATGGATGAAGTAGTATTACTTTATGGCATATTTTAATACACTGTAACCATTTTGACTTTAAATATTGTACTAAAATCGATTTAATTCAATTCGATTCGAGACAATTGAATAATTTTGGATGCATATATTCAACAATAATAAAAAACTAAAATCGACAAGAGCCTTTAAAGTGGACATGATCGCATGAGAACAATATTAATATTTTTTAAATTTATCACCGCAATGATGATAATATAGACCATAATCAGTGTTGGTTGTTAGTTTTTCACGCATATATATTTTAAGAAAATACTCACTTCTTAATACACGGACACTGTTTAAGTAGTAAAGCCACATATTGTCCAATAGAAGTATCTGCCCCAAGAACAGATACTTGGACCCCGGGCCGAGTTGGCGGCATCGCTGGCACGGGCTTATCAGACTTTTCTGGAGCCGGTAGAGCTTTTGGTTCTTCAGGCACCGCTAGAGCCTTTTCTTTTTCTTCCTTGCATTGTACTCGACGGAATGGTGCTAAAGAATGAGACTGATGTTTAACTGGCCTTTTTAAGACATACTAAAGTAGTTATTTTAAGTTAATGAAATTATAGTGAAACGGAAGACATAAGTTTATTTGTATATCTTCCAGCTAGTTTTTAAAAGTGAGTTGATATTTCTCTCAAGTTTCACACAGTTTTACTAGTTAAGAATGATTGGATGTGCAGACATCACAGGAAAACTGCAAGCTTAGACCACTCGCATTAATAAAATGACGTTTGTGTAGAAGTGGTACAAAAATTATTTAAAAAAATACTCTATCAAGAAGTGCTAGGATAAAAATTGCAAAGCCAACTAACTATACTCACTTCCGAAATTGGTGCCACCTTCAATCATCCTCATTTTGATTTTGTGAAGAAATCCTTGTTTCTTCTTCTTCTTTCTTTCGTGTGCATGTGGACACTTGGGGTCCCTATCTGGTGGGATATCAGCCAATGCTCTCCTACATTCATCATCAGATTTAGCATACCAACGGACTACGGAGAGATCTGTAGCACAACTTGTCTTAGTCACATCCAATAAGGAGGACCAGATATTTCTACTTCTGTTTACAAATAACGCCATCTTTAATAATCTAGTATTGTTCTCAGTGATAGTATTGCTGTAGTGAAATAAATTTAACTTGTAATTTTAAAACAATTTTTTCAAGTTAATTTTTGAACTATATACCAAAGTCATTGTGACGGAAGATTTTAATGACATTAGCAGAAGAAAATTATTTGTGTCTGGTAATTTTGTGAATAGGTTAGTTTTAATCATAATTAACCTTTTGATAAATCACCTTTTATTTTTACTTCAACTGAAATAACTGTTTACACGATTGACCAAAGAGTGAAGAGTGTAATGTTTTTAGCGTTCATGTATGTTTGTATGTATATATGTGAGATTCTTTATTTCACCATAAGTAAAGAACGACGTATGAGGTTTATTTAGATTCCTTGCTTTCTTTTGAGTGTCATAGAGTATGTGATATTATTATAAAAACAAAATGGCGAACTTTCTAGGCAATAAAAAGCAGACTGAAAAAAAATCTGAGTATCATAATGGAGTGGGGTATCAAAATAAAGGGTAAATCCCTTCAAACGAACTTCAAAGGAGATTTCAAAAATGTGTATAGCTTATATGATTGAATGTATTTATGTAACAAAGAAATATGAATTAACTATATAGCAGTCAGCAGTGTGTTTTATTTTTAATAATTAGCTTGTTACAATTTGGCTCTATCATAGACATAATAAGTACTCATGAAAGTAATAAGAACCTACCAGGTGCAATATATTCGCTATTTCCATAGCTGGTGGTCTCAACGCAACAAAAGTTACAAAGGACATAACTAAAAGCCCTAATTTTTTAAATTAGGCCTAACATCCAATCAAAACACGGAAACTAAAAAAAGCAAATAACATGACTGCTGAGTGAGTAGAACTTAATTAGATCTGTCTCAATAAACCACCGATGTATTAATAGCAGTTGTTAACAACGCGAGAGGGAAAGCGGCGCCAATGTACTACCTTGACACTGCAGTATTTATAGGAACCATTCTCGTCTGTTATTGGCCCATTTCCTATTTAGTATCGGAGGCGATGGCATACGTTTACTAAGTTGCAGAATAGAATATCGATTTATTAAGTACCTAGGTACTTAAAAAAATCTTAGTTTCGACTTGCTATCTGTCCTGCCCACGCCAATAAAAATAAAATACGTGACATGGGCTTGCCTCGTTTTTTGCTCAGAAGTTGATTGACAGAAGGTAGTGGAATACCAACTAGATCTAGGTCTGGTTTTACTGCAGGAGTCACGGAAGTCAGACGGCACTTTGTAAAATCAATTAGTACCGCCAAATCTAGGACTTCATTATCAAAACAGCGTTACTCCAGCCAAGGCTAGAGTAACACAAGCTGAGGAAATCCTTTGCTACACGCTTTTTATATTTTACTTCTTTTCTTTTTTCTTTTGTATATTTTATTACAATAATTGTAAAAAAATACAATTTTTATGGCAATAAACAACATTTTTTATGTAAAGCGTAGCATGAGCTCTGAGCGTAAGCTGAAGATGCTCAAAGAATTTCATCAATAAGTTCTTGACAGTTCATATGCAGCTATCGATTGTACGGAATTTCTGCCAAGTATCGCATATTTCCCCGAACTCGGCGTATAATGAGCTACATGGAAAATTTAACCACCTTTATTACACTTACACCTTAGATTGTATCCTTTTCTATAAGTCCCAGTATACCAGGGTGTGGCAGTTGTGGCCCACGCCACGTCGGCACCAGTGACTCAGATTCGAGGAAATAAAAATGAAGCCGCGATTTAAATTATATGTTTGGACAATGTGTGCTATTGATTTAGTAAAAGTTGTTTACAGAAATAAATATAATTCATTATTTTTTACGATTCAGGCTGAAAGTATGTACAGTCAGGAGCATTATGTTAATGCACGTGTGTATGTTCTTAAGTCACTGAAACAAGGTCTGAAATTGAATACAATTGTATGTGTTAATGCTTGTGACTGTACGTTGTGTGTGAATGTGATCATGTATGCTATTCTAATAATAAAATAATAATAAATAATAAAAAAGGTAATTGGCAAAAATACAAGTTACATTAAATCAAGTTGCAGAAGCCTCCTATTAAGCAAAAATATGCTTGTGACAGGAGTCTTCGCTCTTTTATAACGGTAGGGTTTGAATATATTTACCAAATGGATTATCTTATCTAAAAATAAAACACTTACAGAAACAAAACTATTGTTTGAATGTGTGTATCAGTGTAATCTAAGGGTATCAAAGTTGTGGCGAGTCGTTTGCCGCTACTATGATTCGCAAAAGTCAAACCGCAGCCTTACATCATGCGACCGCTGCGTGCACGCTGCAATGTAGTGCCTTCTCGAATAATCCAGACGGGCGCGCGGGGCGTGGCCAACCGCCGGCCGCCGCCAGTCTTTGTTTCATCGCTTGACGCATAAAACGTATCGCGCGCTCCCGTACCTATCGCGACTTCCGCGCTTTGATCTTGGACTTTTGTGGTGCCTATTTATTTATTTTGCCGTGCAAGTGAATTTGATAAACATTGTAAACTATTTAACTAGTGCTTAATATACTGCCTATCTATACAAACTATTTTCTTCTTTCACCTTCATGTTCTTCCTACTTTTCTTCACTGCTTCACTGCTGTTTCACCTGCTTGTACTGCTTCGCCTTACATCGAGTGCTGCCGTCTACTCTGTTAGAAAGGAGCATACCCTAGGAAATACCTAAGTACTAAGGTAACCTAAACCACCTTTCTACACTGGTGACCACCGACTACGGATAAGAAGCACCTTCTACATCTACCTGCGACAGTCCTGGAAACCGTGAGCATAGAAAATTTTAAAAAGTGCAGCATTTTATCGCCCTTGAAATAACATTCCGTTACTCACATAGTAACAAAGGAACTAAGGCTGAGGTCTTACTTAGACGAGCGGTGAGCGATTTTTTATTTTCATTATGAGTGATTCTGAGAAAGTGGTAAAAATTGATGAGGTATTAAGAGTAGGCGTACGAGTACCACCTTTTTGGCCCGAAGAGCCGGCTTTATGGTTTGCCCAATTAGAGTGCCAATTTGACCTATCACGAATCACTACTGATGATACGAAATTTAATTATTTAGTGGCACAGCTTGATCACCAATATGCTATTGAAGTGAAGGACATTATTACTAGGCCTCCTGAAAAGGATAAATATTTTAAATTGAAGACCGAACTTATAAGGCGTCTGTCAGCTTCACAGGAAAAGCGCGTGAAACAATTATTGATGCACGAGGAGCTTGGCGATCGAAAGCCCTCGCAATTCTTGCGTCACCTGGAAAGTTTAGCCGGCCCTTCAGTACCCCGAGATTTTTTGGCCACTTTATGGACTAGTCGGCTACCTCAAAATATTCAGACTGTTATTGCTTCACAGATGGACCTTTCTTTAGATAAACTGGGAGAGTTGGCTGATAAAGTGTACGAAATTGCCCCTGCTACACCTCAGGTCTCCATGGCAAGCACCTCCGCTGTCAACGCTCCGTCTTCAACCCTTGAAGAGCTAACAAGACAGGTCAGCGAGCTTACCAGGCAAGTAGCAGCTCTTACTTGTGACAGGAATAACAGGAGTCGATCACGTTCCAAGCCCAGATTCCAGCGATACCGCTCAGGTAGTCGTTCGAAATATCCACAGCCACCGCCAGACCACCCACACTGTTTCTACCACTACACTTTTGGAGCTAAGGCGAGCAAGTGTAAACAGCCCTGCACATTCAAGTCGGGAAACGCCCAGGGCAGTCGGAAGTAGCGGCCAACGACTGCTCACCATCTACAGGCCGTCTTTTTGTCACCGACCGCACTACGAAGATGCAATTCCTGGTGGATACTGGATCAGACTTGTGTGTTTTCCCACGGTCAGCAGTCAAGACGTCCTGCACTCGTTCCAAATATGAACTCATCGCGGCAAATGGTAGTGTCATCTATACTTACGGGCCCATTCAGCTTCATCTTAATTTAGGACTCAGACGTGTATTTTCCTGGAGCTTCACTATAGCCGACGTGTCAAAACCTATCATTGGTGTGGATCTACTCAGCCACTTCAACCTACTGGTCGATTGCAAGAATCAACGTCTGGTTGACGGCACTACAACCTTACATGTTGCAGCCATTTCGGGAATAACGGGAACTACTGATGATATCGTATCTGTGAAAGCTGTTTCTGGTGAGTCTGAATTTCATCAGATACTTAAAACTTTTCCAGAGATTACCAGACCTGCCGGTGTGCACTCACCATCGAAGCATAGCACGCTACACTATATTAAAACGACGCCAGGACCCCCGGTATCTTGTAAACCACGACGGCTCGATCCAGCTCGACTTCAAACGGCAAAGAAGGAGTTTGAGTACATGCTTGCTAGTGGCATTGCTCGTCGTTCGGAGAGCCCATGGTCATCAGCTTTGCACATGGTAAGGAAAAAGGACAATGGATGGCGACCTTGTGGAGACTATAGAGCTCTGAATGCCCGCACGGTACCTGATCGATATCCCATACGACACATCCACGACTTCTCACACCAACTTTCTGGCTGTTCCGTCTTCTCCACTGTCGACTTAGTTAAGGCGTACAATCAAATTGCTGTAAACCCTGAAGACATACCCAAAACTGCGATAACTACACCGTTTGGACTCTTTGAATTCCCGTTTATGACTTTTGGTTTGAGAAACGCCGCTCAAACTTTTCAAAGATTTCTTGATGAAGTTCTACTGGGCCTCGATTTTTGCTATGGGTATATAGACGATATTTTGATTTTCTCAAGCTCTGTGGAACAACATAAAGCCCACCTGCGTACCCTCTTCGAACGCCTTAAGAAATATGGCATATGGGTCAACACTTCGAAGTGCTTCCTAGGAAAAGAAGAGGTAACATTTCTGGGTTACTCAGTTTCAGCTGCCGGTACTAAGCCCCTGGCTACTAAAGTCCAAGCCATCCAGGAGTATACTGTACCCAAGACTGTTAAGGAGCTGCGTCGATTCTTGGGCATGCTGAACTTTTACCGTCGCTTCGTACAAAACGCTGCTCAACTCCAGGGGCCGCTGAACGCTGTCCTATCTGGCCCAAAGGTTAAAGGTTCACATCCGGTACATATGACACCTGAGATGCTTCAAGCTTTTGAAGATTGCAAGACTTCCTTGTCGAATGCAACACTACTTGCCCATCCAGATCCATCTGCAGAGTTAGCCATCATAACCGATGCCTCAGATTTAGGTATTGGAGCTGTATTGCAACAGAGGAAAGGAGAAGAATGGCAACCTTTGGCTTTCTATTCTCATAAACTAAGCCCTTCGCAAAAAAGATACAGCCCATACGACCGGGAGTTGTTGGCCGTATACGAAGCCATCAAGTACTTTCGCCATATGGTCGAGGCGAGGACATTTGCCATAATGACGGATCACAAGCCACTTACTTTTGCTTTCACGAAGAATAGAGATCAATGTTCACCTCGTCAATTCAGGTATCTAGACTACATTGCTCAATTTACGACAGATGTGCGTTACATACCCGGTCCTGAGAATGTTGTAGCTGACGCTCTTTCACGCATAGAAGAAATCTCCGTGGCTATTGACTATCAAGAGCTTGCACGATCCCAGGAACATGATCCTGAGCTGCAAGATCTTCTCCTACATGGTTCCACGCTAAAACTAAATAAGATGCAAACTATACACAGCAACTTACCTATCTTCTGTGATATTTCTGTGCAACCACCTCGACCATACATCACTCCGAATTGAAGAAGGCAAGTCTTCGACATGGTACATAACTGGAATCACCCAGGGAGTACAGCTACAGTACGACTGGTTACACAGAGATTTGTATGGCCAGGGATTCGCAAAGACTGTAGAGAGTGGTCAAGGCAATGCTTAAATTGCCAGAGAAGCAAAGTTACCCGTCACACTCATTCTCCCCTCTCCTCTTTCCTTACCCCTTCTGCGAGGTTCTACCATATTCACCTTGACCTCGTGGGACCCTTAACATTGTCTTGTGGTTACAGGTACTGCCTTACTGTCATCGACAGATTTACTCGATGGCCTGAGGCCATTCCACTGCAGGACATCACAGCAGAGACCTGCGCAGCTGCCCTGGTGTCTGGCTGGGTAGCTAGATTCGGCTGTCCAGCACGCGTGACGACCGACCGTGGCCGTCAATTCGAGAGTCACCTTTTCAATGCACTCACCACCATGATCGGCGCGCGGCACTTCAGAACTACAGCGTACCATCCAGCTGCTAACGGAATGGTAGAACGCCTACATCGCCAGCTCAAGGCAGCCATTATGTGTCACGACTCATCGCAGTGGACCGAATCTCTTCCACTGGTGCTCTTGGGGATCAGAAACTCCTGGAAGGAAGACCTCCACACCAGTCCAGCTGAGCTTGTCTACGGTGAGCCCCTTCAGCTGCCTGGTCAATTCCTATCACCCAAAGACGACTACACTACAGAAGACATCACTCAGTACGTGACCAGACTCCGGGCGCACATGGCCAAGCTGTCTCCGAAACCCACTTCATGGCATGGTACGTCTCCATACTACATCCCACGCGATCTTCATTCCGCATCCCACGTCTTTCTTCGTCAAGATCACGTGAGGGCATCACTTGAAACACCCTATGCTGGACCCTTCAGGGTGTTGGAGAGACAGGAGAAGTTTTTCAAAATCGATGTGCGAGGAAAATCATGTAACGTCTCAATTGACAGATTGAAGCCTGCTTACATGTCAAAAGATGTGCATGATTCTACTGCGACGCCACCAACAACGACGACGACAAAATCACTTACTGAGGGGCGAGAAGAAAGAAAAACCCGGAGCGGGAGACGAGTCCGGTTACCAGATTTTTATCGACCGTAGTTACGGTCTGGCCGGGGGAGTGATGTGGCGAGTCGTTTGCCGCTACTATGATTCGCAAAAGTCAAACCGCAGCCTTACATCATGCGACCGCTGCGTGCACGCTGCAATGTAGTGCCTTCTCGAATAATCCAGACGGGCGCGCGGGGCGTGGCCAACCGCCGGCCGCCGCCAGTCTTTGTTTCATCGCTTGACGCATAAAACGTATCGCGCGCTCCCGTACCTATCGCGACTTCCGCGCTTTGATCTTGGACTTTTGTGGTGCCTATTTATTTATTTTGCCGTGCAAGTGAATTTGATAAACATTGTAAACTATTTAACTAGTGCTTAATATACTGCCTATCTATACAAACTATTTTCTTCTTTCACCTTCGTGTTCTTCCTACTTTTCTTCACTGCTTCACTGCTGTTTCACCTGCTTGTACTGCTTCGCCTTACATCGAGTGCTGCCGTCTACTCTGTTAGAAAGGAGCATACCCTAGGAAATACCTAAGTACTAAGGTAACCTAAACCACCTTTCTACAAAGTTAAAGAGGGTATGAATTGCAAAAGCGCATACATAGCTTCTAGAACAGTATGTAGCAGTACCCTTGCATGCACTTCTGCAACTTGACCGTACATGTATTGTGTATGGTGTTGTGTATGCATGATTGGTTTGTTGATATACCTAATATATATTATGTGATTTGTGTGAAAGAATCTATATGGCGTATTATCAATAAATGTTTCAAGTTTATCATAACTTGTAATTTTCAGCCAATCCATCACCACAGTTTTACACTCATCATATGGTTTGTCGTGTATATTTAAATTTCTGTTTAATGTAAAATTTATTCAATACCATTCTGTTCTGAAACTCAAGCAAGATTAAGAAATGTAGAGAATGAGTAACGTAGTCAGTATTTTAATGTGAAGGCTAGCTTTTACTCCGGGCTTTATTGAGATAAAAATAAACTCTATTTGGTATTCCTGGACATTCCCAAATTCTAACCGAATCTTTTTAGTCATTCTTGAGTTACCTATAAATGACGCAAATTGTTTTTTTTTACCTAAGTAGATATAGTATATAGGGTTGATATTTATTAAGTGCAAATATTTTAAGGGGTGGTTTTAATTAAGGCCAAAGAAAAGTACTAAGAGCTAGAAAACTTATTGCTCACTCCCCAAACTACGTTTCCATGGAATTTATGCCATATTTGTGTATGTTTATAATTTTCAACTACCTACATCTGTTGCTGTATCCACCCTAATTGTTTCTCTTTCACCTCGTAAGGGTTGACTGGAAGAGATTGTCTAGCAATAAGTCCGCCTTTGCTCATATTATGTTTATGTGTTCGTCAGTGTTAAATTATTTGTTACTGTATGTCGGCAATAAAGATATTTTGTATTGTATTGTATTTATTTGCTATTATCCTCATTCCATTTGTGATAGACAGTGTAAAATTGAGTTTTACAACTTCTGCCTGTATTGCCAGCAAAAGGAAAAGGAAAACCACTACAGAATGTCTTAATTATTACTATTCAGTAAAATATAAAAGTTCAATTTTCTCGAAAACTATCGTGTAGACATTTATGAAACCAACATAAATCTGTTTTATATGACTTAATTATTTAACCCAGAGAGTATTTGTATTTAATTTGAATCCACCTTATATATAAGATGCAAAGAATTCTTGTTCTATGTGGAAGTAACATGCCGAAGAAAAAGAATTAGGTTTCGCTTCTAAAACAGAAAAACAAATCAATCACTTATTTTTGGCAAAATTTAATACACAATATTTTTACGTACTCAAACTCTACCACAAGACATTAGTGCTGTATTTAAAAAGTAATAACTACTTACGTTTTCTATAGATGGCGCAACAATGACTTTGTATGAAAGTGCCAAAGAGTTACTAATAATATTAGTCTGTGGAAATACCATTGAGAAAGTAATGTTCGGTTTCGATGTTCTTTGGGGAAACCTACAATACTTGTAATCCATGGCAAGATAGGCGACGATCATTTGCAATATGAACTTCTATTTTGAGATCGTACTTATTTATAGTAATAATTTAAGATAATTTATGAGAATGGGCTAGTTTTCTAAAAAAATATATCTACTCGTAACTTTGCATTAAAGTAGCAATAGAAACAACAAGCCTAGAACCCTATTTTTGAAATGTATGACATAAATGTCGCATAAAAATTGTGCGATATAGAACAAAAATCATTCGAACACGAACGAGAATTCGTCGATATAAAAAAAAAACATTCGACTTTGTGTGAGTCACACTTTTCAAAAATAGCACTTCTGATGTGGTTCGGCCTACAAACCTGGCTACGGCCGGTTTCCACCACGCGATTTCCGGCCACAGACATCTTGACGGATTGCATACGATCCATCGATCGCTAGGTGGAAGGAGGCATTTCAATAGCCTAATAATGAGGTATTAAATACATAGGGACAAATTACTATGAGTTAGCCATGAAGTAAGTTCGAGAATTGTGTTATTAGATATTAACTCAACGCTATGCTAACTAATAAAAAAACTTTGGACGCGTCAAGTAAAAACGTACCTAAACGTTTGTTTGTTTGTAATATCTGAATTGTACAAAAAAAAAAACAAATAATTTATATACACAAGCATGAAAAAACAAAAAGTACAATGGCGGACTTATCCCACTTAGGGATCCCTTACAGTCAACCAGCGAGTGACAGGAGAAGATATGCTTACCGAAAGGGTAGAAGCTACGTTATTGAGTTTATGTCAATCTCCGGCCCCCCAACTAGCTGACGGTAAAGAACATTGAATCTTTATGAAAGAAAGACACTTATACAATACATTATAATTATGGATAGTCGCTAAATGTAGTCACTTTTTTGGGTTAAAAAGAAAGAATAAGAAAATGTAAAGTAAATATTAAATTTCTATTTCAGAATATTTAATTTTTTTAAATTTTGGAGTTTTATCAAAAACAGACAATATGATAAGAATTTATAAATTATTTTATTGATTAACAATTGAATAACACTCTCTAGTAATGACGCAAGTTATACATAGAAAGAGAAACAAAATTCATAATCTAAGTACTCAGATAATGATATTGAAATAATCAATGCTGAACACTGAAACTTACTATTAGCATAGATTACAGAATAAATGCTATATAGATATCCAACAGCCACACATTGAAATGTGCCAACTTTCCTGGTTAATCCTGGTGACTCTTAATACAAAGTCATCGTTATATCGCTATCTACCGAAAATATAAGAAGTTACAAATTAAGATTAATAAGTTTTGAAATACAGCTTAATCTTTTTATAGAAATTAAGTACGTAAGAAATAGTTTTATAAAATCAGTTCTTTTTTTCGCCAAAAATAAGCGAGATTAGTACTCAATTAAATATTTTTCTTTTTGTAGCATCATCTTACATCAAATAGCGGAACTAATTATTTTTATTAGGCAATGGGACACATGCTATTAGACAGAATCTAGCTATTGACCTATGTAAATGATTCGTGCTCATAAATAACCTGTAAATGGGAAGGCACGCTAACATTTCATGAAGACGTTCATTGGTTTACTAACTTAAGTATTTTACATGATATGAATATATGTGCATATTACTGCAATTTCTAAATTGTATCATGAAGTTAAGAAAATAATTCATTCATAACGACTGACATGGTCAATCGACACTGTGTCAAATTTTTTGTCATCGTCTTTCGGCCTCTTATAGCCGGGACAAACGGCTTAACTTGCCTTCCGAAGAATGGAATCAACATTATTATTAGACAATCAGGTGCTTTCTGAAGCAAGCCTGAAGCCTGCAATGTTCTAATTCCTAACCTTAACAAACTAGAAATAACTAAACAATGTATAACAATGTATGCTTCCCGTGGGAATCAAATTCACTACCTCCGAGTCTAAGGCAAACGCCTCGATCGCCTTCGATCATGGAGGCAGATAAAAAAAAACTGCCGACTGTGTACCCTGTAATCACATAGTCACTATCCTCGGCAGTGAGGGATCGATGCAGACGAAGATTACAGAATTTAGTCATCTTGTCTTGATTTTTAGGGTTCCGTATCCAAAAGATAAAAAAGGTGTCAACAGGCTGTATCTCATGAACCGTGATAGCTAGTCGAAAATTTAGTAGATGATGCCGCGCAAATTATAAAAACAGAATAATATAGTTATAGGTAATTATACCTTAAATATTATTGCGATACACAGTATTGGAATCAGTTCATTATACAAATACTCGTAGAATTGGTTGTCGAAACTAATAGAAATGGATGCCATTTTTCATTCATTCATTCATTCAACATTCAATATAATTAATGCCCCCACCTAACGTGTCCACCCTACGTCTTCGTAAGGTATTAGACTATTAAATTACTGTCGATTAAGCCTATTAGCCGGAAAGAAACTTTCTAAGCTTTCCCCAAATTTGTATTAAAAAATCTTGAGCATGTTACTTAATGCTTGTAACAGCATCAAAAAAGTAAATATATATTCCGATAAGGAAAGTTTTGTTCAAGCATTTATCCCAAAATAATTTGTTAGAGGGATAGATAGATAAAATATCTTTTAACTAGGTATCTAACATTAATTTCTACTATGTTTGCGCTTTCAATATAAAATCTTTCACAAAAAAAATCCGCTGGGAATAAAACACAGCTCTGAACAAATAATTTCAAATCAAAATACCAACACAAGGAAAAACATTGATTGCTTTCGTTTACCAATAAATACCATGAATCGTGCGAAATGTACTCGCATACGTCAATATGGCCATTCTACTAATCGCTGTGCGAGACGTGAAAAATGTTTTTCGGCAAGATTGATGAATTTTCCTAATATTCCTACTCACCCGGCCGGCCGATGGGTTGGCAAACAGTTGGGAAAATAAAAGTACAGTCGCAACGGCAACAGTTATCTACTAAAATATTCAAATTGTAACCCTTGATAAATTTATACGGGATAGTGTGCGCGAAGTTTTTGTGATTAAGTGTAGCTAAGCCTTTATAGGAAAAATTATTAACGCTAAGTTAAATATTTGGGTAAGTCGATGTTAGTTGTAGGTGAAGGACATTTCTTCACGAACTCGAACCGAAAAAGCGTGTTGTCCTACATTTCGAATGCTTCATATTATTATTAATATACGTTAAACAAACTGCTTTTCAGTCTAGTAATCACACCAATAACAACACCACATTACATTGTGGCACACTTACCCGTTATTTCAATACAGGAGAGGTTCAACCTGGATCGCAGATAACCAAATCTAGGCAGGATGGTAGGCGCAGACCTTTTCCAGATGTAAAAACTGTGATCACCGCTTTGCTCTCTGACCTGGACCCGCAGTTGACATGTTCAGCAATTAGTATTTTTTTATTTAAAAAAAATAATCTTATGAGGACGTCTTAATATTTAAACAATACGTCAATAGTATCAACGTCAAGAAAAAAAACTCACGATTTTGGTGTTAAGGTGCATAAGCTCACGCTCGGTGACGCGGCGCCGCGCGGTCTCCATTTGCTGCTGACGGTACTGGTTGTACTTATACAGCAAATACATTCCGGGCAGGGCCAGCACCACGAACGGCCGCATCAAAGTCGACTGCGGAGTGCGTTGCGGCATCTCGGCTTTAGCATTTCTCTAACTACTTAACACTTTTGACAGCGATGATACATTAATTCGCGATTTTATACTCGATCCTGACGCATTGTTAATGTCAGTTGCGGTTTTCCACTAACACTTTTGTATAGGATTGTACTGACTGTGATTTTCGGTTTTTGAGAGATCATTTTTAAACACGGCACATTATTAACACTTTATGGAAGATACTGTAATCCTATGTCTATAGTACTAACAGTCTAAACTACGGGGTTTCTACGTTAGTAATTGGATTATTGCTTTGAAATATATCCTATTTTATTTACACAGGACTTTCCACATGTTCACCACTACAAGGACCTGAAACAAATAAAAACATACATTAAAATTGTTATTAATATCAACACTATTACCATTACATCTCAGGAAATAAGTGACAGCCAGCGCCTATCGTTATGGATTCCATTTTTCCCTCTGGCAGCTACAGTATAACTTTTCAGTTCCCACGATTTTAAGTTGGAAACTAAAATATTGCAAATTCAAAAGAAAGCTTTGTTTTTATCTCTCTCTCTAGCTTGTTTTTGTCCTATATAATAAAATTATCTGTCTTACGTACTTGTAAAACAACAGTAAGTTACTTTTGTACTTAGTTCAGTTTATTCACCCTTTTAAGGCTTATCCGTCAAAATGTCGCCACCATACGACATTATCGGAGCTTATTTGATGTGATCTCATAGTAAGGCCCTGTTGGTGTAAGCCTGTGCCAGTCTGCAGGCGTATCGTGACGATAAATGCGATAAGATTGCGCACAACCGACAGTTTGATTGGCAAATGTCAAGCGATGCTCGAGTGTCCGCTGGAGTTCTGTACTTACTAGGAATTCATGTCGTCATTTACAGATGAGTTAGGATTAGCTACTGCCTGCATAGAGTGAAAAAAAACAAAAAACTAAACATAATTCATTTTTCGATTTTCTGCTTCCGTTTAAGACCAGGGCTGAAATTTAAAATGACTAAAATAATAAAGCTAAAAACTTTGATTTTCACGCTTAAAATATTGGAACTCCTGGTTGTCCTATTATTTGGTAGACCTATCTATTTTTACCATTGAGAAATGATACGTTTGCGGTTTCGATGCTCTTTACACACACACACACACTATGATTGGTTGAAAAACTGTTAGTAAAAAAATTAAATACATAACGTGATAGGCATCCATTAAACCTCAAGCTATACCAGCTTACAGTAAGAGTTACTACTACGAGCTGTCCCGTCAGAGGAAGCGATGAATCTTTTCTTTGCCATATGTATATTATGTTACGGGCAACTTGAGAAGTCTGGTCCCTATGAATAGTGATCGGCCTGTATACATAATGCCCATGTCATATGGGCAATTTGATTAAAATTTCACCTAATCACTTTTCTCAAAATACTTTAAATAAAACCGTAGCTTAGTTCGGTTAGGTTGGGTTGGGCTTGTGACCACACATAGCGGAGCGAGCGAAGCGAGCGGAGCTTCAAACTGCTGCTCTATAAAAAAATACTAAAATTTATCAAATAGCCCGATACTCTTGGGAACTATTCATAATACTCGGCCCTTATTAATACTGCCCTGTTAATCACGTTGCCCGTAACATATACATACTCTTTTAACATATTGCAGATCAAGAACCTAGAAATGTAAGTACTTAAATTTGGAACTATTATATAAAATCGTGAAATAATATTGCGTTTAGCGTTTTCAATTAAATTTAAGCTATGTTAAATCAATCAATCAAGCATTTATTTATTTATTAAACATATAGGTGTTGTTGGCGTCAAAGCAAGAGTTTGGTGCTTCGATTCGTGCCTCGACATATACACATCCCACCGCATAAAAAAGTATACCAACTTACCTTAGTTGGTGTTGTCTCAGTAGTAAAGATATGTACCTAAAATTCGCCATATCGTCCAGCCAGTTATAAGCATGTACATTTTTTATGTGATCTCAGTCGCATCAATACATTCGTACAAAGCACACAGTGTTTTATTCAGAAACATCTCCATTCGAAAGTGAACCTTATATCATCTCAACATTTGGTCGAAATCGAACCGGATAGACAACTCGTTAAAGTGGTCAGTTGCAGTGGTCCGAGAACAAAAGAAGCGGTCTCAAGTACATGTTTGCACGTAAACAACCTATCTTGTTATAACTTTTGATAGATAAATTGCATTCATCTACGAACAATATTCATCGCGCCTACCGTTGTCTTTCCTTTGGAAGATTTTGGATTAGAATTTATTGTTTAAAAGCATACACATTTACAAGAAAATGTCTACAAGTGAACAATTACTAAATATATTGGAAGATACGGCTTTGTTATTACAAAAGACACAAACAAATCTTCGGAAATGCCCAAAACAACGGTTGACGTCAGGTTATATTGAAGCGCGAATTAAATGCATAGATGATTATTGGAACACTTTCAAGCAAGCACATCATGACTTAAATAAATGCACCCGGAAAGAAGAAAGATTGCAATTAAATTATTTTATTAAAGAAGAATATTTTACTATAGAAGAACTTTACCTGTGCTTAAAGGCGGACTTAAAGGATATGTTGATAAAAATAAATAAAGGTAATTTGGAACAAACTAATAGTGACGTCACAGACGAAGAAAGGATTTCGCACGTAAAATTACCCAAAATACAACTTCCAAATTTTTCCGGTAAATACGAAGAGTGGCCAACATTTCAAGATTTATTCAAGTCAATGGTACATAACAATCCATCCATAAGCCAGGTACAAAAATTGCATTACTTAAAAACTAGTGTCACCGGTGAGGCGGAATCTTTATTGCGACATATACAAATAACAGAAAATAATTACACTCAAGCATGGGATATTCTCAAAAGCCGCTATGGAAATAAACGTCTCATAGTAACATCTCTGTTAAAGCGCTTATGCAACCAAAAGAAGTTAACCATTCAATCCGCAAGTCATATTAAAAATATTCTCGATACTACTACCGAATGCCTGAATAGTTTAAATAACTTGCACGTGTCTACAGACTCCTGGGACCCATTAATTATATTTCTGGTGATACAGAAATTGGACTCGGAGTCCCATAAAGAATGGGAGGAGTACGCGTTTAAAGAAAATTCAGAAACTTTACCTTCTTGGAGCGAATTGAAGAAATTCCTGGAATCTAAATTTCGAACACTAGAACTCGTTACTCCATATTCACATTTCACATCAAAAGAAAGACAACAAACAATAAGAGAACGTTCATACCATGCTACGACAACAACAACAACTGATAAGTCATGTTTCATGTGCAAGGAGAAACACACTTTGTGTCACTGCAAAGAATTTACGAAAATGGATCCCACACAAAGAAGTCACTACGTGACTAGCAACAACTTATGTTACAACTGTTTGCTCCCTGGCCACAAGGTATTTAAATGTCGCATACCTATTGCATGCCGTGTGTGCCACAGGCGTCATCACTCTCTACTACACGAACACAAGTATGACAACGGTCGATCGTTAGGCCAATCTCAGAACTCATCGCAACCTAACGCACCGACGCATTCCAGTGTAGAAGAGAAAGAGAAGGAAAACACAGTGATCGCGTCCAATTATGTGAGTAAGAAGAAACAGCATACAGCACTTTTGGCAACTGCAATGGTAACAGTGAAGAGCAAAACAGGGCACGCCATTGTACTCAGGGCTCTGGTGGATCCAGGCTCGCAAGCGAACTTTCTCAGCGAGAAGGCGACTCAATTACTGCATCTGGAAAGAAAACCAGCACGAGGAACTGTTGTGGGAGTAGCTTCTACGAAGACTAACATATCACAAGTGGTTGAAGTTCAAATTGCACCAAGATGGAATTCGGATACGAATTTAAGCATACGAGCCTACGTAATGTCAAAGCAACTCACCAATAACATCCCACAACACACAATTGACGTTGGTAATTGGCGACATCTAAAAGGGCTATCACTAGCAGATCCAAATTATTTCCAACCCGGATCCGTCGATTTACTGCTTGGTGTAAAAGAATACTCACATATTATAGAAGAACAACTTATAAGAGGCCCTCCTGGCACACCATGCGCCCAGAAGACTCTACTTGGTTGGATCCTGTTTGGTGAAATAAATAATACAAAACAAGAAGATTCTGTAGTAGTGATGCATACACAAATCAATATGGAAGAAATGCTGAAGACCATCTGGGAAATTGACACCGATTCTGAAAGAAAACAAACAAAAGATGAAAGATTATGTGAAGAAATTTATAAGAAAACATACTCAAGAGATGATACAGGAAGATATGTTGTAAACTTACCATTCAAGACAGAAAATACACAATCGCAAAATGGAAACACAAGAAACATAGCAATGAAAAGATTACAATATTTAGAAAAAAGATTTAAAAGACAGCCGAAATTGAAAGAAGAGTATGTAAAAGTAATAGAAGAATATATAAATTTAAATCATGCAGAAGAAGTACCTAAAGAAGAGATAAATACAAAGAGTGTTTACTTACCACATCACGCTGTTTTAAGAGATGACAAAGAAACATCAAAAACTCGTGTCGTCTTCGATGCATCCTGTAAAGGCGATAATGGAGTATCGTTAAATGATGAGTTACTCACTGGACCTGTGCTGCAAGAAGATCTGCGTAGTATTATCATGCGATGGAGAATGCACGGAGTTGCTTTTACAGCTGATGTGAAAATGATGTATCGAATGATATTACTTACCAGAAAGAATGTGGATTTCCAGAGGTTTCTGTGGAGAAAAGATGAAGAAGCTGAAAAAAAAGATTATAGATTACTTACCGTTACCTTTGGAACTGCTGCTGCACCTTACCTGGCAGTGAGAACTTTGAGACAGTTGGCACACGATGAAGCTGAAAATTATCCACTAGCTGCAAATGTAACACTTACCGATTTCTATGTTGATGATGTTTTATCTGGAAAAGATAATGTAGAAGAAGCTATAGAAGTGAAGGAACAGCTGAGAGAGATGATGCAGCGAGGTGGCTTTGAACTTAAGAAATGGTCATCAAACAGTGTTGAATTTATTACATCTGTTGAGCCTGAAGATCGATCATCCAATGCAATTATAGATCTGAACGTTGACGGTACTGTCAAGGCTCTTGGAATTTCCTGGAATCTAAGAAACGATGAGCTGGAGTATAAACTCAACTTGACCACAAATACATCAACTGTTACAAAGAGGAGTATACTCTCTGATGTGCAAAAACTTTTTGATCCTCTTGGGTGGATAGCTCCGAGTATTGTCCTTGCCAAGATGATAATCCAAGAGCTGTGGCACGAAAAACTTGGTTGGGACGAAGAAGTTGGTACTTCACTAGCTGAAAAATGGAGAGAAATAAAATCAGATCTTGACAGCGTAAATTTGATAAAATTCAACCGATGGGTACAGACAAAAGACACTGAGAGGCACAAGATTCAACTGCATGGTTTCAGCGATGCATCTCAGCGTGCTTATGCTGCTGTAGTATATGTCAGAGTCATTACACCAGGAGGTATCACAACAGATCTCATAGCTGCCCGAACGAAAGTTGCACCACTAAGAACTATATCTCTGCCAAGACTTGAGTTGTGTGGAGCGGTGCTTTTATCTAAATTACTTAAGCACGTTTCGAACGCTATGAGAATACCTTCTGACCAAATATATGCTTGGACCGACTCATCTATAGTACTTGCGTGGCTGCTGGGTGATTCTAACAAGTGGAAGACGTTTATAGCTAATAGAGTTATAGAAATCACTGATAACACAGACAAGAATAGATGGCATCATGTAAAATCGCAAGACAACCCAGCAGATATAGCCTCGAGAGGCATGTTACTATCTGAATTAAAACAATGTCAGTTGTGGTGGAAAGGTCCTGGTTGGTTGACAGGGAAAAACATTAATTTCACTAGACCAAACAATTTAGATACAGAATTAGAAGCAAAGAAAGAGAGAATAGAGACAAACCTAAAAATAGACAACGAAGAAGATAAACACTTAACAACACAATTTGAAGATTTTGATAACCTGAAAGAATTAACTACAACTATTGCATACTGCATTAGGTTTTTGATGTTTAAGAAGAATCAAAGCCCAGAAGGGGCACTTACAACTAAGGAGATAGACGAAGCACTGCAGAAATGTATACAACTAGTACAAAAGGAAGAATTTGAAGATGAAATTGAGACTCTGAAAAATAAAGGACAATTAAAGAAAGGAAGTAGTTTAAAGTCCCTTACTCCATTTTTAGACGAAAGCAACATTCTCAGGGTGGGCGGAAGATTAAGACACGCAAACATGAATCATGATGGTAAACACCCAATTATTCTGGGACATAAAAATAAACTTACTTCCCTTATCATTGACGACGCCCACAAACAAACGCTACACGGTGGAGTACAGCTGATGATGAGCTATTTGAGAACAAAATTCTGGATAATTAGAGCAAAATCATTAATAAAATTGAACAATCACAGATGTATGGTGTGTGCTCGATATAATGCTGTAGCTCAAAAACAGCTCATGGGAGATTTACCCAAGCCAAGGGTAACACCAGCGAGACCTTTTATTAACAGTGGTGTAGATTTTGCCGGTCCTTTACAGGTACTATGGTCTAGAGGAAGAGGAGCCAAAACAAGCAAGGCATACATTGCAATATTCATATGTCTTTCTACCAAAGCTATTCACTTGGAATTAGTTGGAGACTTAACTTCAGAAGCTTTCATTGGCGCCTTCAGAAGATTTACCGCTAGACGAGGCAAATGCTTAAACCTGTGGAGCGACCAAGGTCGTAATTTTGTTGGGGCAAATAAAGATCTAGAAACAGCATGGAAAGAGGCCAATCTGGATTTTTCTGGACAGATTTTAAACAAGCTTGTGTACGAAGGGACAAGGTGGCACTTCATATCAGCCTATAGCCCGAATTTCGGAGGCTTATGGGAGGCTGGCGTGAAGAGTATAAAGCACCACTTACGTCGAGTACTTACCAGCAATTTGACCTTTGAAGAGACAGCAACTGTGCTATGCCAAATTGAGGCGTGCTTGAATTCTAGACCTCTAAGTCCTATTGATGATACAGACGTAGGACAACTTAGATCCGCTCACACCGGGTCATTTCTTGATTGGGGAAGCGCCAATGATCATTCCAAGCTATGACACACAAGACGCCAGAGTGAGTAGTCTTTCAAGATGGCAGCACATACAAAAAATAATGACAGATTTTTGGACAAAATGGCAAGAGGAATACTTAACGAGATTGCAGCAGAGACCTAAATGGTTAAAAACAGAGAAGGAATTTAAGAAGGGAAATATAGTACTGATTAAAGCAGATAATATGCCTCCTGCGAAATGGCAGCTAGGTCGTATAGTAGACAAGCACCCTGGTCAGGACGGCTTGACTAGAGTTTACAGTGTAAAAAGCGGTGATAGTGTAGTGAGAAGATGTGTAACTAAGTTGTGTGCATTGCCTGTAGATATTGATTAATTTAAATGAACTAGATACAGTCCATTTGTCAAATTAGTAGTGTGTTAAAGTTTATGCATGATTTTCAATGTTAAAGTTGTTATTAAAAGAACTTACAGTTCTTTTGGTGGGCGGTATGTTGTCTCAGTAGTAAAGATATGTACCTAAAATTCGCCATATCGTCCAGCCAGTTATAAGCATGTACATTTTTTATGTGATCTCAGTCGCATCAATACATTCGTACAAAGCACACAGTGTTTTATTCAGAAACATCTCCATTCGAAAGTGAACCTTATATCATCTCAACAGTTGGTATACTATTCTATGTGACCCATGTTGCATGTAGGTTTACTATGAAGATCTATTTTTTTTTAATTATCTTATGCAATGTGCAATGCATTCGAAGGGACTCTATCGGTCGCATGTATAGCGTAAACGCTTTTAACTATACAAATCCCTATGCAAATGCACCCAAAAAACAATCTTATACCTTGACTACTTCAAGATGCACACACATCAGCTATATAAGTTGCTAGTGTGTTCAAGAATATAAATAAAATAATATTATGCGGTATTTTCGTACCAATATTCCCGATTTCGCGTACATCGAAGACTTTGTAGGGAACTAATTTCGCGTAATTAATGGCAGCCGCTTCGTGGTTAACTCCCGGCAAATTGGTATCGCTTTGTTTTCAGATTATCGACGTGAGAACAGATTTGATACAAGCAGCTTTAGCCTGGTATTCGCTCCCTGAATTGAGGAATCTGTCACATAAGTCTGACATTTCCGAACTATAAGCTGCTTAGATTCACAAACTTTTTTTTTATCGACACATTCTTTGTAGATATTTTCTTATGAAAAAATAGACTTCTTGTCATCATTATGGGGTATCCACTACTTTGGTTGTTAAAAAAGAAACTATGGCAGTGCTCCAAGTGTGTGTGGAATGTCATAACTAAAGAATAGACTTCTTTTCATCATTATGCGGTATATAGATCTACTACTTTGGTTTTTAGTAAAGTAACTATGGCAGTACCTCAAGTGTGTGTGAAATGTCTTCCGAACACGGAAAACTATTGACAAAGGCATCTTTAGCTCTCCGTGATCGCTTTCGATGCTTTTTGAGGAACACCCATAGCAAATTATACTAAAATACCTACTTTTACACTTAAAAATATCTGCTAATGCTATACACGCGCTAGTAGATACTTCAAAATAAATTTGTCTTAATAACCTCGCGAAATAAATTACATGTATTTACATAATAAAAATGTTCATGGAGGTCGGCCCAAGGCCTGGAAGTCCCATACATACGAATGGCGAGTGACCGCCGGTGTAGCCCTGAAGATTATTTTTATAATGAAGGTTAGAAAAATGACAATTCAGTTTTTATACTATAAGCCATTATTATAGTAACGCTAGGTATTCTACATACTTAATATTTTTTATTATGCAAAATTTGAGTACCAGAATTGGAAAATATGAAGGATTTTGTTGTAAGCCTTTGAAATCCTGAGGAGGAAACTGTCAAGCAATAAGAAAAGGCCGCACTTAGGGTGCAGTGGCTAACTTCCACTTGGTTTCGTGCGTACAAAAGAGATAGCAAGAGGTCCACGGTACCACGCTCCTACTTTTATTTCTCACATGTTTTAGCGAGACTAACATTCACTATCATTCTTATATTATTCATTTCTTTATGCCCACAAACTTATATTCCAAGGAATAATATAGTATTGTATATACTTAGTAGATGTTCAAAAGTCGAGTGTCGGCCCTTATGGCATTGAGCTATTGCTACCGCTCGCGAGTTTGCATTGCTCGCTTGATAAAAGGCAAAGCCCATGGCCAAGGTTCATCCCAACTGGGAGCCCCTTGTGCATTTGGCGAAAAGGCTGAGGGTTATGAGCCTTCGCCTCAAACTGTCCCGCTGTAAATTTTAAAGCTCACAGGAGCTAAAATTGTAGTCATTAAAAAAAACAAAATTAGATATTTGTGACCTACTTAGTTAATGTATCAGAGAAGATGTAAGTATACATTACAATTTGGTGTAATGAGAGAGTTGGGTTCACAGACATACTGACTCAAAAGGCTAATCATCTAAAAGCTGTATTTTTGTCTGAAAGTACGGTTGTAATCAAATTTAGTTGCAGAATTGTGAGTGAAGTCAAAAGGGACTATATGGTTATGAAACTACTTACACTTGTACTATAAAACCATTATTATTAGTAAGTGTTACATTTCTCAGTTGTAAAACTGTGTTAAAAAGAAGGTCCAAAAGAAAAGGAAGGAAAGAAAAGAAGAATCCATAAATATGTTTTTAAATATTTGACGCTTTACATATTTACTGTACAAATTTACTTGGCGTTCCATATTTTTTTATACGAATATTCATAAAAATCATTGTACCGAAGTGTGTTAGCATAATTTAATGATAATAAAGAATAAAAATTAATTTTCTTTACTTAATTGAGAAAAAATATTATCTAACAATGAGCATATCGCTTGCTTGCTTTGCTAATTGCTGCGAGTCTAAGAAATTGCTACGATACAGCTACGACGATCTGCCGCTACTTGTTACCGCTAAATATTATTTGGGTACTATGAAATAAATCTGTCTGTGAAAACTGCTGTAACTCGAAAAACGTAATTTTTTTCAAAGTTTAAAAAAATCCTACTCATATTTTATGGAAGATTTTTAAGATTTTGTACCTTTTTCTAACAGGTGACATCATTAAACTACTGTTTTTTGCATTATACCAAGATTTCATATTAGAACGGACAATTAAATTATCGAAATTAATATTTATTGTTTAGTTTAGCCGATATTTTATTCTAAAAACAGGTTGACTTTTTAAACACCAGTAAAATTTTTAGTACGTGAAACTAGACACACAACTGGATACAAATCTTGTGATGAGCCGACAGGATTTTCTATGGGAGGTCTAAATATTTTACTCGGTTAGTTTTATTAATTTATTTATTGAAACAATCCACACAAGCACAATAGGCGAACTTAATGCTTAAAGCATTATCTAACAGTTAGTTTCACATACTGATTAAAAACGTGATACGATTTTACCAAAACATTCATTGTTATGTCTAGCTTCCAATCTAACTTAATTCTAGTTTCACAGCGAAGAAAACAGACACTGATCTTTAAAACTTGAAGAAAACAACTTTCAAAGATCACATTGTAGAAACCGACACTTTTTATTCGGACCGAGCAAGACTAAGAAAGCTTAAGAAGCTCTCGACTGTAAAACGACAGACAGCTGAGAATGGGACACTGGGACTTTTAATATTTTTCCTTTTAAAAACCTTTCATCGCTTTGTTCTTTCAAGACGTACCTGGATTATGGTGAACAAAAGCTGTATACTAGTGGTGCATTAGTGTTTTGTTTGCATTATAAGAACAAAGATGAAGTAGGGAGTGAGGGATGTCTGTTGTCGTATTTATAAATAGAAAATATTATGGGTCATATTCACTTAAAGTTAATCCGGTTGCATTTCCTTTGTTTTGGAGCAAATGGATCCCATAGAATTTTTAGATAAAAACTTGTTACTTAATAATTTATCATTAATGGTATACCAAATTTATTCTTGCAGCTAAAAACTAACTGACACAGTTATAATTATGTATCTTGTATCCATATTTGTATGTCATAAGTCATAAATTTATTGAATTTGAATAAATATTTTTGTAATAGGTATGTGGACAGATAAGTTAAAGGATTAGCAGGGAAAAGATGAGATCCGTAGCGAGATCATCTAAAAATTAACAGTTTGCAAATATGCAGTTATGGCGAAAGCACACATGTCATAGTTTTTTATAACATAGGCTATATACCACAGCTCCACCTGCGGTATATAGCCTACCTATGTTACTCAGGGTGAATGTAGCTTTCCAATGGTGAAAGAATTTTTGAAATCGGCACAGTAGTTTTTGAGTTTATTCATTACAAACATACACACAAAAATATAAATCTTTCCTCTTTATAATATTAGTGTAGATAGTGTAGATGTAGATTTACCTTGGCAACATTTCCAGATAGTAAATGTGTATTCTCAGTTATTTGAAAATACAATAAATAAATGTATCGGTGGCATTATTGTGATGACGTAGACAGTCATAACTTTGCTCCAAGATTGACTTTTCAATTGCGATCCCGTTTCCTCGCAATGCCGATATGGTTTTTGTATGATTACGACGGAAATGAAAAGGTATAAACACAAGTATACAAAGAACAGTAAATACTTGACCTCTGTCTCGGTTACTTATTTCTTTTAATTTTATGAACATTTTCCACATTTATCTGTCTCAAAAACCGGTTTGTTTATTTGTTTGTAATATCTTTATTGTAAAAAAAAAACACAAATAATTTACATACACAAGCATGGAAAAGCAAAAAGTACAATGTACCGGTCGGTATATCGAATATACTTATAATTATCGTTAGTTTTCATATGATTTAGATGAGTCGAATAAAAACCGTTTACTGTGGGTGTGAGTCATACATCTCAAAAATAGCACTCCGGGTAGTACTGAGCTGAAGAGGAAACATCATAATCATCATCATATCTTATTTCATTTTATGAAGGAGGCATTCTAATCCTACTTAATTAATTAATATTTTATCCGATAAAACCCTAAGGTAACTTATTAATACTCTTTAACTTCGAGTATGTGAAATTTCAGGAAGATTGGTTCTGTAGATGTAGCGTGAAGAGAAACAAATTTCAGGACGATTGGTCCAGTAAATGTACGACAAACATATATACAAACTTACTTTCGCGTTTTAATATTAGTTATGATTCGATGACACGTGTCTACCCTCAACGACAGACCCAGGGGGAGTAAGTAAGTTTAGACATCACGTCTGCACTTTAAGTTCACAGTGCACGTTGCACCGTGACTTATTTTATCACCTCGCGACAGTCAAATAAATAAAATATTGCAAATATGTTTTTTCTTTTTCATTTTATCAATCAATCATAATGCAGGCATTCTAGGTACAGTCATCATTCGCACTCAGGTGTACTGTACACATGTTTGCCTGTTTAAATGTACAAAAACCAGCTTGTGTCTTAGCGCTATCAGTGCAGTGAAATTCTTTAAAAATTGTTTTAACAAATGGATGCAAACAACCAAAGATATGCAGAAATTGACAATGCGAAATGACAAAACACTGCTTGATATAGAGTCATCAACTATAACAACTAGTTGTCTATGAATTAATAAATAAAAATATCGGGATGAGTGCAAGGGGCGGGACGTGTCGCCCGCATCCCGCCGCAGCGCGCCAAACAACGACCATTCCCGGACAATACGACACCATTCTGTAGCTGAAAGTTACGTCATCAAAGAAAGTCTAGTTGAAGTAGAAAATTATGTGGGCTCTATCTAAGTATGTTTGTGCAAGAAAATTGTATTGCACGTACTTAAATTAAGGTGTGCATGTACCAAATTGACATTGAAATTGAAAACCATGACTATATAATTAACGTAGAATACGAATATGAACATAAACATATCATAACATAACATTATCTACTCGACAACTGATTTTATTCCAAAAAATGGCACCTGACAAACGCTGGATGCAGGTCGCTTCAAACTGGTAATTTTGGAAATTATTAGGAGAGGTGGATATCCAGCGCTGCACTGACTGCGGCTGAAATAATGATAATAAAGGCACATATGTCCCTTCTAACTAATTTTCTGTGTCCAAACGGGCTAATAGGCGATCGAAAATTACTGTCCTCAAGACCGTTGTATTTACTGCCATCAAATTTCAAATCCTAAGTACAAAACCCTGAAAGAACCTAAATATTAATGTAATTGCACGTATATGTTTATTTTACGCAGATATGTATTAACTGTTAGAAGCTTTTAGTATTAAGTCCGCCTACTGTGATGTACAAAAATATGTATTAGAAATCTCTAAAATAAGTAAACATCTTAATAATTTATAGAAGACTAGATGTTTCCCGCAGCTCCGCCTGCGTCTAAAAGTAGACTATGTTGGACCTCGGGTCTTCAATTATATTCATACCAAATTTTATCAAAATCCGTTCAGCAGTTTGGCCGTGAAAGCGTAACAGACAGACAGACTTTCGCATTTATAATATTACTAGCTTTTTCCCGTGGCTTCGCCTGCGTGAAAAAGTAGCCTATGTTTGATCCCGGGTCTTCAACTATATTCATACCAAATTTCATCGCAATCCGTTCAGCGGTTTGGCTGTGAAAGCGTCACAGACAGACAGAAAGACAGACTTTCGCATTTATAATATTAGTATGGATATAAGTATAAGTATAGATAAGTATGGATGGATAATTATAGTAGACAAAGCAGAAAAGTATTCCTAAAACAATTTTCTTAAGATAAAAACAAACAAAGAAAATAAAAAGTGCAGTGTGTTTACTTAATTTACATGAGCAGCGCATGTAAATTGCCTCGTGTCATCGCGTAATAACGACAGAACTTGTGAACACAGACTAACACAATATTGAATAAAAAGGAAATGTTAAACAGAAAAAAATAAAAAGACAGAAAGAAAATACTAAAAACTAGTCATTAATAGATTACAATAAGAATTCTAGTAGTAATACGGGTATCTAAAATCTCTGAGTAGGTACTGAATATTATCCCGATGATTGATTGATAGATAATAAATATTAATATCACGCAATATATCAAATTAATGCTATATTTATACTTATATATATATGTATAGCAAATTAAACCGTTCCTTTCTCGTTGAGTGATTCAGTAAAAAATGTCTTAAACATTAATCCCGCCTGCTTGGTTGTCGTTAATAAAGGAACCAATACGCCAAATAGTACGTCCGCAAAACTCTGAAATGTATAATACTTACTTAAAACAAACTGTATAAACTTGTATATTCGTTAATGCATTTAATAAGACTTCTTTTATTTGATATGAATAGTAGAATTTATCAATGCGTTGCTGTACAAATGAATGAAGAACTTTATTTTAGCAAATTCATTTATTTAACAAAAGTATTTATGTATCAAGTAATATACATTAAATATAAAAAAAATATCTTCAAAGAATTCCATCGAAACAACGTACCTTGAATGCTAGGCAGCATTTCCGAGCTGTATCGCTGAGCTTATGCGTTAGTCGAAAAAACTGCCAGATCTGGGATCTCCTGTAGCCTCGGTAAGGGCGAGTTGCTGTCCCAGGTTTACAATACAAAAACTAAACCAAAGCCTAAATATCTTACGTAGAATTGAAACGACAGTAGTGGACTGACTGCGGCTGAAATGATGATGAATTTGATTATGACATAAAATCCTATCTTTATCATATTTGTTGGCATAGCGATAGAGTTTCGGGGTCGCTAAATGTCACAAGGTTTCATTTGACGTAGTCAAAAAGTTCCTAAATCTATGGTTTATGGTAGCGTAATGAAATTCAGAGTAAAGGTCATAGCCCGCTTACACGACACGGCTCCAACACATATCCTTTTTTTTTTTTTTTTGATTTCGCAGGGGAATGCGTTTACGCACAGAGTGTGGGACTCCTGGGCCGCTAGCCGGCCCAGACTACCCACTAAACCCCTGCGGGTGCCGTCGGCCGCATTGCAGGGAGGCGCCTCGGATCTGACTAGCACAAGACGCCTCTGCGACTGGCCGGTTTCTCACCAGAAACCGGACTCACCACTCTCAGAGGCCCTCCGACACCTGGAGGACCTCTGCCACCGGGTGGGACTGCTCCAGTCCCACCGCTTATGGGGGCGCTTCCAGGCGCGCCAAGTAGCGCCTGCGACGCACCCCCCCTCTCCGCCGCCGGATCGGGTCCGCGAGGGGATCGTCCTCGCGGTCCCTTTCCTCGGCCTCCCTCTGTGACATGACGACCTCGCAGAAGGAGGCCATTGCATTCCAGGCGCTGTCGCTCTCGAGCATCGCGTTGGCGACACTTGGGAGCGACAGGTCCGTCCCGCCAAGCGCGGCGGCCAACTCCTGGCGCTGCCGGCTCCACCTGGGACACCGCTCAAGGACGTGTTGAGCGGTGTCCTGAGCCTCGCCACAGTCGTGGCAGCGAGGCTCGGCCTCCCTCTGGGCCACGCGGTGCAGGTACTCACCGAAGCAACCGTGCCCGGTGAGCACCTGCGCCATGCGGAAGGTGAGAGGCTTGCGCCGCCTCATCATCCACTTCTCCAGGACCTGACGCAGGGCCTCCACTGTGCGGACACCGAACGCCGCCTGCGCCAGGTCCGCCTCCCACCTCCGCACGAGTTCCACCTGCGCTCGCAGGCGCACCCGCCGCACGATCTCCGCCGAGGGGCGCTCGCCGATTTCCCTCCTGTGCGCCACAAAGTGGTACACTTCGGCGAGCGCCTCCGCTACCAACTCCCACGGCGGGTCGCCCGCGAGGGCCGTGGCCGCAGAGAAGGCTACTGTACGGTACCCCCGTATCACCCTCACCGCGATCACCTTCTGCGCCTGTCGCAGAAGGCGTTTGTTCGTCGCGGTGAGGGCGTCCACCCAGATGGGGGCACCGTACATCGCCATGCTCCGGCAGACGCCAGAGTAGAGCCTGCTTACTGCTTCGCTCGGTCCACCCAGGTTGGGGAGGAGTCGGCCGAGCGAAGCAGCCGTCCTGATGATCTTCGGCCCCAACTCGCGAAAGTGGGGGCCGAAAGACCATCGTCCGTCGAGGATGAGCCCCAGAAATTTCATCTGGGTGTTCACCCTCAACTCCACCTGACCCACCCGGAGGCGCGCTCCTGGGGGGGGTCCTCGCGTCCGGGCCCCGCGGAAGAGGAGGACTTCGGTCTTGTCCAGACGGACCCGAAGCCCAAGCCTCTCTATGCGGTCGACCAATAGGGCAAGACCCGTTTCGGCCGACCGCGCCGCCTCACCGAAATTCGCACCCCGGGACGTAAAGAGAGTGTCATCCGCGTAACAGATGACACCAGTCCCGGGGGGAAGCCGGCACCGCAGGACCCAGTCGTACGCGATGTCCCACAGTATAGGGCCGAGAATCGACTCCTGCGGGACACCGCATCCGACGCTGCGCCGAACCATCCGACCCCCCCTGTCCTCGAACAGGACGAAGCGCTCCTCCAGGTACGCCCCCAACAGCCTCCGCAGATACGGGGGCACTCCGAAATACTCGAGCGCCTCCCGTATTACACTGTGCGGGATGCTGTTGAAGGCGTTGGCGATGTCGAGCGACGTCGCCAGGGTCACCTTTCCATCCCGATCCGCCTCCTCCGTCACCGAACGTAGACGCCTGAGGGCATCGACGGTCGACCTCTCGGCCCGGAACCCGTACTGCGCGTCAGAGAGACGCGGTCCCGGGCCGTCCTCCACGTTCCAACACATATCCTACCCAACACCTCCCAAACCTGAAACGACTCGTGATTCACGCACTGACTGCTAGCAGGCGCCCAGCCAACATCGCACCGACAGCTTTTAGGCGCAGCCAGCCAATCTCGCTTGTATAGACAGACACAGATACCGCTAGCAGTAATTTCACAAAAAAGTTAAAACTTTATATGTCAATGTAAAAAAAAGGAAAAGTTAAAATTTGATTTGTCGTTGTAAGATAAGATCTAAAGAGCAATACTTAAGCCCATAATTTAATGTTATTATTGTGGGAGCGAAGTCATAAGTTTTTGCTTATCCCTCGGGATTCTATTACTTTTTTTCTGGATGAAATATATTTTAAACGCTTTCCCATACATTGGTTCCACGCATTTCAAATATCACAGTTATCTGCCAAGTAGATACATTTTTACTTATCCCTCGGGATTCCTTTATTTTGCGGATATGATTTGTACTTAAGGTGTTGACCCGGTACATAAGATAGGTCCATGCCAAATTTCAAGTCAATCGGTGCAATCAACCACCTCGTAGAACAATTTTTGCTTATCCCTCGGGATCCGTATATTTATCCGGGATAAATTGATCTTCAGAAGGTAGATTCAAGGTAAATTTCAAGTTAATCGGTTAAGTAGTTTTCATGTGATACGTGATAGGTGTGTGTGTATAGATAGACAGACAGACAAAAATTCCAAAATAAATATTATTTGTCAACTATAACCAGCTTGTACATTAAGAATTTCCAAAAAATATTCATTGTACAAATTCGGTAAATCAGGTTAGTAAAGTAATGGATATATGAAAATCCACCCCCGTATTCTTAGACATAACATAGTCTACTTTCCAAGCAAGTGTAGTATAAAGGAATTTTAAGTATTTATTTTATGTACACACTGTAACAAACATTAAAACTTACATTAGGAAATTGTAGTCCGTGCAAAAGTTTTATTTTAATACAGAAATTTCTTCAAGAAGACTCGAGACATGAACTTTGAAAAAAAGAGGCAATTTAATCTAAAATTTGAAAAAAAAATACAATTTCAAGTTGCACTGATTGGCGCCTGATATTTGAAATAAATATTTGAACGTCTTCCTCTTTGACACGGTTACCTACATTACACACTAAGGACGCCGTGTTTCTTGCATTTTTAATCTGTTGGCACTCGATTCAATGTGAGGAAAATCGGCCAATAACTTTCATTCTCTCGGTAGTAGAAGAAGAAAAGAGCCTAACTTTTCATCCCCATGTACCACAATCCCATTACGGACTAAGTAATTTGCGAAATCAGCGACTCATCGAAAATTGTTGAGTCGAGTGATTGTCATTCGATTCACCAAATACGTCGTTTTTTAAGTTTTTTGATCTGTGACTCCCTCGTCAGTTCTGAGTGAGTCATGGATCTCAAAAATAGCACACTAGAACAATCTGAAATATACTATATTTATAACCACATTATTGCCCTTATTTTAGAAATCTATGCATCAATGAAACCTTTGTGTCGAATGATTTTGAACGAGTGCTTTTATTTGACCACTTCAAAAATGTGGAAAAAAGTAATGATTTCAATTTTAGTCACATATTTAGAACTATAGAACATCTCGATAAGCGGACTACATATGCCAATGAAAAGTTTGAGATCACTATATCGACTAGAGCTGGGCTACAATGCGCTAACCTACATCTCACATCCTGTACAGTGTACATCCGGGTCCGAAGCGATACATACAACTTTCCAACTCAGGAGCGCTATTTTATGACGACGACTCATATGTCGAATTAAAATCGATCGACGTACCGATTATCTCGAATGAAAATCATTCGAAATCTTACAAAAATTATTTGTTTCAACGGTTTTACGTGACTATGAAATAGGGCTCCATAAAAAATCGCGCAACAACTCCCCTCAAAGTTGCTAACAACATAAAACAAATGTAGAGTTCGCTCTGTAAACTGAGCTTTGATTAAACCACATTTTGCTGCACAATTCACGATCTAATTACAATGATATACGGCCTATGTTTGATTGGCTAGTCACTTAGTAGGCTTGAAGGCCTAAAACAAATTTGGTTAAAAGGATTCACAAATATCGGTCGCTATGTGAAATGAATTCTACCTCTATACGAATTCAAAGTTTTCAGTATGTTTGTTGATAGTTAATTAAATTCAGTTGCGGTCTTTTGCGCTATTGAAGACTTCTAAATTTTGCTTATCAATGGGATAAAGATGTGGCAAAGTATTGGGCAAATTTAATACAACTATTTTGATTCGACAAGAAGAAGACATTATAACTTGACATTTAATTATATTGACTTTTAAACCGTATGGTAGTAACAAACTGAACCGAAACTCTCGAGTCCATTGATTTTCATTCGATCTCAAATGATTTTCAATCGACATAAACGATGAGTCGAACTATTTCCATTCCACTCACGTATTTTGGGTAAGTAATACTTTTCAAAAATAGGGCGCCAGTTTTAAAATTTAGTTTTTATGTACAGACCTCACTATATAAGTAAATGAGTGACCTTCAAGTCGAAAAACTAAGTCATAATTTGAAAAGTTTTATAACACACAATAATCGCTCTCTACAAATACATATTTCCACAAAATCCAGTGTATTATTTTAATCGGCTTATTCGGTTCACCTCACTTAGAAAGGTCAGGGGTTTTGCTAAAGTACCTGCCTGGTCTGTGGAAAATGAGTCTGACAATGCTGTTTTGCCTCCCTTTTGTATTATGCGGTCTTAACGGATATGGATTTTCATGACAAAGGGCTTTTATTAATTTGTAATGTGACAGGTTTCATTTGGAATGAGTTGCGTTTTGTTTAATCCTTGAGATAAAATTTTGTGTTGAATCTTCTTCGTCCAAGCGTGTTACCAAGTTATTCTATAACTTATCACCACGACTGCAGTGACAGAATCGGCTTTTTGAAAAGAATTTCTACTCTGTTTCAATCTAATCTACTGAAAAAATCCATTACCTATTTGTTTCCATTTTTTCTTCCACTCTGATCCGTTGATGGATGTACCTACCTTGGAAACGCAATGCCTCTACTATAAGATTTTATAGACAGACACTAACATCTACATTAACGATTCTGTATATGGACTTTTGGCGGGAAGATGTGAAGAAGCAGTATCGGCGCTGTATTTTATTTTTCAAAATTTGTGTTTTTTTGATTGTTTGTGTTTAATAATGGTGGATTATTATTCCCAAAGTGTTCAAGAACAAGCGTGAGTGTTGGGAAGTGATACAGTGTTCGATTTATATGATTTCCTTGCTTGTTGCCAAAAGCTCCTGAAAATCGCTAAGTGCAGTTTTTCTACCACTTCACTTAGCCTGACTCTTCCGACTCGATTTGAATTCACTTAACTACTGACGTGACTTTAGACTTGCTTGACTAAACAAGTTAATTTAAAAAAAAAACTTTATACTGGCCAAATACGAAAGTAAGAGCCATATTAAAAAATAAAAAAAAAACGATTCTGTACGTCAAATCTCTAAAGAGCCCCGGTACAGTATATAAGATATTTCATACAAAATAGTCTGCGTTAATAGAATCTCATGGTAGAGGCACTGGATGCCGATTCTTGAAATCGAATAGAATACGAGATTTGTCGAAAAAAATGGAGGACTAAATAGAGAGATTTTCTGTAGTTAGCCGTCATATTTTTCAAGATAAGTAGGTGTGTCGAATTTAACTTATATGTTAAGGCGCGAGAATTTGATCTGATTCAATTTCAGGAGAAATTGTTCACTTCAGCACCAATTGAATATATTTCTTTGTTCTATTATATAAAATAAGAAGATAATTTGTTTGGTGTAAGAACGGTTCGGATAGGTACACCACTACCCGCGTACAGCTTAATATTTGACTTTATTTTTATTTTTTACTAGCAGCCCGTCTCGACTTTCTCGATAAATAGGCTATCCAACTCATTGTTAAAGAGAATTTTTCAAATCGGACCAGTGGTTCCTTAAATTAGCGCGTTCAAACAAACAACTTTTCAGCTGTATATTAATATTATTAATTATTATGGGTATATAGTATAGTATAATAGTATAGAAGTATAGATAAAAATGGTTCGGGTACACCCGCGCACAGCTAGTCCGTGAAATTTTAGTCGTTTTGGACCCATCGTTCAGTGACTCCATTCATGCAACTGAACAACTTTATTATTCTTTATTATTATCATGGGTCGAAATATACAAATAATAAAATAGCATCGAGATACATGTACTAACGTACGTTAGTACATATATCTCGATGTGTGATAGCAGTTTTTTTGTTGGTTGTTGGTGGTGGATTTTCGTTGTGAAAAGTGTCACTTTTTGAAGAGCTTCCATGTTTGGCGATAATTTGATGTTTTAACATTTGTGGGCTTTAAATTAAGATATGTACTTTTACATAGACTTCGATATTAATAAGATAATTTATTATACCTAGGTACCAATTTTTAAATATACCGTAGATTTTGGTATGAATGACAGTTCAACTAAATGTCTTTGGTAGAAAATAATAAAATATAATAAAAAACAAAATGTATAAAAGTTGGTTACGAGTTAATCATAACTGGTTTTGCAGTATGCGTCCGATGCAGCCAAGTAGGTACTTGGATTCACCGGGCGACGACGCGATGTCGGCAAATAGTCTCACATTAGTTATGGTTTGATGGATGCTTTAATTTTGTACTTATGAAATATATGTACCTACTGTTCTTTGTACTTATATATAATGTATATTAACTTGTTAAATGTTTAAATTGGCAACATCCGACGCACGTAAAATCTCGAAAGAGATTTTGATGGCATCGTATATAGATACAAAACTGTAACATGCGCTTTATGTTTAAGTAAATAAATAAAAAATTCCATGATGCCAAAAGTAAAAATTAGTACATTACAATTATAATTTCATGCAAGTCATGCTTATTTATTTCAATAAGGTAACTAAATCATTATTACAATAATACAATTATCACAAACAACTAATACAATCTGCAAACAACGTTCGTTGGTCAATGAATACAATACACAAATTACTAAAAAATTAACAATTAATTTAAATTATTGATTAAATTATAAATCAGTTGATTAAACATAATTTTTCAATTATTTATTTATATTATTAAATTATTATTATACCTAAAATTATTATTCATACATTTTACAATTTATTGAGTTGTTATTTAATTTTTATTTATTTTATGTCAACTTAAAACATTAAACATCAAAACCATAATTATGAATTTATTTATTATTTAATTTAAATACTTATTGAATATTCAATAAATTAATGTTGTCAATGAAAAAATATAAATAAAGATTAAAATAGTTATTACATATTACTTATATATGTTATATATTAAATACATCTGGACCCCTCTTTGGGTAAAGGCCTCCTCCAGAGTACTCCACACTTGGCCACTGTGCAATATAAAATAAAGAGGAAGGTGATTGACTCATGCATCCTGCTGTGTCTAAAATATGGATGACAAACATGGCTCTTTGATTCTTTGGCTAGGAAAAAACTAACTTCTTGCCAAAGGGCCATGGGACGGAGCTCATTAAAAATTAGACTGAAAGACAAAATAAAACACTATATAATCAGGAAGAAAACAAAGTAATATACACCCACACTTTTGCCAGACGTTTGAAATGGAAGTGGGCCGTACATCTGGCTCGTTATTCGGATGACAGGTGGACAAAAACTGTGACATTATGGAAAGGTTCACATGGTACCATTCGCCCAGGACGACCAAAGGGAAGATGGAGAGCTGAAATCAAAGAAATACCAGGGCGGCAGTGGCCAACTGTTGGTAGAAAATAAACGCCAATAATTAAATCTTCTCCCAGCTTTTGCTGCAGCTCACCTGACGATTGTTACAATTGAAATTATTTGTGATTTGAACTTGATTTCTAGAAACTGTAAGGAGTTCCTATCGTATTGAATTATTGTCTTAGAAATTAATTTATAAAGAATATTATGAAGGGCAAATTCCCACAAAAAATATCATTATTTTGTGGGAGTTTGTTCTTCATAATTATTTTACAGGTAAACTCAATCTCAGAGGTAAATGAAACGAAATGTCAACGTTCATCGGATGACTTTGAGGAAAGGTTGGAAGAAGTAAATAAGAACTTTTTATAATAATGATGCGGATTTCGCGATTTTTAGACATAATGGATATATATATATTAAATTAAACTATTATAGTACGGTTTTTTTCTGGTTACCTACCTACTAATATGGACGCTGAAACTGTAGGTGAAATAAATCCATACTTCCATATCAGTCTACGTTTGTTTTTTATCAATCATAAAAAATAAAGTGTACAATCCATATAATGTTTCTTGTACCTACTCCAATATAATAAATATTGAAGAAAACTTGATGCCTAAATAGGCATCAAGTTTTCTTAAATGTCTAAATAGGATTACTATAATTGCGACGCAAAAAAGTGACTCCTTTATAGTAAATCGTTATGTAACCATTCCAGAAAGCCGAATTCATACCAACGTACTCCAATGGCTCCCGAAATTACGTTCTCAATTTTCGAAAATTATACAAATGCTATTGCTGCCCGTACTAGGTTTTAATTAAAGCGAGTAATTTCTTCTTTTTCTAACCTTTTCTTGATCAATATGAATCTTATGAAGTTCATTGAGTAAACGTTTTTTTTGCTATTATTTTTTTCCTTTCATAAAACATACATTTAATGGGTTAAAAAAAGTGAACCAGCAATTTTCTGAATGACTCGCGGGCTGGCACGCGATTTCTGTAATTTGCATCGCGATCATGTAACAACACGTAGGTGTACTCATGAGGACTTCCAGCCAAGGGCATATCCCGACCTTAAACTCCGACCCAACTCACCTCATAAAAACAACTGCACTCATAGTCACTCGTAATTCTAAAGGAAGACACTACGGGCAGCTAGAACACGACCATCACACACTACTGTGAATTCAATTGACATGTTTCCGCACAAGGGTATTTCACAAGATTCTGGCCTCCGTTTTAGTGATGATGAGGGGTTTCTTCGCACTTTTAGAGGCTCGGGCCGGACGGCGGGCGAGCGCGCTAGCCGGCGCGCCGCCTTTCTTTGACTGAATGCTTCGTAAGCGGTTTTTGCGCAGGCGTACTTAGAAGCAGGATCGGCCGAAACTCGCCCTCACATCCACTATCAACAATGCCTTTACTACAGTCAAAGCACACGCCAAAACTATTCTTCTTCCAGACTCTTAGGTATCAAATTCCTGTGCAGGTGCTAGTTAACAGAGTACCTTTTTCAGAGGGATTGCGTGTGCCGCACTGCACACGATAGTAATTAAATATATGTTTGACAATACCGGAGGCTGTGCTCTGCTGATGACGTCAATGTGCTGAGATGAACGTCAACTCGTGTGGAACGGGTTGTCGGGGATTAAGCAGGTTCAACTGCGAATAACGTGCCGGGATCCGCAAATAGTCTCCATTTACATTTAAACAATAGAGTTAGAACTAGGTAGATAAAGTGTCAGTGCTAAAGGACATGCTTAGATTAAAGTAGATAAGTTGAGACGCAACTGGGAAACACGTTAGGGCAAAGAAGCACTTATAACTGAATTTAGTCATGCTACTGGTCACGCTTTTAATCATGGTACTGGTCACTGATAGATTTTTAAGCCTGCAATGAGATTACGGCCCTCTTCTCGCCCAGTTTCAACAGAGTAATGTGTAACAAGTTGTACAAACTATTTGTAGTAAGTATTTAATTAATTTGTTACAGTACTTAGAAAAATATAACTTTAAGGTTTATGTTTCTAAAATAAATTTAGTTCTTTCTTTCTGACTTTTTTCTTTCTATGTTTGAATACTTGTTAAATACTTGACCTGTCACAACCCCAAAGAAACTATTCGTGGAATGTTTGCATACTCGGCCATCGCTCTTGAACCGCTCTCGGAACAAATGGACCAAATCTGCATTCGTGAAAATAGCTTCGGCAGGTATCAACGCTGAATGAAGTTATTTGCGAGCTACACTATAATAATATGTCGTCGACCAGACTGAAATAGATTTTAGTTTATCTCAAGTTTAACCGTGGTTTTAACCTGTCTTTTTTATTCTAAATCACATACATTCATTTATAAAAATTAGATATTACTTTAGTAAGTTTTTAAATTATAACTTAGTAAGATTGTGACTAAAAATTACAGATACCTAAGTATGGCTTAATTTGTTAACGCGGGACTAATGAGAACTCTGAGTAGAGGCACTGGCCAGTAGACAAGTTACAATTTGTAAAACGTTAACGACATTCGAAAATAAAAAATGTATGGGATTGACATAAGCCGCCCTAAATCCCTTGGTCGATTTTCATACTAATTCCGAAAGATCACGAACACTAATGTCGTTGTTGTTTTCGAATTGTAACTTGTCTACGGGCCCCGTTCTCTCAAAATATTTGATTTTATTAAATCAATATTTAACATTAATAAATATGTGATTTAAATAAAATTTTATTTAGGCTTTCGTTTAGTTTTGTTGCAAAGAAATGGTGTAAATTATCTGTACGGTAAATTCATCACTGTCACTCAACCTTCGATAGCTCAGTTGGTAGAGCGGTGGACTGTAGAGGAACAAAATGTGCTGACATCCATAGGTCGCTGGTTCAAATCCGGCTCGAAGGAACGACTACTTTTTGTTAAAATATTATTGTAAATATATTTTGTTTTAATATAAGATTTTTTTTTTATTAATGCCGATAATTTGCTCATTTGTTAACATCTTTTTATTAATTTATTTGTTAAACATTTTTTTTCTTTTCAATCAAGTAATTTATTATTAAAAAATATAAAAGTAACAATAATTTTTAAAGGCGAATATGTTTGCTCGTTTTTAACATTAACATAATTTAAGTGAATATCATCGACCGACGAAAAATTTACGAAAAACTATTCTCTATCTTTTAGGTCTGTTTGTTCCCCTTTTTTAACTTTTTTTTTATTAGGACATCAATATTCGTAACATCACTATCTCGAGTATCTCGTATCATATAAGTAGGTATTTCACATCAAAAAATCTATTAAAACTTCTAATCGAGTTTAATCATAATTTGTAATTTTTAAAATTAATAAATTTAAGTTAAGTATAGGTGTTTTAATGTTTAGTTTTTTAATTTATTTTAAGTTTACTTTACAAAATATTATTAAAAGTAATGATACTTAATCTTAAATTAATTTCAACTTAAAATAAGTAATTATTTAAAAAAAATATATTCGTAGTATCTAATAATAATTCATACCTATTTCAGGCCACCAGACGCAACTTTATAAATTTTACAAAAATGTCAAAATTTAAAAAAATCCTTTAAGTTCTTTTCGTTTTCTTCCATCAATGAAACAAGATAACGGTAATTTAAGAAAAATAATAAACCCGACTGCGTTTCTGTATAATTCGGAAATGAAAATACCCCCAAATATCTGCCATTGTGATATATTTTTTTTATTTTTATAGTATAGCCAGTGTCACAGTAAATTAAATACGAATCTAATGAGAGGAGCTCAAGCTAAAATCCATCGAGCGGTTCAGGCTGCAGAGCGTGCCAAACAATTATACATATAGACATACTCTCGACAAACATTATCCACCTTTTGATGCAGTCGGGTATAAAGAAACAAATTTATTGAATTGGTCTAAAAAAAACGCTGCGGACAGGATTCGAACCTGTGCGGGTAGAACCCAATGGATTTCAAGTCCATCTCCTTAACCACTCGGACACCGCAGCTCCCAACATGGGTGTTGAAATTAAATGTGACACGTTATTGCCATAATGGTGAAGAGTTTTGTTCAATTTCTTTCAGTCATATTCATAACAATCATTCAGTTCGTTAAGTTTCATAGTTATAGGATTTTTCTAACCAAGTATAGTTAATTTAATTGCAACCCAACTCAATAATATGGTAAACAATATGTTAATAAAATAGTAAATTTCTTTTTAGGTTTTACAATACACCATGAACCGTCTGCGATATTTAAGTCAGAGGATTGTTTATTTCATATGGAAATTTATCAAAATTTATTTTTTAAATATTATTTTTATTTATTTTATTTAATTGACATTTTTATTCCTATACCAATACCTTTTTTTTAATTTTCGAGACCCATAATAGGCATTGCTACATCTACATTCCGGTTAGAAAATTATTCACTAAAATGTAAAAGTTATGCTATTAGCCGATAGATGGCGCTCTTTAGTATTACTAATAATGCTACTCTGTACTAGATGTCACTACTAGAGCAAATTTATGAATTCATCCTCATGACTGTGCTCATGACTAAAGACAGGTGACCCTACAGATTTTATAAACACTGTTTATTGTGACCCCATAAGACTTTCTCCCGCTAGCCATTTAAACAAATGCTAGATTTCTTTCGGAGCTTTTTATAAACCGCAACCGTGATTTTTCCTCAAAAAAAAATAATTAAAAAGTAAGTATTTTAATAAAATACTTACTTTTTAATTTTTTTTTTCCAGGCAATATGATGTGACCTACTTTATTTCATAAACGAAAAAAAATTAGTTAGTATGTTGAAACTTAATACTTAATAAAAAAAATAAAAAAAAAATAAAAAAATGTTAATTTTTTTTTTTTTCTTTGTATTTATTATTGTAATGTGATATAAATCATAGGAAAAAGGGATCGCCTAAAATATTACAAGAAAAATTATTAGGCGTACCAATTCTATGAAAGAGACATCACTTGTTTGAACTTTGACACTTTTTCGTGAACCTTAAAAAGGACATTGAGCATAGGTAATTTCAATCAATGTTCGTAACACTAACCACATTACTTATTTGATTTAAAAATACTCTAACGAACCCTAGAAAGATTCTGATTGAAGAAAAACAAAACAAAGATCTCATTAAACGTCCATTCACGTTTAAATGTATCGACATTACTGATTGTTTCTCAAGATAAAAAAGCTTTTATGACTATTTTGTTCCTCGGTACTAGCAATAAAAGTCAAAATAGGTACATGACTACAGTCATACAGGACAACAGTGTTATCGTAAAACTATACTTAGTAAAAGGTAATAAAAAAGCTCAGGTGAATTGTTGTCAGTTATACTATTCTAGACCACAGACCCTCAAACACAAAGGTATATGGGTAGTGGGTACATAGCATATAGATCAAAGAATACTCTAAGATAATCATCGAACACTTAAATGATATTTAATTTCTTATGGTACCTATATAACCTGTAGCCTAAGTTAACATTTTTTGTTAGTAAAGGATGCGGCAACTCGTGGGTCTAGGTAGGTGGGCGTCAAAATTATTTTTTACTTAAAATCACTTACATTTTTCAATCAATCCCTCAAAATAGATTTTCGATTATTGTTCCAAGATTAAATTACATAATTTAACTACCACAAAAATCATAAAAATGTTATAATACCCTCGAGGTGACCTTTCATCGAAAAAATCTGTGAAAACTCATTATTAACAGTTCTTTTGGGAAGTAACATGGATTTTGATAATTCTAATAAAAATTCTTAGGCCCACGTGTGTATGAAGAGGCCGTTTTCTTGTTTGGTATAAAAACAGTATTAAATCTAAATGAGTCTACATCTTAAAATACTTCGGTGGTACGGAACCTTATTGTGAGCGAAACCGATTCGCACTTGCCTGGTCGTTTCTATGCTGATATCGAAATTTATTTACCAAATAAATGCCCTTAAAACTGTAAACATTTTTTATGCTATAAAACTTTGGATATCGAAGCTAAACATTTGACATGTTAAGTTTAAGTATGTTGGCGCCATCCACCTATAACTTTAACGTGGACTTTAAGCTCTTTTAGTTACCTACATTCAGTTGTAATGTTTGCAAAGAGACAGTTAACACTGACATACATATTGCTAGCGTGAGGACGCGGCCGGCGGCGGCGATACCGACGGCGGTGGTGCGGCGCTACGAAGTGGCACCAGTGTCGGGCACAAAATGAGTAATATTAGGGCTGAAGCCAATTTTCTATTTTATATTAAATTTTTAAATAAAATCAATATTTACAGATTAATCGCACAGATTGAGTCAGCCCCAACCATGGAGCAAATACAAAGTACTCCGTGGCCCCAACCAAATTAAGTTCGAGCATTGTGTTATTATTTTAAACTGCTTTAATATGTAGTAAAAGCCTGAAAAATTATGACACATAAGTTGAAAAAGTAAGATTAATATTATATACACATAAGTTGAAAAAGTAAATTATTCAATATTATGTGTACGCGACGTATGGATAACATATCACAATGAAAAAATACTAGTAAAAATATACAAATGATTTTATGTTATGTATAAAGGTAAATTGGCTCACACATCGTAACTAAATTTTCTAATATAAAAGTTGGCGGAAGTACAAAGGTATTAATCCTGTAATTTTATACTTCACTTTTTCTAGTAAAGAGCATATTGACACAAAATGCTGGGTGCATTTTTCCTTTCCTTACTTTAGAATGTGGACCTATCCTTAGTTGAAATCATTTATCGGGTGCTTTTCTATGTTTAGCTGTAAATGTTTGCAAAGTGACAGATAACATGGAGATCATGGAATGTGTGCCACACACACACACACAACAGACACAAAAAAGAGGCGCCGAGCCGCACCGTTGCGTATCCTATGCATTCAATATCGAAAGCATCACGAAAGAACTGTTTATGGTTAAGTAGTGCATTTTTGTCTCGATTTAGTATTATTCATTTGAAATTAGTCATCATTAACCGGGAGTCGCGCCCTTAAAACTTACTAGATATTAGCAGTACTAATACTAATACTTTCTATTGACTTTTGGGCTAAGTAACCAATCTTTGTAGGAAATTACGCGACATTCTAATATTAACCACATAGTATTTACGTTTAATTTTTACGTAAAACCAATATGTGCGGTTATACCTGTTACATTGTAAAGTAAGTAAACAAACCTATTATGTTAGCAACCACAAACAAACCAACACTTTCCTTCTCCGTATGTTTACCTGCGGCGCGTGCGCAGCTCCCGTACGCAAATCGATTCGTTGAAGCTGAAACGAGACCGATTTTCGAATAAATCGATGTTGCCTGTCGTCATCGTGGTCGTCATAGATGTTACGTCGATGTACTTAGTAGAAATGCGGCTTAAATCAAGGAACTTAAACTGATAAATACATCTGGACGATGATGGTTTGAAGTAGCATATATTTTGTTATCTGTGCTTGGAGGTAGCTAGTCCATCAAATTAGGAGACTTCCTTCTTCCTTTATTTATTTACCAAATTCATGTACACAGTAAATCAAACAGGATACAATATATAACAGTTCATTAGTACAAGAGTGCTGCTTATTTCTAAAGAAATCTCTTCCAGCAGACCCAAGAGAGGAAACGACAAGAAAAGGGTAACAGGCGTGTATGTGAATATCCTTTCATCATAAAATTTCTTTTTTCTGCTCACTTTTGGGCAATTGGGCTTCTCTTTACGTATGCCAAGTTGGTATACAAGCATTATTTAACTTATGAGTAGCATGAGATGAGCCCCTCTCCGATGCCCCTCTTCCTTTATCTATTACCTATTCCTTCCTTTACTTATTGATCTGGTTTTCCTTTAAACTGGTTACTGGGTAACTTGACAGACGGCATTCATATAATCGAAAAGAAAAAGTAAGATACACAAATCCCCAACCTTTTGTTGGATTGTTTCATAACTGCTCCACGAGTCAGCCTCGTGACTGCATACACATTGGCATTATATTATTCAGTGCTGTGGTTGACATATTATCCTACAGCGTCCCTGCTGACCGCAGCCGACTCACGGGGATATGCAGGTGGACGTGGCGTCCTTGATTAGATTTTTTTCGGATCTTCTGCAAGGAATAAATAATTACTTACGAGCAAAGTAGCTAATATGCTTATGTGCCTCACGATTTTTTTTGGTGTGATTCTAAAAAAATGTTTTTTATTTGGTGCAATAAAGAGTATTGCAAAGAATCTTTTTGCTGCGAATGCTAAGTTTAGAAGAGGAGTCTAGAGTTGAATTACGATGACAGAGAGTGATTTCAAAGACTACTGAGAGAAATGAGTGAGTATCACCTGGGGGCTCTGCCCATAATCTCGTTTTTGATAATATAATTATAATATAGTTAAAATGCTAATAGAGTTTAATATCATTGAAAAAAATTGTCTTATGTCATTTTATAGTTCCAGCTTCATAAAGGTTTATGTCAATATGAGTAGCAGAAGAAAGATAGAGAAAAGTAGGTACAGTTGTATCGATTGTAATAATCTATCGATAGTTCTGCAACCATCATTAAATATTTAATAGTGAAAACAGAGAAATTTCTCTTAAATGTTTTCTTTCATGTCGTATTAACATGATTCGTGTCGATAAACGAGCGCGTAGAATGCACAAACAAATACTTACATGGCATTAAGTATATGCTCCAGTGACTTATCTCGTCCTTTCTCCCCTGAATGCTATCTTTGAAAGTATGACTTACTTAAAACTGGTGAGTCGAAAGATTTTCGTTCGATATAGAATTATTTTCATTCGACATATTTGGTGAATCGAACGATTTCCATTCGACTCACCGGTTTTGGGCGAGTGATATATTTCAAAAATAAGGCTCTAGGATTACCATCGTTTGAGTTTATGGTAATAAATTAAGGTTATGGTAATTTAGTTGTATGTAGTTTTGCCATAAAATTAACATTGGTATCCAAAGACCTATAACATACCTACATAGATATTACTTACATCTATCACATGTCCAAAATATATTCGTGTCCACTTCATAAAACGTGATATTGGGTAAGTGCAGCGCAAACTGATAACGACTGATAAGATTTCTTGCTCAAACATTAGTAAAGGTAGGTACTTACCTTACTTTGATATTTGTTGAATATTCCAAATGTCAAAAGAAATGTATATGACGGAAGCAGGCCTTTACATATGTACCTAGGTGTATTTAAGAATTACTGTTTTAAAAAAAACACGCGTATTTATTTACTTATTTACAAAACAACTCGTAAAATGTTTATAAATGTAATCAGTACGACCTTCGTCAAAATTAATTTTGATGTAAATAAAAAAAAAGCTTATAAATTTATTTTTAGAGATATGTAACTATTTACGTGTTTTGTGCATTGAGAATGGACCGTTTATTTGCGGTTTCCATGCTCTTTGGTTTTGTGTTGTACCTAAAAGTACAGGGAATTACTTTACTTATAAACATAGCAAATTGCGATACTTCATCACAAAAAATCGTACAAAAACATTAAACACCATACAATGGCTTTGTTTTCCAAGGAAGGAGTAATCCTAATCCAAATTAATAGTGCTATTATGTACCATATTGTGAAGCATTTAAAGGTCACTTTTCGGAGGCTAATTTCATGACTTTAAGAAACAGCATTTTGTTTTCGTGTAGAATTGTTAGGGTTGCCACCTTTGAATAAATTGTCACAGATGCTTAACTACTGATGGACTAGCGCTTAAATTTAAGACATAAAAAAATCTTGTGAAGTAACATAAATGTAACATACTAACATAATTTAATATTATTAGTGCGCAAGTCTGTCTGTTATGCTTTCACGGCCGAACCGCTTAATGGATTTTGATTAAGTTTAGTTTAAATATAGTTGAAGACCCGGAGTCCAACATAGGTTACTTTTCGACGCAGGAAACAGCTAGTTTACATCCTACACTAATATTATAAAGAGGAAAGATTTGTATTTTTGTGTGTATGTTTGTAATGAATAAACTCAAAAACTACTGTGCCGATTTCAAAAATTCTTTCACCATTGGAAAGCTACATTCACCCTGAGTAACATAGGCTATATACCGCAGGCGGAGCTGCGGGAAACAGCTAGTTATGTATATATCTGCTTAGATTAGTATGGATGGCAACTGTTGTCGCTAGATCAGGATCACGTCAGAATCGACTCCGTAGGTAAAAATAGATTTAGTTTTTTTTTAAGGATAGACTATAATCATCTCACTATTTGAACATAGGTATTTTATAAATTACTGTATAGATTTCAACCACACATTAAGATAAATCCAATAGAATGTGTATTAAAAACGAATATACTTAGATACAATTAAATTAGAACAAACAAGGCAACCCTAACTAAGTATTAAGAAACATAAATACAAGTTAGGGATCTCTTTGTTTAATTATTTCACAAAGATACGATTTTATTGGTTACTACATGATCATGACTCATTTAATTTAGATCGTATCATAATTATCACGCAAACGGAACTCCTAGAATTTTAAATGTATCCAACGATTCTGAAGTGCAATATATTATTTTTCATTTTTTTTATTGTGTATAAGTACTAAATCTTTGTAGGTAGGTTAGGTATTTACAATATATTTTTACTACAAACAGGATTGAAATTACGATTAAAAACCTATTTCAGCAGTAACAGAAGTTGAACAAACCTCTCGCCAAGATGTGTTGACGTCGAGCAGGCGGACGGTTGTAAAAATGGCGTAGAATATTTTGTCCGTCTCATTAAGGAAAGCTTAGCGCTCATCATTATCATATCTTGTGGGTTATATGGTCAATCAACCCTGTAAACCCTGGTGTCAGAGTTTTTCGAAAACGCCTTGACGTGGTTCCTTCAACGACTACCAAATGATAGCCGGGACAACTGCTTAACGTGCCTTCAGAAGCACGGAATCATCATTTACCAGAAAATCAGGTGATTCAATGTCTGCAACGGGAACGCCTTAACCACTGAGTTGCAATATTGATTACGTTGTAGATAACATGACTTTCAATAAACCTAAATATCTAAATGCTAAGAAAAGCAATAAGATATTCTTGATAATAAATTTCAATGAAATTTTGATATGGATATGTGATTGACATGTTCCTACCATTGATCAACGCAATTTTTTCTAGCATAAGGAATTCAGCATTTAAATGGATCAGATGGAGGTAAACCGGGAATCCATCTCAAACCATCTTGAAAACGACTAAAAATGTTCTTAAAATTTTGCCAGAGACTCGATAAGAAGAATCATTGAAAACGATAGTAAAAGCGTGATGTATAGTTACAAAACTTTGAATCGTAGTGGACACAGAGAGCCTTAAAAGTATTAAATAATAGGTTCCGATGAAATCCACTCGACTAAATTACCGTTTCTAATATACTTACTGTACAATCATTTTCAGGATTCCGTACACGAAGTGCATAAAGCCAGAGAGATGTGAGCCTAAATAGCTAAAGACATTGATTTTACGGTAGGTATGTTCCTTGGGTTCCACATGAGCCTATACATTTTTAGTGCCTTTCTATCAAAGGTTTTCTATAATCGCTGCTGGCACGGAACCCTTGGTGGAAGCTCAACCTGTGCTTGTCAAGCTCAATTCAAATTATCACTATGTGCATTACTGTAAATGGCTTAAAATCATAAGTTGCAATTTTGATTAAAAATTATGCCGTTACTATGTGGGTTTTCCTTGATTGTTAAATAATGGATTAAAATGTTTTTTGCCAATTTGTTTAAGCGTAAATACAGCTGCTGGTATAATTTCATGCTAGACTTTGATTTCTGATGAGACATCATCGTTTCATTTAAAATGATTCAATATTTGAGATCTGAAAAGGATTTTAAACTGTAAGTGTTTGGTTTTTTGTATTTTGGGTTTCCGATGTTATTTTCTACCAGTTATCCAACCTATAATTAATGAATATGATGACGCAACAACTTTACCACAGCTAGTGATGTGTTAAAAATCCCGTACGTAAGTATGATTATCAACACAATGCTTAAAACAAACACTCATCTTTTCCGTGTAGATATTGAAAAGTGGTGTGGTTGCAGTGGGGTCGGCGACCTCATAGTGCACCACTACAGAAATAAGAATATATAGAAGTGTTATGCGCCGGCCATTTAAGCCTCTCGAGTCTTAATTTATTATGGCGAGCCTTAACTTTGACGCACGTTATGGCACTTCTACCTAATAATATTTCTGTGTGCACCACGCATACTTGGCTCAAACAGCGACTGGATGGCTGCCAGACTGTTTGGCGCGATCCAGTTCATATGCTGGCATAATGAGATCCTACATTACGGATGCAATCTGAATTAGGAATTGTTTACATTACCTCGGCGGAAGCGTGAGCGGTTTTAGGCTCGAAGTTGAAAAGTCTTGCGCATCTGACTTTGTGTTAGTCACGTTTCGTTTTTTCCCCTTCTTTTTGTAACGTGATTGAGTTTCAATGAAGTTTAATATTAAAACGTATTACGTATTTCATGTTTCTTTCTTTCTCTGTTTTCTTCTTTAGAAATTAAAAATAAGTTATGTCATTTTGTTTGACCAAATATTTTTTCTAGAATTTATCATCTCTTTTGAATTTTCACCTCTTTAATTTGACACCACGCCACGCTCCAAATTCCATGTAAGAGTCGTAAGCGTTTATTTTCTTGACTCAAGGTTTTTTAGAAAAAAAATACTTGAATGAGATTGACGTGATCGCTCCCGCTGCCGCTCCGTAGCTATACAGATAAAGTTAACAATGACGCCTATGGCGTATAGCGTAGTTGTGAAAAGCTTAGTCTTAGTTCTAGCTATAACCGATTTATCTTTGTGACTACCTACGCCTTTATTAATGCGGCTTGCTATTGAAACTTGTTGGTAATTCGTAGTCATAATCATAACTAATTGTTGGTTTGAAACAACAATGAATTAACGATATCCATATCAGCTTCTAAAGGTTTGTATAGGGAACTTTTATAATTGCAAAAATGCTGAATATCTTTGGGTATATATTTAATTTAGGTTATGTCATAAGCAAATATATATAATAGATAGTATGCAATAAATAGTTAATAAATAAATAAAATAGGTGTTTTGAATATATAAGTGTTGGAATATATAGAACACAATATTATAATACCATGTTTTTGCCATTCATTTTTATCTCGTACTTGGCTACCATAGTACATTTAATATTGTCAAGTTTTTAAAGATTTACACTTATCTTCAAAAACTTCGGCAAGTAGCGCAAGTCGCTTTACAACCAGCACTTAAGTCATAAAATCCACAAGAAAATTAAATAAAATTATTTTTAATAGCGTCAGCCATAAAATGAAATAATCAAAGTGAAAGTGCGAAGATAATGTAAGAATAAAGTTAATAAAAATATTGTTTCATTTGTCGTGTTGATAACATTGTCCAAGCTAAATACCTGGAGTGCTATTTTTGAAAAAGTTTAACTCACGCAAAATTTCGTTCGTTAAAGAATGATTTTAATTCATCTTAATCGAGAGTAAATAAATAATGAGTCATCATACATTTCAAAAGTAAAGCTCTTGGTCTCCAGAATATAATAAAATTAGTTACATTACATTCGTTTCTATTACGCGTCTTATGGATGCAGATACCACCTCCTCTATTAAATATACTTACTCTCAATTTATTTCTATTATTGCTGACTGGTGGTGTATTCCACGAACTACTTAATCACGCCGAAAGTGGACTTACTAGTTTCAGACATATTATTGCCTGACTGGTGGTGTATTCCATCAACTACTTACAGCGCGTCGAAAGTAGGCTAGTTTCAGATATCATATTCACATAGATGTATTTAAAAATATAGATGAACCTATCATGTGTCATCTCGCAAAGGAAGAAAAATACCCAGATAGAAATTGAGACCTCGGAATCAACGGGATAACGCTTACATTATGATGATGATCTGAAATTACGATACATTACCTTACTTTTACCGCATTCGCATACGAATTGATGATCTGATGTCAACCGTTTGCAGAATGGCCACTATTAGGCCATGGGGTCAGTTGACAAGGAGGCACCGACACCGGTCAACACAAAAGAATAACTGTACCAAGCAAAATATTTATAATCCCGCTTCCGCGCATTTGATACTAATACCTGTGCGAAAATACCTAGTACGTTCTAATACCATACCATAGTAATGAGAGTCAAATTCTTTTGATCATGCGAAATGTTCCGACCGTTGAACTGGTATTTGGAGACATGTTATTTTTGAGAGCACCGTTAGGCTGTTTGATAAAAACATGCTTAGGCGTCATTGTTCAATTTTTTAAATGATGTATGATGACGAGACAGGTCATACACCTGATGGTAGTAAGCAAAATGCTTTGCTGATTAATAACTTGAGCAGAGGCATGTTTTAGAACATTTTAAAGAGTTAAAACTTTATCTGTTATTGTCACATGACTAATAATTTTAAAATAAATGTTCTGTAGAGGCAGCAGCTTTAAATTTTTATTATAAAGTGCTTTTTTTCCTTAGTTTATAAAATTATAATTTTAGTATCGTACATTATGTGCTTATATCAAATAAATTGATAACAGTATATTAACTTGTGAGTTAAATACATTATTATCAACCCATTTAAAAATAAACCTAAGCTAGGACAGATTACAGACTTATTAATTAGAAATCATTCATTTCAAAAACTATTAGAGACGATGGGACTATGGCTTTTACTTCAAGTAAAGACTGAATACATAAATTAAACGGTGCCTTTTAAGGGCATCGAGGCATTAACAGTATTAATACATTGAAAATGAGGGAATGTTGCCAATAAATTGTTGCAGATAACATCAAGGATGTCAATCCTGATGGAATTTAATATAACATTTGCTCATTAGTAGCGCAGATTTAAGTACTAGAAGATACAAGTTGGTATTACTAACACAAAATTGTGAGAAAGGTAAAATATTACAAATTTTAACCGAAACAATTTTTTTTTTTTATATTAAACGAAACGATTTTAAATTAGAGCTTCCAATGTGGGCTATTTTGAAAACTTAAAAAAAAGTGTACCAAATTTAAATACATAGAATCATATACTTAAACTCTATATTGTTTCTCTACATAAACAGTTTAAATTCAAAACACGCTTTTTATGAAGTAAGATTTTGTGGAGAATTGCCTCAATTATACCTAATTTGGGTATCCGAGGAAAGTGTATCATACTTTTATTTATTTGATTATTGATTTTTATTTATATTTCCTGTCAATCAGAACTTCTTTACTGATAATATAGGCTTACCATACAGGTTTTTTTTCCCCTAAAATATGATAAATAAATCTCATCAGTCAAGTGGCAACCTGACACTTCGAAAACATATCGTTAAGTTAACATATCGTTTCGGACATTTTGAGTTTCTACTAGAAGATAAATGGCATTTTTTGAAACAAATTCCTAATCATTTCAGGAAGAATAAAGGCTAAGTACTACTTACATTTTCTAATGCGGGGTCCAGAAAACGCGAGAAAAGCTCGAGGACTGTGAATGTGTTGACAACGTTCTCGTACTCTTCTCGTTTCTCGCCGAAAATTCTTGCGAGAGTGTGGATGCCCTTTCTCGCCGCGTTTCTCGGCGAGAAGCGAGAAGCGAGAAGAGTACGAGAACCCTGTCCAAATTCTCGTTGTGCAGCGCGAGCCGACCGACTTTTGGATAGATACCCTTTCTCGCCGCGGTACTCTGCGAGAATTCTCGGCGAGATTCTCGCGAGAGCCTGGACCCCGCTTAATCTAAACCTGAACAAATTTGAACTCAAATACGATGCTTTTATAGTTGAATTTATGTTCTGTGTTCGTGGGACACTTGGTGGATAATGTTTTTTTTTTTCGGGATTTCGTTATAAAATTGTTGAACCCTTAATATAATTCATTATTTTAGTACAGCAATTAAAGCGTTTTTATATTTGTTCAAATATTAAGTCAAAGAAATTACAAAATATCTTTATTGTCAAAAAGCTTTTGACGGATTGTTGAAGGTTTCGGCACTATTTTTATGACATTAACTTATTTTAGGATACTTACCTGTTGATGAGAAATACATTGAGACCTTTGTTATTCATTTATATGAAACTCTCAAACCAATTTGCTGTACCTACGTTATAGCTTTCCCGATAAAGATATATTCTATTCTATTCTAATCAAGCCAATATTTTTGTTCGTTCATCTTAGCGTTTGCCGGTTTCTTTCTTAGCTTCGAAAACCAGGGTCCGGTCCTAATCTATACTTATACAGCAGATTACAGAATGCTACACCAGCTTGTACTTACCTACATATTTATATATTCTGTGGTAATACGTTACTCTCAATGAATTCTGTGAACCAAAATAGCCATATTAAGTAATTTGCAAAATAAGGCCCGACGAGAAAAAATCGAACTCGCACTTGACAGATTCCAAATCGGCAGGCGTCCGGCATGCGGCCGCCTATGAAATGTGATATGCCAAATGTTGCATGCTGTTTGTAAAATAAACAAGCCTGTGTGGTCCCTTATCAAGTAACTGCTTAATAGTCCAATTGTTGTTAGTTGGCCACAACAGCCGAAAACTAAATATTATTCTTCGGATAATATTATTATAAAGCAGAGAAAACCGCTGAATGATCATCATTCATAAAATTTCTTATCAATTAGAGACCGAAATTTGGTTTTGACTCACACCATGGCGTGTAAAGTCGATTAACAATGTACCTAACCTCCGTGTTCCTAACCCACTCGATATGAATGAATGAATTTATTTACGATTTAACCGTTGAACTATTTATATATGTTTACGCAGTGTTATTTATGATATTATGCCTATCATAATTTAAAACGTTTGTTATCTATTTTTTTCAGTAACGTTTTTGCGCCACACTATTTGTATCACCCAATGGTTGGCTGATAGAGAATGTTCTTAGAATTAATTATTTCTACTTTTCGAACAGTAAAGTTTTAAATAAAGTGCTAAGAAGTTCTGGTAAAAAGAAAAACTGGGTGTTACATATATAAATATATTCCTCTTCAAAAATTTTGATGCCGTCGACTCTAAACAAACAATAAAATTATTTAGTTGTCGTTCCTATCACGAACCCTTAACTCGACAGTATAGCTGGATGTAAAAGTGTTTTATAATTTAAATAAAACACAGATGAACATTTAATCATCTCTACATTAAGCAACAACGGGAGCAGGAAGCTAGCGTGATATTAGTGCTCGTCTGCCGTGAAGGTCGTTGATAAATACTTCCTTTTCCACACGTGGGGCGTACGGTGACCGCTGAGGCGTTGACCGATGACCGACAGGGCTAACTTTAAAAAATGGATAAATTTGTATAGTACTTTTTGTTTAAATTTAGTCGTTATTTAGGTCGTGAGGAAAGCATGTATTTATTAAAATTTTATTATACGCTAGTAATACTTATAATAGTGTACCTATTGGAGCACTAATGCTAAAAGTATTCTATCCTACTCAACATATCAGTCAACCATATAAAAAAAAAACGAGAAATCGTGCTTACAACAAATAACGTTGATAGCTTGGAAGAAATCCCATTCTGGGATAAGTCCACCTTTGTGCACACTTTCTTTTCATTTTATATAATTTGAATGTTTTATGTAAAATAAAGAATTTCTAACTAACGTTTATTATTACCAAAACCAAACCACTATTTTTGAGAATGCAAAACCGGTTACTCACATGATTTTTATTCGACATAATCGGTGAGTCGAATGATTTTCAATCGTCTAAAATCGTTTCACTCACCGAGGGCGCCAGTGCGGTGTTATCTCAAAAATTAATTTCATTTAGAAAAATATATCTACTGCATTTACAGTATATCTAGGTTGCATCCTTAGCTATTCAAAAAATTCAAATCATTTATTACGTTTCATATAGTACATAATTAGTTCTTATTGCTTTGGAGTTCATAGTTCGCTTTCATATTTTTTCTGCTTTAGCTTTATTTTGGAAATATTTAATGCAAATTCGTTACATAATGTAAAATAAACCACTTCCTAGTCAAACCTTTGTGTTACCAAATTGCGATGCGGGTTGCGGTATCAGTCGTTATCATAACTTTCACTGTTAAATTCTAAATTACGTCACTGTGGTATTATTTCTCGAACTGTGCTAGTTACTAATATCTAATTTATGTGCAGTAAATATGTACTGTATTGTCCAATATCTTTTGGACAGTCCATCGCGCCAATTGTTCGGCGATTTTCGCAAATTTTCGCGCGCTTTTCCGCTAGCAGGAAAAAATTAATATCTCAAAATTTTTATACATACAGTATCATAAAATTTTATCGAAATTAAGGTAATTCTCACAACTAAATGTAAAAAAAATTTACTGTACAACTAAATTACAGAAATTTGTTTGTTGATAATGCATGAAGAGCTAACAAACAAATATATGCTCACTTTTACATTTATAAAATTAGTCAGAATTAGGAAATAAAATTGTTTTAAGAGGGAAAGGAAATACTTGCTTTCATCAAATCAAACGGGACAAAATTTTTAATTCCAACGAACTTGGGCATTTTATTAAAAAACTACTTAAATTATGACCTAGCAGAAGCATCTTTGGCCAGTTTGGCAATATCACATAGGAAATACTAAATTAGAATGAGTTACAAAATCTACTCAAAACACTAAACTGCTAGACAATAAATGTGTCTGCTCTTTTGTTAGAAGAAACAAATGCTTTATGTAACACGGTCAAAGTTTAAAAAGTTGGCCAGTCGCATCGCTAATGCATTATGCTACCTCTCACTTTTTGTCATCATAATCATTTCAGACGCAGTCAGTCCACTCCTTGGCCTCTCCTAATGATTTCTAATACGGCAGGTTGGAAGCGGCCTGCATCCAGCATTTGCCCGAGACCATTTTCAGGTCATCTGACTTTCTATTTGGTCTCAAAAAAATGTTCTTTAAATTTTAGTGTTTAAGTTTTAGTGTTTTAGAAATAGCCTTTTTTTAGTCACGTGATCACAAGGCGGCATGATAAGCGAATAATTGTATTAAGTTAATGTTAATTAATCTAGTTATAGATTATTCGGTAACTCATGATTGGCCAATTCGCAGAACAGATACAAAAAATAGGTACTTTCGGATGAGTATGATCTTAGGTTAAATTTGATTTGACACCTGGCAACCATTTTCTTTCTTTTCCTGCTATTTCAAGCCTCTTGAAATATAAACACATTTACTATTATGTAGTGGCTAAATTTAAAAAAAAAACTGCCTGCTACTCTACTAATACGAAAATTATCAGTCAATCGTGGCATTTCAAGCTGATTTCAAATGCTGTTAGGTTTATAAGAATTAATTATAATTACACTAAAAGATGTAACGAGCAATTATTTTGTAAGACCGAAATATCTAATAAACATGCGCATGCGCAAGCAATTCGCCCCATTTTTTTGTAAAACGGGTTTTTAATCGAGTCAGTAGAGTAGATAGATGTACGTAATTTCCGCATGTAACTTTAAAATAATCATAAGACGAGACTATTAACTTCAATTCAATCTTTAAACATCTATTCGTCTGCTAATTTGAGACTATTTGATGGGTCTTCTTCGTCTTTACTCCCACTTTGTTATATGGAGTCGGTGCAGTATGCCAGTAACTTCCACATTTTCTATCTCTAGTTATTTCCATTGCAACACCTTTCCTACCCATATTCTGTCTGGTAAGCCAGCCATCTTTTTATTGAGAGTGTTTGATGGGCGCCTGTTGAGAACTGAACCTTTTTATTAGTAAATACTCTGTCTAATATATATATATATCTTTTTTGTTGGTTGTTATAGAAACAATTAATAAACAGTCATATCAAGTACTCAAAAAATATCTACGTGTTTTATTTTCCAGCCTTAATATTAGTCCACAAAATATTAGTTTTCTACAGCGCCATTTTCAAACGATGACAGTTACCCGAAATTTTAGACCGCATCTTCAGTTGTAGTATTACTTTGTTAGATTATGATTTTGCTATAATTTGTCACATTTACTAGTTTTATGTTTAGTGTCATTTTCTTAACCCTATACTTGGCGGAGAATTTTTACCTAGAAAAAATACTTTTGCACCTTTTTTCATGTTATTTGGGTTATTAGGATATCGGGAAAAATAAAATAAAAAATCTGTAAGTTTCAGTTTTCGGGATATATTATGTGTCTCATAGTACACACTGCCAGGTTCAGGAGAATAATATAACTAAGAAACATGTGTATTTACATGCACACTGCCATGTTATTAATAAACCAAAAAAAACGAACAAAACATTAAATAAACTTAACATAAATCTTCATCATACTTAAGACATAAGTTTTAAATTCTAACTTAACACAACAATATTTTTTGAGATCATTTAGAAACATTTTGTCTTATAATACAGTCACATAACAACATATAACTTATTATTATACTAGAATTTTAAGAACAAAGTTTAGTCTTCTATTAATAATTATCACAAAATACAGTTATATCTAAAGTTCTGAGATCAAAGTTTAACTAAATACCAAGGTATCATTTAACAAAAAATATTTTTTATTTCTACTTAGTGTGAAAAGCCATGAAGCAATTTCGCCCTTCAACAAGGCATAGCCGTGCGTTACACTTTTGCCAAAAAAGTTTGGTTTGATTTTTGGTACAGTTTCTACACCTGCCTTTTGTTGTAAAAGTAGGTAGATGTCCTGTCAAGTCATAACGAGTAGCGTCATCAGGCCTCTCCGCAACTGGTTTCTTTACTTTCGTTACAGATTTAGAAAGAACATCAGGTTGTAAGTTAGCAGAACTCCTCTCAAAAAAACGCAATTGCCTAAATAGTGCGAAGCGAAACTTTTTGAGTAGCATAAGTTTTTGTTTTCCACGGTTCTCGTGACGATACATCAACCAGGCATTAATGACGCAGATATCCAAAATCTGTGAAAACAATGCTAAATACCAACGATGTCCTTTCAAATCTGTACGATATAATGCAATCAACATGTCGGCCAGGTCGACTCCACCCATATTTATATTGTAGTGCTTAATTAACATTGGATATGTGACCGGACCTTTCTTCTTTTCTTCTTTCTTGTACCGCATTATATTCTGTACAGGGTGGGCGCCAACATACGTACTTGCAGCTACGACAAATTTATTGTCAAACCACTTCACAACAGCGATATTATGTTCGTTAGACACGACTTGCGCAAAAGAACCCCTACCCTTTTTCTTCAACTCTTTGTCACTTGGTAAAACCTTTTCTGCCCCTCGAAGTCGATTTGTCCTGACAGTTCCTAAGGAAAATATACCATACTCATTCCTTAAATGATGCATCAATTCAATCGAAGTAAAAAAGTTGTCAAAGTATAATACGGAACATGGTTTTTGCTTAATAGATTTTGCCAATGCTAATACAACTTTGGCTCCAAGGCCCATACCTTTTTCTTTATCAGTAAAACTATAGAATCGGAAAGTGTCGTCTCCTCCGTAAATAATAAAATCATGGACGAAGCCAGACGGTGAAGCACGAACGAAAAACTTAAACCCCCATTTTTTAGGTTTATTCCTTACATATTGTTTTCGACTGCCGGCTCTTGTACCCTTGTAAGGAACCATCATCTCGTCGATGCTAAAACGATTGCCTTCAGGAATATTCGATGCGCAGTTATAACGAACTTTTTCCACTACTGGCCTTATTTTATAGTACCTATCACCATCATCTTTTAAATTGTCATTAAAATGAATATAGCGTCGAATAGACTGGAATTTTTTTAGTGGCATGACTTCAGAGTTTTGACTGAATTTAAATTCCTTAGACCAATAATCGGTATATGCCTATCGACCACACCCATCAGAATATTCATAGCTATAAAGTCTTTAATTTCGTCCTTGGTTACATTAATTGAACTTCCCTTTTTCTGTACAGAATATAAATTGGTATGAAATACTATTAGTTCTTAAATATCGTCAGAAAAAAATAGATAAAAGTAATCAAGCGGTGATTTCTCAAAATAAGTATATTCAAAAAACATGTCTTCTACTTCTGCTGCTCCAAGAAACTTCTTTTTTGTCCATTTAGGAAATATTTTGGTAGGTTTCAATAAAGTTTTTTTGACGAACACTCGATTTTTCTTAGAACAACGAAGGCGCGCAGTAACTGCTGCTGTAGGTGCTGGACTGCAGTTTAAGTCTATACATGGTGACGGTGGAATGTAAACTGATGGAGAAGGTGGTATAATGTCTGAATTGTTTTGAAGAATAGAAGATGATTCTGGAGTAAAATCAATAGTGATGTGTCTGGATCTCGGTTCTTCATGGACAGAAGCAGTTGCGTATATTTCTCGATACTCACAGTCATCACTATCGGAGATGTTTATATTTTCAACAGAAGTTATTGATCGCACAGGAGAACTGCCGTTGGAGACGTTCTGATAAGGCCTACACATCTTGACTTCATCTTCCGAAGAATCGCTGGATTCTATATCAGACTTAGCTCCGTATTTAGGCACTAAAGCAAGGATTTTTCGACTTCTAGTCATCTAAAACCAAAGCAGTGCAAACTAAAACACAGAATTCTAAAAATACTCAAAGACTGGCAAAGTGCATTTAAAGACACACAAGTTAAAATCTATGACATTGGCAGTGTATATTTAAATGTACATGACAAATGTGGTGTTATTTACAGCGAAGCAAGCAGTGTGAATTTAAATGCACAGGACAAATATTGCGTTATTCATACTGAACCAGGCAGTGCGAATTTAAATGCACACATAACAAAAATCGAGAATAATTAGATATTCAAAACAAATATCACATAAATAATACGGCCAAACAATTGCTTAAGGCTTGCAAAAAATAAAATTAAGAAAAATGTAACTTAAACACCAAACCAAATTGAGATAAAATAGGATACTTACGGTGCGTTGCACGGGCGCAGACTGGCGGTTCGCCATTTTGTTAACCACTGACAGTGTGCAAATGAGACAGATATAGTTTTCATTTTCTTACGTTTAAAAACGTTTACAAAGTCACTTTACATTAAAATATAAATGCTTCGATGTCAATTTTTGTTATAAAAAAAATGTTTGATGACGTGTGCATATAAGTTCACAATGTCAAGTATAGGGTTAATCGAGTTTTTTTTAATAATGGGTTTAACGGCCATGGATACAAGTCCTTTAAAGCCCTTTTTAATTTTTCAATGTCTTTAGTCCTATAGTGTGGTTTCGTCAAGTCCTAGTCAAGTCAAATTGTCTAGTCGGTAGTATCAAGTCTAGTCAGAAGAATCAAGCTAAGTGAAGTGGTAGAAAAATTGCACGGCAACAAGCATGAAAATATCTGTATCACTTCCCAACATTCACGCTTGTTATCGAACACTTTGCGAATAATAATCCACCATTATTATGCACAAACACTCAAAAAAACACTAATTTTGAAAAATAAAATACAGCGCCGATACTGCTCTGGCCTCTGCACAGCTTCCCGCCAAAAGTCTTAATAGATAATTCCAAAAACACTTGCTTTTTTTCTCCTGATCGTTGGAATAAGGTTCCATGTTAGCAGAAAAAAAAATGTTTTTTTAATTCGTTAATTAATCTATCAAACTATATATATTAAAATTAATTGTAAATGTTAGGCACGTTAAAACTCGAGAACGGCTGGACCGATTTGCCTAATTTTGGAGTTGAAATATTTGTAAAAGCTAACAGAAAGTTTAAGTGGTTAGAAAATAATAAGAAATATATAAAAATGAATTGTAAATGTTAGGCACGTTAAAACTCGAGAACGGCTGGACCGATTTGGCTAATTTTGGTGTTAAATTTGTAAAAGCTAACATAAGGTTTAAGTGGTTAGAAAATGATAAAAAATATATAAAAATGAATTGTAAATGTTAGGCACGTCAAAATTCGAGAACGGCTGGACCGATTTGGCTAATTTTGGTGTTGAAATATTTGTAAAAGCTAACAGAAGGTTTAATTGGTTAGAAAATAATAAGAAATTGCAAGGAAATTAGTAAAAACAACAATTTTTTTTCCATAGGAACTGGATATACCGTAAAAAAATTTTAAGAATGAAGAGAGAGTCTAAATTTTTTCATAAGTTTTACGGACCTGGACACGAGTTCTTTAAGACTTTGATACTTTTTTCTAATATGTTTTACGGCCTTGTATACGAGTCTTTGTTCATTTTTTCATCTTTTGAGTCAAAAATAATAGACAAGTATTGTTTTCGAACTCTGCGTTCTAATGGTAAGCGGTTACCGTAGCGTACCGTCTGCAATGTCAGATGAATTTCCTAATCGATGGCGAGGGTTGCAGTGATAGAAGAATGATATTACCATGCAACTTTTATTGGCGGCGGTACAAAGTTTGCCGGGTCAGCAAGTTACTTATAAAAATTAATTAAAATATAAATTATATATATTCAATTATATAAATATTCGGTAAGTATAACCTATAACCAGTCTTTATTTTCACATTATTAGATAGTTTAATGTCCTACATTTAAAAAGCGTTAATTAATATTGATATTTTATTTTAATCAAAGCTTTTGAAATATTCTTACCAAACGTACCATACGAGTGCAACATGTCTCTCTAAATAGTTTTAAAAGGGAATTATTAATGATTGCCAGTTGCATCATCTTGCCCATTTACACGACTTCGGGGAACCGCCATTGTCATATCCACTTCCGGACCCGGAACGATGGTTGTTATTTCCTCTTATTATAAGAATAATGCAAGTTTAACCGACGTTTTATATTTATTTACTTAATTTTATTTTCTAGATTTATTTATTAAACTTTATCACGAAACATGTGAATGGCGGACTAAAAACCTAGTTTAGAATAATGTATTATATTATGGGAAGTGTCTAAGTAGTACGTTCGTACGTACTCAGTATACGCAAAACCGCTAAGTAATAACTTAAGCGATAATAAATACAGCGATAATATATATAGTATTTATTATCGCTAAAGTTATAACTTATTGTACATCGAAATGGCTGTCCACTTGTTGTTGTAACTCACTGCTCAGAAACTTTATCACTAAAATATTCAAAGTTTAAAATGGATAACTGTATTCCCATACAAAGTCTAGCAGACAGCCATTTACTATTACTTTTGCAAAGTGGGTTCTGTACATATTTAAAAACTTTTCTAAAGCAATCTTAACAAATATCTACAATTGGATAATTTTTTTCTAATGAATAAGTGTAATAATTATAATACGCTGAAGACTAATTCATACCAATTGTATAAGTGCGAAATACTGTCTCTCTGTCTTTTACGCTTTTAGAGCCAAACCGGTGAACGGATTTTGATACAATTTTGTATGAATATAGTTGAAGACTCGTTACTCGTTGGCTACTTTTAGACGCAGGAGGAGCTGCGGGGATAAGTAAGTAAAAGATAAAAGGCGATTTAATATAAGAGTAGATAGCAGAACAGATATTATTTAATGAATGAAAGTAATTCGCAGTAAATAACCCAACTCATGAACTGGTTACCGCAGCCTAAAGGCGCATGTCATGCACACTAGAACTATATGCGTGTTACCGGCTTGGCTGCCAGGAGACATCTTTCCAAGTCCTTTCTGGAAGCCCTCATATCGTAGTCATTTGATAGAACCATGAAAACCTGAATTGGGTATAATCCATCGGCAATCAACTGATACAGTGGAGACTATCCAGCGTATTCAACTTAATTTTATTTCACATTACTACATATACTACGTAAGTAAATGTGCTGCTGCTCTGACCGGTTGGGTGCGCTATGTGGGAGTGTAGTTTTGTCACTAACTTGTTTACTTGAACGAGTATATTGACTATAGAAACTTTAAACACATTAAAAACTTAAAGCTATGAAATAAAATAATAAATAATAATAGAGTTTTGGAATATAAATAAATATAGCTTTCGCACGGGGATTCGCTCCCATTCATTGGACTCATAATATATTGTACGCCTGGAATGGCAGAATTTGGAGATTATTGTTATTTTTATTGACATCTTACTTGTACCTAAATTCAAACAATAAAGGCTTTTTATCTTTATTTTTTTATCTTTAAAGATGTTTGCAACTGTCTTTATTAACGTTTCACATGTGTTCGAAGTTTCAGCGGGAATATGGTAAATAATCCAACCCTACGGTTAACACACACATTGACGCGCATACGCGGCCGAATCGGTGTAGTAGTAATAGGGATCGGGCTCGCCGCTGCTGTATGGAATGTTCGGGGTGTGCCAAAAGAACCGTGATCCGAAATGGTTGTTATGTTATTAGCCAAAACTATCAGATTTTCGGAGTATCTTAAACCACAGTTACTGCCATCTTGTGTTATCAGGCGCCGAATCGTAATATAACAGTACTAGCAGCCCGTCCCGACTGCGTCCAGACCTAATAGCTTTCCCCGATAAATCGGCTATCCAACACTGAAAGAATTTTTCAAATCGGACCAGTACTTTCTGAGATCAGCGCGTTCAAACAAACAAACAAACTCTTCAGCTTTGTAATAATATTGGCATAGATATGGAGAGTGCTATTTTTAGGATTTTAAAACCGGCGAGTCGATTTAAAATCGTTCAACTCATCAATTTTGTCTATTTCATCGAAGTTTGGTTTCGGAGATAACGTTAAAATTAGAGAGATTGTCTCATGCTCTGTCTCAGAATCTGAGGTTCTAACTCACAGTGGTTAACATTTTAACCGTTTAACTCATTGCCACACTTCAAATATGTCCCGTAGTCCCCATTCATTTAAACAAACGACTTGGAATATGTCGCAACGTGTAATTTTTTAATTTATTTACGTAATATAAGCCCGTTACAACGTTTATTTAACAGATTGTTATAAATAACGTCGGTCATGTCACGTGATTATCGGTACTTATCAATTTTATCGACTCTCGTACAAGGCACATGTTTAAAAAAAATAACTACAATGTTAGAAAAAAAAACCGGGCAGTTATTATTGTCTAGTTCGTATCTCTATCTCTTAAATAAATTAGGAGTATAGAGTTTCAGTTCTTTATCGTTGTTTACTTAGATACTTAGATTTTTATCTATCAAATATTTGTTATCGATGTTTAGTTACAAAAAATTTATAACAAACTTTAGCATAATACTACTCATGTATTACTAATCAATGTGATTCCATTTTATCTGTTAACTACCTGTGCCCGCGACTTCGTCCGCGTGGAATAGTAATTTTGGGAATCATATTTATTTTTTGTTTACAAACCTACCTCCTCAGCTTTATTGTGAAATACCTATAGCTGTTACCCACGACTTATTAAAGACGATTTAGTTACATTCTGTGAAGCTAAACGTTGAGAACGTTCAGCGCTTGATTCCCGATCGATAATATATTGTAGCGGATATTTTTTTAGATAATTTAAAGAGGAATAATTCTTTCATATATATTTTTGGGTATCTCGAACGGTTTTCGCAGCGCACGCAACGGAAGCCCTCAAAGATGAAAAATTCCACATTTTCGACTGTTTCTTCGCTTCTATTAGTCGCAACGTGATGTTATATAGCCTAAAGCCTTCCTTGATAAACGATCTATCCAACACAAAAATATTTTTCAATTCGAACCAGTAGTTCCTGAGATTAGCGCGTTCAAACAAACAAACAAACTCTTCAGCTTTATAATATTAGTATAGATAAATAAATAAATAACTTTTATAAAAAATTTATTAAAATATTTTTTGTATTTATTTATTGCGCATTTAAAAAAAATGCATGCCTTAATATAAAATAGAAACGTGATACGTATGTATATATGTTTTGTTTATAACAAAAGTTCTAGCAATACATAACGAAACTTGACATGGTCACCTCAACATAAGATCTACATCATAAATATGTAAGTAGCCTTGACTGTGATGATTTATATTGTTATTGCATTCCATTGAATGATTACCACGTGGAGACTATTGAACATAGTTGTGTAAATAACAAAAGCTTATTAATATGACAAAATAAATTAAGTTTTAGTAACATGACGACTCTACAAAGCAACGAAAAATAGTTACCCTTTGTACACTTTTCAAAATTGACCCAACATTCTTGATAACGGACATTTTTTTAAATTCAAAAATATGTATAAAACTTAATAAATGTAAACTATTTTAATACGGTATTTAACGCGTTTATTACTTACTTATTTACACCTAATGTTTCAAACACTTTACAGTATTCATGGTCATAAGAAATCAATATAAAACTTACATAAATTGTTACTAAAATATTCCAAAGAATAAATGATAGTTCTAATATTTTTTGTTCCCGAACAGGCTTGTTTTTCGTTTTGATTCGACGATCGTATTAGAAGAATGTATCTCTACTAAAGTGTTGCCAGTAGAATTTCGTAACATCGTGGAATGTAACAATTTGGAATTAGCTAGGAATTTATGGTCGAGTGTAAGTCGTTTAATATATTGCTAACAATGTTATTTATGAGCTGATATTTTATCTAAAGATCTACAAACAAGTTTATATTATGTTTAAACTTAATTTATTTAATTGTATATTAATAATAGTACAATTGTGCAAAGTGAGAAAGTAGATGTAGAGTAATTAAAAGCGAAAGGTGTCAAAAATTACGTTTTTTTTTTCAGAAAATTTGTGCGGCGAAATAATCTTGCAAAAATGGTAACATTTTTCGGTTTGTGATTTCGAAATATGTTTGATAGTTAAAGTAAAAAGACGTAATCTTTTTTATTTCTCAAAATTATTACTGCTTAATGGCGCCCATTCGAAAATAAAACCTTCGAATTAGCGAACTGATACTTGTTAATAATTGAGCCATGACGGCGCACTGAGTTCAAAAAGAAATAAATGAAAGAAATAGGCTATGTAAATGACATTTTTTTGTTTTATTGTTTATTTGAAAGACCTCAAAGTAAAATATAAATTAATAACAAATTACTTTGATGAACCATAAACTCACACGGATATGACAAAGATTTTAATGAGCGATACAAAAACCACACGAAAGCGCTCCATACTACTTACTTTAATGACTCTGTTTGGTGACGTCAAAAGTGGATTTAATCTAATTTGTAATAAATATGAGGTCACACTTTTCAATCTCACCGAGACAGTTCCGGCAACAGTTCTACCTAATAGTTCACCTACTTCTATAATTGCACTACTAAGTATACAGTTTAGTGTAACTGCAAATGCATTTGATAAACCGTGTGAGCAATCAAAGGTGACCGATATAAGATTCCGCTCGTGAGGAAACCACAAAGAGTTTTCAGACCTACTTTGGTCAAGTAACGGAGTATAATGACATAATAATAGAGGGCGGACGGTCGTCGCATGTGTAATTGCCCTAAGTTGGGCGCTGGGCTGTAGATACATGGATGTTTGTGATCTGGATAGGGCCTGGGATAAATCAATAATAAAAAAATATATATCTTATAATTCATTGCTGAAAAAATGCTGTCTCAACGGAGGATATGCTTGATAGTGGACTTACAACTAAGGATGCCATGCAGAGGACCGCGCGAAGTGGAGGAGAAAAAGTACGAAAGCGGTCCCTGGGCTCCGAGGCAATCAGCCGGAGATGCAACCAGTAAGGCGCTAAGATGAGTGGTAGTAGTATTTTATACGTTTTTTCACGATCTGCTTGAAGAAAGACATGGCCATGATCAGCGGCTTTCCTTGCCTTTTGAAACATAAATGATAACAAGTATTTTTTACGTTACAAATAGGGTTGACGACAAAATCCCAAAATTGTAATTTTACACATTACTTTGTGATTTCATGATACTCGTAGCATAGTACAATGAAATTGTCACTTTGTAAAAATCATATTTTAATTCCTTAATATGTTAATTATAAAAAAAAACCAATGCTAATAAAATCATAAATAAACAAATAATAAATTTGGGTTGTTGGTGACCAACCAAGGCTTCACGAGTATTTATATTTTGTGTCCGTCCGTGCCACATTATGCAAATAGAGTTGTTTAATAAATATTATTTGCTTAACCTCGAAAATTTAAAATTCACGTTATCCTCACATATTTGCTCACGTAGAGTCGTAATCTTCCGTTGTGCTCGTACTAACAAAAATCTAATGCTATCACAGCCATGCCCAACCTACTAATCTATTAACATAAAAACATAAATGAAGAGTTTGTTTCTTTAAAAATTTGTAAAAGCTTGATTCACTAAAGTTGTTTTACGTATTCTAGTCTTGTTCTTGAAGAACATTACAAAGGATGTTCACAAATGCACTAACCTTCATGAGTGTCAAATTTACAGGAGAGATGTACAGAATTAAAGCTTAAATAATTTTCATTTGTATTCCTAAGACTAATCCTTTGTCTCCATTATTTAGATCATCACTGTTTATGGGCGGAAGAAACCTTAAGGCACAGCTCGTATACGAAAAAGAACGAGTGATCTTTAACTTTAAAATTGGAGGTATATAGTTATCATTATCACTCTCGTCTCATATCTATGTATGCACTGTATTCTTGCAAATAAATAAATTATCTTATCTTATCTAGGTTCGACAGTTCTAAATGAATCAGTACCAGATTTCATTGAGGAAACAATTCAAAATTTTATTGATGTTTCAGACAGATTAACGAAAATTAATATGCACGTGGCTTTTACTATAATTCGCTATTGTCTTTACGTACCAAAATTTACATTTTTTTTACGATGTTGCCCATTTTGGAATCATACGGATATTTTACAAAGGCTGGACAACATTGTGAAAGATACGCTCACCAACATTTTCAACATAACTTTATCGGACTGTATATCTCTACGCATCGGATCGTTTATTCGTAGTACCGAACACAGTGTGATAAAAAAAATATCAATAGTTTTTTGAGATGAAGACGCATTTATTTAATTATCACCTATTTTGTTGCGACTATAGTTGTGCTTAGTTGTGCCATTAGGAACATTTATCTAGGATAGCACAACTAGTTGTGCATACCAGTTGGTCCAAGAGGAAAACGTGATAATTTCTGCGGCAGTCAGTCCACTGCTGGACATAGGCCTCTCCCAACGATTTCGTATTAAATTGCTATGTTCACTAATCCATAAAATGCAATATATTGTAAATAAATTAAAAAAAATTTTTTTTTAAATATTGTTAATATTTCGGGTAATTTATAGGTATTTACTTGTTGTCTGCACCATCCAGTAGCATAGTTCACTTTTCGATTACAGCCAGCATTCGCGTGATGAGGCGAGGACGTAACTTCGACTCCGACCGTAATTTTATGTAATTCGGCAGATTAGCCTACCTGTGCCTCGGCTGCGAACAATATAAAGTTATGTGTTTTGTTGAGACCACACTGTCCGAACTGGGGAACTATATCGCTTTATTTATTTATTTATCGTGAATACAGTTTCCTAGTTTTCAAATCCGACTGTGAAGTCACGCCGTTAAGGTTCCAATGGAAGAGCAGCGCTGGAATACTATTTTTTTAATCCAGCGCATGCTGAACCGTGGATGCTATTTTTAGGATATATTTGACTTACTCAATAAACAGGGTTGTTTTGAAACTACTGGCCAAATTAACAATCAAAAAGTATGTGAAACCTGACAAAATATTTTCGACCTACCATACAAATCTAGTGATCACTGATCACCTGACTAGATTTTGTATGGGAGACCAAAACAATTCCCGGCTATAATCTTTTTTGTTGAAAGTGGTTTTGTTGTGTGTACTGTAAAAATTTGGCCAGTGGTTTCAAAATAACCCTGTATAATTGCTGTTTTTTGTACTTAGTTATTAATTTGTCATTTGTACCCAAAATATGTTGATGTAATTTATTTATAAAATATTAGTTATCGTGAAACCGGTAGCGCCCTATTGTTCATTAGCAGACACAATTAGCACATGTTCAAGATTAAACAAAAACTAACCCCCCCAAAGCCAAATCCAATAACTTAGAAAAAAGGGGCCACTATCTAAATAACAAATCATTAACACTTTTTACACAACAACCGAAAACAGAAATTCGAGACTTATAAAAATAAAAATGCGAAATCCAGCAATAAGACTCCGAGCCGACCACGTGTGGGACAAGATTTTTTTGTGTATATTTTTTCTGTGCATTCCATTTTCAACGGTCGAAAAAAAAAAACCGACCGATCTATCTGTCTCATTGTAATCGAGGCACGTAAGTCGTCTAGTTCAAGGACAATTTTTTGATACCGAATTGATGATAAGTTTTTTCTAATCAAATCTCTTTATTATTTCTAGGTCTTACATACAAATACACGTTTGTTACTTGCGTTGTATTTGTTAATTATAATTATAATTATTTTTATTGTAATGTGCGTGTGTTTTAGTAATCAAATAAAGAATTCATTCATTTATTCAATCACAAACACGAATACTTAAGACATTATTTAAAATTACAAGAAACAACAAAATGCAAATAAGAAAGACACAAATATTAAATAATTGACCTAAAATATTTTTATAGATTTAAATGTTTTTGTTTTTAGTTAGATACGCTCTTGTAGGTTCAGAGTCTTCATACTTTTATTTATTATTTACTTGCTGTTGCCCGCGGCTTCGCCTGCCTGATAAAAAGGGATTTCCAATGAGGTTTGAATCACTTAGATTATATATGACAGGTCTCTCAGGATCTTCTTTTTATGTATTTAGAAGATTACTACCCCTTCGGATTGCAATAGGGATTTATAATATATCACATCCGACCCGTCGGATTTTAAAATGGTTGTTATTTTCGTAACCAGCAACCTGATAAACCATACTAATAACACCCATGCCCCATTCAGAGGCTGAATTGTGAAAACCTTAAAACAGGTAACGAATCATTTATCAAAACAAATAATCTTGTGAAGTTTTAACTGCAACGGACTAACTAATCTCTTTCCCCCTTTTTTGAATAATCCATTCTTAGTGCATCTCTTGACCAAAACAGGAACCCGAATACCAAAATTCATTGACAGATCAGTGATCGTTTAGGTTTTGCATTTTCGGCGTTTGCCCCCCTTCAAGGAGGCGAATTTTGAAAAACACATGTTTAATAATTTATCAAAAGCAATAATTTTGTGAGATTTTTATTTATTTATTTTATATACTTTATTCATGCACACAATAAAAATACAAAGGGTTACTTGTAAGAGGAAAAGTCAATACAAGGGAGCTGCTAATTTCTAAAGAAATTACTTCCAGCAGACCCAAGAGAAAAAAGGCAAGAAACGGGTAATTGACGTGCACAAAAAAGAAAAGAAAAGTGAAGACTACACCTAAATTACCTAGGTACAAATTAAATAAAACCATTGTAATATAAACATACTTATATGAATACACAAATATCATTATATAATACATAGGGCGCACTGTAAGTTTCCGGAACTGGCCACTTACATAAACAATATTTAAAAATTTATTGCAACATTTGAAAATAGAACTCTTTGGCTGTAGAATGCAGTTTGTTTCATCTGACTGTCTTTTGTTTTTACCTTGTGGCGCCATTTAAAAAATTGTGTGTCTGCATCAATATGGATTTAACTCGGGAAAATTTTCGTAGTATGATTTTCTACGATTTTAAGTGTAATTTGACAGCTCAACAGAGCATCGCTCGGCTTGAAACAGCTTTTGGCAATGAAGCACCATGCAAGACAACTGTTTATAGCTGGTTTGCAGAATTCAAGCGTGGTCGTATCAATCTCAGTGACGAATCTCGCGATGGTCGGCCGTCCACCGCTGTGACCAACAAAAACATCAATGCTGTGCGCCGTATGATTGAAACAGACAGGCATGTGACCTACCATGAAATTCGCGCATCCTTAGAAATAGGCATGAGTCAAATACAATTAATCCTACACAAACATTTGGGTGTGAGAAAGCTGTGCTCGCGGTGGATCCCACACAACTTGACCGAGGCTCAAAAAACGGACCGCGTCACTTGGTGCAGTGCCATGCTTACCAGATTCAACGAAGGTGCGTCAAATTTGGTGTGGGACATAGTAACAGGTGACGAAACATGGATTTATTGCTACGATCCCAAAACAAAGCAGCAATCGAGCGTATGGGTCTTTCAAGATGAGCCGAAACCAACCAAAGTGGCGCGCGTGAAAAGTGCATCTAAGCGGATGATTGCTTCTTTTTTTAATAAAACTGGACACGTGGCTACTGTTGCTTTAGAGAATCGTCGTACAGTGAATAGTGACTGGTACACGACCATTTGTTTGCCGGAAGTTATTGACGAACTCCGTAAAAATAACCGTAAACGCCGTATCATCCTGCACCACGACAATGCTAGTTCTCACACGGCCAGACAGACAAACGACTTTTTGAAGGCGAAAAATGTAGAACTCATGAGTCATCCTGCATACAGTCCCGACCTGGCACCTTGTGACTTTTTTCTGTTCCCAAAAATTAAGAACCAATTACGCGGTCAACGATTTTCATCACCAGAAGAGGCTGTCGAGGAGTATGAAAAACACGTTTCAGAGGTCACCACAGAGGAGTGGCACAAAAGTTTTCAAAACTGGTTTCATCGAATGAAAAAGTGCATAGATGCCAAGGGAGATTATTTTGAAAAACAATAAATTAATTTTGTACCTTTAATAGTATTTTTTCATATTCATTCCGGAAACTTATAGTGCGCCCCATGTATGTATCATACATATCTACTAAGCTAAGGTCAGATAATACTCCTTAACTACTATGTAAAAGGTTTTTCTTCTGCTTTAGCAGCATCTGCATCTACATAGTTCTGGACAAGCCCTGAATGCGAGCAGCAAGAGACCGGGTGAAATGTAATATCTCTTCAGTACTCTCTTATACTGTTTTTATAGTGACATTATAAGTTTGCTTGCTAAATTGACTACATGATCCTTGCGGATATGTAGTATTTTCTCTCCAACCCCTTATCTAACTCAGCAGAAAAAAATACGTTTGGCTTTCTCTATTTGTCACGTCGTCCACTCGACATAGCAGAGAAATAATATTTTTTGATTGTAGTCTGTGTGAATTTACTAGAGTCGAAAAATGGCTGATGGAAAAGGGTAATGTAATTAGCTTGTGTAAAAAATTTATATTTAAAACATTATACTTGCAGACCTTATCCAAGGAATCCTCCTAGGTATTACTCGACCAGGAGCCCTATTTTTGAATCGTTGGATATCGTACAAAAATTATTCGACTCTCAAATTTTGCGCGAATCACACTTTCAAAAATAGGAGTGCAGGACTTGACAGGACTTTGGTAGAAATTTGTTTAGATGCAACATGGCGTTGAACAGTAAATTGTACATACATTATCTTTCCAATGTATCTAAGTACAATGGTATAAAAATAAAACTACATAAAATGGACTCAGAGGGGGGAACAGATGTCACCAACAGCCGTCCTTGCGAAATAATGCTAAATATAGATGGTACTGATAAAACCCACACAATGTGGATCCATCGTAATATATTTTATAACGCAATCAATCAATACTTTGTAAAATTTCACGTTTTATTTCTGATTTGCATTATCATTTCATTCAAAGCAATTCGTTTCTTCTACTGGTTTGTTACATTTCATTTTTTAACATACTATTTGGTTAAACATTAAATTACATGCATTGATATTTTTTGAACAAATTTATATTTAGACATTTTAATTTTTTGAAAGAAAAATAAAAAATCAGTTTGTTTGCAATGAATGTTAAGTTTATTTTGATATCAATATTTATTATAGATATATTGATATTGGGCAAACGTAAATATTGAGCTAACTAGGAGATATTCTGTGGATTTAGTTTACAAATCAGCTAAAATAGATGAACCAAGGCTCAGGCATGATTAAGAGATCTACTGAAGAAGTACCAGGGAAAACACTGAGACAAACGTTTCTATACTGAAAAGTAGTTCGATATCGAACGAAAATCATTTGAGTCACTGATTTTGCATGAGTTTTGTGTAATATGTTTTTTCTCAAAAGTAGCACTTCTAATCGTTTGGCTGCTGACAAAATAAAAACTGAACAATAACTGTCATTAATAGACAACATGCCTAAGTTGACATTATGCAGGGTTAATAGAGTATTAGTTAAGTGCAATTGGCATGAGAGACGGACAGACAGCCAGACAGAATAAGAAGAGTTAGAAACTGTTAATTAACTGCTGAACCACGGGGTTCCTTGTCAGTTAATAATAGCGGTAAACTCGAGAGCAATATCCTTTAAAATAATGCAATGTGACCTCGAAGGGTAATTTAAAACGTCAACAGTTTGTCTTAGAACAGAGCCAGCCCTTGGAATATTTTATATCTCAGTGGTCATACTTTTTTTTACATATTAAACCTAAAACGAATCTACATAAAACTAAAACAATAAATTAAATTATTATATATTTAAATCCAGTCCCGCCAAAATGAATGTCCAGGAGTAGGGTACTCAGAAGTCTGTCAGCATTACCCCACCAGCTTCCTGGTCATGAGATTCCTTATTTCATTTCTATTTCTTTGTATAAGAATATTGTTTTGGCATTAGAGATATAGATAGAGCCCGAACATTCATTAATTTTGCTGACTCTACTGTAACTTTCACGTCTTCATTCCATAAGGAGAGGAGTCTCTTTTTTAGTAAAAATAAAAAAAAACAACCGTTTTTTTTTAATTTTGATTTCAACGACCTTTCTAAAAAGAGTAGCCTCACAATACAACAAAATTAAATTAAGTTAAATATTAAGTTTGATTTTCTTACCTGCCCAGTTTAATATGTGTTTTAACAATTTGCGATACTGTCTCACCTTATAGCATTCACAAATTTCTGTTTGCATAACATGATTTAAAGCTTATGCAAACATTGATTAAGCTTTAATTAAGACTTAAATTAAGGGAATAAAACAGCTGCTCTGACTGTGACAGTTGAAAACAGATGACTAATTTACGAGTAGATACTGAAAGCTAAAAATATTCTATCCATGATTCTATCTACGCGTGGTGCGTCCCAGTCTGCACTCTCCTGCAAAGTATCACTTCGTATGTAGTTCAAATAACTAAAATATATTTTACAACATCCATTACCACTTTAGAACCACCGAAATTCTAATGTAACGATCGTGGGTAGCAATGCATGCATGATTTTAAGTAAATCTCGAGTGACATTTTTCAGTGCGATTGGTACTTGGTGCCCTAAATGTGTCATTGTATGATTCAAAATGGGACTCTTTAAACGGGGATATTTGCACGCTCATTGAAGCATTGATATTAATGTTTTGTTTGTAACTAGGCGAATATAAGTACCTATCATGGTTACACAATTCATTGTTGATAACTAATTAATTGGACTTGGAAACCCTACAAAATCAGACTGGTAAATAATGGCGCAGAATAGGGAGGAGTGGAGAAGTCTTGTGTCGGAGGCCAAGATCTGTTTCAGGTCGCTAAGCTAATGCCTAAAATGTGACCTCCTAAAATAAAATTGTACATTTTTGGAATATTCATTATTAGTATCCAACTTAGAATCGGTACAATCCATCTTTGATTGACAGCTTTCTCCGACAGTCTTTTCGCATTTAGACATATCACCAATTCCGATTTGTTTCCGACTTATTTGCCATTAGAACCTTTCGCCTATGGACGTTTCGTTAACAGGATTGTTCTATCATTATATTCTGCGTTGTTAAAGTTTTTAGATCTAGATTTTTTCCACTATACTTAAACAACAGACCATACAAATTTATAGTTTCTATTTCTATACTTATAATTATCACATTCTGTTCCTAATAGCACATTTGACAAAGAAGAGTTGGCTTTTACTTAAGCGAGATACCACACTACTTTATAAATTGTCTCTAACGTAAATATACATAAATTTTTCACATCTCATATCATAATATTTTCTGGAAGCATTATCCAAAAGAATTAAACCAACGCCCACAATCTTATTATAAAAGATTTACCTATCTCAAGATCATAATTTATCCTAATTATTACCTCGGTAAAGCATAAAATTTAATCAAGCAGGAGTTTTTATTACCTTTGATGTTATGCATCCTGCGATGGGATATTGAGATACGTTTATTTTTGATTTTGGTTCGATGAATTGTTTATAAAGTACCGTTGTTGTGTAATTTACAACATTTTAGTTGTATAGAAAAATAATAATATCGATTTTGTTAGGATATTGATATTTAATTGATTTCGTTACGCACCTAGAAGTTGGTTGGTTGGTTGGGTGGACTGATGGCACTTGAAATTGTATGCGAGAGCGCCGAGAGCACCACATAATATTATCCATACATCACAAGTTAAGAATATATCAGAAATACAGAGGTAATAATCATCATTATCATTTCATCCGCAGCCAGTCTGCTGCTGGACATAGGCCTCCCTTAGGCCTCATTAGGCGGCCCCTTTTCTGGTCGGTGATACTTAAATAGGTAGAAGAGGTAGAAAAGGTGAAGTTTTGTGGTAAAAATTAAATAAGAAAATAGCAATTTCGAGATGAGTGCGCTTCTGCCAAAATTTGTTTTTGGTAACAATAGGTTGGAGAAAGAAACATACTAAATACCCTATTATCATAATCTATTAATTTGTTGTGACTTAAGTAGTGTCAATAAAGTGAGCCAATTTAGTGAATAGTGGTAAAACCATTGTCAAAAAAAAAACAAGATACCTACATTTGCGACGTATAGGGTATACTGCAAATTTGCAGCTTGCTTCTGCGTAATGTTATATGTATTCAATAATTTAATAATAACAACCTTTTACCCACATGTTGGACCATTCAACCACATAACCAGAATATTACATTGTGCATGCATATACTCGTAGGTAAGTAATTAATATACACAAATTTCCCCAAGGAACATAGCTCGAAACATGAAAAACAAATTTGGACTTCCCAGAGTATGTTAGTTCACGTGATGAGACATTTTGTATGGGAGGTCCAAAAATTTACTCCATATTTCGACCCTGATGTATCTTGAGGAAAGTTGTTCAGTTGCATGAATGGAGTCACTGGACGATGGGTCTAAAACGACTAAAATTTCACGGTGTATAATTTATTAAAATAATATTAACCATGGTATTCAAACATCAAAGTTGATCAAAAAGTGAAACGAATTCTGAAATTTCATTACAATTGATATTCATGCGTGTTCGTGACTCGAGGGAGTAACAGTGTAACCGTGTTTCCTTGTGAAGCAGTGGGTTACAATACTGTGACATTTGGAACCGGATATCCCCTGCGTCTTTCGTCGGCACAATGATGAAAGTGATATTTATATTCAATGAACAATATTACTTTCAATTTTATAGTTTCAAAAGCGTTTAGAAATTTCTGAGGATACATTAGCATTTATTCCTAGCGCTGCGAGAAATGCGACGCAAATTTTAATACATTCTTACAATTAATTAATATTACTGGTAGGTGTTCTTCGTTTCAGCACTTACAATCTCTCCCAGAGGTTTTTTTGAGACCATGGTGCATGTATGTATCCACCAATGTCATAAATATTAAATTAAATTCTAAGCCAAAATGTACCTAAACCGTGTTTATTGACTTATTAAATTTTTTATCGCAGCTCCGCCTCCGTCAAACAGTAGCCTTTATTTGACCCCGGGTCAAACATATTCATACCAAATTTCATCAAAATCAGTCGCACTTATAAGCACTAATAAGTATGGATTTTATTTAAAATGTAGAATTTAAAAACTCATCGACATCATCAACATGTCTAGAACCCTTTATGGGTTTTGGCCTCCTCCGCAATTTTCTTCCACTTTGCTCTATCTCTGGCCTCCCGTCTTCAAGATGTCTTCGTGCCTATTTTCTTCAGGTTATCCTCCAGACTCAAAAGGTCTGAGGCATCCAATTCCAAATCATTTGGATCCTAATTCCGGATGCTAAATATAAATAAAATAAGTAACTATAGAAGAAAAGGTGCATTTCCCATTTCCCGTAACGTTAACCTACTTAGGCCCCACCTCAATTTTAGCCTCACCTTGTTTAGGCTGAACAAAACTACGTTGAAAAACTAGATCATTGACCGCAGGAATCAATACGTTTACCATAGTGACTTACATTTGTGGTTGATATGTATCTAGAGATAGTTAATGCGATTTTGTTTTTTTTTAATAATTAGGCATAAAGTAGGAAAAATTTGATAATTTTTCTAATTAAATATTGATTAATTGTAAAATCTTTAAAAAGATATGATTGATAATTTTAAAATTGATTAAAATTTCAACAACACACACTATTTCTTATTAGTCCTATTTAAAACTTATTTTCATTTCTAATACACCTATTTTTTTAAATCGAAGGCTTTCAGTACTCATAAGTAACTAACTTTTTTGAATTTTTTAATAAAAATTACCGAACTTATAGAATCATGAATATATTCATATGCTGTTGGCTTGTAATCCTGTCGTATCCATTCACATGTGGCTGTAATACCATCATATCCATTAACCATAATCCAACGTTAACTATACTTTCACCTAATTTTCTAGTAAATTTAGTTTGGAAAACTTCACAACTTAAGAAACTCGATTGCTAAAGGGGTTTCAATGTTAAAATTATTCTAGCACCGCATTATTAATGATTTGGTAGATTCTAAGCTTATACTTAAATCCCAGCGTAAGCTTTATTTATGAACTAAGGGGAGACATCTGAATAAGCAACTGGAATTAGTACGAAGGAGTAAAATAACCAAGTTATTAATGCAGCTAATGAAACCAATTAAATTGAAAAATCAACTCTACGTTGTTAGCAATAAGGTGCTTATGACTTTTAATTATAAAAGTTTATTTATGTAGAATTTTTTGAACGGTATGTTTACCGTAGCGTTAGCGTATTCATCAGTTGAAATTAATAAGATGCTGTGGTGCTATTCGTGTAACCCTTCGCTTCCCTTACAAAGATTAATGTAAACACGTTGACATAAAATGTAAGGATAATGCTTTTAAAGTGTGAGTTTGGTTCAAAGTCTCTATTGATCTCAATTATTGAGATTCAAATGCGATCTCGGTGTCGGTCACGTTTTAACTATAAACTAATGTGAAAAAATAATTTATGTTTTTAAATTAAAAAAGAAAATTAGATCTTAAAATCAATCGATAATTATAAACTTATACATTTTTCACAATTTTCATGCTTCATGTACTTACCGCGTCAGCGCAGATCATTTGTAATAAAAATATTATTTCCATTTTTAATATGTCATACCTTATTTCCCGTGTATTGTGAGTTATCCAACAAAGTAAGCAAATTTTTCAAAGAAAGTTCAAAGTTCTTATAGGATATAAAGGTCGCGATTAATTTGGTAATAAAATGTACCAACTATAAAAATAGATCCAAAAATATGGCTTTAGCACAAAAGGACCTAACTTTATAACATCAAAAAAACCACATTCTATAGATTTTTTAAAACTTGTTTATTGTGTTTAAGCCGTCCCGAATACGGGACATCGGTTCCCAAGGACATAATTTTATATTTATATCGCGTGGACCTCTGTATCTTCGAAGGGTGACAAATCACGCATGCACGATGTACTTTAAAAAAAAATCTCAAAGCATTCTCAATCTTAAGTTTTAGATATTAAGGTCGAGATTAATTTATTCATGAAAATTCTCGCTGACAGCAAGTCTTTCTTAGAAATCATCCAAATCTTACAGATTATTTGTTTTATAAAAAAAAATCTAAGATTGATGTGAGTGGAGGTGTGAAGTTTTCTCATCAAGGCTGAAGTGTTTCTGTTCTCAGAAATGCTAATTGTAGTTTTGTATGTTTGTACACTTTCTTATAGTAAAATAAAAAGCTTTATTGTAATAGATGCGTTCTAGCGTATCGTAAAAACATCGTTTATTTGTATTATTTACTGTACGTTTAACAAACTGTTTCCGTTATTTTTTAACGCTTATCTATCGTTTCAGAGCAAAAGATTTTTTGAAACTAAAATAAATAAATAAAAATAATGTGTGAATAAAAATGTTAATCACATTACAATAAACAGTGGAAATTTAAATAATTCAAATGAAGAATGAATTAATGATTTGGATTTGATCTAGAGTTAGGACAGGCTAATAAAAAAACTTTTACATTCTTCTGGTTTACATTACATTTCTTTACATTGTGAATGCTTGTATATTTTTGCATGCTGTTTTGAAATAGCAAAATAGGATGTTACTTGTTCCTCATTAATTAAGATCTCATGTTTACACTATTTTATGCAAATAAATTATTTTAATTTTTTTTTGAACGTACTATATTTATTTGTAATCTGAGTATTTATAGTAGTCTCATTATCATGTTTTAAAAAAAGTTGATCTCATCTTATGATCCTATCCCAAGCAGAAAGGAATCAGGTAGCTTCGAAAATGCATCGGGCCGATTACCGCCTCTTTTTTTGTTTATTTTTGTAATCATCTTTGGATGATTTACTGTTAACTTTTTTGAGATTTTTTTTTAATAATAAGAAGTTGGTTATGGTTTCAACGCTTCTGTTCTAAAATTAAATTAACTGTTCGAATTTCAGAACAATAATTTCAAGAAAAAACAAGTGACATTCAAGAAAATTTATAATCGTAAGTAGCCTTATGTATAAAGATATGTAACATAGTTTAATTTTAATCATAAAGGAAGTATTTGATTTTTTTTGTCAATAACATAAAACGTTTAACATTTAGTATAAAGTTGCGATGTAACTGTTGACTTGCCTACACATAAAATGTAGGGATCAGAACGAGTTAAAGCTAGGTAAATATGAAAAAAAAGTATGTAATGTAGTAAATATGATAAAGCTGAAATAATTCATAAATTCCCACGGGTCAATATTAAGAATTTAATGTATGATAAGTAGCTGGAGATTAACAATTCAGCTGCATATTAAAATACGTAGCTTCTGTCTAAAGAAAAGGAGGTAATACAATTGTCGCAGAATAGAAGAAACCGTTGCGTTCTAATCCCAGGACTGTAAAATTCGGATAGTCCTCAGCAAGTTAGCTTACAATGTCGTAAAATATGAGCAATCGTAAAAATCTCATTGTGCGTCGTAAACATTTTACGACTTAAATTTTAAGGGCGTTTAAATATATCATAAACACTTTGCCACCCGATAGACAGACGTGCTGTGATTTTTTCGTAGAGGTTTAAATATACTTAGGTACTAGCTTTTGCTTGCGTCCTTAAGTTAGGGCTAGCATAAGTTGATAAGTATAGTTTTTTTTTGTATGAATACATGCCATATCATATTACAATTTGAAATGACATACATTTATTAAAATACATTCTATGGACGTGATGCATAATTAAAAAAAAATTGGTAGTTTTCTAAAATTATTGTTACGCGTATATCTTAGAAGTATATAGGAAAACACCTTAACAGTCTAGTATTATTTATTATATAGTGCAATAGAGCAAAAAAATTTACAGCTACCATAAACAATTAAACGAACGACAGAGCTGATTTATGGCAAGTACAAATATAGAGACGATGAGTAACGAAAATGTTCCAATGTTCCAATAATGACCCCCAGAAATGTGGAAGTGATAACAGAAAAAATGTAAATAACTGTCTGGCGGGCGCCATAGATAAAAACCCTTTTGTTTTAAAACTGAAATATGTTGGTATCGTCGCGGCTTTGACGAGACATTAAAAAAATACGCTTGCACATAATAATGCCCTTTTCACTCCGCCCGGCGCCGATTTTTTGTGTTGCCATGTGAGGCACATTCGTTTTATACAATAGTTGCACTTTGTCCATTGTAGCTGGTTTCTTTGAAAATACTCGCTTATTCATAGTTTTTCAAACCAAGGGTCAAAGAAAGAGAATGTTTGTGTTTGTATTCAAAAATAAATAAATTACCGAATCTTAATTATTTGATCAAACTATAGAATAAGTTTCTAAGCCAGCTTACATCCTTCATGGAAATTTTATTGAAAATATTACCGCAGGCAAATTAGGTAATATGTTAGCAAACAAATTAATTATTTATCATAACTCCCTTTTCTACAAAATAAAAAAAAATAGATCTCTTTTCATTGTTGTCAGATGACAACAGAACAAAGTATGTAAGTATATTAAACCATACATACCTAAGTATTTCTATAAAGCTTGGTGTTAGATTTCTGAAACCTTATAATAATGTCTACTCGTATGTCAAACGACCATGACAGACAGAAATAAATGTTTTATTATCAAGTATTATAAATTGAATGTGTTTACGAGTGACGACGCCAATAAAATTATCCAATGGAATAAAAGTTTTCACCATGGCTTTAATGTTCAAATTAAAAATACAAAATGGTGGACTCAATTCCTAGTGACGACTCTACCAGTTAATAAGAATAAGATCAAACAGAGTTTAAAAAGGTTACGATAAATATATCGTAGCCAACAAGACACAAGAAAAAAATGTGTTTCAATATTTATTTCATTATCCTTTCGCTGGACAACACTATATACAAGAGTATTTAAACTGTACGTTTAGCAACAAAAAAATTAAAAAAAGTCTAATCCAACTTGATCTGACCGGGTTCGAACTGAACTTGTATTTTTCACAACTGCCCATAAAAGGAGTGTTATGTTTTCAGCATTCATGTATGTACATTTGTGTATTTGTATTTACGTGAGATTCTTTATTCCACGGCTTATCAGATATAGACGAACGAGTGTCTTTAGATCCCTACATTCTTCCGAGTAACATAGGTTATGTGACGTCATAATAAAAACAAAATGGCTGATGCGTATATAACGCACTAAATAGTAGGCCGAAAAAGAATTCCGATTAATCTAGTGGGGTATGAAAATGAAGGGGTTTAAAAGGTGTCGTCAAAAAATACAGTCACAGTTAGATAACACTCCCTTTTATACTTACGTGATAACCGGAGATTAAGTTTTTGTACTTCTAATATCCGCATTATCCACTATTATCTATTATATTATCAACACAGACAAAGCATCCAAAGTTATATCATGGCGGTACTTAGCTAACATTAACATAAACATAGCCTTGATGAGTATGATTATGTGAGTTCTCACGGCACACGCGATGGCGAATGCGATCCATCAGTAGTACAGTTCGGAGATTATACGAACTAACTATGCTAACGAAAATAACTAATCAGGTAACGTATAAGGATTCAGATAAAATAACAAGGTAAGTAATCTGCAAGTAAGGTAAAGTATCTGCTATGAAAAAAAATATTCGCCGACGTTGACTGTACATCAGTGTTATAAAGTACTTATTAATTATTCTGTACTGAAGTGTAAATTCCGAAACCAATGTACACATTGTCGCATCAGTGGCTGTGACGACGACCTCTAACCTTGGTCTTTGTCTCATATTATATGAAGGTCAGAGCAGACGAGCTACTGGCAAAAGCGACTGATTGAGTTGCGATTTTAGAGTTGGCAGTTAATGAATATCTATTCATTATTATGTTAATGATACAGTAATGTTAATCATTGGGAGATACGCAGTAATTATGAATATTGTACTTATTCGAGTAACATTCTTCTTTTAATAACCAAACCTGTAAGGGTCGCCCAATTCTGGGTATCAAAGGGAAAATAAGGTAAACGTCGACACACTAAGAAGAAGAAGACTAGTCAAAGATCACAGCTAATAATGAAAGGTTTGTAAATAATTAACAGACTGCACCTATCCCTTTCAAATATCAAGGAAAGTCGCAAGACTGTGGTTTACAGTAGAGTATCAACGAAGGTTGCTGTATCAGCCGGAAGCCCGCTGAACCGACAAAAACTCATTGAATTGGATTTTAATTTGTTTCAGATTGGAAAATCCTGGTTCACGTGACTTTGCGGAACATAGGTACGTAATTTGAGTAAATCTAAATACTAGTATTCTATATCAAATTGATCAAACTAGGAAGCCGATTCTCGGACCATTAAGTTCTATAGCATTTTCTGTAGTTAGCCGCCAAGTTTTATCGAAAATTCTCTAATTCAAATTTTTTCTAAAGGTGCGAGAATCGGCCCCTGAGAAACGGCTCGCCCCAATTTCATAATTGTCCAGATCTTGGCCGGCGTAACAACTAGCTGTTCATTTGTTTCACATTCTAGTTCAAAACATATGATTCTCGACGAGTATATTTACATTATGCCTACAGTACATGGGCCAAGCAGTAGCGTCTTTAAAATTATAAATGACAATTTAAATATATAAAAAAATCTTCTTTGCATAAATAAGTAAAAGCAAGCAAAACTAATTGCCGACTTGTTATGACGACTTTCAAAACTGTGAATATAATCAAATATGTTCCATCTTCATTCCGGTTCAAGCCTTCCAAAGAGTCGACAGGAGGTTGTAGGGAACGCAAGTATCGAGGGAGGCACCCAACCTCTTTGTATCGATGAGCCATCGCGGTTGGAGTTATGTATATATACAGTTAAGTAAAGTATGCATGGAAATACTACTAAATGCACAACTACTAAGCTCAATGTAAGTTAACCATTATATTTGCTGGTATTTGTATGACTCAATTGATGCGTGAGTTTATCAGGCTATGAAACTAATTGAGCCTTATCTTTGTTGCATACGAAAATAGCAAATGCGCCAATAAACACTAATTCGGGTCGAGGCTGTAACAAATGAATAGATTTTCAAAATACAAGCTTTTAAATATGAACTTCAATGATAGTAAATGCTTAGAAGTTAGTATAACTGGATTTTTATTTACATAAATTTAAATCAATTAGTTTAGTAATGGAGAAAACTCACACAGCCCACCTGATAATAAATGCAGTCCGCGACATCATAAGCGTCATACGTGTATCTTGCCCACAGAACAGATACCTCTTTAATCTGTTCTGTGATCTTGCCAACCTCTGATAAAAAAATTAAGACTTCCTTGAAAGACTCCATATTCCACTAGTCTATTGGAAAAACCGTGAAATGTTATAATTATTATATGTAGGTATATTATTTTTAACCGACTTCAAAAAAGAGGGAGATTCTACGTTAGACTATATATATTTTATGTTTTGGTTACGCCGTAAAAAGTTATCAGATTAGTTGGACGAGGCTGCATTGTCATTAATCTCTAGAAATCTTATCTATCTTAAAATTATAATTAATTGGTTCGCTTAGAACCAGGGTCTGCAGTTTTAGCATAAATATAAGGTTGTATAGTGCGCTTAGATGCAGATTATACTGAAATAATTGAACTTATGGTGAGCGTAGAGGGTGGTTTGTAAGGATCGTAGTAAATGGAAATCCGTAGTCTCTGCCTACCCCTACGTGAAACAGGCGTGATTCTAATGTATGTATGTAAGTGAACTTCAGGAAAACCATTTTCCCTACGGTACTAGGTTGATTTGTTACAGACGACATATATCTGTATGTAATTTTCCCTGGTGCAAAGTGTGTACTCTTAAATTATTACTTAGGAGGAATACATTCTTTAACTAAAGTGGGAAGTAAGGTCATGTGCATCTCTTGTTTATCGGGATTGCAATTTCAGTGGGCGCAGAAGAATTTGTAGGGCGTAATGAAACTTGGTGATTTATTAATGTTGTTTATAACATTGTTCTTAGCGACTAAAAAAGGTGAGTTGGATTTGTATTTATATTTTTGAAATATAACATAAAATCGGTGAGTATTCAATTTCGTTGATTTATTTATTTAAATACAAAAGGTGAACTTTATGTCTTTAGTTCTGCCAGAAATGTCTGGCCAACCAACCAATGTCATACAATGGTATGACATTGGTCGTATTCCGTACGATACTGATAGGGTAGGTTAAAACTCATCATAAGCAGATCCCTAGCTTCGCAGATAAACGCTACATAGTTACATACTTTGTCGACATCAAAACTGAATCTTAATTTCCTACCATTTTGTATGGTAGAGTCGTCCTGAGATAACATTGGTACCAATTGACGCATATATCTATCGTCGCTGTTAATCATTCATGATATCCAATTAAATTGATTTGACATATGGGATCGATAGGGGGCATTGCTCTTTGCTGTGCTGTTTTGTTGAACATAATATTTTGTAAGTCAGGTGATCTAAGTATCAAAGTTTAGAAATATTTTTTTAATCTCATCAAAGAATCAAATCTCGTCTACATTTGATTACTTCTAAGTTTTGTGACAATAAAACGCATTTCCAGAGATAATTTTAATTAGGTTTTTGTCATAAATTTAAATGTCCATAGTTATTTGCACTAGCTGTCATTGTAAAAAAAATTATAGTATGCGTTCCTTGATAATTGTAAGGATTTTCCATTATTAAGTGATAATATTAAGTTAAATAATAATATAGTTACAGTTTATAGCATAGTTTAAACAGCAAGATAGAGAAGATAGGGAAGAGGAAGACCAAGAAGGAGTACATAGAACAAATAAAGGAAAAAGTGGAAGTCGTATCTTATCAGGCTGTGTAAAGGCCATAGATTTAAAAAATGGCATAGATAGAGAGACGTGTCTACACTCAGCTTACACTTTTGTATGCATCATATAGTGTCCTAAAAACATTGACGCAATTTGACGACATTATGAGATTAGAAATAATAGTAATTATTAAATTAAAAATACTTATGAAAGGTTTGGTTATGTGTGAAAATTCTTCCTGTTTAAGATTAACCTACAAAAGCGCAGCTAAACTTTATTGATGTATCTCCTCTATTCAGAAAACTTCTTATTACACCTCATGGATTCAACTGTTTGTGTCGAGTAAGTTTTAACTATTGTTAAGAGGGTACAGATGACTGCAGATGAATTTAGTCCCTTCTCAATTTAACCACTTGTTGTGCGAGAGGTCAGATTACTTTGCGCTCGTATGTACTTAGTAATTAATTGAAGGCGTTTGTAACTGCGCATGTGGGTTGTAACCAACAAGAAATACTTAATGCGAATTGTTTTAACAACAGCAATTTCGTGATCCATTGACCTCAGATATAAATGAATAAGTCATTATCACTTTTTGTCATTTACAAGCTATAATCTGTAAGCCTAAGGCAACAACCTATTTGTATGCAAAATGTTGCGCGCGAAATAAATAATGGCCCACCTAGGTGAAGGACACAAGACACGGAGAAATTTTGGACGAAAACTTTAACACATAAAAAATAATGATTGGAAGCTATCTGAATTCGGTATATACTCGGCTTTATACGGACGAGTGTTTGCATGTGGGCATAATGTGTATGTGTGCGTGAATTACATACATTGTAATATTTCAATTCCCAATTTTGTTAGCGAGTTCTCAAGCGGCGTACTACTCCGCGGCCCTCGCGGCACGCGTCCTACGATTATAAAATCGTGTGTGTGTGTTGCGCGACTAATGAATCGCCATGTAACGTGATCTATGAATCGCCGGCGACTACATAATTAAATTTGATCAATTTTTTATGGATATTTTTAGTCACATATGCCCTTTTAGTTTTTCATTTGAATTTGTAAAATGTTATTTGAAAGTTAGTAACTACACTAATATTAATTTATTACATTATAACAAAACCGGATGACATGACACACATTCCACGCGTAGACCAGAGAGTGAAATACGGTCTAGAATATTTTTCATAACTAGTATAAATACTTCAAAACTTTAAGTTATTTAAATTAAAAGATGATTTCAGGGCACATGCAAAATCCACAAGGTATCCCAATAAACTCCATTTGCCAAGTATAAAAACAAAATATTGTCATGGAAATTGGTATTTCAGCTGCATAAGACTATATAATAAGTTACCAGAAGAAATTAAAGACATGGCACCTATATTATCTTTTAAAAATATTCTCTTTAAACTACTTAACGGGAAATGTTTTTATAGTGTTAAAGCATTATTATACAGTAAAATTGACAAATGATGCTCTCAAAATAAATATTTAGATATAATGATAATATTTGACTGGTTTAATAATATTTTAAGAATTATTTTATTGTGAAATGCATTAATTTAAATTTAATGTGTAATGTAGATTGAATTGTTCTAATTTTCTTTGCATATCTAATAAGGTTATTTGTGCGGCCATATTGTTATTTAACACCAGACTGTACTACTTTCATTGCAAATAAACTATTTCTTTCTTTCTTTCATGGGCAGGCGTCCATACTTCCAGCATTATCACTATTAAGTGCTTTTTCAAAGCTTTGCGGTACACAATTTAACAAACTCATTGTTGACTCACCGCTTATACATATGTATTATAGATGAGGGATCTGAACTGTATTATCCCTATTTATTTCAATTCTATGTTGAATTGGTAAATCAGACATTGTAAGAACGGGTAATGAATAAATAGTTTCATCAGGTTAATCTGAATCATCTGAAATAGGAACACAAACCTCGGTCTCAGAACATCATTTCCTTCAGGTTTTTTCAAATAGTGTACAGTTTTCTTTTCTCCTAATTTACTACTATCTTTAGTTTTTCAATAATTCCCATTTTATTACTAAATTCCTTCTTTTTTTCAGGTACATTCTCAACTTTATTTCTCTTAATTGAAGCTTCTAGAAACACGACATCTCTACTAACTACCGCCTTTCTTGTAGTAGGATCTACAAATCTATACCCTTTTGTGGTATCGCTGTAGCCGACAAAAATTAAATTACGTGACTTGACATTAAGCTTTCATATATTTTCCTTCTTATTTTCCTTCTTATTTTCCTTCGGTATATGTACCATAGAGGGACATCCGAAAATCCTCATATGGCTCAAGTTCGGCTTCTTTGTAGTCCATCTTTAATATGGCGTTATATCAGACAAAGCGCTGGTAGGTGAGCGATTCACAATATATGCAGCTGTGGCCATTGCTTCTGCCCAAAATGTCACCTGCAACTCAGCATTCAAAATCATACATTTAGCTCGCTCTACCAGAGTTCTATTCATTCTCTCGCTGAGGCCATTTTGCTCAGGGGTATATTACGAGAGATATTTGATGCAATATACCATATGTTTACAGAAATGCCTTAAAATTTTTGTTCTTATACTCAGTTACGTTGTCGCTTCTTATAATTTTAATTTTTCTGTCCAACTCATTTTCTACTTTTTTTTTTATTCTACAAATTTATCAAATACTTCGCTTTTATGTTAAAATATACATGTACAAATCGTGAAAAGTCATCTATAAAGGTTACAAAATAACATGCCCTCCTATAGAATCATGCTTCATCGGTCCGCAAACATCACTGTAAATAGTACTAAAATTGAACATATAGAATAGAATGATCCTTTAGGCAGAGGACACAAAGACAATCTTCACTGCCACATCTAAACAATGCGTAATAAGTGCAACAAAAACTAAATCTGGACCTAAATGGGTTCAAATAAAGGTCAAAGTGGCGTAATCCGATCAAGTTGCATCATTGTGCCATCGCAGACTGCGCGGCGTCCACACACCTGTATGTGGAAAGTGAGGCGGGGAGAAGTCCGAACTGGTTATGTGGTCCAAGCAAGAATAAATACAGAAGGTAAACTTTGGTGATAAAAAATTAACCTAGAAAAAAGGCATTGTCAAAATAACAGCGGCGAAATTTTATTTTAGTGTTAGGTATTTTTCTTTTTATTAAAAATATGAAAAAATGTCTAAACTTTTCGGGGCATCCACAGTATTAACATACATTCTTACTTGATGCATGCAAATGATTTGTAAATACATGTGTAGATTTTTAGGGTTCCGTATCTAGAAAGGAAAAACGGAACCCTTACAGGAATACTTTGTTGTCCGTCCGTCCGTCTGTCTGTCAAGACCCTTTTTCTCAGGAACGAATTTATATTAAATACTCAGGTCTACTGTCTCTTGGAGATGTGAAAAAAAGATGTAGAAAAAAGTAATTGTCAAAATAACAGCGGCGAATTTTTTTTATTAGTGTTAGGTATTTTTTCTTTAATTGTATGAAACCGACGTTAAAAAAAATATAAAAAATGTCTAAGCTTTTTGGGGCATCAACAGTATTGACATACATTCTTACTAGATGCATGCAAATTTTTGTAAATGCATGTGTAGAATTTTAGGGTTCCGTACCTCGAAAGGGGAAAAACGGAAACCTATAAGGGTATAGGATCACTTTGTTGTCCATCGGTCCGTCCGTCTGTCTGTCAAGAGCCTTTTTCTCAGGAACGCGTGAAGGTATCAAGCTGGAATTTATATCAAATACTTAGGTCTACTGTCTCTTGGAGATGTGTAAAAAACCAACTTCTAAGCCAACGCAATCAAAAGATACGTTTATTCCGCAATTCGACACTCGAAAGGGAATCAAAACGTACAGGGTACTTCCCGTGAACTCAGAATCTTGAAATTTGGTACGAAGCAACGTCGTAGCACAGATAAAGGACAAATTGCGAAAACCGAAAAAGACTATCACACATCTATCTATCGATAAAAGATTTCTAAGGAATGATAAGAAATTGCTTAAGTACAACAATAAATTCTATGTCATATATCATACTATAGCTTTATCCCGCAGCACCGCCTGCGTCAAAAAGTCGCCTATATTTGACCCCGGGTCTTCAACTATATTCATACCAAATTTTATCAGCGGTTTGGCCGTGAAAGCGTAACAGACAGATAGAGATACAGAAAGACCGACAGACTTTCGCATTTATAATATTAGTATCGATGTATTTTCGTGATGCAATAAAGAGTAGTATCATTCTTAAGAGTCGGCGATGCGCAAGTGACACACCTAATGTTTCTAATGTCCCTAATTTTTGTTTTGTAATGTTCCTACTTATTTTTGTTGTAGTTAATCTAGTCTAGAGAGATAGGGATAGGTCACTTCAATAGCTTTCTAGTTTGCCTCCTCCAAACCGTTCATGGTGCAGGTTGTGGCAGAAGGTTACGATTATTACTAATGAATTAAACATCCGGCAGGTAGTGTGTCTGTTGGATTAAACTTATGAATTTCTAAATAATGAATAATAATAAACTGCTGAATTAAATATAACAAAATAGCTACGACTAAGGTTGACTGGAAGCTTCAGTGATAAGTCTGCATTTGAGTTCTGTGCATGTGTTTCTGTAATGTGTTTCTTTTTTGGTGCAATAAAGAGTATATGATGTGTTGATGACATTCTGTTCATTCTCTACTACTATGGCATATGCCCATTGCCCGTACATGTTCGATTACGATACAGGTGGTTTTCCACACTATCTCACTTTCCACGTAATGTTGGCCTCATTTGTGACTGGTTTCATTTATATGTGATAAGTGCAAGTGCATTTTGTAGAACTTAAGGTGCAGCCATAGAGAAAAAAGGCATAGATAAGAAGTTATAGTGAAAGGGTAGGACAAACTGATTATTGTTAAGTAAAGAAGAACATTAAAAGGTCATTGTCTAGTATGTTTAGTAATATTTAATAGACAAGGCTTGAGGTTATATTTTTTTTTTGTCCTTTTGAACCAGACTACTCAAAGTTCAACCTTCGTGACGTAACTAGTCTATAATGATTTCAGTTGATATGCTATGAATTGAGTAAAATACTAGACACAATTGTGTTGGATGGGTACGTAAGGGATATTACTGGGTAAGTATTTTAGAAAGCGTTGTTACCCAAAATCTGTTTACTAAGTGGACTTGAATGACTTGAGAGCTGGTAATTTCTAGTGTATGTCATAAAAATTTACAACAGAAGTAAAACTTTCCTTGGTCTAACTTGCTTCAGATTCAACCAATAATGCAACAACTTCCTTGAGAGGATCGTGAAAATAATAAGTACCTTTATTATTATTTTACTCGTGGAGAAAACTAACAAGTTTAAGTTTTTAATACGCCTCTGGTTTCGCATCTTGGGAAGCAACTTGGAAAATGCTGGAATGCTAATGATTTTGTTACTTAAAAATGTTAAACATTTAGCATCATTGAACCATAAGGGACCTTGGCCTTTCCGAATCGATAGTTACCTAATATAAAAGTATTGCAAAGCTGAGAACAATGGCTCGCCCACAATCGGATGATTCAAAAAGTGGCCTTTAATTACAAGTGGTAATGATTCACACACTTGCACATGAGACGCACATGTGTCCCTTGTGCATATGTGCAATAATAATATGCAGAAACCGCAATGAATAATAATGTTAGCAGTCTCACTACGCTGCAGGCTCAGATCTGCGAGAGATGGAAGCTGGCAAGCCATCGTGCAGCATAGAACACTTTAACGCTAGCTCATTTCGGAGGCCAAGATCCTCCTTGGGTCGCTGAGCCAGCCGAGTAAGTAATTATAGATACTCTTTTCGTTTATTTATAACAAAAAAAAGAGACGAGTGGAACAATAGAGAAAAGGCTATTGCTCAAAAGTAACAATAGTTAAATATTTCTTTAAGGACAGCTGATTTACATGTTTACGATTTTCTTACAAATAAATAAATAGAATAAGTTTCTGAAGCCATCGTCAGCGCCAATTACTTACAAAGTACCTGGTAACTAGTCGTATAGCCGAAATTGGTAGAAGATCATCATCAGTGGACAAACGCCTTCTCCGCTCCATACTGCCGGAAAGACAACAAAGAAATGATAACAAAATATTTACAATTCGTAAAGAATTTCTTCGCGTTGGAATTAAAACTACACGAAAAACATAGCCGCATACAGTCCACTGCTAAACGAAGGCTTCTCCTAATGATTTCCAGAGTCAGTAATACAAAGCGGTAAATATAACATAAAAATATTACATCGCATTATCTATAAAAAACATCATAGGTAAATTTATCCAATTGCGTTGTACATAAATAACACCAAAAAAACTATCTCTTATCTATAAACTTATCTATCTCAATGTTCTCAGAAGCGTCATTGTTTTATCCATTATCAATTCAATCGATTTCCTGCGTCACGACATCAAGTGGTAATCGATCAAAATTTTAGAGTTCACGGTCAGTAGTGAATCGATATATCAATCATAATCGACTAACGATATAATATTGCTTGACACATGTATGTATGGAGCAAGAGATTATTACAAGTGTGTATTAGATAGTTTTCAATTGACTAAAAATGTTTTTGCCTATGTTGGACGAATTACGTCAATGATCTTGCTAATTGGGATCGATTACTAATTAAAAATGTGATGTAAATCTACTCGAGATTTCTTATCTTATCTACCTACGTTCTTTTATTTTACTTTTTAATTAGGTTCTGATATTCCAGTTTTAGTGCATATATGCGTGCGATCTTGTGCAATGGCCGAAAAATCTGAAAGAAAAAAGTTTCTCAAATATTAAAATTTTAATGGTTTGTACATTACTTAAGGACAATATTGAAGAGAAAACAATAGGTAATTACGTGCATCACGGAAAAGAAGCTATAATCATGCCAACTTATCCTGAAACCATTAAGGGTGCCAACTTATCCTGGTAAATATAGAGTTTAGTTTGTGGCATTTAGATACCTGGTCAATACCGTTATTTTTTAAACCGGGTTTACCCTTTGAGACCACAGATATAAGATTAGGTTAGGTAGAGGTGCCATGTGGGTATTGTGGGTGTCACCTTCGTGCCACAGTTAAGCCTCAGGTCTCACTATATTAAGTTAAGACTTGATTGGTAAGCCTCTTAGTTAAGACTGATTTTCACAAGGCAACTTCTACATAATCTTATTTTTGTGGTTGAGACGCACCGAAATCGTTGTTACTTAAACACAGAGAAAAATAAGCTGTTTTAACAGGTTTTCGATACCTGGATCTTGAGTGAGGAGTAGCTGATTGAGAACATCACTAGTTGCTTAAACTGAAGTGCTTTAATAAGAAGAATCAACCGTATGGACTCCTTAATTGCAAAATGCCCTACATGCAGTAAGTTCAATGCTTTTCACAGCCGACCTCGCTCGGCGGCGGCGGCGGTGGTCATATGGTGGCCGATTTGCTTGTATAACCAGATTTAGTTAGAAGTATTCGTGTCACTGGCTTGAATGTACTTGCTATTTACTGATATTATTTAAATTAACCGTATTATATGGTTGCGTTATGTTTATACAGTTGGTAGATTACTATTACACTCTCTGGATTTGTGTACTGAAGCACTAATTTTGAAAAGTATCTATGACTAACGCATAATCGGCGAGTTGAATTATTCTTGTTTGTTATCAAAGGAATTTTGTTTAAAAATATATGTCATACATTATATTTTTGTGGTATTACCGATATTTCAATTTAATTTCATGGGGTCCTAACTTGAAGAAATTTTTTAAGGAAATTTCTCCTAAGCTTGCTGACGCCGTAGGTGACAAGAGGGCTGGGTCATTCCTAGCTTAAAGAATTGCAATTCAGCGTGGGAATGCAGCCAGTATTCTTGGCACCATGTCACACGGACAGTGCTTAGATTTAAATTTTTAGTATTTCTTTTTTTAATTTTAAGATTTTACTTTCAGTTAGTTTTTTAAAGTTTTTAGGTAAATTTGTTTGTAATAATTATATTTAGTTAAGAAAATAAAAGAAAAGTTTATTTCATGAAAAGTTTAAATAAACATAAAAACAAAATGAGACCAGCGGTTGTCAAAATGGCTTGACCTCAGTCCAGCCACTCACAACTAAACATTGTCTATTATAACTGTAAAAATATGTAGAACACAATGAAAAATACAAAATAAATTGTTTTATTTATTGAACTTTGGCCTATGTTATACAGTTCAATGTAGGTACAACCTTCTCCAAAAATAGCAAATGTATTTTTTTTTTATTTCGTTAAACTAGAATCTTAAGCCAGAGTTCAATTCGTTCTAATCAACTTTTCAGCATTAGCATATATCTATAAATATATAATCAATATATCAATAAATCTCTATTTCCTTTGGTCATTACATCACGCGTGAACGGATAGAATAATTTCGCTTTTTTATTTTTTGTTGTGTTTATTATTGCTAAGAGAAGGTTCTTATGAAAAAAAAACGTAGTTAAGACAGGATAAAGTCTGTCCCGTTAGCTAGTCCATACTAATATTATAAATGCGAAAGTCCGTCTGTCGGTCTTTCTGTCTGTCTGTTACGCTTTCACGGCCAAACCGCTAAACGGATTTTGATGAAATTTGGTATGAATATAGTTGAAGACCCGGGGTCAAACATAGGCTATTTTTTGACGCAGGCAATGGAGCAGGAACCAGCTATTTATAAATAAATATGTTTTTCTATGAACCAAATAGCGTCTAGATTTATCACATGACTGGTATTGCGTTCGGGACTATTCGTTTACAAGTTTGATGTGAAATCGTATTGCAGTTAAACAAATCGACTGGAAATTTGAGTAGTAGAACACGACAAATATCTAATTGTTTGTAGAAACAATTCTCTTTACACGATTCGGGAAATATTTTTCAATCTAGTGACTTCGTTTCACACATTACGGATGCATAAACTTAATAATAATGAAACGGCCGAATAAAAATATGTTTAGCGACTATTGATGATATATAATATGATGATAATGAATTGAAGTCAGCAACTAAATTACTGAAATGACGACTAATATTGATCAGTAAAATAAATCGAAATAAGCAGCTGAGTGTTTGACACTTAAAATTTGGGTTTACATACCAGTTTTAAAATATTCAATCGATCATATGACGAAGGGAACCGATTTAACGCGAACTACCTAAGCATATTTTCGTTCGTAAACATGAAAAACGTAAGCTTTTAATCATCTTTATTTTATCCTAGTTGTATCGAGTCGTATGTCTTAGAGTCTACCAAAACATATTTTCATTATCATCAGATTTGGCATTATTTTAAGACAATCTCTTTCTTCGAAATGTCACAAGTCGAACAAGCAATTCATTTCCATTGTCGTTTCTTCCGACATCTATGTAAATAGAAGAGAAAATATTTTTCTGAAGTAGGAGATACGTATGTATGTATACGTAGAGAAGTAGGTACCTATCCCGATCTTCATAAAGATGTACGTCGATCCTAAAACACGTACTAATGTAGTTGTTTAAAGTCATTACCGGTCTTGCCATACTGCCAATAGCCATTGTAGAGTTTCGGCTCTTACAGACTGGCCACGGGGCAATTCGCCACGGCGAATTTCGCAAAAATGTATTTCTTTTACTCGCCGATGGCATCGCGGTGAAATTCTCCGTGGCGGATTGCCCCTTGGCCAGGTTGTTAATATTATCATCGCATAATTTAATAATATTTGTTACATCTTACAAAATTTTATACCGTTAGGGAAGCAAGCATGTCATATATAATGTCTGTCATAGTAATAACCAGTGCCGCCATATCTACGACCATGACTTACAGTGTACCCTAGGCTCCGAAGCGTAAGCTGAGGACCACAGAACAGATTAAAGAGGTAATCTGTTCTATGCTGACGACACAACTAGGAAAACACGCTTGGACGAAGAAGCGCTTTATCATTGATTACCTGCAATTCTTTCACGCATTTAAATTAAACAAAAAAAAATCCATAAACATTTTAAAACATCCATATTTAACCAACATCAGGTAAATAAATACTTTTGCCTTATATTATATTTCAAGTTCATCTCTAAATTTAATCGACAGGTCAAGGGTGGGCGCCTAATGTGCTGTTTATATTACGTGGTTTTGCCAGTTCTGAGTCGGCCGTAACTATAATATATAGCATTCTATAATCTGTGCCATAACCATTTCAACGGCCATCGCACGTTCACTTAGCTATGTTGGTACCAAGATGCCATGACCTGTGACTTTACCATCAGATTTTATAAACGCATTTGCTTGCATAGCGATTTTTCATAAAATTTCCTAACTGCTACTTACTATACACTAGGCAATTTTACAGTCTTTTACGTATTTGATATTCCTACTACGTAGTTTTCGGAGATATATATATTTATTCTACGAACTTCCCACTTTTTGATCATTTTCACACCCACACGGGTCTTAAATTTTTCCCTCCAACTAGAAAGATAGAAATTTATTAATGAATAACGTTACCGTAAACTTTCTCTCTTTTCACCCTAATTTTTCCTAATAAAAAAGCTCTCGACAAAATAATTCAAATAAATCAAGAAACACGTATGCAAAGCTTTGTTAGGTATTAGTTCAGAAGTGCGACCTCTAGCTGGGAAATATTCGCCAGTCTTGAAATGGGGATCGAAGTTTACATCGAAGTTTCAGAGCCCTTTACGCTTTTATCATTTTCGCATAGTACCTGTCTATCCCACTATACTCATTGAATCAATCAGGCTTTGTCATACTATATTTATTTTCCCATAGCGGAAGAACTAAGAAAAAAAAATTGAAAGTAGAGATTGCAGTTTTATCTCTATAACCTTTTTCTCTAGGAAATCAGATCAACTGCAGCAGCATTTTTATCCGGTTGGGTTATCTAACACTGTGTCGCTAAATAGGTTTTTCGATACAATGTATTGAATTATCCGTTTCCTCTTTCCTCAACTTCCTACAGCCGAAAACGAAGGTCAGCTGTTGTGATAATAACACAAACACATTCACTTAATAAACAGCATTACGTATTGCTATCATCCATTTTGTCCACACAACGACCAAATATTGAGAGTACAGAAAGACAACCTCGATCATTTCTATCGAACATACAAAATCCAAGACTACATAATTCATAAAAATTTATAAGATGCTTGGTACAAATATTTTTATATTTATTTGATTTTTTGCAAACTAGGCTCCAGAGGGGTCGCTGTTCTGACAGCGGTCAGGTCGGCAACGCGCTCGTGATATCTCCGTTGTTGCAAGCGTTCATAGGCTACGGGAATCACTTACTTCAGGTGGGCCGTACGCCTGTTTGCCTACTTAGTTATATTAAAAAAAAAAACTAGCTGAAGTTTAAACAACAATAAAAAAATTCCTTCAATACAAAAGCCAGACGTTACTAAGATTAGATAACTTCTACCTTACTCCGACAAGGACTGTATACGAATATCCGTACAAAACCCTGGAGTATATAGAGCGCGCTTATCAAAAGAAGTCGTAGTTTGCAAATATGTTTTGGTATAGGCACTTACTATTTTATGGTGTCGCATCTGTAATTTATTTTATTCTATGACTCAAGGTTGTAGGGTTGCGTAAATTTATGAAGAAACAGTGATCGGCACATTGAACGTAAATTATAGCATTGCTATTGAGTGCTTCAGTTTATATGAATGAGTAGGATATGCTCTCAGCCGACTATTAACTAGTAAAGCAAAAATTAAGTTTATTCGCAATTTATATGTAGTTCTTATATTTTCATTATATTTATTCAAAAAGTAAATAGTAATTCCTTCTTTCAATAGGTAGTGTAGGTGTACGAGCAAATTCATTCCTTCATTTGAGTAACATGATTTAAAACCCTAAACCCTAGTACAGAGTATTTTGGAACCGCCTCTCGGCGGCCTTTGTTTACTTGACATAAAATTAAAATAATTAATAATTCAATATCTTACTTATTATTGCATGCAACAGACTGTTAGGCTGGGGTACTAAAGGTCGCTTTACACCGTCCGATAAATGAAGACATGACATATCGAGGCTCCAAGATAAAGTGCTGATAACGTGTCCATTGTTTGTGTCAATTGCATGAGATGGGTGTGTTCTCTTAATGATTCACTTGACCTCCTAGGTATAGTTAGTCAAGACAACTTGACTAAACATCAACATGTTTTGACCTATTGTCTCATTGGCATTATTTTTTTATGAAAAGTGCCAATCATCAAGTGGTCATCCTGCCTTACGTCAACCTTACTGGGGAATGTTATTGTTGGCAGAATTTGTCTTGACTTGGATAGAGAAAATCTATTTAGTGTTATACTCTAGATAAGTACTTAATGGATTAAACGTGGTAATTGTAGAGTAGAAAGTAGTTATTATAAATTAATAGACTTTTTGTGTCATAAGTGGGTACTTATGACACAAAAAGTCTAGTAGTTAGTACAATGTTTTCTGAGTGTTTTATAAAAACACATGTTTATATTGTCATTAAGTTATTTCTTGTTACTGTCTGATTATAATTATCAAAGTGTTTTAGTACAGTCGAAACACAAACTTCAGTTTTTTGATAACAAACATGATAAATTAGGTAAGTCAAAATACCGTAAGCTCTCTATGATATTATATTTTACCTAGAGGTAACCTTGAAGGTCTCCGATTTCAAAAAAGAAATCTGATGCAGATTTCGATAAAATTGCCCCTTGAAATAAAATATCAGACACCTACGTTTTTAAAATCGGAGTAGCATGTCTAGAGATTACCTAGCGAGATAAATAAAAATGAAAAAACCAAAAATCATTTTAATAAGGTATCATGACAAATGAAAATGACAATTCAGATGATGTGTGACGACCACTGACTTCACTTTTGTACGCCTAGTCGGCTAAACGTGTATGTGCTTAATATTTTCAATGTACCATATTGAATTCAACATGTTTACAAGATAATAATTGATTAATGAAAGCTTATAAAGCTAATTCGAAAAGTGGTTCAGTTTTTAGAATGAGGGTTTTAGAATGAGGGCACAAACATAATAAAACTTATCTGGGTTATCATATCAAGCTTCTAACATTAACCATCACTCAAACATAGAAAGAAAGTAAACCGGCAGGATGTTTAATATAGATATAGTAATTGGTTCGCAAATCGAGGACGAGTTTCCGGTATGAAGGTCCCAATGCCATTCTTAGTGTTAACAGATAAAGTTAATTAATATTATGACCGTGAATTTGCAATGAATGAATGAATTATTTATTTATTTAAGTAACAATGACTCATATTTGTTAGTAATACTTATGATTATGTTAGTATTATGTTATAAAAAATAAAATAAAAGACCAATATTTCACATAGGCCATTCCTGTATCATCCCCCCGGATATGGCACAGCAATGGTTTATGTGGAGGCTGTCCATTCTCCTTGCAATCATGTCCAGGATGCTGTGGCCGCCCCCGCGCACCCTGCGCACCAGGGACGCGCATCTCTTCCGCATGGTTGCGTAAAAGCAATCCACTCGTGCTTCCGCGAACAATCCTGATGCGCTACAGAAGCGCGGAAGAATGAATTCAAATAATACAAATGCCTTTTTGACATTAACAGCCTATGAGCTCGCTGGTTCGATTGCCAAGGGAAGCATAACTTTGTTTAGTTGTTTCCAGTTTGGTTAGGACATTGCATAGCTTGTATCATCTGATGGACTAAATATGATGCTTCAATCACCGATTGTCTTGTTAATAAAGATGATCAAGTGCTTCAAAAGCACATTAAGCTGTTGATCTCCACGACAAAATAGGTCTCAACTGACATCCAATGGTCGCTAAATAACATCATGGTCCTACTAGTCTGGTTTCTCTACGGAGGAAATCGAAGGATTAAAACGCATCCTTGGCAGTAGAAGATGCAACTGGGCAACACGTCCGGATGAATTAAAGGCTTGTATTTAATACAAATAACGGTAATTTAAAAAACTAAAACACCTGGCTGTCTTTCTGTGTAATTTGGAAACGAAATACCCAAAAAAAATCCGCCATTGTGTTTTTTTTATTTTATGTACCCTGTGTCACTATCACGGTAAATACGAATCTAACGACACCTCTCCAGCTAAAATCCATCGAGCCGTTCAGGCTGCAAGGCATGCCAAACAATTATATATACAAAAATAAGTACATACCTACTCTCGAAAAGCATAACCCTCCTGGCGCAGTCGGGTAAAAATAAAAATTTTTTTTCTAGGCCGAGAAATGGCTCTTGTTACCTTGAATTTAAATGTCTTTATTTAACTATGATTTAAAAATAATAATCCAACATATTCATAATTAGAGAAAATAAATTGATATCAAAATTTGCTAAAACATTTATCATATGTTTTTATCGTTCGTAATACATATTTATATTTTGTTACAAAAGACATTATATAAAAGGAACAATAGAAATATCACACATTAAATTAGGCAATTAACTTTTATAGAACCAGTAATATTAGATAGCAAAGAAAAAGCTAATAATATTCGGTATTTTGTGATGACATGACAATAGCCCTACCGAACCCTTACGTAATAAAGTGGTTATTATTTCCTGCATACCGACATAAAAGGCCTTTTATAGGGACGAAGACTGAATAATAATTAGATTTGATGTATTCATAATAGTTTATAATACAGAATTATTACAGCACGTTATTTGATTACGCGCAGAAGGAGTGTCTCTGATTAAAAATATTATTTTCCTTTTATATGCTGTTGGAGTTGTTGAGTCTTGCTAATCAAATATACCAAATTTTACCACTTTAGATTGAAACTGTATTTCAACTCGTTAAATGTTGGAATAAGTTTATCACTCGTTTTGCGTAGGTATAGAAACTACATTGAGAATAATTTTATTCTTATCTTAAAGATACTTTTAAAATGATACTTTCACTTTTTTACGGACTTTCAGTTATAATATTAAGTATGGATTTCTGTAGCTTATTGATACCAACTTTCATATAATTCGTACAAGGATTATTATTTTATCGCAGTGTAAGGTAACTACAGAAGGTTCGTTACACTAAAACCTATGGATCTATCTGTAACGAACCTTCTAAGCATTATATTTCTACGCTACCTATCTTTGTGCTCGATAAACAATCTGAGATGTGCGATGGCAAATACCGGCGTCCGGCATAATGTACAGTGTCAACAAGATAATAGTATGCAAAGAGTGACGCGGGGACTATAGTCAAGGGACTGTAGTAATCGAAACGGAATTTAGTTGATTCACACGATCGGAATCTATGGTAATGTTATAAAGCTGACGAGTTTGTTTGATTGTTCAAAGCTCTATTCAAACTGACTGGCGGGATGTCCACAGAAATAAGAATCGGTAAAAGTGTCGCAGCGTATGCCAAAGTTAACTAGCCTGCTAATGGCACTTATTTTTTTATTTATTTTTTATTTTTTTATTTTGTTTTATTCGGAAAACCATACATATCAGCCTTAAATATCTAATAACACAATTAATAGGTTTTCGCATATTGATATCAGTACTTGCTTACTACTAATTATTGATACAGTTTAAGTAAAAAACTAAAAATGTAACACATAACTACTAACTTCTATATATTCTTATTTCTGTGGCTTTCCCACAAGTCGCGCGGTATTCGCGTCATTATGAGTGGACCTTTAGCGCTTATACTTTCATTTATTTATTTAACCTTTATTACACTTTATATATAAAATTCATATGGTGGACTTAATGCCTTTTAGAATTATGAGTCGGATTATAAAGTTACATAGACTAATTGTTGAGTAAATTATGGACAGACGGTCTCATCACCGTTAGTTGAGATTGAATGGTTATAAATGATTAATCATTTAAAAGATATCATGTATGTATTTACTTATGAATGTAATCGAACACACAAAATTGTTACATTAAAGATTTTTATTTTCATCAGTTCCTAGACAATACTAAATTGTCTGGCAAATTGACAAACAATAGTCAAAACTCTGTACCCAAAGCAACCAAAAATAGCCAGTATATTCTTTGAAACTTTCAAACTGTAATTACTCCATTTAAAATCTATCTATTAAATTTAATGTAAGACAAATAACCAATTATCTGATCCCACAATATTTTCATAAGAAACGTTCATTCAAAATACACAATTAATATCTTAAATTAATTGTGTGTTTGTTCGTTTCTATACTTATATACTATAATAACTTAAATAATAGTCTACAGGCCCTTGAACAAATAGGACAATCCAAGTACTACATTCCTGCGCGTAGTTCAACACATGAATTAACCATAGCGTTACGTAACAACCTTCCTTAGCTACCAACGTGTATAAGCTTTAAAAAGCTCTAACATTTCAGGTATTAAGTTTCGTAGAAGACATCGTAGCACATACAATCAATTTTGCATAAAAATCTATAACAATAATAATTTTTAACTCATTAGAAATAGTTCCTCCTCCTGCCGAGACCCGTTCATGGATGTATCATTATTCGATATAGCCGAGAACGGGTTTTGGCAGTAATCAATATACCCGCGCAAACCTCTCAAAGGACCGGGGTTACCCGTGAATTCCAAAAGGAGATAAAAAAGCATATAAAGTAATTATAATTCTAATTGAAAAGTAAATAATAAATAATAAACCATATAAATAAAATAAGTAAAAATAAATCTAAAAAATACAAAGTAAACTAGACAAACTAAAACACATTATGCTAGAATAAAAAATAATCTTATTTATGATGAAATATATACTAGCAACAAAAAGACGATAATAAAAGATAAAAACACACACATACATTTATAAACAACATATACAAAAACAAAAATAGTAGCCAAGGGCGCCACTTACCTATAGGGCGGAAAACAAAGTAAAATCATAAAAAAAGGAGATAAAATAATAATATGAAATTTTATCAAATGTATTAATTTTTAGCGTTGTAGGCACATCTATTATTGTCTCGCCAGGCAAAATGTGTAATGTGTAATGTAATCCTATACTAAGGTCTAAAACCAATTTGGTACCACTTGATTGACTAGCGAGAAAATTTTATTATATCTTGCGGTCCGGTGATCTAGTTTCTTAGCTAAATTGCTAAATAATATCAATCATCAAGTAATTATTAATTTGAAATGTGGTAAGAAACAGAAATTATAAGCATTTCGTTCTGACTGTTAAATTCAGACAATCTTTTTAAGTACTATTGTACTATATCTTAACACTACTTAAAAAATGTGTACATTTATTAGAGTAGTATATAAAAATAGAATACTTAAATAATAAAAATCCAAGAAAATATTAATTTCATTTTCTATCTTTCATATTATATCTTAAGTAGTGATCATAATTTTTTTCTTGGTTTTATCTTATTTTTTTTTATTCTGTGGTCTCTGTAAAAATTTTACTCATATAAACACAACAAATTACAGAATTGATAAAAGTCCTGGACAAACAATCTCTATGGTTTATAAAATGTTGGTCATCATCATCATTTCAGCCGCAGTCTTGTACGCAGTATTGTTCTAAAGATTTTAGCAGGCTAAGGGATATTTTTCTGTGTTATGTATGTACGGATATTTTTATATGTGTTCGTGAATAAATAAAAAATCCTAATGACAAACTTCTAATAGGCTAAAGTATCCTACTTCACCATCCAAATTCACTTTCATACAACTATTACGGTACAAAGCCTTGGCTTTTGTTTCGCTATCTGCCCTTTCACAATTGCCCAACTACATTGTGTACAGTTGAATCACTAAACATCGACATATTGAAGACTAGCATATGGACATGACCAGAGGCGCGACGAAGTGCAACAGTATTTCGGTCCCAAAATGTTCGCATTAGGACCGAAACGATACAGTGGTTTTCAAACCGCTAACTTTCTAATGCCCTAGATAGAATGCCTTGTTTTATTTTATTCGGAAAATCAAACAGCTTACAACAACTAAGTTTATGACATTCGTAAATATCTAAAAATACATTAAATAGGTTTTTGTTTTTTGTGATAGTAATTATTACACCAAAGTTAAAATAATTTCCTTTTTCTAATATTGTAAAAAAGTTACGTGAAACTTATGCAAAAATAGTATAAGTTTATTGTATTAAGTAGGATTTGAGAAGTTTGAAAATAGTAAAGAAACGTCATCCTAGCTCGTAAATTTTTAGACAGAGATCATGGAGGAATTTGCTCCGTGGCAGAGATACGCAAAATATACCTGTGCCGGTGCCGGTGGGCACATCCCTACTTGAAATCGTTGCACTAATCGTATTAAAGCTATGAATGCGAGTGCCGAGTGCAAGTAACTCTGGTAATTATAACTGGCCTGTTGATAACCTATATGCAGCGACGGGTTGCAATATTTTGCTACTTGGACAACTTATTTGATAAGTGTCTGGTTTCTTATTTGGATAATTAATGTCGTTGTTAGTTCTTTATGTAGAGATTGGGATCAATACTTTGCAATTAAGTCTGATGCATTCTAATATTACATAGAAAATAAAAAATATTTTATAATTGGAATTTAGGTGTCAGGTACCTTGGTTGTAACACCTTTTAGTCGCATAAAGTGCACTCTATCAAAATGTCCCCAATCAAAATGATCACTTTATCAGATTCCATTAACAGAATAATCACTAAATTTTTTCCATCAAGTGAAAGTATCATTTTGAGACAAGCAGCTTAGGTATGCTTATTTTTATCTGATTTACCAAAGGACAATTACTCTCTTACTTAAGTGTATGTCTATTTCTTAGGCGCCCTCTGTAAACTTGAAAAACTGTACAAATTTCAAAAATAAAGGTAAAATTAACTGCTCTGTCCTATAAATTGCCAAAGTACTTCTTATTTCTGTTATAACATCTATGTACGTACACAACTTTTCTAATTACATATTCAATTATGCATCCATCATAATGAATGATCATATTAACAATTAGACATAATTATTTAATTACAAAGTTTCAATGATTCGTGACTTTTACAGACGTAGATGTATGGTCTTTATTTATTATTTTTGGTAATGTATGTAATTCTCTTCTCACGTTTAACCTCGCGAATACTAAGTCTATATTTCTGAATATTAGTATTTCATTGATTACAGGGTCACGAGTGGATTTTTATTATCTTAGTGTTGAAGGCTTCCATCAAATTTTGTTACTATGTATAAAACTTTTTATAAAGCGGGGCCATATGCAAAATATGTGGATGCATCAATACTGAAAATGTGACCAACCCTACGAGGGCCCATGTTAGCTAAACTTTTTCTGTCTTGTTCCTCATCGATATTCAACGCAAAAGAACTAGAAAAAACACATTTTAACTTACATGGACTAAATAAACCTTTCTTAAAACCTCGAAATTACAACAAGCCTATAAATTACGTCAAGAGAGTAAGTAAGATTACCTGTAACACTCGGGGATAAAAGTTTAGATCTATGACAAATGTCAACTATGTAGGTACACAAGTACCTACATAGTTTACTTAACTTTTTCAATATTAAAAATTACTACATTTAGATCAGAGTTCACCAACGTATGCTTAAAAATTTAAACATCTGTTTACATCTAAACCGACTGTTTAGTGGCATTTTGTTTTGACGGCCAACATGCGGCCACCAGCCACCATTAATTACGGCCTCATTTATACCTTTAAGAAAACTTCTGTAAGTTACTCTTCGACAGTCTTCTGACATCAACTTACGAATGCAAACTATGTGTTTTTGCAAGATGCTGTTAGAAATTTCTAGCAGAAGTTTTCTTGGAGGTGTAAATGAGGCCTAATCATTTATTACATCCGGCAATCGTATGATTAGCACGCTAAGTATTATTTGTTATCTAGTTATCCACATCCATACATAATATTATAAGTGCGAAAGTCTGTCTGTTACTATGCAATTTAGTATGAATATAGTTGAAGACCAAAGGCTACTTTTTCATGCAGATGGAGCTGCGGGAAACAGCTAGTGGCTGATAAATGTTAAGAAATATGTCAAAGTGACAAGAAAACCGATTTTAAGCAGACTTTTTTAACAACAAATCTGCACACAAACTTCAGAAGTTTCTTATTCATTACATTTTGAGAGACCATTATCTTTTATACTATTGAAATTCCCGATTGCTACTTAACCAAAATATTTATTTAGTCAGCTGCGTAAGTTCATTGCTCGGGATCACAGTAATGCTATTTCAAGATAAATATAATAACAATTTTATTTATAATTGAATTTGTTAAAAAAAAATTGTATTTATTACTTGGATTACACTATCGCCGGAAGCTGCATAATCATTTCGACGGAAATCCGAAGCAATTACAATTATGTTATATTTAATTAACGCCTCTCAATTTTGCAGTAATAGGATAATTATTTTCACATTACACAATTTTTTGTAAGTGGTCTATACGAAACTAAACTAACTTACTAAATTGAATCATCATCAGGATGTGTAAGTGATCACCAATAAATAAAATAATAAAAGATAAAACTGGTGAATAATGCCAAAGAAAATATTTTTTAGGGTGTTTTATTAGACGATTTACCTACATATCTAATGATCACGGCCGCAGTCACAGACCAGAATCTTTATAGGTAACATTTATAGACTCCTTTGACTATAAAAACCGACTCAAAATAGACACAACAATATACTTAACAAAGGAAACGAACGGACCCGTTTACAGCTTTAACACCGACAAAATATTTATAGTCCTTTTCTGTGCCTTCTTAATTAAAACAACATTGTTAAAAGGGTTTATGTGACTACAGTTTACAACATTAATACGACAAAGTAATGACAATGAGGTTCTTTATAATCAGACGTGGCTGCTTACTGATATCAGAGAAGTCAGAGGGCAAGACGCAGCTTATAAAAGGTTATTGCACACTACGCCGCTGTTTGAACAACATGTTCAAACAACAGAGAATTTAAAAGTCCATCGGACGAAAACGCTTAACTCTGCGTTGCGATCATCTTTGATTTGTGTCATAATTAATACATATTTTTTTCAATAATTTAACACTTATGGATAATCTAGATGGATCTATAAGTTTTAGTGTGTCTACGTTATACTTATGACTTAATTATAAAATATACCATGATTACGTTGGAATAGATATTATATTTTTGACTGTACATAAAAATTTCGTTATCATACTGTAAATACTCATACACTCAAGTGTACAAGAAATAAATGATTATGATTAAAACACGTAACAGTTAACAACTACTTTATAAATCTCATGCAGACATGTCAAGTCAGAAGGGCTATTGACTGCACTATTTTAAATTTTTCCAATACTTCGCCTTCTCGCCCTATATATCTATCTATTTAACCAATAGTTAACAATTAAAATCATACAGAAAAACGCTTCAACACAAACTACACCTACTATTTGTAGGTTTTTTTATTTGATTTGGTCTAAAGCCTAGGTGAGGCTAAGTGCACAGTAACCCTTACTACTAAAAGGCATAGCATGGACACATCTGTTGTATGACGTCATTGCACTCTAGACTCATTGGAGAACCAAATGCTATCTAGAAAATAACTACTACGTGTTTACTCGTTGAGCAGTGTTAGTTAACATAAAGTTAAATACTTATATATGTCTTCCGTATAGTAATAATAATCGCCGATTTCCAATTGGAATATGTATGATTCATCTGGAGGCCGATCTCCGTAAATGACATTACCGTATTTACCAAAACCAAACCAACTCAAAAATAGTCCTCGCAATCGCGAGCAATACTTGTACATAGGGCGCACTGTAAGTTTCCGGAACTGGCCACTTACATAAACAATATTTAAAAAATTATTGCAACATTTGAAAATAGAACTCTTTGGCTGTAGAATGCAGTTTGTTTCATCTGACTGTCTTTTGTTTTTACCTTGTGGCGCCATTTAAAAAATTGTGTGTCTGCATCAACATGGATTTAACTCGGGAAAATTTTCGTAGTATGATTTTCTACGATTTTAAGTGTAATTTGACAGCTCAACAGAGCATCGCTCGGCTTGAAACAGCTTTTGGCAATGAAGCACCATGCAAGACAACTGTGTATAGCTGGTTTGCAGAATTCAAGCGTGGTCGTATCAATCTCAGTGACGAATCTCGCGATGGTCGGCCGTCCACCGCTGTGACCAACAAAAACATCAATGCTGTGCGCCGTATGATTGAAACAGACAGGAATGTGACCTACCATGAAATTCGCGCATCCTTAGAAATAGGCATGAGTCAAATACAATTAATCCTACACAAACATTTGGGTGTGAGAAAGCTGTGCTCGCGGTGGATCCCACACAACTTGACCGAGGCTCAAAAAACGGACCGCGTCACTTGGTGCAGTGCCATGCTTACCAGATTCAACGAAGGTGCGTCAAATTTGGTGTGGGACATAGTAACAGGTGACGAAACATGGATTTATTGCTACGATCCCAAAACAAAGCAGCAATCGAGCGTATGGGTCTTTCAAGATGAGCCGAAACCAACCAAAGTGGCGCGCGTGAAAAGTGCATCTAAGCGGATGATTGCTTCTTTTTTTAATAAAACTGGACACGTGGCTACTGTTGCTTTAGAGAATCGTCGTATAGTGAATAGTGACTGGTACACGACCATTTGTTTGCCGGAAGTTATTGACGAACTCCGTAAAAATAACCGTAAACGGCGTATCATCCTGCACCACGACAATGCTAGTTCTCACACGGCCAGACAGACAAACGACTTTTTGAAGGCGAAAAATGTAGAACTCATGAGTCATCCTGCATACAGTCCCGACCTGGCACCTTGTGACTTTTTTCTGTTCCCAAAAATTAAGAACCAATTACGCGGTCAACGATTTTCATCACCAGAAGAGGCTGTCGAGGAGTATGAAAAACACGTTTCAGAGGTCACCACAGAGAGTGGCACAAAAGTTTTCAAAACTGGTTTCATCGAATGAAAAAGTGCATAGACGCCAAGGGAGATTATTTTGAAAAACAATAAATTAATTTTGTACCTTTAATAGTATTTCTTCATATTCATTCCGGAAACTTATAGTGCGCCCCACGTAAAATCTATAAAGCGTCTCTTGAACCCTATTTTTGAGAGGAATGACACACTCCAAATTGGTAAGTGGAATGAAAATTGTTTGACTTTTGGGCGAAGCATTCTTTTTAAAACAAGGGCTCCTGGCAGGATAGCAAAGTGACTAAGACTACTATTCCCTATCTTAACGCATTACTTAAATCTCAGGGTATGTAGAGACACAGATCTTTAAAAAAATAATAATCCAAATTAAAATTACTGATCTAGTTAAAATCAGCTCCAGTTGCAAATCTATTTCTGTTTCGGTACTTAAGTATTCTTTTTCTCTTATAAAATGTGAGTCACTTTTAACTTATTTATTAAAAATAAAATCAAGACGATATTTTATCATGGAGATAGTTTTGGCAAGGATATTTATGTAGGGATGTTACGGAGAATACGGGCATCGGAACCGCAGGCAAAACTTACTACGGAATATATAAAGAAGTAGAGAGCTAATAAAATCATGGTAAAATCAAATATTTGTTCATTAGCGGTGGGTGTTACACTACAAACAATGTCACATTACGTCGAGAAAGCGTTACGTGATGACCTTTATATTTGTTGTCGCCCACTAGAAGGACAGTGGCTCTCAACCTTTTTTATGACCTCTTATAGTCATTATCTTTTCCGTTCTCACAGCGCATCGAATCCAGGAGGGCAATCGCGATGACGTTAACGTATTTACCAAAACCAAACTGGGACCGCGAGGACTATTTTTGAGGATGTAAAATGGATGAGTCAGATGATTTTCATTTGATTTGTACTTGATTCAGACACTGGATCGAAGAAGAAATAAATTTTCCACGGAACATCCATCATAAATTCTTTAATGATAACAACATTTATTTTTTAAGTAATATGGTATCACAGTAGTAATTTTATGAAAACATAGAGTACTAACTTGCTTGAAAATCAGGTTACAACTGACCACATCGGTGGTTGGTCTGAAATATTGTAATTCGAATAAGAAAATACAATTACTTTGAGAAACACTGACTTAGACTAGACTAGTACGACAGCATCCCACTTTTATGTCACAAAGTAGAGACTTACAAAAGAAAGTCACCGGTTGGATAAAACGTCTTTAATATTGTTGACATAAAAGTCAATATTACATAACGTATTGCCCAGACAGACAGATTGACAGACAGTTATGTAAGTTATTGTTTGATTATAATATTATTACGAGGCGCGACGCGTGATTTGCAGTTGGATCTAGCTGGTTAATTATCCAACTATAATATCATCACCATCATTTCGTGTAGTTTATTTACATTGTCAATCGACCATGTACATACTGGTGTCAGAGTTGTGCGGAACCGCCTCTAACTATAATATTAAAAAGGTTAAGTAAGTTTGTAGATGTGTTTGTTTCTTACCTCGTCACCCTATCTACTAAATCAATATTTCTGAATTTTCGCATGTACATATAGAGAACTTCTTATTTCAGAAATAAGTACTGTTTCTATGGGTTATAATTATTACGAAGTCCCCGGCAAAAGCTAGTATTTTACAATTCAATTTATATACGTACGAATGTACGCTAAGTATGTTTTATGACATAAATTTAGAATGGCTGGTGTACTTGAATACGTAAAAGCTGTCCAAAAAGAGTTGACTTTGATTAACAAGCTCCAAAGATGATTGCTATTTCACATTCAAAATAAAATCTTTATCAGACTTTCAGTATTACAATCTAATTCAAAACCCTCGTATCAAAAAGATTTTAGTACAAAAATAATTAATATTATACAAAAAAGCAAACGAGTTTTAAATCCATAACAGTCACATTATTAAAAGCTTCGATAACGGCATTGTTATAAATATACTAAATAAATTATAAAAGAACAGTGGCGTTTCCTCTTATAGGACCACCCGCAGTTCAATTATTTGCTACATCACTGGAATGAAGTGACGTGGGAACGGGATAACCCTCTCAAATATGTCGTCGTCTCCGGTTCAATGCTAGTATGCAATTGAGGTCATATTTCGATTGTTAGGGTTATACCTAAAGAGTTGCTAATTGATGGTATTGATGAAAGTGTGAAATTCGGAAGCTAAATCCTTTGAGAATGGATGTGTCACCCAGTTCGATTTCGATATTTATTGGCTGAATCCGATCTATTCGTGGTATTATTGAACCTGTGGATATGATTTTCTACATACCCATGAAACCATCCATGATATATTTGCCAATTATTATGTTGAAAAAATAATGAAAAATTCAAAATCTATGTTTTTTATGGCAAGGTCGCGTATTTTATTTATTATCCGAGTGCTGGAATATCTTTAGCCTAGCATAAACGGCTCTATCTACACATTAAAAAAAGAGGTATCATTAGATTAATCATAATTCTGAAAGTACTATTGGAAAATATTTTATTTTCTCAATACAACATTAGTTCTTAATATGTAGAGCAGAGTCGATTGACCTCGTATCCCACTTGAAATTAATGAATGAGTACTTAACTTACCCATCATTTAATCGCACAAAAATGTGTATAATTGACAGATCTATGGGAAAATATGACAGACACAGTATAAAGTTTATGAAATTCACATTTCGTTGCACAAAAAATTACCTAACGTAGAGAAAAATTACGAAAAACTTACGAAATATTTGAAGAGTTCGAGTGCTCAATGCGTCAAAGTTCTTTGAATTAAAGATCAATTGTTTGGAAACATTTCTTTGTTACTGGCGTCAGTTGAATAAAAATCTATTCAGTATGATTATGTTACTTCACGCTTTATTAACTAGGAAATATTGTAGTAATACTGTTTTACTATTTTGACAGAAATGGAATGTAAAAACCACAGATTTAGAATTTTTTTTAACTACGTCAATAGATTGGCTGACCAGTAAAAGCAATGAGACCAATTTGAAGACAGTTGGTGCGTGTGTGTGTCGTCATACATGTGTGGCCTGTCAAATAGAGTTGAGCCGAGCAATGTCGATGTCGTAATCCGGTCGTTAAATTGACCATTTCATGATATGGCCAAAACAGACTCGACCAAATCATTAACCTTTTGTTTAACATTTTATGATATTATCAACTGATACTCGACCACATCATGATCTGGCCAAGAACCAAGTGATCATATCGTGAAATTGTTACATTTTTAACCAGTAGAGGCGCTGATATTGAGCATTAATATGGCGGCTGGCTATCAGCTGTTAAAAAATCGAAAAATATTATTGTGAAAATAAATGTCATGGATAAATTGATTATCGTCAAGCACAATATATATTTAACTTAAAACAATTTTTTTCTAAGTTTGAGACCCGTGGCCGATTCTCGTGCTGTGTTTGAAAGGTGTCTCTCTTCTGAAAACTTGTATAGAAGTGCAGTTATTGAAAGTGTTTACTACATATGGTTGAATATTTTTTTGGAAAACCATTCTTCTCTGCCAACCATTTTTAGCCATTTTTCGCGAATATCTACATTAGATGGAAATCTAAAACGTAGGTATTTAATAGAAATTGTAATATAACAATTACGAGAGATGAATGAGAATACGAACGAACACGTTTTCAGTAGAAATCCGCCATGTTTTTTCTTGATATCTCAAATTAGACTTTCTTTTTTTAATACTATTTAGTAGGCAAACAGGCGTAAGGCCCACCTGATGGGAAGAGGTAAGACTTTACTCTAAAGGCGTGAGATTGCCCTCCTGTGGTTAACCGCCATGATTTTTCGAGAAATTTCGAATTCGACCTATCTCAGAGACACGAGAATCATTCGTTCGTAGCGGATTTTTTTCATAAAATTTTATGACCGTGTCGGTTTGCTGAATTTTAAATATATAGTTACGTTTTATACCAGTAGGTAGGTACTATACCTTCCTATCATTTGGGTGCAATACTATCGATATGATGTTTGACAACATCGATGACAATCCCTAAACTTCAAGAATCAGGTTGCAAATTGTGAAAATTCACATATTTATTTTTATCCTAATTTAAATTCTTATGCATCTTACACATTCATGTGATAAAACTACATAATATTTCTCATATTTTAGTATGGAAAAACTATCGAAACAATTATGAAATCATGGATTTATACAGTGATAAACTTTGGTGGTACTTATGTGTAAAATGTAAAATTATGTCTGTTTTATTTGTTACTTGAGTTACATTAAATATTTTAAGTCCGCCTTTTTGTTTAAATTAATATCGAGATGCATAATTTTCGTGAATGATACTAAAGAGTATATCTATCTACGATATAGCAATTACGAATTTTATGAAATTTAAACAGTATGAATTGCAAAAGGGATAACTAAAGGAACTATTACAAGTGACAAACCAGGACTTCTACCATAGTTTGCGCAACGCAGACCAGAGTGATGGCGTTAGTAGTTTAGTTAATTTATATACTTTTCGAGATGCTGCTCTGCTCTTTGTATAGTCACAAAAAGATGTAATTAAAAAAACAGTAGAAAAACAGTGAATAATTCTAAAATACTACGTCATGTTATCAATTAATTAATTTATGAAATAATATCAATGAAATTTTTAACGTTTTATTAAGATTTGTATGTAAAGGAGTATAATGAAGTACCAAAATACTTATTTAGAAAAAAAACCTTTACATAAAAAACTTCTAAAAACGTTTAAAATTCTGAATATGTTCTCATTGGCCATTGCATTTTTTGCACATAAACGCGCCGACTTTCACCACAGATTATCAAGAGCTCTCGTGACAAATATTATTTCTGGTAGAACACGAATTGTATTACGTACAGAATTATAAAGGCCACTTCACATTTAACGCGAGATTACAAACACGATGTGATTAACGTTCTTGCCTATTATCGGTATAGTTCTTGGTTCTTTTTTCGGGTACAACATCGACAACAAGCGATAAAAACGATGTACAAAAACGCGAAAAAAGTATGAGAAAGGGCTTCACATTCAACAGCTCTGAGCTTTGCAGTTTTAGCGAGATTGTCGTGTGAATGCAAAGGGACCTTTACGTACAGAATTCTAAGCCTATATTTATATAAGATCTTCACAATGTGATGATAGTATCTTTGCACAAACGAGGTACATTGTGATAAAATGCAGCGCTTTGTAAGAGTTTCCATGTAGAGTGCAAAAAAATAAATAAATGAAATGAAACCACAATGTTGTGTTATAAATTCGATGCATGTCTCATGGTAGAGGCATATACACTAATAATGTATTTATTTATGTTTTTAATAAGAAACAATTTATTTTATTTTCCCACGTGTGTAGTGCAGGGAAAAAAGATGGGAGACTTTTGCCCAGCAGTTGCATGCAAAATGAATATATATGAACACTAAAACTAAATTTGCATTGTTATACATCAGTGTATTTGTAAATTGTTCATCTTAGTACCTAATTGCTTGACTACAATGCAACCGAAATAAGTCTCACAGTAGTAAAATAAATATTCTTTCAATTACATATATGTAATTATCTAAGATTTTTTAAATACAATCAAATAACGGTCAAAACTTATCGCCTTTCAAAATAAAACGTATTTTCAAAGAAACTTGGTCATTTTATTATTACAAGAAGGAATTCACTTAGTCACGTAGAGAGCGCATTTTTCTCTTGACTTTCAAAATTCCCTAGCGGACATAAATTAATCAATTCATTGAATGTGAAAGGTACTGGACCCCTGAGGAATTACCCTATGTGTAACTATACGTTAGCGTAAATAATAAGAAAATGACACGTAAAAAATTATTTTTTATAGTGTGGACACCACCAAAAACTCCTTAAATATGGGACTATGCAAAACAAGCTTTAGCCATGGTTAAACAAATTCTGACTGGAAATCAATTGAAATAGATATACATACCTATAGACTCTATATGCTAAGCGAGTTCGCACCGACTAAGTCAGATACGAAAAACCTGCATTTCTGAAATGCTCATCAGGCTTCATCATAGCAATCACGATACTTATTAGGTATACCTTCAAATGTTTGTTAAACGTAGGTAGTTGATTCATTGCATCTTAAGATTGATGTTCCTTTGTTTATTAGATAATTCTCGTATGAATAGTGAACATATTGACTATACATTAAATTGCAATGTTATGTAACTACCCACGTCATAATTGTTTGAGATGCTGTGTCGGTAATTAATAAGTACATAGTTATTTCATATTATTCAATTTTGCTTTTCCTCACACTTTCCGTAGGTTACCAGACCATATACCTAAACAGGCGATGAACTGGAACCCTCAGGGTAAGAAGCGTGGCCATTCTAAACAAAGCTGACGCACGGTACTAGACGAGGCAAAGAAAATTGACGAGACTTGGTGCGAAATTAAGCGCGAAGACCAACACAGATCGACATGGAGAGTCACTGTGGAAGCCCTCTGCCAAGTTAGGGGACAGAGGACCATAAGTCACGTAAGTTATTTTTGCTCTAGCTTGTCTTTCAAAAAGCAAAACAGAGCCTTATTAATATAGCATTGTTACACGTTGAATTACTTTCGCAAGTTTCGCAATCATTGTTCAAAATAGTTCGTGACTTTTTCATAATAAATTCATTTTCTCGTTCTACCATATATTACAGAATACTATACTGCTCTACAGCAATGACTATAAGTTGGTTCTGCATAATGCTTAATATTTGCTTTAAGAACTGATAACTAGCTTCTTTTTGTATTCATTTTATTGTTTCCAAATGCTAGTGTATACCCGTGTGTTGAGTCACTACGTTAAGGTCCCAATGGCAGACTAGCGCTGGCTTAGCGGTTTGGTAGTTTTTGAGAAATACCATGTACGTACTTACCTATGTAATAACGGCTTGTTTCTTCATTGTGATTTTTTAAAATAATTTGTGTTTATTTTTTACCTTCATAGTTAAGTCAAACAATAGCGGTATTGAGATATGGCGGTTCCCGGTCTCTACAAGAGAGGAAATATAAAATTTGATATGTCGCGGGAAAAAACGCTTATTTATAATGACATAAGAAATGCACATCAAGTTTTTACAAATTTCACACAATCATTAAACATTCAAGTCATTCGAGTGATAGATGTTTATCACCCCTCAGACAATACCATCATCAACAAAAACATGCAAAAAAATTTGCATAACAACAATAATATTTTAATAACGTTTCAATCCACACGTTTTAGTTACATTAGAAATTATTCATAACGTGATGATATCTCCTTTTGCGGTTCCTTTTTTGGTTGAGATTATATCAACTCTCACTCACTGTTTTGGAAGTTGTGTGGTCGTTCACTTTCAAAGAAATCCTGTTTAGAAGATTTATTTGTCTCAATTTTATATGGATTTTTGTTACTTGATCACTGTTAGGTATTTATTACTGCCATACTACATGCCATGCAGCCCAAACCGCTGGGTCGTTTGATTTCAAAATTGGCACATGGGTTCCACAAGTTCAATGGGCTGGAATTGGATTATTGTCGAAAAAAAGAAACATTTTTTTCTTCGATAAAGGAGATTTCCTAAATAAACAAGTACTGGATTTCCCTCGACTAATATAAATAAGATATTCTAATTGGAAATCCTACACACCTTAAAACCCATATATCAAAGCAAATATGGCATAGTGGTAACGTAATAGTCAGTAATGAGGACATTGCGGAAAACGCTACGTTTTTACCAAGAACCTGCGGAAAAATTTTCATATGTTGTAATACTTTCATTGATGGTAAGTGGGTTATCAATATTAACTACATATGCACTGATTGATATATAGAAGAGTTTGTTTTAATTTTTGCATTTTGTTTGCTTAATACAACTATTTACTAGATAACAAAAAAATATTTTTGCGTGCGATAGTCATTATCATTTCGTGTAGGTTACATTTTGTCTATCGATCATGCGATAATGATTATTGAGGAGTTCTAGGCACGGGCCAGTGAAACCGCTGGCCCAAAATATATAGGTTGTCTGGGAGAGATATCAGTTACAATTTACTGGGTGAAATTTGAGCTATCATAAAATGCTAATTGAAATATTTGTAACAAATTGAATTAATAATGACTTTTTTTGCAAGAAAATACTGAAATCTGTCTTAGTGTGCATACTTCGATGAACTGGTACTCGCTTAGTGACAGATTCCGTTATTACCCTAATGCACCTCCGCTAAGTAAAAGTCTTATTTTGATACTTACCATATTATCTGGTGGAAGTGGATCAATCAGCGGCTATAAGCTCAGATAGATGAACCACGGCGGTGGGTCCGAATCGTGAACCGATTTCACGGGACGTCAGGTCGGGACACAATGAGAAGTTCGGGACAGGACCATTGTACTGATGTAGCCTATTATCCTCTAATGCGGGTAGGGTTACGCCGGGTTACGAATAAAGGACTTTGAGAATTGATTTAGATTATTTGTGAGTGATAGCCGAGGTATGGAAGTTGACGAAGTTGGTGAATGCCTATTCGGCCCACACTATTACAACCTCCAAGAGAAGATATTAAGATGCGTAAGAGGTAAACCTCTGGCTAAGAGCTTCTAAAAAAAGATGATACATCTTTGAGCGAAGTGTAAACCCAGAACCAGAAAAAGTAAAAGTATTTTTACTAAGTAAGTAGGTATTATATGATGGGCTAAAGACGTGCTTAAAATGGTAGGACTTAAATAAGAAAGCCACTTCAAAATATTTAGCATTGTTGAATGCTTACTCTACACTTTGCACAAAATCATTGGCTTGAATTAGAAATAAAATTTCAAGGTTTATTATATGTATGTAAAACTAGCTGTTTCCCGCGGCTCCGCCTGCGTCAAAGTAGCTTATGTTTGACCCTGCGTCTTCAACTATATTCATACCAAATTTCATCCAAATCCGTTCAGCGTTTCGGCCGTGAAAGCGTAACAGACAGACAGACAGAAAGACAGACAGTCAGTCAGACTTTCGCATTTATAATATTATTATAATATGGAAGTATGGATATGGATAGTATGGATGTAGGTAGCTACGATGTCCATCCATCATTTTCGATTTCAACTTCTTTGTGGCCCCCATGGGAATAAACCAAAAACAAGTGTTGTTCATGGATGGACAACACTTGTTTGGTAGACATATGTCTACGTATAAGGAAGGTAGGTAATAACTATCATAATCTATTTGATATGAAGAAGATTAATTTTAAAATGAAATATAACATGTTTGTTTTTAAATTCGTTAGAAGTACAATAAGTAACTATTATTGACATTTTTCTGATGTACCTATTCATTCATTTTAATTTAACTAAGATTTAATTTTTATTTCTAACATTTTTTTTAAGATTTTATTTTTAACATTTAATTTACTTATGTACCTATTGATTAAAGCTTTTACCCGCGGCTTTGCATGCGTACTTGAATCCCATGAGAACAGCACTTGTGTCTGCTATGAAAGGTAATAAAAGTCTACTGTCGATTACCGAGTAGAGTACCGAAGTACTCCAATATAATTACCTATTTGTATGCGAAATTTCAGAAAACTTGGTTCATTGGATAACACATGAACAAACAAACAAAGGAAAACACTTTCACTTTAATTTTACAATTTATATTTATTGGATAATATACATGTAGAGCAATACAACTTCCCATTGGAAACCCGCGTTGCTTGCATTATGTTCTGTAGGAATGTTATTATTTTATTCAAATGTGTGACAACTACATCAACATAATATTCCGTAGACTAATGACAATGCTACGTCATTAATATGACGTAGTATGCATTGCCATTTACTATGGAAATAATACTAATAGTCTTCGACTTAGTAGTAAGTAATTCCTCTTTTGTGAATTTCATTTCCAATAAATTTGAAATTGTATTCCTATTTTAAAAATTTAAATCTTTTTACAAGATTATCAAAAAATACTCAAGCAAATGAAAAGTTTAAAAAAAATTGTATCACAAATTATCTGCAGTTCACTTAATCCCATGACTGCCAGGACCCAATCGTAAATAACAAGTAACGGTAAAAGAGCAAACAGTAGTACAATTATAGAAAAAAACATTATTCATCTCTTGTCCAAAGACACCACCCCTGAAGTACTCACAAAGACATAGATAAACGTACAAAGTAAACAAGGAAAAGGTGGCATCATTAAAACGACACTATGGTAGTTGTATAATCTGCGCTACGGTAAAAAGGGGAGAAAAAAATAATCATTTTGCCTCGTGGGAATAATATGGCGCCCTTCGAAATTCGAATTTGCATTGACCCTGCGTTCATAGACAGGAATGGAAATGAAAGAACTTTTATGTAGTGGTTGGTAGATGGCGGTAATGAGTTGGAAATATTGCTTTGTACGAATGCATTGTTAGTTTCAAGAACTAGTTTTTTAATAGTTCATGTCGGGATCTAAGGAATGGGTGTCCGTACGATGTACATGCTCTTTATTTATGACGAAATAAGTTCATAGGTACTCAAAATATTTGTTTTGATTAATTGCATCTGTACTAATTATAATAAAATAAAAAAATTTAACATATCAATATTAAAACAGTGACGCACGACGCTATTTTGATAGCAATGGTTTATTATAACTAACTATATATGGCACCTCATTAGTATAACATTCATTATATTATCAGATAATATATTTAAATACAACAACGTACTGGTCGTTGCATAATCTTGATTGTGAAAAAACATAAATCACATGAGATTAACATGAGGAAAACAGTTGTATTTTCCGAGATGTCAAATGTCAATGAGAGATGTCAATCTTATTATAGACATTCTATTAAAATATCAATAACACGATAATTAATTGCTATTTGAAAACACAGAACAGAAGTTATATTTATGCAAAACTTAATAATATTCATTTCACTTATTTCATAATAACCTATATAATATTCAGAGATGACAAAACTAGTTTTAAATTTAGAACATTTCATTTTTCATTCAAACTCATACTTACCACATGTTTGTACTCACTCTGAACAAAACTTGTATAAAGCTGGGTGTCCACTGCATTGTTACTGATTTACGAAGTACCAGTCGTGTGACACAACAGTGTAGTTGTACTTACTTTTAAAACTTGCGCTGAATCGACGCAGTGGACGCGCAGCTTCAACAGTGAAAGTCCCAGCTGCTCATTCATTCATACCAGTTACGAGCTCGTAGGAAGCTTATTGTTTACACCCATTGTCCATTAAATTGTCCATCTGTCCGTACTGTTACATTACTAGGTATTTTCTAATGGACAGGAGTACGATGTAGTATAGTTTTGTGTTCGTGGCCACAATTGTGTTGTGTATATTTCGTAGTATATGTAGAGCATAGAAACTAAATTCCATATTCGTTGTTTTAATGTAACAGTAGTTACTATTTTACAATTGCCCCGCATAGAAATTGCCAACATGGTTTTTGTAAGAGATTATAGAGAGACATGTGGTCTTTAAAAAAGGGCGTTAAAGGATTTCTCAAGGGTCGGCAATACACACGTGATGCCCCTGGTGTTGCATACCCATGGGCTACGGTGACCATTTACCATCAGGTGGGCCGTAAGTATGCCTTTTTGCCTACTTAATTGTATAAAAAAAAGGCGTTGAAAAATAAAGTCTCATATATCCTTTTTCTGTCTACACGCCCCGCTCTAAAATAAAAAGTGTATTACTGATAATCATTACGTTAGATTAAATATAGTCCATTAAATATAAACATTCAGGTAGCACCAAAAAAAAAAGGAAAATACAATCTCGTCATCTCGTGTTCTTAAAACAAAACTACAAGTTTGTTCAAAAGTAATGAATACCTTTTTATTTTCATTCTTTGTTTGTACAGATGATATTCACTGACATCATTGGCTCAGTTACCCACTTACTGTATTATAGTTACAAGCGTTACGCCTCGCTCCAATTACTTGCGTGCGTAGTGATGCAAACAATTGCATTTAATCTAATTACTATTCATTAATTCAATTAACACACCTCTTATCATTTTTCTGTTGTTACGGGTTCCCCGTAAAAAGGTGGTCGGACGGCAGTCGCTCCATTGTAATTCAGTACTGCCAAATCTAGGTCCATGATAAACAGCGTATTGTAGCAGCTCTTGCTGGTCACGCAACTGGGAAACACGCTTGAATAAAGAACCAAATTACTGGATACTGTTGCGCGAGAGATACCCTCAAAATGAGATAAAATACTTAAACTAACTTTGCTTTCACTAGTTCTGAATAAAACTCTTCTAAATAGAAATAAAACTTCATTACGATTCATTCTTATCGAGTGGGTTACATAATCGACGCTGGTATCAGAGTTTTTCGGAACCGCCTTTCGGCCTCTGAGGTTGTTCCTATATCGAACATCCATTAGCAGCTGGAACCAATGGCTTAACGTGCCTTCCGAAGCACGGAATCATCATTATTATCAGACAATCAGGTGATTCAAGCCTGCCAAACTAGAAACAACAAAACAAAGTACTTATGCTTCGGTGAGAATCGAACCCACGACCTCCTGGTCTAAGGCAAACCACTGTAACACGTAGGTAGTAAAATTAAAATCACTAGAATATAAGCCACCAATTAGGGATTACCTAAGTCATAACATTGAATTAAAGTTATTTTGACAATTCTCTAAGCCCAGGTAAACGAACCATGAGAATAATGATTACATAATTCAACATTAGTTATTGTTACTGCAATTAAGTTTGGACCATATTGTATAGTAGGTAAACTAGATCGCATAACAGCTGTTATTATATTAATTACTGGGCAATTCTGTACGAAATTTTCTTTGTATCATCGAGATCTTATTGTTCTTAAATTTAATTTTAACAAAGGCTTTCATCAGTATTAAACATAATGTCACATTACTGCTACAGTCTCATGTCTTTGGCTAAGTCAAGCTATTTTCCGCATTTTGCCTTTGCCTGCCTCTTTGTGGATCCTTTAACGACCGCCAGACGGCTTAACGTGCCTTCGGAAACACGGCATCATCTTTAATATCAGACAATCAGGTGATTCAAGCCTGCAATGAAACAACGTAACAAAGTATACTTCCCATGGGAATAAAACCCATGCCCCCCAGTTCAAAGGCGAACGCCTTAACTAGTGGACCACGGTCGGGCAGTCATACTTCGCGGTAAATGCAAATGACGTTTACGTAGATACCAAAACCAGACAACGATCTCGAGGGCTATTTTTGAGAACGCAAAATCAGTGAGTCGAATGATTTCGATTCGACTTATCAGTACAAAATAACTTTAATATAACTTTGGTTGACAGGAAGAGATCCCTATTTGGGATAAGTCCGCCTTTTGTTGTAACCTGTATTCTGATACTATGTTCTTTGTGTACAATAAAGATTTTTACATACATACATACATATAATTTTTGAGCATGTAGATTTTAAGAGTTTGGTTTCGGTAATTGTGTTAACGTGATTTCCAAATCACTTAATGCCCCTGTAATGTAAAATTTAATTAGATAAATTAATAATGCTTTGAATAGCACCGGTAACAATTAATGATCGACCTTCTAACATTGTCAGCAAAACAAAATAAGCAAAAAATAAATAATAGGTAGCCTGTCACCTTCCTTATCTTTCTTCCTTGGTTTATGAAAGAGCCGCTTTTTGCAGCTTAACTTCCTAATAAATGTCTCATTAAAACATAAAATTATAGGATTAAGCGCGTAAAATACCTTCATACTTCCGACGTTTCAACCGTGTTACAACGGCCGTGGTCACGAAACGACCAAAAAAAATTGGAAAAAAAGTCTCATTGATCCATATCTTAGTTAAATAATTTGTTTTTAAACAGAGCTTAGTTAAGTGTAAATGTACCTAGATAGGTATACAGAATATATATCTTTTTAGACCGCATGAAAGTTTGCAACAAAATGAAGTACTGGTTTACTTGTCCTTTATAAAGTTTCATCTAAAGTCTTGTCTTGAGAATGTCTTCTTTGGATCTATTGCAAAGATTTAGTGAATAAAGAAAACTGAAAGATTTCATATAGAGCCTTTAATTAATGATTATAATTTTGTTCTTGAGTATGGTTATGTGTATACTCCATCGTTTAGCTGTCGATAAAATATACCTACTTCAATAAAAAGAAAAAATATAATACACAATAGACCTATCTACATCTACATCTACACAAATATTATAAAGAGGAAAGATTTGTATTTTTGTGTGTATGTTTGTAATGGATAAACTCAAAAACTACTGTGCCGATTTCAAAAATTCTTTCACCATTGGAAAGCTACATTCACCCTGAGTAACATAGGCTATATACCGCAGGCGGAGCTGCGGGAAACAGCTAGTTTTATGTAAAGAGAGAATATTCAACGATAAAAGTATTTTCAAAATGTATCTACCATATCTACTTACCTACTTCGGTGACATATTTCCACAAAATTCAGCACAAGGTTATGAAAATTGACTTTTCACAACTTCTAAATACAAAAATGCCTAATGGCTATGGCGTTACCGCCGAACAATGCTGACGATTACGCCTAAATTACCGCACTTGGTGTGAATATAAAATAAGTAACGTACTCAAATCACCGAAGACGAGCCCTGAATTATAATGAACATGTGAGAATAATGTATTTTTTTTTTATTTATACTTCAAGGTCGCAAAATGATCGTGATTCTACGACTGAATTGGGTTTTGTTCATATACTTACTGTTGACGCCACTAGGTCTAAATTGGTCTGCTCCAGGGTGATTTTATAAATCAAAATACGTCCTTCTTGTGCGATCTTTATTGCGAACTGAGTAACTTGCTAACATGCATTGGATTTTAAAGGCTTGTCTGCGGTGATGCGTATGTACCTATATACAAATAGCGGTTTTGAGCTTAACACTTACCCTGTTATGTTAATAAAGTGATTATCCAAGGTTTTGTCATTGATTGAAAAAAACGAATCTTATTTCTTATTTCAAACTGTTTTCAGATATTTAGTTTCTTGAAAAAAAAAAAAACTTTTTAAATTTAGTTTATTATTTTAGATTTTTCTTTCTCTTTTTCTGTTTTTAAGTTTAGAAATGTAAATTTTATTTTTGTTTAATATTATTGTTGTTGAAAAAATATAGATCTTATAAAAAGTAGACAATGTGTATTAATTTCACTAACTTTTCCCGCGGGTAAATAAAATTAACGAGAAATGGAATAAACAAACATTACGTTGGTACCTGTAATAAGCAGGTATGATGCGCCCGCGCCCATCCAACCATCCTATTACTATCACTTTCTTAGGGACACAGACATAGTGCTCTACTAGAAAGCCTTTTACTTAGTATAGAAAAAAAGTTGTTCATAAATAACCATTAAAATATAACTACTCTATAACTGTCAAAGAATTTAATGAAATAGTTATAAACGAAGAAAATTTCCACTAATAAGTGTATTTCGAAAAATGTCTTCTCCTATTAGTGGAAATTTTATAAATCACATATTTTATTATAAAATAATGTTATGTTAAAACCATTAATAATACAGAAAATAGTTTCCATGTATAAAAATACAGCCCAAAACGATGATAACGATGATATCATCGTATATCATGATACAGTGATACCCATATGGGTATCACTGTATCAAGGATTTCAGATAGTTAAATTAAATAATTCACAAATAACGGTTAATATCCACACATATGAACTGTATATTGAGTGAAAGAAGGTAGAAAAATTGGTGTACAGATGTTAATCAAAAAAAAAAAAAACAAAAGAAAAGTGAATGATACTCTTAAAAATGTTATATTTGTGTGAGTGACTATTCATGTACACCAGTATATAACTAAGTAATTTACGCATGAAACATACATCATCAATAAGTGGACATGTCATTAAGCTTATTTATAAAAACAACTTCAAATTGAGCACGCGAATAAAGACAGACGAAACTAGTTTTTGCGCTGTTGGCTTAATGTTTTTATTGTGTAATATGTACGGCAAAAAGGGAGTAAGTAATCCAATGTGGTTTTTATTTATTGAGTGCCTTTTACGTTGATAGACATTAGGCCGGCTAAAATCTTTTTTCTTATTATAAATAAGCACTATTGATCTTTGAGTATCTTCCTTTTCGAGTCGTATATTATTTTATTTTGAACAAACAAAAAAAACATATGTCAAAAGTTTTGATTTGATTTGATTTGATAAATAATTATAATTAGTAAAAATACACAGAACCAAGCCCAAAAACTCTTCATATTATAAAAATATTATTATTTAATATTTAAATAAAATAGTATTTTCATAATAAAACATTTCCATTCTAAATATTTCTAGAACTATGTTCTTACAATTGTTGTGGTCGCCTTTGTTACCTTAAACCGTGATTATGATCGTGAAAAAGTTGCACTTTCACGTCTTTAATTATCGACACCTAGTATTGTTCTTCTATATCACACTTGTAGGGTCCCGTACGCAATAAAAGAAAGCCCATTTTATAAGCCACAATGACGTCTAAACTGTAGCCTGAATTCTAAAGTATAAAATAGAGAAACAGGTTCAGATGAATATTTTCAGAATACAAGTTTTTAAAGAAAATTTTTCTCCGTTTATAAAGAAATATCGATCGTTATTATTGGTTATTAAGGGAAGGATCAGAGGCTGCAAGTACGGAACATATTTGTTACAAATCCGACTCGAGCTTGACTAATTTTATTCTCATACAATTGTTCAGAATACAATCGAAGCTTCCAACAAGACTCGTAGCGCCATACAATAGAATTACAGTTTTTCCGAAATGAAATCTCGTATTACGCGAACAGATGTAACATTTTGCTAATTTATTGTTTTTGCTCTATTATTAGATATCTTGCTTATCTATGTAATAATCCATGTAATTGTATGAACATTTAATGGTCCGGTTTTTTGGATTATCATAACACAAATGTAGCAAGGGGACAAACGAAGCGAAATATTGGGTTTGTTTTTGAAATCACATCGAGATAAGTATTTATGGAGTAAATTTGATAGAATTATCTTTCCAAACGACCAAACGCTTAGTAATCTCTATGAAACAGGATTTTTGATAGAGTTTTGATATATAAGTACGCACAAAAGGTGGTAACGTATGGTATTAAGTTCTACACTTAAGGCGCTGCGATCAAGATTTATTTATTCCTTTAAAAAGTATTTTAACCCTTTATACGACCTTTTATTATTCCATCAGACTACACGTTAGTAAAATTACGTTTTAGATACGTCGTACAAAGAATGCCTAGCACCGTTCTATTTGTTTTGTTCTGAGTTTACATTTAAAACATACAATAGATGGAAGTAATTGACTAAAAAAAATATACTTACATTAAATTTTATGGCGACACAGAACCTTGTATTGTACTCCAACAAATAAGTACAATGTACTGCGTGGGCAGAACATACATTACTTAAGGTATGAAGTGTATGAATTTGTATTAGACTGTCACACTTGCAGCTTCCCATGCATAGAATACTACAAGGAATTAGGATATCAAATTATAATTCCAGTCGCGAATGTAGAAAGATACCTAATACATATGTCCTTATACTAATAAGAAGAAGAAAGAGTACTAACTCTTTCTTCTTCTTCGGTCCCTCATTGCTGTCAAATGTAAGTTTCTAAGCTATGCGCTCTGGATACGCTCTTCCTGCAACCTTACTCACACTGCCGATCCAACTGGCTGGTGGTTTTCCTCTGGTACGCCTCTCAATATTGCCCAAAATTATGAGTTTTGCAAGACAATGCCTAAGTGAGCCCGGGCACGGCCCTGACGTGTGGGGGGATAGGCCTTCATGATTGTATATTTTGAACCCAACGCAAATAACGAATGTGTTGGACTAAGTGTTGCCTATTAGATATATTATTTTTAAAAAGATTTAAACTTTAAAATTCAACCATAAATAATGACTGCTTTTAGTTTAGTATAAAAATACAATCAACGCCACACTATCTATCGTAACGTCTAAACAAAGTTATCAACATGTCAATAAACTAACACTTTTAAAGTCTTAATTAATCAAACTTTCTCCACTGTCCACACACAGTGTCCCATTCGTTATTTCACAGATAGCATTTTTTTCTTGTTTACATCCAATGTAGATGAAATAGATAATGTAACTCATTTAAATATTACCAAAGTATAGGTGCTACTTCTTGTAAAATGTGCTACTCTTTTCATTAGTTCAACCAAATAGACATTTTTGAGTTTACTGTTAGTGATTGGTTATTGTTATCGGAATAAGTACATTAAAATCAACGTGTTATGCAACGCAAGAAGCCACGTATTTTTCTTATGAAAATTAATAATAGTTATAATAAAGCGTAAACTATCCGCAATCGCAAAGATAATAAAAAATGCAGTGTTTTTTAGCACTAGCTTATGAATATTGTTACGAGCTCGGGGTTCGCAATTTGGAGAAAAACACCTGATGACTCTTAAAAACGTTTATTCCAACAAGGATGGTCGCCGACGTCACTTAACTTCACTTATCACTAACAATGTCCCAAACACTTGCTAATCACAGTCACTATAACTTGCCGAGGTCGCTTGTATCACTTGTTATTCGCTCCGGATATCGCTTCTTGATCGCACTTGTAGCTCAGTTAAATTAGAACTGCCCTCCTGAGGCACCTTCCGATATTTATATGGCCCGGGAAACCCGCTCCATAAGTTTCTAGAAAGATCACAACTACTCCGGAATAGAGAGAGAGGGATACTCTCTGTCTCGTTCCCTTAGTACATACTAGAAGTGCGAGAGCGAGACAAAGCAATATGTCAGAGCGAGATAATCGATGTACTAGATCGTTCGCGATATTATTCCCGTATGGAAACACGCGACGATTGTACGAGAATTTTCCGCGGACAGCGCTACTCAAACTTCCGCGGGCCGCATTTTATTTTTTATTTATTTTTGATTTCGTAACACTGCCCCCTTCTTAGAGATGCTCGTCCCGAACATCATCATTACTTCCGTGATATTTCGCCAAGCGGTCGATGTGAACAATCTTCATTGCTCCTCTTGGTTGACGCTGTATCCGATACGTCACATCATTTAGTCGCGTTACCACCTTGTATGGGCCTTCCCACTTGGTTTGTAACTTTGGCGATTTCCCTTTCCGGCGAGTCGGGTTGTGAAGCCAGACTAGAGCGCCTTCCTCGAAGCCATTTGTATTCGACATTCTGTCGTATCTGGTCTTCATGTTCTGACTCGACTGCAACCCGTTTTCTCGAACTGCGGCGTGTATTTCTCGCATTCGGTCACGCAGATCAGAAACGTAGTCTTGAACACTTTGAGGTTCATCTGGTGAGCCTCCTGTTAGGAGGTCCACTGGCAACCGCAGCTCACGACCGTATTTGACATATGCCGGAGTTGCCTTTATGCTTTCATGTTCTGCTGTTCTGTACGCTAGCAGGAACAGTGAAATGTACTTGTCCCAGTCCCTTTGATGGCTTTCCACTATTTTTGCCAGATGTCTCTCGATCGTCTGATTAAACCGTTCGACCATCCCGTCTGACTGAGGATGGTAAGCCGTGGTTCGGGTTTTGTTCATTCCCATAATCCTGCAAACTTCTTGAAAAACCTGTGACTCAAAATTCCTGCCTTGGTCGGAATGGATTTCCAAGGGCACGCCAAAGCGACAAATCACTTCTTCCACTATCTTGGTTGCAACTGTCGTAGCTTCTTGGTTTGGTATGGCGAACACTTCCGGCCACTTAGTGAAGTAGTCCATGACAACCATGAAATACTTGTTCCCTGAGTCAGTGACAGGAAATGGTCCAGCTACGTCGACTGCAATGCGTTCCCAAGGTGCACCGACGTTGTACAGTCGTAGATTCCCTCGGCTCCTGGTATGTGGCCCTTTTACGGCAGCACAAGTTGTACACTTGCGGCACCAGTCCTCCACATCCTCCCGACAATGGAGCCAGTAGAACCTTTCGCGGATTTTCGTTAGCGTCCTCTTGACTCCCAAATGTCCACCGGACACGCCGTCGTGTACTTCCCGAAGAACATCACGTATTTTTGTTCTTGGAACCACAATTTGCAGTTGAAACTCTCTGCCGTTAGGTTTATCCCATTTCCGGTAGAGTATTCCGTTTTGTACAACGAGGCTATCCCATTGCGCCCAGTACGCCTTGGAAACCGTGCCTGTCGGTGCAACTTCACTCCACTTTGGCTTATCATTACTTTGTGCCTTCCACCTGATGATGTGCCGTAGGTCATCATCATTCTCTTGCTCCTTTCTCATCGCATCGTTCTCCCAGGTCTCTAATGGTTCTGTCCGAGTTAGCTGTTCAGGACCCTTCGATCCGTCCTGAAACGCGTCGAGGGGGTTCAGCAGCTCCAGTGGACTGTAGTAGGGTGAAGGTGACGGGATCGCGAAGAAAACACGCAGTAATTGAAGCCAAACGATGAGGAGAGGGAGGCCAGCCACCAGAGATTATCTTCGTGTTGTTCTCAGAGAGCCGCGTGTCGAACTAAAAAATGGCCGCCGGGCGGCCGCCTATATATTTGGAATCTCTGGCGCCTTGAGCCCCCCCTCCCCCTCTATTCTTTATTTCCGTATTTACTTATTCTATTTACACGTTTTATTGCTCCTTGGTACATAATTCTCTTAACACTAAGTTAGATCACCCATCTGCACCCGTTCGTTCGAGGTAGGTCGCCCCGTGTTCAATATATGACCATTTTTCCTACTTCGTATGTGGGCTGACCCCGCCCCGCCGGCCCGACCCCGCGGAGCCGTTATAACGGTCTCCTGCCGCCGGTACTAACGGTCGGCCGTTTTGGCGGTTGCTAACCGTTATGCAGATGAGTATCTACTTATGGTACTTATGTCTAATGACTTAATCTAACTTAGTCTAACTTATTCTAATTAAAAGACAGGGAGAATATCGTTTTATTTACAAGTTTTGTGACTTAATCCTAGTTCGTCGTGAACATTAGCTTTACTGTCATTTCTTTTAACTCCTGCCTGATACAGTGCTTACAATCTTCTGGGCAGGGTCTGCGTGACAGCGCATCGGCGTTTCCATGGGCCTGTCCTCGACGGTGTTCGATAATGAAGTCATATTCCTGAAGTTGTTCAATCCATCGAGCAACTTGACCTTCTGGGTTCTTGAATTGCAACAGCCATTTTAACGCTGCATGATCCGTGCGAAGTAAAAACTGCCTACCGATGAGGTATTTGCTGAAGTGTTGTAGCGTCTTCACTACTGCCAGTAGCTCCCTTCTTGTCACACAATAGTTCCTTTCCGGTTTAGACAGCGACTTACTGAAGTACGCTATAACAACTTCCCTGTCTTCCTGCTTTTGAGATAGTACCCCACCGATTGCGGTATTACTTGCATCCGTATCCACTATAAATTGACCTTCTGGTTGAGGGTATCCCAAGACTGGTGTTTCGCATAGATGTTTCTTCAGTTTTTCGAAGGCAATTTCGCAAGCTTCATCCCAACTAAATTGACGTTTCTCTTCAGTTAGTCGGTGTAATGGCTTTGCAATCTCCGAGAATCCTTTCACGAAACGTCTATAGTACGAGCAAAGGCCAAGGAATGCCCGTACTTCTGTCTTGTCCTTGGGGGTAGGCCACTTCTGAACGGCTTCCACTTTCTCCGGGTCAGTCAGGATTCCTTCACTGGTAATGACATGGCCTAGATAGCTCACTTCGTTCCTGAATAAGCGGCACTTTTTCGGATTCAATTTTAGGTTGGCTCCATGAATTTTCTCGAAGACTTGCTCCAAGTTCCGCAAGTGGTCCTCAAAGTCTCGGCCAACGATGATAACGTCATCCAAATATACTAGACAGGCTTCTCCTACCAATCCTGCTAGTACACATTCCATCAGTCGCTCGAAGGTAGCTGGCGCGTTACATAATCCGAATGGCATGACGTTGAACTGCCATAATCCCTTGCCCGTCGAGAATGCAGTCTTCTCCTTATCCTTCGGATGGATTTCCACTTGCCAGTACCCAGATTTTAAGTCCAATGTTGAAAACCATTTCATGCCACTAAGGGTATCCAAGGTGTCATCAATCCGAGGCAGCGGATAACTGTCCTTCTTGGTGATGTCATTAAGTCGTCTGTAGTCAACACAGAACCGCGTGCTTCCGTCCTTCTTCTTTACTAGCACGACTGGTGAACACCATGGACTTGCTGATGGTTCAATAATTTTATTCCTCTCCATATCCGCCAGCAGCTCTTTGACTTCTACTTCTTTGGCTATAGGGATTCTTCTCGCTCGCTGTCGGATGGGTCTCTCATTTCCGGTGTCAATCCTGTGTTGTACTAGCGACGTTCTTCCTAAGTCTCCTTCTTGGCTGGTGAAGATGTCGGAGTAGCGCAGTAGAAACTTCTTAGCTTTAATGCTCTGCGAGTACGTTAGATTGCTTTTGCAGTTATTTAGAAGCTCCTTGACTGTAGAATCACTGGTACTCGTTGTATCTGAGCTTTGTGTTGTACTGCACTTTTTCAGCCAGACAACTTCCTCACATTTTCCAATGATGTCGCCTTTGTTTAAGGTCCTCTCTTGGTCGCCTAGATTAAGTACTCTTACTACTGCGGTGTTTCTTCCTTTCACGAGAGTCCTCGCGGTCATGAGTCCTCGAGCCGCAGGTTTATTAGCTATCTCCTCAATCAACACGCATCCGGTAGATTTCTTGTTCCTTGTTACTGGTAACTTTACTAGTACTTGGGCTTCTGCTTTCCCAGGTATGACCGTTTGCTTTAAACATGTCACTCTCCCGTTAATGCCTCCTAGGATGATGATCTCTTCTTCACCACTCTTGAATACACCACTAGCAACGTCTATTCTACAGTTGTACTTTTTCATGAAATCTAATCCCAATACACAATCGTCCATAATTTCAGCCACGATGACGTTGTGGGTATATGTGGCTTCTCCCATAGACATTTTTACAGACACTTCTCCCAGGACGGGTATTGGCTGGCCGGAGGCAGAAAGAAGCTGACAGTCCAGTTTCCTCATGCTTCTCATTATGGTCCTTACTAAGTGAGGTCGGACTATTGTTCTTAATGCTCCGGTATCCAGCGTCATCCTGCAGTTGATCCCATTTACAGTTCCAAATATTACGAGACTATTTCCGTTGCATGCCTGAGAGATAATAGTTGTCGGGGCTTCCTCCGCGCCAGCCAGTACTCGCCCCCTAGTCCTGGCTCTTACTCGTTTCCCTGGTTCCTCTCCGATGATAAAGCCTCCTGCTTCATCTTCAGTTCCTTCACGTCGTCTTCAAGCTTCTTGATCTTTGGGCAATTCATTTGTAGGTGCCCTCGGTCGCCGCACCTATAGCACATGGATCCAGGTCTCTTCCTTAGCGGAGCTTTTATTTCCCTAACTTCCTCCACTACTTCGCGCACTTTGTGAGTCACAGAATGACGAATGTCATGTCTGACGGCTTCCACCTCCAAAGCGTGGGCCAGTGCATCTTTTAATGAGGCATGATGGTTTAGCCTTACTGCAGCTCTGACTTCCGAATCCTTGATGCCGTCGACGAACGCCTGCACGGTGTTGGACTCAAGCATCTTCAAATCGGCCCCTGGATACGCCTTGCGGACGAGTTTTTCTATTTCCAGCGCCCATTGCTGCAGACCCTCTCCTGAGCGCTGGACTCTGTCGCGGAGTTGAGCGCGGAAGACGTGCTCCAAATGCCGTTCCCCGTATCGCGATTCCAGTGCCTCCAGCAGGTCCTTGAATCTACTGCCCGTCGGAAGAACCTCCAAGACCGTCAGAGCCTGTCCTCGGAGTGCGACGGTGAGAGCTGTCAGGCACTGTTCATCTGTCCATCCGTTAGCAGCTGCGATGATCTGGAATTGTTGACGGTATGCGGTCCAGGACGAGGTTCCGTCATATGGCGGCAATTTCACGCTGGGTCCGTGGTGGGCAATGACTGTTCCGCCGGATGCAACTGCTACTCCCGTTGTTTCAAGGCGCACGAACTTCTTCTGTAATGTGGAAAGCTCCGTCTTCATATTTTCCATGTCGTTCCCCAGAGTCGTGACGCGTTCCTCCACCAAATCAACATCCTTGCGTAATTTGGTAACCACGCCACTAACTTCACCAATAGCTGACAGGAGTTGTTGTTGAGCCTTTTGTTGAAGCTTCTCCTGCATTGTAAATTTGTTGTCCAGCATTGTAAATTTGTTGTCCAGCATTCGCATCAATTCCCCAAAATCAAAGATAGGCGCAGCCTGGTGGGCGTTGGACTTGTCCTGGTGGGCGTTGGACGTGGCCTGGTTGGTGTTGGACGTGGCCTGGTGAGTGTTGGGCATGGCCTGGTGGGCGTTGGACGTGTCCTGGCAGGCGTTGGACGTGGCCTGGTTGGTGTTGGACGTGGCCTGGTGGGCGTTGGACGTGTCCTGGTAGGCGTTGGACGTAGCCTGGTTGGCGTTGGACGTGACCTGGTGGCCGGTGGCCGCGGTGGGAGCGGCCTGGTCAGCAGATCCAGTAGAACTGGCTTCCGCAGCACGCTTCGCCCTCGTCTTCACACCCTCACTGGTGACGTCTTCTCTCGGAGTCAATGGCATCTCCAAATCCCACTTCTGACACCAATTGTTACGAGCTCGGGGTTCGCAATTTGGAGAAAAACACCTGATGACTCTTAAAAACGTTTATTCCAACAAGGATGGTCGCCGACGTCACTTAACTTCACTTATCACTAACAATGTCCCAAACACTTGCTAATCACAGTCACTATAACTTGCCGAGGTCGCTTGTATCACTTGTTATTCGCTCCGGATATCGCTTCTTGATCGCACTTGTAGCTCAGTTAAATTAGAACTGCCCTCCTGAGGCACCTTCCGATATTTATATGGCCCGGGAAACCCGCTCCATAAGTTTCTAGAAAGATCACAACTACTCCGGAATAGAGAGAGAGGGATACTCTCTGTCTCGTTCCCTTAGTACATACTAGAAGTGCGAGAGCGAGACAAAGCAATATGTCAGAGCGAGATAATCGATGTACTAGATCGTTCGCGATATTATTCCCGTATGGAAACACGCGACGATTGTACGAGAATTTTCCGCGGACAGCGCTACTCAAACTTCCGCGGGCCGCATTTTATTTTTTATTTATTTTTGATTTCGTAACAATATTGAAATTAAAAGAAAACATTTCATTAAAGTATTAATCAATAACTAATTAAACATCAATCAATCGTTTTAATATTATTTATATTAAAACGTCTATACTTAATACGCAATCATAAAGTGTTCTTGATCTAAATAATATCTTAATACTACATTGATTCTTTATTATACTTAGATTGAAAATGGTTGGGATGTAGTTAATACAGAAAGCTTAATTAATTTTAATATAAATTGATATTAGTTTCGGTAGCGTAATGACTGGTAATAGTCACAGCTGTTGCCTTGGCGATATATTGAATGAATTTAATAGAATTATTAATCAAAATAAGGACAACGTCATGGAGCAGGGAATGGGGCATGTCGAAACAGTATCGCTTACCGACTTTTTCTGGATTCTATCAAGGAAAATAATTTTACGATTAATATTTATACCTGAATTATTCAAGCTCACAGGCAAACATACGTACGCCACTATCGGATAAACCGCAGGGAAAAATGTTGACAAATATGTGAATGTGTTGATTTAGATATTACACGAAAGTCTGTAGAAAATGCTGAAAGAAAGTTAATATAAGTAATAGGTGATATTTTTATCCTGTTTCTTCTTCGTGTCGATGTATTTTTATCCTTTGATTGAAATAACGTTCACTTCAAAGCAACTATAGTTTATCCATAAGAAGATACATAAATAAACTGAAATTCCTGTGACGCTTGACGAAACCCAATGAAGCTCGGTTTCATTTACTTTTAAATTGGAGTAGCGTAATGAGTAATCATGGCGCCGCCATCTAACATGCCATCACCCGCCGTAAATTTATAACCCTAGCGTACATTGAGATTTTTTCATGGAGTTGACATTACTTAGTTAAGAATATCTGTCGACTAACAAATCTGTCCAATCCAGAATCTGACATCATTATCGTTTGAGCCATATGCAGTCGTAAACCTTCCCCAAAGATTTCCAGAATGACCGGTTGGAACCTGCGCTTGCCTGCAATCTTCTTCAGGTCATTTTATAGAGCTGTTTCGGGGAAATTAAGTCACACTGGTTCACTCCTCTTTGAAGTAAAATAGCCATTGTGTTCTGTTCCTGTACTCTAACTGACATGGTGACAGGGCGTAACTGTACAAACACTTCAACTTAACACACTCAATGAAAATGTCTATCGAATCTAAGGATTTATCCAGAACGATTATGTCCAACAACGAACAAAAGGTAAACAGTTAATTGTAAAAAAGGAACACATGAATTTAAGTAAATTGGATAGCGACGAAGAACTATCTACTACAATCAAGATTGTGGTGTAGATAAACCTCAGAGACTTTGCTTTTGAGACCACGGGTGCTCGGGGTTCGGAAGCTAGGGCTTTTATAAACGAGTCGGATAATTATTGTAAATACCAAAGATAACCACTCAGTGTCGTATCTCGTTCAAAGGTTATCAATAGCGATTCAAAGGGGGAATGCTGCTGGCGTTATGGGTACTTTTGGGCCAGGTACGACACGGGGTGGTCTCATGTATTAATTTTTTTTTATCTTTTTTCTTATTTTTTATTGTAATGTAAATAATTATAATATCAATTTTACATGTTAGTAACTTGATCCGACTAATACGCTTTTACTTCTAAGCAATATAGTCGTATTCTAGCATTAGTTGTCGACTCTTGTCAACAACTTCTTGAGCAAGCACTGACTCATTTGAAGATATTTTTAAAGGACTTTATTTGGAGTGATGTTCATGTTCTGACTCAAATGTAAGTCACGGACCACGGGATATCGGCGCCTACACAATGTATGTTAAACTTTTATGAAAAAACAGTTAACTGAATACGGATGCACCAGGCTTTTTATGGAAATCCTTGTCATCATTATTCGATATTACTTATGAACGCTTTGTGTATGCATTTATTAATTATTACGGCTATGAAATTTTTCCGTTATAATGTTTTGTTTCGTTATTTTCAACAACTCCAAAAGTTTAAATATTAATATATATCTGTAACATAATAATACAAATAAATTGTGATTAATTTTTTTTTTATCAAAGATTGATCAATACTACCGTCCGATGGCAAATATAGAACAATGCATTTTGCTCCTTTGATATTTAATAGGTAATAAATAGTGCACAAGATAATTTTACAGTTACGAGAAACACACAGGAAGTCATAGGCGATTATGTTTATTGCCGGTAAGCCTGTAAGAAAGATATTTTCAGTATTATTGGAACTCATCTCTACCGATCGTCTTTTGTCAGATATTAAAATAATTTAATAACCAAACATCCGCTTACGTACTATCCTTCCATAACTTTATTGACTGTCAGTAGATTCATGTCTACATTAATTATTTTCTTCTAAAATATACTGGACTATCTTGTATTAGAATAGGTGAATACCGACACTTTATAAACCCGCCTATTAATTTTTTTTTGTCGACACATTAATCTGTCAGCACTAAGACTTAAGTGCTATGATCGCACGATTAATTTTTTTTCTTAATATTTTGACTGTTCTTTCTACGAATAATCCGTTAGCTACTTACAGGTATTTTCGGTTCACTAAAAACAGTCTAGTAAATAGAATTTATGATTTACATCCTGAATGTCACACAGTTTGCATGTTTTTATAAAGAAACAATGAAATCGACAGATAAAAAAAAGATACCTAATCCAGTCGTTACAAAATTAATATTTGGTTGGAACATAATATTGGACCTTACTTTTACCTATTTGTTTGGTGTTTACGATAACCCTCTAATCTTCTAATTTAGGTAATTTACAAATTCAATAAATTCTATGTAATTCATTCACATTTAAAGCAAAGAAACTGAAGGTGTTGCATTTTTTTTAAGGACATCGTGAACTTAATATACCGTTAACTTTAGACATTAATTTATAATGCCATTAATGTGCCTTGCAGCATTTTCACCGTGTATATTATACAGTGAAAATGCTACAAGGGCACAACAGGACAAACAGTCCATACTCTGACTACATAGCTTTATGCCATCGACACGAAAGAAGAATAGTATGCTTGGATGATTTCCTAGCAAAAAATACGTCTCAGGAATACTGACAAATGTCGCTAATAGACCGAAAATTTGTTTGACAATGGGACTAGCTACCGTATCATATTATAGGTCATGTACAGTTACTGTGACAATGTCAGGAACTGATGGTCTAAGTTGATTGGTATGTTCAAATTTTGTGTTGAGTCTATTAATTCGATTCAACGTAATGTTTTTTTCAATCTGTGTGATTAGTCCGTATATATTTATTTATTTATTTTAGCTGAATTAAATAATGCAAGTTACAATGGCCTGTTTATTATCATTGACTAGTACTATTTATTTCGTGACATTACAATTACTCAATGATAAAGTTTGCTAACTGTTAAAATTTCTTCTGGAGCTTTGGCTCTATAACAACTGGTAGGGTACGACTACTGGAGAAACGGGAAATAAACTATGAAAATAAGTCATTATGAATAATAATAACAGTGCAAGTAAATGCATCATCCAAAAATTATGTCAGACATTAGCTATCGTCATGGTTTAGAAATGCCTCAGAATGACACAATCCTAAAAATATCCTACATCGTCCAAAACTCCAAAGATAAAACCATTTAGCCTTATCTTCGGCTAAATGTATGACAAATGCTAAGATTGTTAATGAAATCGTGACTGTAAGTGATTGAAGTGACGATCTGTGGTTCTAATTTTTTATTTCCTACATATTACAAAACTCTATGTGAGCATAAAAGTAATTAAATCAATTTGTAATAACAATGATAAAACACTGTGTGCTAATACTTAATAAATAAATTTATGGCCATTCATTGATAAAGTCAAAATTGATTTCCATGGAGCTTTAACGAATTGACATTTGAATGTGTTTGTTTATCAATTAAAAACCTAATATAATTAACTAGTGTTTTATTTGTATGTTTATATGTTTATGTTATGGCATATAAGTACCTAACTGTAATAACCATCGTAAGTTTTATTTAAGTGTCATTTAAATAATTGCTCCATTATAGGATATTCATTGCGACTATGTGTCTAAAGGTTTAATTTAACTAAATGCCAAGGTATGCGGAGAGTTAAATGACACTAAACATAGAGTAAATAATAATTAACTATAGAACGTGTACGTTACTTAACCAACTACTTTCTCAACGTGTTTACTCAACATATTTCAATATCCTATGTAATTTTTGAATAACTATATAAAGTTTGCTTAACGAGTGGATTGCAAAGTAAACTGACCCTGTATTTGTTAGACTGTCTCATGTACTCATGAGCTTTGAGTCATGGCCACAGGCATAGATATATTCATTATAATTTATCGCTCATCATTATCAACTCTGGTTTATGAGATAACATTAGTTACTTTCTTTTAGTCTCTCAAATCGATTATTCGATCTCAGAAGCTACCTTATGAATTAATTTTATCGATTTTATTTTTATTTTCAAGTGATTAACTTTGTAAATCAAGATACAATCATTGTTATTAACATGGACTACACAATTGTGTGAAAATAAATATTAGCTAATCTAATTTCAATAATCTACTAGACTCCATTGAGTACACTGATTGTCTGATAATAATGATGATTCCGTTAAGCAGTTGGTCTCGGCTTCTATTTGGTGGTCATTAAAGGAAAGGCGGTTCCGAAAATCTCTGACACCAAGCTGTACAGGATCGATTGGCCACGTAACCCACTCGATATGAATGATTTAACTATGATGTCAAAAAACAATAACCTTTCGATCTCTTGTTAAAGACTAAAGTTATCTTCTCATGATCCCACTCTATCACAAACAATAATCTTTACTCTATTGTAGGTGGTATACAAAACTGTATGTAATCATGACTCACAAACACGTTGTACTTAAGTAGAAAATAAAACTTATCTGAGATACAAATTGATATATAAGAGTATCTCGTAAATTACTCAGAAAAATTCGTCATTCGTTCTGGGAACATTTAACTTGTTTTCGCGCTGATATGTCAATTGGCATAATACGAAGTTAGAGGCAATGATTTTGATGAAAATGTACTATTTACTATGGTAAGGTACCAAGTAGGACTTGTTACTACAATGAGGTCCTATTGCATAGACAAAAAATAATTATTTCCCCTATCTGATGTTGACGTGACGTCTCCAAAGAGAAAATGTACTGACGTCGCTTGTTTTGGCGAAATAAGAAACTGATATTTTAAACACTATTATTTACGGACCCAAATTCTATTAAAAGTATTTAAAAAGTTATAAATCTTTATTTATAACTTAATTAATATCTGTATAGCAATATATTCTGTATTCTGTGATGCTACTAATACTACATGAAACGTCACTTGTTCGCTATGTATATGCTCAATAACAAAGAAATAAGGTCAAACCATAATAATTACCTAGTAACAAATTAGCCTAAAGATCATCTGCTGCCACTCTCCAACGTTAGATTACTCTATATTATCTATATCAATCAACGCCTAAAAATACCGTAAGCTATTTTAATGTACTGTCAAAAATTTGATCAACTTGATTGGAACAGCACGTTTTTTGCAATTCTCTAACGGCACCTACTTTTGGCTTAAACAACGGCTCACAAAATATGGCGATTGCTACATGCCTTGTTATAGATATATTAACAAAATAAACAGCTAAAGATTAAGCGAAGAGAAAGGAGCGCTCCAAAACATAAATACTTAGGATTGGCAGTCTCTTTCTTTTTTGAAGACAATTGGATGAAAAATCGCTAGAATATTACGGTTAGTTTAAATAAATGATCTTGACCTTGTAGAGTTTAGTTTGCTTTTTATACTTATCGATTTATTTATCCGTCAACTCCTTTTGTCAGCTTTGATGGAATTTGATTGTCTTTTCATCTTTGCGTTTTTCCGGTTGCATCCTCAGCTGGTCGCTTCTGAGCCCAGGGTCTGTTTAATGATAGCATTATATTAAAAAAACAATTTAAGTAGCACTGCACACATAGGATCCAGCGAATGTCATGCTTCTAACGATAAATGTAGCGAAGTCCTAAATTAACCAGGAAAGCTGTTCTTGGTCTTTAAATAAACCAACTGACCGTTAAAATGAGAGAGACTGAGATACATTAATTAAATAGTAGTAGTAGAATAAGTACAGATAAACCAATTAATATTTTGTATTTCTTCGGACACTACGAAATAAACAGGTTAAAAAAAAAAAAAATTTTGGAATCCAGAAATTGATTCTTTCGAATAGTAAAAGTCACACACGATCAAAAGTCAACTCTTCTGTGAAACATACAAAAGCAACACAAAACCAAAAACATGGTCCAAAGAAAGGTAGAAACAAGAAAATAGGTCGTCTAGTCAAAGAGGTTGCAACATAAATTGCTTGTCCCCTTCACCAGCTACTGAATTCTCAGGAATAATCGAATTATGTTCCTTGCACTGTCTGCACCCTTTCCTTGTTCAGTATAATCCTTACTAGTTGCCATTTATCCTAGACAAGTCGGGCAGCTGTCCGTCCGGTTTGTCGGGCAGTAAGCCAGTGCCCTTCCAATCGGGTTGTGAATGGTCTTGTTTAATTTTACGCCTAATGGCAAGTTATTTCCTTGTTATTCTTGTAACTGACCGTTAGATCAAGTTTTGTGGTTTCATCTAGGTTTATTTGTATGCCTACTTAAAGTTTATCTTTGGTATTCAAAGTGCAATCATTAATTTTCTTGAATCTTCAATGTATGATTTTGATAAAACATTGTGTTTTACTAAATGACGTTAGTTAAATAAAATTTATATTTGTACGTATGCAATGCATTTTTATGCAACAGTCGTACTCGGAGAGGTTCTTCTTCAAAATCAAAATAAAAATCTCCCATCAGAGGGAATTAATAGTACCTACCTAATATACCTAGACTTTAAAATTCTGCCTCTAAGGGGAGATTTTTGTAGAAGAAACAAAATAAGAATATTTAGACAATTGCATACTTATTCATCTGGTCTATACTCCATGAAGGAGGACGTTCTTAATACTTAATACGTCTGAAGCTTCATATTTTCATAAAAAACTATACCTAAACAATTTGCAAATAAAGCTAAGTACTTACATGAAAAGTAATTGTGAGATTTACCAACACCCTTCTAAATAGGTACTTATACGCGGTTCATGGTCTTTGCATTTCGTAGATATTTAACAGCTGACATTTAAATTCCGACATCCAAGCGATTTCCACCTTTAACCCCAAGAGTTAAATTCTATTATCTAGTAAAGTGTTGAACCACGTTCATTGCAGATCAATTGAATTGATCACGACGTAACTGACCTTATTATGGTGACCTTGCACCTGTCTTTTATTATTATATTTTTTGGTTGTTTATAACTGTTTATTATTTTTATCGTTTTTTGTCTAACTTAGGTTTAGCCGAAATGATGCCGGCTAATCTAAGTGTAGCCGCACTTTGGTCATAAACCGTAACATATATACTAAAACAGTGTCTATGTTTAAAGCAGTGAGTATGCCAAACATTCATATCCCTTACTTCGGCCCACAGTGCATACACCAGCTACCAAACTGACATACTTAAAAAGAGTTGGAAGTTTAATTTTTTAAACTAACTCTCGTATTCTTAAACATAACCTTAAGGACGTCCTTCACTTAAACTCATTCGAGACCTTAAGGAAGTCCTCTAACTTTCATTGAAAACCACATTCTTAGTTGGTTGCTTGAGCAAACTCCAATGAGGAACGTCACAGGTTATAATAACAATTCTAAACACAAAAATTTTAAAATAAAAAAAGTAAGTAGATACCTAGGCAAAACCCCGATTTATATCCACTTTATTTCATTTTAAGGACGCCTTAAGGTACTTCTCGATCAACCTTAAATTTGACAGTTCGACACTCACCTCCAATGATAAATCATCTCAAATCAAGAAAGCTTGTGACAACTAATCATACCAATGAGGTGAAGTATGGTTGGGTCGAGTTTGAGTGAAGATTTAAGAATATGGATGTAAGTAGGTACTTTTATTTCTAAGAAAATGGATAAACCCCACAGCTTCCTCCAAGAAATAAGCAATATAAAGCATATCAAATATTTAACTCTTTTGGCTTAGCCGGAGTCGGGTAAAAAAAGCTATAAAAATTAAATATATCATGTTAATTTTGTGTCTACTAAATTTTATACAAAAACCTTCATGTTCAATCATCGTGGTAAGTGAATGCCGACCTTGAACGTGACTTCTGAAGCGGGTTGAAGCCTTTTCATAGCGGACAATCCCTACAACTAATATTATGAATGCGAAAGCATCTGTCTGTTACCGAGACGTGGACGTGGATGCGTAGTTTGAATCATGGGGAAGGTTTCGAGCGACAAATATTACGCCAATTGAGCCGCGGGCAACTGCGTGTTAATGAGTTGTCACCTAAGTCGTTATTTCATCATCGGAGGAAATATTTGCGGATGATTTGACGCCTAACAATTTGAAAAGAGTGACAATTAATCCGCGTATGAGATAAAGTGTGGATGAGTTGTCACCTAAGACGCAAAGTCTACCTAGCTCTGTCGATGAATTAATGGAATTTCTTTGTGCCACCAACAATGTATCTTGCGACTTTCTGATCAAGTATAACAGCCATCTTTTTAGTAGCTTTAAATATGATTCAGTTTTTGTTTTAGAAAAGCAAAAGTCACATTCTGTTATTCTGGATCTTGCTGGGATGTAGACTGCCTCTCCTGTTAGCCTCCCTCTGTAGAGGCAACTATCAAAATTGTAGACGCACTTCAAAGTTATGCGGGCCCAGCATGCTTCTACCTGCTTTAGACAAATCATTTGGCAGCGTCTTGGTAGCGTAAGTACTAGTTCTATTCAATGAATAATTAGGCTATTTTCTGTATTATTTCGAAATAATTATAGGTACAAGATCAACTAAGTGTTCAAAATTTTAATATCCGTTAACTTTCTATCAACTGTCCGAAATCTTTGATATCCCCGCTACCTGTATCATCCCTCGGGATCCTTTATAACTTTTTTTCTATTGTACGTTTTTTGTTAGATTGAATTACTAGTTGTGAGGTTGCAGCCACCATTCGACATGCTGCATTCCGGCTACTAATTTGGTAGAATTAAATACACGCATATCCTATGTGTGAAAGGGAGGGAAATATTATTTTATGGCCGCGTGAGACTTTTATAGGAGCTGTGGGCGCTCACTTTTCACGCTCGTTATATCTTGTAGTAATCTATCAAGATTCGTTCATACGGAGCATTTTTATAAAATTTGTGGTATTGTCCTTACCTTCGTATTTTAAATAGAGTCACTCGTATTTTCTATTATTTAGAACAACGTATTCGATTTTCAAAAAATCTGATTATCAAAGAGCATCGAAACCGAACAAAGTTTCCTTTCTCAATGGCTTCATGAGTATATACTTACCTATGAGTTTGTTCTCTGTAACAGAGAGTTCTCTATAAAAATAGTTTTGAAAAATCCATAGAGAAAAAAATGTCTCGGTGTCTCTTACTATCCAAATCGAAAATCCTTTTTGAGATGCTGATTTTAAAATAAAACATTTATTTTTAACATATTAATAATTCGATTCTTTTTCTGTGATAGGTTCATTTATTACCGATGTCTCGTAGGTGTTAAGTACTTTCACAGCGATAAATGTGAGAATAAATAGAGCAATCGGACTTTCATGTATCACTTAATTATCATTACTATGCTTATTCATTAGTTATCTTATGTTGTATAAATGTCATTATTTTAGTTTACATGTGTATATCGATGTGTAAATTTACCTAATTTATAAGTGTAGAACAAAACACATTTTTATTAAGTACTTATGTAAGTATTTATATAATTATCTTGCAGAGAAGATACTTCGGAAGTCTTTCTTACCATCTTATCTTCTAATGACCCTGGTACAATACAATACACAAATACAATAGGAAATAGATATTTCTTGAAATAATAGCTGGCTACGTCAAAATGCTTATGTACTGGCACGGGTCATAGTTCGCAATCTGATGACAGAATTGAATGATGGGGAATTGACAAAGTATCGAAGGCCTTTCTAAAAATCCGGACGTATGTCCTAACATGAAGATGAAGACCTAACATAGGAGGCAGACGTAATAGGATTACAGCCATAAGGGCAAAGGTTCTCGAACGGTGACCACGAACCGGTAAGCACAGCGTTGGACATCTAACGACCAGATCCTCGGTCGGTCGGGACGGTCGGATGACCTGATAAAGGTCGCAGGCAGTCGCTGGATGCAGGTCTTCCAACCGATCATTTTGAAAATTATTAGGAGACTTTGACACAAGGGTATGCAAGGTCGATTGACCAGGTATGCAACTCGACATGAAGTAGTGATTTGGCATTCATTTTTCGAATAAAGGTGTAGATTACGGGATGTGTTTTTTGTTTCTTTACAATGTAGAGTCAATTTGTTATATTCACATTATCGACATAAAGTCAGGCCGTGACATTGCTTATATTGATTTCTGTTTAGGTAATGCTCGTAGGCCTACGAACTACGCATTAGTTACTAAACCCACCCATAAGTCACACTACTCATATGGAAATAAAAACATTTTGACATTGAGTCGAATAGCCTATTTTTCATACGACTGACACATAGTTACTTACATATTTACTGTTTTTCTATTTTATTATGTTTAAAGCCAATGAACAAAAAACCCCAAAAGTTTTTTGTTCATAAGTTAGTATCTAGTTAGTTTTACCAAGAGAATGTACTTATAAAACTGTCGAGGACGCCAACTGAGCCTCACGACCTTTGCACGTACTCTCCGAGATATTTCACTGAACATTACTATCAATTGTTTTCTTTAACCAACGTAGTGACGAAATAGCAATAGCAATCGGCGAATGAGACTCATCAAAATTTGTTCCGATTTTATTTACTCGCATGCGATACGAATCAGAAGACAAAACAATGAAATGGAGGTCAATTGACGATGTAAGAAAATTGCCTTCATTAGAATTACACAATCTTAGCGCCTCTCTGTATGTTGGCATGCATATTAACGGTTGTTTAATGAGAGTTGTAATAAAAATACTTTGTTAATAGGTAATACGTCATTTTATTTTTTATATTAGGTACTTCTTTAACAATACTTTTAACAGTCTTAAAATAAACGACTTAGTGAGAAGGTCGGCGATTGACGCCTTATCTACAATAAATATGTACATTTCAAGCGCAGGTGAGGGAGGCGAAGGCGCGCGGCGCAGGATTGGGCGGCGCACTGTGGCGCTGCAGGCCCGCCGAGCAGCCCCCCACGCCGCGCGCCACCGCTTCGAAGAACTGCCGCAGGTCGCTCACCGACCGCGTCGGCGGCGCCTGCAAGTCGTGGAGCGACGCGGCGCGCCGCGGCGTCGTCACCGGAACGACCGCGGGCCTCGTCAGCTGCTCTGTACTTCGCGCCAATCCGCTACCAGTTTGTGATAGCGATTCGAACAGTGCCCTTCGCTCCCTCACCGGCACGTACTTAGCTACAGCTTCGTGAGCGTTAGGCGAGCAGGATCTCGCTCTACTTTCTAGCGAAGCCGTTTTGCGTCGTGCTGCCTCCATCGCGAAGCGGCCGCGCTCCGCGGCGCCCGCCGTCCCTTCCCAGCGTTTTAGGTAACGGTGCCGACCTTGCTCTGAATCAGTAGACCGAGCGCGCGGCAGCGTGTGATGTTGCGCGTTTAACTTGCTGCAGTTGTCGCATTTGATGACCTCCGCTTTTCTAACCGGCGCCGGCGCGTCGACCACATCTGTGGTCTTTAATGCGTCGAGGGAGAGGGTCAGGTCGAGGCTGCGGTCGGACGATGAGTCGTAGTCGTCGTCCTCAACGACGATGCCCTCATCCGTAGCGGCAGGCGAATGGTCTCTGTGTGGCAGCTGTGTTTCTGGAGAAGTTAGCAGTCTTCTGCGAGCCCGCGGTGGCGCCCTGGGCGGACATGCCGGCGTCTCCTGCTGAGGAGCTTCGTTCTTTGGTTTTCGACTGGTGTCCGCCGCTGGCAGCACGTCCAGGAAGCGGACTTGTGGTAATGGTGTCTGACCGAGGATCTCCACACATAATGCGCGCACCCATTTGGCATATTCCGCCGCATTGCAAGTCTGCAACAAAGGAAAACTCATATTAATAGAATGCAAGGACGGACGTTATGTAACAAGGGTTTTGTAATAGAAAATTGAATTAAATGCGATTGCTAATTTGAATAAGAGTTATTTCAACGGAAACGTTAACCTCGCACGTATGTAAAACTTTTGTAATGGCGACAATGAAACATCCGATCTTAAGGCCGTCATAGACGCGACAAAACATTGAAGCCCGCGGATCGTATGTCTTTCTTCAGAACGTGTTTCTTTCAAGTGTCAACACCTTCACGATCTATCCCTTCTTATGTTAATAGTCCCATCAAAAGGTCGCTTTGCACAAAAGGCGATGATTTACGGGCGTTGTGCTCAGTAAGGTCTATTAAAGCGAGCGCATCGTGAGAAAGGTGGGTCGTAGGGGCCGACCGTCTTGCAAGACGTTGGCAAAGTCACTAAGATAAAGCATACTTATTGGTAACTGAATGCATAACATTTTACGTGAACCGTTTTGCTCAATAGAAACATTGGGATGTGGTAACTAAACGAACGTTTACGACAATAACACAAGTTAACGTACAGTTGCAAAATCATTTGGGAAGTTAATGACACACGTTTAGTACTAGACTTTGTTTTGTTTAGGTGTAGTTACAGTTAAAGACGACCTAGAGGACTTGCATTTTTTTATTAAATATATTTTTATTTAGTATAAGCTAAGTTTGTCGTAACTCGGACATTTGGCATACAAGTATAGTTATTATTAATTTGAGAGTAAAGTGGACTCGTGGAGAACAAGCCAAAAGGTAGAAACTAATAGTTACCATAATTAAATGCTAATTAACCCAGATCAAATTTATTGACGTAACAAACAAAATACCTTCTAATAAAATCCGATAACCGTACAAATTTATTAGTTACAGAAACCGGCACCATTTCTGAATCCATGTAGAAAGTGCTAAATAAGCAATGCATCCTATAGATTTTACAATCGATGTATTGTATGTATTTTAACCCACAAATTAAAAAAATGGATGTGAGCAGACCCTGGTCTCAGAGGCGATCAGCGACAACTCAACCTGCTAAGCTGATGGAGAAAAAGGAGGTTAATATAAGACATGTCTATGCGTATGTGGCTGCTAAACGAATGAACCGATTAGAACTCTTTTCATTTTAACGCTGATATGACAGCATTGGTTTTTAAACAAATAAAAAATATAACTATTTTATTGATGTCCGAGTTTCGTGTAAAATTTACAATTAATCAGTTAATACACAGTTTATTACTACTACTATTTCTTCAGCTACCGAAGGGGACAATATAATCACTAACGTTACGGGACAACCGGCTGTCTTGTAGACCGTTTTTAACATTACCGCTACTATGATTTATATCTTGTTACTACTAAGGTGGCATAATCTGATGTGTTGATAATATATGAAAGCATTGTCGTTGTAGACAATGATGCCGAACGTGACCGCACATAACACATTGTCTACACACGTGAGTATGGTTAAGTTTGTATAATGAGGTTGGAGTGGCTTAGTTTAAAACTACATGGTACCTAGCCTACTAGGACAACTCATAGTAACTAAATCAAAACCTCTCACTATTTTCAATTAAGAGTATTACTTTTTGGATTAAGTAATAAGAGATGTCGCCTGTCTCTTTTGTTACTTGAGTAAGCTTGATGGTGTAAAATACAATGCAAAACGAGATCTCGCTTCTCTACACAAAAAACAAAGCGACATCTTGCTAACTCGATCGTTTATGAAATGCTGCTATAAAATAAAGCAAAGCGGCATTTCGTTTATGAATTGCTTGAAGACATCATCGTGAACAGTGGTAAGTACTGTCTGAATAGATCGTCTCGTTGGGATTCGGTACCGAAATTTAGTAACAAATAGTTAATTCAGGTGTCTGTCATTTTAGCTGCATTCTAAGCCGAAGCTCGAAAGATGACAATATCATTCTTTGAGATTGAGGGAATTTATATTTATTATCGACAAGTATCGTCGACACGCTAAGAGAAGATCGACATGTAAATAATAAGCTTCTTTCACTGATGGACTTTTAATGCGAAAATGAACTGATTACATTTACATAAATAAATAAATAAATAAATAAATAAAACAAACTATTTTAATAGTAACATTACATTTTCCAACTCTTCCCTCACATGTCTACAGTTTCCTCATATGACCACGGACCGGAACGCACTCGAAACGGAATAACAAAAGAAATAATACTTTTCCACATCATCGACGCTCGTAAGTGTTTCCCGGACGTTGTAACATTTCACCGAGGAAACGAAAGTGACCATTCTCTCTCATAGTTATTGCACTTAATTGTTCCGACCATCGTCATTTGAGACATAATTTGATACATTAAAGTCGGTACGGCCCGGATCTTGAAGGGCGTTGTCAGCATTGTTCGTTTTGAATGACATTTTGTGGTTTTGTAGTAATTTATTTTGCAAATTGTAAACCGGTTGCAGCGTTATTTAGTTTAATTAATTTAATTTACTATATTGTAAACTAGCGATAACAAGACCCATGTATACATACAGTAACTACTACTTGAAGAATTTTTTTATTAAATGAAGTGATGATTTTTATAAGCAACGGAAGTGGATGAATATGTTGCCCATTAGAGTTTTGAATGCGTTTTCAATCTAAATTTGTAAGTTAATTTACAAAACTGATTCTGATTTAAAAAAAAATACGTAGCCCTTGGATGGACGGCAATGGACGCATGTCATAATGGACGTCGTTTACAGGCGTCTTATGTGCACGTTGATGAAGCGTTAATATGTCCAAGTTCATTTTTAAAATATTTTGAAAATTAGGTACCTGAAATGTGGCCACAGACGTGTCATCGCGCAACCTTGACAACTGGAACGCATTGGGCAGGGTCGGAGCGATACGCAGATGCAGGTCTCGCAATGGCAACCTTGCTGCCGGCCTTCTGGGCAACGTGCCGTCTCTCCAGGCGAGCAGGCAGCCTTGCTGGACCGCAGCCCGCACCCAGGCCCAGGAATCGGTGTCGTCATTGTAATACTGTCGAAGAACGCCTGGGGGAGAAAGAAATATGATTTTAAAATATTTTTTCCCGTGAGTGTCGAAAGAGGACGATGTTTTAATTCATCCGTGTAACTATAGCTATAGTTGTTATGGAAAATTTTTTAGGCACCGGGTACTTAGACCCTTGCCATGGGATGCATACATTATTAGTTGTTTCTAGTTTGGTTAGGACATTGCAGGTTTAAATCACCTTCAAGCGCTTCGGAAATCACAGCAAACTCTAACATAATATCGTTAGAGCCGCATAGCTAACAAGAAGAACAATCATATCTCCAAAGAACTACCTCTTTTCAGCTAAATCAATGCATAACACAGTCATAGGTCGAACAACCGGCTGCTAACTAGTTGGGTCGAACATAATCAGGATAAATAGCTGGCAAAACCTGGGTTGCCTGGTTTAGGAAAGAGAAGGTTAGCGTAGCATAGACAGGGGGAGGCTTATGCGTAACAGTGGGTTGTAGAAATCTGATGATAATAAAATATGTAGGTATTTCTTCGTTATGCATAGGATAAAAGACATTTATCATGATCTGTAGGTATTATTTCCTCTGCATCTTATCTTGCCAAAATAAAATGATTTGAGGCTGGTGGCGGGTTCTGCTTATGTTATCAGTCGAGTATCTTATCAGTGGGGTGATCTGTTAACTGATAAAATGCCAAGCCCAACCAAATAAAAGTATCAATATTACAATCCCTGTCAATTTTATCTAATTGCATAAGTTAACATAAATTTTGTAGATTGTATCCATCCGGGATCCAGTGGAAAAGGCATTTTCCAGAAATCCCAGAATCGAACCCACGACGGGTTCGATTCCCACGGGAAACTCATTTTGTTTAGTTGTTACCGGTTTGGTTATAACATTGCAGGCTTGAATCATCTGATTGTCTTGTTAATAGTTAACTAAAAAAAGACGATTCCGTGCTTCGGATGACACGTTAAGGCTATTGACCCGACTGCAATTTGGTGTTTTTTAGTCTGTCAGTTCTTGTAAAAATACCGGTAATAACCAATACTGTCAAATCTAGGATCATGATTAAAGCATACTCAGGGCTCTGAAGGGTAAGACGCACTGGCGCACAGGGACTGAAGAAGGAGATGTCACCTTTTCCTTTTTTTAAATTTTGGGACATGGCATATTGGGTTTAATGACAACTAGTTCAAAATTTACTTTAGGTTTTTGCGTATTGTTATGAAATTGTTTGTTATCATGCCGCTTAATCAGGGCAACTCGCGGTTAACATCCGCGTTATCAAATAATTATCTCGATGGGCTGAAACCAGCTGAAACCATGTTTATCGCTCACCAGTCGCCACACATTATGAATGGACAGAGAGAAAGGTTCACAAGACCTGAAAGATCAACCTCTAAACGCAGGGCAGAAACGAGTGAGTGAACGGAATGGCGCAATACAAGATGTAAGGCGACATCTTGCTTGCTCACTCGTTTCTGCCCTGCTGTTATAGATGATAGTAAGGCACCAGCTCGCGGTCATGTGTAACATTGATAGTTATTATGTATAATTATTATTAACGTCAGTAAAACGTTAATTAAAAGAAAAAAAATGGACTTGTTATTTATGTACAGTGTCTTTTTCAACAAATAAATTTGTTGTAGTAGTTGCATAGTAACTAGATTATTCCGCTTAATTATTAACTAAAAGAACTAGTTAACTACAACAAAGGCGGAGAAACTGTTTATTTGTAATAGAATTTATCTTTGTTGTAACTACAATAACTCTTAGTTCTTGATTTACTGTGTACATGAATCCATCCATATACTAATATTATAAATGCGAAAGTCTGTCTGTCTGTCTGTCACGCTTTCACGGCCAAACGGCTGAACGGATTTAGATGAAATTTGGTATGAATATAGTTGAAGACCCGGGGTCAAACATAGGCTACTTTTTGACGCAGGAGGAGCTGCGGGAAACAGCTAGTTTGGTAAATGAATTTACAATTAGGCACTTAGTTAAATGTAAAAATACATTAAGGGCTGGGTTACCGGAAGAGCGTAATTGGCATCAATCTGGCGAAAGAATTTTTTTTCGTGTAAACAGATAGGAAAATGGATGAGAAAACTTAAAAGGGAAGAAACAAGATGTGAACGTCTCTGCCTGTCTATTTTGAAAGCCTCTCGACATCATGGTGTGCAGGGTCTGTCTATAACATTGAAAGAACACGAATGTTATGTTATTTATTGTTATGTTATTTAACTAGTTACCGTAACTATTTATGATACTTACCAGTTATGGTAATAATTTTTTTATATGAAGTGAAGCATACGGTCCGCAAAAGTCTGCACGCGTTCACCGTAGATATAACTAGTTAGTCTATATATATATATATATATATTTACGCTCAATAGAGTTGCTTTGATGGTGTCTAGCTTGTTACAATTAATTAATCTGTGATGGTGTCACTAGCGCGCTACCGATTGTTATAGTGTACACTATGTAGATATTTATACGTACTTACATAAAGTTAAGTCAACTACTTGATGTTCTACTCTAGTTATAGTTCGCTACGCTATGCCGATGTATACTAACGTAGTGGGACTTTATCTACTGAGGTGGTACTTAACGCCTGTACGGCATATACGGACTGTAGATCTATACAATAGATAGCATATAAAACATACATTTTTGCTACGGACGGACATCTGACGTTAAGTGCAGATGTAACCAACGCCGGTGTCGGAGCCTCGGTCAAAAGTCCTTATTTATTACGTTTCACCTGCGGATTCGATGTTGGGATATCGCGTAACTACGTTTGAATTTATTTTTTCTTGCAAGGGGATTAATTTAGGTAATATAGTGAGTAGCTTTAAGGTTGGTCTTACACACGATCTACTGCTTTCACGGACACACATATACAAACAATTATTTAAATGTGTGAGTAAATTGTTTGCGTGTGTGGGGGTGGATTTTGTGTCCGTGAAACCACTGGATCGTGTGTAAACCAGCCTTTATACCAATATTTTTTAATGCATGTGACTACTTTTAAGTAACTAATTAAAACTAAAGGAACGTAAAGAATTTATTTACGTTCAATGTAAAGTCTTCTTGTTTCGACTCCTATCAAGTTTTACTTGATCAGCTATTCTATTCTATAAACTCTAAAGCTACGTGATTATATTATATGTAAGTAGTTAGTTGTAACATCGTTTTAACTACCTCTACACTAGTCATAATTTATAGTAGGTGGGTTGGGTTGGGTACCTACTACCCTGGGGTGCAGGGCAGGGAACCTCCTCGAGTGCCCGGTCCTTTGAAAGCTTTGCATTCTCACTTGATACCAAGGATCCGATGAGAGGGCGGGCTGACAAGGGATTCGGGACGGTGCATCCTGGGTGACAGTTAATAACTCCCTGGTAGTCGGGGTCTTGTTGACTGTCGGCCACCGCCGTCTAATAATGAGACGGCGATTGGATGTGCGTCTGGGGGACGGGCGTGGACCATTTTTGGGCCACTGTCTGGTTTGGGGGGGGTGGCCGAAAGGCCAACGGTCGGTGCAATTCCCCTCCGTTAACAAAAGAAAAAAAAAAAAAAAACATTATCCATAAAGTTAGTTCCTAAACTCGAACTAAAAGGATTTTTTTGTATATTTTGTAAACCGAGGTCAATTGTTTCAAAATATTTTAAGTAGGTGTGTGTTATCTTAATAATCTTTAGACTTAACTGTTCTGTGTCCTAATCCCAAAGTGACACGATATCGTCTATTTACTTTCCTTCTATGAAGTTAGACAAAATAAGATTTGGCTTTATTTTTATGGCCTGCTGCTAGCCTGACACCGATCTTCCTTGAGGAGGGTCGTTACTCGTTGTTTTGCTATGAAACTTATATTTAAAAAATCTAGGTGACGTAAACCTACTGCAGCGTTGCATTTGTATAGTTTAACCATCAAGATATTATGTACTAAACGTTAGTACATATATCTCGATGGGTTTAGCTTTTAAATTTTGTGTAAGAAATAACAAATTGTTACAACCTATCACATATCTATTAGAGTTCTTATAGATTAGAAGCTGACCTGATATTCTTATATTCGGATCTGTAGGCGTTGGTACAGGTCCAGGAGTCAATTCTGGGCGAAGTTTTCTTAGTCCGGCCACCACACGCGGCGCCGGGGATTGCTCTCCCACAAGCATCTCCTCACCACAACATCATACAAACAAACACTACACCAGTCACCAAGAAAACCAACTTAAAATATTTAAAAGGCACTCAAAAACAATCCAAGCAACAACAAATCAATAATCCGTTTACGCAAAACGTCAATTGAACGAAATAATTGTCAGGTTAGTTTTTTTTTCAATTCGAATTTTAAAGTTCGTTACGCGTACGCGATACACATTTTATTGGCAACAGACTGCTTACGACTGGCCGGCCGGCCGGCGCGTCGATGAATGAATGAATGGACGAAGTTGATATTGTTGTTTGCCTGCCCTGCCGCACCCCGCCACAGATCCTACTACGAGGCGTGTTGTAGTATTCGGTAGCATAGCATAGCATCACGGTAAAATCACTAGCGACATCTCTGATCGAATGGAATTCGTTGACGTTGAAGCAGATACGTTTTTTTTTGGGATAAGCAAACAAGAAACGAATAACTAAAGATGGTAAACAGTGTTTTACAGACAGAAAAAAGTAATTGTGCTCTCAGCACCGCTTAACACATATTATTTAAAAATATTAATTTATGAACTAGTTATTAAGTCTAACAATGTTACAAAGTAATGTGAATAATTTATATTAAGGTTTCCAGAATTTTTCTTTTAAATATGGCAATTTTGTCATATCTATAGCATTCAAGTGATCATTATATAATTTAGTTAGACGATAAAGGGGGCAGCGCAAACCAGAATTCGTGCGACATGTCGGCAGAGCCATAAATCACCTCGTATTCCATTGTATGCAAGCTTTTTAAAGCAATTTATGATCCACGTTGTCGAAAGCCTTTCGGTAGTCCGTATCATGGAGGAAATACAAAGAGGAGACGGCGCATCGGCTGGTGCACCGTTACGGCCATTGGCGCAGTGACGTCTGAAGTGGGCGTGGCATACGTCATTTTTCCTTCAACTGTGAAAGATGCGTGACATGCAGCGAGCTCTAATGTTTTTTTTCTAATTTAAGTTTAGAATATTTTGTATAATATTTTAAACCATTTAGTTTTAAGTGTTTCAATGCTGTACTGTTATGGGATCACAATAAACTTAAGTAAATAGCATACACAAAATATGTGTCTGTTTTTAATGTTCAAAATATCTGTAATACAAAGAATTATAAATAAATTATTTTGTGTTAAAAATCTCCAATTTGCTAGCGACATCTATTGGTAAGTAGAGGGCATCTTCAATAGGGGCTCCGGCCAAACTGAGCTCTCCTCACGTCTGCCTTCCGCCCCGCGTAGTCTTAAGGACCGTTCAAACTGACGCGAATCCCGCTCGCGTGGCGGGACACCTACAGAAATAAGAATATATAGAAGTGTCATTAGCAGATCAGTTAACTTTTTCATACGCTACGGCACTTCTACCGATTCTTATTTCTATTGGCGTCCCGCCGGTCGCGCGGGATTCGCGTCAGTTTGAACGGTCCTTTACACAATTTTTGTAAGAAGGCTCTCGATACGCCATCTCCTCTTTGTTATTACTCCGTGGTCCGTATAGATACTATCTGTATGTTTATTTTGATCCATTGATTCAAAAAGATGTGTCGTATTTAATAACAAATTCGTAATGTAGATCTCCGTTTGACAAATCCATGTTGTTCTTCAATTATGGAGGAGTGCAAAAGTGGGTATATACGATTGTGAATTAGTCTCTCAAAAAGCTTCGCCAAGGCAGACAGAATTGAGATCGGACTTTAACTCTCCATATCAGACTTATTCCCTGCCTTGAAAATGGGTACAATCCGTGCCGATTTCCAGTAGTTGGGTACACGACTTTCTTTAAAGAAAATTTGCAGAGGTTTATTTATAGATATACGCAGCTGTAAATTTTAAGAACAATGAGGGGATGTTATCTAGATCAGAAGCTTTAGTAGAATCAAGTTTAAGTAGCTTACCACGAGAAAACAATCGTGCGTGTTAAAATGATTTAGCAGTAATTACCACTTGCCCTTTCGTAGTGGTTGTAAACTTAATTTAAGTAAAGTGACGTCAATAAGTGATATTTATATCCTATCCTAAATTAAAAAAAAACGATTTCATTTTATTTTCATACCTAACTTAAAAGTAAGTGCTTCAGAATCTTGTCAAACATGCCCAAAACTAGTTTTTATTTATACTTAACTAATTTTATTTAAGTAATAAAAATAAAAAAGTAAAATGTAAAAACTGAATACTGTTAAGTAATATATTACATACTGTGCTACGTAAGTACTTACTACCATCTATGTCTGTGAAAAAATACTTTGTGTATACAACGTCATCTAGTGTTGAATAGCAATTATTACAAACTTAATGCAGAGCCATCTAGTAATTATTTTAAACGCTGTTAATACATAAAAGCATTGCGAAAACTTGTTGGTGTACACTAGCGCCATCTATGAGGAATATCACATAATAATAAGAACATTTATAAGTGAGCATTCATTACGTGTTTATTTGGCATCATAAACGCCAGATGGCAGTGATTATTTATTTGTGAGTGTGTATTTGTTTGTAAGTATATAATTTCATCACTCTGCAATAGATGTCAGTAGTAGTTACAACATTAAATTATGTGCTGTTACTGAACAAATCCTAATTCATAGCAATGCCAATGAATAGCAAAGCTCCAATTTCCCAAGTCCTAACAGCAACGTCTCTTTAAGATGTTTTAATTACTTATTTGATTTAATAAGCATTTATTTGTGCTTCGGCATGAGCTTTGATTGTCTATTTGAGTAACACTGCTTTATATTCCGAATTCCAGTGCATACCTACTCGTAAAAGAACCTTCATATCTAATAATTGTAGGTAAATTGAGGTTCACTGGGCAACACTAATTAACTACTAAGAAGTTCTATGAACATTAGACTTGCTTTGAATTTATTAGGCTTAGATAATAAGTAATGACGTACTATTAAGTACTCTACTCGTATAGGTAAGTACACAAAATTCATGCAATTTGCGTCGATTACATACACACATATTTTCTCTAAGCATGGATAAGTTTGTTTAAAAATAAGCTGCAAAGATAAAAAGTTCAAGAATACTTTGTTTAAAAACAAGTTTAAAAGTGAAAAAGCTCAAGAATACAACAAACGCAGTTGCGCATTACTTATTTTACTATTGTATTGTACCTGCCTGTTACACTTATTTTTCTTCAGCAGAAAAATATATTTACAGGTAGATTTTTTTACACATATTGACTTGTTAATATTTATTACCTACTACAGCGATATTTGGGTTTACGATGATAAGATAATCCATACTAATGCGTACACACGATAAATGCGAATCAAAACTTGATATTACAAATGCGAAAGTCCGTCTGTTAAGCTTTCATGGCTAAACCACTAGAGCGATTTTGACGAAGTTTTGTACGAATATTGTTGAAGACCCAGGGTCAACATGTGCCACTTTTTAACGCGGGCGAAGCCGCGGGACAGCTAGTGTCTTATGTATCATCTTGTCTTGGTATCATAATTAAAGTTATAAATAAAAAGAAAATTTAAGGTCTATATAAATGCTTTATTTTCTTTACTTATTATCTAAGTTCACATTTATTTTAATAAGTATTATAATTTTCGAACTAGGTTATTTCGCAATAACAATCAGCTTTTTCCATTCGGAATAGGCAGTTACGTAACAAGCGTTAATTGAATATTCAAAGAGGAAGACATCGAGATCAAACAAAATGGCACATAAATAAATTTTAAAATACAAATATCATTATGAGTACGCTAAAACGACAACTATTAATACTAGAGGTAGAAAATTAGGATCGTTTGGCACTAAATTGGCGAAGAAAAAATATATAATAGAGATTCTAGGGCGAAGAGAAGTAAGTCTTTCCGCAAACAAAACCGTTTGGTAGATATGTTTTTTTTTTGTCAATTCTAACTAGAGATGGGCGCCTTCCCGGAAATTTTCCCATTTATTCCCAAAATTTTTAAAAGTTCCCGGGTATAAATGGGAATTAATTATTTTTTTCCCTTTTCTTCCCCTTGCATTTCATTTTTTCCCTCTTGAATTTCTTCCCGCTGCCCATCTCTAATTCTAACCACAAAAATATTACTATATAGCTCGTCGCAATACCCCCTAGTTTCGGGCGCACTTTCAACGTTTCCAAACCCAGTAAAATAGTGCCAAGCGATTCTAAACCTCAACCATTATAACACGAATACTTATAAAAGACACGTCGTTGAAACATAAGTTACATCAATTATAACAAATTAAAGCTTTTTCATGGAAGAGACTAATAATATCACAAATAGCGTGTCTCACGCAAAAACAGGAGTAAATCACCAAGGACGCCACTTGGGGTCTTCGTCGGCCGGTGGTCCCGCGCGCTCTTTTTGCTCGCCATAAAAAGCCTCCAATTGTCGCCTCGCCTCCTCCTGTTTTTTGTACTCTTGGTACTCAATCAATTTCCTTTTCTTTTTAGGCGGCAAGTTGCTGTAATCCATCGGCAATTCGCATTGTTCCGGAAGATTGGGCGTCGCTTCATTTTTGTTCACCAAAGGAGTCGTATCTAATTGATTCGCGACGTATGCGCTCAGTTTGGGTGATGGCGCCGTTTCGGAAGACTTCGCCGGTGACCTATATTTCCTAAGATCTAAAGTGTCGTTGCTAGGAACGTTTACTGGTGAATACCGATTTGCTTCGGTTCTGTACATTTCTTGTCTGTAATATTTAGCTTCAGGTTCGTCACTTCCTGAATTATCTGCGTAGAGATCGTTACCTCGTTTATCCATGATATGCTGTCTTATCTTTTGAAGAATAACATCTTTCGCTTCAGCTGGTACTCTGTTAAAGTACGCTCCATTTCGGTGTCCGTTGACTTGAAACTGTTCGGGTGTATGTGGCGCTGGAATTTTGTCAACGGTGGTGAGTAGGCCGTTCATAGGCGTGGTCGGTTTACGAGTCGCTGGCGGATTTGATCGTGGATAGCCCCATTGTTTGGCATTACTGTCGCTCGAGTAAACTGAGTCTTCCGCGTCTGACGACGACCTATCGTGATCGCTGTAGTAATGTTGCCTGTCAGAGACCACGGAAGCAGGCGACGTCTGCGGCGAAAAAGATTGTCTGTCCGGCACTTGTATAGTTAGAGGCTGTGCCGTGATGAGCCTTGACAAGTGGTTGACCAAGTTTTGGCTAACTTTCGAGTCTAAATCCGGCACGGACATGATGAACCGGCAGGCTTCCGCCGCGCATTGTCCGAAGCCGGCTTGAAATTTCTTCGCTTCTATAACTGGATCCTTAGGACTATGTAACTTGGTAAGGTGGTTAACGGTTAATTCAAGGATATCTGCCTTCTCCAACTTGCTCAGGTTGTCGTCATCGATCTGTGAACAAAACAAACAAAAAGTGAGCGTCTCGCGCAGGTGTACGCAGCCGTTCTCACGGTACGGGAGTAAACTGGCATTAATATAACTGTAACTGAGCAAGGATAGATAACTATGGTTTGTTGATGTGTACTTTAATACCAGTTGGTCGACTTCGGTTATAAACTGAAGGACGACCGGTCGAGATAAAAATAAATGGCGTGTGAAAGGATGATGGATTGAGTTTTGATGACCACTAAAAGATGATAGACTGCACTTATTCAAGAGCAATTACATAAAGACGTGGGTCTTGAGATTAAACTAATTGGTTAGAATGCCGTTGAGGTTATACGATTTTGTAATAAATTTGCCGTCTCCTGTAAGTTTACAAAGTAATGTTTGATACATAGGTACATACACATGTTAATTTACCTAAATATTAAAATAGTTACAGTTTTATTTAGGTACAGCCAATAATTTAGAACTTAATACTCGTTGATTGGTACTTTTTATAGACGAATCGACAAATTTCATTAACTACATTTTATCTGTACTTACTTAACACACTTCAAATCTACATAAAAACGAAAAAAAAAAACTATAAGTACATAAAAAATATGACCACAATTTTAGAATCACAAAACTCAATCTGTGTGATTTGTCCAAGTTTATTTCTTTTTGTTATCTACAAAAAAATAACTACCTAAGTTATTATATGCATCCTTAGTAAAGCAAAATATATGAAATATAGATAAAGTAACTTTAAATATTTGTAACACTTATTTAATGCATTATATATTATGCAGATAAATGTTTCAGTTTTAGATTCTAAAATCGACATCCTGATCTCTAGTATTTTAAATTAAAAGCTTACCTCCAAAGCTCCCACCATGAGGTCCTTGAGTTCGTCCAGGCAGCGGTTGATGCGCGCGCGACGTTTCCTCTCCAAAAGAGGTTTAGTGATCTTCTTATATTTGGCAGTTTTAGACAACGGCGCTGGATCTGACATTTTTGAATATTTTCTGCGTGACAAAGAAATAAAAAATAAATTAACATGTAATTTAATTCCAAACAGTTTTCAAAATAGAGTCTACAGCTTTTTTTTTTAATTGATGGTTAGGTTGAGTAGTGAAAAAGTATTTATGTTTCAATCTTTGTGATAACGTTTCATAATTCGTTAAATCATACAAGGATAACATTCCTGAAGAAATAATAATAACAAATTCAATTTGAACTCATATAAAATACAAAAATATTCTATTGAAAATCAAAATAAAACAAACCAAACAAAATTACTGCAGCAATTATAATTAGAAACACTAAAAGAAAAAAAAAATAACCAACCTTAACAAATTTCAATTAACAATCACAAACAGAACTTAACAAAGTTTAACGTGAGCTTGAAAGCTCAGGACGCGCGTCTACGTCCGCGCGTTGGGTAGTACTGCCTGAAAAAAGCCTTCGCCCCCTCCTCCCTGGCCCTTCGCACCCCGCGCGTGATCCATTCATACACAGAACACGTGTGGCCCACCAATCAACTTTTACAATTTTGAATTACAACTTTGGAATTTGGAATTCTATTTTTGAATTAACTATTTTGATCTAGATTAGTTTAGAATTTTGTGAATGAATAAAAATTGTATTCACAATCTAATAAGAATTTTTAATATACTCATTTAAAATAGGTTAGAAAAATTCTAACAAGTTTGTAATATCTATGGAAGGTATATTAGATATCTGCTAACACATAATCAAATTAAATCGCGTCTTTATTACCTACTTTTCTATTATTAGCAACTCGTCTAATTAAACAATAACCCCATTACTAGGCTACATATATTTTTATGTGTCAGTCAGTCAAAGTGAAAATCAATTAGGTATTGTATTTATGCAAAAACATATAAAAAAAATGTCTGTTCTGGTAAATCTAAATGTAGATAAAAATATGTGAAATATATGAATCCAAATATATATATATACTATATTTAACGACATAAGTCTTCTTTCAAACATGTCATTTACAATTTACTAGCTTATTCCCGCAGCTCCGCCTGCGTCAAAAAGTAGCTTATGTTTGACCCCGGGTCTCCAAATATATTCATACCAAATTTCATCAAAATCCGTTAAGCGGTTTGGCCGTGAAAGCGTAACAGACAGACAGACAGACAGACAGACAGACAGAAAGACAGACAGACAGACAGAAAGACAGACAGACAGACTTTCGCATTTATAATATTAGTATGGTAGTATGGATAAAGAGTATCTAGTTTTTAATGCATATACAGCACGTGGTCTAATCAAATGCCGCCAGTGCATACTTGCATTTGTTTTGCATTAACCAGTTCATTTTTAAACATGAGCTCAAAAGAAAGTATTTTATAAACGGGTCTTTTATTTGTTAAACATTGTTTTAACAGATGCACACTGTTCAAGATATTCATTTTACTATCTCAAAAAAATCTTATTACTAACCGTTAACTAAACTATTGGTTAATTGCATATAATAAAGTACTGTTCTTTATCTTTGGCGGTATGATTCAAGGCAAAAGGTTGACGTGAAAAGGGCTGTACAAAAAGTTTGGTAATAAATGGCCTGGTCCAAAGAATGGACTCAAACTAAATGGGTGTTGCGGTATACATTTTTTTTAATTCAGGTCAGGTAGTTTGGCGCGAGCCTTCAGAGATTTTAGAGTGAAGTAATTTTTTGTTAGTTTAGAAAAGTTTGTAATTGTTGAGGCGTTTGGAAAGATAAAATTCGAGTTAATTATCAGCGTAGGTTTAGGATTTTTTTCATACTGCTTAGAAGGTACTTTACTATCTACCAATTAAGCTATTCTCTACTTAGGATATTTTAAATGTGAAAGACTTTTTCTGAAATAATTGAGATTTTACAGATCAATTAAAATATGTACAATATTATATTCAACTAAATTATGTTGAATCCTTTTCTATTTACTCTTTGACGCGAAGAACGGGAAATTTTTGTTATGTTGGCTAAATAACTTCGTAATTTTTTATGGATTAAATTTTGTGTTTAATAGACGAATGATCTTTCACTTTTTAATATACAGGGTAACTTTTAAAATACCAGCCAAATTTTTACAGTGTGTATGAAATCTACCACGTTTAATTAATAATAGAGAGAAAAACGAAAAGATTTATATGAAGGTACCTATGTAGATTTACTTACCCGAACTTTTGCACACCAATGTTGTCTTATCACACTTCATTTCCTAAGTGACCACCCATAGTTTATTTTGTTTATTGCAAAGCAAGCTAAAGCCACACGAGACTAAACATCTACACGAATGCCGTGAGAATGAGTTAACAATATTAAAACATTTCCATAAATACGAATAAATGTTTTACAAATACATATTACTATATATATTCGAAGCCTTTTTCCTTGTAAACAGCTGATTTATCAATATTCCAGTTTTAGATATTACTTCGACGTATTCTATATTGGAGTAAAAAGTAAAATACCTACAAGATTAGTTGCGTCATCGTCATTAATAAAATTTGACTTTGCACTTGTGTATAACGTCATCATTTCAGCCTCGAAAGTTAACTGCTGGTCATAGCCTTCCCCCGTATCATCGAATTGATGAAAATCAAAATTTCTAATACGATTTATTCGAATTGCTGCACTTTTACTGACTACATCTAGATGTAAAACATTGTTTGTTCCCAGATCCATAAATCGCATTTGTGCAAAAAAAACTTGAAGTAATTTCTTTCTTAATTTTTTTTAGAAGTACTTTCTTTATTCCTTGAAATTTTGTGGAAACTTAAGTATGGGAGATATATTTTTTTATTTCCTCCCTTGGGTTACTATATACTGTCTATGGGCCTGTCTGACGTTAAACTATCTTTAGAAATGTTTTTATTAGCTTTATGTGACAAATATTTTGTTGTACTGTGCGCAAAGAAGTGTTATATAAATAAAATACACAGAAATACTTGCTTACCGAATCCTATAAATTCAAAAAGAGGAGTAATTAAATTAAATACCATTGATTTGTCTCTTATTCTTTTTTATATTTATGAGGCGATGAAAAATTTTCAAGTCATTGTATATAGTCGATGATTGGTGATGACTCATAATAGAGATTTCTAAGTATGAATTTTTTAAGTCTTCCGATTTGCATAATACAAATTTTCTGACGATGCATTTACGTCAGACGATAAGTCGTTGTAAAACTTGTAAACAAATTAATAAAGTTGTATTATTTTTTAGTTTACATTGGAAATTGGACCTTACTGAAATACTTTTTAAGTACTATATTGCATTGTATTGATAGTCGGTAATCTGCACTGATGTGGTATCATGCTGATGATTCATTTTCATTCAAATTAAAAAGCTATACCTTGATAAATTTATTAATTTTTGGTTTCAAGTATCTTCTTAGAGTATTTGTATATTACATTTAATTAACAACAATTTTTAGATTAAATTAAAAAACTCAAAGATCTAATTTTTAATTAATGAATTCTTAATATACCATCTGTCATCGTAAAATATTTGTACATCTGAAATTTTGAAAATTTCATGAGCACGCATGGTGTTCTCCATGGAGTAATTACAAAGAGGAGATGCCGTTTGAAATGGCGCAGTGACGTGATCATTGGCGCGTCGCCGACACTGCAGTGGGCGGAGCTTGTCATTGCTCGTGCTCTATGATTGGAGCCACGGCCGAAACCAAGCACCCCGCACGTCTGCCTTCCGCCCCGTGCAGCCTCACAACGCTTTCTTACAAACCGCTTATTACGGTATCTCCTCTTTATAATTACTCCATGGTGTTCTCTCATCAACACAATTTGACAATATAGCTAAGTTGATGATTATTTTCGAAAAATTACTATGACCGGTCGCCCGTTCTGTTCAATAATGACGTCACTCGGCGTTCCCCACATAACTCTCAGGGTTTTTGTTGGGGCGCACTATAAGTTTCCGGAATGAATATGAAAAAATACTATTAAAGGTACAAAATTAATTTTTTGTTTTTCAAAATAATCTCCCTTGGCGTCTATGCACTTTTTCATTCGATGAAACCAGTTTTGAAAACTTTTGTGCCACTCCTCTGTGGTGACCTCTGAAACGTGTTTTTCATACTCCTCGACAGCCTCTTCTGGTGATGAAAATCGTTGACCGCGTAATTGGTTCTTAATTTTTGGGAACAGAAAAAAGTCACAAGGTGCCAGGTCGGGACTGTATGCAGGATGACTCATGAGTTCTACATTTTTCGCCTTCAAAAAGTCGTTTGTCTGTCTGGCCGTGTGAGAACTAGCATTGTCGTGGTGCAGGATGACACGGCGTTTACGGTTATTTTTACGGAGTTCGTCAATAACTTCCGGCAAACAAATGGTCGTGTACCAGTCACTATTCACTGTACGACGATTCTCTAAAGCAACAGTAGCCACGTGTCCAGCTTTATTAAAAAAAGAAGCAATCATCCGCTTAGATGCACTTTTCACGCGCGCCACTTTGGTTGGTTTCGGCTCATCTTGAAAGACCCATACGCTCGATTGCTGCTTTGTTTTGGAATCGTAGCAATAAATCCATGTTTCGTCACCTGTTACTATGTCCCACACCAAATTTGACGCACCTTCGTTGAATCTGGTAAGCATGGCACTGCACCAAGTGACGCGGTCTGTTTTTTGAGCCTCGGTCAAGTTGTGTGGGATCCACCGCGAGCACAGCTTTCTCACACCCAAATGTTTGTGTAGGATTAATTGTATTTGACTCATGCCTATTTCTAAGGATGCGCGAATTTCATGGTAGGTCACATGCCTGTCTGTTTCAATCAAACGGCGCACAGCATTGATGTTTTTGTTGGTCACAGCGGTGGACGGCCGACCATCGCGAGATTCGTCACTGAGATTGATACGACCACGCTTGAATTCTGCAAACCAGCTATAAACAGTTGTCTTGCATGGTGCTTCATTGCCAAAAGCTGTTTCAAGCCGAGCGATGCTCTGTTGAGCTGTCAAATTACACTTAAAATCGTAGAAAATCATACTACGAAAATTTTCCCGAGTTAAATCCATGTTGATGCAGACACACAATTTTTTAAATGGCGCCACAAGGTAAAAACAAAAGACAGTCAGATGAAACAAACTGCATTCTACAGCCAAAGAGTTCTATTTTCAAATGTTGCAATAAATTTTTAAATATTGTTTATGTAAGTGGCCAGTTCCGGAAACTTACAGTGCGCCCTATGTATTAGCAGTCGGTGAGAAATGTAAACTAACTAATTGGCAACTAAGACTTAGTAAAAGGGACTTACCTCCGGCCTTAGCGGTAATCATATCTAAGAAATGAGGCGTTAAGTTGGATAAAACCGTAATCATGTGATGTTTTTAATTACATAATAAACACATATTTTAAAAATATTTTTTGTTATAATGTCAACACGATGTATCGGCTCGGTAGATATTTAAAATTAGTTTGCAAACTCATAAAAATTATAAGTGTTCTGTATGTGGAAGAATTGGTAATTAAGAGAGGTAGAAAATAGTGACAATAGGTACGTGTTGTGCTTGTAAACTAATCTTTTAAAGGTTCCTCTCCAACTAGTGAAGGTTAGCAATTAGCTTGTATCTCTATACAAGCTAATCGCTAATCCTTTTCGATTTTCGCTCTACGAAACAGCTCAGAATTTTTTAAATATGTGACTTACGCAAAATGGGCGAATCGGATAATTTTCGTTCGATAACGAAGGATTTTTGTTCGATATCCAACGATTTTCATCTGACATATTTGTCATACAAAAATAGAGCTCTAGCTGCGCTTGCTATCATGGTCCACTCCCGAATGTTCTGTAGCCATGAGTTTTTTCTTCCTTCCACTTTTCTCTTTCTAGCATCTTTATTCCGTTATAATGAGTTGCAAACTGATGTTCTTTTCCAAGGAAACCACAACTACTTACTTCCTTTTCAATATTTTTAAGCCTCTTGTTTTCAGACAGTGATAGATTATATTCATATTGCTGTTGGTATTTTTTAAGGAATAAACTTTCAATTACCTATGGCTTAAAAACTTAATTGCGTAGGATTGGAAAGCTTCTAGAATAAGCTAACCCAAGGATAAACGGTTGGTAGCTAAACCAATACGACACTTGGCTACTGAAGTCTAAATATAGCAGGATAATGAAATAATAAGGCAGCTCACACATGTTCGGATCTCGGGTGATGACTCGCGTGTGAAATGCCGCTCGTGTGTTTCCCACGCGTGCCGTGGTCCAAAACAAACGCCCACGCCCACGCGTGGGCTGTCTTTTCAAGCTAATTGTAATTAATATGAATGTCTTTGTAACTTTTCGTTTATATTTTAAACTCGTGTCAAACAAGTTGAGAAAATATACAAAGTTTAAAGGGTTTGTCCGAGTTAGCAACTAAGTTCTTTTGTAAGTTATATACGAGTACCAACTTAGCTTAGTTTTGATGTAACTGCCTCTTTTGCTATAAAACGAGAAAAGCGATTTTATTATATTATGAGATTCAGACTTATTAATAAAAGTCGTCATTTATTTTTCAGATATTGCCAAGATTAACCTTGGGTCGCTGAGTCATTGATTAAGGAGTTAGTAATTTTAAACATAAAAAAATAGTGTAAGATTAGAAAGAAACTATATAATAATAAGAAAATTTACTCAATACAACTATATTACTTATCACACTTAACGTTTCGACCCCTTTACAGCGTTCGTGTTCGCAGGTAACCTCACCTATTTATTTCACACTCAACATTTCAAACCCTTTACAGCGTTCGTGTTCGCAGGTAACCTCGCCTATTTATTTCATACTCAACATTTCAAACCCTTTACAGCGTTCGTGTTCGCAGGTAACCTCACCTATTTATTTCACACTCAACATTTCAAACCCTTTACAGCGTTCGTGTTCGCAGGTAACCTCACCTATTTATTTCACACTCAACGTTTCAAACCCTTTACAGCGTTCGTGTTCGCAGGTAACCTCACCTATTTATTTCACCCTCAACGTTTCAAACCCTTTACAGCGTTCATGTTCGCAGGTTGCCTCACCTATTCTTTGTCTAACTATCCCGCAAAATAGTTATCATCATTAAGCCTACTTAATGATGATAACCACAGAGTGATATTAATATCTGTGAGTAGGGCCTATTTGGAAAAAATAAAAATTGCCTAAACCTTATTTTTTCTATTACTTCAGTGGAAGTGAACAGAAGGTACTAATTACCAAAGACATATAAAGTTATAAAATTTATTATTATTGCATCAGAAAAGTTGTCTGGTAATTTATTAGTGGAATTCAAAATATACTTTCAGAGTCATTATCAGGTAATATAAATTGCGTAGTTTATTTCACAAGTGTTAAAATTGTCCTTTCAAAAAGCTGGTGCAAATTATTTTTGTTAGAGATATATGGATTTATTTATAGATCTCTATTCGTATTTAAGTATGATTAATTGAAGCTGAACTGAACATACAAAAACCTATCTAAATTAGAAAAAAAAACAAATTGTACACGTCGCGCCTTGCGGTAGTGTATCAAGAAAACTGGCATCATTGCTATATTAAATGGTAAGTATTTAGGCTAATCTTCTGTATGATTCATTACATACACATAATACCTACTTACACATAATCGGTGAGTCGAAGGATTTTCATTATATCATTCTTGTTCGTGGTTTAGTTTTGATATTAATATTAAAATTAGTACGATTGGCCTCTGAGGCCGAATATCCCAACAAGTTTATTTCAGTAATAAGAAGTAAAGTTACTAAAGAAGCCAATGATTTGGTTCTTGTTAGCAATACTATTGTCGTTTGCCATACGATCCATTCGTCAATCATTACCGTTGTATTGTATGACTGTATTGTACGACTTTCATTGTCATAACGCTTGTTTTTGAAGAATAATGAAGATTTCTTCGCTTCATTGATTTTTTAAACATTTTTTTTTTATCAGAACTATCTATCAAAGTGCATAGGTACAGTTCCCATATGATGATTAACAAGTTCCTACTAAGGTATTTTTATAGCTAAGTAGTTATTGAACCTTACCGTGCTTATAGATCTTGAACTAGCTTACTTCTAATTTGTGGATGTCATAAAAGGTCAAGAAGTTTCTATTCTATTCTACTCTACTCTACTCTATCATACTCTACTCTACTCTACTTTACTTTACTCTACTCTACTCTATTCTAAAGTGACTTAGTCCAAAGATTCTCTTATCTTAACATGACTAACTAAAAAAGACAAACCAAAAAGTTGCAATATAAATTAGAAGTAGAGAATCGAAAGTGGAAAGTATGTAAAAGAGCTGGACAAAATGTTTCACGAGTGCGATAAATTTTTCAGGATACTTCATAATTTTACTTTTGGCAACATACCAAATCAAAACATTAGAAAATCACCTTAGGTTTTCTTTAAGAGCTAGATTACAGGCATTTATTAAAATTGATAATATATCGTGACACTAATTAATACAAATGAACTGTTAATGTTTGCTATCGCTCCATCTCGTATTCGTAATTCCAAAGGTATCTTTCAAAATTCGCCTCGCCGGAAGGCTGGCCGTGGGAACGAGAACTGAACTCTTTTCTCAATAAAATCTCGAATAACTGCAATACCAATAAAGTCTTCGTAACTTTTTTGTGGATACACTTTTTTAGCCTCGCGAATTTAAAATAAAAAATCTTATTGGAACTTATCGGCAGTCAGCAGTCATAACTCTTTACGCGCTACCAACTTTATCGGACTGTGTTTCACCTTATTACTTTTAAACACGAAATGAGACATTGAATTTTATTTTGGTAAAGACTCGTTCGCGGTATTGGTTATTTTTTCTTGTTTAATTATTTTATCTTTTTTCTTGACAGATTTTCATCTAAGTATATAGAATCAGACTTCCTAATTTACTAATTGAATATTCAATGTCTGTATAATTTCTGAGATTATCTAAAACATTCATTGGTACTCTTAGAATAGTAAATTTTCATATTTAATGTTTGAACTTTGAAATATTGTAACATTATTTAATCGTCATTTATTTAAAACAATTTTATAAATAGAGATTACATTTCTTTTATTAGGATAATTACTAATTGATTATTTAATTAGAAAAATAATTATAACGTGTTTTTAATGTGGTCGAATGGATAATTTAGTTAAAACAAGGTCGGAACAACCTTAATCAACTAAAACAATACCAACACAAAAAGGGAGGTTAACCAAAAAAAGAAGCCTTAAGCCTTAACCGGTTCACCGCAAAGCACCGTTGAACTATAACCTACTAATTTAATGTATTATAATACCACAAGGATTGAAATGGGCGTTTCGGGGTCGTAATTATAGTATATACTGCTTCTTTGGTAGAAAGCTTATTATAACTCTGTGAGTATCAGAGAATAAGAGGAAACAGACTAGACGTCAAATTCATCTTCATAATTGAATCCTTTCTATGTAGTGTACGTTTTACGTAAGAATTTCGCTAGTGTTTTCGTCTAGGGAAGATTTTCCTTGACAAAAGTTCCACTGATTACCATGGGAATTCTTACGTGAAACTGTATTTAGGTTTAATGGCACCATTATCATCATTATCAAGCTTTCTAGAACCCACTGCTGGCCATAAACTTACCTTTGACTACTTTAAACTTCAACCATCATGATCTTATAAACATAATCCCAGTTAAATTAAATTATTTTCATACGGGTTTTTTAAGCTATAAAAACTGTATTAAAATTGTTTTATTAATTGTATTACAATCGCTAAAACATTAGGATAATTTCGGTTGTATCCTAAGCTGTTCAATGTCAAAGTCCAGGGTTTGCTAAAACGTCACTTCTTATCAATTTCTTTATTCATATTTTCTACATTCACACGAGGATGAATAAGGACGAAACTGTACAAGAATCGTGAATGTACGCTCGCGTTTTCTCAGATCATTGTCCAAACGAAGAGATTAGGTGGTCTATTCTCAAGCCGGAGACTATGCTGTCTAATCTATGTGAGATAATTGGTTGGGCTATCGTTTATCAAAAGTAATTAAGGATTAATTAGAAACCATCCTTAAAAGTCATAATTAGATGAGCTCTGGAACATCTCACAGTGATAAATCTTGTTTAAATCTAGTTTTACAAGCACGAACCTTCGTATATTAACGAATGAATTGGATCCCGTTTGAAATGTAACCCGGCGAAGTGAAGGAGTTATCTGGTAGTGTTGAGAAGTGTGTAACATTTGTGCTAGGTATGTCGGCTGTGTAATACGGTAGGCGGTGGGGGGCGGGCATGCAAATGGCAGAACTATACTTGGCCACGAAGCGAGCCGGCCCCGACCGTGGGAAAACTATCGCCTGTGGCGAGTCGTACACAGAGACGAACTCAGCTGGTGTTGAAAATCTTTTTTTAGATTAGGAAGCTGTTATATTTCTACATAAGAAAACTTAAGGTCGCCAAAAGAGCTATGGAGAGGGCAATGATCGGTGTTTCTCTACGAGATCTAATCAGAAATGAGGAGATGCACAAGAGAACAAAAGTCACCGACATAGTCGACCAGCGTATTAGTTCTTTGAAGTGACTATGGGCGGGGCACGAAGCGCGGAGAACTAATGGGGCCGAAAATGTTCTCTAATGCAAGCGCAGCGCTAGATATCCACCAACCAGATGGTTAGATGATCTGAACAAGATCGCAGGCAAACTCTGGACGCAGGCCGCTTCAAACCGGTCATATTGGAAATAATTTTGTCTTTTCATTTTTGTAATTTGTATTTAATTTAACGCGGAGTTATACTTATATTGGAGTCTATGAGTCTGCAGTCGCTCGCTCTTTTTCAAAGGTGCCAGCTGAAAATCAGCAGTTGCTTTAGATAAAGTAACATTTATGCTGAGCTGTAGCCTTTTTGTGCTGCTGTGGCCTACAAATGCATATAAGCTTGTCATGTATCTGTGTGTGTGTGTGTGTGTGTCTATCGTGTTGATTAAATGTTATAATTATATGTATATGTGTGTTACAGATGAACAAATAAACGTCTTAACTACTTAACTTAAATAATTAATTAATTAACTTTGAAATTATATATATTATATGGTATCAATCATATGGATCTAGTGTTGTCTGAAATAAATGAATTTTGATTTGATTTTTGATTTTGGAAGGCACGATAAGCCATTGGTCCCGGCTGCCGTGTGGTCCTTAAAGGAGCCACGTAAGAGGCCGAAGGCGATACTCTGACACCAAGGAGTACAGGGTCGATTGATCATATTACCCACTCAATATGAATTAATCAGGCTATTATGAAAGCTTAGGTACATATGACGATGACAAAGTAAAAACCGAGCATAAATCGATCGATCAGCAAGTACCGCTGAAGACATTAAGATGAACAAGAAAAAGAGCCGCATGTGTGTGGAGAGTATAGTGTATGAAATACGTTATTGTTTCAATCATAGATCTAGTGAAAAATTTAGATCTGTGGTCCCAACTGATCGAAATCGACGTAAGAACTGGTGCAAAAAATTCCCGAGTCCGTCCCAGTACGCTCGTGCAGCAACCACGGGCGCGTGACGGGCGTCCGCGGCGCGCGCCGCAATCACGACCGTTCTGACGCGGCTCCTTGACGCAACTCCGAGACGTAACGTTCACACCGTCTTTTGTTTCTTTTTCACTTGCCTCGCCTGCCAGTGTCTTCGTAGAGTATGTACTTGAACATCTATGTTATGAATAAGTATAATTATAGATTTTCTCAAATTTGATATTAGAACTGACAGACAGCTCGACTATAGTATATATTCTGTATTTGTAGGTCGACTGTATTGTACCGTTTACACTCAGCCTCTGCTACTGCTCAATGCTCAAGTACTCATGCAACTGCTTATGCTGCAATCGGATATTTTTGTATGATAAAAATGGTAGTGACAGCGGGAGTGACGTTCTTCTTCTTCCCTGCTCATTTCTCTGTCCTCTTCTGCTGAATGTAACCCAGGGTATTAGATTTTTTGACACGTTTTGTAGTATATTTTTAATTTGCTTATTTCACAGTGTTCTTAGATAATTATTGTAAAATATATGCTTTCATTTAATTTTCAGATGTTTCTTTAGGGTTTTTTTACTTCATGAATAACATAAACTCCTGACATGACCTGCTATGGCTTACATGTAAGTCTTTAAACAGATTCCGGACTCTCGTAGGCCGAAGCAAGGAAAATATGTCAGGTCGGGCTACTGCTCGGAGGTTGCCTGCCAGTGCGGTGTCTCTCCCCAAACCATGACGCATCTCCTGTCTTGTGCTGCGCGACCAGCCACCTGCACGCTCAGGGATCTCTACGAAGCCACCGACAATGCCTTGTCGGTGGCGGAGTTTTGGTCCTCTGAAGTTTGATAACAGCCAGAGTCGACTCGCAAAGAAGAAGAAGACATAAACTTACTTAATCTTAAGTTTTAGTTTCTATATTTTTAAGTTTATCTTAATGTGAAAAATAACTATTATCTAAAATTGTCAAAAGACTTATTTATTATTTACTAGCTATTTCCCGCAGCTGCACCTGTGCAGCCTATATTACTCAGGGTGAATGTAGCTTTCCAATGGTGAAAGAATTTTTGAAATCGGCACAGTAGTTTTTGAGTTTATTCATTACAAACATACACACAAAAATACAAATCATTCCTCTTTAAATTATTAGTGTAGATTAGTGTAGATGTAGATTACATAATTGTGAAGTAGCGGCTAAAAAAATTAGGCGTCTCTATTACCTACTTTTAAATGCTTAATAGTTTTCAATTGAACATAAATACAGTTGATATTGCATTGTCAAAACCAACAAAAGTGTTTCGAAATTCGTCAAATAAGGAAGTTGAGCATGATTCTTAAGAAAAAGTAAAGTAAATGCATGACTGAGCGCATTTGACTCACCATTGCAAGACCACACTTCTCTCCAGTTCTTTGCAGATCTTCAAAAAACTCATTGCTGTTGAGAATTACATCAGTTTTTGTACAATCAATTAAGTCTGCATTGTAAAGGTCAGTGCCGTCACGATTTTAGTAATTTTTTTTCTTCACAATATGGTCGCGTGCTCCACATTAAAATATATTAAAATATTGTTTAAGTATGTAAAGTCTGTATCATCATCTATACGTTTTTCTGCTTCCAAAGAAAAAGGGTGTTACAACCTCTAATATGTATGTCATAAGTATAGACAGAATAAAAATCATTTGATATCGAACAAAAATCCTACGTTATCGAATGAAAATCATTCGACTTGCCAATTTTGCGGGAGTCACACTTTTCAAAAATAGCACTCCTGAAGCCTAAGCTAAGTACGCAACTGTGAAACACGATTGGATGAAAAAAAGTCTCTTACCCCTTAATCAACGATTTACCTACTATAATCATGAAGGTTGACTGATAGAGAATGCTTTAGCATCAAGTCCACCCATTGTCCCAGTTTAGGTAGTTAAGTTTTAAATAAATAAATAAAAAACAATATCCCTAAATCGGACACCACTCGACCAACCAAAGTAACGTTGTCAGTAACAGTAAGTGATCCCACGTTTTTCGTTCTCGGTCCATTACGTTACGCAACCAGTCAGGTTTAGCAACTGTAACGACCACAGTATAATTGCTTGGAGTAATTGACACGTGTTTAAAAACAATCGCCGGCGAAACTAGAGATAACAATCTTCATTTACGACGTGCTTTATATGAATCAATTAATATTCTTTAAGTGGTATTAATATTGGAATAAAGTACACCTTTAAAAAAAAAAAGTTTTTTTTTCCCAAATCCATGCGACACAACACAACTTATTTATTTTGTTTTATGTAACTCGTTTAGCATATCCTATTGAAAAATATAAATGTAAATAATTTTTGAATGTCTGCCGTACCTATACGAGACCAGCCATTCAGCCAAAGTGTGCTCCGCGGGCCTCGGAGGCCTCGCGTTTCACTTTCTTTTTTAATAAAAATGGTTGAGTTTTAAAATGGTGTTTCAAAAGTCATTCCGTGCAGTAAACGCATATCTTATTTGTTCTAGAGTAGATCACATTACTAAGCACCTAATATTCCTTCTCATTATAACAACCAATTTAGACTTTCAAAACCCAACAATGACAATAATTTTATTTAACGAAAATAAAAACCGAGATATTAATTTTTGGATGTTAACATTATTATTGTTTAAAGAGAGCTGGAAAACTTTGGGCCGCTTTATGTTTGGAGGATAGTCAGAACGTGGCGATTTTTATCAACCGTATTCTATCTATCTTCTATTTTAGTTTTGCAGAGCTCGGTATCGCGAAGCGTCTTTCTTTCTTCTTCTTCTTTGCATGCCAATGTCAAAGCTTGTTCAGGTGAGGCAACAGTTCCTACCAGTGTTGTGTCTCTCCATAGACCATCACACATGGTATTTTTCTCTCTCAACCCGGAAAGCTACCTAAACACATCTGTCAGTGGCCAAGTCATTCATGGTACATGTGTTTGGGCACCTAGCACACGACAGCAGATGTCCATAGTTTGAGGGAAGAAACCGACTCGCACTGGCTTAGTGTGCCGTCAGTAATTCCCCACTTGCTTAGGTTGTCTCTGCATCTACCAACATGGGTTCGCAACCTATTGAGAGACTTCCAAACTGGCCAAGGTCTTTACTGGTGGGTCCTATCCTTACAGTACAAGCTTTGTACCGTCAGGATAGGCCACACAGTTTTTTCGAACATATTATGCGGTCACTTGCGTTGCCTGAATAATGTTGGGCAAAATGTAAGAAAAGCGCACAGGGAAATAGCTCAAACCTAATGGATCAACAGTGTGAGGAGAGTTGAAGGGGGCAGCATATACAGGGCGGTTCATATTTTGAAAGATCGCATAGCATTTATAGACATGACATAGTGTGACTAAAATATTGTAATTAAATAAGACTAATTCCTATCTTTAAAAAAATACTTTTGATTAAATAATATAATACGTATTGATAACAAAGGAACAAATGAATTTTTAGCTAAAATGGCCTAAATAAACATTTGTTATTTTTTATAAATGAATAGATTAAAAACGATAACTAGTACCTGAAGTTAACGTTATCAGTAAGCCGTCATTGTTAAAGGAATTGACCGAGCCGGCTGTTTTAATTGTCCTTTTCAGGGTACCGTACACAAAGGGTAAAACGGGACCCACGTGACACCTGTTTATTTATTTATTTTACTTTATTACATAATTGTAAATGGCGGACTTAAAGCCTGAGGCCTGCACGTGTTTTTCTACCAACTAGTTTAAAAAAGAAGAGACTAGATGGTCCATTCTTAAAAAGAGGCTATTAACAATTTTTTGACCAGAGATCACGCAGATAAATATACAACAGAGCTTTTTAATTTGGCACAGGGTGGCAGAATTCTCGTCTGATATAGTTTAAGTTTTTTAGATATCGACCTGATGAAGAGGAAATAGATGGGTACACATTCATAACACAATTAACCCTCCAAATCATAAAAAATTACGAACGTTTGACAATTCCAAGTTAACTAAAATATGATTCATCTCGTTCTTTCGCGTCAAATTTAGGTTAGACAGAAAGAGACTAAACATAGTTTAGTAAATGTAGTCTTAACGAAAGTTCGTTATTTTTTTTGTAAGTTGGTTAGAAATAAACTTACTAGGAAGTAAGACACAAAAGTTATGAAAAAAGTTGTAACAGTATAACAGTTTAGTTTTATGATTGTAGACAATTCATTGAAGTTTCAACGAAACGGTCGATAAAATTAGTCAATAGAATGCAATCGGCAAATATTTTACTGTTCTCTTGTATCACAAAATATTGAAGGGTTCCGTCTTAAAACACATACTATTTTACCTGTAGTTTATTTCTTTGTTATATTATTTGTTAACACTCGCGGATTACTTCGTTTTCTTTTAGTTTGTAATTGATTTTTTTAATTTAAGATTTTCTGTTCAACAATTTTTTGTTCATATTTAGTAACTTGCTCTAATTTGTTTTTTAAATTTTAAAATATAATCTAAATTTATTTTTAAAACTGAAAAAAAATTGTCAATGTGAAATGATGAACTTATCAGTCAGTTATTAATAAGGGACTCTCAGACAATTGCTGGAAAACTAACGTCATAAAATAGTAGATGTACCTAACTAATGTAAATCAAAAGTGAAGGATAAAAGATTATACTTAATATGAAATAATATGTTTTAATACTTTATTTCATGTTTTACCTAACATTAAAAACCATTCGCCACTTCAATAGGAACCCTAAATTGTTTTTCAATTTGCTAACTCAGGAAGTAACTTGATTTACCTTACGCTATACATCGTATCAAAATTATTAATTGGTCATTGTTATTCTCTCTAAAGGTTCGTGGTGTTTATGCAATAACAATAAGCAAATTGTAGGAAAGTTGGATATTGCCTCCAAAAGCTGCAGTTTGGAAGGTTACGTAAAACTAGAAGCAGATTGGATGCCTGATAAAAAGGTATCGGCGACTTTTACTTTTTGCTACTTTTTTGTTTGAAACGTTGCGCGGTGTGCTAGACTGTTTTAGTTCAATAACCTTTTCGTTTTTTTTTAGATGTATGTTCAGATTGTATGTAAGTTATAAGAGGTCGATAGCACATACGATGGCACTTTTGCCGAGCGGCAACTGCGACGACTATGACGCAGATGTGGTAATATCCAACCGGATGCGACCGAACCGTAGTAGTAGTGATAGTTATCGGGCTCATCGCTGTTGTATGGAGTGTCCAGGGTGTGTCGAAAACCTGGCGGTGTGCAAGTGTCGGTCTAGTTAAATAGGTATGTTCAGCAGTCGCTCCTGTGACGTTATTTCTACGATAACTGCCTCCGTGGTCCAGTGGTTAAGGGGTTCGCCTTTGACCTGGGGGTGGTGGGTTCGATTCCTTCCGGAGGCATACTTTGTTTAGTTGTTTCTAGTGCGGTTAAGATTTTGCAGGCTTGAATCACCTGATTGTCTAATAATAAAGATGATTCCGTGCTTCGGAAGGCACGTTAAGTCGTTGGTCCCGGCTGCTATTTGGTAGTCGTTAAAGGAACCTCATCAGAGGCCGAGAGGCGGTTCCGAACAACTGTGACACCAGGGTGTACATAGTCGATAGACAATGTAACCTACACGAAATGATGATGATTTCTACGATCATCTCCTGGGCTTCATAGCTTAATTTGAGGATGTAACTGGGAAACGCTCAGACGAAGAAAAGTTGTTTGTAAGTAAAAAAAGAAAATATTGTAAAATTTGCATCAATATTTGCAGGGAAATGTTATTTTGACAATTAAACATGAAACCTAACTATAAACCATCCAGTGCTACTTTCAATTCCGCTTTGCTCCGTTGTAAAGTCATCATCAAATAACAACTTTCCATCATAGAATCTTATGTCCGTTTGAATAACCGCCATAAATTTAAGAGCTAGACTCTTGTTGGTAGAGTTTCTTCAATTTCGTGTTATTAGGTCTACATTTATTGATACGATGCTTTTTATTATTAGTTACTGCTATTTTCTGTGTATTTGCCTTCTCGTTCAGAAAAGTTAACATTTTTCTTCAGTCTTAAAAGTGTATGCAAAAATAATTTCGCAATTTTCAAAATTTGTAATTCCAAAGTTATAAGCGGCCATAAATTCTTCAGCTTTAACAAAGAAGCTATTCATTTTTCCATCGAATAAAACCACGACTGTTTTTCCATCAAACAAAAACCGAGCGTGACAAGCCAAAGTATTAGCTCCTTTCACAGAATCGGGTATCGTGTCATTTCACTGGTTCCCACGCGGCCTCACGCAACATCAGCCCAATTAGAACCGAGAAACCAGAATTGAACTAATTTCGGAAGACTCGAGGTATCGGGTGCGCATGCGCCGGCCACGCCTAATCGCTACTACATCGCAATTGTTTTAGTTCACACGCTTATAGTGTTTGGAGTTTCGATACGGGAAATCGTCGATAGTTAGGTGTAACTATAGATTGATTGTTAGCATGCTAAAGTGTTGTTTTCGAAGTCCCGTTTAAGTATAATAGATGATGATTACGACGATAACACTGTGATGCAGTGTTGCGTTCCTGCTGGTGAGTAGGGTCGCCAGGCTCCAGAGGGATCGCTGTGCTGATAGCGGACAGGTCGGCAACGCGGTCGTGACATCTCCGGTGTTGCTGGCGTTCATAGGCTACGGTAACCACTTACCATCAGGTGGGCTGTACGCCTGTTTGCCTACTTAGTTGTATAAAAAAAAAACGCTACACTGTATGCCTATCTCCCCGCGCCATTCAATTTATACTTGTAGCTAAGAGTCATTACAGATCAGATAAGATGTATAGATTTGTGACCAGTCGGCTTATCTACTATACGCTTTTACACCAAGACCGTTCATAATATGAGCTCAAACACGCTACATCTACTCTAAGTTTCTGAGGAGTTGAGTATCCTGCATTCTTCCACTTACTGCAGCAACAGTCTAGATATGCTATTCCTTAGAAATACTATCGAAGTTAATACATACCAAATTTAATAGCAATGGAACCTCTTAAAGTAGATGAAATTCTGTGGACTAGTATCAAACGACCTGAAGTACTATTTTTGAAAAGTGTGACTCACGTAAAATAGGTGAGTCGAATAATTTTTGTTCGACATAGAACGATTTTCAATCGAAATATCCACACTAATATTATAAATGCGAAAGTCTGTTTGTCTGTCTGTTACGCTTTCACGGTCAAACCGGATTTTGATGAAATTTGGTATGAATATAGTTGAAGACCCGGGGTCAAACATAGGCTACTTTTTAACACAGACGGAGTTGCGCTAAAAACCTCTAGTATGTCATACATTTCAAATAGGACTCCTGATTATCTTCAAATTGATAAACATATCTCCATACACTTTAGCTAACAACCATCTCTTTCAATATAGTTTATCCGTTTAGTCGCTACTATGCTGCATACAGACACACAGATATAGATACGTCTTTATAACAAGTCTTTTTTTGGGGTTGAAAATTAGCTCGTTGAACTCTTTTGTTGGATACTTTCCTTGCAAATATTAACGAATTTTTACTGTGTTTTAAGTTAGTTTAAAGTAGGTATTCTTCATCGGAGCGTGTCTCCCAGTTGCCAATTCAGCTTTGTGCTAAGTTATGCTATGCTAGTACGTTTGAACACTACAGTTAGACCTACCTACATGCAATACTGATATGTACGGTACTTATGATTTAGTAATAAACTAGCTTCGGTTGATGAACCCTGATGAGCATATTGCACACTCTCCGCGGCATGGCCCGACGAACCACAACCAACCGGGGCAGCATCAGTATTTGTAACAACTTCTACTTCGACCGAGTTCAACCGAAGCTAGTTTATTACTAAATCATAAGTACCGTACATATCAAATACAAAGAGCATCGAAAAAAGAAAATCGTTCCTTACTCAATGACCTACATGTTCTAAATAAGTTATGATATAATTTTTCTAGAAAAGTTTCAATTTTTCGATATTCTTTTCAAATTTGTGATTTACCGTTTGTGATGTATACAAGTATTTATTTTCATGGTTGTCTGGTTGTTATACTGTTCAATTTAAACAAGAATTTACGGCTAACAGACAGCGTGAGAATCATTTAGCTAACCGCAGACAGATCTCTTGAATATTTCATGAATTATTCTAATTATCATAGGTATGTATTGTGATTGTGAGACAATACGCAAGTCAAAATTATCATTTTCCACTCTTACTTTATATCAAGCAATTAAGCGTTGACGGCGAGTCCATTAAATTAATTATGACAGTATCTGATTTTTCAAATCGCAATTTGCTATGATCAACTGATTCTTAGTTAAGTAACAAATCAATGTTATAAATGGAATAGGACATAATTAACATAAAACAAGTATGTAGAGATTAATATATTTTATATTTTTTTCAAATCTATTAACTAATCAGTATAATGTACTATGTAACATTACAAAATGGCCTTAAAAGCCCCCTAAGATAAATGTTGGTTATCACAGTAAAATCTTAAACATTAACTATACTATGGTACTTTTAAAACTTTAGTAAATGCTTTACCGACGCGGAAGACGTTGAAGTTAGGAATATAAAGAAATAACGTTTTAATTTAAAACAAAAACCTTAATTTATTTAAATAGTTATAAAAACAAACTTCAACAAGCAAAGCGAGTATAAAACTGCAACGTTTTCAACACACATCGGTTTAGGAACATAATAGAAACAAAACAAATAACATTAATGTTTATCACACATGCTGTACAGTCCAGAAGGTCCGAGGTTTTCGGAGTCACCACGGCCGCCACATCGACTGGGCGGAGTCGGTTTCAGAGGCGGGGCTGTGCGGCGGCGAAGGCGGCGCGTACGCACGCTTCGCGAGCATCGCTTCAGCGTCCATGGGCATCTCCATAGGCCTCTTGCAGCCTCGCTCTGGTAACATTGTCCTTTGCAGTGGTATCGGCTGCTGAGGTATCGGTTGCTGAGGCTGCGCGAGAGCTTGAGGCTGGATCGGCGTGGGCCGCGCCACACCATTCGGCGTGATCGGCTGCGGCTGTACCACTTGAGGATTCTCCAGTCTTCTGATACAACTACTTAAATGCTGTAATAGTCTAGCTCCAGCCTGAGGGTCTACAGGACCCTGTCTCTGCATCGCGTTGGCTGCCAACGTAGCGTTCGCTATGAACTGTGACACTTCCGTAGCACACTGAGTAAATCCGGCGCGGAATCGCTCCGCATACGACATTTCAGGTTTCAGCACTAACTGGCCTCTTCTCTTGAGACTGTGAAGATGTCGAACGGTAAGTTCCAAAATGTCAGCCTTTTCTAACTTGGAGACATTTTCACCTTCAGCTTGGAGGGCGGTGACCATCAGATCTTTGAGTTCGTCCAGACATCTGTTGATACGTGCTCTTCTCTTCCGTTCTAACATTGGTTTCATGACTTTTCTGTATTGGTATGTTCGGGAGACTGGTTCCTCGTCAGGCTGCGCATGCGCCGGTGGGTGGAAGGCGCCGTGCGAGGGCGACATGGTTCGGGCGGGTAAGATCATTTGTAAAATTGTGACACTGTGTTGCGCGCGCGGCGGTCTGCGAGCGAATGGATCGCGCGCCGCCCGCCGCGTTGCTTTTATGCGCCCTACACCGATTGTGGCAAAACGCCCGTGATAAAAATAGGGGTGCCTATCGTAAGATTATTATTTACGATAAAAATAAAAAGTCTTAGTTCATACCAATTTTTTATTAATTTATATCTGTTATAATTTCAATTTCTCTATTAATTTTCGTTTTTTAGTATTTCAAACATGAAAGACATTAAATATGTAAATAAAGGCTTTAAAATAAATAAAAGATAAATAGTATAGGTTAGTACCTATACTACTTATTATAAAAAGTGTATCATGCATGCAACTAACTAATGCACAACTATATTTAAATCGCAATTATCAAAACATGTAAGTATTTATTCTTAAATTAAATATGTATTACAAATATTTTTCGCTTTTATTATTATAAAAAAATTAACTTGTTTTTAATTTTATTGATTTTACAACTTACATTTTAAAAACTATTTTTAGTATTACTATTAAAGTACTCTTACGATAAGCCAGCTGTTCACTGGTAGCTAATGGCAACTAGCATGTTTAATACTTATTTAAATAAAGGCTTTAATATAAATAAAGATAAATAGTACAGGTACTATAAGTGCATGTTTAATTATTCAATTCTTCACGGTGAATTTTCAGATATAAAGAAAAAAAAAGCATCTACGCTGTAATATATATTTTCAATATGATACACTTTCTATAACAATGCACAACTATATTTAAATTGCAATTATCAAAACATAAGTATTTATTCTTTAATTAAATATGTATTACAATGTTTTTTTTTTTAATTTTACTGATTTTACGTCTTACATTTTAAAAATGCTTTAAATTATATTTTTTATTATTATTATTAAGGTACTCTTACTATAAGCCAAGACAGACCAGCTGTTCACTGGCAGCTGATGGCACCTAGCACGTTCCCACGCGCTCCCTATGCACCAAGATGTTCCCCAAAGCATTCCCCTACATGAGGACAATGACGTCATGCAGACGACTCGTGGCGACTTATTAAATCACTGTCGTAATGTTGATCAAAGACAACAATGGTAAAAAGATTTCTTTTTAAACTGAAGATTTATAAAATTTTAACTATGCTATTTTTTCGGGAAGTCGTGGCGCTAGGTTAGAAATTGCGAAGGCTATTTGATAAATTCATTTTTAAAACCGTAATAAAATAATAATACGGGTTAATTATTTAGTGATTTAAAATGTTTAATAATGTTAAAATTTTTAAAATAAGATTAAAACTGGAAATATAATATTTTCTTTTAAAATTTTGCTGTTAATACGGTACTCATGTAGAAAAAAAAGCTAGATTTTATCGGAACTGTTACTACACTAATTTACAATGAGTTTAACAACAGGCCGTTAGACTTGTTTCCTTCGCTATAATTTTCTAATTTTGATAGAGGCCTTCAAAGTTGAAATCCGTCGAGATCACAACGATATACAATTTATTATATTTGCTTGACAAAAAATAGAGAGAAAAGATAAGATAGTCTCTTATTTTGTTTTAGTAAAAAAATAATATTATTTTTTTGAACTAATCACCTTGAGGCAGCCCTAACACTGCGGCGGGTCTGCGGCGGGCGACACGTCGCGTGTTATCGCAGTCACAGTCACACAGACAGACGGACTGACGAATAGAAATCGCTGCGACATAATACTAGGTACGTTTATCAATTATAATGTCCTACTTAGAAAATTGCACGGCGATTTTACTGCACTTTTACAATGAAGTGGAATTTGCATAAGAGTATTTTTTTGTATTATTTTTTTCGTCTAAAAATGCAGACAAATTTTCTTATCATTTCTTTGGTTGTATTCTAGATTGATACTGACGACTTGATAATTTTTTTAACAAATAGTATTAGATCTCAAATAAATAGTTACTACTAAACTTACTACGTAGAGATTTATCAGTGTTTCATCTCCCTAATGCCACATAGGGTTTATTATTTTGTCGTGGAATATTAACTAAAAACTTATTAAATTAATCGATAATGCCCACTAAGTCACATGTATTAGTACTAACATGTCGTTTATTATAAGTAACTAACAAAAACGTCGCAATAAAACGTTACTCTACATATTTCAATATAAAACTCATTGTGTCATAAAACGTACTGAAGATAAAACAGAAACGACCCAACGATTACCCCAATGTAATTAGTCAGTCATCCTAATTAGCCAGTCAAAAACAATAACATCGGCTATCACCTTGCAAAGGTGTGAGTTAGTTCCCAGCACCGCTAGTCGACTCGATACCGAACCATTGTGCGGTCGAACCGCGCCGTGACGCTACTTACTCCAATTCTGTCTCGCACCATCTCACACTAAAACGTCTCAAGTGCCTTAGCTTGTCTTCACGCGACGCGCGAAGAACCATAATACGCTAACCACTTCGCACTTACTGCCTTTCAGCGCACGCCTACAAAAATTGTACAAAGCAAAAAGATAGTAAGTGACGCGTTGTTCTGTACGGAATGGTACGTTCTTCGATGCAAGACACGGTCGTGGGAAAGCCCGTGCGCAGCGCGTTCCCACACACTCGCGCGGCACAAGCCAACCGATAAATTATCATAATTCCATTGTGAGTGAGACGGTACTAAGAAATTTTATACTTCATCAATCGCCGCGTTGAATACATTAGCGCGTGGGTCGCTTTGTCGATTCGATGACGACCGGGAGCGACACACCCGCCTTGTTTTTTAATCACATATCTTTTCAAGTAGGACGACGTTAGTATAAACTCTTTGGTTTTCGGGGCTGCGGTGTGAAGAACAAACAAATGTCTCTACCAATCACATCATGGAGGCCATCTCAAGACATCATTGAGTATAGTTATTTTGCAGCAGGAAAGTACATACAATATCAATAACAAGAGTAATCTTATTATTTAGAATCAAAAATCCTAAATGAAAGTTAGTAACAATGTTCCTAAAACTATTTTAGTATATGGTATTTTATTCACCTCATATAGGGATTATCTATTATTTAACAAGACAATATAATACCTACATTTTATGCAAATAAATGATTTGATTGATTGATTGATTGAATGATGAAACTTATCAACTCTTTATTTAAATAATTTTCCTGGAAAAACGATTAAAAATATTTTAAGGAAAACAATTAAGTTTTTTAAATTAAGTATTGTATTGTATTTTGACCTGGCCAGGTAAAGGCGGACAAAGAAATAAAAGAAAAAATAATTGAAATTTACTTTTAAAATTGTGATAACAATGAAAAAGCAGATAATCGATTACCTAATATACAATATAGCCCAGTTTCAGAGAACGAGTTCTGGCAGGTGCACGTCGTTGAATCCATATCCCTGCGCAAGCTTCTCACAGGATCTGGGTGTAGGTATATACCAGTGATCCTTAAAAGAAAAGACATACCCGTAAAATAATTAAAAAAGTATTCATACTCAGGTGTCTGAAAGATGTTTTCTTTCGCCGACAATAACCGACAAAAAATCGTTTTTTAGGGTTCCGTACCCAAATGGGAGCCCACTCTTACTAAAAACTTTCATTTAATTTTCACAGATGGTGTATTTCTGTTGCTGCTATAACAACAAATACTAAAAAGTAGAATACAATAAATATTAAAGAAGGGCTCGTAAACAATAAACGTGATATTTTTTTTTGCTCGTTTTTGCTCAATGTTGATAACGGCAACAGGTAGACGCTTGAAATATACACAAAATAATTACTTATATATTTAAAAAATAAAAAATATAAATTAAAATAATACTAATATTCAGAATAATACTATTAATCATGTTTATAGTGTGGCGACACCATCGCACAGTAAATAACTACAACTCCTACGCAACAGATGGCGCTAAAGAGAAAGAACAGGAATTCCCATACAAGAAGCCTAATTAGAATGGAGGACTGAAACGCGATATCAGAGTTTCTGAGAATTGGAGCATATATACAACCAAAATAGATAATGGTACAAAACCATTCGTGCACAAGTCCGACTCGCACTTGACCGGTTTTATTAACGATCTATCTAAAAAAGATCTATATATCGCACAATGGTTCGCGTCGTATCGGATCGTCACGGACACGTCTCGTATGGTCTTTTTTCTGTTTCATGAACTCATCTGAACGATATAGGTGAGAAAAAAACTTTAAACGAGCGAAGTAGTTAAAAGAGGTAGAAGGACTACGAAAAAGTTAGACAAATAAGTCTAAGAGATTTTGATATAGATTGGGAGGCAACAACAGCTTAGAATATAGAACTTGAAAAATAAAAGAAAGAAAAGAAAAAAGTAGGTAAATCGCTAGCTACGGAACACACACTTTTTTATTCAATAGAAATTCGTTTTCTAGAATTAATTCATTTTTAAAGAAACTTTTATTCATATAGAGGTTTACGCTTTCGTCGCTAAATAGCTATTTTAAAAAAATACATAAATGCGAGGCGACGCTATGATTCAAAATATTCATAGAAGTTCGGAAAAGTTTCAAGCAATTCAAATATTTGTCGAATTTTAGGTGTAATGAACCCGTCGCGGTTGCGTTATTGACATGTACTAATCTATAAAAAATCAACATCGTACCTTGTAATATTTACTCAGAACACTTGATATGAAAAATATTATCGTGAAATAAAGTTTAAAATAAACAGGTGTGTTCGATCTGACATTTTCAAGTAACGAATAACTTCTGAAGGTAAAGCTACTGAGATTATTGAATTTTTCGTACAATAGGTCATTATTTTTCAATTTTATTGATACGCTTAAGCCGCCGATATCGTTTTTAATTAAATTTTGCACGAGCAAAGAAAACACGAATTTAATAAAACTTTAATGTCTGTCTGGGTATGAGAAAATGGCAATTTTAATATTGAGATTGGTATTGTATATGTTAACGGAAATGTATGTAATCCGTCATTGTATACAATTCCTAGGAAATGTATGTAATTCCTAAAATCGCTCGGAAATGTGTGATATAATATAAATTAGACACATTTCCTAGGAAATCTATACGTTTCCTAAATAGCGATCGGAAATGTAAGACAAGGCTGAAATTATAATGATGACGATTGCGAAAGAAGCGACTTAGTTTCAAAAGACGACTTTGTGACAGAAAGTAGGTTAGGTTATGGTTTTACAGTGACCATAACAGTTAGCGAGCGAGCGAAGCGAGCGAGCGACAAACCTTGTGACAGAAACGCTTGAGTTTCAAAAGACGACGTGTGAACGATATTGGAATTCTATCTATAAATCTAAATAAACTAGATTTATTACCCAGGATATGTAGACTAAATATGAAGACTTAACAACGTGTTTTATTACAGAAAGCATTCTTTTTATACTTTTCCTTATACGATATTGGAATTATATACAATTCATAGGAAATGTATACATTATCTAGGATATGTATGTATTAAATAATTTTTAAAACAATATTTTATACATTGCCTAAATTGCTTCGGAATTGAATACATTTCCTAGGAGATGTATACAATTCCTAGATTTTATACATTTCCGGTAACATATATAATAGGTAAGGTAATAATACAATTATAATTAAATTTTAATATTAAAATGGTAAAACCATATTTCTTATTAATATTATGCTGAAATTATTTTTTATGCGTGTAGACACTTACTTTAAATCCATATATGGAATTTAATTAAATTATAATTTTGTATCAATTATTTAGGCTATGATTTTATTTAAATGGATTCGTTATGTTATCGCCATTAATAAGCCTTTAATATTTTTCAAGCAACTGCCCCTGTTAGTAAAAGTAAATGGAAAACACTAAAATTAATGATTTTAATGTTTGAGTACTTTGACACATTTTCTGGCTTCAAATTCAATTAGGTCCAATACTTTACACTAGATTTGTTATAGGTTTCGGAGTTATAAAAATCTTACAAACCTTTTAAGAAAAAATGTTTTTTTATTGTTATTATATCAAATATTAATATGTTTTATTATTCAATATTACAAATGTAAAAGTCTGTCTGTCTGTCTGTTACGCTTGCACGGCCAAAGCGCTGAACGGATTTTGATGAATTTGGTATGAATATAGCTGAAGACCCGGGGTCAAACATACATAGGCTACTTTTTTACGCAGGCGGAGCTGCGGGAAACAGCTAGTATTAAATAAGGCGTGATTATTTTTTCTAAATAATAATAAATAATCACAAAATACATTGAGTAGAAAATGTAGAGCCTCTACAACATTTTTGCTACATACAATTTTGATTATTTGTAACAATTTGACATCCTAATATAATATAAATTTTATTTTCAATTTGACATAACTAGAATGATGTTATAAATCTATTAAATGACTGAATTGTTGTACGCCATAATTTAATGGCAAAACATAGCGTTCCCTATTATCTGTAACAACTGTATGTTCATGTATACCTATGTTTACACAAATAAATTATTTGATTTGATTTGCAAATTACACATTTGGAAGGTTTCCATATATTGGATATATTATCAGTTCTTCTCCTTATCCCACGTTTTTCTGTAGGGTCTGCAAAGTATGTAAGCTCACTAGCTGTATCGCTAGCCATTTCCTTCTCACATTTGCTCTAACACATTTCAACCATCTCGTTTTTGGTATTTTCCTATTCTATAGCTCCTACAAGATATCTACAGGCGACATCGTAATAAATTAATAAAATAAGAAAGAGATTTTCTGGCTATTTTCTCTAGATAAAGTAATTTTCGGGGATCGTTTAGGTTTATAAATTATAATACATTAATGATATTTATTATTATTATTAATTTATTAACATTTTTCATAGATTGTGTGAAATATCTTCATATCTATCCAGCGCGGGCTGCTTACCGATATTAAACAACTTGGTAAGTTGTTTAATATGTGTGTATTATGTATGTATTTCTTATAGTTGCCGGTGGCATCGCGGCGAATTGTTTCGAGGCCAAGCTGTAAAATATAAAGACATGAATGTAGTAAGAACAGCGGAAAAGTAGCACAACTTACCAAGTTGTTTAATATTGGTTTCCACCGGCAGGCTCTCCACGGCACGCCCCGCCCGCGGCGACGGAGTTGTGCAAACATACTAATGTTTACACTGCATGTGATTGTCTGTACTTAATGTTGACATTGTCGCACTCGTATGTACTTTGGATTTTCGCGCATGTGCAAAAATGGTATCGCGTTGGAGGCGTTGGAGCGAATTAAGGAGACGGTATCGCGTATGAGCGAGCGCAAATAATGTTGATTATGATAAAACTTTGTGTACTCCTATGTACATAAGGAGCCAAGTAGCATCCAATAGTAATTATAAGAAAACTAAAACTTGTAAAATGACATTTCTGGTAAATAATGTTGTGATTTTAATTATCTGTTTAATTGTGTCAGATAGACGCCAAAGGAAATAAAACTTACAACTAGAACAGTAGCCGATTATTCGCCATAAGCAATTTAGAAAATACGAAATGCATTATAGTGCATTAAGTACACAATTTGTATTTTTTAAAGTGCAATGAAGATTAAATAAATAAATTGAAAAATATTTTATTTTTTAAATCACGCTTCTTTTAATCCCAGTAGGAACTATATTTTAAGAATAACTTTTCTTTTTATCTAAAATCAATTATAGCGATGAAAAATTGTACAGATTGATATGCAAGCATCCGTCTTTCATGATAAAGTTCCCATGTAATACAAAACTTATTGCGCGCTCAATCCAATGGTTTTGATGCTATCAACTTAAAATCTAGATACCAAATGTTTTCGAATATGTAAAAATTTATCTTACTACATTGAAACAAAAGATAATCCAAATTTCCTACCTTTCCGTAGTCGAAGTCAAGAAAATTGCTAGTTAGCTATTGTTACTAGGAATTTTCTCAAAATTTATGGCCTTTAGTAGGAATTAAAGTTGAAGATGATGGTCATGACTCTGGGGTCATGAATAATCATGACCCCAGAGTATAAACTAGGGAAGACGATGTGACAGTTAAATACCTGTATGGCCAGGATAAGGACTTTCGCACATTTCGAAAAAAATAGCAGACTTGTACCTATACTGATATTTTATCTCGAAGGTACGAGAATCTGATGGACATTTTGTTTACTACTGAGTAAAGACCTGATGATAAATAGCGGTATCAGGTAAAATACAGTAGGTATTTACGTTTTTTCTTCATAAAATGTCTTCACTTTCAGTAGTTATTTTTATATAAATATCGAGAGACGATAGTAGGAGACCTACACGATGTTGCTCCTGGTCATCATTTAGTCACTTAACGAAGACGTGTGAAATCGTAGGAAAAAAACCGGTTTTTAAAGGATGTACACGAACTGGTGTCAAATTCACCTCTCACTGTTGTTGCCTGTTCGAAATCAGTAGCGATATTTTTTGCAATATTTATATCTTTAAATTGGAATATTTGTTTTTTAAGTAGGAATCCTAGTACTCTTTAGCTAACCAGTCCCTAGGTATAATAAAAGCGTATTTAATAAATATTAAAAAAAAACAATAAAAGAAAATTGGTACGTAACCTAAATGAAAATAAAACATGGAAATAAAAATATTTATTCATTAACTTACATCTAATTATTATCTACGAGTTACGAGTAGGTATACCATTAAAAAACAACGATATTCACACTACTTAACTAACTTAACCTAGCATATCTTCTAGTAGATTTATCATTAACAAAATATATTATATGGAACTTACATACGAAATAGAGAAATGTATTGTATGTTACATTACATTTCTCTACTCGTAGCGTTTGATGCATTCAATTGAGTGTCATACAATGATCGAGAGCTATTACGTATCTCATAAAAAGTATCTTGAACTCAATCCCCATTTGTTTTGTAAGAACTTTGACCCTACATAGTCTCGGTGCAAGCATTATCATATTACGCACATTTTGCATTTAAGACACGTGCCTTTTAGCACATTTGCTTACGTGTATTAAAAAGGCATGTGATTTTAGTTATATATCTTGAACATTTCAGCTTGTGAATAGACATCTTCACGTGGATTTAGTAAAAACGTTCCGTGATATGTAGATACTTATCTACAACAGCTATACCATTAATTTATGTATTAAAACTTTATTGTACTACAAGTAAATATACTTATACATTGGGATAAAAGTATTTTCTACCTGTCAACCATTTGGAGAAACAGAAATTTTTTGCGAAGCAAAAAGTATACTGACATAAACATAAGATAAAAAAAAACCATTGGTAGACGATGTACTTATACCAGTTGAGCTACAAATACATATATTTGTTTCTCAGTTATACAACCGACACTAGTGTAAATGATCGATTGACAATGTAAATGATGTGAAAGTAATATGAGTATTTGGATTAGGGGTAACGTTAATTCACCATGGTACAACTAATTGGATCAAAGGAAGAGTTACCTTCCCGTGATACAACGGGAAGTGGAAAGGCACTGGTTTAGTTGCTGATCCTAATATTATTTATTTCATAAGTAATACATGTTGTCGATAAACACTCAAGATTCAGGACAATTTGAAAAAGGCCATGTAGTGTCTTCCTGTTACCTTTATATATTGTGGATGTCTAAAATTCCCTCATTCTTCTTCATAGCGAATCGATTGTTAATATTTCTAATCGTTTAATACTGCAAACTCATTAAAACGTATCCTAATCCAAAACCTAACTAATCATGAATGTAAGATTATTTTCATATTTTATTATCCTAAATGTTATAAGTAAATGCAAGTGTTTTTTCTCCGGTTTGAATGTTAGTTTGTTTCGTCTTCAGGTTTTATCCAAAGAATCAATCTTCATAAAATTTCACATATACATAGTAAATAGTACTGAGGATACAGGCATAGCCCGGACACTCCATACAACAGCGGCGAGCCCTACATTATTATACTACTATGACTCGGTCGCGTACGCACGCGCGTCGGTTAATTAACGTATCTGCGTCATAGTTGCGCGCGGCCGACGTGTCATCCTTGATTATTTTGCTCTTGATTTTACCCTAATTCTGCGCTGTGAGGTACGGTATCTGTTTCGGGCGGGGAGGGGGGAGTTGTTCCTTCTGTACGTTAGTACTATTAATGATTCTGTGATGCACGGTACTTTTCAATCCGGCACAAAGGACCGTTCTTACATACGTACTCGTGCAAAGCCGCATTCAGAACTGTCCCGCTGTAATTTTAAAATCTCTCTGAAGCCAAAAATGTTTAGTCCGTCCAACAAAAAGAAGCAGCTTTCAGAAGCTATTAAAAATATAATAAAAGAATAAACATGTTATTGTAACTTGTTGTAAAAAAGGGCTACGAAGATGTTGACTACTTTATAGGAGCCTTTAGGGGACCGATGAAATACATGACAAAGGTCTCGGAACAAAACCTACCTTAATTGAGCCTCACAGGCATGACAGTAAAGTAGAAGTACAGATCGTAAAATATTATTAAATTGTTACAGGTAGGGTATTGTTTTTTAGTTACTTCTTTAACTTGCCGCCTATAAATTGTATAGAAAACTGACAGGGTGGTATATTTGTATATGTAATTTCTTTTGCGATTTTGGTATGAAAAGATCCTTTTCTGCTTACAATAGAAAAGAAAAACGCAGTAAAATATTCTCAAATAAAAAATTCTCAAACTTATTTTTAGGGTACGGCAACCAAAGGGTAAAACGGGACTCTATTACTGAGACTTCGCTATCCTCCTGGCTGGTCGTCTGTCACCAAGCTGTATCTCATAAACCGTAATAGTTACACAGTAAAAATTTTCACAGATGATGTATTTCTGATAGATATTGGTGACGGCAATACGTAGATGCTCGAAATATTTACATAATATTTAGTTATATATTCACTTTGAAAATAATAAACATAATTGGGGCTCCCATACAACAAACGTGATTTTTACATTTTATAGATATTGGTACGGAACTCTACGTGCGCAAGTCCGACTCGCAATTGACTAGTTTTATTTTAACTTTATAATGCTTTAAATATTAATACAAAAGGAAGACTCATGAGTTAAAAGCATTGTCTGTGAAATAGAAAACCTTCAAGGATTATTTTATTTTAAATAACAGATGAATAACCCTCGATTTGTGTTTTCTTTATTTATTAAGATTTTACTAAAACATTGCCTTGTTTAGCATACACGCAGAATGAACGAGAAAATATGGCAAACACTGTCAAAAAATTATTAGACCTTATGTAGAGCTAATCTTTTAAATTCACAAACTCTATATTAGTCTAAATACACAGGCTACTTATTCAATAAGTTATTTTAGTTCATTTTTCAATGTATTAAGCCTAGTGTATCAAGCGTGTACGTAGTACGATTTTTTGTAATCCGTTAATCTGAACATAAAGAAGTCATTTGCAATTCCTGCAAATTCACATATAGACCATAACATGCATAGATGTGCCAATTACACTTTGCTGTTAAGAAAAACAGAATTGCTAACGATCCCTATCGAAGACTTTGCGCTTAAAATCCACGGTTTTATTACTTTATTGGACAAATCACCCTTGGGCAGGGCAGCACTAACATTTAAATCAGTCCTAATGGAGGTCATTTCCATAAGTAATGTTGAGATGTTACTACATATTGGCAAAGTAAAGTTTAGAAGTGGCATGGACGTTATAAAATCTAGGCCGGAAAAATATCCTGATAGTTGAGAGAGAATGCTTTTAGCATTAAGTCTGCTAATTGTATTCAGTATTTTTACTTGTAATACAGTAAAGTTTTAATAAATAAATATTTCGTACCTTTTAATAAAAAATAGAATAAACTTTTTGCAAACTAAAATAGTACCTGCATATTACTACTATTGTAAAGCTTGTAAATTTAATTTGTATCACTGTGCTTTAGAGTTTTTATAATTTTGATACCAAATATTTTGTATATTTAACTGTGTTTATATTAGTTGTCATGCTGTGTGTGCACGGTTTTGGGTTTCAGTCTAGCTTAAAGTGTTAAGTTACTAACATCGTTGAATTGTTTTTAATGTAACCTGTTGTAAATATCTATCTTAAATTAATAAATCATCCTGATTTTTTCATGGCAGAAATAGCCTTGCTCCCTATAATATTAAATGATAAAACGGTTCAGAATTAAGTTCTATTGAACTTATTCATTTCACAAAAAAATTATAAACGATTTCCTAATGATTACTTATTATCTGTTTTCATGATTACATACACTTTAAACTTAAACTATTTTAATAAAGTTTTGTATCGCGTTTACAACTTATTTTGAATGCTGCATTATGTTTGAAACGTTTGGTGCAAAATACAAACTGCATTAATAGTACATTATTGCAAAGGCAGCGAAATAGGCAATTGCCATTTCGGCCGAGGCATGTATAGTGCTTTTCTTAAAAAAATGCAAGGAAATAAAAAAGGGCCTTTTACATAATAAATTTAATTTATTTTACAGTTTGTGCCGAAAGGTAAACGCATCTGTGGCTATATAGCCACGAGAACGCAATGTGTACGATAGATAAAAGAGTTCTAAATTTAAACAGCACACCGTTTCATACAACATTGCCGGCGCGCTCTTCGTTCCAAATTCAAAGAACGCGCCGGGAAGTGATTTTGATTTTTCAGATACAGCCATGAGAACGCAATGTGTACGATAGATGAAAAAGTTCTAAATTCAAACAACACACCGTTTCATACAACATTGCCGGCGCGCTCTTCGTTCCAAATTCAAAGAACGCGCCGGGAAGTGAATTTGATTTTTAGTCTACGTAAATATGTTACTTCGCGTGTTCTTTATTCAAAAGTAATGACAATATTTCCGCGCATGTTTAAGAAAAATAGTTTAAAGTTAATATGAAACAATTTCATATCATATATCGCATTTTACCTGTTTCTTTTAGCAATTGCCACTTCGTAAAGTTCTTAGCTCTACAAAGCTTTATATTCCAACCAATTGAGTTATCACCATAATGCGATTTAAATTGGCCTCTACGCAGTTTGACACCTGTGTACGGTATGTGGGAATAGCCATATTGAACATAAGAAATGCTCTAATCATCTGTAGGTGACTTATTGCATTCATGCAAAAACTTGGCGTTACTAATGTCACCCTGTACACAAATTGAGTTTCTGTATTGCCTATAAAATATGCTCACCTTTTTATATTATTTAGATCATCTGAGATGATATTAAGTCGATTGAGAATATGTATCTATGTTTAAAAAAATAAATGCAAATATGATTCCGAAGTCAACACAGCCCTTAAATATCTACATCTACATCTACACAAATATTATAAAGAGGAAAGATTTGTATTTTTGTGTGTATGTTTGTAATGAATATACTCAAAAACTACTGTGCCGATTTCAAAAATTATTTCACCATTGGAAAGCCACTTTCACCCTGAGTAACATAGGCTATATACCGCAGGCGGAGCTGCGGGAAACAGCTAGTTTTAAATAAGTGAATACTTACTGGAGTCAACTAAGTCTATTTTAGAATTTCCCTTGTGATCGATCAGCTTACATCTCTATGTATATGGTGTTTTACCTTAGATCCGGAGGTCATAGGTTCGATTCCCACGGGAAGCATACTTTGTTTAGTTGTTTCCAGTTTGGTTTGAATCACCTGATTGTCTGATAATAAAAATGATTCCGTGCTTCGGAAGGCACGTTGGTCCCGGCTGTCATTTGGTGGTCGTTATAGGAACTGGGTGTACAGGGTCGATTGACCACGTTATCCACTCGATATGAATGAATTAATCCCTATGGTTATTTATTATTACGATTAATTTTAAAATTTACTCTATAATTAATTGCCATAAATTAAAACATGGATAATGGACTTGTAAAACTTTTACTACATCTTACAAGTAAACTGCATGTTTTAATATAGTTTTGACATTTATTAGCTTGTATATATACATTTATAAATAAATAATAATTAATAAATAAGTGCGTGGTTATTATTTTATTGTTATTGCTATACTCATAAAAACATATTTTTGATTATTTTTAAAGAAAAAATAGTCCCTCTGCGTTGGCTATGTTGTAGGCACTGTTTTTAATTAAAATTTATCAGAAATTGATGAGATATAGCCAAAAAATATTGATATAAGGCCGGACAATTTTTTTTTTTTGTTGAAATGTTAATAATGTGATTGATTCTTCATAACAATAAGTTTTGTCTCTATGTGCCCGCCCACTGATACTTTAAAGCCTGTCTTTGACCTATCCCTTTTTGCCTACTTAATTGTATGATCCCTAATTCTTGGGTAAAGTTCTATAACTTTTATATTACTTACATATACTCATCACGGGGGAGCGAAACTGTTAGGAACATCTTATGTCAGATCAAAATACTTAATTCATATCGAGCGGGTTACTCGAAGTACGGAATCAACAATATTATATTAACAAGTTGCCTGATGATTTAAAAACTAGTATTACTAACAAAATATAAACTTAAAAAAATACTTTCTTGACAACATTGATTTTGCTCTTTAATAAGTAGGGCTTCATTCCTCGATTTCAAACGAATTTTGGAAATAATAAAATCTTGGAATCTTTGAAAAAAAATCAGGTGAGTCAAGCCTGCAATATCCTAACCAAATTGAAAACAACTAAACAATACTCACATGGGAATAGAACCCGCGACCTCCGAGTCTAGCAAATGGCATAACCACTCGATTACGGAAGTAGTTAATCAAATCGAAGTATATATAAAACTCTGTTTTAAAACTACCACAACGTCATCGGATATTGATCAACATATTAAGTAAAGCGATTAATCGTTGTATAATTATATTGATATCGATTATAACGGCCTCATATCCGATACTTCAGTTATACCGCTACTTTACAGCATGATCGTAACCATCGAGTTCCTACTGAATCGAGAAAATGATCCAAGAAAATTATCTACAGGATGTATTTTATATTCCAGCTTAAACTTAACAAAAGCTTGATCATACCACTTAAATACTTCGAGGTCATGGGTCTAAATGAGGGAAATGATAATTTGTTCAAGTTTTTTCCATTCTGCCATAGAGTATTGCAGTTTTAAAGCTCTGCATATTGATATTTACTGATGAATCGGAACACTTTAGATAGTAATAGATACTTAGCACATATACGTATGCACATTATTGACACAATTTGTTCCAGATACTATTAAACAATACTCAAATGAAACAATCATCATAAACATCCCAGATTTTAAGAGTCCCGCGCCCTCAATCAATCAATCATTTATTTATTTGTTAAACATAGGTACATAATAAAATGTTTTACTCTTTCTTTTTATTTTATAAAGGAGTAACAATCATGCACTCTTCCTCTTTTTATTATAACACACTAGCATAACCGATAGACGTCTATATAACTATAATTTTTTTCTTTCATAAAAACCTTCTTCTGAGAATAAAACATAACAAAAAAGAATTAGCGAAATTATTGCATCCTTTCTAGTGTGATGCGATAATATAGATTTCATCTGAATCACATAAATGGATTAAACGTGAATTTATGATAAAGACAGGAGCTCACTTCACTAAATAAAGAAACAAAATTATGACGTAATTTAGTGACTAAAATCAACCGCTGTCAGACATACGTCCAAATGATTTTCTTATAATGTCTTTAATATCAAGATCATGTGCTAATTAACGATGCAGCTACCAATTCGCTGATGGTATCACTTCCATTCATCACCAAACGAAAGCTCAACATTGTTTGTAGGCGACAATCAATCAAACTTTAATTAATTTCTGAATCAAAGTAATTAACTGCACTAGTTACATCATCTACTTTGTGTGGTCAACCGTTAAAGAGTATTGAAAACTAAATGATGCTAATTAGGCATTTCTCAAGACATTTTTTGTACAAAATGTTGTGATGTAAGTTGAAATGGTTTTTCATTGTTTTGAGAAAAATCTTTTTTGTTGTGTTTTTAAGCAATGATATGGGTTACTTGGTTCTTCAAATTTTTAATATGATTTTTTCTTCGTATATTATAGTGCCAACTCCTGCAATAAGTTTAATTTTTTTTTATTACAATTTATCAAACACTTCAAAATAATGTTTATTTTATTTTGTGCAACTTTTATTTCATACTTTGTATACCCTACCCTATATCACAATTTAATTTCAAAATCTATCTACCTATTTGCCTAATTAAAAAAGTCATTTATTTGTAAATCAAACATTTATATTTTTATCTGGTCCTCTCCATTCATATTATAATCCTTTAAAATAAACACAGCCTGTAAATGCAATTAACAAATAAATTGTTCACGTACAGGCATTCGATGATGGAACAATCGATATAATTACCGAAAAATCATCGAATGGTCTTAACGAGTGACTCGCCGTCATTAAGAGAGTAAATTGCACCTGTCCTGAATTACGTACTGTAATTTTGCAAGTAACGTGATATCTGTGTTTTAAAAAAACCGGCCAAAAGCGAGTCAGACTGGCGCACGAAGGGTTCCGTATCTATCTATAAAAATTTCAAAAAATCACATTTATTGTATGGGAGCCCATTTCAATATTTATTTTCTTCTGTTTTTAAGTATTTGTTAGCCTGGTGACAGACGGACAGCGAAGTCTTAGTGATACGGTCCCGTTTTACGTACCCAAAGACATGGAACCCTAAAAGTACAATTCATATTGCTGCTCAATCTGATGGGTATTACAGACAAGTTTATTCATGTGTGGATTACAAAGTGTCTGAATGAATGAGTGTTTTACATAAGCGCATCTCGGCCAGAAAGTTTTATCCTGCCTATAATTTATGCCTATAAGCAGCAGAATTATGATTCTGCTAGCAGTTAACCGCGGCTCCGCCTGCGCCCAAAAGTAGTTTATGTTTGACTCCATGTCTTCAACTATATTCATATCAAATTTCGTCAGAAATCACCATCCCCGTTTCGTCACCGCACGACCAGACGCGGTGAGGGACTGCATCCATATGTTGTGGAAATACCAAGGGTTCGCATCATCTATACTAATAATATTATAAAGCTGAAGAGTTTGTTTGTTTGTTTGAACGCCCTAATCTCAGGAACTACTGGTTCGAATTGAAAAAATATTTTTGTGTTGGATAGATCATTTATCGAGGAAGGCTTTAGGCTATATAACATCACGTTGCGACTAATAGGAGCGAAGAAACAGTCGAAAATGTAGAAAAAACGGGGAAAATTATTTATCTTTGAGGGCTTCCGTTGCGTGCGCTGCGAAAACCGTTCGAGATACCCAAAAAATATGTATGAAAGAATGATTAATCCTCTTTAAATTATCTAAAACAATGTCCGCGACAGTATACATATACTGTCTTTTAAGATTAACTCACAATAACCGTTTTTTACAAATTATTTGTCAGAGTTGTATCAACATAATAATATTATTCTTTATCCAAATAAATATGTTATTGATTAAGAGTATTTAACTGTGAACAAATTGTCTTTGACATCACTTAATTTCAATAAACATCTTATAATAATACAATTTTAAAATAACTCTGAAACAAAATTCACACGCGCCGCGTGATGAGCGCTCGCCCATGATTCCCAAAATAACTATTCCACGCGGACGAAGTCGCGGGCACAGCTAGTCATTTATAATACGTACGGCAAAACATTGGAACTCCCTTCCAGCAGACGTATTTCCAAACTCTTACAACCTGGGTCTCTTCAAAGCTAAAGTGAATAGGCTAATAATGAGCCAGCGATCTTCATCATAGATCACATCTGCACTCAACATCAGATGGGACCGTGGTCAATCGCTGGACATTTAAACATAAAAAAAAGAATCAGTTTAGCGGTGTAGCCGTTTCAGCGCGATAGACAGGTTTTCGCATTTATAATTTTATAGTATTTTATTATTTTTTTTATTTATTTTATTTATGTATAGAATAAAAATGCAAAGGATTAAATACATAAGAGGAAAATACAGTACAAGGGAGCTGCTTATTTCTAAAGAAATTTCTTCCAGCAGGCCAAGAGAGGAAATGACAAGAAAAGGGTAAATAGCGTGTACAAAAAAGAAAGGAAAAGTGAAGACTATACCTAATTACCTAGGTACAAATGTAATGAAATCATTGAGTATAGAAGTATGGATGTGAAAGTTTGTATATGGAAGTATGGATATGGATTAAATATAAAGAGCATCGAAACCGCACACGAAAAAGTTCCTTTCTCAATGATTAAATATAATTGAAGTACTACTACTGGGCGTGCAAGAAAGACGTGTCGCGAATTTATTTTTGTGTTAACTAATGGCTTCGATTCTAATTTGAACTATTTTGCTTGTACGTTCCGCCATTATTTACAATAAACATCGTCGTGCGAGTTATTGCTAATTACTCCTGAGTGACAAGTGCAACGACAACATCAAGACGCGGTAACCCGCCCCTCACCACCTCGGATAAAAGAGTAAGGCTCTTTATTTTCTGCACTGCTTACGCAGAGTTACGCAGAGTCCTACAACACGGATATAAAATGAGTGTGCAACGTTCGCCGCCTGGATGTGGCACCAGTGAAAGACTCGGTGGCTCTCAACCAAATCTCTCAGAAACACAGTCTAGTCAGGATACAACCCCGAGCCATATCACCCATCGTGTTAAGCGAAAAGAATTTGATGATGACGCTTGGATAAAAGCAGAGCTCTCGGACGTAAAAAAACAAATGTCCGAAATAATGGCGGTACTGAAGGCCAGTAGTGTTTCTCAAGCAGAAAATATCTACAAGATCCGTGAAGACGTAACCACCATAAAGACCCAGGTAAATAACATTAGTGAAACTATAGATAATATAATCTCAGACCAAAACAATACAAAATTAAGATTAAAAAATTTAGAAACAATAACAGAAAATATAGAGAAAAAAATAGAAATACTAGAATCTGACATAAGCGAATTCACTGCTGGTACATCATCATCGCTAGACACTATTCCAGTACCTGCTATAAACTATGAAGATATAATAAATGAGGTTAATGAGCGAAATATGCGGTCCAAGAATATTGTGATTGTTGGTGTACCTGAGCCGACTACTGCAGGGACTGCGATGGAACGTCACACTCACAATAAAATAGAAGTTTCTAAAATAACAAAACCTATAAGTAATGACTGCCCTGAACCCTTAAAAATTATACGTCTTGGAAAATACAAACCTGGGCACACTCGCCCTATCAAAATCTGCTTCTCCTCTGAAGAAATAGTAAAAAACATTTTAAAAAATAAGAATAAAGCGCAGTTGGATGGCGTAAAGATTTTCTCCGATAGAACACCACTTCAGAAAAAGCAAATGCAGAAATTAAAAGAAGAATTAGAAAGACGCAGCGCCACAGGAGAGAACAATTTGACCATAAAGTTTGTCAAGGGAATCCCAAAAATCATTCATACAGCGGAAGACAAACAACAAGAAAAGGCAACACCGACAAAAAACTCATAGACTTGGCGGGCTTGGTAACTCACAAACTCGCTAAAAATTATGCTGATATAAAATGCACTAAAAAATCATTAAAATGTTTTTACATAAACTCACGTAGCCTCGTAAAACGAGGCAAATTCGATGAGTTAAAATGTATAGTCTATGAAATCCAACCACATATTATTGTGGTGACCGAAACATGGATAAAAAACGAAATTAGTAGGGTATTATTGGGGATTTCAAAACAGGTAGTTTTCATCACACCGCTCATTTCATTCGCTCAGTGTGATTAAAACTACCTATTTTGAAATCCCCAATAATACCTTTGGTTTTTCAGTTATGATCCCTCGTATAAAACACCTTACCTAAAAATAAAATAAATATAATTGCAAAGTTATAACGCTTCATTTTGTCAAGATATAGCATAGGCAACAGTCAAGTTGAATAGACTGTCTAATTATGAAATTTATAAAACAAAGAGAATCCTTAAAGTTACAATGTATTTGCCCTACTACGCTGACGAATGGGGTTAAGAGGCACGGTAACTTATTGCCGAATACTATTCGTTGCATTATATGCGGTCCATCCAATTGTGGAAAGACAAATTTAATGATAAGCCTATTGTTGCATGAAAATGGTCTACGATTTCATAATCTGTATGTGTATTCAAAATCCTTATACCAACCAAAATACTTATTTCTAGAAAAAGTATTAACTATGGTGCCTGGGGTATCGTTTTACAAATATAGTCATAATGCTGAAGTGTTGAATCCGCAGGAAGCTGCTCCAAACTCTATCATAATATTTGACGATATTGCCTCTGAAAATCAAAATAATGTACGGGACTATTTCGCTATGGGACGTCATAAAAATATTGACTCTTTTTATCTTAATCAAACTTATACCAAAATACCGAAGCAACTTGTGAGAGATAATTCCAATCTCATTGTATTATTCAAGCAAGATGATGTAAATTTAAAACACGTTTATGAAGAACACGTGGGTTCTGATATGTCATGGCACCAATTCCGTGAATTGTGTTCCATTGTATGGAAGGACCTGTATGGTTATGTTGTAATAAATAAGGATTGTCAACGAAATAAAGGATGTTACAGGATGAAATTTGATACATTTATAGTTATAGATTAGCATTCATAAGAAACTGTCATGATGATAACAGCTCAGTTTATGTGAGAATCTGAACAAGAACGGATTATAAAAATGGAAAAAAATCTAAAAGAACAAATTGTGAAATCCGCAGCGGCTGTAAAAAGAAAGGTTCGTATGATAAGAGATACAAAAAATGATAACAATATGGCTTTAGAAACGATATTCAAACCTATAGTTGATCCAATTAATCAACTTTCAAGTAAAAATAGTAAACAAAGTAGAAAATATGAAGAAGAACAAGAGATCAATTACACTAACGAAGAACCCGAAAGGAAAATAAAGAAATTAAGTGAAAATGAAGAATCATTTTTTAGTAAAGAAAATTTAAATGAATCATTTGACGAGGAAGAGCACGATGAAGAAAACTTTGATTCTCTTGAACATAATTCTAACAAAACCCTTACTGTATCACCCTCCGAACATAACATAAGTGACGAGTCTTTCAAATCACTTCGCTCATCACCGAGCTCTAAAGATCATACCTATCTTGATGATATGATGATGTCTTGGACATCCGAAGTACTAACCGATATTCCTTTTGGGATCAGACATGATCGCGGAAAAGTCTTGCTAGGCAACACACGTATCTTTGATCAAGACCTAACATGGAAAATAGGAACTCATATAATTAAAAAGTCACCAGGCTTACAAGAATTACTCTTTAAGAAAGTACCAAACTTGGATGTAATAACAGAAGAAGATTTACTACATTATAAATTGCTGCTTATTGAAACCAATGCTCATAGACGTAACTACGACCCGAAGAAACCTATTAATAGCAACAAAGGTTTCAAATACCTTAACATCATTAAACCTCTATTTAAATTTACAAGAACTCTAACTACTAGTACCGAGAGTCTTTCAGAGGGAGCAGGTATGAAACTGTTGAAAAATCTTTATAAAAATACTGATTTGGTTTATTGGAATGATCCGAATGAGTTGGTAGAACGATTAAAATTATTGTTAGGATCTCGGGCAGCTGGCAACACTGGATTAGACAACGAAATTATTGAAATTATAACAAAATTACAAGAAGCTGGGATTGTGAATGTAGAACTTAAAGAGCATTCACCAGGAAAATTAAGCAGTATTATCTCAGTTCTCAAATAAAATTGACGAGGACAGTATCGAGAATATTTTAAAGGAACTACAGGAAGCAAACATCATCGATAAAATTATATAAAGAGAATGCATTGAGTAATTTGAGCAGTCTTCTTATAATATTCGATGTTTATAGTTATTTTGCAATGAATATAGACAAATTTGGTCACCACATTCATAAGCGTTTAAGACTTTCTGAATATATTGACAGTCTTAACAATACATTAACAAAATCGGAAACAGGAGATTATAATCTAAAACAAGCAAGATTGAAGGGATTATTACATCCAGAGGAAGACAACGACGCTGTCAACAAAGCCTACTTAGATAAAGAAATTCAACATTTAAGAGCTGAACTAAAACAAATCCAAACGAATTTAAAAAATTATCTTAGTGTTTTGGAAAAAGTAGTTTCGTCTAATGTGAGTTCCAGGCACTATACAAAAATTGATACAGATTCAGCGAATTCAAAGTTAAATAAACAATGAATAAACAAAACATAGTTGACGAGCTCCATAGATCAGCGAGAAGGAATTTCCCGCGTCGTTGTACGATCATAAAAGGCATAGACGATTTATGGCAAGCTGATCTAATAGACTTACAAAAATATGCACAGTTCAATAAAGGATACAAATATGTATTAGTTGTTATAGATGCTTTATCAAAATATGTCTGGGTTGATCCCATAAAAGCAAAAACAAAAGACTGTGTTACGAATGCTATGCAGCACATCTTGACTGAATCAACCCGAAAACCTAGTAATTTGCAAACAGATTTAGGTAAGGAGTTTTACAACGAAAACTTTCAAAGATTGATGAAGAAATATAAAATAAATCATTATTCTACTTATTCTGTAAAAAAAGCATCAATAGTTGAACGAGTAATAAGAACACTAAAAGGTCATTTATACAAATTATTTAGTCTTTGCGGGCGGTATCAATGGTTAGGCAGTAATTTGAAATCCGTTGTTCAACGTTATAACATCACACCTCATAGAATAACAAAGTATAAACCAATAGACGTAAATAAGTATAATCAGACTTTGGTTAAGGCTAATATAAATAAAACTCAAAAACAACATATCACGAAATCTCTGTTTCATGTTGGTGATCATGTTCGTATTAGTAAGTATAAAGGAGATTTCAGCAAAGGTTATACCCCTAACTGGTCAACTGAAATATTTATAGTTAAAAAAGTTAACTGTACGAAACCACCAACTTATCAAATAGAAGACAGACATAAGCAACTTATTTTAGGAACATTTTACGATTACGAATTACAGAAGACTAAGTTTCCAGATCTTTATCTAATTGAAAAAGTTATAAAAAGAAAAGGAACTAAATTGTTTGTAAAATGGTTAGGACTTAGTGATTCCGAAAACAGTTGGGTTGACAAAAGTGCACTGTTGCAGTAATATAAGTCAAGTAATGGGGAGTTAAACATCAGTTTCTGCTTATTCATGAAGGAAGGAAGTGGTATTATTAACAGTTTAATTGATAAGTTACCGTTTGAACTACATTTACCTGGATATCAGTTTTGCGGTCCAGGAACAAAATTACAGAAAAGGTTATTAAGAGGTGATCGAGGTATTAACGAGTTAGACAGAGCGTGCATGTATCACGATATTGCTTATAATAACAGAGATATAAACATTCGACATAACGCTGATTTAGAACTTCTAAACATGGCAAATCAAAGGTTAAAATCCAAAAATGCTGGTAAAAGAGAAAAAATCGCCTCCTGGGTTGTAAAAAATGCTATGAAAGCTAAACTAAAAGCAGGCGCAGGAGCGCAATCATTTATGAAAGTTGTAAAAAAAATACATTCTGGTTTAAAAAAAATTAAATGTAAAGATAAAAACACTGCTATTAAATATGCGTATGCAGCTGCAAAAAAAATATTTACAAACAAACGTGGTATGCGCTTACCACGCTTTATACCCATTCCTAAGTGTGGTGGGTTTTTGCCTTTGATTCCAATCTTTGCTGGATTGTCGGCTCTCGGTTCACTAGCTGGCGGGGCAGCAGGTATAGCAAAAGCTGTAAATGATTACAAAGCCGCTAAACAGAATCTTCAAGAGTCTGAGCGTCACAACAAAACGATGGAAGCAGTTGCTCTTGGGAAAGGACTATACATCAAGCAGAACAAAAAAGGAGCAGGGTTATATCTGAAAGGTCCAAAAAACTAATGGAACGGCTACCCAAGCGACCACTTACTAATTTCGATTTATTAGAGTATGCTAACGATATACCTTATTTTCGTGGTGTGTTTATGAGAGATACTTTGCCTACGAAACCGAGAAAAATAGAGTGTGCAATACTCAACCTCGATAGTTGTAACAACCCTGGAACTCACTGGGTAGCCTACGTGAAGCTTGATAAGTATTCTGAATATTTTGATAGCTTTGGGAATCTAAAACCACCATTAGAGTTAATAAAATATTTGCAAAATACGTCAATTAAGTATAATTACATTCAACATCAGAACTTCGGTTCCACGAATTGTGGACATCATTGTTTGAATTTTTTAATAGATTTTTGGAAAAATGTATTTAAGTGAATAATAAATAAAAAAATATATCAGTACTAACATGTCTTTCACTGTATCCATAACTGGGGTGGGAGGCTCCTTAACAACAAACTATTCACCGACTCTAGAATTACGTGGAGATTATGAATGCGGTCTTTTATATTTTTCTACATTTAATTCGATTCCTAATATAGACGAGAGAAATAATAAATTCTACTATGGAAATGAAGTTATCGAGATCCCAGAAGGATCTTATGAACTTCAAGACATTCAAGATTTTTTAGAAAGTAATATTAAAAATGGTTCTTTTAAATTAACTTGTAACAACAATACACTAAAAACTAACATTTTCTGTTCCGAAGATGTTCATTTCGAAAAACGTGATTCAATTGGTAGAATTTTGGGATTCGGAAGAGAGACTGTGAAAGCTAATAAAATTACCGAATCTCGCTATCCTGTTAGCATTATATCAACTACCCTCGTGCGCATCGAATGCGATGTAGTGAGCGGATCTTTTGTGAACGGAAAAGCTAGTCATATTATTCATGAATTTGTACCCAACGTACCACCTGGTTATCGCATTATTGAAATTCCCAAGAACATAATCTATTTCCCAATCAATCAAAATTCAATTACTGATCTTAATATAAGATTGCTGGACGCTGAAAACAATCAAATCAATTTACGCGGTGAGGAGGTTCAGCTGTATTTACATTTTAGAAGAAAATGATTAATTTTAATAAAAACCCTGTTCCATCTTCTCTTCAAGTCAGTTTCAAGAAAACATCTCAGAAAAGAAGACCTCTACAGTCTTTACAGAAGAAACTTTCAAAAAATAACCAAGAATATTTGAAATTGGTAGGGTTATTAAAATGAATATTTTAAATATATCTCAACCAACAGCCTACGACAACAGCGTGGAAAGTTTCGAATTTCATTCATACAGGCCATACGTGACGAGTTTCAACAAGAATGATGAAATCCGAATACCTATTAACCAACAAGACTTGAACATATTACCATCTCTCAGCACTTTGTATATTGAGGGTAAAGCAAACTTATACAATAGTAAAACTAAAGAAATACTGTCAAGTGTTAGCTTTGTCAATAATCCTGCATTATTTCTATTTCAAGACATTCGGTATGAATTAAATGGAGTTGAAATAGATAGAATAAAAAATGCTGGTATTACTACAACCATAAAATCATATCTTTCCTTAAATGAAAATGAATCTAAATCTGCAAAAGTGTGGGGGTGGTCTCCTACTGGTACAACTAATGTTCATAACGGCTCATTCTCTGCTTCAATACCATTAAACAGAATATTGGGCTTCGCGGAAGATTATGAGAAAATCGTAATAAATTGTAAACATGAGTTAGTGTTACTAAGAAGCAACAGCAACCTTAATGCATTAAAATTAAATAGTGAAGAAATTGTTGACGATATAGTTATTAATAAAATAGTTTGGCGAGTTCCACACGTCAAAGTATCAGATCGTGAAAGAATTAATTTATTGAAACATCTAGAAAAAGATCGTGCTATAACATTAGCTTTTCGGAATTGGGATCTGTATGAGTACCCACTACTCCCCAGAACTCGCAAACATACTTGGGCAATTAAAACTACATCGCAAACTGAGAAACCGCGGTTCGTTATAATTGCGTTACAAACCAATCGTAAACATCAATCACAAATGTCAATGGCAGAATTCGATCATTGTAATGTTCGTGACATTAGAGTATTTTTGAATTCGTCGTATTACCCTTACGAAGGATTAAACATAAGTTTCTCAGAAAATAAGTTTTCTTTATTATACGAACAATATTCAAGATTTCAACAGTCTTATTATGGCCGTCGAGCAGAACCATTGATGAGCTTAAAAGAATTCAAAGATATTGCTCCATTATTTGTAATCGACTGTTCCCGTCAACAAGAGACTTTGAAGGGCTCTATAGATGTGAGAGTTGAAATAGAAACTGACCAAGAAATACCTGATCAGACAGCAGCATATTGCTTGATATTAAACGACTGTATATTTGAGTACAAGCCCTTGAGTAACATTGTTAAAAAGATATCATGAGCTCATATGTTTTTGTTGATATCCAAGGATTTAAAGATGACAATAATTACTTTATATTAAAAGAATTAGCAATAGCTACCCAAGAGTTTACTGAAGTGTTTTTAGTAAAACCTCCTTATTCATATACATATTTAACTAAAGAAGAAAAGAAACGCGTTCGATGGATTGAGCGACATAGAGGCATAACTTGGAGCGAAGGCTATATCGACTACAGAGAGTTCAAAAGGATAATTAAACACATTTTAACAGATAAAACAGTGATAATGAAGGGGCGTGAAAAGCAAAGTTGGATAAGTAATTTATGTAAAAATTGTTTTTTACTGGATATCGAAGAAGAAGGCAGCCCCAATTTCTCTATATTATATAAAACTTATTGTAAACCTGAAATTAAGTATAACTGTCTCAGTCATCAGCAAGTGTGTGCACTAAAAAATGTAATTTGTATTAAAAAATGGTATTATGATAATTGTATATTGTAATGACCAAAATTAATCTCTTAAATAAAACTTTTTAAATTAATATTTTTTTTCATTTATTGACTTAGCAAAAAAATTAATGTGTAAGAAATATTATAAGCCGTAATATTAACTAGTCTCAGTTTTTGGTGATGCTCTACTGTGATTATAATTACTCTATCTACATCATAAAAATTTAAAACAGCGACATCTACTGCGTTTATACTGAATCATTAAATGAATAAAAGTAAATATTAATTTGATCCAGTCAAATGCTAATAGATGGAGTTTTTTGATTAACATACAAAATTTGGTTTACTCTTTATTCTATATTCATAAACAAAGCTTATATTTTTACTCTTAGCCTAAAGGATAAAATTAAAAGTAAAATGATTGATTTAATATTTATTGATATAAATCACATTCTAACTATATAAGTAACTAATTATTGAATTTTCTTTATTACAAATAAGACATTGTTCTGTACAGATAAAACGTAATAATATTATAGAAACCTTAAAAAAGTAATTTACAAAATATTTATAAAACTCATATTACATACTAATTAAAACTAAAATTATCATTCGCTAATGTTTTTGCGATTTTATTAATAACATTTTCTGTGAGATCCAAAATATCGTCGACGGAGTCTTTTATGAGATACTGTGCATTTAATACCATTTTTTCCGAAACATCTCTGTTTACCAAGTCATTTTCTATGTCAAATACTTGTATTTTAATTACTTTTCTGGGTTTTCGATGCTCTTTTCTGATAACATAAGATGATGCTGACAATCCATCCATTTTTTTTCTCAACAAATCTTGTCGTTGTTCTTCCTTCTGTTTTTCAGCTGCTCTATTTCTTAACATTTCTTGGTAATACTCCTCCGCTTGTTCATAAGGGTCCTGAGCATCTTGAGAGAATAGTATCATTGTATCTTGAGAGTCAGACATGATCTGTAAAACAATGAATATTTTAATTTTTTACTAAACATTTTACATCATAATTAACAAAATTTGATTGTAATACTTACATTGCAATACCGATCAATTTTGTAAATTATAGATTTGATATGTGCAGCGTGTTAGAACCTCGTCTGTTTTAACGCGACTGACCACGATATGCAATATAAACTCGAATATCGGATTTCAAACTCCTGACAAAACAATTATTTTTCATTTTCGCAAGCCTTATCATATTATGCTGACATTTCAATAAAAGGTGATGCAAACAATCATGTCTTTACACGAATCGAATATATATGAGTTATTGAATTATCAGCATATTTGGCACTAAACATGATATCAAGGTTATGACAAAGGAAATTCAAATACATTTTATTATTTATTTATTATTTATTCTTAATATATTTTTATAACAAAAAAACTATAAAGTATTTAAAGAAGACTTACAATAATTTTCATACACTTATACTAGCCAATTAGTAAATTATATTCTAATATAAAAGAGTGTTATGTCCCCATGCCAAAGTAGAAATTTTATCCTTAAGTATAATTCTTTTGTCATCATTTGAAGACAAGGCTACTTTATTTACAGCTTGAGTAAATATTTCATGTTTAAGCGATTTAAATAATATATTTCTTTTACGCACAATCTTATTATACAGTAAAACATCATTGTAGTCATTAAAAGTTAGATCTTTTACAACTGCTTTCTTAACTCCTTTAGCTTTTTTTACAATTTTGTTTTCGGTTTTTAAACAATATAACTTTGACCTAAGTCCCACAAAGGAAATTATTAGAGAACCTGCTGTTTCATCTTTAAATAAACCAGGTATTTTTTTATTTTTAGGTATAATAGCAAATCTATTATTTTCATCATAATTACTTGTATCGAGATATGATTGAAAGTAAATATTCATATCTTTATATACATCTTCAGTTTCTATTGAATACAAAAAACTGTCAGTATCGGTATAGCATAATTTTAACCTTGTATCATAAAATGATTTCATGACCGAATAGTGGAAATCATACATATGATTTTTGGATATCTCTAGAACTGTGAAACCTATATAAATAGGTTTATCTAAAATAACAGTTTCAGGTTTCATTTGTACAGCTACAAAATTTTCACTAAACACTGTATTATTCTTAAAATTAGGTCTTGATATTAATTGTTCAGCGGAGTAGAACTTTTTTGTTTTATTTCTATCATCGTTCCAACGATTTACTAGATAAATGTTTACTCTTTTTTCGGTATCTTCTAGCGTTTTACCGAAAATGCTATTGTTTAATAATTTAAAGAAATCTTGTTCAAATGTAGAGTTAGCTTTTTGTCGAAATTCTGTATTTAAATCAATATACTGTTTCAGAAATGGTTGTTGTTTAAACTTGACCACTCTATGAATTTTTTTCAAAATAAGACCATTTTTTAAGCATGTTTTAAGATGTATATAATGAATAACATATTCAAATTTGTCATACAAATTTGGAATTAATTTAGGATTTTTAGAACCTGGGGGCGTAAATTTCTGTGGACAAAATGGTAAATCATTATGCAAATCGTGCAAATAATCCGGATATTCTAAGTCTACCTCTAAAATATACCCATAGTCTGAGTCATTAGGTACGTTAACAATATTAAGACTTCCAATTTCAACTTGATTCATCAACTCAAAATTTGAATATGGTAAATGTGAGCACATTGCATAACCGTACAGGTTGTTACAATCGATATATAACAAAAAGTTATCAGGTATTTCCGAATTATACCCGGAAATATATTTGTTATTCGCTGTGGAATATCTTGTAGGGCATAAACACACTCCACCGCGAATACCTTTTTGAATCAGTCGGATAATTTCTAGATTGTCTATTAGTTGCAGTTTGACTTTTGTTTTAAGCAACATTGCATCAAAACTCAAACCTGGTGCGGTTAAGTAAAATGCAGGATCCAATCTATAATTAGTTTTACAAGTTTGGCGAAATTTTTCAAAAACATCTGCTAGTAATATTACGTCTGTTTTCAAGTACAAATCAGTATATTCACCTAAATTTTTAATATTAAACATTGACCAAACAATTTTGGCGTGATTGTAATCGGATTCTGAAACAATATCATTTATTATAGTACTATAGAAACAGTCTCGCGGTGGTAATTTCTTTTCCTTATAACAATTCCAGTCCGTCATGTATTCATAAGGATAAACACCTTTACGAGTTAGTAAATCAAACTGTTCTTTCTTTGGGTAGAATTGAGATAAATGGACAAAACTGGCTTCATTCAAGTTGCTTACAAGCTTATCTAAGCTAGTACCTAAAAATTTAAAAGTATCCACAAATCGAACTGGCAAAAACTCCTGACGACCGGTTTTCACAAATTTTGTAAAAGATATGTAATTTTCTTTGTTTTTTGCTATTACTTTAATTCTGCCCTGAGATTCTCCCAACTGTTTAATAAAAAGATGACTGTCATACCCAGACAAATTATGAAAAAATACTGGTACAAATTTTGGTAACCTGTATTTAAGATTACAATAAGAGTGAACGGCCCCGCGAAACTTTCCAGTTAGATGACAATGATCTCTTACTTTGTTGTCAAAAAGTAATTGCTCACAGATAAAGCAGTATTTTGCAGTATCAAATTGTCTTTTCTCTTCTACACTTAATGGAATCATCGGAATAGTTTCTTTCAATAATTTATTAATTTCCGTAACATCTTCAAATAAATATTTCAGAAATTTGTCAACACAATCCTGCCCGCGATACGATACGTATTTATTGCGAGAGCTATCAAACGAGCAAACAATATAATAACCAAACGCAGCAGGCACATGTTTATGTAAGACTGTAGTGTTCACGTTATGCTTATTGTCACCATATTTTGGTTCTAACAATGATTCAAAGTCTGCGTAGATTACAAAAGGCACATCTTGCATCCGATCATAATGATTAAATTGGATGTAAGTATTCGAATCAGGCAAAACAGTACGTACTCCGCTGCAAATATGAGAATTGAATAATATTTCTTTATTAAAAAATATCATACATTCATCACAAAAATAAATTTTTTCCTTGTGTTTTGTGAGCTGTGATCTGACTAATTTGCTTAAATCTTTTATTAAACAATAATGTTTTTTTTCTCCCTTTTCCAAAAGTAATAAATTCACATGGTTCTTTCTTTTTTGTCGAGTCTTGTAAAGGGGTCCCACTACTTTATGGTTATTTACAAGACCGTATATGTTAACGCTTATATGAGTATTATTTCTCTCAAAAGTCTGAATATCTTTGAAGCCGACCGGAAACTTGATATCTCGAATGTTAAGTATGTTTTCGTAACTCGGATATGAGGTTATTCTATGCGCGTTATTTTTGGCGGGAAATAGCGCTGCCATTACACACCACACGAAACATAACGCATCCCCATTTTGTATATTAATACAAGCGCGTTTAGATTTAATACTTTTCGGCAATTCAATAAATTGACCAACTCTCAATGGATTATATTTATTAATATTGACCTCTAAGTAAAGATTACGTATCAAGGTCCACCCAGAATCTTTTTCCTGAAATTCAGAAATTTTTGTTGAAATTATGTCAATCATGTTAGAATAATAATCCTTAAAATCACAATCATTTTGAAATATTTTGTTTTGGGTTGCAAATGATTTTATGTCGGTGGTGCTATTTTTAGGTAAATTAAACTCCGCGAAAAATTCAAAGTTAACTTTTATACAATGAAATGTAGCCTGTCTAGCCGAAATCAATTGGTGTACACGAGAACGAAGTGTGCGCAAGAAGTCAGCGGGGGACACGGGGGACAAGTCTGACTCAGACTCGAGCACACGGTCCGCGTTTAGAGGTCTCACTCTATATGAGGCGATTCGACTTCTGAATGCACTACTTACTTTCTCAATACCTTCACTAACTTCTATTGAACTATTGTTTTTGTGGATATTACTTCGCAAGTGTGCAGATAACGAGCTAGACTTAACAGATATATCACACACTGTACAATATACTGTTCCCTTCCCCATTGTACTTATTCTTAAAACTAAGTGATTGCTTATTAAAGATATTGTTCTATTTAATTGACTACTTGCAATTAAAAGATGATATCAGAATATGATAAAAAATTAATTAAAACTCATGAATAAAATGGAAAACAGAATAAGTTTAGATTTATTTAATTATTGCAAGTTATTTAATTATAAAAAACGAAATTGGCATCGGGGCATAATAACCTAATAAAAATAAGTATATTAATAAAATGAAATAAAAACTTTTATTTGTATATAACATAAAATAGGTACTTAATTATAGAATGGTTCGCACACTAAATAATTTTTGTTGCAAAAAATTTACCCTCTTCAGTAAAGAGGGGCTTGCACTTATTAATAAGCTCCTTTGTGAGCATCAGTTGAGGGGAATCGGAATTCCCCTGAAATTTTAGCGCGACTACCGCGTGTTCCCAACGGTCTTTGGGATCGACCTTCTTTATATCAGCAACATTGTATACTTTTAAATCTATAAAGACATCGCCAGCGAGGTTAGCAGTGCGGCGCAGGACACCGTCTGCTACACGGCGCGACAGCACTGACAGCAACGGAGGGATCTTCTTAGCGGCGGCTGCTCGCTGGGCTTCCGCTTCCTCCTCGCTGTCGCTGTCGAGTTGCCAAGCTTTCTTCAGGCGTTTAGCCTTGGATGCTGGCTGTGCTCGACTTATCACCCGCTTCGTAGCTTTAGGTTCCTTTTTCTTATAACTGGAAACAAAACATACAATTACTTATACTAGAAACCGGGACCTCGTGAACAGTAGACAGGTATGTTAACCATTACACCACGGAGATTACAAGTATAAAGTTTTGATTGAACACAAACACACGTAGTTACTATCAATTTAGAATAATCAACACACACACACACACACTGAGAACACACAGCCGAGAAACTAGTGATTGCTAACTGGGAATAGATAACGAAATTACATTAAACAACAATCATACATACATCAAGCTTGCAGCGGATACTTCTTCGGAATCTGAGGTGAAATCTTCAGCGAGCTTCTTCTTAGCCTGCTTGCAACGTTTATCGTAATACTCAGAGTCGGACCTGAAATAAACATGATAAATCATTTAATAACTCGCTAGACATAGTTACTTTATTAAAGATAATTTACACATAAATGAATATTATAAGTATGTTAAGAAAAATGAAATGATTTAAAATGTACTAATAATAATAATACCTATGTTAAAAAACTTACGAACATGATTGCAATGCAACGAATCTTCGTGTTTCTAAGTGTGGGTGGCACGCAGGACAACTGAGCGGCACAGTGGTAGGCGCGTAGGCAGGCAGCTGGCACAAGCACTCAGCAACCGACTAACTGCTGGTGGAACAACAGTAGGCGGGCTTCGCAACCAGGGCGGGCGGTACGACAGCGTCGAACAACGTTCTCTCAGTTATGAAAATATTTAAAGTTCACAACTATTGGTACGCGCGAATTTAAAGTAGATTTTTGCTTAATCGCTACTTTTTTTCAGGAATGGTCAACCAAGAATAAAAGCTATATTTTTACTTGGGTACATATATTTTATTTGAAAATATGCAAAGCCATCAAAAATTTTAAGTACCAAAATGTTGATGACCACTACATTTAATGTAAAGTCAGCATAATTTAATAATTATTGATAAATAATTTAATATCTCAATATTAAAAATATAGAAGTCAATAACAACGTGTAGTATTGCATAATTTCCTGTGAAATCGAATACTCAAAGTATGCCGCATGCATATGCACTATATGTAGGCATGTTATTCATGTTACTATTTACTTGCGTCATTATAAATAATCATTTATTTTGCTACCCATTATCAAAGAGGGTTATGTTTTTATTGAAAGGCTCGTCACATACAGAACGATAATTATCACGCGGCAAATTGCTTAGCGGTGTAATGATACGACTGGTTACGATTACCATTACGGGTACGATTTTATATTCTTACAGTAATTTACTACTTGATGTGCATAGAAAAAATTTTGGTTGGAGTATAACGCTTTGTGAGTTACTGTTATTCCTTCATATTTCGAGTAATTATAAACTTTTGACATATTTCTGTTATAAAGTGCTGTATGTACAAAATATTAAAAAATATTCCAAAAACGGTAAAAAGATAATATCGTAATCGTATCATCATAAAGTGTATAAGTGGTTATTTTCCCGCTTAATAAAAGACGTTGTAGTGTGCGAATAGCCATAAGTTACGAATATGAAACCGGAGGTACAGCCGTAGGCAGATAAAAATGTACTTTTACATATGGTAATACCTAGTACACATTTGGTCGGGTTTATATGCCGTCGGCTGTACACAGGTGTCGGCATACTGAGCAAAATTCAAGCACTAGTACTGAACTAGAGTTTATCGATAATTTCCGAAACTGCTTGACCTTTTTTGATGAAATTTTATATGTGTATTCAGTAGGTATGTCTGAGAATAGGTTGTAAACTATTTTATAGTGCAAAACAACGTTAGCTGGGTTAGCTAGAAACGATACAATAACTTCTCATTACTATTATACAGTAATATCATATACTTACTTATTATTTATAAATATGTAAGTGAAAATGTCTTCTAAAGTAATAGTTATACTACACTACGGACAAATAACCACAGTATTACAATAGTTTATAAATTGATTAGCGATCTTAGATTTTATTCAAGTAAGTACTTAGTAAAAGTCAATTCTTTTTTATCGATAGAACAAAATGCTATGAGCACAACACTTACACAATGTGCTTCTTACTTACTCCTTTTATCATTACCGTAATAACCATGATCGTGTATCGTTGTTACGAAACGAAGTGGATAAATTTATTGAATTCCTATTTTAAATTAAAGAAAAGCCTCTTTTGTTTTTTGATAAAGGAAATATTTGTTCTCCCGGATACCAACAGTCGAATTTGGTAAATATGTATCAGAAAGCGAGACATTCTCAATATCGGTCGCGGTGGGTACAGAATTGTCCATATTTAATGGTTTAAACTGAGATTCACTGGGTGCCACCAACCAAATGGTGAACGGTACGACCTAATCGAGGCCAGTTGAAAATCAGTGTCTTCCATTGACCTGGCTATTCAAGTACCAATGTCCTAAAAGGTGATAAAGAGTAATCTAGTTTACTGGGTGCCACCAACCAAACGGTGAACGGTACGACCTAATCGAGGCCAGTAATGGGATAACTCGGCGTCTACCAAGGGCGTCCCGAAGATCATTTGAGACACTGATCGTTAGTAAGATGCCAACCAATTTGATCATCGGTATGAGCAATCGGCCTGGGCAAACGATTTTCCTTGTTCATCAATTATTAATCACTAGAGTAATATGTATTTTGGTTGCAATATATTTATACTATTAAAAGTTGTTTAGTGTGAAAATGTAACAATCTAGTGTAGTGTGAACAAACAGCAATCGGATCAGGTGAGTCAAATTATCCTATTACTTATGCATACCATTTTACCAAGCGCCGTTGACTGATATTCCGTATTTTTTGAAAAACCAAAGGTATTATTGGGGATTTCAAAACAGGTAGTTTTCATCACACCGAGCGAATGAAATGAGCGGTGTGATGAAAACTACCTGTTTTGAAATCCCCAATAATACCCTACTGAAATTGATGTCCAAAAACTCCAAATGCCAAGCTACACCCACTACAATAACTTTAGAAGTGGTAGAAAGGGAGGTGGTGTTTCAATATACGTACACAACAACCTACAGCATAGTTTAATTGAAGAACACTGTCTAGCAAATGATATACACTACCTCTGGATTCACCTTGAAAAACAATCGTTGGATATTGGTGCAGTATACAACCCCAATGGAAACAAGGCGGATAACTTTCTTGAGACATTCTCACAGCAGCTAGAACGAAGTAAGAGGGCAATTATTTTTGGTGATTTTAATTTTGACTTGCTGACGCCAGATAAAGAAACTCGTAAATATAAGAACGCCCTAAAAGAATCCGATTACAGAGTTCTGAATAAAATCGGTCGAAAATATTGTACTCGTGTGACGCCGGACACCAATACAATTATCGATCACGTCTGCACCAATCTGAAAACCAACACTTTTAATTTTTATTTACTTGAATCATCGATGTCGGACCACAGGCAGATTTATCTGGAAATTGAGAATTACTACCCAAAACCAATACAGAAAACTACATACGCAGCGTTAAACTATAAAAAGCTATACGAAACTGTTGAAAAGGCTATAGATTGCAACGACAAAATGTACGCATATGACATACTGGAACAAAAAATATTGACTTGCATATCTGAATGTAAAATAACAAAAACAAAATTACTGAACGCACCTCGACAGGACTGGATAAATAAAGATATAATAAAAGACATAAATAACAGAAATGAAATATGGCAAAAATATAAAAGTAATACACAAAACAAAGATTTAGAAAAAGAATTTAAAGAAGCCAGAACCAGTGTACTTAAAAACATACAGAAAACTAAAAAATCATACTACTTCAGATATTTCAAAGATCATTCGAGCAAACCTAAAAAGATGTGGAAAGCCATTCATGAATTGGCTAATAATAAAACAAAAGATCCTGTCAAGACACATAAACTTGTCATCAATGCAAAGACAATTACGAATGAACAAGAAATCTGCGAGAGTTTCAACCATTTCTTTTCTACCATTGGCTCAACACTTGCTAGCCAAATCCGAAATAGTCGATCATTAAAAAATAATATATCGCGATCACCTATTGCAACGGGATCGACTGACCTTACGAACTTCGCACCGGCAACCACGGAAGAGGTTAATCAAGTGATTGATGATCTGAACCCTAATACTAGTTCGGGTATTGACGATATCGGTACAAAAACCATTAAATATCTGAAAAACATTATTATCACTCCACTCACAAACTGTATAAATTATTGTCTGGAATATGGAATATTCCCCGATTCTCTAAAAATTGCCAAAGTGACACCTATTCACAAATCCGGAAGTAAATCAGACCCATGCAATTATCGCCCAATTTCGGTTTTGCCTGTAATTTCAAAGATTTTTGAAAGAATAATTTACTCTCGACTAGAAAAATATTTGAGTTCTATAGATTTTTTATACAAAAGGCAATATGGTTTCAGACCCAAATCAAATACACTTTCAGCTGCAATAGACCTTGTGACCAAAATAAAAAACAAAATTGACGAAAGGCAGGTAGTTCTCGGTATTTTCATCGATTTAAAAAAGGCGTTTGACACCATTAGCCATAAATTACTTCTCAAAAGACTATCTGACATTGGTATTACCGGAAAAGCGCATGATATGTTAAAATCATATTTTCAAAATCGTAGGCAAATAGTCAAAATAGGGCAATATCGGAGTTCTTCTAGTAAAATTGACTTTGGTATTCCTCAAGGTTCGATTTTGGGACCACTTTTGTTTTTAATATACGTCAATGACATCCAACATGTAGGCCTAAATGCTGATATCTCTCTTTATGCGGATGATACAAGTTTATTTTATTACGGTAACTCAATTAAAAGTATTATATTAAAAGCCCAAAAAGACCTAAACAAACTTAATAACTGGTTCTTATCAAAGTTGCTTACAATAAACACTGAAAAAACGAACTATGTCATATTTGCAGCTAAAAACAAAAAAATTAATGAAGCTGTACAACTTAAAATAAATGATGATGAACTGAAACAAAAAACTAGTGAAAAGTATCTTGGGCTTAATCTGGATCATTATCTAAACTGGAAACAACACATTCAAAAAATTAAAACTAAATTGACATCACTAACTGGTACCTTACGTGGCATAACAAACTGTCTTCCGCGGAAAATTAAATACCAAATCTACAACACACTCATAAAACCACATATTGATTATTTGATTGAAATTTGGGGTACAGCAAATAAATCCAATTTAAAACCAATACAAATATCACAAAATAAATTAATAAAATGTCTATTTAATTATGACTTTCACACACCTACTTATAATATATACAAAGACACCAAAATAATGACGATTAACCAAACATACATATACTATACATGTTTATTAATACATAAAATCCTGAATAATCAGATACATACGCATATATCGCTCAGTAAAAAAAGTCAATTCCAAAAAATGAAACTTCGCAGCGCAAGCCATTTAATACTGCGGACGCCAAGAACAAATTATGGCAAAATGAATATACAATATGAAGGTGCAAAAATGTATAATAAATTACCAATAGATATAAAAGATGCGAAATCAGTAGCTATTTTCAAAAGAAAACTAAAAATTTACATATACGACTATTGCAACTAATTTCAACAGACAGATAGATAAAATTATCATAAGCGTATAACAATCCATCGAGTAAATAATATATATTAAAATAGACTTTACAGGGCCTAACGGTCGTCTGATTAACAGTCAATAATAAAAAATAAAAATAACAGGAAAATACCTACATAGTACCTAAAATATCACTAGGTACTTACTATTACATACAAGCACGTATATACACATTACATATTATATTCATACAAATACAAAATTATAAATTAGAAACATAAACAAGACAGTCGATAAATAAAAATAAATAAACCTAAAAATATTATATTATAATAAACCTAAAATATAAATAGTATACACAGATACTTTTCATACAAACAGAGTAACAATTTATAGATAATAATAACATCAAAAACCAAATACAATCATATATGAACTTAAAATAAAAACTGTAAATTGCAGAACCGACACATCTAGATAAAACATTCTTAATCCGTGTTGCCGGGCGGGATCGTAGTGCGCGTCGATGACGAGAGGACGGCACAATAGCAACCATTCGATTTATTGCTACCCACTAAATTGTATTGCAATTTTTATCGAAGTTATTTAGTTTGTATTGTATATAAAAGCATGCTCATTGTATTATTTTGTAAAAACATTGTTTTTTTTTTTTTCTCAGTAAGTGAATTATTTATGTAATTCTTATGAGAAATAAAGTTATTCTAAACCTAGTAAGAACTGAGATTGTATTCACATTTACAATTTTTGAATAATATAAGATCAACAATATTAACGCCTTCTAAGATAGTTTTTAAACATTTTTTACTAGAAACATAAATTGAAAAAAATAATCCTTAACAATTTTAGAACTGTATTAAATCCTAACGAAGCATAAACTCTTAAACTGCTCTTCCAGGACCATCCATCAATTAATTTATTCGACATAGCCGCTTCCCTCACGCAAGGCCGTGTTAACCCGTTGTTAAACGCACATTATCCTGATTTAACGACTGCTAACCGACTGTTTTATGACAATTCATTTATTTCAATACGCCCGAGATTGCAGGATCTTGTCATTGCCTCGTTGTTTCAATTGTCATGGGCTGTTCATTAATTTGAGCTTATTCATAGATTCGATGGGTTTTTATTTATAAGTAAGTAAGTAAAAGCTCTTTATTGCTCCATAGAATATACAAAAATAAAATATAGTTTTTGACAAGATGTGACATTATCGCAAATATAATCTCTTCCAAGCGCAATATTTTCTTATTTGGTGCTACGAAAACCTCTGACACAAGGGAATACAGGGTGATTGACTTTGTAACCTACTCGATATGAATGAATGAATGGCGCAACGATAACGCAAAATCTGAAAAAAATTATTATCTCCTAAGACTTATTTATTTTAATATTATTTAATATATCTTATTCAATCCGCTACACTGCATAAGCTTGATTTCTATTGATAGAATCAAGTACATTTTTTTAAACACTACGTTAGTACGAGTATGATACATAAGGGATTTAGGCACCTAGTACATGACAGTATTAAAATATATTTCATTCAGGCAACTTTAATCCATACAATTGTAATTATGAGAAATAATTTTGTTTATAGTTTTGAAAATAAAACAACACCTTAAATCATTCTCATTTTAATGCCTTAGCAGTCATCAGATCTGTAAGCGCTTTATGTAAAATTGCAGACCACTTCTAACGACTCTAAGTACGAAATATAAGATAAAAATACAATGTTTTATTTCTGTTTGTAGATAATAATTAAGGCCATTGCCTTAATCACGGCTTCCGTATATGATTTATGCATCTTTGGGTGGTCCGTTTCATAATATTCGAATTGAACCTACTAATTAATAACAAACTATAAAGCAACGGTTTCCAAAGTGTGGTTTGACAAGAATTCAATTAAATATTTATTTTTAGTAACCCTTTATTGAACAATTTTTTTCTGTTTTCTAGGATATTCAAATAATTGTAAAGACAACTTTTTCATTGAAAAGTGTAGTTTGATATTACATCGATAACGGCCAGATGTAATGTCATTGTAGCGACAGTTTTAATGCTATAAAGCCGGATAATCGATATGTACCTAATATCTTTCTGACGGCAAAATGCTAAGTTGGGACCCTTTTTGGAAACACGGAACTTTTCTATCTATTATGATGATTTTCTTTTTATGGTATTTTTCTGTATGTTTCAAAAATTATTTCTCTCTTTCTTATCGCTGGTTACTATAAACAGAACTTGCTTAGTTGGGACCCTTTTTGGAAACACAGAACTTTTTTTTCTATTATGATGATATTTCTTTTATGTTTTTTCTCTGTGTGTTTCTAAAATAATTTATTTTCTTTCTCTCTCTTTCTTATCGGTGTGTTCCTAAAAACAGAACTTGCTGAATTAGGACCCTTTTTGGGAACACAGAACTTTTCTCTCTATTATGATGATTTTCTTTTTATGTTTTTTTCTGTGTGTTTCTCTCATAATTTGTTTTCTTTCTTTCTCTCATTCTTATCGCTTTGATCCTATAAACATCAAAGTCACCTTTTGTTTTAAGTTTGAGAGCCAGCGGCATTATAAACAAAGCAACAGGTGTTGTTTGATGAATGGGAGCAATCGTTTCGTAATTGGTATTAAAGGATAGGAAAATAAAATAAATAACCTACATCGAAGGTCCACTTTGACAGGGTCTGATATATTGCGTGTGCTACTGTATCAATCATATGACATAATCATCTTATTGTGTATACAGCAAAATAAGTTAATAACGACCATTTATTAATAAAGTACTCAATTTGTATTTACCCGGTAGCACAAGCCAGTTTTTGCCTGAAGAATTGATTTTGTAAAAGAACATTTTCACCAGTAAAATAAGATATGGGGTTGTAAACGAACACAAATTGAGAAGTAAAAAAAACATAGATAATGAAGGATTAAGATTTCAGTTAACTTTATTACAGTTGCTTTTACAGTAGAAGAAAAATCTGAAAAGATTTCAATATTGCATAGTAATAAAGCAATAGGATTTTTAGATTAATTTGACCCTCTTGAGGATCACTATTAGCGACCATGGTTCAGAATGATGTTTGGAATAGTGAGAGATTTAGAAGGAGCCAACAGCAATGCGGATAACTAAATTGTGTTCTTTTTTCATTTTTGCATTTCAAATTATTCAAACACATTCATTATTTTTTATTAAGGCGGTAAGAAATCAAAGTTACTAAGCCAACAAGAAATAAGTCTCTCAAAAATATTAAAAAGATACCGAAATACCTCCTTCAATCAGGGCGGCGATGTCATCTTATATAACCTTAATCTCAAGTAAACCTGATGTATAAATAATTGCGTTTCATAAATTAAATCTACATGTCGTAGGTGTTCCCGTATACGTATGTTTTCAGATATCTCGACAGTTGACTTCCGTTGCCTTGTGGGAAAAGTCGACAGGTGTTGTCACTTATCGCTTAATACCCCTCCATGCGACTTAATTACTTATCATTTAAACAACCTAAATCCAACTTTATGCACATACATTTAAGATTGTTAATTAAATGATGTTATAGACGAGATAAGCTTCTTCGAAGCTTACGAAGTTAAGAAGACAAATGAAAAGGCTAAAGCGGGTATCAATGCATTCATAAAGCAGTATTGAAATGCGTTAGTAACGTTTTCGGTGGTGCTAATACTTTAAATTGTAGAAGTCTCCGGTGGTCAGATGGTTGTCGATCTATTGTAACAACCAGTGCTACCATATCTACAAGCATGATAAAAGAATACCCTGAATTCTAGCCTTTTAGTCATGGTCCTAGATTTGGCGGTACTGACCATCGGCAAACCCTTTTACAGAGAAACTAGTCAAACAGGAGCTTAACCCGAGATTAGTTAGTCACCAATTCTGTTAGTAACAACATCTGATACTTCTGTTAGTAACGACATCTGATACTTCTGTTAGTAACGACATCTGATACTTCTGTTAGTAACGACATCTGATACTTCTCTGTTAGTAACGACATCTGATACTTCTGTTAGTAACGAAATCTGATACTTCTGTTAGTAACGACATCTGATACTTCTGTTAGTAACGACATCTGATACAGCCTTACGAATGAAATCTAGCGATAACGGCTTAACATGCTTTCCGAATCACAGTGAAACTCGACATAGAAAATACCACTAATAGGATCGACATATCTAACTAATACAGGGCAATTGCGGTGTCGTATTTACCTAGACCAAGCCACAAACGCGCGGACTATTTTCGAGTACCTATGTAAAAACAGTGAGTCGATCGAAAATCGTTCAACTCGTCGAATATGTCGAATGAAAATCATGCTTCATGCGTCGCTATTGACACGCTAGACTATCGCGATAGCCGATAGATAGGGGCTCGCGACTTTCCTCTTTTTGAGTCAGGTCTTTTAAAATAAAACTTTATTAATGAAAGTCAAAAAAATGCAAACGAAACCCGACAAGTAAGAAATTACGAGAACACACCGACCACATCCCACTGCCCTTGAAATCTGGCCAAAGCGAATTATCCCGGATAAGGTTACCAAAGCCAAATAACTGCTAAATCGAAGGTTTTTTACTTTCCTGCAACTTTATATTTTGGGTGTCACACGACATCAATCTTAAATGTGCCTTTTGTAAGTCTGTTTTAAAGTATTGCTCCGTTTTTATTATTTCTTGTTTACACTTAAAACTTATGTTATTTGTAATCAAAACCATATAAAGTACAAAAATATTTTTTTGGTAATTAAAGTATATCCCTTGTTCCCGACTAGGAATATGGTTGGTGGAATTCGACTTTGTGTAGACCTCTGTTTGTCTGATCTTAGTCGCCTCATAAGATACACACATAACTACTAAGTAACTACCTACTGTTTGAAAAATGAGTTTTTTTCTATCTGTGTTGTGTTAGTGACATTCCGTATCAAAATTCATTTTAACATATATCGAACAATTGTTTTATGTAAATGATTATAGAAGAATTCTGTCCGAGATAAGTAAAGCTTGTATTGACCAGTAAGATATTAAACAACAATTATAAATAAGTAAATTTTGCACGTTTGTTAGCAGACTGAATGCATTGGCCAAACAGTTTGTAACACCTTTTTTAACACATGTATTCTGGCAAAATAAACTATTCTATTCTATTCAATTCAAACACCAAATGTGTTTTTAAGTAAACCGGTTTCCCTTAAAGATTTAATTAGGCAAAAACTGGTCAAGATTCCTCCAGCCCTAAACAGACCAATATCATTAGACAAAACGTTTTCAGCCATTGTTTCGGGCGACTCCTGCGCAGGAATCCGAACGAGCCACGTGTTGCCGAGCCGTGGGAACGCGGCTCCCTCTTCGGTCGTACCAAGCAAGGGATATTGTTTCTTGAGCACATGCCAGCAGTGCGTTGGAATAATATGGATATGACAGTTAATGATAATTTATTTCAAACTTTATTATCTAAAATAGTACAATGGGTGGACTTAATGCTAAAGCATTATCTTTCAGTCAACCTTTAGAAAATAGAATTCATATCAAATCTTGAAACATAGAAGTATTTTTCTTGTCGCGTCGGATGATTGTAAAATTAGTTTTTACCAGTATGTAAAGTTGATTGCCATGTCATTGGCGGCATGGTCCTCAATTATCTATGACGATATAAAAATTACATTATTAGGTGGTTGATTAGACCCAGAATTTGAACTTCAAGGAAAACAGAAACAAGAGTAGTGTAACAACAAAAAGAAGAGTAGAAAGAGTAATGACAGCTCATAATATACCGTAGCGAGGATGGAAAACAGAAACAGTTTCAGTCACACTAAATATATAAATTTATGTCAGGTTGCCACAATTTTTCATTTCTTATTCTTCAAAGTAGTTTTTCACATAGTTGTGGGTCGTGACTACCACATTCCATTCTTTTTCCAACATTATTTGTATGTTTTCAAAGTTTAATATTATGTAATGTAAGCAGCTAACTGTGACTCAGAGGAGATAAACATTTTATGGCCGAACCAACGTAATTCCCAGTCGTAATCCTAGCAAATCTCACGTATCGATCATAAAATCAAAGTACAAGTAACAACTAAACTGTAAATTTTATTGTTTAGCTTCGGGTATATACGTTCACCTTCATATGTTTAGCACTACGATTGCATTTGTCGAAAAATAAACATACAGTTTTCGTAAAATTTCTTTATTACTTACTTATATAAATTAATGAGCACTTATAATACATAATCTTGTTGACATTCATATAAAGCAATGTAACATTCGCATACAATTTGTTATTGTTATTGAATAAAAAACATAATGAAAATGCTATGTGATGATTTGTTGGCAAATCAATATATTGTTTTTTTATAAATGTCAACAAGATTATGTATTGCAATCTACCATAACAACTGGTACTAACAGCTTAACGTGCCTTCCTAACCACGACAGATATCATAGGAATAGCACTATTGGCGACCGATCCAAGACCGATCACGCTCGTCGTCGTCGATTGACACACACAATCATTACAAACACGCATGACCTCCTACGCTATCGAGCTCCATAAATCGATAACATGCTGCGTATTTTATTAATCATATTCTCATCTTATCCACACAAACATATCGTCCCGCATTTGATTGAAAACGCGTCCCGCATAAAAGGAAGATTCGCCATCTGGCGTTTGTCGCTTGAACCATAGCGATGCGGATAATATGGAACATCAACAAGGGGTACTAGGAATCTCGTGGCCTAGATTTTTTATTAAAACACTATTTGTTCATAAATAGTGTTATATATCGGCTGATTGGTATGTCCGCAATTCTGCATAGCTAATTAATCAAAAGCTTTTGTATGATATGGCCACTGAATTGCACAATTTATAATATTGCCCAAATATCCTCTTGAAGCTCTACGCTCGATATTAAAATATCAGTATTATATCGTAGATGAGACAATTTATACAAAAAATATACACATTTTGTAAACTGAAACTTAGTAGTTAAGTTGTGATTCCAACAAAGGATATAGAATGTCATTTTCAGTTTTACTTGGTACCTAACCTTTGTTAGAAGTTATACACCCATTCGGGTCGCAATGTATAAAATGTTACTTATGCCCTTGATCTACATGTTTATGATTTTTTTAAATCAGTTGAAATATACAGATCTCTACATGTTTATGAAATATCAATTTCAAAAGTAGTGCGTTGTCTCTGCCTACCCCTACGGGAAAAAGGCGTGATGATATGTATGTATGAAAAAAGTAAAAGATGCTGCTAATTAAAAACTTATAAATTATTATTTTAAAAGTCCATCCCGTGTCAATATACAGAAAAATACAGAACTCTACATATTTAGGACATTTTTAAATATCAAGTCAATTAAACAGTATAAATATAAAAATATATAATCGATGTTATAATCGTTCACTATCAAAAATACAAACATTACGTCAATTTAGGCTAATATTTTCAGCAAACGGTAGGTATTATAGTTAACACCAACGCCTTGTTGCCTCTAATGGCCTTTTCACATTTTAATATTCATTACTTTTGCAAATAGTTATTGTGTACAATTAATCTTAAAACCTCCTTATATTTAATGTGTATACAATGACTCAGTTCCAAAACTATTAAAATAAATATATGATTAACAAAGATACGACCGGCGGCTCTACGATTCACTTACTTATTTAAAATGAACAGATCATTTTTTTTTTGCTGTATTACCAAAGCTTACCAAATGTTTGAATTTGCAAAATATTAAAACTGTCAAGCAAACACAGGACAATTAGTACCTTTCTGAAGAACCATTCACAAAATGTTTTGCGGCTGAAACTTGATCGAAAAAACATTTTAATAAAAGGTATGAAAGAAAATTTCCTTCGGCATAATCAATACAAAGGAATGAAAATGATGAATCTATACAAAATGAATAGTTATATAAACCTTTATTCAAAATGATCCGCCAAAATCATAATGACAGTTTCGGACATAGCCCACGTGTCCCTAATAAAGAACTATTATTACTGAGGTAGCAGCGTGCCCGGTCATAATTGTATTAATCATTCGGCGCGGCCGGCAGACGTCGATTTTCTTCAACAAAGTGCTCTTGTTTGTTTTTTTTTCCTAAGGAAGTCGGCCGAAGGTGAACCGTGGGAACGTCGGGCGGGTGCACTTCCCAAAACATCGACGCACGGCAGCGAGCCCGACATGCGCCGGACAAAACGAGACAAAATACACGTCAAATCACCAGTAAGAACGAGACGCAAGACGTGACGTGTGCGCGCCAAGCGACAGCTCACAATCGCGTGATCATCTACAAGAAATAATAAAACGGCAATAAAAGAAACACGAGACAACGGTAACCGTAGCGCGCGCGAGCAAGCGAGATAGAAATCGGTGGCCGAAGGCTTGCGCGCGCGCCGCTCGAGTTACCGCATTCGAATTTCAAAGATCAATGATCGATGCGATAAGAGCGGGACGTGCGATAGAGTTTGATGAAGTTGAAGAGAGATACAAAATCGTTTTGTTGTTAGGGGAACAAAGATGGCGCTATTGGTTTGGCTCGTGACATTAAGCTTTGTAACATATTTACGCGTACGAGTTACGGTAGAGGGCGTTACAAAATTGGCAATTTTATTAATATTTTCATAGAGGCAAATACATCCAGAATAAGGCTGTATTTTTGTAATATTTGAGAAACTGCATTAGTCGTTTTATTATTAGAAGAATAATACAGGATTTTTCTTAAACCCATATAAAACAAGCATTGAATAAATGGACAGAGCCGATTTTATTAAAAATAAATTTTCATTGAAAACTACTTAAATTACGTAGTTTAACCAATTTAATAAAGATGTAAACTATATAAAGCGCATGAATGATAACGACAACGTTTTAACAACTAGCGCTCTGAAACACTGGTGGAGATTTTCCGAAACATTGTAGTTCGCGGTTCACCGCATAGATGTCGCTCCTTTGCTCCTTCACTTTACATCACAATAATTACTTACTGAGAGGCAATAAATAATTACTTACTTGTTGTTATTACGTAATATATTTATTTTTTGATTATATAACAATTAAATCGTCAATTTAAAACATTTTTGATTTTATAAATTTTATTATATCGCATAAAATGGAGACAGTAAATATAGTTGACAGAAGTTATACTTACGCGATGATTGAAAGATCTTTGTTTTCATTTCAGCACGGGATATTGTTTTCACATAATTCAGTTTATTCTTCGTCAACGGAGATGTTTAATGTTATTATTAATGAAAAGTAATAAAGCATTGTCTTAGATAACTGACATTGGCATGTGTTTGTTATAGTTATAACGATGAAAACTTAGACTTAATTGAAAAATATCATTGTTGTATTAAAAACAAATTTTAAAATAAAATATGTAAAACAAATATGTTAATTTTTTTTGTTTTAATCTACGTTACTTTAATTGACATATTTTTAAGTAAGTTTTTTAATGGAGTAACAATTAAAAGTTATTACAAAGAGATTTATTGAAACTTTATTTTTTCACAAGTAAAAATAATTATAATGGCATGGACAAAGAAGAAGAAGAGAAAAAAATACTTAACAATTGGCGAACTTATTCAAAGAGAAAAGAAGATACTATCAGTCATGCATCGGGAGAAACAGAAAGAAGGCTTAAAAAGTTAGGACCGGATTTTTATTATACAGAAAATATCATAACATGTACTTTTGTTAAAAAAAAAATGTGTTTTTTTAAAGTGAAAATAATGAAGAAGAATGATGACTTCGTAATGTCACAGATTACATAATATATGCTATTGTAATATTTGTGCAGCAGTGCAGCCCACAGCGGGGGTTTCAGCTTAAATTTAGCAACATCTATGTACTACAAAATGTGAAATTATTTTGTTTTCTACATACTTACATTCAATTAAAAGTTATTTATGTTCGGAATTTATGAAATATTTACGGGTTAAGAGTCATTTCGAAATATAGAGTCAGAGTGCAATACATTAAAATTATTGTTGTGTATTGTTGATTATTATTTTATTTTAATTAATATACTTATTTCATAGATTTTATTGTTCAACATATATTTTGACCTGCTGCCTGCCTAATGTAAGGTTTTCATAGGAATGTTGATTCTGGTGGAGTTGGGACGTTTAAATCCTTTTTTTTGGGTATTTGCCATTTGTCGGAAAGTGTTAGAACTAAATCTTCTTGTACTACGGGCAATGAAGTTCTCTTTTTCAGGGAGAGGGAGAGGGAGGGAGGGAGGGAGAGTGATCTTTTCTAACACAGATAGGCACATAAGCTTCATTTTATTTAAATGATCACATAGTAGCTTGTCAAAATTAACGCCGGACTAACTCGTGTTCTTAAAACTCAAATAATTCTCCCTTAGAGAGAGAATTTTAAATACTAAGAAGTTACAAATGTAAGTCCTAATGAGTATAAATTTAAAATTCTACCTCTTCTATAAATACGATTACGTCAGAATTATCTAGAACTGTCTGCGATGCAAAAGATGCTTGTAAACAATAAAGTACGTCTGTGTAGTGAGTAGCTGTGAATAAATAAATAAATAAAGGAAACAAATATGAATTTATGTTAACCTAATTAAGTATGTGTTTGTAATTCATTCATATCGAAAAGGTTACATTGTCAATCGACTCTGTACTCGCTGGTCAGAGTTTAACGGCACCGCTTAATAATTATAAATTTATTTTCATTCCTTAAGTTCATTGTTAAATTATTTATATTTTATATCGTTGCAATATATGAACAAATAGCTGCCATTTTTTTTTCATCTGAACTCCATATGTATAAACACCAACCTTTCAATACAAATACGAGGTATAATAATAATCTTGATATTTCTGAACTGTCCGTCATATAATTAAGTATACAGCCTTCACCAGATACTTATCTATTTAGTGCTGCTTGCATCCATAACATGAATTTAATTTCCGCTCTTACATTTTCATCAAAATGTATCTTATTTTGAGAATAATAAGGTCTCAAATTAAAGATTGAAGATAAACCGTGATTCGCATATTTATTTCTACATCAATCAAGAATAATTTGATATGACATTTGTTTCATCTGATTTGTGAGGCTTTGCAGAGGCTTGCTTAATATTGAAAGAATGTTTAAAGTTTTGTTTGGTTTTCAGGTTTTTTTGTTGCAAATTAAGAAAGGGTTGTTTGTTTAGGCTTGTTAATTTTAAATTACATCATTACAAACGATTACTTTGTAAAATTGTCAGCTATAATGTAAACACGATTTACACACACACTTTTCTGTCGCTAGATGAATGATTATATTATATTTTTTTATAAGAGCAGAATAAGCCCTCCAAACAGCTTGGATTTGAGAAGGTAAGACCTGGAAGAACAAGAGTATTCTATTTAAATAAAAAAAAATATATTCGTCTCTAACATGAGACAAATATAAATAGATATACATAGTTTACATATTTTTCTTACATGTCGGTATATACTTTATATGGCACAACGTCTTCTTTTGGGACGTTATTGTTATTAAAATACAGTATCTTATTGAAGAAAATTCGACTAAAAATAAAAATCACAACATACTGAATCAGTTGTCACTTGACTGAAAAGGATTTTTCAAAGCCTTTCGTCATATTTTTCCTTGGAAACTGTTTAGTTCATGAAAACTGCATCTATTAGTGTCAAACACCTTTAATATTCAAAAGATCTGTGGACAAAATGTATGTTTAGCTAAACAAAGTATGTAAAAACTCTTTATTGAACAAAGAAAATACAAAACAGACATGTAAAGCTTTATAGGAGTCGAATACTATGTGATATTCATTGAAAATATGAATAGAGACGTTATTAAAAGAAGTACCTAAACTTTAAATTTAGAACCCCTTCGATTGGCGTCTATTCAAATTTAAAAATAGACATTAGGAAGGCGTGTGCGCTGTCGTGAGTGGGCCGAAACTCGGCATTCTATTGGTTAGTCGGGCGCCAATCACGGCGACGGGCTGGCCTAGTCGTGATTGCGCTTTTCCACGCATGTCGTGGAAAATTACCTTCTATTCTCTGATTGAGCGACGAAAATATGCATTAAATCATGTTATTGGTTTACTTGGCAATGTTTCTTAAGGAATTCTATCACTGCTTGACTAAATAAAACTAAATTTTTAATCATAACTTAAGGAGTCGAAGATTTAGATATGTTTTTTAACAAATATGTAAATCTTAAGCGAGTGGATAAATAGGCGGAATACAATAGTACCTTACATCTGATGTTATCTTGGTAAATAGATACAACTCCAATGTCCTTAATTTAAAAAAAAAATCGGTTGGCTTTCCTTTTACTTCCAGCCAGTTTCTTACCAGAAAAACATTACATTCGAATAATTCCGTACCAATTTAAAGATTTAAAAAAAGAATTGCTTGTAAGTCAGGAGTAAACAAATAAAAAACTACATAAATGTGATTTTTATTCGAATGTTGGTATTCCTTGTACTTAATCACGCTATTTATTTTCCAGCCAGTTTCTGTAATTTATTTACCGTATTTAAATACAATAACTTCATCAACGTCCCAAAAGGCTTCACAATGGAGATTAACACATAAATATTTATAATGTGCTTCACAAAGGCTCATAAAGCTTAATCTTTACATCCTTAAAAGGACATTTCAGTTCCATATATCAGTTGGTTCTCGAGTATAAAATGCCAGTAACATTCTTCTACTTTTTTGAGAAAAATATTCTAACTTAAACTTTATTGTAGCATAAATTACCTTAGTAGTTTCTCATACGTTTTCCTGAATGTGACACATGGAAACAATCTTACTTAAGTAATGGTTTTATCAGGTTATATTTAAAAAAATTGTAATAAACGCGATCATTCACAATTAAGTGGGTTACACGGTCGATCGACCCTGTACACTGTCAGAGATTAGGTGAAATCGCCTTTAGCCTTTGACGTGTTTCCTTAACAACTAAACAAAGTATGCTTCCTTTGGGTCTAAGCCACAGATTAATACGTATAAAATTTGTTTATTTCGATAATTTTATTTTTTATAATGATGTTTTAAGTTTTCGCAATTGTATCAGTAGATAAAATCATATAGAGTTTGTTTGTTCTGTTAATTTTATTTTTAATAATCATACAATAGAATATATCTTAATTGCCCATATTACAATAAATACAATTAACATTTTATTAACTATGTAAAAGGGGGACTTATTGCTAAGCAATTTCTTCCAGCCAACCTTGTGCAAATGCAAATAAAGTTATTCTTTTTTATTTACTTGATTGTAACATTTTTATGTTTAATTTTAACTTTACCTGTTATGCCATACAAGCTTCCTGATTTTAAACTGCGCACACACACATACTGTTTATTCATGAACGACACATACATAAATTATTCGAAGTTCGAAAATTGCGAGATTGGGATGAAAGTGGTGGTTTTAAAATGCAAGAAATAAATAATTAAACATATGCAAAGTCGCGCTCGAACCGTGGGAGAAGTGGGCAGGTGTGTTCGCGCGGAGGCTGGGTGCACACGGTGCGATTTTTATCATAATATATTATATTCCATATTTCTATTTATCTATGTCTGTCTAACCGCCACACCTATATAAGGTCGTTAATGACTACTTATCTTAGCAAATTCTTATGTAGTTGGGTAAAAAATCTTCCTATTTTCTTACAATATAAAGTAGATATTTTTTTATTTTAGTTTGAAGAATTTGCTTAAATAGTCATTAACAAGTCTAAGTGTGGTTGTAAGAGTATCTATGAATGAACAGCACGAGGAGAGCACCTCTCTGAAAATACATTCTTACATGACCTTAGAATTAGGTTTAGTAATTTGTTAATAAGTTTCCTTTTGTAAGTTGATTTTATCATGTTTTATCTTTCTTGTGTGTTCGTGATTTCGTCTTTATCGCCAACTTTTCTTTCTCTGTTTGGTCCCATGGTTGACTGGTAGAGAATGCCACTTGGCATTAAGTCCACCATTTAAACAAATATTTTGTATTGTGCAATAAAGCTTAAATAAATAAATAAATAAGGCAGATGTAGATTTTGTTTGGGACAATCTGTTAAGAACAAATTAAACTAGGTATTTTAGTAAGGTTATCGCGTTTATTACATAATTACTTTAAAACCTACCCTTTTTAAATACTTTACAGCGTTCATGGTCGCAGGTAGACTATGTTAATATCTGCCTGTTATGTCTATAAATAAGTAATACACGCATAAAAACCACATTAAAATAGTTTTATTTAATCTGTTCAAAACTGTTTTCTGCATTATGAAAAAAGAAATCTAAAATCTTCTTTAAAATAAAAATTATTAACGGACATTACAGCTCTACAATTTTTAACTAGCTCATAATTTTTTTAGTTATAATAAAAACGTTAATAATGTGAACTTAGAAATTGAAAACATTCTGAAGTAGTGTGAACCGCACTTCTACTTGGCGATTTTCATAGTCCTAATGATTTGTCACAATATCGTCGACTCCAGGCACCGGTACTTGTAACGGTATAGCAGTTTTGTTTCTCTTGCTTTGTTTAACTGGCCTAGTAATTTATTTTACTATACAAACACAACCAGCCAGTCCGCTACTTATTATCGTTTTTTTTAGTCCTTATCTGCACTTCATCTATTTTGTAGTGCGTAAATACTCGGCTACTTCGTTTTATATTGCTATTTACAGTAACTGGCTTGCATCAGTTTAAAAATACAACTTCAAGTTTAATGCAAATTGTCCTTTAAATTCCCTTTTTTTTAAACACCTAAATGGTTTCGCATATATTTGTTTCGGGTATATAAACTTTTGTTTTTATTACCTCTATCAAAAACCATCATAATATGTTAAGCAGTTGAATACAAAATATTTTTTCTTTTATTTTTTTTATATTATACATTTTGCACGAATATAAGTAAAGGGTGCGTCACACAAACCGTACGCGACGCGGGTCGATATTGTAACAGTGACGCGTGACGCGCGAGATAACGCACCGCTTACAAAGTTATTCCTGTCCTATCCATCATTTCATATGCATTATCACGCGCACACGACCAAGCCCGACCACGCCCGAAGACTCCCGAAGCGTCCGTGGGAAAACGCGGCAGGTGTTACCGATCCGAAGCACTTCTTACTGAGTAAACACTCAACGTATACAAAATTATAACCGCTCCGTAGCGTATGTGTAAATGGAAAACATATTTTGTGTGCTTAATGATACTGCTTACTTTTTTGGTGCGTCTCAGTTATCGGGCGTCGACGGTTTTTGCGACGTTTTTTGTCAGCCTCTAAATGTGGCGTGTTTTATTTTATTCGAAATTGAGTCACCCTTAATTGGTGCGGATAAATGGAGTGGGCTCGTTAAAATCGACACGTGACCTTTTGCGGATTACACTCACGCGCGCGATTATCGCTGAAAGGATCTCGAATGGCCACCACGAATCTTTAGGAGAGGCCTATGTCCAGCAGTGGACTACGGCTGAAATTATGATGATGAATAGCTGTATGGGTTGTTACTTTATTGATATGGTCGTTCTAACGTAATCGTTACTACATCGGTAATTTGAGATTTTGATTGTTTCTGGAGACTTATAAATTGATATCAAAATTTTTATTTAGAATAGGAAAACAATAATTAAAACTGTTAAGTCAAATTAATAATTTTTTTTCTTTGCAGATTAATTTCACTCTTCTGAAATAAAGTTCAGCGAAGTAAAGCGTAGCAAAGAACTTACTGCTTAATGGATGGCGAACTCACTCTTCACAACAGCTGCGCAATACAAGAACATAACTTAGAATGGAAATATAGATTTTTAAAAATATCCAGGCTTCGAAAATAAAACCAAAAGCTAAGCGTAAACTATTAAACCAGTGCTTCCAAAACAGTGGGTGACCTCAGGTGACAAGTCCGCTCAAATTAGTTTTACAATTGCTTATAGGGTTTAATAAATGCTATACCTACTGGTAGTTAACCTTTTGACATTATATTTTCCCTATGTTGGTTGGCTTATTTAATAAAACATATTTCATATTATTTTTATTACCAGTCATTTGCAATTGTATTAATACGTTAGCCTTCCTTAAAACTACTGTGAAAACTGTTCAAAAAGTCTCTACCTCGAACAAAATTTCAATCTAGTGATCTGTTTTTACTTAGAAAATTTACTGACTTGATTATTTCTATTCGTTCCAATTGTAAGGTGTCTGATTGGAAAGTAATTTGGAATTGGAAAACCTAAGTTTAAAAAAAATATATTTAGCTATAAATGCAGCAGTAAGTAAAAGCACTTCAGTTAAAAAGTAGAAGTACTTAGTCCAGCAAAAGTCGTATTACTTTTCAGAGCTAATACCCTAAGTTTATTAATGGAGCTACACAATACTATGACCGCATTTAGTTTTAAGAAAATAACTTTGGGAAACGTTGGACCAGATGGTTAGACTCATCTAGAAAACAAGAAAGTGAGAGAATAGCAATCACGTACTGTGCGTGCCAATAATTTCACTGATTACTGCACAGAATACCTGTTACCACAAATTATACTCGATACGTACTTGTTCCAGACTCAGGTGTGGACAAATAATCACCTATTGCCGGAGTAATAGCTCCGACTAGTGAATACTCAATAATTAGGCTTATTATTCGGTTAGATTGCATGAAAAGTCTGCTTATTAATTCAAATATCGTTTTAATTAGACAATGAGGTTACATTATCTTCTAATGCCTATACTAAATAATTTATTTCATGGTACAGCCTAAGAGTAAGTGAAATGACTGCAACAGTTTGTTTCATAGAGAAATTAAAATAAGCTAGACCAACGTTAATTATAACTTAACACTTTCGTTGGCAGTAACGCCTCTTGACGTAGATAACAATTGAGTGCCATTGTTATTTCCTTCACAGTCAGCGAAAGTGTTAACGAAACAAGACGTGATTTTATTTTGTTACACACTGGATTCATAATTGACTCCTATTCATTAGGTATTGCATGTTAATGAGATATCAATAATATTTGAGGCATTAATTAATTACTATTTTATTGTGAAGAAAGAAAGAACAAATTTCTAAATATAAAGTAAAAACTTTACTTACATTTAAAATTAGAGTTAGGAAAGTTGATTTAAATTCATTTTCTTTTATTCAGACAGACCATATTTTTCATTTTTGTCACTATTCACACACCATCATAATCTCTTTGAACTGTTGAAGCCTACATTAGGTACTAGCTATCCCATACCAAAGTTTCCCTAAAAATAAGCTATTACGACTCATACAATAATTGAAGGAAACGCGTGTGCATAATGTTACAAATTATTCGACATAATATTGAAACATAAAAATAAAAAGTTAGTAAATTACAGTCTTACAGTAAATGAATCATAAAAATATGTTATACGAGGCACTGTTCTTTCTTTAAGAAATAAACGTATGTTATTCATTTCTGTTCTAAGAATACAATAATATAGGAGCAAATAGCATTGGTTATTATGTCTCATTAAATAGTACTGTCATATTTCGAGTAAAAGAGTTATTTTAAAATTCTGTTGCAGTCGTAAATATATTTAATTATTCTTGAAGAATAAAGATATTTTCGTTTACAAATCTATAACAAACTATACTATATATTTAATGAATAAGGCTTTTTAAGTGATAAAGGCCAAAGTATACGGACATATTTTATTGCATTTCAACTTTTCGGAGATTCGTTGAAATTGAAAATTAAGACTTAGACCACAAGTCGTTCAAGTACCTGTATTGTAAATTCGCATACAATATGAATGCATAGATATCCAATGCTCAACAGTTGGCAAAACACGGTTGTTATGCTAAAAGAAATAAATAATTTATGTGAACAAAGATGAGGAAATAAACATTACAATAAAAGTAAATTTCGTGTCCTAATTCTTATGCCGTCAGATTCAATTACCAGCGCTGATCTTGGGTGTGCTGAGGGGTACTATGCACCTAGGTCTGGTTCGTGTTTGTACTACTATGATTGCTATTATACGGGATGACATTTTAAACACCATTTTTCTAATCGGTATTCACTTATTTTTATGTGACATTTTAAAATTTGGCTGGTGTTTAAATCATCCTTTAAAAACAAAATATTCCATTCAAAAATATAAAAGTGTAATTTTTCTCTTTTTACGAGGCTCCAAACCCAGTAGCAGTTTGACAAGCGGGCAGTAATTACACTTGCAGCGTTTCTTGATCGCCGTGTTTACGCCCAAAGCAGGGCTGACACAAGTTTAATTTTATAAACCTCAATGGTTTATATTTTCATTAAATTTATAACTTTTCAAATTAATCAAATCTAAACCTATAAAAACATTTTATTGATTGCTTTTTATTTGTGGTAACTATTTATTACAATAAAATTATTTAATGGTCTATTGTCCACTGCATAGCGGCTAAGTAACAATAGACTTATACATCTTTCTATTCTGCGCCATTTCTTTATTATGAATTCTTTTAGACACTAAACGTTACCGGTTTCTATATATATATATACGAGTGTTTGGTCGTTTAACAATATGGACGATCGAAATGTTATTTTTTACTAGTTGACTCTATGAAATATCACTAATTTGACATCTTTCAAACTAAAAGTAAAAATATAAAATGTGTATTGGTGTTTGTTACTTGATTGCATAAGAACTTCCAAATGAATGTGAAAATTTAGTACAGATTAAATGAAAGTCACCACTAGTTTAGTACAGAGTCGGTTGGTCATGTACCCCACTAGAAACGATTGACAAACGAATAAATATTTTGCCAGCCCTACATACTTTGCTCATACAGAAAACATGTCCATAATAATTGTTGGTCTCTACAGAGAAAATGTCATACGCCCAAGGCGTCTATCAAATCAATGATTATTTTACTTACAACTTGTATTTTTCAGAGATGTTTATTACATTCAGAAGGCGTATCGTATTTTATCAGTGTCAAAAATAATAAATATGTTAATATTATTTAAGCGTTAAAGAGTTTTATAAATAAGCTATTGAATAATGAAATTCGTGTTTAATTAAATTTGATGATGTTCTATCATTTCATTTAGCAGTCGTTGATAATTAATTTATTGATGAACGCAAAATCATAACTACTGTAAAAAAACTATGGATATATAGATTTGCATGGAAGTTATGTACTATTTGTCATAGACATTAATCCAATACACAATACATTAGTCCAATTAGTCCAAAGAAAATAAAAAATTCGAGAGGAAAGCCAAGCGCGACGCGCGTATACGTTGCGTATGCGCGTGTCAAGCAACAGCAAAACCCAACCGATATTGGATTGGTCACCATTTAGTGGCATTTTCTATCTCGAGCGCGTTCGTGCTTCGTTATCGATAGATCGTTATCGTTAGTCATTTACGGACGTCAGAATCACCATTGTATTAAAATAACTAGTGCCACCAAATCTAGAATCTTAATTTACAGCGTACCCTGATCACCGAGGAGTTTACTGTTGCCAGAATTTATAAACAAATAATTTTATTATCTGTCTTTTTTATGAAACAAGAAACTTTTTCCAATTAAGTAATTAAATCATTGTATTCAGCAAATACTAGTATAAAAGTAAATCGAATTTTGAAAATTTAAACAAATAAGTATATATGTATTTCTATACGTATTCAAAGAAACGAATTTAAACTGTCAAATCATTAAGTTATATATTCCAAACAGGTTAATAATGTTAAAATTATCATCATAATCGGTAACCGTCAAACAGGTAGGGGTGGCAAGTGCCAACGGTCGGATAGTGCACGGGGCGGAACAATACTTCACGACCCGGAACAAGTGCCGTAACAGGTAGTTACGGAACATCCCTGCAAAGGTCGCGGCTATCTAGTAATCTAACGGCTAAGGGTCAATGGTAATTAAGTACTGGTTATCTTTGTGTGGCTTTACTTGAAATAATTGCCATATAACGAACTCGTCTGTAATATTTTATTTGTAGTTTGGGTATGGCATGTTTTTATTTTTATAACTCCAAATCAAAGTCTGCCGTAGATGGTAATCTGTGTTCAGAAATAAGAGATTTTTTTGGGTACCTACTTTTGAGAAGTACTTCTTTGCAATAAGATTTGTTTCTATAGATATATAATGTGAACTAAGCGAGAAATTTCAAATCACGCCACGGGATCTGCCTCTCGTTTTTTGTCTTAATATTAGATCATCAAAATATGCAGTTTCGAACGCTGATAAAACCAACCCCATGTTACCTCACAGCAATAAATCAGAGTTTATCACAACATAACCCTTAGCAACAAACCTCTACCCTAATCGATAACCAAGCTCGCCATTAAGATAAAATTAATTGGGAGTCGATCTTCCGTGCTGAAAAAAGTGGGTACACGTGGTCACTACCGTTCGTTTACGAACGCGAATTATGCGTAGTACAGCAGGTGGCAGGTGGCGGGCCTGGGAACTCAGGGTTAGGCTCTGTTCCCACGGCAGCGTCATTCAGCACGCCACACCTGCGCCCCTTAACGGGGATGGTAGCACACACGCCCGCCACGCGAAGGAAAGCGACGATTAGAAGAGGCGCGAGCGCTGGTGTGCTCTCGTCGACCAGTAGGGCTGTCAACGTTGGGTTCGATGAAAGTGAAATGTAATGCGTTTAAGTTGCTGTTTCAGAAAGTAAAATAATTGTGGTTTTATAGGTTCCGAGTGCTAAGTAGGTAGCCTATTTATACCAAATCTCATGTTGTTTTATAATTAATATTTGAGTTAATATTGTTCAAAATATTGTACCAAAAGTGCTCAGATTAGTGACATGCACAAACACGCTTAATGGAATTTGAAATTAACAATTTAATATATTAATCCCAAAAAGAAAAGAAGTCTTAAGTTTTCAGTTGCAGCCCTATAATAAGCGTGCGTATACACGCGTACATATGCGCGTGTGTGCGCTCGCGCGGCTATCTCCGGTTACAGGATTTACTCAAGTAAGTGTCCATAGAAGGGCTGTTTATGTTCCTGTTTTATGTGTCTAACGTCTATCTGTGTGAGTGTTATTTACAAATGTTAGTTTATGATAACGACGGCGCGTTACATTTTCTTTTGCGTCTTGTTTAAATCTTATGGATAGTACCCGCATATAGTAAATTAGATGTTGCAGAGCTATTTGCGGCTTAATACATATGCAATACTTTATCAAACTATGCTATATTACCAACGTTATTTATAACAATTGAAAAATTAATTTAGCATTGTTTAATACATAGTCATAATTTACATATTTACATGTTAATTTAAATACATTTGCATTTCAAATTGCAAAGTGCTTTTATGAAAGTAAATTAAATTACCAATAAACTCTACACCGCTTTCTTTTCATTACTATATTTCGAATACTATACTGATAAATTGCAGGTAATTTGGCCTGAGGTAGCCACATATCTGATAATATGGTGCCCTACAATTGAAACGTGTACTTATAATCTTTTTATATGTAAGATTTGTTTCCGTGTAGGGTGATAAAAGACGTAATGGACTATATGAATATTTTTATATAATACGACTTTTTAATTAATTTTTGCTATCAATGCCGATCAGTACGAGAAACTAATTTGATCAATCAATTTTATTTGACACTTTCACACCAGAAATAATTATTCTTAAATATTGACTATAATATTAAAGATAGTTTGTCTATCTTTTGATATGGCACTAGCCCTCATCAGACATCAAATCAGTTGACCATTGGAATTCAGACATGGGCGGCGCGTGGCCTGCCATACGCAGTGCGTACGCGCAATGTTTAGTGATTATTTTCATACCCCTATTTGAAATGGGAATTTGCTTCACAAATATAACAATGATTGAATATAAAAAAGTGGATAAATAAAAAAGATAATACGTGAATTTTGAATGATAGCCGTCACTTTATATGATAGCTTGATTGACAATCATATGCCACTGACCCATGTAAGATATCAAATCAGTTACTTTACTATTGGAATTCAAACAATGTCATGGGTGGCGCGTGTCCTGCACTCCTGCCATACGCAGTGCGTATGCGCATTGTTGTGATTGTTTTCATGCCCCTATTTGAATTCGGAATTCGCTTCACATATATAATGAATCTGGCTTCACTTTCGACATAAAACGTAGATTGATAGGAAAGATAATCCGTAAATTTTGATAGTTAACCCTCACTTTATAAGATAGCTAGATTTACAATCATTTGAGATGCCATTGGCTCGTTTAGGATATCAAATCTTCCAATAGGGTTGGCTAGAAGAGATTGCATTAGCGATAAGTCAGCCTTTGTACTCATTCCTCTTAATGTTAATTGGTATAAACCAATCAAGGCTGATACAGCACATAAGTGCTGTATCTTTTCTTATATGTCTGTAAATGGTGCAATAAAGTGTTCATTCAAACAAATCGGTTATTTCACTATTGGAATTCAGACAATGTCATGGGCGGCGCGTGTCTTGCACTCCTGCCATATACATTGCAGTGATTGTTTTCATGATCCTATTCGCTTTCGGAAATTGTTTCACATTATATATTATATATACATATATATATATATATATATATATACATATATATATATATGTATATATATATATATATATATACATAGGACCTGTAGTGGCTCACTTGCTTTATATATTTTTTACCTTACTACCTTTATACAAAAAAAGCTGTTGGTCTTCCTAATAAATAAATAAATATATGACAATTCTGCTCTCTGTTTGAATCGATAGAATTTCGGCTACATGCCCGTATATGATATCAAATCAGTTACTTCATCATTGGAATTCTGACGTTGTCATAGGCGGCGCGTGGCCTGCCATGCGCAGTGCGTACGCGCACTGTATTAGCAAGCACCCTCCCTTGTTTGAATTGGAAAATTACTTAAATATAAATATGTGACGTGTGATTTCTCCCCTATTTCGGAACTCGATTCATGATACGGTTATGTGACAGGTATTAACACTTTATTGTTATTTACGAGTAATACTTAAATTAAATAAACTTCCGGCACGGTAAACGCTTTAATTACTAATTTTAATGAAAGTGACATCTCTACAGAAAAATATTCTTACTCCAACGCAAAGTCGTGGGTGCAAAGCTTTATTTTTTTTCGTAGCATTTCATACTAAAAAAAAAATCAACTGAATGAAAACGCTTTCAAAATAAAACATCAGGCCTTTTAATTATTGTTAAGGTACTAATAAAGTATCTTAAATTAGACACCTACTCGAAACAAAACAACACAATGAAAGTCCTTTTCACAGTTCGAGGACAACAATAACCCATTGAAAACGCCATAAACATTATCCCCTAAACCTAAGTCAACAGCGGGGAGCTTTAAGGCGTGTGTAAAGCACGCTTCACACACTCCGACATTTTATAACTAGTACACAGGCACAGGTCGATACGTTAACGTTCCATTATGTAACCCTACCCATCGTGGGGTCGAAGCAAAAAATATGAAGATTTTGTATTCTTTTTTCGAATACTGACTGGATGCACGTGGTCGGGTTGTGGTCTAACGATTTTTTTTTTCTTATAATGAAAGTATTAAGTGTAAAATTCTTCGGAGAGGATATCAGTTACTACGGCTTTGGATGCCAGCGTGGGTTGTGATGAGATGAATATAAATTAAGTTTTTGTGGTTAAATATCAAGATACATACTGGTTGATTTAGTATTAGTCAGTTGAACAAACATCATTTTATTTGGAGATTGAAATTGACTTTGTGCGTTTAAACCATGGACAATGCATCATTATTGACGGGTTTAGTGGGCAATAGACATGCGATTTGAAGTATTCTAATTGGAATGTTTTTAATTTTAGATTTTTTTATTACTTCGTAAGTTCTTAAGAGAACAAAATACTAGCGTACAAAGTCTATTTTAGTTTCAAGTATTTTAATTTGATAGCAAAAAAATACATGATAATATAATCTTCTTATTAGATTACTTACTATCCACGATTCTTTTTTAATATATTTTAAATGTCTGAAGTCTTAATATGTTTAAATCTTTAAAAATAATTTAAAAATAGTTGGAAAAATGCGTTAAAAATTTATACTCAACGAACTCGCTAATTTTAAGTTGAATAATGAAAATAATACCCAGTAATTGAATGAACTTTAATGGCTATGGTTATTATCACCTAATTTATATCACTTTATAAAGGATACTACAGATATTGTTAATACTACTTTGATATTATGTTCGAGATCGATTAAATTCACATTTTATATTGCAAATTTCCATTAAAAAGTATAAATGCACTATAATACTTTTATATCCTTAATAATTATTAGGGTCGACGTCAGGCAGACGGTAGCTTATAATCATTGCCAAAATTAATTGTCAAAACTTATAAAACTTCTTGACATACTGGGTCGTAACCATAAAGTGGTATGAAATCCTTAAAAGGTCATACATAAACATATCAATCTAATTAAAATAAAACAATTAAAAACAAAGAATTCAGTCTTCACAATAAATAGTTTTAATTGTATAATACTTACTTAAAAAAATATTAAACAATATTTTGATCCACATTCTCTTACAAAATCTATTTAATATTTTTTCTTATTGGAGCTTTTACATTACATATTTTATGTAGTCTTGTTGGTTGTTATTTGTGAACCTGAAAAATATACAGATAAACATAACCTTTTTCTTATTTTGGATTAATTTATACATTTTCTCCTTAAGTAGTTTTGACTTCTCTTACAATACAATATATCTTTACATATTAATCTATATCTGGAAAATCAGAAAATTGAAATTACAACATATATTTAACATATTACCTAAATATTATACGTATATGTTGTAATTTCAAATTAGTGGTGCATAAATATGATCAATAAGTAAACTTTTATTATTATTTCATAATCCATATATATTGTTATCACTAAATATTTTTTTGTGTATCTATTTTACTACCAATTCTATATATAACACTTTAAACACAAAATGTTTAAATTACCACCTATTAACGACACTTTTGTAGCAATAATACATAAAGTACATTATATAAATGCAAATTAAAATGTAATAAAATTGTAATAAAATGTTTTGCAGTCGTCTTGGATGTAATATTTTGTTTAATGTTTAGACACCCTGTGGCGATGCTAAAATTCTGTCATATTGTTAATTTTATTTATAGCTGGACACTACAATGTATGGTAGTTATTACTATCTATTTATTTTTCTTTTGAAACAGACGAATGTGACGAAAATTATGAAAATGACGCCCTTTTCTAATAATATAAGTATTCAAAGAGCAATGTTTTCTTTTTTTATTTCCATACACACACACATAGATATCATCACGCCTGTTTCCCTCCGTGGTATGAAGAGCCTACAGATTTTCACTTGCAACGATCCTTACAGACCTCCCTAGCTTCCTCCAGGATAATTACTCTCGTCATACACGCTTGTTGATTACGGGTACTCTTAATATTTCCCTTTTTCAAGATATCTCCGATTTAATTGCATTATGTTCAACATTTTAAGAACGCTTTCACTGATAGACTGGATAAAAGTTAATATGTAGTTTGATACTCTGATACTGCTTGAAAAAACGATTAACTGTATTTAAATATCGTTCTATGATACTATCAAAGTTTCGTAGACATGCTTACAACGAAATTCGTAGCATTCTTTGTTTGCTACGAAATAGCTACGACAATTGTAGCACTTTAATTAAACATCATACGAATCAAATTAATTGATACTTCTTCTGTATACTTTATTGTTCATATTCAAATGTATAAATTAATGGCTATAAATTGTCTACAACATGTGAAGCGGGCTCAATCAGTTTTCATATTTTAAGGTATTTAATTGTGCAAGCATATTTTCTATCGAACTAGGTTAAACCTGTAATCATAGATGTGTATAATTTTTTTTAGACTGTGTGTGTCTTATGATAGAAAAAATTTTAAAATGATCATCTATAGTTAAAGCTGTGAATACTGAAGTAAACTAAAACAAAAGAATTCAACAAGTCCCATACAAGTCGAATAAAGGAAATTATTTATCAATAGTGTTGCACACATAGATCTCATCGCAGGAAGTGACCGTGGCGGAACCTATCTATCTAGCCTAGCCAGGTGCAAGTGATTCATACTAGATCGCCGCGACAGCCTGAGGGCTAGATTGTGCTAGATGCTGAATGAGAAACGATTTTGAGTTCAATGCCCAGTGTTATATTGTGCTTGGAGTGAATTCAATTGTAGATTTTATCAAAAGTTTTTGTATTCGGACGCGTTGTATTATTTAAATAGTTAAGTCGATAAGTATAATATGTAGTAGTTTGTTATTTTAACTATTTTTTAATTGGAAATGGAAATATATTTTTAATTCGAGTTCGTATTAAAATCTTCACTAGGTATTTGTGAAAAAAGAGCAACGTCCGTCCGTCCGTCAAGTAGCAATTTTGGAAATATAATTTTATATCTCGATATTATATACATAAAAATTACAATACTCATTCATTAAAAATACCTAAAGACCGACAAAAATATACAACCGACATAACTCTACAAAGTCATTCTCTGAAATTGTCCACATTCACAAATCACTCTCATTTGATCCCATGTTGGTCATCAATAGAGCCGGCTTAATCTAGCAACTTCCAAGTCGTGCCGTCAAAGCCTATTCGTAGAATCGCTGAGTAAAAACCAGTCTCTTCGTAGCGCGCGCTACCGCTCGTGCTGCGCGCGCGCCGTCCCGCTCCCGGCGCACGCGCGATCCGGCTCGAGGGGGACCAGGCCCGGGTCCCGCTATATAAACCCACCCGCTCTTCCTGATTCAATCACTCCTGACTGACGCCCGAGCGTGCACGTCGCTTCTCTCCGCTCTCTCTTGCAACCTTGTAAATACGTAGTTTAATTCGTTAGACTAAGTTAGTAAACATTAACATGTGTTTGGCTAAAGACGAATCGCCGCAGAAGGAGGTCGTGTCACCAAGGTCGCCATGGGCGAAGCTTCTCAATCGTCAGGTAAATTGTTTTCCGTTCTTTCAGTCCTTAGTTTCAAGATTATTTAAAAATTTAATAGTGATTTTTCTTAACTTGCCGAATTTGTTTCTGTTAGTGTAACTTCTTTTAGTTTTAGATTCCAAGAAATTTTCAAACTTCTTTCAATGATATTTATGTTTGTTTTCTTTTCTTTACAGAGCTCTAAGCCACGATTTCCGAGAAAGGTGACATCCTCCACGCGGGTGAATTTAAACAAGTGCTGGTCGAAGCTTGGAGGGTTGATCTCCAATGCATCGCCGCGCACTGACCTACCATCGCATAAGACTGCTTATCCCGAAGAGCCCATCTTAGTGCCCTTCACTGACTTCTTCTATCCAGCGGACCCGGTCAAACCGGTAGCTGTAGAAGACAACGACAATGCTGAGAATCAGAACATCCTTAACTCCAGTCGGTTCGAGCTCCTCTCCGAAGATCCCGAGGTCGATAACATGGCTAATGAAGTCCGAGAAATCTGCTACAGCGCAAACAAGAGCTGTCTCGTATGTAAACTTTATTAGTTCAGAACTAAATTACTTAATCCCTTCCGGTAACAGTTTTTGATTATTAGAGCAGTGAAACAAAATCGTGTCTTCCAATCATAGATTTAGTGCGTGCTCGTTCCAGAGCGCAAATCCAATGTCTTCCATTAGAATTAAGTGAACTCTGCTAGTGCAATCTCGGTCTTACGGTAAACAGTTTCCAAAATATAGTGCCTTAGATTACTTTGGCCGCGTATTCGTGTAACTTGAGATTTCGCTAGTTTGAGCGTCGCACTTAGATGCGTAGGAGATACAACGTTTAAATCTGAAAGATGGTCATGTGATTTAAGTTTATAGTTCTGTGTGATCTTTAGTAGTATTTTCATCCCTGGTTCAGACGTTGTACCTGCTCCGTGGTAGTTTTTGATTGTAACAGTATAACAGCAAGTTTGGTAGACAGCTTTAATATCATCTGCACTGTAATTATCAACGCACAAGTCTCGGCTATCTCCTAAACTTCGTTCTCTGGCAGAATTTCACGATTCAGCTTGTCTTTATTGTATCTTTAATCAATGTCTTCCATTAGTGTTTAGAAGAGTTTTTTATCTTGACTGTGATATTGTAGTTAATAGGGAACAATCGAAGCTTTAATTAGATTTTAAGAGGAGAGTTATATCAGAAATTTTATAAATTATTAGCTTTAAAAATTGAAGAAATGCATCATGTATAACAATAATTTTAAGCTCTGTAGTGTTATAACGTTTTAGATAATTAGTAAATTGTTAGTGTAGTTTCTTCATTTGAAAATTATGTTTGTGAGTACGTGTTTGTAGTATAAAATTAACATATCAATGAAAAGCTTTAATAGTTTGTAAGGTAATGGTTGCGTTTAGATATAAATTGTTATTGTGAAAAGTTAGCGGAAGTGGGCCGAACGTGCCAATCTTAATAGAAATATCGTTTTGTACTTAGAATAAGTCCTAGCTTAATTTAACTGTTCTTATAATTAGGCTTTAATATCTTATACTGTACTGAATTCTTCCAATCGTGTCAAGGGTAATTTTTAGGTTAATTTCGTACTTTTTAGTTTTAGTTAAGTTTTAGACTGATACTGTTAAGGAATTTCAAGACTTTCGTTTGATCTCCGGTCTTAATTAATAAACTAATTATAAATAATTTAATGATTTTTTTATATGCATCGTTTCACATCCCTATAACACCTTATTGAATTCAAATAACAAACATACAAATTGCTAAAATATCGAAGATACAATTACACAATCAGTATCATCCTACCATATAATAGTATCATCAACTTTTTAGTATAATATGAAACTGTAACTGTAAACAAAATATTGACTAATTTTGCACACCCGCATGGTATAAACATGTCACATTATTAAACACCACGCATTCCCATTGGTTAATCAAAACAACTACACAATTACATATGTTAAGCAAGTCAGTGGTTTCAAAAGTTATCCTACTCATTCAAACAAAGTGCTTTAATATCATAAACCTTTGTTAGTATTGATAGAGATTACTCTACTACTTGTTAATACCAGGGGCATGCCAAAAGTAATTAGATACTCTTTACTCTATAACTTAATACTGGCATGTTATACACCATCTTAAACTTTGATTATTATTATATATTACATATATTTGACTAATAGTAGATTATGATACAAGGGTGCGAAGTTGATCATTAATTACGAGGCGGTATAGAAGCCGAGTATATGACGAATTTCGCTCACGAGTTATCATACGACCATTTTTAACACATTTGCGAGGAAATACACACTTATATTATTAACTTTTTATTATTTACACAATAATTATAAGTTCTCAATCGATATCAAAACATTTCTTCACATTAACTTTTGTTGGTACACTTTGAACACTTTTCACGATTAGTTACAACATTAGAGAAAAATTGGGCTCGTGTGTTTGTTTATGCATTGCTAGGTATCTCCAAATACTATATGTATTTAAGTAGTTCTTGATTCTGTTTTAAAGCTTCATTCTTATTTCTTCCTTTGAAGTTTTAAGTTAAGTATATTAAATATAAAGTAATTTAAAAATAGCTCCACTGATACAGTGAGAGCAGACCCTGATAGTCATTTTTTTAGCAATGGGTTTCACGGCAATGGATAAAAGTCCTTTATAGCCCTTTATAATTTTTATACACAAATTAATATTTGTAGTCCAATACGGCTAATGTTCTGTAAAATAAATACAAATATGAAACTTAGTGTTGATTTATCATTTGGAAGCTAAAATAGTTTATATTTTATGCAAAAACAATAAATTGGTTTGACACTTAAAATCCTCAGCAGTAATGTAAACCATTATTCTTGATCACCTTTTTTCCCGTAAGCGTTGTTCGAGACGGGTGCCGCACAAACTGACCGATGAACAGAAAGTCCGTCGGGTAGATTAGAGCCGGATTATGTTGAAAAATTCGACGGAGGCAAGAAAAAACGTATACGATATCCTTATTGGTGACAAAACATAACTGTATAACTATGTTACCAAAACAAAACGTCAATCGACTGTTTGGTGCCTTGAAGATGAACGAACACCAATAAAACGTTGCAGTGCACGCAGCGCGTGGCATCAGATGGCTGCCTCGTTTTTTTTAAAAGATCTGTTTTATCGCTACTTTGGTGCTACAATATCAATGAATAGTTAATTCTGAGTAGTATGTGTCAGTTTGGGGTCTAGCAAAATTATCATCTTGGTATGACAAGCGACCGAAGTAAGAAATCCGGCACCTTCATTAACACTTCGACAACGCCCCCAAAAACGTTGCCAAAACACTTGATTTATTTTTAATAAAAAATATGTCCATTTTACTTTACCCATCATATTCCCCTAGCTTAGGACCTTGCGTTTATTACTTATGCGCAAAAATTAAAGAAAATTTGAATGGGAAGATATATTAGAGTAAGGAAGATGAACTAGCTCCCTATAAATTCGAAATTTCTTAGATATCGGGAAAACAGTGGTCAGATATGTCCTTAAGTAGGTCTTATCAGTGACAGCATACCAAGTAATAGGTGGTGTTTATACAAAATTATGTTAATGACATCTATTGATCCATTTATATGCTGTCCAACTAACTATATCTATATATAAAATCCAATTTAATATTATAAATTAAACACTACATAACATGTTTACCATATTTAAGGTTAAGAGTGGGTCAGGTTCCAAGATCCTGGAAGCTTGCCAATGTGCAGCATATACCAAAAAAAGGAAATGTGTTGATCCATCGAATTATCGACCCATTTCTATCACTTCCATCCCGTGTAAGGTCATGGAGCATGTCCTAAACGCTAAGCTCCTGGCGTATCTTGAAAGCAAAGACCTTCTCAGTGAGCAACAGTATGGATTTCGGAAAAATCGTTCTACTAGAGAACTTCTTGTATACGCTACGTACTACTGGGGCGAAGCCATGGATAAACATGGAGAGGATCTCTCTGTATCACTTGACATCTCGCAGGCATTCGACAGGGTCTGGCACGATAACCTTATCGGCAAGCTTACTGCCTACGGAATTCCTTCTGGCCTGTGCGAGTGGATAGCTGACTTCCTCAAGGGTCGGTATATACGAGTGGTCGTGGATGCTTCTACATCAGATCAACTGCCCATTAATGCCGGAGTACCCCAGGGGGCAGTTCTTTGTGCAACTCTTTTCCTACAGCACATAAATGACCTGGTTAAACCCGGATTTCTAGGGTATGCAGATAACAGCACAGTTGTACAGCGATATATGTCCTCGGCACGGGCAGACGAGATACGGTCATTGCGTGAAGGCATGGTGGAGTAAGTTAGCGAGGCATTGCGGGCAGTGTCTGAGTGTGGCGACGCTAATTTGGTTAAGTTCAACACATCCAAGACTCAAGCATGCCTATTTTCTGCAAAAAGAAGGCCTTTTCACCTGACTCCCACTTTCCGGGGTGAGCCTGTGGAGTTGGGCGGCAGTCTCGGCTTACTTGGGGTCGGCTTAGACTCCATCTTGAATTTCGGACGTGCTACTAAGTCTTGAGCGAAATCAGCCGCCAAAAAACTGGGTGTTTTATGTAAGGTCAGACGTTATTTCTCGTCTGAGCAACTACTCAGTTTGTACCGGGCCCAAATACGACCAAATATGGAATTCTGTTCCCATCCCTGGAACGGCTCTGCTAAATACAAACTGGCAATGCTAGATTCGATAGAGCGCCGCGCCCTAAATCTCGTAGGCAAAGACATACTGGAGGAGATTGGATTCCAAAACCTTGAGCACCGACGCCTTGTGGCTTGCGTATCCATCTTCTACAGGTTGCATTTCGGGTAATGTGCCCAGGAATTGCATGACTTTATTCCACCATCTCCGTTTCGTCGCCGCACGACCGGACGCGGTCAGGGACTGCATCCATATGTTGCGGAAATTTAAAATGAACGAATCATAAAATTTCAAATCGTTCTTTTGGCTAATAAAATTATGAAAAAAATCTAAATAGACGTTCACCTAGCCGTTTACTTCACTACTTTTGCTCACATTTTGTTTTATGGCATGCCGCTTGAAAATACTTGAAATTGGTTTGTAAAAAGATAACCCATATAACCATTTTACACTGGTAACTGTTTCTACACTGCAACCAGAATAGTTGTATGGGAAGAGCACTTAACATCTTTACAGTACCATAAAATATTTCATTCAGATCGTTTAATTGTCGGTAACTTCAATTTAGTAAGGTAAAGGAAACTAAGGGCACCAAAAAATATACAGGTAACGGAACCATCCCTGGCCTATTTGAATAACTTTAATAAAAAAGACTGTACAATTCACTTGTCTTTGCTTCAATTGCCAACAAAGACAGATTGATTCTTCGACTAGATTGCTCGGTGATTACTTTCTTTCTCTTTTTTTGTTGACTTAAAATCAATAGAAATTTTAAAAATAATTCCACAGTACCTGCATACCATCAATACGCTAAAAATTTTGCTGTAATGTGATTAATAACCCATCTGTCAGGCTTCTGGCGGGAAGCTGAGAAGAGCAATTTCAGCACTGTATTTAATTTTCTAAAATAATATTTTATTTTCTATAAAATCCGCCATTATTATTGTAAGTGTTCGAAAACAAGCGTGAGTATTGGTAAGTGATGCAGTGTTCGATTTATGTAATTCTCTTGCTTGTTGTCAAAAGCTTCTAGAAAAGGCTTAGTCCAGTTTTTTTACCACTTCACTTATTTATTTATTTATTTATTAAAACTTTATTGTTCCACAAAGTACACATATACTTATAACAATTGGCGGACTTAATGCTAAGAGCATTCTCTACCAGTCAACCATTGGGAGAAACGGAAAGATAGTTTGGCGCAAAAAAGTTAAGGGGGAAAAATGTATTACTTATAGAGCAAATTTTATCAAAAGCTTAAGTTTATACACTACGTAAACATACATAAAACATACACAAATACTATTTCATTTTAAATATATACCTATATATATATACATATACCTACACAAATATCAATGATGAAGTCAAGTCACATTGAGAAGTTTTCATTAACTGAGCGAGTCCAAAATGTGCACACGTGCCCGCTTTTTAAATAAAAATTTGTTAGGACTTTCCTTAATATCAGCAGGCAAAGCATTCCAAAGTCGAGTAGATTGTAAAGTGAAGGAATTAGCCATAAAACTGGTGCGAAAAAGAGGAGTACTTAGTAAGAGAGAATTAGAAGAGCGAAGCTGACGATCATGAGAGTCGGATAGATATTTAAAATTACATTTTAAATAATCAGGAGATTGAGGATTCATTAGGATCGAAAAGAGTGTACAGAGAAGCCTAAGCTCTCTGCGTTGACGAATTTGTAGCCATCTAAGCTCGGAGCGATAAGGCGATATGTGATCATACTTACGGAGGCAAAATATGAAGCGGATGCAGTTATTTACTAGACGATCTAGCTTATTTAGAAGATCTTGATTAAGGTCCGGATAGCATACATCTGCATAGTCCAAAATTGGAAAAACTAAGGTTTGAACCAAAAGAATCTTCGTTTTAATAGGTAGAAAATTTCTGAGACGATTCAGCTGTTGAAGAACAATATTAATAGAGCGGCTGATTTCAGCCACATGAGTAGTCCAACTGAGTGTGATATCAATATGGAGACCTAAGTTTTTTACAGAATTACGAAAAGGAATAACGTTATTATTGTAGGTTATAGGTGAAACAGAGCTAAGTTTGAGCTGGTTAATTTGTCTACTGCTACCAATAACGATTGCCTGACATTTATCTGGGTTGACACTGATTCCAAAGCCAGCAGACCATGAAGAGATAGCCGACAGAGCTGAGTTTACCTCGGTGATTGCTGAGTCAATGTTATCTACTGTAGACTGTGCGTATATTTGTAGATCGTCAGCATAGAAATGGTAAGAGCAGTCAATGGAAGAAGAAAGAAGATTTATGAAGATAGAAAAAAGTAAAGGAGAGAGAATGCCACCTTGCGGCACTCCAGTGCAGAGGGTATTCCAGTCAGACAACTCACGATCCATACGAACTGCTTGTTGGCGGTCACGGAGGTAATCAGAAAACCAATTCACTACTGGTGGAGAGAATTGCAAATATTGGAGGATGGCAAGGAGAATATCGTGGTCAACCATGTTGAACGCGTTTGAGAAATCAATTAATACAAGTGTGGTGACCATCGTACTCTCCATTCCTAACCGGATATCTTCGGTAACTTTAAGCAATGCAGTAGCAGTGCTGTGACCAGGACGAAAGCCAGACTGGTAAGGAGTAAGAAGGGAGTTGGAAAAAATGTAAGCAGATATTTGAGCGTGCACAACGGCTTCTTGAACCTTAGAAAGAAAAGGAAGAATTGAAATCGGCCTGAAGCTTTTTAACGTTTGAGGTGACGAAACTTTAGGAAGTGGAATTACGAACGCTTTCCGCCAAATAGAAGGAAAGGTCCCAGTGGCGAGAGAAAAATTTATGATGTGAGTCAGAATAGGCAGAACTATTGAAAGGATATTTGTGATCATTTGCCGACTTACGTCATCACACCCTACTGCTTTGGATTTAATCGATTTAATGATCACTTAGCCTTTTTCTGACTCGACTAACATGACTTAACTACCGACTTGACTCTTAGACTTATTTGACTAAACAACTTTGTTCAATAATTTTTACTTTTTACTGGCAAAATACGTCTAGTAAAAGCCATATTGAAAAAATGCGATTATAGGCTCGTCTATCAATGAATCTAGAGGCAGCTTTTTGTATTAAGTGACATTCATGGTTGAGTCTAGGTAAATTGGGCGTTCACGCACCTCAAGATGGCTTATGTAATGTAGCCTATCTTGAAACGCACGGTTAAAAGTGACATTATGCTTAAAGTAGAGCTCAGTAGATTCTTCCTATCATCTTCACTCGAACATTTTTCATGTATTGCCCATGACTATAGACTGTAGACTGTCAGTAATGGCTAATCTCCCGTTCGATTACGAATTTAGACGAGCATCGTGACTCCGTTGATCTCATGTTGAGGTTCATTAAAGAGTAATCAACGCTACCATTGTGGTAGTAAAGTGATTAAGGCGATTGCCTGCAGACCCGATTGCCATTGGTTCGATTTTGATAGAATACAAACTTTGTTTAGTTGATTCCAGGGTGATTGAACATTGCAGGCTTTAACCACTTGTCTGATAATAAACATGCTGTCGAATTCACGTTAAGCTGTTGGTCCCGGCTGCTACGTGGTGGTCATTAAAGGTACTACTTCGAGGCCGAAAAGAGGTTACTCTTACTCTCTTAGGTGTGCAAGGTATTGATGAAGTACGGAGGCTTTATTACCAGCATAATCAAAAAGTGTACCTTTTCAAAGCCAACACAATACAGCAGGCTTTAAACAAATCTTTAACATCCTCTGCAAAAATTCTCGCCGCACTTGTTAGCCAAATGGAAATGTATTTTAACATGTTTTTAGGTGACTAGGACCCGTGAAACATTCGCACCAAAGAATGACAAATGCTTAAGGAACTGTTAATAGTGGCACTTTGGTCGATACCCTGTTGTTGATGGTATCGAAGCGTGAAGCCTTTTTTACAACTTTATTCGTTTCGTATAAAAAAATCCAATGACCCTTACTGCTTTGGTAGTATAGTTGAAATTGCAGTGGAATGAATGCTAAGTTATGTTGGTTTTGTGTAGAGTTTACCAACAACATTATCCGAATTTCACGCGAGAATTATTTGTTTTACGGCTCTAGTGATCGGCACAAAGGCACCTCCAAAACCGTGAATTTTAACAAGTCTTTGCAAGTGGCAGCTTTCAAAGCTTTATCACAGGGTGTTCACAGTTCCTGCACTCGAATGCTGTCTCATTTTGATAGAAGTAACTTAATAATGCGGTTCGTGTTAATAACTTAGTCTATTGGTTGCAAAAAGTATACTATTATTTGCAAGTTTTAGAAACCATACCAGGTAGTTCATTTATAAATCGCAGTGGACGAGAGAAAAAATCTTTATTCATATCAAAACAATACAGATATTGGATTCAGTGACTAATTTCACACGTTTCAGAAATGAAAATACTGCAATAAATGTGCGGAGTATTTTGGAAAGATCACGTGAGAAATGATCTAACAAACAAGGATTCCGAAGCGAAATGGAAGAGAAAGAGTAGCAAAAAAGAAACTCCGAAGCGATCAGCTGAGGACGCAACCAAGGATGCTCTAAGAGAAATTCAGTAGCAATTTTTTTGCCATTGACATGATTTGCCCTGGTTGACATGGAAGTCTCTGAACAGACTACGAACCCAGTTCGGCTGATGCAGGCAAAACATGTTTAGGTGGGGCTACAGTTCGGAGGATTCCTGCTGTTGCTGACATATTATTATATATTCTGTTTTTACATTTGACATTTTTTTAATTATTATTATTATTTTTATTCAGTTTAAATTTAATTTAAGTAATCTGAAATCACATTAAAATATTGTGCAAAATGTTGGCAAAAATGTGAATTCGTTCATTTAACTAGTTAATTAAGGAAAGTTTTTTTTCTTATTTGTAAATTGACGTTTTGAAGAAAATTCTGCAGTGGAGTTTGTGGCGCTGCTTCTTCTCCACTTGCACTTTGGAAGTGGTGGTAAACTGAATATAAGTAAATTGACGCCAATAAGTGATATTTATATCCTATATTGAAAATAAACGATTTCATTTTCATTTCATTTCATTTTTTCTGGTGCCTCACTCCAACCTATGGCAAAGCTTTTGTCTTGCCCTGAATACCTTCATTAGAAGCCATTGGAAATGCTATAACTGTCAGTGGCGGAATTTTCGTCCTAACACATGTAATTTAGCCAGACTCGATTCGCTAAGAAGAGTGACTAATTTTGGCAAACCTATGATGACCACAAAATAATAATCAATTTTGTAATTCGCCTTATATTTTATACTCATAAGAAATTTAATTAAAAAAAAAACTTTCTTTACAATTCTAGTTCAACATAACATAGTAACAATATAATGTGTTAGTATGAAATGTCTTCAATTGTAAACCAAGTTAATTCAACTTTTTTCACGGTCAAGCTGGCAATGCGACATTCTTAATACTTAGTTCAAAGATGCCGCAACTAAAGCGGCATTACATACAGAAGCCTACCATTTCCTACGTAAACTATAGGCTTATCCCACTGTATGTATGTGTACACAGCACACACTAATCTGTATTACACGTGTTTGCTTGTGAATTAATGCACGCTTTTAGCTTATCAGAGTAGTTAGCGATGTATGATGTTGGATCACTGATAATAGTATTCTGTCAATAAGTTAGATTAATCATAACAACTTTTTTAACGCCGTTTTTTTTTATTTTTCCCTCTGAGCGAGAACGTTTTTTTTTTTTGAGGTTTCGGAATTTGCTTATGTAATCAGTAACGTTTCTAAATGCGGCGTTTATATTGAATGAAAGTATATTCTTTGCCGTACTACACATTATTTACAATGAACTAAACTGAACTTAAGGAAAATCGTTAAGTAATAATTTATTACAAAAACTTTAAGACATCGATTAATGTCAATAGATTTCTAAGATTTTCTGAAATATGTTATTTCTTATGGCGATTCCAATAAATACTGTAGCAGCTGTGACGGAAGGTAAGTCAACATCAATGTAACGCGTTACAGACCATGACATCGTCGCGAAATCGAAAAGCCGTTGCGGATCTCTGAATGCACTACGAGGCTGAATCAAAAGACATGTGTTTGTAATACTGACACCCGTTCAGCGCGACTAATCGGCGAAGAAAGCCCGTACAAATCCATAAGAAATAACCGAAAAACCGAAATTTTTCTGCGATTCGTCACAGCGTCGCGATTTCACGGTGCCCTATTACTGTATCCTGGTGAACTTTGCCGCCTGTTTACTGCACGAAAAAGCTATTTTCAACCATATTCATTTAGATACAAAAGTCAAATTACTTGTGAAATATAACGTTGTTTTTGTAGAACCTTAGATTGTAGTGAGGTGAGCGAAGGTGTCGCGCACTTTTGTATTTCTCGATTTCATCGGATCGGAACGAATCGAGTTTAGAAATCGCCGATTTATCATTCTTAAAGACTGGGTCGCTGTTCTGTGATGAAAATAAATGGACATCCTCTATGACTGTTAAATGTCACGTATTTCGACTCTTTGAGACGTCCGATAAATGGATCGTTAGAGCTATAACTAAATCTTTTATGTGAGTAAATAACTAAAGTATCTATTTATAAACTATAGTTTTTTTTTTGTTCAATTTTTTTTTTTTTATAGTACAAATAACGAATATATTTATTTCACTCTGCCCCCTTCCCTCGAACATCGTACAACTTCTTAAACGTAAAAAAGTAGTAGGTATATTAAAGTAGCATGTTAAATAAAAAAAATAAAAAATATCCGAGAACTATTACTTTTTCAGCATACATACATGTACAATGATTTCCAGTCATCATAATCAATGAGTCGAACGATTTTCATTCGACATTATGAGCTATACATTTCAAAAATATTGCTTCAGGATTCACTTAAATCAGACATCAGTAAATCTACCGGAGATCAGGAGTGTTTCAGTTCGTTAGCGAATAATTTTTCTTCGATATCAAATGATGAATGACAGGGCTACAGACCAAGCTAATCAAAATTTCAATACGAGTGTTACATGAAGTGCCAAACTGAAAAGCACATTTCCCTATTCCCAACACTTGACACTGAAAGTAGTCTCTAAGTGGCACTTGTTCCGTAATAACGTGTGTTTTGTGACACGAAAGCGGCATTAGTGCGTTAGTGCGTTCCCAAGGACGTGCTAAGTGCACAGGAAGACATTGCGAACGCATAATTAGCTGTCGCAATACTTAGGGACTTCCGATAGGCTGGGGTGACCACACTGACAATATTTTAAGGGATATTTGGTAGGCAAAACTACTATCTTCAAATATCTATTAAAAATATGTATATTTATTAAATATAGGTACTTATCTATTGAAAATATACTACAATAAAGAATATATGGATTTGAATTAAGTATATATATATGAAACCTATGTTGATAGTGTTTTTATCGCGAAAATATAAGAATGCATTAAGTACGGTATGTTTCTTGCTAGTTGCAAGTAGGCTAAATTAAAGTTATTTTTTTATAAATAATAAAAACTGGGTTTTATATAATATATATTTTCTCTCTAAAATCCCTTTTCATTTATTTAAACATTATTGCATAAAATGCAAATAGAATACAAACTTACTGTTACTCCTAGCAATCTCTAGTCAACTTAGCATAGAAAAGGTTATTTTCCAGGTATACAAATTTAACTAAATAAACTAGATGAATCTGAATTTAATTGTTTTGCTCAATCCAAACATAAAAAGTACTGTTGCCGAATTTTTGTCTGCAAAAATAGATTAGAGTGAGTTACCCTAAGCCGATTACTTTTGTACAACGTACTTCCTTCTCAAATATTTATCCTATCTTTCCCTCAAATCATAGCCACTGTCAAATAAAGGCGCCTCTAAACTGCAACATTTGACGCAATCGGAGAGAGGAAATGTTGCGACAACACACGCCCATTAGCCAACCCTGGCAAATCACACACATGTGACTACAAATATTTTGCAGTAAAAACCATAAACCACGGTTTTGTTTTTTTAACAGTGTTACAATTAAAAAAATATATCTAACTGCACGTGTGGAGCGGCCGTTTTCTGTGGTCTTAAATTACACATTCCAAATTTTTTCGCACCGGAAACCGAGGATTTTTGGTGACGAAAAGATCAGATTTTCGCAGTTTGAAACATGTTTTTGTGTTTCTATAAAAACATAATGTAGGTTGTTCCTGATACGCCATCGCTTTACTGGTGTATTTTTAATATAGTGAAATACAATGTAACGCTATATAGCCATACCATCACGCGTTTTTCCCCGTAGGGGTAGGCAGAGACTACTAGCCCGCTTTTCGCCCCCGCGAGAAATGAGACGTAATGAGTTGCGAACCGCATTGCCGCCATTTAGATTTTTGTTATTTCCCAAAATCATACTAACTTTCAGGAAATATAAATAACGAACTTTTCAGGAAGTTTACAATATCTATACTTAATAATATTATAAAGCTGAAGAATTTGTTTGTTTGTTTGAACACGCTAACTGTAATGTGTTAGACAGCTTATTTATCGAGGAAGGCTATAGGCCTGGCCGGACTGCTAGTGATGAATACGTAAAAATTAGCACACTGCAAATTTTGTAAATTGTCAATCAGAGGATAAAGAAACGTTTTCATTCATATCGTGTGGAGTCCAATCTCCATGGGTCCAATGCATGTCCAATGTCACCCGACTCTGCACTCTCTGGTGATGAGTATTTAAACATTTTAGATAGTTTAAAATTATATGTGGGTAATTCCCAGTTAATTCCTCAGCTTATATTTCAGACCCTAGCGTACGCTGTTAATCATGATGATTTGGCGGTATTTTACTGTCAGTTGTAAAAGTTCAAACGTAATCTGTAATACATTTTGTGTATACATACTTTAAATTATACTTGCACTTTTTAACTGATTGTATGGATATTAAACCAAAAAATAATATCACTAATAGTGATATTGCAATGCAATACAAGTGTAGGTCACTTTTTCCATTTCTTATTCAGTTACTTACCTAAAAAATTGGTAGGCAGCAAAAAATTAAATAAAAAGAAATGTGTTGTTAAAAACCCAATTTATCGCAAAAGCTCGGCTACCTCATTCTACAGCCTCATTCCACAGAAAATCCATTCACATAAAAAATACCAAAAGATCTAAAATCTTATAGAGAATTCTTGAAACGTGCTTATCTGACCTTATAAAAAACCAAATCTTTATATCGGTAACATTAAACTTACCCGCTGACCGAGAATGAAAAAATACTTTAAAAAATTTAATTGTATTGCAAAAATTCAACCGAATCAGGGTACAGGAAATGACCGAGCGGCAAAAAGCATAGAAATGAAAAAAAGGCATTTATTTTTGATGGATCGCCGTAACACAATCATTGGTACGAGTGAAGGCCCTTAAAGTGCCCCTTAAGAATCAAGTGATATTCTTCACTTTTATGCTTGTTAGATATTGGCTATCATTCAAGTCAAAACTAATAAAAGCAACTCTAAATCTATACCGACAAAGTTAAAAATGATCGTAGTTGCTCCCTGTGCTTATGATATTTTAGAAATTAATTAGATTATATTGGGAATAAGGAATCGATTTAAAATCAACTTTAATTGCTATGTGTTATGGTTTACGTTGTATTCAGGTAACTCATGAGTTAGGACATAATAAGATTTTGTACGAAGCAACAATGTAGTCCAAACACGTGTTAGATGGCCACTAGAGGGGTATTCAAAGTTGTTTATGAGCATCCCGATACTAAAATGCTTTTTCAAAGATGTCTTCAGTTTGTTAGATATAGATAATACTTTATCTTAAAGAAACGCAAAATATTATTTGTATAAAAGGTACCTATGTTTGTTTTTATGTATTAAAAATATCTCTTACTTAAAAATATAATACAAACCTGATTAGGTGATTTCAAACCAGTTCAGAAATACCAGTTAAAAATCCAGAGAATTCTAGTAGCAATAATTTGTTCCGAGTATCGATTGAAAAACAATAAAATCAACTTTCAGATTTAATTATTTATCAGTTTGATTTTAAATTAAAGACCGTAACGGACTCAATATGAATGAGATATAATCAAACTTTTTTACAGTATAGTAAAAACGAAAAATTCGGGAGCAGACTATAAATATATTTTGGAAATTCCCCCAACATGTTAGTACAATCGATATTCTTTTGAAATCAAAAATTGAACAAATTTTAAACATTCGTTTCAGTGAGCAGGCCTGGACTCAAGCTTCTCTACCGATAAGGCTTGGAGGCTTGTGTACTCGCAAAATTAACAGTATTTCTCTGCCGGCATTCCTTTCCTCAATCCACAGTACGTCAGATCTCGTAAGTAATATTTTAAAAGCTTCTACAGCTGTAAACTGCGACATCGCGTGCTTGACTGAGGCCACGAATGCTTGGCTTGCTGGACCGAGCCCAAATTTTCCCCCAACGCCCAAAAAACAGAGGGCCTGGGACATCATTTCTTTCCAATCCATGTTACAATCATTATTAGACTCGACTTCAGGTAAAGATAAGGCCAGAATTTTGGCTGTGTCGAGATCTGAATCCGGCAACTGGCTACATGCGTATCCGTCTCCTACACTAGGGACGTTTATTGACCCGCTAACATTCCGCATAGCTGTAGGTCTCCGGCTCGGAGCTGAAGTGTGCGTGGATCACAGCTGCGCTGCTTGTGGAGCCCCCGTGGATCGGTTTGGTCACCATGGACTCGCTTGTTTGTCGGGCGCCGGTCGCCAAACCCGCCATGCAGCCATCAATGACATCCTACAAAGGGCGCTCGTTAGTGCCAAAGTACCCGCAGTTCTGGAGCCTCAAATTGTGCGGGACGATGGCAAGCGCCCTGACGGGATGTCGTTGATACCTTGGAGGATGGGTCGAGCCCCTGTCTGGGACGCCACGTGCTCCGATACTATGGCAGCTACGTACCTCCCAGCCACCAGCAAACAGGCCGGCGCCGGCGCGGCGGCAGACGCCCGCGAACGGTTTAAAGCCAATAAATATAGTTGTCTCGGCACTCAGTACGAGTTCACAGCCTTTGGTGTCGAGACACTAGGTCCATGGGGCGCCGGTGCGCGGGGTCTTCACAGGGAGATCAGTAGACGCCTAAAAGAGGCAACGGGTGACCCTCGCGCGGGCAGCTTTCTCGCTCAGCGAATAGCCATAGCTATCCAACGCGGGAATGCTGCCTGCTTGATGGAAACTCTGCCCAGGGGACCTAATTTAGATTTCATTTAGTTTATTATTTTTAGATAGGATAGTGTAATATATTTTTTCTTTTCTTTGTGTATAATAATATTTTTTCAATTAATAAAATACATATTTTGGAAATCTCGTTACCAAAAATTTACAAAATGAATATTTGATAAAGAACAAATTTCCAATTCGAGATTCGTCTCAATAATACCACTAACCGTACCCAACTTATTCTTTAATCTTTTAAAAACTTTTGAAAACTTCGACAAAACGAATTAAAAAAGGGGGCGTTACTTTTGCTGTCATTTCTTTCCAAGGCATAATGGCCCGAGGTCTTCGGCTCGCGCCGTCCTATTATAAAAAGAAAAAAATGAAAAAGAAAACGACCGCCTTACAATTGAAATCTGAAAGGAAGCGTAGCCCTTGCGAATCTGGGTAATAAATTCCTATTGATCGAATTTTGGACCCATGCTGAGCTATACGGGCTCATTATAGCCCTGATAATTTTGTATTTTTTGCAGTTGTGCACTTTTTTGATGTAATTTTTACCGCGTTTTTCGGACGTGATAAAATATATAATAGACATGTTATAATGACGTCTTCGACTAATCACCAGTCTATGCATACCTGTTTTTATCAACACGTAGAGACATTTTGATGGGATTTAACAACCCAGTAGATGACGGAGTCGTTTAATTTCACAGAAGTTGAAAGAAAGTGCGGCTCGAAGGCTGGGAGTTAGTTCATGTAAATATGTTTAATTCATACAAAAATCTATGTAAAGTAGTTTATTATTCAAAAACATGTTTTATTTAAGATTACATTAACTTAATCCTTAGTAAATTGTTTAAATACATTTTACAATGTTAAAATTATCCATAAATAGTTATTTATTTGGTACCGAACTTACTTCAAGTGATAAATATTAAGGAAACATATAGTTTTATAGCTGACACACACATTGCATTATATACAGTACATTTTTCCTTTCAATTTTCCTAAACTAAAAAATCACTAGAATCATTTTCCTATTACTATGAATAAACACTCTCTTTACTCCTAAACAAATAAAAACGTGAAAGAAAACAAATATGAACACATTTGTTATTTATTGCATAACATATCACTTTAATTACAAATTAGATATGTCATTTCTTCATCACCATAAAATAATTAATTACTAATTACGACGCTATATTTATTGCACTTCCACGCAATTCATATATACCAATAACTTCAATACATTTACGATTTATATTATTACTTTTATATTTTATTGCAAAATTATACAACGTCTGATATACAACTCTGTGTAAAAAGTATCGGGAATATGTCAATAAAAAGACCTGCGTAAAAGAGGTCGTTCTAATTTTTTTACTGCATGTTGGTAGCACTGTACTGATTTAGCGCGCAAAATATGAGCGGGATCTGTCATTTAATTTGTTTTAAACTACACTTTTTGTTGGTCATAGTTTTGAGTTCTCGGCGATTTTTACAATGGAAAATATTGTTGAACAAAGAGTGTGCCTTAAATTTTGTGTTTCGAATGATATTTCATGTGGTGAATCACTAAAAATGTTGCGAAATACCTACGGCGAATCGTGTATTACGAAAACAAGGGCTTATGAATGGTATAAGGCTTTTAAAGAAGGCCGAGAAGTAGTAGTAGACTTGCCTCGTTCTGGTAGACCTTCAACCGCTACGACCAAAGAAAACATCGACAGAATCAAGAAGCTAGTGCTCGAAAATCGACGTATGAGTCTGAGAGAGTTGGCTAGTGAGGTAAACATATCTTTTAAGTCCGTCCACAACATTCTCATTGACATTTTAGGCATGAAACGCGTCGCCGCTCGACTAGTTCCGAAAGAACTCAATTTCGTTCAAAAAGCGCAGCGAAAGCATGTCGCTGAAGACATGGTTTCCCGAGCTTCTACGGATCCGACCTTTATGAAACGTATAATAACTGGCGACGAGACATGGGTTTATGAGTACGACATGCAAACAAGCCAACAGTCTTCAGAATGGCGTCTCGAAAACGAGCCGAAACCCAAAAAACCGCGGCAAAGTCGCTCCAAAATCAAGGTGATGCTGACAGTTTTTTTTGACTACCGTGGTGTGGTTCACTCCGAATTCCTTCCTGAGGGAGAAACAGTGAATAAAGAATATTATTTAGGCGTCATGAAGCGTTTGCGTGAGAGTATCCGCCGAAAACGTCCAGATTTGTGGCAACACAACTCATGGATGCTGCACCATGATAATGCACCATCACACACAGCCATTATAGTGAAAGAGTTTTTAGCAAAAAATTCAACAAAAGTTCTCGACCAAGCACCGTATTCACCTGATATGGCTCCGTCTGACTTTTTTTTATTTCCCAAGTTAAAATTACCACTTCGAGGAAAACGTTTTGAGTCGATAGAAGCCATAAAAGAAAATTCGCTGAATGAGCTAAAGGCCATACCGCAAATAGCCTATGAAAAATGTATGGAAGACTGGGTGAAGCGTTGGAGATGTTGTATTGCAAGCGATGGGGCCTACTTTGAAGGCGATAAAATAAATTTAGATGAATAATTTGTATTTTTTGTTTTATTGACAAATTCCCGATACTTAGTACACAGAATGTATACTCGTATTATGAATGGATTAAACTTGCATTCCTTACTCATAGAAATTTGTGATTCACTCTGAATCATTGAAGCTTTGAAGGACTTGAATGAATGAGCTATGCGTAAGTGGCACTTATGACACACAACTTTATAACTTGGACTGTATCAATTGCTGCGTTTTAATTATGGCAAATTATATTTAATCATGTGAGAACGGCGTTGTATGTTGATCAATGCGATCAATATTACATTTTTCACTATGGCCCAAAGATCTATGAACAATGAATCCTGAAGGTTTCGCGACCATGAAATTCCTGTTTCCTTATTATGTGCCACTTTATAAGACACTTATTGTCAAGGATCTGTAATGGTTGAGTATATTTCGTAAAGTGATTTGATACGCGCACGTAGCTTTTTAATTTTTTTCTAAACTGTTTGAAACCATTGTCGGATGGAGATTCAAGTATCGAGGAATTCGTTTAAAATGTGAATGAAATTCTTCTGAATGGTTGTAAGAGTAATAAATGTACTCTCTTTGTATACCTTTGTCACTTTGATTTACATGCTACTAGGTAAGGCCAAAGAGCATCGAAACCGAACAGAAATAAAACGTTCGTTTCTCAATGGGCAAGGCGTTAATATTTTACAATTATCAATACATATAAAGTCGGCTCTACTGTGAGGTCATTGTCAATGAAAGTATTCGATTGTCATTGTACGTATAGACAGAATAGCAAGGGCAAGTAAACTTAAGTAGAAACACGATTTGCGTGACCAATGAGCCATTTTATACTTAAACTGTGTAAATTATCTATGATTTCCTTTTTGTACATCCAATTATATTAAGAGATAAATAAAACAACAGTAATTATAAGAATTTAATCTTACTAGCTATTTCCCGCAGCTCCGCCTTCGTCAAAAAGTAGCCTTTATTTCACCCCGGGGCTTCAACTATATTCTTTCATACCAAATTTCGTCAAAATCCGTTTAGCGGTTTAGCTGCGAAAGCGTAACAGACAGACAGACTTTCGCACTTATAATATTAGTATGGATATGGAAATATGGATGTGTATATCCTATGAATCTCCTCACATTTTCACTGAGCTCCGCGAGATCTTTCAGGTTTCAGACTGTTTTGTTAACTTCTTCTGTTATATAACTTATATAGCTTCTTATAATTCCGGCCACCGGAACCTTCAGGTTATCACTTCAACGCTTTCTGGCTCTGCCCCGTTTTCAGCGTCTGCCTTCAAGTTATCCGAGTAGAAGCTGAATTGGCCCATCATTCTATGAGTGCATGCGACCAACATACCTAAGATAAATTAAAATTAAATGCAACCAAATCCAATTATATCAAATCTTATTATAATTTAACTATCTAAATCTTCTTTTATTTTAATCGAAGATTTAAATTTAGTAGTTTAGATGGTAGTCCATCTACGGCCTAGTAAAAAAGTAAGTGTCCCATAACACAAGTGTAAAACCTTACATGCGCCAGATATAATTTTTTTTATATACTACTGAATAATTAAAAAAAAACGCAAGCTAATCTGAGACACACATGAAAAATCTCATTTCAATCACCAGTATTTTTTTAAAATCCTTGCTGATTCATACCGTCCCCAAACATGCCCAATCTTCAGATAGGCTTGGTATGCATAAATAAACAGGCAAATCCCTAACATGCCCGCCATTTTCTGCCCAATAAATAAACAGCCATCTTGTTTGCAAAGATAACACGAAGTCAATCCTTAAAGCTCCAGCCAAAACAAATATATGTTTAGCTCTTGAACCGTCCTTATTTACAGGTAGGTAGAATCTGTGAGGGTTGCAAAGGGATTGTAAAGCTCTAAAATACAATTTTTAACATATTTCAATGAAGATCACGTTGATTAGATATGAATTGTTGTATTAAATTTCTCAAATACATTTTTCAGTTTTAAAATACTATTTTATTTGCAATGGTCTTGTAAGCATTTTGTTTGTTCTCACCGTTGTCACATGTTTGATTCTATTCTACCTGTGAATCTGCAATGCCTTATCGAATGTAAAAGCTTAAGCTAAGCTTAGCTTATGTAGTAATCAAGAGACTTATTTGAAGTGAAATTAAGGCAGGCTGCTAGCAGGCATCTAGCATCCTACCATATCATAGCATAGCTATTGTTAGGGGCATTGCTGATATTTTACATTGCATTTTTGATAAAATCTAGTCATTTACTAAATCAATATTTAAAATCAACTCAAAAGAACAAAAGCATTATATTAACATAATATAATTAATAAAAGCTTTTGAAAGTCAGAGATTTGAAAGTGCCTAAGCAGTTATAAAGCAGAAAAACATGTCACAGAGAAATATAACTACATATCTTACTTAGATTTAATTCCGATCTCCAAATTTAACATTCTGATCCACTAACGCAACCACTTAAGCAACACGGATTAAGCAATAACCATTAACATCACCATATTTAATAGCACAATATCTTACAATAAACTTCAGAATCGCTTAAACCGTCGCATTTAATCAGACTAGCCCGCATCGGCATCAAGAATTTAATCTATTCAACGCTAAATAGCTTCGCCCACATACAATAAAGAGCAAGATACTAAGCGGAGCCTCATACTGGGTTATTATTTGCCCTAACCGTCACCTAACTTCAATAGTTTGACAGTATTGTGAAATTTCTCACTTCGGGCCGCGGCGACCCGCAGTGCAGGGTTAGTATTGTTATAACACGTGCGCTCGCGCACTCAATGCCTCTGTCTTGGCTTTGACAACTGTATGTGGACGTGTAATTGAATTATGGGGTTTGTTATGCGGGATGAGCATGATCTTGCGCAGTAATTAATATCGACCTAAATAGATCAAGTATTATTATGTATAGTTATTTAGAAAAAATTATGGCTAGCGCCGGCCGCCGTATTACGAAGATCCCAGATGTACATGAGAGAGATGAGAGTTACTTTTGAACAATAAAAGGTGGTCTAGAGGTTTCCCTCTTTGACATACGAGCAGTGGCGTAGCTAGCATAGGTGGCACCCGGGGCGGATTTTATAGGTGTCACCCCAAAACTCAATCGAAACTGTTAAAATAAAAAAAGTTATAATCATTTACGTTTTATTAAAATACAACTACCTATTACAAATATTTGTATATTATGTAAAACAAATTTAGTTTGTTAAAAATTAAAATTTCTTCCTTCTATGTTTGACACTAGCGAACTCCGAAATCACGTCTTCAAAATTTATATTTTGTGTTGCTTCATGTTCTATCTTTAAAATACCAAGATTGTTTAATCTGGTTTCAGTCATTGTAGACCGCAAGTAATTTTTAATTAATTTTAATTTGATGAAACTGCTTTCACATGAAGCAACTGATGCACATATTGTTATAAATAACTTTAGTGCGACCGTTAGATTCGGAAGAGATTCTGTAAAAACACATTCCACAATAAATTTCAAAAAGTCCAGTGTCACCCAATTAGAGACAGTAACATTAGCCGCTTTTAAATGTCTTCTCAATCTTGGTATTTCTAAAAGGAGTTCTGTTTCTGATACTTCATCGTAAAGGTTAGTAAATTTTGATATAGCAAATTTTAACTGTTCAGTGTTTGCCGAAAGCAAGGTCTTTGACTGCACAACCTCAAACAACGAAGCTACGTCTTTAATGGACTTTACTCTTTTTTCGAGTTCAATACTGAATCTGTCAAGACATTCTAACATGTCCTTTTGAAGTTCCGCTCTAAGTGTAAGTCCAGCATCTGTGGACGATGCTAACTCACCGGGCATGCGTTTCTTGCGACAAATTCGTCGTTCCATCGAAATGTTGTATTTTTCCGATTTTTGTACAGCAAAATCTATTGCCTCTTCTGCTAGATGTGGTTAATATTGTTAGGTCATTTCGGAACGTGAGGCAAATAGACGCTTGTTATTGGCGGAGAATTCCTTGCTTTTGAATTGACCGTTCGCTAAGCGTGGCGTCCACCTTTGGCCGTCACTTTAGTCTACGTTTGGAACTCGCAAAATGCAGTCGCATTGCACTTTTTCGATCTGCATTTGACCTCGCGGAGTGCGTGTCGTCCGCGCCTAGCCTCCGTGGAGTGGATATCGCTATTTCATCTTAGCGGACTCTCGTGTTCGTTAAGTCTTCGCCTAATCGCCATCGGTGTGCTGTGCATTCTGCACCCGATCCAGCTGTGCCGCACGCGAGCGTGCACGCTGATTTTTGGACAATTTATCGCTTGCTAATTACTTATTAGTGCTATCGCATTTGGATCTGAGGAACTATATATTCGCAATCGCTTGTGTGTGTTATGTGCCAATCTGCCGCTTTCGAACCTTTAGAATAGCAGCTTACAACTGCGATTCTAGTGACCTGCTGTCCAGACCTGTGAGAAGAATCTCCGGCTTCGGTGAGTGGTTTATTTCAATAGTTTGGAGCTCTTTTCTGATAGCAGTGTCAACCGCCTCTAGGTCTATCTAAACGGGAACCAAACCAGATGCTTATCCGTATTTGGCCTAGTCTCTAATACTAGGTATTCCCGCAGTGTGTAGAGAGAGCCCTGCTTTCGATACGCACCATTTCTGGTCCTTCGAGCCGGATCTAGTGTCTATTTTGTGTCCTAAAGGATCTAGATTTCATCAAAAAGGTATTGAAAATTTTCTCGTATAAACAAGATTGTTGCATATCGTCACACAATTCTCGCCTTATGACCACTGTCGTAAGGGCTATAGTGCTTTGTACCGATTTCACCTACCGACAGAAATTTATTGAGTTAATTTCTTTATTTCGCATTTTACAATAGTAATTTGTATATGAATAACAATAGTTACGTTTGTTCATGTCGCTAAATAGGTTGTTTTCGTTAAAATTCCCTATTTCAAAAAAAATATTTTTTTCCAAGTGCGCATGCTGCGTAGTAGCGGGTAGGTACTCGGTGATCGCACGCTCGGGTCTCGTGTCCGCATCGCTCGTAAGCGCCTGTTGTATGCATTTTATCTGCGTTATAAAATCATTAGGTACTTAACATTTTTAGTAATAGTTCGCAACTCAGGTTTCGATCGATAGTTTTCGTTAAATATCGCCTCGTCATAGTAACATAGATTTATTATACGAGTAGTTTAGTTCCCAGGCGTAGATTCAACCGCATTTGTTTAAGTTAATGTAATTTAAACATCTTATTCTCGCAATTTGTAGCTGTTATCTGTACCTAACGGTATCCTGGATTTCTTGAAGGGACCTTAGTTAGATAACAATCAACCGCATTTGTTTGAATTAGTACAATTCAGACATCTTATTTTCGCTTGTTCGCTCAGTTACCTATTTCTCAAAGTGTACTCGATTTATTGACAGGAACCTTTAGAGTAGGTAATTAGTAGGTATACATTTTAGTTGTATGTATATTTACGACCCGCATCTATAATCGTACGGCCTAGGAGTACCACGTACTCGACGCATTCTCGATAAGTTATTTCGAAAATTTGCGTTCCGGCGTTATAGATTTTTAAACAGACACACACTCGTCAGAGGTGTCAAACCGCACCTGACTTTTACGAAGTAGGTAAAACTTTCACTGCGCATCTGCGCTCGTCTCGTGAATCATATTAGCTATGCAGTCTACGCTAGGTATTTAATCGTACTTGTGAATTGTTTACAAGTTTTTATTGTTTACGCGCCCGCAACGAAGCAACGTTAGGGTTCCGCGCGTATAGGTAGTGGTTCCGTACGCAATTAGTATCGAATTAAAATTAAAGTACTAAGTTATTCTATTGTTTCGACCTTTCTAATGCTCGTATGCATTTTGTACTATAAGAAATTGATTTCTTATATTTTTAACATTAATTTTCGCTTTCACTTCGCCTTCGTATAGTTTATTTCGCAAGTTTTAACCATGGGTGAAGAGATGAAACTTAAGATTTACATAGGCAAACGCGATGCGTATTACGCTCGTATTCAAGAGATTTATGATTCGTCTGGATCTTTAAATACTGAAAAGTCACGTCGGACTTTCATCGCACGAGCCAAACAAATAGACAGTTTGCGCGCTGAACTTAGTGATGTTCTTGATAATATTAATTTGTTATCAATGGAAATCTACGAGTCTTATGAAGTTAGCTATAGTGTCTTAAATTCGTTTGATGATTTGGCAAGTGAAATTAAAAATACGCTGAGTTCGCTTATCGAACCTCAAATGCCTATCGAGTCTCAAAGTGAAAACCCAGGTTCTAAAACGCATCATATTAAGGTACCTAAAATAGAACTTCCTAGTTTTGATGGTGAAATTCAGAACTTTCCCTTTTTCTATGAGACATTCAAACGCGTCATTCATACTAACTCCGCACTATCGGATAGTGATCGAATACATTATTTATTGAGCTGTCTTAAAGGTAAGGCTAGGAACGTTTCTGTAGGCCTTACTCCCTCCGCAGATAACTACCGTGTGATTTGGGATGCCCTCATAGATAAATACCTAGACAAACGGGCTCTCGCGGTTAGTTATTTAAATCAATTGTTCTCGCTAAAACCAATTAGTGGTTCTAATCCCGCAAATATCGAAAGAGTATTTGATAAATTTACCGCAATTATAGCAGGTCTTAAACAATTAAAAATAGATAACTTAGATAATTTTATTTTTACGCATCTGGGTCTTAAGTTATTAGATTCGGATATCGCTAAATATTTTGAAATGTCACTTCGTGATCATGAGGATTCACAGAAAGTCGACTACGATTATTTTGTAAAATTTGTTCGCGATCAGATTAAAATTCTGCATCGAACCGCGCCCCCGCGCACCGCAAGTAGTATCCCGACGTCTACATCGTCGGTAAATAAGCCTCACGCGCTTGTTGCTACAACCGCTAAATGTAGTTTGTGCAATACAATACATAAACATTTATTTCAGTGTAATTCATTTAAGAAAATGAGTTCCAACGATAGATTTAAATTCGTAAAAGACAAAAAATTATGTTTAAATTGTTTGAGTAGTCAGCATCTTGTGTCAAAATGTCAATCTCAAACTACGTGTAGGAAATGTTCCGCTAAGCACCATAGTTGGTTGCATTTTGATAACAATAATTTGCCTTCGTTGTTATCGCGTTCACATGCATCTGAGATACACCGTGTGCCAAACGACACGGTTGCCGCCGCGCCGCCGGCTTCCCCTGCGGCCGCCCCGCTCTCGCCTTCTGATACCAATCGGGTAGCATTATGTAATCACACTACTTCTATTGACTCGAAACGTACTACCGAAGTACTCGCTACTGCTAAAATCATTGTATTCAATAAAAGAGGTAGGGGTGTGATTGCCAGGTGTCTTTTGGATCCAGGTTCTCAAAAAAATTACCTGTCTTTGGACTTTTGTCGAAAACTTGGTGTTGCTATTCGGCGAGATTCTATAAGTACGGTCCGAGGTATTGGTGGTACTTCACAACCTGTTCGAGGTTCTGTGGATGTTACAATCGCCTCGCGATTCCGCTCGCAGCCTAAGTACCGTGTCAACGCGTTAGTACTGGATCAGATAACGGACCAGATTCCGTTGTGTGGTGTAAACATGAGTGAACTTACCCACATCGAACCCAAGCTACTCGCTGATGACACATGGGGTGTACCAGGTAATATAGATATTTTACTCGGTGTGACACTCTTCGCTAAGTTACTGCGACCAGGTCATATTACCGGAGTCTCTGGTTCTCCAGATGCATTGGACACTGTGTTAGGTTACATTCTCATGGGGGACGCGCCAGTTTTGGAACCTCCCATTGACACGCTGTCATTTTTCGCCACTTCAAATCCAGGGGATTTTGACTTACGCAAATTTTGGGAAATTGAAAGTATTCCCACTCCTTCCTGTTTGAACGTGGACGATAAATATTGTGAGGAGTTTTACTGTTCCACTATTATTCGTGCTCCTTCTGGCAAGTATGTAGCCGCGTTACCACTCAAGACTGACTCATCTTCGCTAGGAAATTCGTTAGATATCGCTCGTTGTAGGTTTTACAGCCTCGAACGTAAATTTAAGTCGCATCCTGACATCAAATTATCGTACGATAATGTAATCAAGGATTATTTGAAAAATAATTATATTTCGCTAGTAGGGAAAACTGATGTCGATGGTTCTTCCCACGCAATAGATGGTCGTCAGAAACAGGTTGCCTATTATATTCCGCATCACGCAGTGATACGCGATGATAAGCTGTCTAGTCGCGTTCGTATCGTACTGGACGCCAGCTGTCGTACTGATAAAGGTACCTCTCTCAACGACATCTTACACGCAGGTCCTGTCCTTCAGTCAGACCTTTTTAACATTTTGTTAAATTTTAGATTTTTTAGTATCGCAATATCAGCTGACGTTAAAGCTATGTATCTTCGCATTGGCATTCGTCCCGCAGATCGTCCGCTGCAACGTATTTTATATCGCTTCGACGAGAATGAAGACCTCAAGGTCTACGAGTTCTCTGTTCTTCCCTTTGGGCTTAAATGTTCTCCATTTATAGCCATTCGTACCGTTCAGCAATTGTGCCCGGACGAGGGTCAACAGTATCCTCTCGCTCGTGATATTTTGCAGCGTGATATATATATGGACGATGTAGTTAGCTCTATACCTAGCACGCAGCTTGCTATAGAGTCCGCAAGTCAGTTGATAAAATTATTCTCGCTAGGCGATTTTCAACTCACTAAATGGTCAAGCAATTGTGCTGAAGTTCTTCAATCCATTCCCGAGACTTTACGACTCTCGCAGAGTGTTGATTTGAATAAAGAACTCACACAAAAAATTCTGGGTCTGCGTTGGTACCCAGAAGAAGATTTTTTTGCCTTCCAGGTGAATCCTGATAATCGCCCCTGTACGAAAAGAAATATTCTTTCGTCAGTCGCTCGATTTTTCGATGTCTTAGGGCTTGTAGCGCCCATGCTATTGTACGCTAAGCTTTTAATCAAAGAGCTTTGGCTCGCTAAAATTGGATGGGATGATGTCCCACCAAGCCGCATTGTTCGTCTTTGGGAGCAATTTCAATCTGAATTGCCCCTTATATCGCAATTAAAATTCCCGCGACACGTCGGTGTTGTAGAGAACTGTAAGATATCTCTGGTAGGTTTCGCTGACGCCAGTGAGAAAGCTTACGGTGGAGTAGTCTACGCCCACGTTGTTAAACCAGATGGTAGTATTGTCATTTCGCTAGTGAGTGCGAAATCTAAGGTCGCACCGCTAAAGGTAGTTTCGCTAGCTCGCTTGGAGTTATGCGCCGCCTTGCTTTTATCAACCTTGATAAAGCGAGTTTATAGTTTGTACGCAGCTCGACACGCCATAGAGGTAGTCGTTGCTTTTTCGGATTCAACTGTAACTTTGAGTTGGATTCACTCCGCCCCTCATCGCTGGCACACTTTCGTGGCCAATCGTATCGCTAAAATTCATGAGAATTTGTCGGCAGACCACTTCTTTCATGTGAAAGGGATACATAATCCCAGTGACTGCCTCTCGCGCGGCTTAACGCCGGCCCAGCTAGTCCAACATCCTTTGTGGCTAACGGGGCCGCCGTGGCTTGCTCTATCTCGCTCTGAATGGCCTATTAAACCATTCACAAACACTGAAACACAGGAGCTCCCTGAATTGAAACCAGTCGCCTTTCCTGTGCTTTCATCGCTCGCAAACTCGAACGAAAGCTCTTCGTCCGAGAATTTGTTGTATGAACGCGCCGCCAGGTTTTCGTCCTGGTCGAAATATTTGAAAACTATCTGTTTCGTTTATAAATTTTTGAATCGGCTCCCCAGGGGACCAGTTACCGCTTCTGACTTGGCTTTCGCTGAACAATTAGTATGGCGAATTGTTCAAAAGATTCACTTTAAAACTGATTTAGATCGTTTGTATCGAAATCAATTGTGTTCCAAGCAGATACAAAAATTAAGTCCATTCCTGCATGATGGACTTATTCACATAGGAGGTCGTTTAGCAAATTCTGAATTATCATTTGATGCCCAACATCAAATTCTCCTTCCTCGTCAGGATCATATAATAGAGCTCTTGGTCTCTCATTATCATGTATCCAATTTTCATACAGGTCCCAGCTTGCTCGTATCCTTGTTACGACAACGTTACTGGATCCTTTCCGCAAGACGTATTGCACGTCAAGTTACATTCAATTGTAACGTTTGTTTTCGCGCTAAACCGCGGCCTGTATTTCCTATCATGGCTGATCTCCCACCATGTCGCGTAGAGACCGCTCCTAAAGCTTTCTCACACACTGGGTGTGATTATGCAGGACCTTTATATATCACGTCAGTTCGTGGTAGAGGTCAGAAGTCCAGGAAGACGTACGTATGCCTGTTCACATGCATGACAACTCGAGCTCTACATCTCGAGGTTGCCTCGGATCTGAGTACGGCTAGTTTCTTGTCGGCCTTTAAGCGATTTCTGGCACGTAGAGGTCCGGTAGAGTTTCTCTACTCGGACAACGCTACTAATTTTATCGGCGCAAGATCCTATCTCCGCGATCTTTATAAGTTTTTAGCTAGAGAATACAAGCCTATATGGGAAAAAGAACTCGCAGAGCACCGCATAACGCTTAAAACAATTCCATGTAGAGCTCCTCACTTCGGAGGTAGCTGGGAGAGTCAAATTAAGTGTGTAAAAACCCATTTACTCAAGGTAATTGGACAACAAATCTTAACTTTTGATGAGCTCAACACGGTGTTGACTCAGATCGAAGCTTTGCTGAATTCTAGGCCACTTTATCAACTTAGTTCGGATCCATCGGAGCTATCCGCTCTTACGCCAGCGCACTTCTTACATACGAAGCCGCTCTTGTTTTTGCCCACTCGCGACGTCAACGAAACGCGTTTACATCTTGTTTCGCGATATGAATTGACAGATAAACTGGTTCATTCTTTTTGGAACAGATGGCGTCAAGAATACTTGCACACTCTGCAATCCAAACAGAAATGGAACACGCCCGCGAATCCTGTTAGAGTAGGGATGGTAGTCGTCTCTATGCAGGACAATGTCATGCCCTTGCATTGGCCGTTAGGTTTAATTACAGAAATCTTTCCGGACAAGCACGGGATAGTTAGAGTCGCTTCTGTAAAGACCAAAAATGGGACTTTACAAAGCCGACCTGTAGTTAAGTTGAGCCCTTTGCCAACTCAATAGTTTTGTTTCATACTTATCCTAGTTTATTTAGATATAGTTCTTAATTAAGATAAGTTTCGCTATATTTCGCAATTCGCTTTAGTTAGTTGCTAGTTCGCTGGTCTCTATGAGTAGAGCCATATCAGAATAATGTAATCTTTAGACGATAGAGTATGTGTGATGATATGCAACTTGTAGAGCTATTAGTTATTCGCTATTATTTCTCCTTCCTTTTGGGTTTTGAAAGTAGGACCTTTCAAGCCGGGGGAAATGGTTAATATTGTTAGGTCATTTCGGAACGTGAGGCAAATAGACGCTTGTTATTGGCGGAGAATTCCTTGCTTTTGAATTGACCGTTCGCTAAGCGTGGCGTCCACCTTTGGCCGTCACTTTAGTCTACGTTTGGAACTCGCAAAATGCAGTCGCATTGCACTTTTTCGATCTGCATTTGACCTCGCGGAGTGCGTGTCGTCCGCGCCTAGCCTCCGTGGAGTGGATATCGCTATTTCATCTTAGCGGACTCTCGTGTTCGTTAAGTCTTCGCCTAATCGCCATCGGTGTGCTGTGCATTCTGCACCCGATCCAGCTGTGCCGCACGCGAGCGTGCACGCTGATTTTTGGACAATTTATCGCTTGCTAATTACTTATTAGTGCTATCGCATTTGGATCTGAGGAACTATATATTCGCAATCGCTTGTGTGTGTTATGTGCCAATCTGCCGCTTTCGAACCTTTAGAATAGCAGCTTACAACTGCGATTCTAGTGACCTGCTGTCCAGACCTGTGAGAAGAATCTCCGGCTTCGGTGAGTGGTTTATTTCAATAGTTTGGAGCTCTTTTCTGATAGCAGTGTCAACCGCCTCTAGGTCTATCTAAACGGGAACCAAACCAGATGCTTATCCGTATTTGGCCTAGTCTCTAATACTAGGTATTCCCGCAGTGTGTAGAGAGAGCCCTGCTTTCGATACGCACCAAGATGCAACCGTTTCTCTCCAATGAATAGACGAAGTGCTTTTAGTTTTATGATTATTTCATCAACACATAAACCTTTACTTTGTAATGCAATCTGAGCATTGTTTACTTCTCTTAGCACATCATTCCAAAAGAAAAGAAAACAAAGAAATGAGAAATTGCACACAGCAGGCATAAGATTTTGTGCAGCACCTCTAGTTTCTAAATTTAAGTCTTGGTCACATAGTTCCTCAATTGCAATACATCTTAATTGCAATTATCCTATCAAAATTTTCAGCCAATACTTTTACTGCACCATAATGAGCACTTCAGCGCGTTGTCGAAAGTCTTTTAACAGATGCTTTGCTGTGATTGAGGAGCACTTCCCAACGGCTTGTGGAAGTTGAAAAAAAGAAGTATTATACTTGCCCAGGCTAAAAAAAAAATATAATTGCTGCAATCCGTCTAAAATACCTTCTGTAGGTACCTATTTATCATTTAGGATGGCTCAATAATATAGTTTTAAAATACACAGTAATTAAAAGAGAATAAAATAATTGAAGGGTTCTTCGAAATAATCTAAGATACTGTTAATAGATACTAAATAAATTAAGAATGTAAGTATTACCTGTAATAACAAAAATACTTAACTTACCTTGTTTATTTTCTTCAAGAATCGACTATATGAAATCGGTTTTTATACAAAAAATGTTGTTTATAATATCTAATAGGTAAATAACAAACACTTTGGACTAGACGTTCAGAATTCACGTAAGAGAATATTGAAATGAATGCGGTCGGAAACAAAAGAAATGGCCCAATCCACAATACAAGTGATGAGCGCTATATCGAGGGAATCCCCTGACTAGCGTTGGTTATGCGCGAACGGGGTATTAAATTTTGGGGGAATCCCTAATCGATTGACAGTGTGCACATTGTTTTTTTTGTAAATATCAGTTTATTATGCTCGTGGTACGATATTATTGTTACCTAGATATTTTTATTAGTGGCGGTTATGCTCTCTGCCACAGATTTACGATTTTTTATAGACAGAAAGAACTATAACTGATGGTCATAGTCGGGCTCGGGGTGTCACCCCAAACGAGTGACACCCGGGGCGGGCCGCCCCCGCCGCCCCCCCTTAGCTGCGCCACTGCATACGAGCAAGTAGTAGAGGTCACAAAGATCTTCAGAAATAAACAATTTTATACAGCACTTATTGAGCTCAATCTGAACACTCTAACTTTGATGTTTTTTTTTAATGTTTTTGCGAATGTTGATTGATTAACATGAACGCTGTAAGGTGGTAAAAAGGTTAGGTAGTACTCTTAGAAACGTTATTAAGAAAATTATTTTTTGCGAACAATAAAACCTTTTGAAAAGTCTAATTCTTATCCTTCAGCACATTATTATTTATAGTAAGTTGAGGATTACTCTACTAATCTATTGAGTAAATCTATTAATGTATCTGTTTCCACTTTTAGTTCCAATCTGAACCATCGATAGCTTTATTTCTATTTGGTACGGAACTTTATTTTTACTACACTTATACAAAAAATGTATTATCCCATAAAACAAGAAACCTTTGGTAATCGCGCAATTGTAGGTCTACTCGTACATAAATAAATCTGTTTTTGTTATTCCAAAACCATGATCTCATGAATATAACGGGAAGTGCAGTCCTTAATCAAATTGTTCCAATTCTCTTTAGTGGTAGTATCATAATCTAATATCTGGGCGTGGTAAATGACGAGGTTCCAGTTTAGGTCAAACACAATTTATTGAGAACAGTAATCATCGCCAGACGGTAGGTATTCCACACTGACTATTAATTGCCTCTTTTAGGAAATAATTATTTTAATTTGGAACGTAGTGATCCGTCAGGTTCCACAGTACGAGTCCATATTGTCATTTTTATTCTTCTTGAAACCAAATATTAAAGATGACCATAGATAATCCCTCGGAGGTACAGACATTCTGCTAGAACGACATCCATGCCGCTTTCGAAATCAAGGCGCCATCACCGATGCATCATCAAATATATAAACTCTGTGTATGAATCTGTCTGTCGCTTCAGAATTTCTAATAATTTGCACTACATACCATGGAGTAAGGTACTTACTGATTAATGACAAATTAATTCAACTTAGTTCTTATTTCCAAAAAAAAAATATTCGAACTTCGTTGGTTTTTTTTTTTATTTGGTCCACTAATCCTTTCTTAGATTTACTTCACCATAGTATTTATATTTATATGTATTACAATCACCGAGTTTTCAATAGATCGAATCAAAAACTTGCCATAATTAAGCAATATTACATACGAATATATAAAAAAATCTACACTAAAATTGAAGTGGTACGTGTCTAACATAAATGTACCTGAACAATTAAAATAAACAACTCTACATCTCAAGCAGATTTAACGGCTCATTCGTGCTGTGTCATAGAATTTGGTCATAGAATAAATAAATAAATAGAATGGAATCAATAAATATTGTCCTGGCGAGGTGGTCGCGCCTCCCGCGGTGAATGTCGCGGACGTGAAAACATAGTCGACATTGTCGCCAAAACTGAAATAAGGTACGATTTTACTGGAACGACTGTTTGAAAGAATATGTAGACAAATGATTACTAAATCGTATGAGAATTTATTTGAGCCGTCCCTGATTGTTAATCAAATAGACAACGTCTTATGTCTTTTGTATTATGCTACGAAGACTAAATGTAATATACAATAATTATGTAAATTACTAACCTATTATTAATGATTTTACCGAAGTAATGATATTTCGGTACTTTAGGGGTGACCAAATATTGTTAGGTATATATGAAATTTTGTTAATAGGTTATTTTATTTCAAAATAAAAAACATACCTCAATCACAAAGTTTTAAGCATCATTTTTAAAACTCTGTAAACCTAAATCTTACCAACTAAAAATACTAAAATCAATAATATTTTACGCAGAAACGTAATAACGAAACGGGACCTTATCATTGTCTGGCAAGAAAACGCTAACTGTCCCAACGGAGGCATTGTTTCGTTCATTCGTAGAGCAAATATTGGGCCAAGCTTATTCAGCCCGTTTGCAAACAACCTACTGGGTGGTTGCCAACAATGCGCTTCTGAGAAAGTCCGTGACAACACTCCAAATATAGTGATTATACTCTAATTGTCTACGCACCTGGATCTTTATTTAGTTTTTAACATGAACGACGTATTTTGGGAAGTGGTTTTGATAAAGACTTCGTAATTGATGGCCACTCATTGTGCTTGTAATACAAGTCGCGAACAGTAAGGAAATGCCTAGCAGATGCGTATAGCAAATAGGTGAGTAACAATATTGTTGATACGTAGGAGGTCCGGTCACTCTAAGGTAAGGATTGTAACAAATAGGTACATCCTTTCGCGTATTTCCGTGGTGGAACAGAGTTTGAGCTGTAAACTCAGATATCACTAAGTAAAGCTCTTTCATAGTAGCAGGTTATTATCAGTCACATTCAATTATGTGTAATGGATCATAAAACAATCGATATCGCCCACATTAGAAGCATCTATATATGCCATCAGGATCAAGCAGTTGTTACTAACCAACTTGAAAGAGACATACTTAAGAAAGACATTGATGGTAAGTGCCGGCTATGTCTGAAATATGAAACAGTCCAACATATAGTTTCAGGATGCGAGAAGCAGGCGGGTACTTACTACACTAGACGACACAATAATCTGGTTCAATATGTACACTGGTCACTAGCAAAAGAACATAATTTGAAGTCAATAAACTTTAGTGGAAGGAAATACTTATAATGATACTGCAAAGCTAATGTGGAAGAGACCCCATGATGATACAGACGTTAGGTACCGTAGCTCACAACTTAAATTATGTACGGGGGAAGGAGATTAGTTACTCCGTCGCAGTCCAAACTTCTCAAGATTATTTATTTTTATAAATGATTAGTTACCTGTTTCAAGGTATTTAGAATTCAGCCCCTGAATAAGGGGCTTAGGTTTTATTTTTATGGTTTATAGGATTGCTGACTACAAGAATAACAACTATTTTAAAATCTGACGTGTCGGATGTGATATTTCTACTATCAATCCCTATTGGGAGCCGAAGGGGTAGTAATCTTTTAAATACATAAAAAGAATATCCTGAGAAACCTGTTACATATAATCTAAGTGATTCAAACCTCTTTGGAAATGCCTTTTTATCAGGCGGGCGAAGCCGCGAGCAACAGCTAGTATATTATAATTACGAAAGTCTGTTACGTTTTCACGGCTAAACCGTTGAATGGATATTGATAAAATTTTGTATGAATATAGTTGGAGACCCGGGGTCAAACATAGGCTACTTTTAGACGCAGGCGGAGCTGCGGGAAACATCTAGTTACTTATATTTAGCTTTATTGCACACAATCAAAGATGACATACAAAAAGTAAAACTTAATGGAGTAATGCATTTATATTGTATGGGCTTACATTATTTTTTTCGCTACAATCTCATGAATAAAGTACGTATGACATGGCGTTGAGCAGGTCATGTTCTGATCTTCGATATGGAAATATCTTGAAAGCTAGTATTTATATATTATTTTGAAGTTTTAGACGAAACTTCTCTCTACAGTTCAAATAACTTATAAAAATCAGATAACTCGTAGCCAATTCCCATCCATGACTCTCAATTCCCTAATTACTTATTTTCCAATAAAGATTAGCAATAATAAAAAAAGTTACAATTTATTTTCCAATCACATAACTTTATTTACTTGAACAACAAAACTCTTATAATATTTGTTGCCTGAAGCACAATAAATACAAACCTTAAGGTCTAAGGATATTTTTTCCTCCTTAACAATGACATCGGACGATTCTTTGGCCAATGTTTGGTTAGCTGCGCCAAGTATTGTTAACTCCGGAATCAATTTATGATAATTGTCATTTATTATGGAATAAATATGATTCTTCCAATCCCTTTTGTCGTCGAAGACGGGATCGTTCATAGCCCTCGTTTTTCTTCAATATGGTGCATTGGGCGTAAATAATTTTTATATTTTGCACAGAAATGCATTCGTGCGTACAAGAATGCGCGTATGGCATTTGACAATAATTATATTAAAGGAACCTTGGGAGATATTAGGCGGAAAAGGTTTTTGAAATGATGTCAGCGCATATTTTCTCAGCTTGTAAGCAGATGCTGATTGCATTGATATTAAATGAAGTGATGGATATTGCCAGTAATACCTTTTTTATGCTTTGAAAGTACAAATATAATATGTTTGTTAGCCAGGAGAAGTAGTTTACATCTTCATTTCTTGGTACTTATGAGTCTCAAGTTCCAGTTCGTAAAAAAAATTTAATAACCAACCGAGGAAAAAATATTATTGTATGAATTTAAACTTAAAAGGCTAAAAATTAAAGCTTGAAGACTATTTCAAAACATCCTTTGAATGTCGCAAAAAGCAAGTAGGAACTGACACCACAATTTTATATTTTTGTACTACTTCGCTTGTGATTCCGCCCAATTGGGAAAGGAGATTGATTCATCCGCTCGAATCAACCGAGATAAAAATATTATTGTTATCCAAATAAATTTAATTCAAATTTTATTGCACAGATTTGAATAAAATGTACGACCTATTAAGTGACATTCGCTAGCTGGAAACCTATGTCATGTTATAAATGTGTCAATCCGGGAAAACACTAATACGTCAGGTTTTGCAACAGCCCGGGAGTGCTATTGAAATCTATGACTCGTATGCGAATGGAAATTTTTGGACTCACCGATTATGTCGAATGAAAATCTTTTAACTCACTGGTTTTAAGTGAATCATGCTTCTCAAAAGTCGCACTTTAAGTTCTAAAGCCACACTTCAAAGGATGCTTAAACCTTTAGACGTTTATGAAGGGTTGCAACTAAGAAAGCGTAAAGATGTTGATGACTGACATAAAAATTATACATACATACCATAACGCATTTTTCCCGTAGGGATAGGCAGAGACTACGGATTTCCATTTGCTACGATCTTAACAAACTTCCCTTGTTTCTTCTACGCTCATCGCACTCGTCATACACGCTCGTCGGTTACGGGTACTCCTGACATCCATGACATGACATCTTCAATCTCAAAAGGGTTTTTGACCAAAAAGATCAGACAAAAGAGATTTTCAATAAATAGTAAACAGGTTTTAAAATTTTTCAGTTTAAATTATTGTTATCGAGTTTAGAGCCGAATTCTACGCCCTTTTTACAAATAAAAAATAATGGGACTTTAAATCCACGTTATACGGCATATCAAATAAAATAACAATATCGTATAATTTCCACTTTAATTTACTATTTATGGACAAAAAGTCCATTCTGTGCCTATAATGTGGCAAAAAAATATACTTTTGTGATATTTTATCGGTTGGATTGACAAACACAGTGGGATCGGCGTTTAGAGTGAATTTGTCTCGATTTTGACTGCACTAAAAGGTCTATTATAGGATCCTTTGTCCGCTATTGATTTGTAGTTGACTCGTGACAACGGACTTCGCATATACAGGCCTACACAATATGCAAACAATTATGTAGCCGTTTTAATCTTAGTAATGCGTGTTTATTCCATCAATTCTGATGATCAAGATCTGGTGGTGAAATGTTTTTATTTCATTTTCAACCCATATGTTAAACGAGTTATACTTTATTACGTGTAATGGTCCTCCCTTTATAGATTTTAAGCATTAATTTAATTTTTACAGTATTGTAACATGGTCAGTAAACAGATTATAACAATTCATTCATTCATATCGAGTGGGTTACATGGTCACAGGACGCAATGACAATAATACATCATTAATATTTATTAATATTTAAAAAAAATCCTTGTAATTTATTAAGTCCTATCCTTGTAATTTAATAAGATACTTCAAAAATACTAAAAATAGAGCAGATTGTAAAACGTCATTTTCACCAATCTTTTATTGTCAATTTGTCTACAGAAATATACATTTTATATTAAAATAACAAACTAGAGCAGCCTGTATCTCTAAAATCGTTTAACAAAAACATCAGTCGATTAATAACGACAATAGACCTAATAATATGAATATCTCGACTCAAATACTCGATATCTTTCGCTTCGCCGAATCCTTTCCATTTGCCATATTTACTGTGAATTTATCATCGTTAAGAAACGTATTAAGAAATGATAACATGACTTGGTGCACCTTTGGATTCTTTCGAGGATATGTCACGAGCCATTACAGCGAAATGACTTTTAAGGCTATTGTGTATTGGAAAGGCTGTTTAATTGACTGTTTGGATTGTGTAGAAAAGTTTTGCAGTGCATTTGCTTATTAGATATCTTTATTTACTTAAACTTATATATCTTTTCTTTTAAGTGCAATAAGTCGTAAAGAAAAATACACATGCTCGCTATCTTATTATTATCTCGATAATTTTAACCTTCAGTTTCTACATACAACTGGCTCCTTAGTAGTCATCTGAATATTGATAGGATGAAGAACAAAATATGGATATCAGAAGTTCAGTAATCAGCGGGCAAGTATAACAATGAGAGGTAATATGTGAAGTGAGAATAGTTTAGAGTTTTTCTTCTTCTATTCTTAATAACAACACAACAACAAAAAGCTAAGTATTTATTCTAAGTTAATTAAGTTTAATAAGTTAACTTTTAGTGAGTGAGATCTAGGTACAGCAAGTGGAAATAAGTGGTCAAGGGCCGTGTCAAGCCACGCGCAATATAGGGTTCCGTAGTAGTAGTCCCAATTATAAGGAATTTAAACTTAAATCACACCTACATAATGTCCTTTAGCAGATATAACAAGAAGCTCGTTAACCGAGCGCGGCGCGCGTATCTGAAGTACGAGTGGCTAATGCGCATGTCAAACGACGGCGAGACGTGACTCGACCCGTATTGGATTGGTCACCATTAGTGGCATATTCTATCTCGACCTCCTTCGTGCTTCAGAAGGCACTTTAAGCCGTTTGGTCGATAGATAACAATCATTAGGCTGCGTCAGAAGCCCTTAGGCAGCCTGAAAAATCCGACAGTTTTGGACATCCATATTCCTGTTGGTCTAGTTTTCAAGTAAGAAGCGTTACGGAGGTCACACAGCAGTCGATCCATTGTAGTAACCAACACCAAAATCAAAGTCCGTCTCGAGTAACAAGCGTTTCGGCTCTGAAATGTAAGCTGAGTACGCAACTAGGAAACACGCTTAGACGAAGACGAATAAGAATTTAATGATGATTTAATATGAAAATTAGTTACAGCCTTATCGACAAAAGGCAACTAAGGATGAACCTCGAGCGAAATACATTTGGTCAAATAGTACGAAAATTTATAAAATTTATGTCATTTTTTAATTTAATACTCAATAATGTACTTCCACAAAACTTTTTGTATATTTAACATAGATACATGATACAAACTTCAATTTTTGAACAATTAGAGCAATGCAAACCGCCGAGTGGTCTTGGTCATAAAACCTACTATAAAATTTTCTTTTCATGTTAAAACATATCTGAAACGAAATCATGGCGAGTTTCATAAATAGCACCATCTTGATATCGGAAATGTCAAAATATGTCAAACTATGTGATACGCTTATTTCAATGGATTAGAATTTTACATGTTTTTTTTAATTAATTAATTATTACTCGTAAACTATTAGAAGCATTATGGCAGTGATCATTTTCCTTTCAAATCCATTATTTTTACTACTGTCGCGAATTTTTTCAGGTGTCCAAATGCAACGGGTTTCCCAAAAGTCATCCCAAAAAACACTCACCCTTTTTTATTTTTTCAACGTTATAGCTAAATATCTCATTTTTAGAGACCTATGAAATGATACCCCACACAAATAAAAAGTAGAAAAAAATAATTTCATCTTCTACTTTACATGTAGGGGAGGTACCCTAAAAAAGTATTTTTCATATTTTTATCTCACAGTTCGCTCCGCGTGAGTAATATTCATATTCATACCAAATTTTTTCTCACTAGGTCTAAGAAAAACGTAGGACAGACAGACGGACAGACATGGCGAAACTATAAGGGTTCCTTGTGTTTACTGCGAAACCCTAAACAGGTCGTCCTCTACCCCATAACCACTACGACGCGGCGTGATAATATATAAGGTATCCCTTACTCTACCAAAATAAAACCATGATTCTCTTCAACAAAAAAAACTTTAACAAATAAGTTCAAGACGTATTAAAGCACGTGAATGCTTGGCGATAAACAAAGACAGGCCCAATTTGTCTGACTCAAATAGCGGTCCACGTGTCGCGATGATTCGCTATTGTCTGAGCCCGTATGGGATCTTGGGCTAAGGGCCCCATCTGATAACATCTTCAAAGATCAGACCGTAGATAACAGAGCATTGTATGCAACAAAGAATGACGAGCCAATACGAAAATTAAAAAAATATACCACTCATTGCTTTGTCGATGTTTTTCTGTGTAACGGTACGTCTGGTCATAACGTGGACAAATAAAGGCGGATTAACGCTTGCCATTAGGGTATTTGGAATTAGGACGTAATGATGGACAGGCAAATGGTTATTTCCCGTGATCTAACAAGATTTACTCAGTTAAGTTAAGTAAAATTAATTCATAGTCCTTCGGCATTAGACTGCCAATTTATGGCAAGATAATAAGATAAGATACTTTCAGAAGCCACCCACACACATACACAGAAGCTAACCACTTTTTGTTATGAATTATGATATAAAGACATCCAATTATTATTTTATTAGTGTAATGTTTCCAAGCTTTGCAATTCAAGATAAATTAGATATATGTGCAAGAATTTAGGCTATTGTAAATATTTTTGCTGGTATTTAGAAACTTATAACCTACGGCATCTCTCTCTCTCTCTATCTCTGTTTTTCTTCGTATCGCCTTTCTAGATCGTTCGCCTTCAGAGCCCAGGCTCATCTTAAATAAAAAGAACTTAAACATAAATTGAACTTGCCCGCGCACTCTTCTATCAGTTGAAAACCACCGAACTGTTTTTCTTGCTGTCAGTATATTACATGTAGGTTTTACATAAGTTCTATAAAAAATATGACAATTTTAATTGAAGAAGTCTGAAAATGTCCAGCCTATTGAGAGTATCCTTACAAACCTGAAATCGGTCGTCACAATAAATTGCTAAGGAAGTGACCAACTAGCAAGAAAATCCATTCTTCTAAAATTGTATACAAATATTCCTGAAAAAGCCGACACTATTACTAAAGTATGCTATGCAGATACCAGGAACACTGTAGTTCAATTGTCAAGAAATAAATTCTTCTGATCGATGATCTGACGGCAAATTTGGTACTGTGGCATCCCAACAATACATATTCATAGCCCCGAATGCGCCTTCCGAGTGCGTCCTATAAATAATACATTATACACCTTATTGTTGCCAAACTCAATGTAAAGCTTCAAGGATGGATGATCTCTTAAAATAACAAGTGTTTGCTTCAATGATTATCGACAATACGGGGACCTTTAGCTGCCCTATGAAAGCCTTCCTATATTCTACCATAAAAATGTCCTAAACACTTACACTAAATCATTTAACAGTAAACTTAGTGCCGATACAATTTAAGTCTTTAATCGATTGAAGATTTAAGCCTTAAGAAATTTTTAAATTATGAGTTTTAAGGTTCAAAGCATAAAGTAGATTTTTGATAAATGGATGGTAAGGATAGCAACAAATTCAGTTTCAAGCTAAAATGTGCGTGAAACATCACGGCCAAGTTGGTTCACCATCACAAAGCAACATTCATCTATTGATATTTTGCTATTTAAATGGTTTTACACATTTATAATATGAGTAACGATAAATACAGGGTTTTGTGTTGAGAGTTTTTATTTTGTTCCGAAGATATTGAATGAAAATAATGCATTTAATTCTATTTCAATATTTGGTTGAAAGGTCTTGAGGATGCTTGTGTAATTATTGTAATAAGGTATTAAAGTTTTAGTTGTTTGTTGTTTATTGTTATAGGAAGTGGTTTTAGCACGATTTTATTTGACAAACTAATAATTTAATAAAAAAAATCAATTGGCTTTTTTGAATTATTTACATTAGATGATTTAATTGTTTACTATTGTTTATTTCTTTATGATTTATCTTTGTGTCTTATGCTCGTAGTTTACTAAGTTAATTTTGATTTTTGCAAAAAGCAAAGCAAAAGTGCTTGAACACACATTAGTATTAGTTACATTAATACAATATCAACAAACTTATTTTTTATTAACATAAAGACCAATTATAAAATTTTAATAATCTACAGAACCTTTCTTTGGCTTTTGTTGATTTACACCTCTTAATGATAACCAACAGTTGTTTTTTTAAACTACTTAAATCGTTATCCCAAGTGTTAGTTAAAACTTTGACTAGAACATTAAACACGTTCAGCTGCCATAACCACGCCTTTACGAAATTAATAACCAAAAGTTAACTATCAGCGGCTTCACTTACCTATACAAACGAATAAAACTGACCCTTAAGAAACCCGCCCTAGAGCGTCTCCGCCCTTGACACTTGATCATAAAGTATAATATACCTCAATAAAAAAAAAAAACAATTTATATTTTCAGATATAAGTTTTGTTTATTTTCATACTATTTGTTAACGTCGGAATCATAGATATCAGAATATATACGAGGTTAGATCGGTATCCGGGCGAAATTAGTTTGAGGCACGATGTCTCCTGTTCAATTTACGCTTACATGCATAAAACAATAAAAACACAAGTTTCACGCAAACGGTGACAAAATATTTAACGCACACAAATAAAAGGGGCCAATGGGAGTGTCACCCACACATTGATTTTTGGCGCGTAAATACGCGCTAAACATTCAACCACTTCACATCTGTGTGAACTGAGTGAAGTGGCTGTGGGCAGTCGATAAATTGCTATCGATAGTTCTTGCGCTTGCTCTTGTTTAGGACTACTCGACTATCTTGTTAAGAGATTACCATGAATATCAATGATAACGTTTTTCTGTGATGTTAACGTTAATTTCCTGATAAAAAGTGACTCAAACATGTTGATAAAAACCAACCATAATAAACAGTATGGGCTATGGGCTTTGTTATCTTTCGCGGCATTTGCACTAAGACATACCTACCTATTGTTTGACGGCACACCCAAGCCTAGCATTATAAATTTTAACAAATAATATTTGCGTGTATATCTATACTTCTATACTAATATCATAAAGACGATTTCATATTTATAATTAAATATAACAAGCTTGGTTGTAATAGATAAACACAAAACCTACAGCGCTGTTTTAAAAAATTGTTTTACCTAAGAAAAGCTTTGTCAGTAGGTAATATGGACTATAATTTACGTGGACAAAGTCGTGGGTAAGCAATAATATTATTAAGAGGAAAGATTTATTAACTACTGGATTAATTAAAAAATCTGTTACCTGTAGTAATCTACAATATCCACGGTTGACGTAAGTTATAGTTTACTTGGGCAAAGTAGGGGAAAACAGCTAGTAGGAAAATAAAACAACAATATGTAATAACATTTTAAAATTAGTTTTATTCGAAGAAACGCTAACAGTGTGTCTAGTGATGTAAGAATTACATCTTGAGAGACTTATGACAAGCACAGTAGCTTCACAACTGCAGAAATTAGTTACGTAAATGCGAAGATCAAACATATGTCACTTTTTAAAACATTGACCATTCTTTTTTAATCTTAAAGTATGCCTTTACAAATATGCTTGTGCACATTTGAGAAGTAAGTAGCTTTTAACCAAAGAAACAAAGTTCACAAAGATAACAATTTTACTCTCCACTAAAATGTAAGTACTTACTAAGCACTTGACGCTTAGACAGTTTCGGAGAGGCCGTTTTAGTTAAATAGTAGAGTCTCACGTTTATATATTTTTCCATTACGGCTTTGATAAGCAGTGTTAAGTGATTATTCAGCGGTGATTGATCAAATTGATGCATATTTATATCTTTAAAAAGGTTCATACCAATAAAATGGGATAAAGCTTTTGATGTTAAGATGTTTTTTATATCTTTTGTCGAGACAGTGACTTGATTTTCAGTTAGCACTGTAGCTTTAATGGTAACTTCCATCCATTTACATATAGTTATGACATCACTGGATGGATAAACGAGACCACCTTTGTCCTTAACTTTAATAAACTTATATTGTTCATCTTCTATATCCTTAGCAGTCAATGCGCCTATGCACGTTTCACATTTAAGAGTCTTTGTCAAAGCTCGAACAACAAATCCAGCAATATATGATATTGCTTGGATGCTGAAATTTGATAGATCTTGGACTAACATCCCTACTTCTTCATCAAATAATGCCATCTCGTACAGTAAACTGTATTAATCTTCTTCAGTTTCGTTAAGGTTTCTAACTTCCGAGGTAATATTTATATTTTGAATAGATGAAGAACAAGTCAGGAGTGATATTTTTTCAAGAGACTGACAATTCCCACTATCTACGTCTCGGAGTTCCGCTTTAACGAGAAGTTTTTTATATATGGCTCTAAATTGGCGCGCCGTAGGATTTGTGTTACAGCCGCCATGAGCCCGTATTTGACCAAATAATAATTCTATATGGTCTTGACTTATTTTATAGGCTGGGAGATACTTCAATTTCTTTTCCGTTTCAATTAATTGACCATATAAAGCTTTTAAACTTTTAATACAAACAAGAAACCCAATGAATCCCGTTTTTCTGCTAGATTCGACGACTTTTGTTCCATTAAGTAGTTTTAACGAAATAAAGTAGGATGCAGCATTTTCTAAAAAATCGAAAATCATTTGCTTGTTTTGAGGGTTAAGTGGCTTTTTGAAATGCAATTGTGCCATATTTCTAGAATTAAGCGTGTCGAAAAGGTTATTAACAATTTTTAAACAGTTGATTGTACCCTCTACATTTTTAAAACCAGGCATATTAAACTGTGCACAAATCTCTAAAGCATCAGCAACACTGTTGCTAAATAACTGCGAAGCTAAACGAACTTTCATTTTTTGATTTTTAAAAAAGACGTGATATTTTCGGAGTTTATTGCCCAAATGTAATTTTTCTTTTTCTTGAAGAGTATTTAAATTTTTTAAGTGATTCCAGTTAACTTCCCTGTTTGAATTATCAATAAATACATTAAAAGCTTCTAGTGCATTTCGCAGCAACTTAAGCATATGGCATGGGTCTGGGAAGATGTAAATAGGTTTTTTAGTTACTGGATGCTCAAAATGTGTTTCTAAATGATTAACATCTAAAGTGCAACCAAGCTTTTTTGCCATAGTTATATTAGCGGGGCAACCATCAAATGTTAAGGACGTTACGTCAACTCCAGTTTCGTGCAGTAATTCTAGACACTGCTTGACAAGGTTGGCCCGTTGTTCACTTGACGCGCCGTCCACAAGAAAATATCCAACAGGTACTTTCCATGCGCCATTAATAGCTGTCAATAGAAATACCAAAGCTTCTTTAGCTACAGGAAGGGAGTCCGAATCTGTTCCAGATTTACATATATCAACATACCCGTGCATTTCTTGACCATCCCATTCTACTCTTTGGCGTATGGCCATTTCATCCATAACCAAGTTGCACACAAGTCTGTAATTAGTATTAGCAGCCTTAAGTTTTATAGCTACCAAAGATTCTTTCGTAAAACCTGGTTGTGCATCAACGGATTGATACCACTTTCGAATCGTTCTAACATGTGGCAGACAAGTTTTAAACTTAGTTCTCACATATTGGTAGGCCTTCGGGGAGTAAAAATGCAAAGTGCAAGCGAAAGTTCGCAATGCTGGGCTATACTGGCCACCAGAACAGCCGCTGTTAATTTTCTTGTCCAATCTCTGAATAAGGTCATGTACTCCATCTCCAAGTAGTTCCAAATGATTAGCTTGGTCGGAATTCACAATTTTTTTTTGTTGAAGTTCATTTAACATATCCGAAAGTTTTGCAATTTTTTTCTTATACCGACTTTCTTTCTTTTGTAGCCTTTTTATTGTCTTTTTTTGTTTAATCAATAAATTTTCGCATTGTTCAAGTTTAATTCGCAACTTCTTTTTTCGAGGCGTATCTCCAATTGATGGTTGTAAGTGATCATTTAGACTCTGTAACAGAAAAAATTATATATACGTGAGAATGCACAGTCGGCCATCACAAAAGAACACCTTTTAAATACATTAACATACTTCAATCCATTTTTTTTAATATTCTTCTGTATTTAGGTATTTTTTTCCTGAGAGGTAACAAAATTAGGATATATAAATTAAATTTAACATCATTACTTAGTATAAAGTCGCTGTCTGTATGTATGTATATATGAATGTATGTATGTATATATGAATGTATGTAAGTATGATTCAAGTTTTAAAACTACGTAACGGATTTGATTAGTAGTAGATAGATTAATCTAGTAATGGATAGAACAATTCAAGAAGAAGTTTTATTTGTATAATACATGTACCACGGGCGAAACCAGGGCGGGCTGCTAGTCAATGATAAAATAATCAAAAAAGAACTAAATACTGGAATACTTACTAAAATTGGAGAGCATTCCCTTTGCGAAATAACAGGCAAGTTTTCTTTTTCAGTTACCTCGTGAAGTATCTGAAAGAATAAGGTTGAAAAATGAAGATTGCCATTTTTCCGTTCTAACAAAAATTACGAATAAAACTACGTGTTATTATTAATTGACTTTACTGACTTTGCTATTTGTAGTTTCAGTAGGCTCATGTTTGGACTCTGTTGTTGTATTTGTATTATCCTGAAAAATAAATAAATATCAGGTCATTTTTTTACAACAAAGTAAGAAGATTAAAATAAAATATTGAGAACGATAACAAATTACTATCACTTAACTTGAAAAGTTTATATCAGCATGTAAATTATAAATTTGTATAAATCAAAAAATTAAAGATATAAATAAAAAACAAACCGTTGCAAAGCAAAGTCGTAGTTTTACTGTAGGCACAGCCCATTCAAAAAGCCTTCGCGCCTTTTTACATGGTTGAAAACATTTAGCTTCAAAATGTACCGAACATATTGTGCTAGTTTTCGTTGGCCACCAATTAGTTCCCCTTCCCGTTGAGTTTATCCATTTCTCTTTAATAGATTTTTCACACGGAAACCTTAAATAAAAATAATTATATGTGAAATACTGGTTACTTTCGTAATAAGTCAGCTACAGGCCAACCCAATAATCAAAATATCAAATTGTTTGAAACCACTTCATAATCTCGACTTGAAATAAAATATGTCACAAAAATTCTTATAAAACTCGAAGTTTATCGATATCGATAATGCAACGGTTCCGGCTACCTTATCCCACGACAGCAACCAGCGGCCGTACTACGCGATCATAGGGTAACGGCTAGTTTAATTGCCGTCACATCCATTGCATGGTTAATACAGTCTCATTACCGTAAATACAAGGCTTTACGCGCAATGTAATACATTCACTCATGTTTCTACATTTTATACTGTCATGGAGTCTCAGTTGGAATAGTTTTACCTAATTTCTAATTTTGCTCTAAAATGCGGTAAAATCACAATAATAGTACTTACTTGTGGTAGGTGATACCATGATTTTTCATACTCTTATCGGAACTCCTATTTTTGCACACAATCACTGCACAACACGGCATTTTAGAAATAAATTGTAACGTGTTACGAGTATGCGCATCAACTTCCGACTGAGCGCGTTTTAGAGTCGTATGATCAGTTTGATCATACCGCGTTCGCACCGGCCACGCCCCCAAGTCCACTCTATACATCTCTGTGGTCGGAATAGTATATTTAAGAATAAAAATTAAGAGGAGTTTGTTAGTCGAGCGCGACCCGCGTATCCGTAGCGAATACGCGTGTCAAGCGACGGCGAGACGCGACCACTATTGGGTTGTCGCCATTTAGTGGCATTTTCTATTTTGAGCTCCTCCGTGCTTCGAAGGCACGTTAAGCCGTTGGTCCCGGTTGTTATCGATAGATAGCAGTCGTGAGGCTGTGTCAGATGCCTTAGGGTAGCCTTAAAAATTCTGACACTGTTGACCACTAATACACCTCTTTTGTTCATGTTCCTGTTGGTCTGGTTTCCCTCTAAGGTCAGGTGGCAGTCACTCCATTGTAATAACCAGTTCCGCCAAATCAAGGACCATGACTTACAGCATATCCTATGCTTTAAAAAATTCCATGAGAAAATGGGAAATTTTCCGGAAAGGCGCCCATCTCTACTTACATTTAATTACCAAGCGACATTGACAGACAGAAACTTACAAAACTATCCGAAACCGCACTCGAAAACGTGTCAAAAGAGGCGGTATTCCTAACAAGCTATAGACTTAACAAAGAAAGTCAATCTTGACCAAACCATTTACATGTCAAGTCTTTGATGGTATGCCTTTGAGTGCGTCGCCGTCGCACCAGGCGTGATAGGGCGGGGCACGCTATTTTTAGGGCGGGGTACTATGCGCCAAGGGCGGAGTACTCCAGCCTCGGATACTAGAGCCTTTATAACAAGATCTCTATAACATGTTCTGGGAATGGCCAATTTGTTGAAATTAATGCAGGTCTCGGGTTCTTAAGTGCCGCTTTGCAGCTGCGAATTTGAGTTTTGTTAAGTCATGCTGTTGTGTCATGATAGTTTTAGTTACGTAGCTAACATAATTTTTAACGGAAACTTCACCTTACTGTAGAAAATTTCTGTAGGTTTTTAAATTACTGATTGATCATAAAGAATCGATCTCTATGGTCCATATATAGAAAGGTCATGTAATGAAGCCTGTCTTCAGCATGCTCATTGAATAGTATCAAACATTACCCAAATAATACATCAAAATTAAAAAATTACCATTTATTATAAAAAAAGATATATATATATATATATATAAAAGAATAGTACTTAACGTATTTAATTACACTCTAACGTTTAAATCTAGATAGGTAAACAATTCAAATTTCTTTCTGGAATATTTAACAAACGTTTCCATTTAAAAAATGGTATTTAAAATTCAAGCCGATGGGTTAAGTTTACACGTGCAATCGAAACGTATTATTCCACTTTGTTATACAATTTCCTGTTTTAATGTTTTCATTCAATATAGCAACGTGACGAATCACTAAAGAACTCGCAAAAAAAGTTAAAACGCGATTCGATTTTCGAAAAAAAAAGAACGAAAGAAGTAATTCAGGCGGCAAATTAATATCGAAAAGGGATTCTCTACTGTTTTGAAAATAGAACGAGAATAGCGGCACACTTTGAACAGGATTAAATTCGGATTCGGCAGCCCTTTTGTGTGGATTGTTTTTACAGCTTACAGAAGAACCCTTTGTCGGTTTTGCGGAATTACGGAATCTCTAGGAAGATCACAATACTTCACAAGGTTGTGTGGCGTACTGAATGGGTGCCGTGCACTTACTCAATAGTCCTTAGTATCCTTTGACGTGGAACCTACGTGATGGTGAATAGGCTTGTTTCTGTTTCATGCTTTAGCTGTCAATGGAACTGAAAGCACGCGCTACTCTGTGTGCACCACTTTTAGATTCGTTTCAAAAGGTGCAAATTAAAGAAGGTTTTATATTTGACGTGTCGTTAGAGCACGTAACTTTAAAAATTTGCAAAACGTGCAAAGATATTTTGTAATCTGAATTTTGAATTTATCGATTTTTTTAAATGTATATTTCGCAATTAAAAAACTTGTTAACATGCGGACATAAAATAAATCGGTCATTTTATGTCAAGCATGTTCAAGAGCTGTTTTGATGAAAGCTTTTGTGGTTTTGTGTTTAATATTTAAACACGTGCTCCGATAAATCAAAACTATTATGACTAGATAGATACGCGTATTAGTGATTGTCTGCAAGATTTATCAAATCTCAAATGCCTACTTATAAGTGCTTATACAAATAAGCAGGTAGTTCTGATTGCTCTGAATTCCACAGTGGTGTGTTATATTCTTCCCAAACTCATGAGTCACTCAGTCGGCTTTTAGCACTAGTTCGACAACTACCTGTATGGCAAACTTTACTAATGACTAACATGAAATGTCCACATTTTACTTCTTCGTCCGGTTTTTCCGGTGGTGTCCTCAGCAAGTTTCAAACAACAGTTAAGTTTTAACACATTAAACTATTTATTGTCATTAGATAGGCTGTGTCAGATGGCTTTCCTTACTTCAGATAAATACTAATTTTCAAGTGTCAAATTTGTCATAGCAGTCACACTTAAAACTTCAATACATCTGAAATCTACGCTTACCCTAGTCGCCTTCTTTGGCTACGAAAAATAATTATTTCCCGTGTGTGATGACGAAGGAACGGTCGAGTAGCATGCTTTTTAGGAGTACCACAAAAAAAAGGAAGAGAGAGATACCGTTCTTAAGCTGGAAACTAGTAGAGGACTATTGAAATTTTCAACAACTACAAGTTCGGCCCTGGATTATATGGCTATCATCCATCCTATCATCTCACCCCTTGATCCTACCGTATTTAATTTTGCGTCGCAAGATGTTTCATTCATAACCCGTATAAATCATAAGTCACATTAAATATGTATTGTTACAAAAAGTCTTCGTTCCATCGCATTTTTTAGCATAACCCACTCAAATAGCCGGAAGCCATATGCGCACAAATATTTAAAAGTGGTTGGCCTACGGTCGATTTTTTAGAAAAAAAAAACACAGTTTTTGTCGTTACTGAATTTATTTAATGGTTAGTAAGTATAGAGATTGGACCCTTTTTCGTTTGACAAGGTATATCGCGGCCCTAAAAAGATTAGCGTCGGTATTGTGTCAACCATTTTTTGAGCTTGGTTTTTGTCGTGGTCGTGACGACGACATTAATAAATAACAAATAGTGTAATAAGGCGGACGCGGAAAAAATCTATTTCATATTAATATTTATGTAATGGCGAAGATCTTTTTGCCCTACAAACACATAAATGAATTTTGACGTTAAAGCATTTCAAATTCAATACTTTCATTTTTTATTGAAATGGGTCGTTGAATTTTTATTCGAAGATTGATTTGAAAATTTCCTGTCATAATTTTGAAAACATTTATAGAAGAATTTCTTTTTTGATATTTTTGTAGTCGTTTTAGGTTTTCGAATAGGTCTTTAATTTATTATTATTCAAAAGAACTCATATAAAACCGGAATATGAGTGACCCAAGTGGATTTTTGCTTTCGACGCGAGCTTTATTTGTATTTAGGTAATGAATTATAGTAGGATAGAGGCGTTTCTACTTCTATCAGTTGTCGCCAGTCACCAACACCAAATCTCCATCGCTCCTTCAGCACCTCCTCGTCTCGCTAAATTATTTTCAGAAAATTCAGTATAAAATCTTTCACAGTAACAAAGCCTTTACAAACTATTATGTAAACTGGCCTACATAAAACAGGATTTATCCTAAAAAATAAATCAATGACAATACACGAGATCGAGTTCATCAAAGCTTTGAACCGACCTTAATACTAAAATCGAAACGTTAGACTGCACAATCCGACCACGCCCCCAAGTGCACCTATTATGCTAACGGTCCCAGGAATTTCGCATCTGGTCTTCCACAATGTACTTCCTGCGCGAGATACGGATCTTGTGTCGCCTCGGGCTATTCTTTATTCGATTTTCGAACGAGTATCGATTCAATCGCATCGTATTGTCTGATCGAATGTTTTGGTGAATACGATGCCCAGATTTGCCGGAGATGACTGATGTTTTTTGATTCCGTATTGCAATTGAAGATTCAGAGACTTACTGTAACCTTTTTTAGGAAGTTCTTTCTTGTTTGTTTGATGGTTTGCGTCCCAGAAAATGATTTGTTAGATTTGTGACCTCTATGGAGGTGTGGTTATGTTCTTGACAAAATGTTGTCATGCGTCTAAAATGCAGATTGATACAAGGTGCTTAACTTACATGGAGGTAGCTAATGTAGGTTAATACATATTTCATAGCAGGTATCGAAAAATTAAAGAACTAGCAAATGATAGTGAAGAGTGGAAAATACTCTACCGTCAAGAGCTCTTAAATTTATGAAATTGAAATCTTTCTATTGAAAGATATAACTTTACGTAAGAATAAATTGAAAAGTTAATATCTCGAAATTTCCTAAAATACCATTTTGAGTCAGTAGGCAATATAAACGATTGATAGCTTTATAGACCCACTTGAAACACAGACCCTAAGACCACCCTGATTCGATCCACTCTTAAGTCGACCATCGAAATTCCAACATTCCACTTCCTCAAAACTTCACGGACTAATTATGAAAAATAAGACATAGTTTACCATCCACATATTTAATAAACACGTGCTGTACCATTTTTTTCATTTTTGAAATTCCTCTAAATATTAATTTCGATGACGCAAAAACGCTAATTGCTTTTTGTGAGTCGTTTTTGCGTGTCTGTCTGTTCGTAGTTTTGTGTGGAGCAAATGTGGGCTTTGTCAGCGAAAAGTGTCAAATTACGTGGCACGAGATGGAAGATAAAAGCTAGGGCTGTAACTCTATGATATATATTATTTAAAGACTTAAGTGAGGTTGATTTTTCTTCTTTTCATGTCGATGGTACGTATATTATTTCAGCCCAGAAACAAGCCACCGTGAGATTGCTAATGAGGTTGATTGGTGTTGTGGTTTAACTTAGCGGTTTTACCTACCTGTGATCTGTATGTCACAATAATCTATTTTAGAACCAGTCTATCACATGCAAAAATAAATTTGTAAATTCGTCTGATAGATCCAACGTTGTAAACGTTTTAACAAACTCTTTAATTCCATTGATATACAGTAATTTGAGTGTCAAACACTCATTAAGACAACCAGAAGGTGAATAATTATTATCAAAATCCTAATATTATAATGAAAACCTGGTCCTGTTAAAAAGGCAGGATCTGTAAATGTCACTAAAATTAATGAATGAATAAACACTTTATTGCACCATTTACAAACAAAAGAAACACATAAAAATAACTATAAATTAATAAATAATAGATTATCTCCACAAAGCCCTCTCCAAAAACTATAAATATAAATTAACCATATTATTAAATTATAATTTATTCGGCAACCCTAATTGCTTGCGTTTTTGCGTTCCCATTTCAAGTTTTTCGTAAAGATTTCGCTGCTAGATAATGAAATATATTTCTAACTAAAAGACAGCAACTCTCATAGATTTTAATTCAAAACAGACCTTTATTTTAATCGCATACAGTTCTAATTTGATTGTTAGCTATATATTCTTATGTGTAAAGTGTTTAAGAAGTCGCGCCAATGCAATAGTCAACTAAACGGAAAGAAGCGGTAGATAAAAGGTCGACAAGTTGGAGAAATATTTCCAAAATATTTGTAAGTGAAGCCGCGCTGCCGCCCCCGGGCGTGCTTTTAATATAGACCGACATAGTGTTGCTAAAAAAGGATCAAGTATATATTTACTGCCTATTACTAATATATAAAATATACAGTCTTCAATCAGATACAAATGTAAATAATGAGTGGTTTTCTTCCGTAATTCCTAACGTTTATCTTCTTACTTCGTTCAACATTCAGGATCTGTTCGTTCAAAATTCATATCCATATTTCCGTACTAATATCATAAGTGCCGTCTGTCTGTCCAAACCACTGAACTAATTTTGATGAATATAGTTCAAGACCCGCGGTCAAACATAAGCAACTTTTTAACGAAGGCGGAGTTGCGAAAAATAGCTAGTATTGTATAGATGAAATAAAAAAAACTGTTAATACTAATACCTATAATATCATGTTTTCATCATGCTTAACTTAGCAAAAAATCTTAAATTAAATTGCACCTTCATATTACGTTGCAAAATCGACGCTTTTTTTATCACCGAAATGGATTCTGTATTATTAAAACATCAACAGTAAACCATATTAGTCGACAAAAACTTTTATCAAGAATTTCATTTATCGATAGGTACTGTATGAAGTTAGTTCATGCGTGAATTTCCTCTGAAGAAGACAGGATTGTTAAAGGTTCACATTCAATTCAACGTTTGTATGTCTTTGTAACATTACACCGTGTAGATTGTGCTGTGATAAGGTAGGATTTAAATTCGCCCAGTTTGTACTGTGTTCGGATTTACACCGCGCTTATTGTCATCGGTGAGGAAGCATAAATGGTAGTTTTTTTTTGCAAAGCAGTCATCTTTAGTGTTAGATTTATTAACATTTTAATAAGTATACATCAGATAGGTCTTATTTCAAAAGATTATAGGGGATTGTTTTATTTGTTTTTTATAGTCAACTGTATATTTAAGGAGTTTCTGTTATTATCGAAATTATTGATATTAGACCGTGCCTCTATAAATTATGAAAAAAAAACAAGATATTAGCTACACTATCTACACTAATATTATAAAGAGGAAAGATTTGTATTTTTATGTGTATGGCTTACACCATTGGTAAGCTACATTCACCCTGAGTAACACATGCAATATACCGCTCGCTGCGGGAAACAGCGAGAACCTAATAAGTACGTATGACAGATTGGGTTCCTTATCACTAATGGAAACTCGCCTATGCCTGCCTACATGCCTGCCTACATGCCTGCCTGGCATACATGCCTTACACTACAGTAGACAGTTGGCATTATTTGCCTCAATTAAACATACACATTTAAATTTAGTCCTTTTTCAGTATGAATAAGTGACATCTGAGATCCGTGACTTACAGCTTCGTCGTCACAAGAAAATCCTAATTCTGTATCTATTGTATAGTTACAAAATGTAACCATTATATTACCACAGTTTTGTACTACACAGTATCCTACACCAATAGATATTTGCACAATATTGTAATCCTGTCACGGTACACTTGACGCCAATAACGTCGACCCAGGATTAAAATAGATGTTTATCAATATTTTCTTACAAATATTTTGCTACGAAATGGAACACGTTACGTGACAATGACGACATAATATTTGTATTAAGATTATAGATACCTAATCTTCCTATTGTACAATGAATTTTTTAGTTCGCAGTGGTCGAGTCTGTCTAGGAGAGTATTGCGAAGTATTTTGAATATATGTTCAAAAATAAAGCTTATATTTGTGTTTCCAATGCCCGAGTTAAGAATTTTTATATAAGTATTAGGTACTACTAAATATTCACATTTTACTCTTCGAGAATATTTTATATGACTATTATCAAAATTTAATAAGAATTTATCGGTATCGAAACTGTTTCCATTGCTAAACATTAAATTGTCACATTGTCAACACTCATATCGTGTACTATCATGAATATACCCATTAAATATCATACAAAATTACTTAGATAGGTCCTATCACATAAACAATAAGAACTTAAGCAACCAAAACTCGCCACTAGACTCGCTCTTTCATCTTGTACTCGTATAATATGAACCTCGGCTCAATGCAAATAATTTTGCATGACATACAATTTGATGGTATTGTTAAGAACCATTTGTCAAGATAACTCCGAAGTGGAAATCGTGGGCCGATCTAAAGATTTTAAAAAAACTGTTTTTGATTGAGCGTATTGAGTCGAAAATAAATTATGTAAATTGTTGTGAATGATAAATAAGCTCTCTCTTTGATTTATTTTAACATGTCAAAATTTTATACGTCTCAAACATTTACCTGATTGCAAGCTTTTTATTAAGAAATAAAATGTAACTATCTTTCCGTTTCTCCCAATGGTTGAATGGTAAAGAATGCTCTTAGCATTAAGTCCGCCAATTGTTATAAGTATATGTGTACTTTGTGGAACAATAAAGTTTTAATAAATACATAAACCTATTTTAATTTTACATGTAACTGTATAGATAAATATATAGATAGATATACACTTTATTGTACCAATCACAAAATTGAAATTAAAAGTGCATAGTGTAACATGACTATACCTACAATATTAAATGACAAAACTAACACTGCTAAACTATTATGCTGTTAATTTATTAGCAGTTCACATAACATAATTTAAACATTCCCACAGGTGGCACTTTTTGTTCGCATTAATTGCACCCCAATATTTAAGAAACATGTTTTTGTTGACATTTAGTCTGAACGTGGCTACAACCCGACTTCCTGTGATGACGATGAATGACGACGATACATCATCTCCTGGGAGGGTGATCATGATGTTTGGTGACAGATACACTCCACTCATTACGGATACAAACATATGGGAGCTACGAAATCTTAATGTAATTAACTATAAATTAGCTATAAATTATTCGTAGCATCATTTTAGGTAGAACTTTTTAGTTTTGGGAAATTTTATTGTGACCTTAATTTGGATATTTTTTAAGAGCCTATCTACATTTCGTTTCATGATAGTATTACAAATTTGTTAAAAAATATTTTAATAATTAACTATTATTGCATTAAATACAATGAATCGACTAACGACCTTGATTCTAAAAACGTGTATGTATGTATGTATGTATGTATGCATGCCAGAACAGAATGTGAGCGCAATATTTTGCTACGCACTACTATAGGTAATAGGTCAATTATACATCTGTTTCAAATGTCTTTTTACTATATATAAGTTCAAGTAACCAGTTAGTATGTTTTTAAGCCAGTTTAATTACTTTAACATTAAGAGAAAAATATTTTCAATGACAAACAGTATAACTTTATAAAATTTTAAAAATTTTTTTTCCAAATTCATCCAAGTAGTAGGTACTTACATAACTATTTCAAAGTTACTTAAAAACAAAAAAAAAAAGTACTTTTATCTTCGCATTCGTTATTTATTTAGTGTAGTATAGTATGAGGGAAATTAGCCCTTGGGACGACAAACTTTTTTGCTGTTACCATTTTTTCAATAACTGTTTGATAAATGATATTTTGTTAGAGTCGTCGGTTAATTTAATTTTGTTAATGTTTAATGACTATGTGATCTACAGAAATCGACATCGTTTTCCAATTATACAAATCCTTGTGCCCCCTAAAATATTTAAATTAAATATAGCCAATAGTCAAAATGCGTTAAGAATTCAATAACCGTCGTAACAAAAACCATTGACTACTTCAAAATCTATTAAACCACATACGAATTCGGTACAGCTCATTGGATCAGAAATCACTCGATGGTAGATAACGTGTCTTCGATAAGTTGTCGACAAACGGACTTACGATCAGATAAACAGTAATAGTCAGATCTCATCGGTAACCAACACCATGTACCACTACCATGATATTTAATAGACGAAGATGCTAGCGACTGAGATAATAATGTTGTATGGCGAATTTGTGCTGCGATCGCTAGCGTATATTCTCATAGTAGGGGACAGATGAAAAAATAAAAAGTGGCGTGTAACTTCGCCCATAAAACTACCTACTTGGATGGAGGGATACGTGTAATTACTTTAGAATAGAGACTACTAACTGATTACACTTTCTTCAGTGTGTTATAAATTGCACAAAAGTGTCACCTTTGCTACACAATTTACATCACTTGTACACACAAGTGATGTAAAATTCGCACTTTAAAAATACTAGATGTAGTAAGAAATTTAACAAAATGTTGTTTGTTTTTTGATATCATATCTATTTAATTAGTTGCATAATGATGATTAAGATTTATGGGATAATGAAATTGGTTACTAAAGATTTCGTACCTAGCCCATTCCATTCCAGCCATTAGTACACACAATCGTTTTTTTTTAAATTTACTTTCTAACTTATAATACATGCCTATATTATTATAACTTGTGTATATAGGTACTAAAATTATACTTAAGTACTTAAGTCGTCTCTTTAACTAATCAATCAGAGGAACTATAAATCTCAAAAAGAATGAGATTGAAGAATTGATATCGGTAGCGTCCCATCCTTATTGGCGATTGTTTTTTAAATCGAAGTATTTGTAAACAAAAACAAATGATAACATTCGAAACACGTGCCGATCGTACCTGCGATAACATTGTAAGAGCCCTAGCGCAAAATAGCGAGCACTCAGAATGGTCACTTCGTGTAATTATATACAAAAGTGTGTAAATAATTACACGAAGCGAATCCTATGTTGTTTTGTAAATTTTTTTGAACTTGCAAGATATACAACTTTATTGCTAATTAATATTACTTACATACAAAGTAAAACCTAATATGAAAAAAAAAACTAAAAGAAACTAATTAATTCGTGCCAATAACTCCGGCAGCGTTCCCACGCTGGATGGCGATCGCCATCTGCGCGAGAAATGAACCGGCCCTCTTGTCACCAGCGGTGTTGACAAGTTTGGGGGCCAGGACTTTGAAAAAAAAAATCATTGCAGGACCCCACAGCCCAAAATTTTCGACACCAAGCGGAAAAAATATATGGTCACAAGCCAGTGACTCCTATCTCCGCTTGGCATCCAGCCCTTAAACTGACCCCTTAAGGCGGGAAGGGGCTACAGCATCGACACAAGTGGCGTCCCATACTAGAGCCCTTTCCCGCTTCCAGGGATATGTCTTACATATATTATATATAAAACATCCAAGGAGATGTATATATTCTTGTGCCTATTGTTCAGAATCTCGTTGGGTTGATTATACACAATACTGTACAACACAAATTTTAAAGTATCCGAAATCATGTCCCCGATTTAAATGTGTGTTTTATTATTTATTTAGACACTATTATAATAACCTGTAATAAAATTAAATTAAAATTCATTGTCGAACAGAAGTTGTGATACGAACTCTCGTGAAGTTTAAAAATTTATCATTCTTCGGGTTAACATCTGTACTTTTATTATTCTGTAGTACAAGTTCCCGTAGGAATGCCGTGGGACCTATCATTCCGTTTTGACGTCCGCGCATGAATTATACACAGATAAATATAAATGTTACATTCCATTGTATTATGACAACCGTGATATGAATTTGTAAACAATAGTCGGGTAATATTTTTTAATGGATCACGATGCCCACTTATGGTAATAATACTTAGAACTAACTATCAGGAATTTTGAATCAGGAATATAAAATTATGTTTTTTTTTAAGTTTTTTCATTTTCGAGTAATTTATGAAAAAATGGCAAAAACATAGAAATGCGAATTTGTCCGTTCTAAAAGGCCGTTTCTAAAACAATGGTCAAAACCATTTTTTACGTATTTAAGACTATATTTTTTAAGCATGTAAATGAAGCTTTCCTATAATTTGACTGTCTTCGCAAAATTGTTAAATTTTAACAAAGGTTCGTTTCATGGGATCCTAAAATCAAATCATCTTAATACGGGATATCTAAAAGTAAAATTATCTTGACTTGTTAGAAAAAATCTGATAAAAAAATAGTGGCAAAGAAACTCTGGGCCCACTATTATCTTGAACACCAAAGTCATTTTAGCTATAATAAGATAACATTAAGGGAAGAGAGAGATAGAGGTTCTCAAACTTATGAGACGGCTTGTGATCCAAGTTGAGAAGGATTATTGCATTCCTTGAGAAGTTTCTTGTTCTTCTTCATCTTAGCATTTTTCAGCTGTTTGCTTCCGAGTCTAGGGCCCGCTTTTCTACTTAGTCTTTTCCGGAAGAGAGTCCATTAGCACGCATATCCTGCTTCAGGCCAACTCTTCTTGTGCGCGCCCTGGAGAAGGCATGTTCAATTGTTTCCCATGTATGTCGCCGGTTTTCGTAAGACGTGACCGTACCATCGTTGAAGATTTTCCTGAAGCTTATCTTCTATGGCATTCCTTGGGAAGCAAATAGTGATATTGTTGATTTTAATGGTAACAATATATGATAAAACTTTTACTTTAGCCACAAGCGAACAAGTTATGATAAGTAAGTTAGAGTTAACTTTAGCAAACAACATATCAATCTTGTTATTTAAAAATGGATCTAGTTTGATGTAAGTAATACCTTTTGTAGTAACACTGTAGCCTAGTCAAATAGGATAAAAATAACCCGTTGATCCTGCAGACAAATTTCGCCTTTAAGGGTTATAATTTTGCCGATTGCTGATTGTACATGCAACATCAATTAATATGATTTTGTGTACCTTTAATGAGATTCAGCCAACAACTAAGTATATAGGGCTATTTTGGTCAGAATAGAAATACTTTTCATAATTTTAGATTGATTTTAAAATAAAATGATAGTTTGTTACTTTTAAATTAAAATTCTGATCCAAGTTTGAGAACAATCCCCCCTGAAGAGCGTGTCAGCGGACCTGTCCCTCCAAAAACGAACAGGTATAGTTTTTTCGTTTTCGTTTTTGCGCGCGCGCGCACGTGTGCACGCCGCCCCTTAATTACCGACGCATACCATAAACAGATCTTTACGCTCCCTTAAATAAATCTTCGTGATTTTTTCTTGTTTTCTTAGGCCCATAATTTCGGAGCACGGTTTTCGGTTTACCGATCTCGTACGGACCCATCCGGGCGATGATCGATGATGACTCTTTGTTTTTACAGGTTCATCACTAAATCGATTTGATGTTGTTCATGCTAACGACTGTTTGAAAAGGTCTTCAAGTAAGAGGTTTCTCGGTTGTAAAAACATGGCTTTATTGGAAAAGTGACGACGGAATAATAATAATGAAACCTCAATCAAAATCTGCCTACACAAACTGATTTACTTCTTAACTAAGAGAATAAAATCACTATGTTTTACTTTTTAAAGATTTCTTATTGCATCCCAATTGAGATTTTTTGCGTATAAAGCTCATGTCTTAAAGAATTAAAATGTCCGACTACCTAATTAATTATATACTTCAGTTATTTTTTTTCTAACAGTTTAAATCTCAGTAAACAATAATTTTTACTGTAATAAATATATAGGTAACTTACTAAAATAATCTTAAGATAAATCATTCACATCTCAATTCTCCTTCTCAATTCTCGCTGCAAATCTCTGGAACAAGCTTCCTTTGGAGATAAAAGAGCTGTCTTCTCACTCTTTCAAATCTCGGGTTAGGGAATACTACGAACGATCGGACTTGAGCTGAGCTTACTGTTTTTTTTGCAATTGAATTTGTATGTTAGATATAAGTCTATGCACCTAAGATTTCTTTGCGTGTTGTGCCCTCTTCTGTGCCCATATGTCTATGTCCTATGTTAGTTTGGTAGACTGGAAGAGATCCCTATTTGGGATAAGTCCGCCTTTTGTTGTAACCTGTATTCTGATACTATGTTCTTTGTGTACATTAAAGATTTTTACATACATACATACACATATATGAACTTCATAACATATTTTTATACACATTAAAAAAGGTTGACAAAAACTGGATTTGCTCTTCCTAACCCCTCTAAATGGTTCAAACAAGACGCGACCTAATCACAATTTAAATTATGGTCTCGCTGATAACAACCCTCTGATGGGAGATAAGCCCACCCTCTAAGTATTTTATTGTAGTGTTAAAAGATGTTTTATCATCGCTCGATAAAATACCTCTTCAGGACACAGTCACAAAATAAACAGTATGTAGAAATGTCCAAATTAGTTGTACGAACGTTTGGAAAAGAATGTTTCTAATTTCTTTACTCACTGTAGAGAATACTACCGAGTGATGTTGAATGTTTTCGCGATTGTTACACATAAAATTAATAATTTAATAGGGCTTTTATTGATTTTTTACATTATACTTAAACCAAACACTACAATAAAATACTTCGAGGTAACTAGTCCCAGGTAGAACCATAGAGTAATTTAATACTAACTTATATTTTGGGCCGAATCGGATCGAGAAGAAAATAACAGATATTCCAAGGATATTTTGAAATGGGAATGGGCCATGAGCACCAACGAGTGACGTTAATTCATCATATATTAATTATTTAGTATCTATTTCGCGCGGATTCGCCTCCGCCCAAAAGTAGTCTATATTTGACTGTCAGTCTCCGTGGTCGGTCTTTAACAATATCCATATCAAATTTCATCAAAATCAGTTTAGCGGTTTGGCGGTGAAAAAGAAACAAACATCCATCCACACATCATCATCATTTCAGCCGCAGTCAATCCACTGCTGGACATAGGAGTCCCCCAAATTGTGGGGAACCTTCCACACAGACTCGCATAATTTCGCGTTTTATGATAAGATATTTAAACTGTATATAAATATTTTAACTAACAGCATTCTCCAACTTGATTGAGGGCCGCAAGTGACTGATAAATAAATTTTATGTATCTTTGAGTATCTTCTGAGTGACTGATAAATAAATTTTATGTATCTTTCTGTACAGTCTATAGTTTAAATTCCAGGACGCGGTGGATTATCTGCTGCATCTTTTTATTCGCCACTTTATCACTATTATTTAGGGGGAGATAAAATACTAAAACATCGTTGGTTTCATGTTCCTGGCCGAAGTTAGGATTTGGTTACACAAAGGGTTCGTGTTAATGGTTACTAATTTATGCGATGGTATCGATATTCATTAACATTGGAAATAATCGCGTTCTATTTATTTCAAACGGATCACATATTCTTAGCGTACTATCCTATTTTATGACTATAAAATTGAAAACCAAGAAATCATTTTGTCGATTAAATTAAAAGATCGGCGAAGCTAATTGTTAAAAAAATTAAGAACATTTATTAATGCTTTGTGTTTTAATAAATTTAATGGTTATTTTAAAAACATCTGCCTTTAAAGTGCTAACGACCCGATTTTACAACATAAACATTAACAAACCCAATAAATAGTGAAACTAATGAACGCCAATAAGTAAAATTCCCTGTGTGAATGGTCTGAAGGTAATTGCCACAGGACCGCACGCCGCCCAATGTTTTTACCACCATAATTTACCATCATTAAGACAAATCAAGGTGAACGACGCCAATCATCGATAATTAGGTATTCTGGCCATATTAGTGCAAAAAGGTGTCATATTCGGAGATTTAAGCCTCTTTGGCATATTAAAATCTCGTGAAAGGGTTTATGCTGTCATTAGCATCTGAAAACGTCGTTAATATTTGGGTAATAACAGGGTAAGTTTTAGGGCCTCATAGCACTTGCGATTTGCGTAATATCACTAACACATCCATCGCGTGTTGTAAAGTAGATTTATTATCTGGCTGCTGGAAATTCGCTGGTGTAATAAAGGCCTTAAAATGTCAAATTATGCTTGTACTGTCAAATCAGTCGTTTCTGAGACGGTAATATTGAGGTAATACGTAAAATAACCGGAAACCGCGGCCGAAGTGAAATAAGTGCGCTTGTTATGGATTCAATACGCTCAAGGTAATTACTGGTCTTAAGCCCTGCCATTTGTGTTTAAATGTCACAGGCGAGTTTTGGTAAAACGCCTTTTATTTTTCAAAAGTACAGTATTGCGTTAAAGCCACTTTTAAATTTTAATAGCTGTCTTTTTACGAATAATATTAATACTCTATCAGTTTTAACATTTTTTTAACAAAAACACGGTGATTTTTTATTAAATTTCCTGAACAGTTTCAATAGGTTTGTAAAAGTACGATTAAAATAGGGCAGTTTTAATAATATTTAATCATCATAATAACGCTAATTTTAAAAGCCGAATTTCTTGCGCGTATTTTCATGGTTGGTATCTAACACTAAGGTGCACTTGACTCTTTTGGTGGTAGTAAGCTACCAATTACTTTCCATTCTCAAAAAAATAATAATTGATTACCAAGTTTTCATTTTGCTTATAAAATATATTATATCCCCTTTAACCTACCGGTAGTAAGTTAATTGGTGTAATTTCCAACCCTTTAACCAATTATAACCATCAACACAATCGTGAGGGTTAAATCACCGACAAATGCTGGGTATTTTTTACGAAATCGATTCAACCTTAACAATCTCACTTCGTATGCGTAACGAAATCTCTAAACTAGATAGATATGTTTAAGACGCTTTTCTGAATTAATTTTTAAGGCATTCACAATTAGCATGTCTGGTCAATTTTCTCCTAACAAAAAAATTATGGTCATACATTCTCAAAAATTTGAGCACCTTATTATGAATTTTGACTTAACATAGCATAAGTAATGCTATTTCAATCTTTCCGTTGATTATAAAAAAGTAATATATTTCTTACTTTGGTTTAAATTGGTTTTATAATTAAAATAATTATCTAAATTTGCTAGGGGCCGATAAAAAACTGGAATTAATTAAATGGGACGAGAAGCGACAGTAATTAGTGGTTTGTACAGCTTAAGGTGACGGGTTATTAACAATCCAATTGTTTGAAAATCTTTTAAACGATTGCCTTTTTTGAACTGGTACTCGATTAAGAGTGAAAATTACACGAAGAAACCAATTTTTTGTGTCTTATTTTTCCACTATTACGAATTTTATTAATTTATTTTTACAGGACATTTAAACATTATAAACTAATTTAAGTTTGAGTATCCACTGATATAAAAGGCATTCTGCCTTATTGCATAAGCAATCTCTTTCAGGTAATGGGGATTTTAAAAATGCAGAATGGCATTAATGCCAAATATACTACTTAGATTCATGTACCCTTTATTTTGTAACCTTTTATTTTGTACCAAATTAAAAACAAATCTGTCTTTCTTTCATTTATCAAGCTGCCTAAAACTGATATTTTGTTAAATATATAACTCAAATACTAATTCCCAATACTTTATAGATAAAAAAATTAATATTGACACAATATGAATTTAATTTAAAGCGTCATTACTATTAACTATTCTGTGTTTAACCTACGGACTAAAATCTAGTATTTGGTTAAATATATTTAATTACAAAATACACAGTTAATTTTTATTAACTGTTCAACACAAATTCAGTTTCTCAGTATAAACTGTTTTAAGATAAATGTTTCCATAAAAAAGTAATTATTTGTTGACATAGATAAGTAGATAGCGCACGCCGTACCCGGTAGAGCTAAATGACCACGCGTACTACAATTACTATGATTGGATGCGCGTGCGCAAGTCATAAAAATACGTGCAGTTATTCAATAAATATTACGAACGTTTTCTCATAATTTTCCATAGAAACTTTTCCTTGCATCTCAGTGTTTCAGATGTATTTGCTTCTTCACTTTGTATGTCTATATTCTTTGGATAGTGTAAGTATTTCCTATACCTGTTTGACTGTAGTACTTCTGTTTACCTTACTCTACCCAACTAGTAAAGCTTTTTTGGGACTTAACCTAAGCGACTAATATCAAGAGCTGGTTGGACCACGATGACAGTTGGCTGCCGAGGTCAATATACACTCTAATATGGAAGAATCAACATCGATGAACATTGCTTTCTTTAGCTGCGTGTCCAACAGCCTCACAGAAAACTGGCGAAGTGTTACGTCCATTCTCTTCATCACTAATCTTCTACTCCAACTTTTGTCATGTTCATCGTAAAGACAAATGAGTTCCTGTTTTTCTTTTTTTTTTATTATATCATTTATAATTTATTTATCAATATTATTCTATAATTTGTTTACGACTGACATCCTTTTTGAGCGCGGAGATGTTCAGTCCATGGCGCATCTGTAGGTGTGTCGCAAATTCACGGACTGCTGCATGTATGAGGATCTGTTAGCAGCCAACGATAGGGCGGTGACCGAGGCCACTTATTGGTCTAAACGAATTTAAAGAATCAGCATTTCGACTCGACAAGAACAAGAAGAATGTACATTCATTTAGAAAACGCTTTCAGCGGTTTCCTTCCACCACGCGAGCAGGCAAGCGCCACAAATTGCTCGAATTAGCCGTGCATTGCTCTTGGTCATTATTTATTAGTAGTCTCATAGCTAAACGACTAATGGTAATTAACAATACTCGGGTGACTTTAGTAGCAGTGTGTGGGTAAGGATTAAAATCATAATTAATCAAAGAGTCGTGAGTGACTGTGAAAAACAGTAGTAAAAGGCATATTTTCTGTCCGTCTGTCTTTCTGTCTGTTACGCTTTCACGGCCAAATCGTTGAACGGATTTTGATGAAATTTAGCATGAATATAGTTGAAGACCCGGGGTGAAACATAGTCTACTTTTTGACGTAGGCGAAGTTGCGGGAAACAGCTAGTTTGATTTATAAGTATAATTTTAGACACGTTGTTTTTTGTTTTTATAGCAATTAGTCAATGATTATGTGTATGTATAGCTGTGATAGGTATGGTATCCTATTGAACATCACCTTGTTTCAATCAACAACGCTAATCAAATAATTTCTAAAATACTTAACTATAACCAGCATTCAAAATTTAAATATTTTTTTTTGTCACAAATGTTTAATATGTAGCTATGGTTTTAGTAGGAAAAACTTATCACATGCCCTTTAAGTCTAAGTTACAAAGACATTTAAAAAAAAGTTATGTATAATATTTACATACAGAAATTTTAAAATCACTTAGACACCTGAACAGAAATACCTTTACAATCTTATTAGAATTATTACCTAACTATCCAAATCTCTTATTGATTAGATTAGCAATACACGCTACAGCAAGCCTATAGAACACGTTTCATATTCCTTTTTATATGATTATTTTGTATTGATAGCACACTTAAAACAGAAAAAAGTCGAATTGAAGCACCTATCATAAAGAGATTAAGGCCGGGCTCCTATATTCGTTTCAAATTAGAGATGCTATACGAATTTCTACTTATACTACTCTTATACTCGTATTATTGAGAAAAATAAAAGTATTGTAGGGGCTTATCGTGCCGCCTAGTATCCAATAGGAGCGCGTCGAATCCTTAATTAAAACTTCTAAAGTAATAACAATCCCAATTCAGGCTTGGCCTTAAAAAGAAAAATTTACACTGTAAGACTCTATATAAGTCGTTACGTAGTTCAATAATTAATTAAGTATGTAAAAGCCTTTAAATATATACAAACTGATTGTATTTACTCGCTAAATACATTTTTAAGTGTAAATATAACTGTTCTGAGCAAATTTACGTAAATCTTAGTCTTATAATTTATAAGACTTACAGTATACTTGTTCAAAAGTCTGACAGTTACTCCTGAAAATAATAACCTCACTGAAACAAATAAGTTTATAAATGGTCATAATAATAGGAAACATATTTGCTCTTAATATTATATTTTATACCCATAGTAAATAGAATATTCCGTTACAAAATCGTTACATGCAATTACAAAAAGTAAGATAGATTTTCTCAACAGATGTAACAAGAATTTTCTCTAAACTACATTCTAATAGAGAAAGATAAATACAAACAGCAACTCTCACAAAATCTTACAAACAAAACTCGAAGTGTAAAGGATCCTTAGTATCCCATATTATTAAACATTACTCCAAAACTCATCACTGGAGAGGTATTCAAAATAAAGCAAGAGTTTAACGAGGATTCCGAAAGGGGGGTGATTATCACCTCCCTCCATGTTCCAGCCTCATTAGAGGCGAGTTTCGAAGGCGGGTAAAAAAACTGTTTCGTATAATCCTACGTTATTTGATGTTTTGGAAAGTAATCTTGTAATAAAAGTAGAGGAAGCTTTTCAATTTTTAGATAGGCACATTTATATTTAAAATAAATATTAATGCAACTAATATTACATTTGTGGCAATTTTACCGCTACGATTGGGCTGTATTGGAAAAGCAATAAAAACAGTCACCTATGCATACTTTAAAGAAATATCACAAAATACCCGATCTCGAAACTGATAGAGATTAGCATTACGTTCCTTCATTTCATATACAGTGACCAGACCAAAATGCAATGCAATTAAATATTGCTTTTATTTCATGACGGAAGCTAAATTATAACATAGTTACTACGACACTTTACTGATATTAAATCAAATGACTAGCGTTAAGTTCTTTCATTTCATTTACAGTGACCAGAACCAAAATGCTATTTTATTTTTGTACTCTTATATACCTTAAACCTTACTGTATATCAAGATACATAAATTATGACCTTGTAACTACAGATCACATTACTGATATCAAAACAAAATCCAATCACCCATTTATAAAATGCAAAATCACCTGCATTTTTTGTTACAATTCAAAATGAGTTTACCTGCGATTCAGATGAATTGTTTAGCAACCCCTAAAATTATCCACCCACGTAAACTATTCCCTACCAAGTTATATTTACAGTTAAGAGTAATCCATTATAAGATTGTGAGTTTTATTTTCTATGTAAAAAGGATCACTTTATTTTGAATTTATTTTTTTGGAATGATAGTAATATTTTTCTAAAAGTCCAATACAGTTGGGTGACGCAACAAGTGCGTGCATGGGGTAACAAAGGGGCGATTAGGGGTGATTTATACATGGCCTTTTATTTTCCACCCCCGATTTTTATTTCATCATTTCGTAACTGAAATTCCCACACTCGAAATACAATAGCCGAGATTTGGTTTAGATTTTGACGGTTATAAATTAGATTTCGGTTTTAGGTTGTGGACGAATGAATAGGGAAATAAAAAATCTTTACAGCTTCATATTTAAATACATTTCTACATTAGTATTAAAATTTTATAACAAGGTTTCTCAATATGATATCATAAAAAGTTAAGCAAATAATCTCAATCTTGTTGCAGTGATATAAATAATAGGAATTTAATCCTTATATATCTTGATAATTTATTGATTAATTGACTGTGATAAAATAATCATGAAAGATTTTCGATAAATTAAAACAAGCAATTAATAAGATTACAAAACAAATCATTATTGTTTACAAAAATATATATACCTAGTCCATTAAAATTATTAGAATTAAATAACAACCACCTTTCATTTTAAAAGAAAAATCAACATTAAAATTAAAACTCTTTCGCATTATGTTTTTAAAATAAACATAATTAAACAATAGATAATATAGAAAAAACAATTTTAATTACAAAGGCACTTGTATAAACTAAACTTCTGAAATCCAACAAAAAATCAGTATGCCCCTCCCCCCTATAACGTGACAAGTGCATAGACAAACAATGAATATATTGGGGTCCGGGGGTTCATCCTTGGTTCCACTTGTCTCCCCATGGGCCCCATGCCATAATGCTTCACTTTTTAGATGACGCAAGTGTCTATTCTCTCGCTAGCCATTGTCACAGGTGGTTTTTGCATCTTCAGCCGTGGGAACCAGGACTTCGCCTCGACACTGAAAGGAATAGGTAGATTTATCGGTCTCTAAACAGATTAGAGATTAAAGAATTACTTTAAAAAAAAACTTATGGAAACGTTCATAGGCGGAGAAATCTCCAGCAAATATCGTGTTAGATTATTATCATGTCTACCCGGGTGAACATGGTCGATAGACAATGTAACCTACACGAAATTATGATGATGTATCATGTCTTATTTGGGATTAAGAAAATAAAAAAGTATTGGTCCAAATAAAAAAGAGACTCATTAACTCTTTCCCAAAAACTCATTCAAGTAGTAATTTAAATAAACTACCCCTGAGGACTTATCATAATTTACAACGGAGCTACTTACAAAATCCTCCCACGCAATCGTTAGATCGCTGTGATTACTAAAAATGAAAATTCACCCCTTTACAATCATCCCTAATAATCTTAAAATGGCTCTAATAGACATTTAATTATAGAGCCGGGTGAGTTCCACTGACCCCTTTTACACTTGTTTACATCTTCATCCCCCGCCTCGAAACGCGCTGAGCCATCAAAATGGAATGTTTAATTCCTATACCCATACGATTTATTATAAAGCAGAACGGGATCGCTCCACGCTTGCCATCTGTCGTGGTTCCGAATCTCGAATTGCCGAAAAAAAGTCAATGTGCGAGCAACCCTGGGAACCTACTAGCGAAGAGCATTCCCACGAACAACCCCTCAATTTTCAATAACCAAATTAGCCTTTGCGTTACCCTATTTCGGATATGAGGGAGTCGTGAATTTATTCATATCAATAAAAAATATTCACTGTCCCGCTCTCCTTGATGGCAACATGATATTTTCATCCCCTTCGAATGCACGTGTTCAGTGATCGTATATTTAAACTGGCACGTATGTGTGCGCGAGCCTTCGGATCGCGACACCTGCCTGCGCGCGCGCAGCCTATTGGCTGAGGAACCACTATCACCGCTACACTGATTTCTTTTAAACTTAATTTTTTTGTAATACTCTCTTCGGACACAAGAAAAAACCATACATGTTTGAACCGGTACGAGTTGAATATTTTGTGTGTAGGTGGCATTTCATGTTTGATAGTTCTTTTTGTTAACAAAATGCTAATGAACCAACTTGAATAATTTAAATGCCTGATTCTAAGATAGGGTTAAGTTACAAAAAATCTTACAAAAATGTGTCTAATGTTGTTCTAGCGTTAATTACTTTTAATGAGTAACCATTACGGGTTAAACCTTAAAACAGCGCCGCTAGACCTCAAATTGTAGTCTAATTGAAATAAACGCGCTTAGTAGCTATTAATTGCAGTAATGCTAAATCAGGTTGTGGTTATGCCACGAGACATACGCGTGATCAGCTCGAGGTTATGAAGGGTCGACATTACCCCACTTACCCCATGGTGACTTAGTGACCCCGGCGGGACAGGGGTCGATAACAATCGCATTGTCCCGGGACACTAGGCAGGGGTTATCAACATGTGTTGTTTACCCAGTTTTGGGCGTGTGTACGGCGCGTGGACGATTTTCCCATGAAAATTAGGTTAACTGATTATTGTAATGCCTATTAATTCACAGCTGTTCTATTTTTTTGAAATTTTATAACGTGCTGCAAATAATATATCAGTATAGAGTAGATATCTAAATGAAAGCTCCTAAGTTAAGGACAAGTATGATTTTCTTAAATAACTAAACTTAAAAAATAATAAGAATTAATTAACTTCTACATAATAGATAAATTTACACAAACTTACCTCTTGACTAGCTCCATTCCATTACTGTGATTGTTGGTTACTTTGTTTTTGTTATCTTTAGTAATACAAAATACAAAGTCCATCCTTCCATAATGAATCTTTCATAGTTACAATTAGATTCATCCCTAAAATAAGTTCAACATTCAGCCTTTAAGGTCATTAAATCTTTTGGTTGACTCATCTTTACTAATACATTCTGTAAAGCCAAAACATTTATAGTTATAAAAAAACATATTAAATAAACCACTTGATACACCCACACACGTACGAAGGGAGCTTTTCATGTATGAGGCGCTTTTGTGTCGGGGGCGGCGCGCCGGGTATAAAAGCTCGACCGGCCGCAACAGCCCCACATTCCTGCCTGTGATCTCACTAGCAACACGCGCTCTCAACTTTTACAAATTTTCCAAAATGTCTTACTACGCCAACAACGAATACATCATCGCGACAAACAACTCGATGAACGAGAACAAATACAACAGCGAGAAAATGAAGAATAGTGGTTTCAAAGCGCTGCTGAAGCCTTTGATGAAAATCATTAAGAAGGCAACGAAGCGAGTTCCCGCCAAAACCTGCGAGGCTAGCTACGAGGACGAACAGAACTCGAGCAACGAGGCGCTTGAACGCAAGATCTGCGCCGAGATGGAAGCGTGCAACTCTGGCGCCGCTTTCCTCGTCTACAACGAAGATTCCACTTGCGATGTTGTTCCAGTAACTCCTGACAACTTCTACATCCCGGTGCACTTCGCCAGGACAGACGCCGGCACTTTCTTCTGGACCACTGTCTCTAAGCAAGAAGCTGACTTCGCAGAAGCGCACTGCTACACCGAGTGCCAGACCGCTGAGCAACAATACCCGGCCTTCCAAGATCGCTGGGTCCAAGCTTAAGTCCGCGACCGACAACAATCAGTGTCTTCCAGTGAAACCAGTGCTCCGTTGGTTTCCGCAACCGTCTGTGATGTTAGCTTTAATTAATTCAAGGTGCCATTTAGGGATAAGATAGGGTTAACTTTGCTCAATCGTGATAACTCCTCGAAAGCTTTAATTGTATTTCGATTGTGTTGTGATATTTTTGAAAGTATTTTGTATTGTATAAAGAGTAACTGTAGTAAGTTTAATGTGATCTTCCTTAACTGAGCTTTAATTGTTTTAGGGTTATTAATTTATTGAAACTTGACTCGATATTGTGTCATAAACGTTGAATAAAAATGAATTGAATATATTTCTATCTTTTACTTGTTTTACCCTTAATTAAGAAATTAAACATTATTACACCCCAAATTTTCAAGCACACAGAACACTTACTTATTACCATCATACAATTCCACTCAAACCACCGAAAAATCAGAACAGTCTATTTAATTGAATTACATTTCACTTTAGAGATGTGAACTTACTTATCAACCGCAGTAGTATCAGAATAGCCTATTGAATTTCAATAAGTTTTACTTTTCTGATTTCAAAAAGTGGTCAGACGAGTAGTTACCGCGCACTTGGCGCGAGCCACAGGTTCAAGTATAGCCAGTCCGTGGTGTGCTATTTTTGAAATCAGTAACTCACTCAAAAATAAACGAGTCTGATTATTTTCATGCGGTATCGAATGTTTTTATCAACAGTAGCGTTTCCTCGACTTAGCTCGCATACATGAATCTCACGGGAACAAAACTTTTTCCAGAAAGAAAGTATCATAAGTCCTTAAAAAAGCTCAGAGAGTTACAAACTCTTTCGCACTGATAATACTAGTTAACATTACGTTAACCGGTGAGTCGAATAAGAGTCACAGATTTCGAGAATAGCCCTCCTGGACCTCGGAGGAGCCGACCGGTCCAACAGGCCATACTTGGCGTCTGTCCGCACGTGCAGGGCCCGCGGCGCGGCTACTGGGTTTAAACATGTAGCCGCCGCGTTTTTTATCTCGTTTTAGATAATTATATTTGATTTATTCTTTAGATTAGTTAACAATGTAGGTATACTATTGATGATTTTTCTCGTGTTCATTATCAATAGTTAATAACTTTGAATTTATTAAGATTTCTTTATATATTACTAAGTTGCTTGGAAACAATATTTATCATCTTGTGTCAATAATAGTTTATATTCACAATAATTGCAAATAAAAATTAATTAATTTATTATTATTTATTATTTAATTTACCTGTCACTTCTTTTATTAATCTCATCACATTACAATTTCTTATTCCCAATCAGCTTATGAAAAATATATTTTTGGACATAAGTACGACATACGACTTTATTAAAGAAAAATTAGGTTAACGTATCGTTTTTTCCGGAGATTATTGTTAATAATTGAAGTATCCATCATTTTATAAATATTTCAATCCAATATTTTCTATCCACTCATTGAATCTGTAAATGCTAAAAATACCACAACAAATCAAACCAAATATTATATAGCATGATCCTATATATATAAGCCTACCCTATAGATTAAAGCAATTCAAAATAGTTTGCAAAATAAAACTAAAAAGATTTTATCTTAATTTATACATGCATGCAAAAGGAAATGAAATTACCTATACAAAAGTGCAATTTCACTTATTAAAGATTCAATTTCACACACCAAAACCAAAAAAAAGTAAGATAATAGATTCATGCTATTAAAATCGAAGCATCTTAAACCTATTATATCTGCCAATTACTACAAGTTAAAATTACCTACACGCGTTTAATTGCATCGCAAAAAATAAAAATCCGAATACTTCAGACAAACAGATAATGCCTTATTTGCAAAAATGTTGTACAAAGTCATGCAACTTGCTCAAAAAGCTCGCGACAAGTCTCAACCTGTCTCTGATTCCTATCGGAACATGTCGAAACTTGCTCTGAGAACTTATATGAAAGCTTTTTCACTTGCACAATACTAAAGAAACCATTTTGTAAGGTAAACAATCATAAGAATTGTAACAATAAAATCAAGCGCGCACGTGCAATGGCTACCTTTCACTGAGATGCAAATAGTATTGATGACAATAAGGCATTATGATTTTGAATTGATATTCGTATCATATCGTGAAAACTTCCAAGAAAACCATATACAACCAATAAAAAATTATAATATATTTCAAAAAATATATAAAAACATAATCCTTATTTTAAGTAACGTGGACGTCCTTTATATTTTGTTTATGGTAATATGTGAGAATATTTTTTAAAGTGTGTACTTAAATAATAAGAAATAAAATTATTATAAGTGCTTTCTATAAATCCATACTATCCATCCATACTAATAATACTAATAATATAAATGCGAAAGTCTGTCTGTCTGTTACATTTTCACGGTCAAACCGCTGAACGGATTTTAATGAAATTTGGTACGAATGTAGTTGAAGACCCGGGGTCAAACATAGGCTACTTTTTGACGCAGGCGAAGCTGCGGGGAAAAGCTAATTAGCAATAAGTTTAAAAATGGTACTTAGATATAAATCAATAAATTGTAATTAACTTAAGTAATAATTATTTGCATTATTCTATACTTATATCACAGTTCAAATACATTTTCAGCGTATAATTTAAGCGACGCAAAAAAAAAACTAAATAATATATTTTTATTACAGCTTGCAGCAAGTCAAAATTAGTATAACTCCTACATAATATAACAACTATAAAATGAGATATCAAAACAAATAAAAATGTGTTTTAATCACTATATAATTCTAAATAGGTAATTCTTATCACTACTTAAAATCACGAATTACTTTAGGAACAATAAAATATAGTTTTAGATCATTAGTTAAACACTTCTTGATATGTTAGTATTTTAACTATATAGTACTTACTACTGTATAGTAGTATACTGTATAGTACAACTTTACTTTGCTAGAAATCATGGATCCAATGCATGCAAATTCATGCATTTTAAAAATGCATAAATTTGCATGCTTAAAAAAATTTTCAACTTACTTCATGCTTATGATTTGTTAGTAGATGTTAGTATTTTTAGTTAAGTTAGTATTCAAAATGCACAATATTTCTACAAATTTCAGCAAAATATAAATGCTTACAAAAAAAAATTACTCTACATGCATGTATCATAATGGCTTAAAAATTGTTGCCTACACATATTTTCTTAAGACAAAATCACTTATGTCCGCAAAATAATCATTATAACGGGAAACCTGTAAAGCACGTGATTCTTTCAATACATTAACCTCATTCAGAATGTAGTCATCAGATTTTAAAAGTTACCATATCCAATTGCAGATAAGGTGAAAGCAATGCCACCTTATGGTGAAATATCACTATTTATTTAACTTAAAACAGTTTCCGAACAATTGCGGTTATTACAGTTAACCGATAAGTAATGAGTGAGGTATTTTCTCCAAAAACCAAAATTTTATATTTTTGCAGAAAAAAATGCAATTAATTTACCTGTACCTTTGATTGTACCGACACAAATACTAATGATATCAATAAAATACGTATTATTACACTAAAACTAATTAATCATTAAGTTACATTCTCACTCAAACCAAAAAAGCATCAAATTAAAATTAACTTATAATGTGCAAACTTTCGCTAGTCTGTTCATAGTAAATACAAAAAAAAAACTACTGATCATAATTGTACCGCTAGTTGATATTTATCAGCATACATCTCGCTATAATGCGTGGGACGGATACGCGGATAGCGAAGTGGACGTAATAATACTACACTCGGCGACGGAGTCGTGAGAAATTTTGGCAGATGTTCAATTCCTTGACGCGGTACGACGAGTGAACGCTTATCTTTTTTTCTTGGGACTTAATAACACGGCGTTGGTATCGAGTTCGAGACGGCCGTCCGATCGTGACTCATCGACGCATTGTTACTGCACGTGTTCAATGCAAAGCTCGGACGTTCGGGTTAAAAAGGATTTTTTGCAACCCTTATTTTAAATTCCGCAACTCTTGCAAATTTACGTTGATTTTTTTTTTCGACTACCTCCAATTTCAATTTAGACACGTGCATTACAATGGAATGTTGTATTCGAATGCATTGGTAGTTTTGGTAGTTACACGTGTTAAGCCGGGTCATTAAAACCCGACCGAGAGGGTATTATTAAACCTGTAACAATAATGATCTATAGCTAATTGAAGATTGCGCCGCACCGCTCCATTAATTAGTTTTCAATTAGAATTAAATTGCTGTTAGGGGTGCCGAAGGTACAAACTGGACAGAACCAATTAAAGCGGCATATAGAAGCATATCACGCGGCTTACCGATAGAAGACCGGGTGCAATTAGAGAGTTCCATTACAGACGCTGTTACTGGAAAAAATCAGAAGCGGAGGCCTACTGGTTGTATAAATTTACATTTGTTTCTGGAAAAAATCAGAAGCGGAGACCTACTGGTCGTACAAACTTGCATATATCTAAGGAAGAAACATTTATTTCACTTTATCGAAAATGCAATCAATGATTAAAAAATACAGTAATTTCACCATTATTCTTTTAGTTGAGTACATCATATGTATTGGGATGAAAGATATTTGATAAATTAAACTGAATATTTACAGCCACGCTATTAATTCAACATAAAACCAAATATATTGCCAAACATGCAATTTATGAGCAATTTGTGCTTTTTGTAATTGATGCACTTATCTTTGATTTGAGATAATAACGATAAAAATCTATAGATTGCAATTTCGTGTTCTGATTCGCTCAGATTATAGATTGTTGCGTTATTTTAATGTAGATATAGATTTTTGGATGCTATTGTATATGCAATACAACACTGCGTATTATATCTATTACTTTAAAATTAAATAGTTTAAATAAACAAGTAATGGATGACAAAATAATCTTTACTTCGTAGATTAAAAGTACCTATAATTTAATGGTTTTGTTTTATGATATAGGCAATAAAGATATATTGTGTAGTAAACAATTTGGCATTTGAATTCGTTATTGATAACAAATGAAAGAACTAAATCCATACCAACAACCCCAAGTTTAAAAATAACAAACATGCAATAAAAATCATATTTTTTAATATCTGATGATTATAACATGTAATGTACGTACATGTATGATAAGTAAACAGTAATTGTAAATATATATCTACTTGTGAAGAGAAAATGAACTATTTCATTAATATATTCAATGTATGATTTTTTTATTTTTTTTATTATAGAAGGCTCACCGACCTCGCTTCCGACCTTCAAAGCATAATGATATAAGCTAGAAGCTATAAAATAGAACAATGGGATACACCAGTGCAAGCGGCAAGCTATCGATTTGAGAGGTGATATCATCAGGGTGTTTGTTCAGATGATGGACCGCCCGAGTCAACAGCCCACTTGCGTCAAACGATGAGCTGGCCGCTTAGTGTTAAGGCCTAGCAATAACTAAGCTTTTTAATAATAAAAAAAAATAAATAAAAAAAAAGGCCGACAGTTTGATCTAAATTCAAATGTTTTAAAAGTAGTTCTTTTGGTATTATAGGAGTGCTATTTAAAACAAAATGAAAATTATAAATTATCATAATTATCTATGTTTTTGATGCTTACATAATTTGTTTTCTTCATTTGTAAAATCTGTATTTTACTTATTATATAGCTTATGGCATAATAGAGTTTTAAACTTATCAGTTATTCAACAGGTTTTTTTTTCAATAAATATGTTTAGTTACGCATTTATGATCCCGCTGATTTAATAACTATGCAATATAACTTACGTAGAATGTAGAGTTATATCAGTTTTGTTGTTACTTAGCACAACCCTGATATACTCGATCAGAGCAAAAGTACATTTTGCTTTTAAATTAATTATCAGACAATTATAAATGCAATATAAAAATGTATGTAAAAAAATGTCTAGCAATTGAATAATGCAAAAGATGTATTTTTTCTTATGTTATTATAATTTTGATGTATTAAAGAGACTTTCCCTTAATTCTAACAAACAGTAATGAGTCACTCTTGTTGACGACACTTTCATTACACAACTGATAAAATTATACGACGACAGCAAACAACATAGCTTAGCGGTGACGCTGGATTTGGTCTCGTGCCCAAATAAAGTATTATTAATCTAATTTACTATTTAAGAGGGTCTTTAAAGTTAGGTTTAAGAACTTTATTTCTCATACGAATTTACATCAATTAAATTCACTTCTTGAGAAAATCAAAACGTATAAATAGTATAGAGTGAACGTTAAAGTTAGTGTTCAAAGATTACAAATTTCACTTTATAACTAAACTAAATTAAATTAAAGTGCATCTTGAAATTAAAGATAAATATCGAGTTATATTTCATTGCACAATAAACGCCCATTTTTAGCGGTTTGACTCAAAGTTTAGCAATAAGAAATGCTTTTAACATTAATTTGGTTCCCTATTATCTAAGCATAATCATGATCAGGCATAACATTTTAAAGCAAAAATTTATTTAAGCATAATGATATCAATCCATAATTTATGAAGGCATAACGTTTATTTAAGCATAAATATTCTCAATAATAAATTTTACAAATCTGTACTTCCGTACTATTATACTTCAACCTATTAGGTACACTTGAAGAAGGTAAATATTAGGTAAATGTATAGGCATGATGACTAATTTTTGGTTTCATGTTTAAACGGAACATTTACAATCATAGGCACATTGGTAACAAACAAGTCTATATTCTTTTAGTAATTTTATATTTTCAATATGCACCCCATCGGTTTTAAAATTCCTATAACAAAATCTCCGGACAAAATTCAAATACATCTTAGCTATCATGAAATCACTTTTACAATTTTGAACCTTGTCGTCAACCACTACAATACTATTACAAATATTAACTTTAATTTTATGCCTAAATACTAATATTCTTGCAGTTAATATGCTTTCGGAGATTATGCGACTTAACAGTATGCCAAAGCAAATTAGCCCAAAAGTTATGCCAATATTATTAGTATGCTAAAACAATTATGCCTAAGAACTATTATGCTGAAATATTTTATGCCTAACTCGATATACCTAAGTACATTAGGACAAACCCAATTATGCGTAAAGAAGGGATCCCCAATAATTTCACCTTTTGTGGTACAATACAATTGTATACAAAAAAGTTTAAATTCATATGTCTTACAATTCAAAACTAGAACTAGGATTTATTTCGCTTACAAATGATAATAGCACATAGTCACCTACTCGCTAGTAAGAAATGATATATATCCATACCATCCATACTTCCATACTATCCATACTAATATTATAAATGCTAAAGTCTGTCTGTCTGTCTGTCAGTTACGCTTTCACGGCCAAACCGCTGAACGGATTTTGATGAGATTTGGTATGAATATAGTTGACGACCCGGGGTCAAACATAGGCTACTTTTTGACGCAGGCGGAGCTGCGGGAAAAAGCTAGTATGATATACATAGGAATTTCAAATCTGAATTTATGAAAGAACTAGGAATATTTTCAGGTTTGGATATTTTAACCTAACTACGCTTACATATACGATTTTATTAAACCTATTTATTAATTAATTAAATCATAGTTATTTATCACAGTAAGATTCATTTATTTGGCGGTGATATACTTATTATATTACTTATACTTAGTAGTACATAGTTCAATAGAAAACTATTTAAAAATGTTAAACCACACTAAATAGGAATCTTTTGTTTTTATTACACTAAATTAATTCTTTAAATAATTCAGTAAAATAATCTGAAAAAATCAACATAATGTTGGTATATATTTTAATTAGGTTTGAGTTTTCGAATTTGGTTTATATGAAATAAAACTTGAAATTACAAAGCTAACTGCAAAATTCATAAAATATTAAATAATCTTAACTTTCTAAAACTTGAAAGACTTGCTAAAATGTGAACTAAAAACATTCGCTTTTGAACATTTAGTAAATGTTTACATGTTTAAATGTAAACGTAGCATACATACAATTTCACTATGATAAAGGCATGCAGAAATGCACTATATAATCACCGAACTATATTCACTTTCACTATCACAACACACCAACATATGTATGGAAGCTTGTCACCGTTACATCTTCACTTACATACACTTTTGCCACTAAAACTTTTAATCAAACAAATTTGATTTGAATACTTCCTCACATAGGTACCGCTACTTCCTGGTCGATGACACTCAAATAACTGAACTAGTAATGCAACGGTATCAAAATTTATACAAACTTCACCCCAATATTTCCTTCTTTCCCACGGTCTCTAGCATTATTCCTTACACTTTGACCCATAGACAATAATGCTGTATTTTTCTGCAAATCTTTGTCTTGCAAAACTTCCGTCTCCCCTTGTCTATTATTATTACAAATGTCTTCGGTGTGAGATAGGGGAGTGTTGGACATGGAATGCTATTTTTGAACATAATGACTCATGCAAAACCGGTGATTAGAAATATTTTCGTTCGATATCGAATGATTTTCATGCGACATAATCGGTACGGGTGAGTCATACTTCTAAAAATAGCACTCTTAATGTGATTTGGATGTGCAATGTATATCGCAAATCTATATGTTTTTCTTTATGTTATATTTACAAAAATTATTCATTGTAATACAATTAAATTACTTAAAACAAATACATTTACATATTTTGAAGTCCAATTTGAGTCAGATTTCAAAAATATACCAACTTTTAAGAATGCATAACCTTTGTATTCATTCTATAACATGTATTTTATGATTCACTCTATAGAAAAATGACATAATCACTTTTTATCCTGAATTAAAATACTTAAATACAATTGATGTACATATGAATGGAAGTTAAAATATGCATTGATCAATGTCCAGTCTTCCCCTTTGATTTTAGTTCTACCAAATCGAGAGAGATGGCGCTGTCATATATATTCGTATGTGAATAGAAGTAAACAAATTAATTACTTTATTTGCATGAAAGTGTGCTGATATATAAATGTTACATTGCGTGATTTTTTAAAATTAAGGATATTTTAGATATTGTATAACACAAAAATCTACTACACACGGTTTCACACACTTTGGTAACATAACAGCATAGGTATACCTATGCTGGCTCATATGCTGTTACCAAAGTGTACGAGAGAAGCCGTTTGAGAGATACTTCGGGTAGAAGTATAATTTATCTGATTCTTCAAATAAATTTGAATCTAAAAATCTGATTTTACAAAAGAAATTGTAGACATTAGTTTAAACAATTTTTTTAAAAAGCATGCGAAAGTAAACACGAATTAAGATATATTTGACATAAATAAAAAAAAAAGGAAAATTAATCAGACAAAAAAAAGTAAAATTAATTACAAAATTGGCCTTATTTCATACACACAGCGTGGTAGAGACGCATCGCGCCACGTTTTAGCCTTAATATGCGCACGCGCAAGCACGTGACTTATAGATTGTATTGTATTATATTATTTATTGCTATTGTTATATTGAAGTTCTTAATGACGTCACTTCATTTTAATGACAATTGGAATAACTTGAGATATAATGTTTTTTTTTTCCTTTATAACATTTTTTTTATAAAAATTTAGTATGTTGTTATGTACAATGTTTTGATTAAAATAATTATTTATTTTGATTATTTATAGTTCAGTCGACTTTTATATGTAACATATAAATATAATGATATAAAAACATTACAGTAATAACTACTCTTAATATCGATATGAAGATAGAGAACAAATTTAACAATTGATCTATTTTTCGTAGACGTGCTACGACTATTCGTAGCATGCCTACGAAAAAGTTATGCGGAAACTAAAGCTAAGCAAGCTTTTAAAAATTAAGACGTCTTGTCAAGGGTATTAATTTTGTAAAAATAATGCCTAGAAGTATGTGTTTAATTTTAGTTAATGTAAGTGCAATGAATAAGTAATATTATTAAGAGAGAGTCAAGGTACTAAGTTGATAAAAGTCAAAAGTAATCAAAAGTTTAAAAAAATAATTTAAGAAACTAATTTTAAATTTCGATAATTTAATAATTGGCAATCATGGCACAGTCGCATACGTACTTACAGATACAGCGATGTACGGCGGGAAAGAAGCCCGGTGTTCGCGATCGTGGGAACGGCGACAGTTGCGCGCGCAACCCGCGCCACCTGTCCCACTAAAAAACATATTCCAAAATTCAAATTTGGAATGATTCGCCTGACCTTGGCGATTTTTGTTTTTTGTAATCGGTTTTGTTTTTTGTTCTGTTTGCATTTTATTGATGTGTAACTGGTATTATAATTTGAATTTAGAATATGATTGGTCTTGTTTGCTGTGATCAGATTTTTTAAAGATACTAATTTATGTAATGCTCTATCTATGTAATTAAAGTATGCTTAAGAAATTCGATTTTTAATTTTGAATAATTTTAATTTAAACTGTAATATGTAACATCCCTGTAACCATATTTTATTCAAATAAAATTACTCTATACATAATAACTTAATGTGTTTGTATGTAATGTGTACGTTTTGTATGTATTTAAATATAATATTATAAATGCGAAAATCTGTCTGTCTGTTACGCTTTCACGGCCAAACCGCTAAACGGATTTTTTTTTTTTGATGTTATTTGGTATGAATATAGTTGAAGACTCGGGCTCAACAACATAGGCTACTTTTGATGCGAGTGGAGCTGCGGGAAACAGCTACTTTCAATATAAAATTATTAAGTACCTACCTGAAAGATCACTAAATTAATATTAATAGATTTATTTTTATTTTCCATAGAGTTTTCTCAGATTTAATTTACATTAAAAACTCTCTCTTAAATATTTTTTGTAGGTAAGTACTATTTCATTTTGTATTCTTCCTGCATTACAAAATCTAACATTGATGAAAATTAATCACTGAACTCCCGCAACTATCGTCCGACAATCTATCATTATCAAATTAATGGCACCCATCAAGCTACAAACTTAACTAATCTTGAAACCTTAAACGAATGTCGGTAACAAAAATGTATATCGTCAGAACACGACGTCCAAAAAGCGAGTTTGTGACAACGCATCCATTATACCGGTTTATCGTTTATGGTAGATAGTCAGCCATAGATCCGCTAGGTCCGAGATGTTTTTTGCCCACGCGTCACCGCGAGTGTACAGCTCGCGCCATATGTCTCGTGGGTCGTGGGAACGGATCCAGTGTAAAACGCAATGTGTGCTCTTCTTTTCTCAACTGTCGTCGCTTGTTGGATGGTGGCGTATTCCTACTTTAAATTCAAATACTTTGAAACAGGGTTCCGTTTTCAAAAATCGAGTTTATCCTTCTCACTGTGTGCTCTATAGAATTTTCAACCTTATTCGGCACACGTTTAAAGCTGTTTCGATTGAAAGTTTGGAATCTGGTACTTTTTATGCACATGCCCCTTATTGATTGACTGTGTATTATGATTACTTAGAACTAAGTACCCGTGAAAACTTTGTTTATGTAATGTAAGTGTTTATTTTTAATTAATTTTGTAAATATGTATCATGGCGTGGGAAGACGGAAGGTATGCTCAGATGTTATTTACGCATATGCAGCCAATTGCCAATTGTAAACTTGTGGTACAATAAAGATTTATAAATAAATAAATAAAGGCAGCATTTACTTATTGAAAAGTTACAGAAGACAGTATCTTTAAGTTAAACATAGATTTTCGCTTTATTTCCAAATTATCTGTCAATTGTGCCATAAATAGAGATTAAAGTACAAAAACTATCAAAGATGAGAAAAACAAATGGTCCTCCATCAGCCGTCTCCTTACAAACATCACCTCTATAATAGCAAAAAAAAAAGAATTTAAGATCGAGGGGTAAGCCGTGCAACTGGCGCGAGCGATCGTGGGAACGCGACGCGTTTCAAATATAGAACGCCTTAGAAAAGGTGCAATTCTATTTTATTGCTGGCTAGTTTTTATCTCTAATGGCAGTCGAATGTATTGGCTAGTGATTTCGAAATTGGAACCTTTAGAATTTGTTTGGCAATATTTTTGAAATGCATACGTTGTAGCAAAAAAAAAAATATGGACTAGGACAACATGCGTTTTACCGTTCAGTTACTATGTTGTACTAATATTTTACTTATGATTTTGAATGTTGGCTTCCACTCTTATGTGGTCGACAAATTAATTATGAGAATTAAAAAGTGAATCTTAACAGTTAGTCGTTTAGTTTGATAAATTTTTGTTAATAGAAAATTTTGTATAAAAGGGAAGTTATAACTTTTTATTTATGTATTATTGGAATGACTTTCTTATTTGATTATTACCTATACTTTTTTTATATAACACACATGAAATAAAATACTCACTATAACAATGTTTTAACGTATAGGTATAGGTTTTAGGTAAAAAAAAAGTGGCCATGTAGAGATTCTTTGGACTTTAAGACTTTACATCAGCCATAATATCCATACTTAATATTATAAGGCGAAAACCTGTCTGCTGTTACGCTTTTGTGGCCAAACAAATATTGATGAAAATTGGTATGAATTTAGTTGAAGACTCATGGTCATATGGCTACTTTTTGACGGAGGCGGAGCAGGAGTATTTTATAAATAGTTTGCATTAATCTTACATTTGTAGTAGTATCCAATAACTAATAAAAAGGACATTATTTGCCAAATCAGATATGTTATTAGAACCACAGAACTATAACGTTTCTGATTTCAAGCATAAGTCTAATAAACTTCATTGTGGAATATATTTAAATGTCATTTACCTCCATTCCAGAAATAACACCACAATCAAAATTGTCCCTAATAAGAAAGAAAGTAAAAAAAAGTCCAAACCTTACTCCTATAAAAACTTCATGAGAATCAGTAACAGTATGACGTCAATCAATTCGCTTTTTACACGCGATTCCACACTTAACCCTAGATTCGAAGTGCATCTGCCGTTCGAGAAACCCCCGCATTATGCTGGCACGTATTTTTTCTTGACCTCGGCCTTTGTGCCCGAGGGGCGAACCGTGGGAACGATCTTGCACAATCCCCCGTTTCCTTGGCCATATGCGACAGAAAAAAGTGCAATTATTTATTCCCCCTCGAAGAAAAGGGGAGTTGTGAGAACGTGACCTAACAATGCGCTTCCTTGCTTACGATACGCATGCTCGCAAGGCGCCAATGCGTAATTTTCATCCTTAATGTAATATACAGAGATGCTACATTTCGATAGCCTATGTCCTATATTCGATGTTAACAAATCGTCTTAAACTGTGTTTGATAGTAGGACGCTACATCGAATGAGAACGCTAAGCACATACTCGTTGAGTTTAATTTTCTTTTTCCATATTTTTTGACTTGCGATGTTTAGATGCAAATTTGTGGACAGTTTCTTCAATACAGATTAAATATATACTGTGTACACTGAATAGCATTACGCGTGACCTTTAGATAGTCGATTGTATGAAAATGATAATCGATCGCGCTCCGTTAGCTGCTCGATTCTTTTGAGAAATTCTCGCGCGTAGGAAGTGCTTTGTTACGATTTATTGTGTTTTTTCACATGGCTACCTATGATTAGATACGCAATTTCTTTTGTTTACGTGTGTTACGGTCGTAAAGATTTAAACATAGTGTAGGTTCACATAAAATACTGATTCTCATCAGTGATGATATGCAATAGGTACGAGTAGGATGATATGTAAAAGTTTGACCCAGGCTTTTCGTTGAAAATTCCATGTAGTTGACTGGCCTTTAGCATTAATTCCGCTAATTATATAGGTAAGTATGTTTAATTTGTAGAATAATTAAGTTTTAAAATTACGCAGAAGTGTTGCAAAACTGCCACAAAGTTAACTAAGTTGCGAAATGAGACTTTTGCACAGCCTTAAGTGGATAGTTAATCATATAATAAGCTGCTAAACCGCTAACAGTTTCTATACTCCGTTACACGCCTCATATATTAAGCATAATCATCTAATCATCTAAGCATAATCAATAATCATGGAGGGCATGTCATAAATATAGTATTTGCATCCATATTTAGCAGTCAAAGCGCGGCGTAGTACCGGTGGCCGTACGCGCAGTTATTCTGCAAATGCTAACCTGTTTTAGTACAAGTATCGGTATACTTACATGCATATTTTAAAGTAAATATTTTAAAGGTATGTGTGTGTTTTACGTTGGTGTTCCTCTGAATGGTTTTCTATCGGTTACACAGACAAATGCCATAAATAATATAATAATTAAATATAATTCCTTTATCATCAATTTCAAGGATTTATTTACCAAGTTGAATAATAAAAGAAAGTGATATCTATCAGTGTAAGTAAAAACTCTTTGTTACGCCAAAGAAAAACAGAAATTAAATATTGTCTATGATATTGTGAGTAGATGTAAGTACCTACTCAAACAGTAATTTCGGTAATCCATATTAATCTGTTACTACCAATTCTAACGCAATAAATAAGTAGTAAGATAAATTTTTTTCAGCATACATATTATTTTGTTTTCTTACAGACTCCTACATAAAATTTTACTCTGCTAATAATTCAAATACCGCTGTGTAGTCGCAATTACTGTAACAATTTCACTTTATTTTATTCAGTTCAGTGGGCAATGAAGCACACGCATAGCAATGACCTTTTGTTTTCAAATTATAACCCCAACAATCTCAATGAGCACATAATTTATTGCCCTTAGGAAGTAGTTTACATTTACTAACATCAAATTACTGCTTGTTACAGCGTACAGAAATGCGGGCCGACAGCGGCAGCGGCGCATGCGCGGCACGCACCAATCAGGGTCATACCGTGCCGTCGCACGCGCAGATATTGGGTATTCAAGTGATGCGAAAGAAATTGATTTAGTAGTTTAAACTTGGAACTAATATAGGTATTAGCACAGAATAGATAATGCAGTACCATTATCTATTCTGTGCTAAAATATAGTACTACTGAAAAGGAATGAATCACTTAAAGTATGCCCGCGGTCTCGTCCTTATCATCACTTATTTCTAATTTATTTGGAATAAATAAGGTCTAAATTTCACTAAAAAGACAAATTTATTTTTATACAGTTACTTGTTAAACATCTGCAAGTTCAAAATAAAGCTAGAAATATTCAGAGCACGTTAAAAATTCAAGTCTATGCATTGTCATCGTGGGGCCATTAATAAAACGGTGCGCGTGCGACCGGCGTGGCCTTTGACCTTGCGCAGGCGCACTGCGTCGTTAGCACGGGACAATGACTCGAATAACATTCTTTGTTGACATTACAACAGTCGAACACTCCTCACTAGTGAGACGTACTAAACAGATATTTGAACATTTTTTTCAGGATTTTGCAGATTTACATCTCATGCGCTTTAACTGGTCAATGTTGCTGAAATAATCATAGTTTAATCCTAGTCCCGAAAATAACATAGAATCAGCACTATTTGAAAAAAAAATACGTAGATTAATGAGGATTAAAGTAAGTTTAGAGGCGAAATATGCATATATCTACGAAAAAGTAAATAGAGTTGGCAGCGCTGTTACATGTTTATAGTGTTATTATCCGTATTTTATATAATTATCTTAGGTATTTTTTGGAATGGAAACGCTGAGTTTTTTTCAATAATATTGTTATCATTATTTTTTTTACAGAGCCCGAACCAGACAATTAAAAGACATTGAACATGGAATAAAAAAGGTAAATTTTCTTTAAACACAGTGTACCGTAAGCAAACAACATTACATTTAAGGTAATCTTCAAGAACGGGTTGCACGAGCATCAACAGTATAATTGACTGACGTCCGATATCTAGCTGTTAAAGCCTTAATGAACTTGAACACCTTCAGATAATAGCTTTCGTCAATTCGTTTCTCACTAGGAGATAATACCGACAGCTTTTTATCTCACTCCAATAATGTATTTATGAAATCGATCACTGATGTCAATTTAGCACTCTTATTATATTGCCATTAAAATCAACATTGCAATATATTGTAAGTTCGTATTATTTTTAACGAACCAATTCAATTCATTCTTATCGAGTGTACATCCTAGTGTCAAAGTTTTTAGGAACCATCTTTTGGCTTCCGACGTGTATATATATGCTTTCACAGACGAATTTGCTTTGCATGGAAATTCAACTGATTAACGTCTTAACCATTGGACCACTTTTGGTTCCATTATTTTGTATGTTTTAAGAATGTTGCACCTCACTATCAACGAGATAGATCAAAGCATTGCTACAGCTCTAAAGATGTCTAAAGGTGTCATTTCCGCCACTTTCATCGCTTCAATATTACTGAATAGTGTTTTGAAATTGGAACGTGGTGTGCGGCCACTTTATTTCATTGGCACGAGTGTCCGAAGTCGAATCACGCGCAGAAGGCGAGCGCGGGGCAAGCAAGGGTGGCGGGGATCGTCTGGCCCGAGCCCGACCGTGGGAACGATCTGCCTTTAACGTGTCGCACGTGCTCTAGACGCTACCACGACTTACACAAGAGAAAAAGAGACACAACATACACAACACACGGTGAAGACAAGGACACAATCAAAAAAGCAAAAAGTACTACGACAATAAAGTAACGAGAACCAACAATAATTTGTGATCGTTCGAATTTCTTTCGGACCGTGAAAGGGACAGATCTCGTTTTATTTGAAAGCAAGAATAAGATTGGATGATTTATCGCGAGGTGTTGCGGCTGAGAGCCTTAGCTACTGCGTTTAAGGTTATTTTGAAATCGCAGTCGGTAGCGATGATTACAATGGAATAAATTGGAGGCGATTTATTAATGCCTCTTAACTGGTCGCTACCGCTACTGAACTGACGCGGGGCAGAAAATGACTCACGCGATCTAAACCACTGATCTAAATGCTAATCAGCTTTCTACAACGATAACTACCTAGTAGCGATTGACGTAACTTTATAGTTTTTATGACATTGTATAAATATTACTGCTTCATTTTTAAATTAATACTCTGCTACATTATGGTAGAGCTTGAAAATAACTTACTTTTTAAGGTTAAATGTAAGCAATTTTTGTAGCTATTCTGTGTCCCACTGCTGGGCAAAAGCCTCAATTCTTTTTTTGGTAACCTTTTAATCAATTTAAAATCCAAATAATCAATTTTGCTTGATCCAGCTATAATTTACCGATTAAGTATAAAAACGCTACTTTTTATTTAAAATTAATCATTATATCTCACTCACGACTCTCATCAAAACAACTTTTGCATAATCATAGCTGATGAGCAAAGAAAAGGCACTGCATACGAGGAAGTCATTAATATCCGTAAATGCGCGTGATTGCACTGCCGTCATTCATCGATAACAACATTGTAACATGACGTAAACAAGGAAGGGAGAAAAAAATGGCTCCTTGGGTGACCTTTGGCGACATGTGTGGAGAATCTCAGCTTACTGGCCACATTTGGCGGCCACACGGGGTCGCCAAATGTCGCAAAAGTAATGCCATTGAGGGAGAGGGCAGTGAAGCGAGGAGCCGGCTTGCAAGACCTGACCCCAGACCGTTGATTTACGAGTTAATTGTCTTAGACGCGGGTGCAGTAATTTGAAATAATACTTGGAATATGAGACAGATCAGTTTTATAGAACAGTTTCGTTAAAAGTTCATTTGAAACTTTCAGAGAATAATTGAAGGTGAATTATTTTGTAAAATTGTTGAAAAAAATAATATTATGAATGCGCTTCTGCTTTATTAAACTTATGAAAGATCAGAAGATGAACAACTTTTTGGCTCTATTTTCTCTATTTTCATTATACAGAATTGATTTTTATAATCATATAAATATTTATACTTAAAGGACTCGCTAGAAAATTAAGACAAATAAAAAATATACTATTCAAGGGTTTAACATTTATTTCGTATTATATCATCTATTTATACTTAACTACAAATTAATTAATTCCATAAATAAATTTCCGTTACAACTTGCCACCCTCAGCGCCTCGAAAACAAGCATAAGGTGACGTAACATAATAAGTGTTTTTATAAAAATCACTGTAACTCGATCACTGCATCCGGCCTTCGACAACCCGATTTAATAGACTGACCTACACGATGGACAGTTCCATGCAAAAAGAGAAATTTACAAGCTAATCGACACGCAAAAATGTACTTTGAAGTTTTAACAATAGAGTTGAATTTTCCCGATAGTGTTTAACTCAGTGAAAGATACGGGATGAGCAATTTTTATTGTTAATTCAACTATACAAGCATTCATTGGCTTGAACGAAACCCAATTGCGCACATCCGGGGTGCCCATTGAGGGCTATTCTGATATTGTCTGTTAACTATTGGTGTAGTGGACATAACGAGAAAATTGCTACGTCTTCAGATAGGAAATACAGGGTTCTTACTTTTGACAATGCATTGCATTGTGAGCTCGATACGTATTAGTATTGTTGAGTTTGGGCAACGGTGATGCTATTATTTTTTTTTCAATAAATGAGAGAGATATTTAGATATTACATTTTCAATGACACGTGTCTTTCAAAGTAATGATCGTTTTTTTTTTGAAGCACATTTTATTTTTATCTTTTAATAAATAACTAAAAATCAAATCACTAGTCGCATTAATAATGTTTACTTTATTTGCCAATGAAATTAATTGCACAATTTATATCAGTTAGTCATATCTATGGCGCCAATCAAATTAACATAATTATACTTCTACGGTATTATAATTTCATGAGTTAGCGAGAACTCTAGAGGACTATACAGGATGTTCCTATATGTTAGGAAAACTCATACTATTTTAAAACATAATTTGTTGTTTCATATATTTGTGCAAGGAGCGAGATTTTTTTGACTACGTGAAATAAAAAGCTTCTTCATTCGTTTTCTGTCGAGTAAAGCATTTTTTCCTACCTCCTGGAACCTGGACCAACAGACACTATTTACGAAGTAGGTGTGATAATGATGATAATTAAACGGAATGACAACGGTAGTTGGCATTAATAACAACGACTTTTTAAGATAAATTTACACGTCCCCTGACAAGGCAGACATCGTCTATATTCCGGACAGTTAGCCCTCATAACTCACAGCGTTTTCAATTAACTCAAAACATTGATGAGCTGTACCGAGCGCTGTCATTAATTTCCTCTATCGTAGTCATTTTTTTACTGCTACGAAGCTACGAGCTACGGCGCGGGCCACTGTTTCCAGCCCTTTCTTATGTATTGCGCCGTCCTTGTCGCGCGCGTGCATTGCACGTTCTACGAGCATTTCCTGCGCGCGCGCCTCCAGCCCGTCAGGCCGGGCTCGACTGTGGGAAAACACGGCAGGTGTTATGCGGGATCGTGAACAACCACGCATTACCATTCACATTATTCAACAATAAATAATAATCATAAGAAGCCGTGGAGCGAGTGGCGAGCACGCGCAACGTCCTCGCCTCACATACTAATGGGTGACGTGTGTATGTGTGTGTGAGCCTTAGATGTGAGACGTATGAGATGGTGGACGAACTTTTTATGCATTTAGTGTGGGCGGGCGCGCGACTTGGATTTACTCGGGATTAACTTTCCTTAATTGTTTTGGGATACTTTTTGTTAACCGAGCACTAATTGATTTTTGTTTAAGTAATAGATTCCTGTGTATGTTTTAAATATGTAAATTTTATATGGTGAGTCATTGGAAAAGTATGAGTGAGCAATAGTGAAGTATCATATTTATTTACTTATAATTAGTATTTGAAGCAGTTCGTGTATGTTATTATTACTTACAAGCACAAATAAAAGTGGTTTAAAGTAGATATACGTATACTCGTAGATGACAGAGAGGTGATTACGCATGCATCTTAAAAAATAAATTGCTCCAGGTTTTTCCTATAATTATCGCACTATTCATTCAAGAATGCGCCTCTGCTATACAATTATCGCAGTTGTGACACAAATTAAAAACAAAACAGAAGTAGCACTAGTTATAAATTGCAAACAAAGTAAGGTACTAAAGTTGCTTCTGTAGCAACGTAGTATAACTACGAGTATATTGGGTAGCAACTTTGGCCTACGGAAGCAATGACTTAGCGAGCTAACTAAATTAGAATACATTTTTACCTCTTCAAAATAGGCTTTGTATTGAAAATGGAAAAAGTAAGTTCCACTAAGTGCATCATACAATAATAATAGCATAATATGCCTGGCTTTGTCTACTAGTATAAATCACCGAAAATATTTATCTACAATGGAATAAGGCAGACCACGGAAGCGCTGGAGCTGAAGGGCTTCCAACAGCGGTGAGTAGAGTTGGACTTAGATGTTTGGAGAGAGATGGGAAAAACCTTTGCCCAGGAGTGGGACGAAATAGGTTAAAAAATATTAATGGTGACCAAATGAAAAGCAGTCACGGAAAAGTGTTTTTAATATTTTTAATCGACTGTGCTGTTTGATTTTATTATATTTAAAGCACACGTGTGTTCAAATAATTTTTCAGAGTGCAGTGTTTTTATTTTATTTGGAAACCCTAAAATAGTTTGTCAAAAAAATATTTGATGAATTTGACTGTGAATACAAGATGTATTTATTTATTAAAACTTTATTATTTTACAATTAAATTAGTATTCTCTACTGGCGCGACCACACACGGACTAATTGCGTACGTAATACGTAGTATTTTCGCAAGTATGAATCACAACACAAATATATATGGCCTTTATATTTGTGTAGTCGCGCCTTACCAGTCAACCATTGGTATACCTCTGTGCTCTCATTAATTTGCGTCAGTAGTGAGTACGCGTGAATACGTGAACTCTTACCAGTGCACGCAGTTCCATTCATGCCGCGTACTACATTCCCACAGATATACTGTTGCAATTATGCATGATATGGTTTTAATAAACTTTTTGTTGGCTCCTGTTATGGTCTGTAACGGCTCTTTTATTGCGGTATATAATAACTATCTATGTTAAAAATACTAACACCCATATTCTCAAACGTTTGCTCAAACTCGACTCAACCTTACTCCAACTCATTGGTATGATTAGTCGTCACTAGTCCTTGACTTAAGGAGATTATAATATTAAGGAGATTATATTATTTATGCTTGTTTTCGAGGCGCTGACCCGTCGGGGGCGTCCTTGAAATGAAATAAAGCGCTTTTTTTGCCTTTTTAATTTGAATTTATTTTTGACTCTATTCTTTTGCAATTTTTAATTTTTGCGCTTAGAATTGTTATTTTAGCTTGTGACGTTCCTTTTTAAAGGAAAATTCTAGGACTTCCTTAAGGCTTCCTCCAATGAATTTGAGTGAAGGACGTCCTTAAGGTTATATTTAAGAATACGGGTGTAAGAATTTCTGATACTTCTTATTCATTAATTTGGTCAAGAAAATATTCTATTGTCTATCTTTTGTATTAGCTATTTATTTATTTATTTATTTATTTTATACAAACACTAACAGCACTTACAGTTTCCCAATGCGTGCTGTGAGTTAGGACAGGACATATTACACAGGTTTATGAGACTCATACATTATACACGAACGAACAAAGGATTTCAGCTTATCATAAAATATATCTACGTTTGGCAAATGAGCAATCAAGGCGCCAAAGAGTACCATGGCCTGGTTAGTGGGCGCGTACCGCGCGGTTTCCGTGGCCGACGTCGCAGCCACGAGTAGTGGCCGGTTGCGTAATTGCCTATAAACCACTGGGGTATAAAAGCTGCACCTAGCCAGAGCCGGTGGGTTGGATCGGCTCCGCGAGTTTGTGTGCGATACGGACCTCAGTGCGACAAGTGCGAACTTTGTGCTCCCGCGCGCGTGTAGCACCGCAGTGTGATTGTGCAGGGTTCGGAGGGGATTTTCTTTCTTGTCTCTGCCGTCTGCCCTCAGCTGCCCTAGAGTTTGGCGTCTCTGGCCCGGTCCCCGAGCGGTTTCAAGCGAGGGGTTGCCCCGAGCATTGATTGTCCGAATTTCTATCGTTGGCTAGGTCCATAGGGCATTCGGTCATTGCGCTTGCGGATTGGTGGCCCCATTGTTAGTGGTCGATGACGGGCCCCCGTTTCCAGGACTGCCGTTCCGAAGTTTAGGCTTTGAAGGGCGGCCCTGCCAAGGGGTTTCGGCATAATTGTTTTTGTTATGACGCCGTCGTTATAACAAACACAATATGCCTCCGCCGGCGAAGCCCTCGTGGGCCGCCGCCTCCTCCGCTTCCCCAAGACGCGCCCATACAAAAAGGCCTCAAAAGTTCCAGCGGGCTCACACCCCGCTGGAATTTTTGAAAAACCCCGGGGCGGCCAGCCTCATCCAGCAGGCAATAGCTGCTGGGCGCGCCTCCTCCCAACCCGTGCCGTCACCTTCCCCAGTCCAGTCTGGCGGGGAAGAATTTTTCAGCGCCGAGGACTCTGCTCCCGCGCCCTCGACTTCTGCGCCGTTGCCGCAGCGCGACCCGCGCCTCGTACGGAGAGGTCCCGCGTCCGACGTGCGCTCTCCACCCGCGGTTGAACTACAGTTTGTAGTCCCGCGGTTCGCGTCGCCGCCGCATCACAAGCCGACGCCGAATTGGGCCACCCGTCCGCCCTCTCCCAAGGCCGCGCCGCAGCCCGCGCCGCGCGCGCCTTCGATGTCCCCGCCGGTGCCAGCGCCGCGCACTTCTCCTGGGTCTCAGGCGCGCTCTATGCCGTCGCTAGAGCCCATGGAAGTCGTCGTGGCGGCACCGTCTGTCTCTTACGCCTCGATGGCGTCCGCGCGTTCCCCGCGAGGAACGTCGCCCGTGTCGCGTCCCGCGACGCCGCCCGCGCCGTCCGCCGCATCGCCGCCGCAGCAGTCAGCCGCGCAGCCGAAGCAGCCGCCGCGCCCCCGCTACCCGCCGCTCGTCGTGGAGCACCTCCCGGACTGGGCCTACCACTTCCGGGAGCTGAAGAAGCGACTCGGCCACGCCCCGAACGCCCGCCCCTTTGGCAAAGGGGTGCGTTTTATGCCACGCGAGGAGGATGAGTACCGCGTTATCCAACGCTACTTGTCCGCGCTGGAAAAGGAATCAGGTATTTCCTGGTTTTGTTATTCTCTTCCAGCCGAACGCAGCCTCAAAGTTGCCATAAGAGGCCTACCTGCCGACACGCCGCCCGCAGAGATCGAGGAGGAGCTTCGCGGCTTGGGCTTTACGCCCGAGTACGTCCGCCCGATCCGTGCGCGCCAAGGACGCCCCGGCTGCATTTTCTTTGTGCAGTTACAGAGGAACGCTGCTACCATACCGGCAATATATGAAGTTTCGGAGCTTCTATGTATGCCGGGTGTCAAGGTGGAAGCCTGGCGAGGCAAGCAAGGCCCCGCGCAGTGCCACCGCTGCCAGCAGTTCCGACACAGCTCGCATAACTGCCACCGTCGTGCAGCCTGCGTTCGATGCGGTGAGGAGCACTTCGCTCGCGAGTGCCCGCGCCCGCGCGAGGAGCCAGCCACATGCGCGAACTGCAAAGGTGAGCATACGGCCAACAGCGCGTCCTGCCCCGTGTACCGCAAGGAGCTGCGGAACAAGAAGGCAGGGACCGTGTTGCTGACAGCCACCGCGAAGCCGCGCGCGACCGCGCCCACGGCCCCAGCGAGGCAGGAAAGGCCCACCACCTTGATGGCAGAGGCGAACGACCCTGTCGATCGCTCTGGCAAGGCCAAACGCCGCCGCAGGAGGAGGGGTAAGGGTAAGTCCGAACCCCAGCAGCCAGCGCAGCCCGCCGCACAGCGCCTAGACGCAGTAGGAGGCAAGCCGCAGCCCGAACCCAGGAAGGCCGCCGAGCCGCAACACCCGGTGAAGGCCAAAGACGAGAGTCGGTCGGAGAGGACGGACGTCCAGCGCGTCGTCAAACTCCTGACTGAAATCCTGAACGCGTATAGCGCAGGGCAGGATATCGTCCCGGTCATCCTCAGAGGAATAGCGTCACTCGCGCCTAACAGTGATTGATACGGCCCTACGTATTATCCACTGGAACGCCAATGGACTTACCGGTAAGGTAAAACGCCGCCTTCTGAAGTGTATGGTAATCGAGCAAAACGCCGATATCATACTGATCTCAGAAACGCATCTGCGAGCTACAGACCAACTGAAGTTCCCGAATTTTCATGTCTATCGGCAGGATGCAGTCTCGGACGCCGGGCGAGCCTACAGAGGCCTCGCGGTACTGGTAAAGAGAAAAATTGTACATCAGCCGATACCTCACTTGCAGCTTCAGTCGATCTACGCGCTAGGCGTTGAGATTTGTATTGATAACTCTCCGATTCGTGTGTTTGCACTTTATAAGCCACCGCACGATAGGTTGATAGTGTCCGACGTCCATCTCCTACTGGACTCGTCGCTACCGACTATCGTAGCGGGCGACTTCAACTGCAAGCACACCGCTTGGAACTCCACGCGTATTTGCCCAGACGGCCGCCGCCTTTTAGATGACGCTGAAAGGTATGGTTACGAGGTAAGAGGTGCAGAGGTACCGACGCACTATCCCGGTGCCGCCTCCCAAATGCCAGACGTAATCGACCTTACGCTCATTAGGGGCTTTCCAGCCAACACGATTACTACCGAAGTGCTCGACGATAACTTAGAGTCCGACCACCACCCAGTACTCGTTACAGTGGATGATTCCCTCATCGCCAAACCGGCCCCGCCGCCCAAAACCAGGATTGACTGGGCCTCGTACAGCACGTTTGTAGAGCAGCACCTCACCTCCCGCCCCGTTAATAGCGCCGCGGACGTAGAACTTCTTGCCTCGCACATCTGTGAGACATTGCAGGATGCGATTAAACATGCTACCGTAGAACCCGTGTGTACCCCAAAGAGAGTCCCTATCCCGTCTTATATTCTAGAGATGATAGCCAAAAAGAGAACTCTGCGAAAACGCTGGCAACAGTCCCGATGCCCGTCCATCAAAACTCAACTAAACTCTATGTCTGCAAAAATTGCGGAGGCCTTGGAATCGGAGGCCTCTCAGACATGGCTGCGGACTATAGAGAGGGCGAGTGATGACTGGACGTCCATCCACAAACTCTGTAGGCAAGTTTCTAACAAGCCACAGCCCATACGCCCCCTCTCCGCCCCTGACGGGACCCCCCGTTACAGAGCGGAAGATAGAGCCGAGATCTTCGCAGACGATCTAGAGAAGCGATTCAGACCGAATCCCTCTACCGACTCACAGCACGCCGATGAAGTCGAGAAGCTCCTGGATGAGTATCTTAGTCGTCCCATTCCCCCAGATGAAGACCCTATAGTCTTCTCTCCGGGCCAAGTGGCCTCAATGATTAGGAAAACGAAGCTACGCAAAGCCCCAGGTTCCGATGGAATACCTAATGAAGCCCTCCGTCACTTAACACCGCGAGCAATCGCGGTACTGACGCGACTCTACAACGGCATCCTTCGTATTGGCCATTACCCTTCCATTTCGAAAGTAGGTAAAGTCATTATGCTTCCCAAACCTAATAAGAACATACTGCTTCCAGGGAGCTATCGTCCCATTACGCTTCTTGCTACCATTTCTAAGGTGTTTGAGAAACTTCTGCTTCTCCGCCTTACGCCCCACTTGACACCTAGAGACGAGCAATATGGCTTTCGAGCCGAACATTCCACGACGCTCCAACTCACACGGGTACTTCACCACATGACGGCAGCCTCCAACAAAGGGGAAAAAACTGTAGGTGTGTTTCTCGATATGGAGGGAGCGTTCGACCGCGTCTGGCATCCTGGTCTGATTTTTAAGCTATCCACCTCTACGACTCCTAGACGAATCGTTAAGACCGTGGCTAGCTTTCTTACAGACAGACGATTCCGAGTCTCAGTCGAAGGCGCTACCTCTAGCGAACGAAGGATAGAGGCGGGCGTGCCGCAAGGCTCCTGTCTCTCGCCCATTTGTTACGCCAGATACACAGATGACATCCCTCTAGAGAGTGGCTCGCAGTTGGCCTTATATGCCGATGACGCCGCGTACTATACATCCTCTATGAGCGCCTTACAGGCAGTCAAGATCATCCAAAAAACTCTAGATGCCCTCCCAGACTGGTTGTCCCGTTGGAGGCTAGCCATTAATGTAGCTAAGACGCAAGCCATAGTGGTTAGCAACACTGCTCTACCGCCGCCCCTTCGTCTATTAGGTCAGGACATCGCTTGGACTACCTCGGTGAAATACCTAGGAGTCCAAATTGATAGACGCCTTACGATGAAGGATCACGTGACCTCCGTCATTAACTCTACACGTGCTGCCCGAGCCCTACTGCGTCCAGTGCTCGATTCTCAGCTCCCCTTAAAGGTGAAACTCGGTGTGTATAAGACATACATACGGCCTCGCCTTACGTACGCCGCCCCGGCTTGGTACGCGCTGACTAACCAGTCGCGCAGAAATCAGCTGGAAGCACAACAGTCGATATCACTTCGAGTTATAGTGAAAGCTCCTCGCTATGTGAGGAACGCTACGATCCAGAAAGGGTTGAAGCTTGAGAGCCTGGACGCCTTCATTAGGCATCTAACGAGGAGGCTATTTGAGCGTGTAGACGGGTCGGCCCTGCCTCACATACAGGAGCTGGCCCCGTACCACGCACGACCTCCCGATCGTAAACAATATGCCAGAGACCTCTACATGACCTCCACTGATCCCGACACATAGGTTTGCTTAAGCACAGTCCAGCTTGCAGTGCTAGCTCGCCGTATCTCACACGGCTTGAGCAGCTTGCGAGCCGCGCGTGTAAGTAAGCAAACCAACGTTCCAGAGGCAGTGCCCGCTCCCAGGACCTGGCCGTATCTACGGCTGGCGTGAGAGACTACAGTCAAGAGGCCGTCGCCTCGATACTGTTTCCCCATGCCCTTACAGGTATGAGCAGATTTTCTAGGTGCCGGTGGGTTGTCGATTTTTCCATTTAGTAACAAGTAATAATGAAGGAGTATGCTGCATTTTCGTCTAAGCTCCAGTGTATCTAAGCCTACCATACCTGATACATACAGCGACGGATATAAGAAGGGATAATATCCATACATTTTTTTATATAAAGAACGGGCGAATCTCTTCTGCACTCGCTCAAGCATTTGCCTGTATTTCTCCTCGTGAGGATCCCACACTATGGAGTTATATTCCAAAATGCTACGCACAAACGAAAAGTACAGAGCAATAATGACACGCCGATCAAAGAACTGATAAGACTGCCGCATAACAAAGCCTAATGCTTTATAAGCTCGCTTACAAATAATATTTATGTGAGTGTTCATAGTCAGCTTAGCGTCCAATAAAAGACCTAGATCTCTTATTTGTGTGACACGTTGCATTGGAGTATCTATAATTGTGTAGGGATGAACGATTGGAGAGGGTGATCTTGTAAATGTGATTGTTTTACATTTAGAAACATTTAAATCTAAGCAATTATGTTGACTCCACTCAACCACCCTATCTATATCCCGCTGCAACGCATCGCAATCCTGGGCGTTATTTACACCCATGAACAGCTTCACGTCATCCGCGAACAGAAGGCATTGCGTCTCTCTGACCACCATGGGCAGGTCGTTGAGCTATGTATATAGGACGCATTTCATAAAAAAATCATCTACTTAATTCTGATGGTACAGACAATCTTATAAGTACTCAAACCCATTGCTTATTGCATGTATTATATTATCCACTTTTTGACACAACATAACAGGTGGCTAGAAAAAATTGCTTAGCAATAATTCCGTCTTTGCTCCATAGTTTTTAAGTACCATTCATGTAATGTTCATTGTATTTATTGTAATATGGGCTATAAAGATATATTGTATTGTATTTTAAGCAAAAAGTTCGTCTTGTGTCAATCTAATCATGTCCCTGTTGTCATCAAATAAAATCGTACAGTAAATTCGTAAGTCACTGCCTCTGTGGTCTTTCAATCCACCATTCGGTGGATTCAAATATACTAAAAAAAAAATATTCCCATAAAAAACAATGGACTTCAAGAAAATACATATATAGGTTGTTTTTGAAACGTTGGAGAAGCATCAGGGATATCAAATCATACAATTTCCGTATGCATATTAATTAAAAAAATATTATAATTCATACAAATTACATTAGGTAGTTTACACTATTACTTGCCAGCTTCATCAATAATAGAGGTGTTATATTAGGGTCAGATTCCAATATTCATATTATTGAATATATTAGTTAGTTCATATTAGGATATCGAAACTATTACTGGGTATTAGTCAAATATTAGTTTAGAGGTTCCATATTATTTTTTAGATATTATTGAATATCATGATGATAATACGCGAACTCATTCTCAATAATCAAACTGAAAACAAGATTCTTAGTAATACGAGCGGCTACCTATCATTTTTTAGAGGGATTCACTTTTCCTTCATACTTTAACAGGCTTAGCACTGTCAAAGTTGAATCAACGTTGGCGTATTTAAAAAGTGAATCAGCTTTTTTTTAACAATTTTGTTACAGTCTTTTGTACTCCTTCATTAGTTTTTTTTAATTTTCAGTTTTTTATTATTTTTTTCTTTTTTCCGGACGAGTGACTGATCGCCGACGTGATTGCAGCGCTGCCTGACGCTGACGCGGCGATCGCCGTCGCCGGTTGTCTACCCTATTATTTGACTAATACGTAATAACCTAATATCGTCTGAGACGCATATCCCTATATGAAAATGGTTGCGTGTATTATGATACCTATACCTGTTACTAATATATTGTCTCACCTCTAATCAATAATGTTTACGTAAGATTGATATTAAAACGGTCCTGTTAATCATGTCATAAACCGTGGCTCACTAAATTAGGAACGGAAATATTTATAATACTTGTTTTATAAAAGCATAAAGAACCAATTTGGATCAATTAAATGCCGGCCAATTTAGTCGACAGTCCAATTTGGTATGAAATAAATATATCACAGGAGAAGGCCTACATAAGCTTACTACATAACTAAACGGAAACGTGTAGAAGTTTGGTCAGAAATATATGATATCCATTATTCATACTTCCATACTTATGTTATGAAGTAGACAGACATCTATCTGTCTGTTATGCTTTCACGGCCAAACCGCTAAACGGATTTAATGAAATTTGGTATGAATATAGTTGATGCAGGTGGAGATGCGGAAAACAGCTAGTTACGAACATATTTTTTTCGCTCAAAGTTCGCTCCGCTCCCTATGTACACATAAAATAGGTTCAAATAATTACTAAAATTGCGATTCCATTAACCTTTTCCTTACAGTAATCAGATTCGTTTGCAGTTACCGATTCATACTGCCTTTATTTTGGTTATTGAAAAAATAATTAGTGGAATAAGTTTTAGCTAGGGGGTCGCTGACCCGGTTAGTGCAGTAAAGATCTCATCTAATTAAAATTATAATCAGTTTCTCACGATAAAATTTTGTTATTCAGATAAAAGGTGAGCGAGAGCTTAATCTTCACCATAATTGAAACGGAAATTAAACTTGGTACTTAAAAAGCTTTTATAGCAAAGTTAGCAGCCCACATTGCAAAATGATTAATTCAGATTATTCAAGGCAAACCAAAGAGTATACCAGAATAACAACTTAATATCAGCATATTATTTTTAACATTAGATGACAAATTTAAAATGAAACAAGCTTATAAAGTTAGAAAAAACATTTTGCAAATCAATTTAACATGAAAAAAAACTTATTGGCTATTCTAAACTAAACGTAGATAACTAATCTCATTAAGTTTTAAAACCATCGTAGTATATTTTTCTATCACAGAGAGGAAATGAGAAGAATAATAAGTAATTGAGTATGGACCACCGCAGAGACTTAATATATAAGCTATATCTACGAGTAATACATGTATGAAGGAAATTACATTCAATCTGAGTGTTCCACCTGTATGTCTAGTTATAAAGCCAATGTGAAGTGGCATAGTAACTTGTTAACACTGGCACATTGTTTATGTTTTGCTACTTAGCTTTTTTATCAAGGTTGGAAACCAGTATTTTACCAAAAAGGTCTTAAACTTAGTAAAAGGTAGAGGTAATTTTTAAGGTACGAATTATCTATTTAAGAAATAGATAATTCGTACCTTAGTCCTTTCTCGGGGTGAGATCGTTATTTTTGGATACCGGTAGGGCAAACCGGAATCGCGAGCAAAAATTGCTGGTTAATTATTTTAACCAGGTTTCAGATTCAAGGTGAATACATAAAAAGTATTATAATATAATTAATTTACTATTGCAAACCAAAAATATACAAAAATTATTTAAATATATAAATATATTACGTAATTGTGACTCTACATTTTTTCACTTAATCATTATATTTGTATATTTGTGTTTTTTATTTAAAATTAAGTTTCTTTTACTATGGCATTTTCAGAATAGGCTGGCCTCAGCCAATAAGAGACATTTGTCCCCAAGATAGAAAATGTCGCAAAACGACAACGGCTTCTTAAAATGTCCTAATTAATATCAGGGTTAAAACTCGTCCCAAATTTGTCAGTTTTTCTTGCGGCGTTCAAAGGATCAATTAAAGTTTTAATATAAATAAATAACTTGCCATACCCTTAGTCAGCGATGACCATAAACTCGTCCTAACGTTGAATTAATGAAGCCTTTATGGTGTGCTGTAATTAGTCGGCCGATATAAAAGTTAGAGACTCAACCAAACTGTGGTCAGTTAATTGTCTCTGTTTTGTTATACATTTCAATATTATATAACTTTTGTTGAATCACATTGTCAATAGTCCTACTTTAAACTTTTAATTATTTTAGTGATACACAAGTCCCTTCAATTTATCATTAAGGAACGCATGTGAAGCCGCAAGCAAAAGCTCTAACAAAATTACTGCACAACTATTCAATAGGCAATAGCCTATTTGATAAATTCATAGAAAAATATTCTCAACAGGAAAACTGTTAATATTCATGACTCTTGTTTTTTTTTTTTATTAAACCGCAAAGCCATTTAAGAACACAACCTCGGAGTTGCGGTTTGTGGTGTAAATAAATGCGTAGTAGTTACAGGATAATTATAATTATTTATATTATACAATATCCTCTAGAGTTAGGTTTTCCAAGATAATACGGATGTGGCTGCGTGCTTAACACGATTGGTCCGTGGATTTTTATCCCTACATGAAAAGCTATTGCTATGACATTAGCAGCTATTCATTTTCAAAATATTTCGCTATTTAATCGTGCACGTGTTTTTACAGATCTACATTTACTAAATCGATTAGAAATTGGCCTAGGACCTAAAATGTAAGACTCAATTATAATGAAGATTAAAAAAGACTAGGCACAGTAAAAAAATAATAATTTGAAATTGTAAAAAATTAACATTAAAAAATTACACCGAAATTGCCTTACAGTCCACTGATTAATACAAAAAGAAATCATTAATATGAATGTGACTGGAGATGTGTAGATGTCAGAATGCAACAGAGGGTAGAGTAGTTATTACGGTACATTTCCACAGTAGCCGTAAACCGGCCCAGCTAAGAGTATGTGGCTAATTGCTGGGTTGGTGTCATTGAGGATTCTACATCAAATTTATAAGTAACAGACGTATTATTAACACCAGTCCTCGGAGCACAGTAGCCGCTCGTATTTTGTAGTCGTTCATGTTTTTGTTGATAGCATCGTGTAATAATTGCTAGGTAGGTGTGGGATACGCAGATCGGAATTCAGGGAACTCTTTGACCAGAAATGTTGAAGAATTGCTGTATGTAAAAATATAACGGGTATTTGTCTATCCGTTAGACACGTGAAGGGGAGACCAGCAGTGGGACGTAAATTGTAAAAAAAATGTCTTTATTGAATTATTAGTTCCAGCATTGTTACAAAATTGTATGAAAACAGGAAAAAGAAATGTAGTATTTCTCTCTCCTTATCCATCTCCTGTTTCCACTTTTACGTGAGGTTGGCACAGCATGAGCCGCTTTGATTTGCTTCGATCTTCACACATTTCGTCTGACAAACCCCTGTTACACATATCATATCATAATTGTAGTATTTCTTTATTTTTTCTACTAGCTGTTTCTCGCAGCTCCGCCTGCGTCAAAAAGTAATAGTAGCCTATTTTTGACCCCGGGTCTTCAACTATATTCATACCAAATTTCATCAAAATCCGTTCAGCGGTTTGGCCATGAGAGCGTAACAGACAGACAGATAGACTTTCGCATTTATAATATAATTATAGTATAGAAGTATGGATATGGAAGTATGGATTTACTTTGTAGAATATTTTTTCTTGTGTCTTAAATAAATTTTGATTATTTTCTACAGAAAAAAATACTAGAGCAGCAGTCAAGAATCGTGCCTTAGAAATGACAAGTACAAGATTGCTTACATTTAGCCGACGCCGACGCACGATAACGTGTCGAATGAAAATCGATTTATTAACTACATGTAAACAAAACATAACTTCAAATTCGAATGGTAAATATCGAAGTGCGCGGGTGTTCTATCTGATTAATACTAGCCCGGCTTTGAATTATTCATTTAAGGATGATCAACGCGCACATTGTTTACATGAATGACACGAGAGATGAGGAAACTACTACACTGAAAACAATCACATATTTTGTTTGAGTCACTACCAACATACATGAAGAAATTAGAGTCACGAAAGAGCAAAAACTATTTTACAACTACCTATTTTGTGTTGTGTTTCATTATGATTAAATGCAGTTCAAGCAGATTAACAAAATTATTATTTTAAGACTTTAAAATAATGGTAGTAGTAGAACTGTCAGTTAAGCGGAATCGCAAGGAAATAGTCGCTGTAATAATTTATGGAATAACTATTATTAATTATCTAGGTTTTCTATCTTTGTTTTCGAGATTCGACTCAAAAAGTCTATATAATTACTATGAAGTCTGTTAATTGCTAATACTTACTGCGAGGGCTCAGCGACCCGAAGACCCTGCCAGTCGGCTCTTTGGAGTACTTCCAGGTCTTTCACGACTTCATCTCTTCAGCGGTAGGTACCTGGCACGACTGACTGGTCGCTTCCCACTTGGTCGTCCCGTGTACACACTCTTGGCAGCTCATTCTTCTCCCATCCTCTCTGCTGTCGTGCGTGATAAAAAATAATTACTAATAGTTTCTTTTAAAGTAGCCTACAGTTATACTTTAGTATGGATTGCCGTTCTACTAGCTTGGCTAATCCTTTAATAAATAATCAGTGAGGACCGGTTATCTTCGTATTTACGAGGCTGTATTAATGCAGTGTAACCACTTCGACACGACGCGACCGCTAGCACTAGACGGTCCACTCTCTTTGACACCAATGCCTCTTTTATACAAAATACCTTCTGTTTCAAGTAGTTCATAGTTAATTTATTCATAAATACAATTATAATTTGATTTATTATATAATATCAATATAATATATCTATCTATACGTTTAATTAATTCCGAACGATTTTCATTCGCCGCAATGGTTTTCGCCATGATGGTTTATTCAGAACTCACATTATGATTTCTGGTTGTATCGAATCCTTATTTTCTTCACAACCATAATAAACTAAAGAATTACATCACCTACTTCCGTAAAATAAGATTTTATTACTGCTATGTGTACTCTAAAAACTTAATTATTGAAGCAGTTGAACATTTTTACAGATTGAACATTTATATATAACAAAACTAAACTTATCATCGATCTGAATTTTTCATTAGTCAAAATTAAAGAGTATTGAAGCCGGACACTAAGTAAAACATTCCTTTCTGAATGGTATATAATTAGAAAAAAAAAAAAACAAATACAAAGAGGAACCAACCTTTTCTAACATCTCAAAATATCTTTAACGACTACCGGTCACTTTGCGTCACGGAGTCTCGTTCAATCTAGTTCCTAATGATGTGTTATATGTCAGATTAAGTATATTCTTATAATGAAATTATTAAATTACTTCCTTTCTTTGATAACTCAGTGGAACCGTATCAGGGTCTTACTTTCTGTTTTACATACACAGATAGGATCCTCACCTTCCAGAATAGAAGTATTTTACATTGCTAACAACTTACTAGTAATAAAGATCTCTTAACTTCTGCTAGTAATATAGTAAAGAGCTGTAGAGTCTTTCTTCACTGTTATATCTGTTAAAGTTTATGTTATTCAATTCCAAATGCAATATCAAACGTGATTCGTAGAAATAACTGTTACGAAACAAAGTTAATAACCAAGAAACCTTTTTTTAAAGTCTAAGATAAGCAAAAAATAACACAAAAACGCTAAAAGCGTCCGGTCCACGGCGCATTAACACACATTATCACCATACCTATAGCTTGTTGATAATTACCAAACCACCATAAAATCGCGGTGTCACCAAAAGACGGCGGTTGTAAAACTCAAACATTATAAAATTAAAATCGCCCGTAAAACGCAGTCTGTAATAAAATATGACTTTTGAAATCGTAAAAGTCTATTCAATTTTAAAAAGATTCAAGTGGTTTCCAAAATTTTTATTATTTCTGAGGTCCTTCACAATAATGAGAAACGGGCTTTTAAAGCCTTTGTCGGATGTAGCACGTGGACTGTATTGGCACTTGTAAGAGAAGGGTTTGGCATTCTTAATTTCCGAGAAGTAGGAGGCTCGTGGGCGGCACGCAAAACTATAAAGAAACATCGAAATCCACGAACAAACGGATACATTCAAATTATTTTTGTGATGTGGGCCGACAGTATTCAGATACAGTTAAATGGTAAAATGGAAATCCCATAACACATGAATTTTAGGAGAAAAGCAAATCCTGTTTGAGTAGCTTGTAAATTATGCGCTTCTGTGCATTACAATGTGAAATTATTGATTCGCGACGGATCTGGTAGTCCGTTATACTGATTACAATGCTGAAAAAAAGAATTATGTGTTGGAAGAAATATAATTGTTTCTATTGTATGTCTATAAATAAGAAACATGTTGCTTCGAATTTTCAATGTTAATGCGCTTTGAAATGCTGAATGCAGTGGCCAAAATCTTTTGTAGAAATCCTCTCGGGTTATTTCTTAATAAATCTTTTGATTAATCTTTTGGTCAAGTTAAGATATAGATTCCTTAAAAGTAGTTTAAGTTGATTATATATTCAACCAAACAAAAACTGAATAACCTTCCTGGTCGCTCCTATTTTCAAATTACGCCCACAATGATACAAGCAAACTCTGAGTCCCTGAGGAGCTAAACCATAAAAGTAATAATATTGAAAGCATTACTGTTTGAGGATCGTGTTATTGGCAGTTGTCTCTCAAGTGCCCTGTCTCCTGGCACTTGATAGCTAACAAAAGCCAGACATTTCACATCGTTTGTACCGACACCTCTTACTGAGTAATCTCGACAAGTGGTGGCAAAAAGTTGGCGCCGACATTGTCGCCGACTTGCTATCCCGGCCCGCCTGTGTCTCAAGACACTCAAATAATATTCCTATTGTTTACTTCTGACATTTCTGTAGGACCTGCTCGAAAAGCTCAATAGCCCATTGTCAACCAAATTTTTTTTCGAAATTCTTATGTATACGTGCATCGCTTTGTCTTCTCCCGGTTGCATTATCTGAGTGTTTGGTTAACACTTAAAAGATACCGATTCGTTACATCCTTGTCTAATAAAACATTTTATTGGCAACCATAACCATAAAACAACAAGGAATAACAGTTATTTGTATTGAATAAACATAGATTTTTATAGAAGATTTTTTTTCGCAATGCTCGCTGCGGCAAGTGCGGCATTGGTTGAGCAAAAAAAAAGGGTATTTTTGAAAAAATCGCATACACATGTTAGTCATTAGTCTGGCAAGAGTAGCTGGCACAAATATTTAGCGAGTGGCAAATGTCGGCGCCACCGTATCGTCGGCACACATGTGGCCTTTGGTCGAAGCCGCCGAATAAACATCAGTTCCAAGGAAAGGCATCAGCGGCAGCTTCAACAATATTTGCTAAATGCCCAATGAACACAAATGACCGTAAGATTGAATGTCAGTGTTAGTAGCCAGCTATAGATGTTAAAATCTCGATAAAACAGCATCAAAAGTAAATATTTTAGCAGCATTAGAGATATAAAAGCATACAGGTGATAAATGCGAATTCCGTTAGCGAAAAATCGTCATGTAAGTAAATTTTAACCAGATTTTACCCAAGGTAGAATTCGTGGCTTTGTACACAGATTTTTCATATCGAATATAATAGTAGCAAAATTTCTACTAAACTCAAATACCACTTTTTACTCAACTACTCTTTTACGGAATACCGTTCGACCGATAGAGCGTTAGGAACCTATTATACATTGGTAGATGACTCTATAGGTATAATATCACAGTACATAATAGGCTAACTGTATTCTAACATCTGAACAAGCAAATTTGTTACTTTTTTTCAACATTTCAAACAATTAATTCACAAAATTTTGTTTTTCATAATAAAATTCACATATTTTTATCGCATAAACTAAATATCTATAATCTAACACGTTCAAAACATAAAAAAAGGTGATAAAGAAATGGGATTTACCCGAAAAAAGCGACGACACCAGGATTATGACGTCAGCTATCGGAGGCGCGCGCGCAGCGTCACCTTTATAATTAAAGTTAGATTGCCTCGTCACGCCATTCGAGACTGGTTTGCAGATTCGAAGGTGCCCCGAGCCCCGTCATATCGGTACTTCCGCGTCATCAGCCATGTCCGGGTTCCTGTATAATCCAGTCATAAACGCCATGACATCAGATGGACTTTGAGATATTTTAGTCCGACTTACGCAAATCTTAATACTGAGTTGAATTTGAGATTAGCGCTGTTATTTAGCTGATATGTAAAGATGGTAAATTCATAAGATAAAATCCACAATAAATGTTCATACAAATACATCTATGCCTAGTACACTTTAACCAAGAAAGAAAACCTCCGCAAAAAATACATTGAAAGTTCTAAGAATAGCATTCAACCAAAATGGTTAATGATCGTTGTATGATATTTTTTCTCGCTAAAAGAAACAATTACGTAAAATCCGCTTATATGCTTAAATGAAAAAGATTTTCATTTTGTTTCGATGATCATAAAACCACTTCATTTACCCCATAACTTTGCACGTAAAATACATTTTATCTTCATATTTGCCTCTGTAGATGAAAAATAAAGTATTACAGTGTTACGTATTCATTCTCTATGTTAAATTTGCGATCAGCTTCCTAAATTTATACTATATCGAAAAGTTGTGAAGGGGAAAACAACAAGTTTCTTTTTTGCCATGTCATGTAATAAATACCTAAATTTAATAGAATAACTGCGTCATATTCTCACATTTGAATCAGATCAAAGTTCACATCACATATTACCATAACCGTTTATAGGGCACTGCGCACGCGTTGGATCACATGATTTGTGTAATAACACAAAATAAAAACAATACAAAAAGGTAACTCTTAAGTATTTCTTGCATACTTTTAAAGTGAATTGACAAAAGTACCTCTGTTAAAATGTAATGGAATTTCTTAGTTATCTACTAAGAAATTCCATTCGATGTCAAGTCTTTCTTGTAAACAATCTTAGTAACCACTTAATGTACTCAACTTAGTGTTCTTAGTTACACTTTTTAAAGCACTTCTCGAGTTTCGTCAAAAAAATTCATTGTAGAATCCGGTTCGAAGGACCATGGACAAAAATTGGACTTCCCTACTTGTAATGCCTTCCGGAAGTAAAAAATAGACTAAATCTATAGGTAAATGATTATAATAAAAGAACTAAAGCACATATCTTTAGTACATATGTGTGTCTTCATCATTTTGCCGCTGACGTAGTATAGTGATATGCAAGATGAGTCACGACCAGTCGAACGACTGTACGGCGAGTGGGGCACGTACGCGGATCCATGACGTTCGTCATATGAGTAGATACGTAGGTTTCACCATTCAAGGAAACACATTCACAAAGTGCAAATTAGTTTTTAGAATCAACAACCAACTGTTTTGGTATTTTTCGATGAACGTTTGATGAGATGAACTTTAGACCCTTACTCGTCGTTTTAAGGAAAATGTTGTTTATCATTAGTAACGGATTAGACTCTTCATGAAAAATAACTCCAAATGGACTTTTAATCAAAACAAAACGTATTTTAGCTTAAGCCTTTAATGCCAGAAAGCTCTTGCTTAGACTTGTCCCCTAATTCTTTGTCGAGTAAAGCCTATTTTACTTATAAATGTAAATTGTATCTGACTGGTATCGTAATATTTAAATACTGAAGTATGTTTAGCATCTATAGAATATTGTCAGTATGCCACTCTCCAAATTCTACCAAATAAACAATTCGTATCATTTCGTATATTTTTATTCCTAATTTCGGCGCTAATACGCCCTGCTACATTCACAACAACCACAAATAAATTAAAATAAATTAACACTATATTTAACCCTAGAAAATATAGATGATATTTATAGTGTGTTAAAAATTTAGAAAGCCTGTCTCAAAACAGGGCTAAACTGACAATAAAATGGAGAACTCTAACATGATTGGATTATAAAGATGGATAAAATCCAGCACAACTTCGCCTAGGTAAAAACTAATCAAAATCGTTAAACATAAGCCAGACAATTTACTAAAGGAAATTGTCCATATTAACAGTCTTTAAGGACCGTTCAAACTCGGCGGGACGCCCATAGAAATAAGAATCGGTAGAAGTGCCGTAGCGTATGAAAAAGTTAACTGGCCTGCTATTGACACTTCTATATATTCTTATTTCTGTGGGCGTCCCGCCACGCGAGCGAGATTCGCATCAGTGTGAACAGTCCTTTACTGTTGCTGCAGAAAGTCCTCCGTGGCGTTATCGCCTCCCAACCAGCAAAATAGTACTATAATTTAAATTCATATCACTAAAATGGTATATAGAGGCGTTATAAAGGTTTTAGTTGTAACACCGTGTACTATAAAAGCATACAACAACATTCTTTAATTCTATAAGCTTATAGTGCAAAATTTACCCATAAATAAATGATGTAAACGTTTTCCTTACAATTTTATAGTACGGTTATAGTTTAATGCTATAACAAACGCGAATATAACTGCTACAGAATGATACTGCACTATAGTAGTGTTAAATTACACTTTTGTTGCCCTGATTTGTGTTATATGCATTGAAAACGACCTGTTATAGTACTTTTGTATAGAAGTGATGAACACTAAGTTATAGTGCTACTTTGTCCTATTGTAAATATACAGATCACTGCTATAGTATTTAGTTTGCACTATTATTGTGCTAAATTATACCTTTTTTGGTCTGATTTGCGTTAAAACGAACAGTTATTGTACTTTGTCATAGCAGTGATGAACATTCAACTATAGTGCTGTTTTGTCCTATTGTGGATATTCCGATCACTACTATAGTGCTTAGTCCATTAGAACTGCAAAATAAAACAACTATAGAATAAATTTGTGATATAGCTGTGTTTAAGTTATCATTAAATAATATTACTGTCCTATAATAGTTTTCATATGTGTTTTATAGTACATCAGATAATGATAACACCCGAACGCTGCTTTAGAGCAAAGTGATTCTGTAATTATTGTTTGTTTACTTTTATCGTACTTGTTAGTACTGTGACAGTGTACCTATTTCTTTAATAGTGCAAGAAAGATAGATAACGGTAGATAAATATTATCATTAAAGTACAATTTTATACTATAAAAGATGTATGTCTTACTTCTATAACTTATATTCCGACATTTTCTTTTTGACGTGGTTCATTTGATTGATAAAATTCAAAGTAATATGGATTTGCTGAAATGGAAAAAGTATAAACGTAGTGGAACATACAGAAGAGAAGTAAACAGGAGTTATAAAAAATCAGCATTATCTACAACGAAAGAATTAACTGTTAATAATACCCAAAACCAAGTGGATAATATAACTGTGCAAAATGGTTCCGCACAAAATAAATTTTGCAATGATCAAGAACATGTTATTGGAGATAAAAGCACTTGGAATTTAAGTGACAATAGTTCAGAATCTTCATGCTGTGATTCGACATACGAAAAAGATGAACAGCTACGTGATGATATAAAAAAATGGGCAGTTCATTATAATATTTCGCATGAAGCAACAAGAAGTTTACTTCAATTAATTAACAAAAGAATAACTTATTCCTTGCCTAATGATCCACGAACGCTTCTTAAAACACAAAAAACTGTTACAATTTATTTATAAAGCCTTGTTAACTCACGGAATTAAAGATTCACACATTGAATCAAGGACTTAAATATAATTGCAGGTATTGCATTCATCGGAAGGATAGTGGTCATAAATTGCCATATCACCGCAACCCCGACACCAGAAAAATATATAGTTTGTCAAATTGGCTATATTGTATTTGTTTATGATGAAGTGACTCGGTAATGATGAATCGGTATTTAATTTACAGTTGATACAGTTTGCACGTAACAAAAAATGTGTTAGAATCGATGGCCATTCTACTTCTCGATAACGAACGAGCATAAAATCATATCGAGAAAGGGTTCTATCGGCGTCTAAAACGACGACCATGACGCTGAAAAAAAAAAATTTATGTTAACTACAAACAATCTATGGCACATCGCAGCTGTTCTAGGTTTACTTTTAGTTTATATACGAACAATTTCACTGCGTTTGACCTTGTGGCAAATACGTACATAGGTACACTCATACATATAAAGCACAACCGCACGAACAAACGATATTATAAACAAACAAACCCATGTACTAATTTCTTTACATTTATATATATATATATATATATATATATTATATATATATATAATATATATATATATATATATATAAATGTAAAGAAATTAGTACATGGGTTTGTTTGTTTATAATATCGTTTGTTCGTGCGGTTGTGCTTTATATGTATGAGTGTACCTATGTACGTATATATATATATAATAAAATAATAGCAAGTCCGAACAAGTACAAAAATTTGGTGACCGAATTCGTTAATAATTTGAACATAAATATGGATGTTGACAACAAACATTGATTTCTGTCTGTCTGTCTGTCTTACATTTACACACACCTAAATACAAACACTAAGTTTTACACATAAACCTACGAATACGCACAAGTCAAATCCATGACATCTTTTTTGCATTCAGTTAAACGTATATACTACTCGTAAATCTTTGACTGTAAAAAATATAGTCTGCCATACTAACACGGTACCCTAATTTCAATCAAACTCATGAGCTTCGTATTGTCATGCCAAGTACTATAGTGGTTCTCATAACGCCGAGGTCATTTTAATATAATAAAATTTTAGTAAATACTTAATAATTCGAGGGGGGCACTTAAAATTTACGGCAAACCTAGACATATTTTATCAGTAAAGTTGCGGTCGCATGCTTTTTTCACACTCTAATGACAAATAATAATACTTATCAAAATAACTTTTTACTTATCTCAAATAGCTTGAATCCTCCTGATATATATTTTTATTTTATTTTAGCCAATCACACACGAATGGTACACTGAATAAACGACGAATAAAAAAATGATGTAAAAGCAACATAAACTCTAGTATAGTACGGAAAAGCACTATAATCAGATCCTGTGTTTGCGTTTATAGGTCAGAAATGTACTATAATCAGATCCTGTGTTGGCCTTTATGAGCCTGAGTTGCCTTATGAAACGCTACTATTGGGTCGTTTAAGTACTGAACAGTGATATAATTGCGCCACTTTTAAACAAAATGAACCTTTTCAGGTCTTCTATATAACAATGAACAGTGTTTTCTAAAACGTTCTATGGACTTTTAAAGAACTAGTTTTTGCTGGTTGGGCTCGTAACTCTGTCATTATCATAACATTTTATATGCAATGACTTTTTAAACTCTTCTATACTCTCATTGCAAGGCATATTGTATGAAGGAAGTATTAACCAACTACTCTGACATCATTTTACTACATAATCTGATTTTGTCATAAGATTATATTGGTAATACCTTCAATAAATATAATTTTAATCAGACGCCATAAAAAGTCTCAGTAAAGTGAGTTGTATGCTGTTTTGATAACTTATATTATTTATGAGTATATTTTATAAGCCTGTAAGACACACACATCACAAGATCACATTATAGCATGATGATAGGGTATTCCCTATCATCATGCTATAACGTGATATAACTCTTACACCAGGGTGTACATGATTGATAAACTTATAGAGTAATACTATATGAATGCTATAATCACTCCTACTCTGCCAGCTATATTCTCCTACTCTACTTTCAATTAACTCAAATGTCGATCTCTTATATACATTACTTAAATAAGACATGATTTCTAAACTATCTGTATAATTTAATAATTTGATGTCACACGCATGATTTTCCTTGTTCAAACAAGACTTTCTGATTAATTTGAACTTCAAAAGATGTCAATGTCTACTTAAATGTAATGTTCTGCTTTTTCATTACACGAATTAAATAAAAATACTTAATAACAATTTCGGTTATACTTTTAGCTGATTTAAATTAGAACTGCCATGAGTGTGAATTTACAACAAACATCTTTACAAACTTTTTTTGTTAATTAAGTATTATTATTATGATACGAACAAAGGTTAATTAGACACCCGAGTACGTGATCACTTCCTGATCGATACAGATGCTAATCAGAAGTGTTACTACGAGAAATACTCGTAAATAAGTACAAACGCACGTGGCTATTAGGTGTGATATATCTTTATTGCTCCCTTGCATAAACAAGTGTGTGCGTACACTAAGGCACGTGTATCAAGCATGAGATTGCAAATCGTTACGAATGATACAGTAATCAGTAAACAATATGCGAAAAAAAATACTTCAAGTGCGATTACAGCATTTATTTATTTTTAAGCCCAGAGAAAAATGAAGGTGTCTTGATTTTCTTATTGTTTTCATCTTCAAAAGCTGATTTGTGTGTGACAAATTTTAGATATTATGTTAGGTTAATGATCATTATCACCATTTCAGTCGCAGTCAGTCCACGGCTAAGCTGCTGCTGCTGTTTTAGGTTAATGATGATCAACTCTATATGTAGTAGACTAAGCCTTCCTATATCTTTGTACTTACAAGAAGTAGAAAGAAAACCCAATACTATTGTGTTATCCTAAATATAAAAATGTCTATTTTCATGAAGAAACAAATAATTTTAAATTGTCAACTCGGTAAATAAAAAAAAAATAATTTCGGTTCAACAAGAAAGATGCTTTGACTTGAGTATTCTTTGGTGTTATTAGGCCATAAAAAAATTAGATCCAATAAAGTACCACCTATAGTATTACAATGTCGCCAGAGAGATAGGTAGAATACATAGCAAGACTGTTGACGAATATTTAACAATGATGCATAACGCTCTCTGAATCAGCATTTCATATATATATATATATATATACATATATAAATTTAAAAAATTTAGCTCTGTACATGATTAATATCTGGCAATGTATAAAAAAGTAAAAAATATATATAGTTTTTACACAAATTTAGAACATTTCTTTATCTTAAGAAATGTGTGAGCCCAAACTTGATTTAAATATACATTTTTGAAAACAATAATCCATAGTAAAGTTATGAGCAGAAATCGTACTATGTTTTATCTTTTTCTATGTTTAAGTCTATATAACATGTTTTTTATACCTGTCTTTTTAGTAACGTTTTGCGTAACAAATTTATGTTTGTAAGTTGTTAAAAATTGTTTTTTTTTTTAATAAATAGGTAGTTTGGGAACAAATATTTATAACTGAGTCATCCTATTAACCTCTAATCTGACTCTACAACTTATTATCAGAACTATAATTTGCAGCATTAATGTGCGGTTAAATATCAAAGATGCAACATACTGCTACAGTTCTAGGAAATTTTAAGCAGATCGGCATCACATTTTAAAATATTATCAGGACTCGTTTAAATCAGTACTAATTATCAAACACTTTATTAAAAACTAGCCTTGTTTGACCCCGACGAATGGAAATATGGATGGATGGAATACATTCGTATTTAAAATAAATTATTTAATTTCTTTTTATTAAAAACGAGCTGTTTACCGCAGTCTAAAAATTATTTTATTTACCTCGGGTCTTCAACTATGTTCATACCAAATTTCATCAAAATCCGTCCAGCGTGTTTTGGCTGTGAAAGCTTAACAGACAGACAGGCTTTCGCATTTATAATATTAATATGGAAATATGGATGAAAGTATCAAGTTTATTTCTTTCCTTCGACCGCCTTGTCACGGATCCGTCCCAATAACAATTTAATATAAATGGTTATAAAATTAATCTAGCATTAAGTACTAGTTCATATATCTAAATATAAAACTACTACGACACAAAAGTCATTTTTTTAATAACTTATATCGATAGAGATATACAAATACACAATCCCTTTTTAAATAACATATTCCTAAATCTGTTTATATCTAACTCGACATGCTGACGCAATACTACCTGTGATTGTTTTGCATCCTACTTGTAGTGACACTACGAGTGACCTATATGGCCTTTACTGTGCACGAGAATGTCATAGTGACGTCATTATACGTGGACAGGACTTTGGCACCGCTACCAACTCAGTGGAAGTCAAATGATCGCATTTGCTGATTCACGGATATTTTTTTTAGTAGAGTAGGTGTGTACAAGCTAAATAAAATGTACTTATTTCTGTTTACATCGTACCTGGTTTTAGAGAATGTAATAATTATTAACAAAAAAATATAAATTGTGATTATAATTTTTCTGAAGAAGAGGGCTCAAATGCAAAAATAATTTGTATTTTCCTGAAGTTACAAATAAACAGTACGCCTAAATAAACAGTAATACTATTACTTAATTTAATATTCAAATTCTGTTTTACTAATATCACTACTTCTCATGTTATTAGTGTGGGAACAGAAAATGAACCGACAGCAAACTAAATTAAGAATTTCAGACATATTTTTGTAATCACGTTTGAACCCTACTTTGATGCACTAGTTTTTATGATAAAATAGATTATATACTCGAAAAACATAACCCTAAAAAAACTAAAAAAATAACAATTAAAATAAAGTATATGACGTACTCAATCGACTTTCTGAAGAGGTGTTGATAACTCACATTCGGTCAAAAAAACAAGAAGATATAATTTCTATTTTTATATTGGAAACATGTGATAAGTATAGTATTTATTACTTTATTTTCACAAGTAATCGAAGACCAAAGGAAGGAGTAATTTTATTGTTTAGAGTCTATGTAATGTCTTATTTTCTGTGATAAAGTATTTTTTATATAAAATATGGTGATTAACTAAAACGAAGACCTATTAAGTAAAATAATATATAATATAAGAATATTGCATGGTCATTTGTTACTAAAACAACCCTCAGAATATAATGCCTGCCATAAGCTTCTTTAAAAAAAATGTATTGTTCTTTTTTATTAAAACATAAATGAGACTATTTTCAAAACTTGCCCGGGGATATTGATCCGCCACATTGATACTCTAGATATTACACAGTTTTAGATTCACTAGCATTTACCCACGTTTTCGCGCGAAAATCCCAAGAATACTATACTTTTTCTGGGATGACATAAATTGTACTCCACATCCTTCTCAGTACTCCTACGGATCAGCATGTGAAATTTCAGGAAGATTGAAGTAGCATAGCATAGCGTGAAGAGGTAACAAACAAATTAAAACTCTCTTATAATATTTGAGTTAGAAAAGTATGATTAGGATTACTTATCACAGTCTTATGCTTGTTGCCTTGTAACTTACCAAGGATTTAATAATAAATTATTAAATCGACGTCATCCGCGATCTAAATAAAGAACGGTATCTTGCTGATAACAGCGTTTAAATAGCATCAATGGACGATATCGTGCGCGTGCGCTTCTGTTTATGACAAAATGTGATTATAAATAGGAAAATTCCTATTATTATACAGTTTAATCGCTCAGGGTTGCCAGTATATTTATTTTGAAATTTCGAGTTTATAGCTATTATTGTAACTGATACTGTACTTGTCATAAACAATAATTTATTTTTGTTTTTTTCTGTGGTGCAATAATAATAATAATAAATAACTCTTTATTGCACCAAATTGTAGAAAGTACATGAATATTATTAATAATAAAGAGTTTTTACTTACTTACATACTGATAAAAAGTATTAGCAGAAAATCGAAACGATTTTTTTTATTATCATTTAGAGTTGTAGAGGCCAGTATCGACACAATCTTAACTAAGAACAACAAATTCAAGTGAATTAATGTTTTAAGTGAACTGTTTTATTGTTTTAATTTATTAGATAATGACTGAATCAATTTGGTTTGAAAGCAAAACCAAAAAAATCAAAGAAGATAATTCCACAGCCACTGAAAATATTAATATTGTTTTTGGATATCTGTAGGAGACGCCATGTCCAGTAGTGGATGGACTGCGGGTCAAATGATGATAATCCTATTAATGGCTAAGAAATGTAACCTCACTTTTACAGAAAATAAGTAAATAAGATTCAATGTGATTTAATAAACAAATTTACTTGAAAATCTTTTTTGTATTTGTTCAATATTAACATGTAAATTTTGCAGAAAACCATTTTTAATGAAACCAATGAAACAAATAATTTTATCAATGAAATATAAAAGAACTGTTATTATAGTCAGCCCTGAACCACAAGTCTTATGACCTGAATTTGTTATTGATATGTCGATACAGCAAATAGAGTTTAAATGTGTTGACACATTAGATTAATGAAGAAAAGGAAAATTTAGCAATACTTTTTCGAATTCTTAATTGTAAATATTCCGATGATATCTAGATCACATGCTTTGGAAAAAATCCGTGTCACGTACATATAAATACTAAATTGGAACAAACAATATCCGAGATATATTATTATTGTAGGATAGAATGTTGTTTTTTTTTCAATTAAAAAATATAGAGCTACATGTCAATTTCTTTTTAGGTCAGTAACAATCTTCCTCTTATACTCTATCATTTTTTAAATAAAATTTCTTTGATTATTTTCTGAAAGAAGATTATGACTCTTATTTTAAACAACTAAGTAGGTAAACAGGCCTACGGCCCATCTGGTGGTAAGTGGTTACCGTAGCCTATGAACGCCTGCAACACCGAAGATGTCACGAGCGCATTGCCGACCCTGAAGGCTTTTTTTCACGCCCTTTTTGAAGGCTCCTATGTAGTCACTAGGGAAAACCATGGCAGGAAGTTCATTCCATAATCGCAGTGTACGAGGGAGGAAATTAAATTCAAAATATCAACTGGGACCAATTGCATTCGTATACACGGAAAGTCTATCAATGTCTAATAACAAATATTCAATAAAATTTGATTTCAAAAACCTTTGAGTCGTAAAGGTAGACCAAGATTTAATTTTTGTGCTGAACTTCATACCAAATGTGGTGAAAACATGATTCACAAAATGCTATAACGCTGTATACAAATGTCATCAGCCTAATAGTATTTATTATCAATAATCGCCGTTAGGCAGACACAAACCATCAGCGCTAATAGCAAACATCGTAAGTTGGCTAAACTTTCCGAAATGCATTTACTACACATTAGTCGCGGTTGCTATTACGACACTAGTTTGAAATATATGAGTAGGCTACTATGAATCAGTAAACCGCGGGCTAGAATTATCTAAATCCTGTACTTCTGAATCTATAATATTTGTGTCATCACATAGAATCACGAAAACGTAGAGACAAGATTGAATTGAATTTTCTTCCTCCATTCTTTTATTTCACTAAACCATACTGAAAGAAAGAACTCTATATATAGATATTTGAATTGAAAATTGATATAAACATGCATTTAAAGTAAATAGGTTATAATAGGAAGGCCTTACTTTATTAAATAATAATGGATTGTGCAAACCCTGGCACCTAAACTCGTAGGATTAGCAACCCACTAGCGAATTCCATTTTTATGAGTAGTTTTTTTTTTTTATGAATGTCGCTTACAATACACAAATAATGATAATAAAACAGCGAAAGTTTAAACAGTTAAATAAAGGTCACACCAGTGTTTTGGCAGAATTGGTTTTGTTATAGATTATAATTTTAGAATGTAGACTACTTTTTACTGCACTAAGTATGAACTCGAAAATTTTAAAAGGTACATTACTATACTAATATATACTAATTATCACTTTAACGGATGTCTGGATTAAATCTGGTGATCTTACATGCATGGTTAGGTAGGTAAATATTAATATGAAAAGACCATTATTCTTAAGACACTTTTTTGTGAAATTCTCAAGGACTCTATATCATAGAGCCGCAGGCCAGTCTATGATCTGGTATTTTAGAAATACTTGGTAAGTATGTTGAATCAATGAATACATTTTAATGCTTGCTAGCTATCATTAATTCGTAACTCATTGTAATATAGTAAGTAACAACTAAAGGTCTATTTCATCTTATCTGTAGTGGTGCAACAAAATCTTACAGTTAGTCATTTAAAGACAAGTGATTATTCATCACGGCAACCCGGAATCGTTGGATATCTTCTGATAATGTACATGATTACTGATAAATATAAATGTGAATCATGTTCTATTCATATTTTATATAATATGTAATAAATCTCGTGTGGACATGTAGGTGTTGTCATAGTAAAACAAAACGTAAAGTCATACTAGCTAGTAGCTTATTATAAATTGCACTTAATTTGCTTCAATATCATACAATAAAATCAGCCTTGTATGGCTGAAGATTAAAGTTATTTCGTGGATATTGTAAAAGAAGACTATAATTTTAATGATAACAGAAGTTTAATATTCTCTATATCTAACTGGTGGCAGATTTCATCAAGCAGCTGTTCAAATAATCAGCATATTTTTATAATCACGTAAAATTCAATATTCTATTACCAAACAATTATTGAAATAGCCTGTTACAGGCTCCAGTCTCCTCCAATCTGAGATGGAACCACTACATGTATTGTACACACCTTATATTATTAAGACTGTTGGAGAAAATAAATATATTTTTATCTTTATCTTTATCTAATAGCCCATACTGAAAATAGCTTCTACAACAGAGTGAGAAAAACATTAATCTTCTAATCACATGTGTATATCATCAGCAGCATTGACGAATCCGGGTGCTATAAAATCAACTCACGATGATACTATACATACTTTAATGGCAAAACATAGCGTTCCCTATTATCTGTAACAACTGCATGTTCATGTACACCTATGTTTTCACAAATATATTATTTGATTTGATTTGATTTGGTTCGTTATTTAGTTTGTAAGTCAATGTTACACTACAGTTCTTTAAACCCCGAGTTATATTCGTAGTAAAAATACAGCTAAGTACCCATGAACCTCTCTGCTTAACCCAAAGTCTTAGATAATTCTTCTAGTATTAAGTCCGCCTATTGTGCTATATGATTTTCGTACAATTTACAGTCGTTAGGCTGTGTCAGATGCCTTGGGGCAGCCTGGTAAATTCTGACAGTGTTGGCCACAACACACCTCGGGTCATGTTCCTGTTGGTCTGGTTTTCTTGTAAAAAGGATTACGGAGGTCAAACGGCAGTCGCTCCATTGTAATAACCAGTACTGCCAAATCTAGGACCATGACTAACAGCGTACCCTAGGCTCCGAAGCATAAGCTGACGACGCAACTAGGAATACACGCTAGGATGATGAGGGGATGATGATTGAGCTTTACAATTTTGTATGCTGTACACATGTATAAATTAAATCCATACTAATATAATAATAATATTATAAATGCGAAAGTCTGTCTGTCTGTCTGTTACGCTTTCGCGGCTTAACAGCTGAACGGATTTTGATGAAATTTGGTATGAATATAGTTGAAGACCCGGGGTCAAACATAGGCTACTTTTTGACGCAGGCGGAGCTGCGGGAAAAAGCTAGTATTAAATATATTAAACTATGCCACCGACCTTGTGACATGCGTAACGCTTCTACATTATTTCATAATTTCTATAACAAATTAAATATGTCACAGATATAATACTTCATAAAACATATCTAAATGATGTATTCAGTACAATTTACTTATATCTCTGTTCATTCGCCTTGTTGCTTCGATACGATTAGTGACTAATTGACATTTTTCCGTTCCATACACATTAGGGCAGTGGAATTTTTATAGTTCCTATTACCGACGACTTCGTACGCTTACACAACTGTGATAGCACTTAATAAAATGCTTCTAATTATCAATATCTTAATGTCAATGCATTTGTTACTGGAAAGTTTACATCGTATACAAGCCATTAATCAATATAAACTCATTTAATAATCGAAGCTCATTAATTTCAGGTTAGTGTACGGTACAATTATAATGTCATTTTCAGGAAAGTAGGTATGAAGTGGCTGCCCGTTATTTCTATTGCTTTACCTGAAAAAAATTAACTCATTAACAACAAGCGGATGAGAATGCTATTTGTAATGCCCAACGTGACGTTTTTCAATAGTGTTTTCCTTTTTGGGCCTCAAATATAGTAAAAATTTATAAACCTCAAATTTTGCAAAGGTTTCTTCAAATGCGTATTAACCGATTTTTGTAACATTTTTTACATAAAGTAAAACACGCTTATCGAGGACACAAATGGATTCTTCTTAAATTCTTTATTTTACACAGTATTAGTTTCACGCAAATGCAATTTACTACATTCGTAATTCAATTAAATAAAAAAAAAGTCTTATAAACTTTTTGACTGCAATTGTCTTTTCAGTACAACATGGACCTAAAGATGGACTTAATTGCTTTCACCAATCCAGATATATCTACTAAAAATACCTTTCTCGATTTTTCCAGTAAGTAACTGTTGATATTATTTGTGTATGTGTATCGTATCGTTAAATGCAGATAACCTAGATCTGTTCTAGACCATTAACAATGCAAAACTATTCGGCACGTGCAGGAAAACCACAGACAACGCAACATGCCCGTCACTCATTAAATTACGCACAGAATTGTATTGTAAATTATAATTATTTCTATGATTAATCGTTTATATTAACCATTATGTTCTCTGTTAAAGAACTGCGTGTAAATCTTAGAAACGCATCGTAACCATTCTTAAAAAGAAATGACAGATTGTAGATAGTAATTTAACTAGATGTAAGTTACATGGTTTTTTAAATAAATATTTTTTTTTGTTATTCGCTGTTACTTCAATTTATTATTATTCACTTGTTTTGAGCCAAATTCTTTGTACACTAGCTGTTTTCATAAATGGCCTATGTTTGACCCCGGGTCGTCAACTATATTCGTAACAAATTTTATCAAAATCCGTTCAGCGGTTTGGCCGTGAAAGCGTAGCAGACAGACAGACAATCTTTCGCATTTATAATATTAATATGGATGTAACTAAACCACTTTCAATAAAAAAAACTACCTAAAAACCTACAAATCGTATAGTGATCAGCTGACAAGATTTTGTATAGGAAGTCGAAAAATCTTTGTCGGTTTTCAGATAGCTTTTTGTTACAACTCATTTAGTTTCAGTTGTACTGAAAAAGACTTTACACTGTAAAAAGTTGGCCAGTAGTTTCAAAACAGCCGTGTGATAAAAATCGAGTAAGATACATTTCAAAATTGAAATAAGCAGATAAAGAAATGTAGCCAAAATTCAAAGTTCCCACGAACACGATCCTCACCAGCTAAAATAAAACTGTATACTATAACCATAAATTGACAAGATTTCGAAGAATAAAATACTTAACGTATAGAAGAAAGGCTTAATTATACATAATCAAATTTAATTTATTAAACCATCAGAACCCATTGAATAACAGTAACGATAAGTAAGTAAAATACTATGGATACTGTGACAACACATCCTATGAGAGTTGAGGGGGGACTGGGATAGACACCATGAATCTAGACTATATTGTAAACTCAAATTGTAGAGTAAACCAGAAGAAACGAAAATCTCAAGGCATATTTCTTATTTTTATATTTATCTAACGCGTTGTTACAATTGATAGACTATGTCATTTCGAAATTCGTCATTTCGATTCACAGTATCGCGACTAATCACAACACACAGAATCTCGACTCACACGATCGCAACGAATATTATCGCGATACACCGAATTTCAACTCGTATAACAAATTTGGACAACCTTCTAATATTGTTAAGTTTTATTTAGGATATATGAGTTTATCTCTATCTTTTCGATATTTTAGGGTTATAAGGACGCCAGCAAACGGGTGTCAATGAGACAACAATTTCTCAAGGCGCGTGGGTGACGTCCGCCCACTCGAGTGATAGCACGTACTAAACAAATTACATACTTTAAAAAACCCAAAGTTGTGACTTGATAAGAAAACTATTTGATCTGTGCTGGTTTTGTGTGTAACGACCTTAATATTTTGTAGAAATGAGGAATTAGCATTGAATTTAAATATTCGTGTAAAAATTTGGCTAATTGATATCTTACAAGAGTTTTATCTATATCTGTACTCATTATTAGGCGTGACAAATTAATAAATAAAATTTCATAAGTAATTATGATTGATCAAAATGTTAAAAAGTATGTCATTAATAGTCATTTATGGTATAAAAAATAATAGCTACTTAAAAATGCTAATCTTACCAATGTTCAAGTTAAACAATGCAGATTCAAAAATTCAGGGTAAATTCACAGAATTATTAATAGTAGTACTAACGTAGTAGAGTCATACTACATCCAAGACTCAAAAGAAAGCCTAGACAGTAAAACTTATTTCTAAAATCCAGAGTGCTAGTGACAGTATGACTGTAACTGTATACATACATAATATGTTAATGTAGATGAGTAGTTATAAACCTTCATCTCGTATGGCGCCAACACACACGCACGTTTCCGTAAGTGAATGTAGAAAAAACCAGTCTCGATTTTTACCTGCGCAGAAAAAATTAAGTATCTTGTATCAATAAATTGAATTATAATGAATATGCCTTCTTAAATTTTATAAATGGAATATATATTTTATTAAATATGTTCATATTATGGCGAGATAAATAATTGATATGTTTATCTACTAGATGTAAGAATAACGTAAGAGTTTTTTTATGTATTTAAGATAGTAGAACTCGACATCAAGTAAAGGCTATAATACTACTTACGCAAAAACCACTTTAATATGAAAACAAAAAAAAACTTTAAAAAAACATTGTATATTTAAAAAAAAAAAGGCGGCTAAACTATAAATTATTAAATTAACTATTAAACGGCTACTTATATCTAAAATAAATTGTTTTAGCCACCAAAACGAACGCAAACGAATAATCCTACCTACTGTAGAGATATAAAAAATATAAATGTAGACAATGTGTACTTACACATATTTTTTATTAGCAAACCTAACATACTCGTAACTAATTTGCAACTAACTAAAGTTGTATACGTCTTCATAACAGACTGAGTGTTTCACCACATTGTCTCCGAGTCATTAGGCAACCGTATTTAGGGCGGACAAGTCCGTCAATTATTCCGACTGTCAATAATTATGCAAGTAAGCCTTATTGAAAGAATACGAACAGAAGCCAGCTTCAATCAAGCTACTTATAATTGAAGCGATTATTTTGAGCTGCGGCGTGACTGATCGCCAATCCAGTAGTAAGTCCATACAGTCATATTTCAAAAGTCACACAACGGCTTTACAATAAAATATAATGCAATTATATTATTAAGTAAGAACGTCAATCTTAATTTCAATGTGGGCATTTCAACGACCTTTCACATTTTTTTATAAATTGTACTTGAATTTGACTTAATTTCATGTGGTATTAGTATTAATACAAAATATTAAAAAAAACAAATAAGTACAAAATAAATAAAAAAATATAATCGGTAATGTAAATCTTTGATTAACGCTTTTCTATTCGTAGCACAGTTGCTACGAAAATGATACGAAAGTCTACGAAGCCCAAATATTTTCTTCGATGAGTTTTTTTATACCTAAAATCCAATTAAATAATATATTTACTACATAATTATGTAGGCGTATAATGTTTACCAACACCATTCTATACAGAACAGACTCTGTTATCTGTTTAATGTTAGTACACCACATAATGTTCGCACGGTCTTTACTCCAGAGCGCTACATCTTCGTCATTGTAGAAATGTCATCCAACAAAAATCTTAGAAAGGTCTTACGCTAGGTGATCGGTAGCAAGCAAGTAGATCGGCAATTACCGCGGGCAGGCGTCGCGGCGTGCGCCCGCGACGGCGATTGTTTACGGCGCGCACGCGCGGCGGCGGCGCGTGTCCCCCCGCACCCCGGCGGCAGCTGCTCCGCACAGGTGGCGCGTGTGGGAACTCGACAGCTCCGTGCGTTCCCACGATCGCGCGCCCTCGGATCCCTATATAAGCCCCCGCCAGCGGTTCGAACCGCATTCCGCGTTCAACGCTCAGCGCTAACGCACGCTCACTCAACACACACATTTCTAACATGTCTTACGAGATCGCGTATTCGCTCGCAGACGATGGCCCGCAGCCCGTCTCGCGCACTTATCAATATCGCAAAGTGATGAAGCCGATGCTCGAGCGCAAAAGGCGCGCTCGCATCAATCGCTGCCTCGACGAACTTAAGGAGCTGATGGTCAGCGCCCTGCAATCAGAAGGAGAGAACGTCGCAAAATTGGAGAAGGCCGATATTTTGGAATTGACCGTTCGCCACTTGCACAAACTTCGCCGCCAGCGTCGTCTGTCACTAAACCCGACAGTAGACGCCGACCGCTTCAGAGCTGGATTCACTCATGCCGCCAACGAAGTGTCCCGCTGCCTGGCATCCATCCCCGGAGTTGACGTGAGGTTGGGAACTCAGCTGATGACCCACCTCGGACACAGACTGAATGACATGCAGCGCGCGGCTGCCGGTACCGACACACCGCCGGCTAGCCCACCCAGCCCTGCTCCATCCACCGCTTCCTCGTCCTCTGGCTACGTGTCCCCCTCACCGCCAGCGTCCCCAGTGCACATGCATACCGCGACACCCATGGACTGCACCACCAGCTACAGCAAGGTGTGGAGACCGTGGTAAAGGAGCCGGAGCCAGCAGTCGGTGGACCGGCTCCGCGGTCACATCTGTTTCAGCACCGATCGGAGCCGCACACGCCATGTGTCCGCCACTGATACTCGTTTAGTGATGTTCATGTGAAAAGTTGCAGGCAACTCTAGATCTCACAATTTAATACTTAGGGAAAATCTAGCTCGTAAGTTCAATTTCAAAGCTTTAATAAAATAGCCTATAAGTCTATTGTGATATTAAAGAGTAATATTATTGTATAAGAGATGTTGTATCGAGCCTTTTACTGAGGTCGTATTGTTATATGTTTATCGTTGAAAAGATTTCACTAACTGGTGAACTACAAAAGAGTAAGTTAATAAAAAATATTATTTTAATGTATTTCTGCATTTCATTCCTCTAATTTATAAGCACCCTTAACACATTTAAATTATTATCATAACAAACACATACACCTGAACGTTATCAAGTTTCTAAATCTATGCAAACCATAAAAGTTAAGACTGAGAACTTATATACTATCAGAAATGTCATAAGTATATTTACAATAGAGTTAAGTATTCATACACAAATCAAAAATAATTCTTTGATGACTACCGCATTCACATTACTTCTAAATGAAATGAAAAAATATCTGAAAACATAAGTGTACTACTGAACTCAAATAATGAGGAATAATCCTTGAGTACGCAGATCATAATCGTAATATAACACTTTAACGGTGACATGGTACTCGGACCGGGTAACTTTCCTGTTTGTTCACTATAAACATAAACAAATTGGACATCCTGTTTGAAGCGAACATGGATTTCATACCTAGAGTAACATTCATGTTCCAATTAGTTACTTCAATGAATTTCACTTGGCTGTTTATAGTTCCTTGATAGAGACTTAACAAAATAAATAAATCGAAAATGCAGATGAATTTACATTTAGTATCTAAGATACAGAGAAAAATTAACTTCATAAGCAAAATTCATATACAAAAGATCGATCATATCAGATCAATGTATGAAAATCTGGTAGTTTTGTTTTGTCTGACAATAAAATATAAGAATATATAAGAGAGTGCAACGTAGTACACCTTATGTTATGGGTATAGTAATGTTAAGCATTGTGCTAGATTATAATAATGCTAACATAATACTAAATATTATTTGACTATACGGCTTAAAGGAGGTTACATTAAGCAGCAAAGTTATTTCTAATTAGCGAATTTCAAATACTGGAAAATCTTAAATTACATTAAAACTCTACGTCAAAACGAGAGTACCCAAATTACATTTCACCAAAGATATAAAAAGAACTGTGTCAGAATTCATATTTCTTATGCATAAGTGATTTTTCCTAAAATATTTCATTTATTTAGTACTAGCTGTTTCCCGCAGCTCAAAAAGGAGCCTATGTTTGACCCCGGGTCTCCAACTATATACATACCAAATTTCATCAAAATCCGTTCAGCGGTTTGGCCGTAAATGCGCAACAAACAGACGGACAGACAGACAAACAGACTTTGGCATTGACTCTGCCCCATTAACTCTCTCTATTTAATCTAACACCCATATTCTTAAACATAACCTTCAGAACGTCCTTCACTCAAACTCATAGGAGGACGCCTTAATTCCTTAAGGCGTCCTCCTATGTTCCTCGAGCTTTCCTTAAAAACGACAATCTTAGTTGGTTGCTTGAGCAAACTCCAATGAGGAACGTCACAGGTTATAATGACAGTTCTAAACACAAAAATTTAAAATTACAAAAGAATAGAGTAAAAATGTGAAAATTATGTTCAAATAATTATTTAAAAAACCGTAAATCAGTCGCACGTAGAACACAAAAAACTTATATATCAAATATATAAATGAATAAAATGTATTTTGTTATTATTCTCTTCCAAAGGCGTCATCCTGAATAATTTATAAAACACAAATAAGTAAACAATACCCGTAGCGCCATCTATTATGATCGATGAGAAAAGTAGAGCTTAAGAGACTAAAATGAAGAATAATGACATCTGACGGAAAGCTGCAAAATTAAAATTATTGTCTCGTAGCAGTGCTACGTGAAGCTCTACACATGCAAAGCTTTTCGTAGATCTGCGTGTTGTTTCTTGTCTGTCTACACTATTAATTAATATTATAAAGAGGAAAGATTTGTATTTTTGTGTGTAGGTTTGTAATGAATAAACTCAAAAACTACTGTGGCGATTTTAAAAATTCTTTCACCATTGGAAAGCTACATTCTCCCTGTGTAACATAGGCTATATACCGCAGGTGGAACTGCAGGAAACAGCTAGTATATTATAATAAATATGTAGCCGGGTCGAATTCGTACATAAAGTTTTTTTGGAAATATTTTAGTGCACAGGACATAACATAGCTATGGATTTAGAAGACAAATCACTTTTTTTTTAAATTTTTATGTCTGTCTGTCGCACCACAGGAAAATTACATTTGGCATGAAGTTACATTATATATCGGATCAACATCTTAAGTACAAATTATCCCGAAAAAATATACGTATCCCGAGGGATAAGCAAAAATTATTCTACAAGGCGGTTAATTGAAATACTACTGCACCGATTGACTTGAAATTTGGCATGGACCTTATGTACCGGGTCAACATTTTAATTAAAGAAATCTCGAGGGATAAGCAAAAGTTTATCTACTTGGCAAATAACTATGATATTTAAAATGCGTGGAACCAATGTATGGGAAAGCGTATAAAATATATTTCATCCAGAAACAAAAACTTATGTACTCGGCAGATTAACGGTACACGACTTTGCTCCCATCCGGCAAAAATAATAACAATAAATTATGGGCTTTAAGTATTGCTCTTTAGATCTTATTTTACAATGATAAATCAAATTTTAACTTTTCCTTTTTTTTACATTGACAAATAAAATTTGAACTTTTCTGTTAAATTACTGCTAGCGGTAACTGTGTCTGTCGAGACAAGCGAGAGCGGCTGGCTGCGCCTAGCTGTCGGTGCGATGTTGGCTTGGCGCCTGCTAGCAGTCAGTGCGTGAATCGCGAGTCGTTTCAGGTTTAGGCGGTGTTGGGTAGGATCTGTGTTATATTCTGGGCTCAATATTTTTTTTTATTTTTTTAACTAAATTTTTCTTTTCTTTTTTTTAAATTATAAATTAAGCTATTGTATTATTAACAAAATGTCTTTGATAAATAAATAAATTTAGGATCTGTATTGGAGCTGAGTTGTGTAAGCGGGCTTATGACCTTTACTCTGAATTTCAATGTGCCACCATAAACCATTGATTCAAGAACTTTTTACTACGTCAATGTGACATTTACCGACTCTGAAACTATCGCTTTGGCAACACATATAATATAGATACGATTTTATGTTATAAAATTATTTGAGTCAAAACTATTTTAAATCTTATGAATCGTAATTTTATGGACGATGTCGTTTCAATTCTACAGTAAGTTATTTAGGTTTCGGTTCGAATCGTCCTGTTGGTGATCTGTCCAAAGTTGAAATGACTGTCGGAGAAAGCTGGTAGAATCAGTATTTGCATAGTAAACCTGGCAGCGACTGGCCTCATGAGGCTACAGGAGATCCCAGGTCTGGCAGCTTTTTCGACCAACGCATAAGTTCAGCGATACATTCGATGGGATTCGTTGGAAGATTGTTTTTTATATTTAATGTTTGTAACTTGATGCAAAAGTACTTACTACTTTTGTTAAATACATGAATTACACAAAAGAAAATGCTAAAATAAAGTTCTTTATTCACTTTTACAGCAAAGCATTGATGATAAATTCTACAATTCCTATTAAATAAAAGGAGTCTTTTTAAATGCATTAACGAATAAACAAGTTTATACAGTTTGTTTTAAGTACCTATAATACATTCCATAGTTTTGCGGACGTGCCATTCGGCATATTGGTTCTTTTATTAACTACAACCAGGCGGCCGGGATTACTGCTTAACGTATATGTGAATCCTGAATACTATTGCAGACGTGACTCAAGTCTGCAATGTCCTTATTAAATAGGAAACGATTATAGTTGTTTAGTAAGGAAATGTTTTCCATTGGAATCGGATTAACCACTGTACCTGGTTAGGCTTAAATTTTAAATTAGCTAAAATAGGGGATTTGGATTCTAGTGTAGTAAGTATCTATACTAAAGAGTACGGATTTAAAATTTCTCATTTTGAAAGAGTTTTTTTTAAATATCTTAGTGTTTGCCAGGAGCGTCTTCGCTTTTTTAATCATTATCCTTTATTTGATGGTACTAATTATTGCTATGCCCCACTCAGCCATCGAGCTCCTTTTTCATTCTATCCGACTTATTTTAGTTAAATTAAGTTTTAGTGATCTATGGCTTATCTTCTTCGTTTTTTTCCAAGTTTTATGATTACTACGACATGTAAGCATTAGAGTATATTTTGTCTTGTGATTTATTTTGATGTCGGTAGGCAGATCTTTGGATTCACTAATGTTTATAGTTAGCATTGTTTTCCATGACACTTTTCTTTTACCACGTGAGCGAAACCGCTGGTAACAGCTAGTTTAGTATAATTTTAACATAACGTTTTCTGTACCAAGATACTTTTATAAATAACTGCATTTGGTTTATGTATGGAACAAGGTAGAATCTCTTACTTCACTATCCGTTAGGAGCGCTTTACCAATTTGGCATGCAAAATTGATGACTTGTTTCTAACGCCATGAATCTCGCTGACTAGAATCGGATATCTGGTCAAATTAATCTGCCATTTATTAATATATAACTTTCATTGTACAGTGATTTTGGTTCAGCTAATTGTGCATTTCTTTTCTGCTTCTACACTAAATACCTAGTTCCTACCTTGAAATCTACCAATATTTTTAACCCAGTTAAAGACGTTATTTTGAAGATTTAAAATACTGGTTTCCATCATACCTGTTACCCTTTTCGTGTACTTTCCTCTCTTGTGTCTGCCGGAAGAGAACTCTTTAGAAATAAGCAACGCCCTTGTACTAATGTTCTGTTATATGTTGTATCCTGTTCGATTTACTGTGTACATGAATTTGGTAAATAAATAACTTGCCTCAATATGCCTAATTTATTAATATTATTACTCTTATCTCAGCCGTCCATTTCGTCACATTCATATCTGGATAATTACCATCCGGTGTGATTAACGACCAATCAATATCAGTGCCCATAGCAAACTTTCCGCTGACACCTAATTACTTTGATACGTGCCTTATGTCAGTAACGGGCACTAGCTATCTTTATATGGCTTTCTAAATAGACTAGCGGCTTGCATTGGTTTTGTACGGTTTAAATTTATTGTTTGGAAGGCCAGGTGCCCTATTTTTGAATTGAAGTGTGACTTAAGCAAAATCGGCAAGTCGAATAGCTTTTGTTCGATATCGAATGATTTTCGTTCGTTATCGAAGGGTTTTTGTTCGACAAATATGAACACACATTTCAAAAATAGGGCTCCAGATAGGATAAGGGGAAAAGGGAGAGCAAAATGAAGTTACGTAGAACAAATACAATCTGTTTAACCCAAAGGTCGACTGTTAGATAATGCTTTTAGCATTAAGTTCGCCTACTGTGATACAATTGTATGTTGTACAATAAAGTGTAAATGAATAAATAAATACAGGGAAAAAGCAGGAGTTGTGTCACATCAGTATCCTTTTTATTTATGTGGTGTGGTGTTACTGAAATAAACTATTTCTATTCTATCAGTATGTGAAAAGGATAGCGGGAGATTTACTTAAATTTGCCTGACTGTGCTGAAATGAAATGAAATGAGTGGTGTAACGTCAACAACTCATCTACTGTAAGGAGGACCGCCCACAAAAACCGCTTTTAAGTTTTAGATAGACATAAATTTCGAACCTTAGCAGTCTATACAAAACTAAAAGGTCACACAAGCGTGTATAAAACTAATTTTTATCAAGCCGTTTAAAAAGTGATGGAGGCGGTCTAAATCCAACATAAAACACGACTCGTTATGTGTATTTTAAAACAGAAAACGCACCAAGTATTGTAATATTTTAACAAGAAAAACGATAAGCCTCTTATCATTATTAATTAAGACGCAGTACATTGTTGCTATGAACTTGTTTTTTTATAAACATAAACCTATTGCCACGTCACACCGAAGGCGTAATACGTTGGGGCACACCCAGGTGTTGTTATCATCTCAACTCTTATCAGCGTTATCACTGACTTACCCACCTTTTGTTTCAGCACCTGATCAGCTACAATCACGTGATGTTTATTTCACGCCTTATACTAGATTTTTCCAGCAGCTCCGCCTGCGTTAAAAAGTAGCCTTTATTTAAACCCGGGTCTTGAACTATATTCATACCAAATTTCATCAAAACTCCGTTCAGTGGTTTAGCCGTAAAAGCTAACAGACAGACAGACTTTCGCACCTATAATGTTACTAGCAACAGGTAAACAAAAAACTGCGGGAAACATCCCGCAGTTTCCCCTGTGTCAAGGAGTATATATTTGACCCCGGTTCTATATTCATACCAAATTGCATTAAAAATTAGTTCAGCTGTTTAATCTTGAAAGCGTAACAGACAGACAGACTTAAGCACTTATAATATTAAGTATGAATGTTGGTTTTTAATCGCAATCGCAACGAAGAGACTTTTAATCGAAGGCCCTTTAACGGGACACTAAAGACTCGAAGTCACCTATATCTTGGGCTGTACTTCGAAAAGTGCTGCGGTTATTTTACTAGGGACGTTATGAATAAGATACACAAATAAATAAACTACTCATCAAGACCATGATATAAATAACTCAGTAAGAGCAAGATAAGCGAAACTTTCCTTTCCTTTTGACCCCACGTCATCCCTGCGATAAGATGAATCACAGAACCACTGCACCAGCCAGTGAAGTTGTTACGTTGACTCAATTATTGAAATATACTAATTTAAAGATATACTTACTTCCGCCTTTGCTCCATATTGTTAACAATGTTATATTAATTTCAGTTTTGTGATTTCCCAGATGTGGGCAATGTTATATTGTATTGTACTTATTTAAAGCCATTTCGAGGTATATATTTACACCCTTATTCATTAAAATTTTCAAACGTTTGTTAAGCCCATTTTAACTAAGTTATGTTTCGCCTCGTTTTTCATGTCAAAACACCAATAACAAAGGTACTGCCTCAGTGGTCTAGTGGTGGCGTTCGACTTCAACCCCCTCCGGGTTCAATTCCTAACCCTCAAGGGTTCGATTCCCATGGGAAGCATCTGAAAAAATCTGACAAATCTAAAATATTTTCGGGAACAGAAAATTAAACATACAAGAAAACCATAGTACAGACGCACCTGGAGTAGCTCCAGGTGTGATGCGTCTAGTGAAGGTAAAAGAACAAAACCTTTAACATGTAAAATATTACGATACTCATAGTATATTAGCTGTTTCCCGCAGCTCCGCCTGCGTCAAAAGTAGCCTATGTTGGATCCCAGGCCTTCAACTATAGTCATACCAAATTTCATCAAAATCCGTTTAGCGGTTTGGCCGTGAAAGCGTAACAGACAGACCACGATTATAATATTAGTATGGCAGTAAGTTATAGAAAGCGAGCAGTGTAAGCTACGAATAAATAATAGAATAGAATAATTTTATTTGTTGTCAAAATTTATGAATTATTGAAAAATTACAATTATAATGTCAATAAAAAAATCAATTACCTACATAAGTTATTTGTCCTATTTCAAAATTCAATAAATGAATGTAATTGTCATTTTATTTATTCCACCTATCAATTAACATTAATAGAGTTAACCCCTAAAATTTAGAGGTCAAACTTTATGCATGAATAGAATTAAGATATACTAAAAGTACACTTACTGGATGACGTAACATAAGTAGATATGGTAGGTAAGTAGGGTAATTATTGATAGTATTGATAAGACAACGTGCGAGCATGACGCGTGTTGACACAATGTCGGGAAATTTCGATTTGTTTATCACTTATCATCATATCTAACATGGTGATAAAATATAACCTAAAATAGAGGTGACGTAAAATTAACATTTATGTTGCAAGTTTGGATTGGGGGCCATTTCTTGATAGTGGACTTATTTAGATAAATACTAGTAGAATAAAAATAATAGCCATAAGTGTTGTAAGTAAAAAATACAATAAATCCTTGCAATCAAGGGTGGTGAAAACTGCAAAAAGGAGAAAAGTAGAAAATAATCTTCGATTCTTGAACCAATTTGGGAGAGGAAGTTAAGACTGAAGAGTCAAAATATACTATTTCGTTAAGTGTTAAGTATTCAATCAGTATGTCAAATCCACACAACTATGACACCAGGGTGTACATGGTCGATTTACAATGTAACCTACACGAAATGATAATGATGAGATTGTAAAATGGCAGCTATAAGAAATCACTCTACAATTTATTCCGGGAAATTTTCATAAAGACATTACGAGTAGGTATATTATTATCTCTTGAAACAAGTGCGCAATTTTTACTTAATTTACATTGATATGAGTAAGAAGAAATAATAAGTAGGCACCTACCTATTAATACATGTTGAGATCACTATTTATAAACAAGTATTGACGCAGGTTCTTTTATAATTCATAAGAACATAAAGATAAAGTTAAAGTAAATTAACCGCATGATAGGTACCTACAGCTGTTTTCAAAAATATTATTATATTCCAAGAAATATCAGTACGTTTACAAACTTTCACTATGTTATTTCGGCTCCATGTCCATTCGCTTTCTTCTAAGAGATCGAACTTTTTTATATCGTTTTACAAAACTGGATCAAAACATCATAATTTAAAGGAACTTGGTGCCCTTTTTTTAAAATTTGACATATGTCGAATGAAAATCGTGCGAAAATCATTCGACTCATCTATTTTGCGTGAGTCACACTTGTCAAAAATAGCTTTCATGGAATGCGAAGCCACCCACCAACAGAGAAAACACCTAGATATTGATTTACGAGTAGGTACTTCTTAAGTTTTCCATTTGGAACAATTTTCAGAGCTGTAAATATATTTTTTTAAGAAAATGGTGACTCAAAATGTTAACTACTTTTGTGATAAATTATCTTTGAAAGTTTAAAAGTTGTCAAAGTCTCCTGCTGGACTGGACAATTGGACATATCCATTCAAATTTATACCGCCGCAAATTGATTACCTATATGAATAGGTATATCACTTTGGTCGTCATTCTGATTGTTGCTCATGCCTAGGTAGGTACCAGACAACATAAATGTTAAAGAAAACATGGCATACAAAGGATTAAAAAAAAATGTGCCAGAAGATGACAATACGTACTTTTTTTAAAGATTCTTCATCCCCAGAGTGTTTTCATAGTTTCCTCGTCCCCTCAGCTTACGTCCTGGATGCGCTTATAATCATTGTATTACAATAAAGTGACTGCTGTTTGACCTCCGTAATTCTTTTAATAGGTAAACAAGACCAAGACTTTTGGCGGAAAGCTGAAAAGAGCAGTATCGGCGCTGTTATTTATTTTTCAAAATATGTGTTTTTTTGAGTATTTGTGTATAATAATTGTGGATTATTATTCGCAAAGTGTAAGCGTGAGTGTTGGGAAGTTGATACAGTGTTCAATTTATGTCATTTTCTTGCTTATCGCCAAAAGCTCCTCGAAATCGCTAAGTGCAGTTTTTCTACCACTTGACTTAGCCTGATTTTCTGACTACTTAGACTTGAATACCTACAAGACTTTTAGACGAAAACACACTGTAGGACTGAAGAAGACAAACAAATTAAGAAGGGCTATAAAGGACTTGCATCCACGGCCGAAAAAACCCATTACAAAAAAAAAATCGTTAGGTCGTATCATTTTTTTTTCAGGCAGTCGCCTTTTAGAATAGTTATCTACATTCTCATATTTCATCATTGGAAGTTACTTATACCTACTAGAATACTAACAACAAACTAATGGATTAACAGATAACAAATTCGCAATATTAATGAGTAGTTTTTCAACCACGAGGCGAAATCACTATCACCAGTTGGTAACAAACAAGTGATACGCATTCAAAACAATTGCCGAATTATCCTGATAAGAGATCAATAGGTGACTTGGAGACGCATTTGAGAATAATTAAGAATTGTTCATTACGGTCGCGAAATAATCTCGACGCCAGCATAATCTGGTAGGCATCTAACTTATCCTACTACACCAGATTTTGAGTAAATAGGTGGGTACCTTATAAATTCTATACTGATAAATCTTGGAAATCTGTGACTGACTAAAAATCAGTGAGTGGAATGAATTTCTTTTGATAAATGGTGAAATTTGGTGTCTTCTACTATCATCATCTACTTTAATTACTTTAATTTGTTTTCCCTTCATGAGGTCCTAAAGCAAGGAATCCTCCAAGCTTACCAAATTGTTTGCGTGTTTCCGCCACCAGTTAGTTCATGCAAACTATTGTCGGCCGGCACCTACCCAATACTGTTAGTCCCATCTTGCCCGCCACCATTAGTTTGCACATGCAAATCCTACAAATATATACTTAGGTAAGTTGTCTTTCTTGATGTATTCGATTTTTATTTTATACGACTTTTACGTACGGCCACCTCCTTGAAGTCTCAACCTCTGCATGATTATAGTCGTCCCTAATAACAGTCTCTTGGTAAAAAAGTGATAAAACCTGCTGTACATGTTTATTTGAAAAAAAAAGGTAGGTATAGGTTCAATATGGTCTTCTACATAATATAGGTCTATTTTTTTTCAATGATGAAACATCTAACTCATGGGTACCTAAAAATAACTCTTTTTACTCAGACAAGTGGCCAAAATTGATAACAACGGATTTCATGATGTCACGTTTTATTTGATGGTCACGCACAGGATAGAATAATGTACAAATAACTGCAAGTAAAAACAACGTGTATGACGAGAGTGATGAGCGTAGAGGAAGCGAGGAAAGTCTGTTGGATCGTAGCAAATGGAAATCCGTAGTCTCTATCTACCCCTGCGGGAAACAGGCGTGATATGTATGTAAAATCAAAGTTACATGGACTTGCATATATATCGCTGGAATTATTTTTTAGAAGTTCCTTTTTTACTTGCCAATGGACTACGATGCCTTTACATAGCCGAGAACGCCCACCATAATCTATTTCTACTGGATCCCTATTTTTGAATGTATGATTCATGTATGATACGTCATATATGTATGACAATGTAGGAATGCTTCGACTCGCCGATTATGACGAATGACAACCCTCCGAAATCGAATAATCAAACGACTCACCGATTTTAAGTGAGTCATGGATTTATAAAATAGCACACCTTTCATCTTCAAACTGGTGCCAGAGGGATCCTGCCATCGGCCATTATAATACCCATTCGTGCCTATTTTCCACAATCCCAAGATTATTTATTTATTCACAGCTTCTCACTACACTTAAATACTGTTTCCCAAAACGTGTTTGGTGGCTTCCATGGATCTCCTGGTTCGGGAATCTTCTAAGACTCTATCATCAAGAGGATCGAGGAATGCCTACGGTATTTTTAGTATCGAACGCTTGGCGGAAAGTGAGTACAGACAGATAAGGCAGTTTCGAAGCGAAATGCCACATACCTACTGGCTACCTACAAACATTACACGTTATCACTAAAAAGACTGAAATTCACGTGTTCAAACTATCAAACAATAGTTGTTTTATACGTGTGAAATGGACCATATGTAATTGGATGGAGTAAGGTCGATATTGCTCTATTTGAATTATCTGTTTATTTGCAGAGTGTCAGCACGGGCAGAGTTGTTTGCCGTGGAATCTTCCCGCGCTGATAACCTTTTATCAGCGCCCGCACGAGACCGCATCGCGGTTGAGGTTATTTTTAATTGGCAAGGATAACATAATGACACCAGCCGCACACATTTGCGTCGCCACGTGCTCTTTCCTTATCGGCTGAGAGCCGGGGCTTATGAAATTTTCTCAATTATGTCAGGAGACGGAAACATGATTATTTCAAGAGCTGCAGTGCCTTGAGTTTCTTTAAATATTTATATTAATGATTAGATTATGATACCCGACTAGGTATTAAATTATTGTTGAGGTCCGAAATAAGGTAGAATTGTTGTGAAACAGTGTCTTTGGCAAGCATGGCGTGTGATTAAGAATTAGGATTTTGTATGAAAATCGGTACCCCCGGCGGATAAGGTTAATAGGATCTCCACACGAAATCATACAAGGTGTTGTACTTTTAGCATCTATGTAAATCTCGTACTCGGGTACATTTATCGTGTGCGGTTGGATGCTAAAGTAACTGTTATATGCGATCTACCCTCATAAGATTTTAAGTAAGTAAATACCTTTTTCTTAAACATGCGCGGAAATATTGTCATTACTTTTGAATAAAGAACACGCGAAGTATCATATTTACGTACCACCAAAATCACTTCCCGGCGCGTTCTTTGAATTTGGAACGAAGAGCGCGCGGGCAATGTTGTATGAAACGGTGTGCTGTTTGAATTTAGAACTCTTTCATCTATCGTACACATTGCGTTCTCGTTGCTGTATAGCCACAGATGCGTTTACCTTTCGACACAAACTGTAAAACAAAAATAAAAAATTTGGTAGAGCGTAAGGTAAGTAAAGCGGAGTTCGTTGTTATTTTGTTAATAAATATAAATTTATTATGTAAAAGGCCCTTTTTTATTTCCTTGCATTTTTTTTAAGAACAAAACTTTATGCCTCGGCCGAAATGGCAATTGCCTGTCTCGTATCATTGAAGTCCTCGCCTGCAGCTCGGCCTTCAAACTCATACTCGACCTGCAATTGCCTATTTCGCTGCCTTTGCAATAATGTACTATTATTTAATAATGTTTTTCACAAACAACAAAAATCGAGGTTTATTGTTAGACTGTATCGATGCCTTTAGGCAGCCTTTAAAATTTAACAGTGTTGGCCACATATCAACGTAAGTAAATAATATATTTTCGAATTTATTTGGTTAATTTAGTGTTACACAAAATATTTGTCTGTTTTTAATGTTTAAAATATCTGTAATATAAGTAAATCAAATATATTTTTTATGTTTAAATCTTCGATTTGCTAGCAACTACTATTTGTAAGTATAGGGGATCATCAATAGGGGCGAAGCCACGGCCAAACCAAGCTCCCTCACGTCTGCCTTCCGCCCTGCGTAGCCTCACACAATGTTTGTAAGGAAGCTGTCGATATGCCATCTTTTTGTTATTACTCCGTGGTTGGCCACTAACACACATCATATTATTATTGGCCCACTGGTTCTGTTGAGTAGTTCTGTGCACAACCTGTTTACCGAACTAGTGAGACTTACACCCGTATTATTAAATATAACCACAAGGACGTCCTTCACTCAAACTCATTGGAGGACGCATTAAGAAAGTCCTCGAACAATCCTTGAAAACAATATTCTAAGTTGGTTGCTTGAGCAAACTCCAATTAGGAACGTCACAGGTTATAATAACAATTTCAAGCACAAAAATTGAAAATTACAAAAGAATAGAGTAAAAAATTAATGAAATAATGGATACCTCGGCCAAAAGTGTGAAAAAAAACGATTTATATTCACTTTATTTCGTTTCATGGGCGCCTCAAGGTACCTCTCGACCAACCCTTTATTTGACAGTTCAATACTCACCTCTAATGAGGAATCTCCTTAAGTCAAGGGAGCTAGTGTCGGGGTGCAGGGCAAGGAACCTCTTCGAGTGCCCGGTCCTTTGAAAGCTTTGCATTCTCACTTGATCCCAAGGATCCGGTGAGAGGGCGGGCTGACAAGGGATTCGGGACGGTGCACCCTGGGTGACAGTTAATAACTCCCTGGTAGTCGGGGTCTTGTTGACTGTCGGCCAATTTCTGCCAACAGACCACTCCACCGCCGTCTATAATGAGACGGCGATTGGATGTGCGTCTGGGGGAAGGGCGTGGTCCATTTTTGGGCCACTGTCTGGTTTGGGGGGGTGGCCGAAAGGCCAACGATCGGGGCCGAAAGGCCATGGCTGGAGGGCGTCGTGGTAGAATGCTAACGCGACCCCATGGCGCCCTCAACAGCCGGTGCGGAAACGCCGGAGGGGTTTTAGTGGGTAGTCCAGGCACTCTGCCTGGGAGTCCCACACTCAGTGCGTAAATGAATTTCCCCTCCGTTAACAAAAAAAAAAAAAAAAAAAGCGGAGTAGTGTCGACTAATCATACCAATTATTTGGAGTAAGGTTGAGTCGAGTTTGATCAAACGTTTGAGAATATGGGGGTTAGTGATTTCCACTAGTTCTGTTCTGTTGACTTTCAGACTAAACGAGCCCAAGTTATGACAAAACGTGTTTTTTTTTATTTTCTCACCTTTAATTAAATATATAGAAAACAAATTAACGTTGAAAAAACAAGTGAATGTCGGTGTACAAGCGAATGTCAGAAAAGTACGTGAATGTCGGTAAAACAAATGAATGTCAGAGAAACTATTGAATGCCGGAAAAACAGTGAATGCCGGAAAACAAAGAAAGACGGAAAAGGCTTGTTTGACGATCGTGTGTCGAAATATTGATCGAATGGTCGATAATCGCTTGAACCTGTTTTTTCCAACATAAATCGCTAAATAAACCTAATTTAACTTTCTTTTGTTTTCACGACCTTTCTGTTTCCCTGATATTCACTTGTACTAACTACAAACCGTACCTTTACAGAATTGGGTATTCTACTCTATTTAATTTTATCATTCATATCATAAATTTCACTATTTGACAATGAAAACAGAGAGATTTTTAAAAATCCGTTCTTAAATAAGTTATAAGCCTTTAAAATTCGGTGGAAAGGTAAACTGTCAAAAACAAGAAACGGATTCACTGTGTGTGCAGGACGTCACTGCCACTTTGTTTCGTGCGAACAAAAGAGATAGCAAGACGTTTCCACCACGCTCCCACTTTTCTTCTCTTCTTCTTGAGAAAACGTTAAAATCCAATTATTGCCTTAACTAACAATCAATTTTGTTGTTGTTTTCAAAATCTGTTACTTTTTAGTGTACATATTGTTTCGTATGCAAATATTACCCAAGTATGAATACAGTCAAGTAGCATATTGTCATTTATTTTGGAGACGAGTTGTTTTTGTAAAAATAAACCAAAAACAGATTCGATACCAATAAATTATGACAATTATTGTATAACTTTTTGCCTTTATTTAGACAATGCCTTTGTGTAAGTTGTTAGAGTGTAAACTGTGATAAGGTACATATATAATAAAACAAGACATGAGGTGACGCTATTTATTTCCACTTAGATGACCTTATATCTAGCTTTGTTGACCACGTGATGGGCAGAAGTTTGCAGTTTCAAAAGCTCCTCCTTGATAAGGCGTGTGATTTCCGACTTGGCCTTAGCCACGGCTAATTCCTGGGAACTTTCTATGGCTAGGTACAGTTTTCTCTCGCCTTCGGGAGGAGTCTTACCAGGCGGCACGTAGGTACCGCGGACTGTAATACCCGCTTCACTGTATTCGCTTATCAGGGCTAGCGCCTCCTGAAATAAAAAATAAAAAAGAGTTTTCAAAAACCATTCGTGTGACCACAAACATAGTCCAAAAGTTTGAAGATTTTCAATTAATTGGCACTTTGACAACTTCTACCTTTATCACTAGCACAATCTAAAATATCGAAACACTTAATAATATGTTTGTAAATGAATGATGGTTGCCAAATCGCATATATTTTTTGTCTTAGTATGTCTGTTACGAAATTTCACATTTATTCATGTTTATGTTTACTCTTTCTTTTGTACAAAGGCACATTGTACAAACTCAATACTCGTTCTTTTCGTTCACGGCACAATTAGAAGAAGGAAATACTTTACCGAAGCTCAATCTCAAAATTAATAATCTACCTTCATTTTACACTATCTACATTAAATCTAATGACAGTAGTAAAATCTATGATTTCTCTTCAACATTTTCACACAGTAAAATATCAAAGCACCGAGTAGAGCAAGCTTCAATAACATGTTGACTGTTTTCAACGAGGATACGATTAGCACTGCGAATGGCAGACCAAGCGCATAAATAGTTGCATAGGTTATCTACAAACGCTGCGACCCTACGGCAATTGACCATAGAGTAATGAGGTTGTGTACTTACAATAAAAATAATAACAAGAAACAAATAAGGTCAAGTATTATCAGTAGAGGCGAGGAGAAAAAAATATGTTTACTTTTGTTTTGATAAAAGTGCAGCGATTATATGTAGTGACGGTCGAACTATAAAGATTTCCAGAAAGAGTGTCATGATTTGTGTGTGTGGCTTTTTATTTTTGGTATTTTTTATCGTTAGACGGAAATATAATAAAAATACAAATGACGACCCTATAGAACAGTGATTCCCAAAGTGGTCCAGGTGGACCCCCAGGTGTCCACGGGAGACTTGCTGGGGGTCTACGTAGGCGTGAACAAAAAATGGGGGTCCATAAGATGTTAATGGGGGTCCACGAAAATTTATCTGCTTTTGATAGTAAAGAGCAAAAATGTAAGCATAGTTTTTATAAGGGCCTACCTACATTGTTTTAAGTACCTATCTAAGCAGATAATATTTTAATAAGGCAAGCGACTGTTACTTGTCCAAACTTGTGTATTCGATATTACGTACAATTTCGTGTACAGACTTGCAAAGCGCTATCCGCCCGACAATGCTTAATGCTTGTTCAGACATGAACTTGATCAACACTATAAATACTTGATGCCAAAGGCAACCAAACGCATTCATTTGTTTCCGGAATTTCGAAAACAAGGCGGAATTTGGAAAAAAGTTGTGAGAAAATTTATATCTGTGTTTGCTAGTGCCGGAGAAAAGTAAGTAACCTACCTTTTTTTGTTATAGTACTTAAGTATTTTGTTTACGTGTACTAGTCGGTTGATCACAACGGCCTGTATAGATAGGTAACTTAGTAACTTACAGATATTTTAATTGTCCTCTTTCGATTTGAAGACAAACACAGCACGTTTTATTCAATTGTTTTTTCACGAGAGAAGCACTGCCTCTCTAAAAAGGCCGAATAAGCAATATTGCAGAGCAATTAATTTTGTAATTTTTCTTGCAAATAACTACTAATTTTATAAAACAGTAATTTCATAATCATGTTAAATTGATTTTGAAGTAACTATTTTATCAAAACTATTCCTTTTCGGAAAGAGCGAGCGGTGCGCGGGCGACGGGAAAAGGGCGGGGCTTGAACTTCGATGCCTGTTTGTCACGTTTTAACAATGAAGCCGCAGACAAAAAAATACGCAAATACACGGAGCGCGTGAACTCATTGATTTAATAAAATGTTAGTTATCGTTTTTATGGACAATTTTGGGATTTCGACGTTTATTTTTTCCTACACAAATATGATCAGTATTCGATACTGAGTACACTAATTTTTATTTATACTATTAAAAATTAGTGGTAAATTATGTACTTTAAAATTGATACCGTTTTGTGAAAACGTTTGTATTTGTCTCAGCGGTTTATTAGTTGGTCCCTTTACAAGCCGTAATTCTATTTCCGCGTGCTGACAAAGGCTGCGGTGTGATACCTATATTCAGAAAAAAACTTGGTTACTAAAACATTTTTTTTACAGGTAAGGTAACTGACACGAAACATGGCTACAGCAAAGAAAAAATGTCGACAATATAGTGTCGATTATTTGAAATATGGTTTTGTTCCATCAGAGGCAGACAAACAATTGCCCATGTGCCTATTATGCAACAAAGTTTTGAGCAATGACTCTATGAAACCATCAAAGCTCGAAGATCATCTAAAAAGGTGTCATACTGATAAAATAGGTAAACATTTAAAATATTTTCAAACATTGAAAGAAAAATATGGAAAGAGACCCACCATGCACAGTATGTTCGCTTCAACATCTCAAAGTAACGATGATGGCTTGCGGGCATCTTACAATATCTCATTACTTATAGCAAAATCTGGAAAACCGCACACTATCGGAGAACAATTAATTTTACCCGCTGTTGAAGAGGTTTTAAAAACTGTTTTGCACAAATCTCCATTTGACGTACTAAAAAGAATTCCATTAAGTAACAATACTGTACAAAGACGCATTGATGAAATGAGCTCTGATATCGAAAGCTTTTTGTGCAATCATCTGCAAAAAACTCATTTTTCTATACAACTGGACGAGTCAACGTTACCCAGTAATGAAGCATTACTATTGGCATATGTCCGATTTATTGTTGAGGAAGAAATTCACGAAGAATTGCTATTTGCCAGAACTTTGGAGACTGACACTAAAGGCGAATCAATATTTAATGTCCTGAGTAATTTTTTTACGGAAAAATCGATCCCATTTACAAACATTATTTCAGTGGCAACAGACGGAGCTCCTGCAATGGTCGGGCGATATCGTGGGTTTATAAGTCATCTCAAAAGAATTATACCAGGACTTACAGCTATTCATTGCGTAATCCACCGACAACATCTTGTGGCAAAACATTTAAGTGACAGGTTGAACCAATCTCTTCATTTTGTAATAAAAGCTGTCAACAAAATCAGAAGCAATGCATTGAATACACGTTTATTTGCTCAATTGTGCGACGAAAATGATGAAGACTTCCAACGACTGCTCTTACATACTGAAGTACGCTGGTTGTCGAAAGGTGCATGCTTAACGAGATTTTACTCTGTTTTCGATTCCATATTAGAGTTCTTAGAAAGTAGAGATCCAGATTTAAAAGAAAACTTGATCAAATTCAAAGCAGACATTGCGTATTTGACAGATTTGTTTAAAAAATTTAATGATATTAACTTGCAGTTACAAGGGGACAGCCTGAATTTAATAAAAACAAAGGGGATAATTTCGGCTTTTCTTGGGAAATTGAAATTTATGAAGCAAAACATTAGTCGGCGCGAATTCTCTCAATTTCCAAACTTGTCGCAGGTAGAATGTATTGATGAGGATATCCATACCTACAGTCAACATTTAAGTGCCCTGCATGATGACTTCAAAACCAGGTTTGAAGATATACTGACGATGGATATACCACCATGGATAATAAATCCATTTGATGAAATGGAAGTGGCCAATGTTGTATTACAAGAGGAGCTGCTCGAGCTAAGCACTAATGAGGAGCTGAAGGTGAAATTTAGAAAAGGCTACCCAACATTTTGGCTGCAAGCAGAAATACCCGAAAAATATCCTGGACTGTGGGAAATCGCAAGGAAATTTTTAATAGCTTTTCCCTCGTCATATCTTGTCGAAAGGAGTTTTAGTGCCGTTACAAACCTCTTAACAAAAAAAAGGAGCAAATTAAACATCACAGAGCGGGGGGATTTGCGGTTATTGCTCACAAAAATAAAGCCAAACATTGATCGTTTGCTGACACTCCATCAGATACATCCTTCCCATTAATTAAAATTATGACCTGAACCTATATTACCTTAATATTTTTTTCTTGTAATTCTATTCTTTTAATAAATAAAGTGATATAAAATGTACCATTTTTCGTTTTTATTTTACATATCGAAATATAGGGACAGAACTCAGAAGTGACACAATTTTTATTTTTTGGCGACTTTAAGAATGTGGTAGAAATGTAGCAGCAGGGGGTCCACCGAAACCAGTAAAATTTTAAAAGTGGTCCACGAGAAAAATAAGTTTGGGAACTACTGCTATAGAACAAGGTTGACCTTAAAGTATTTAATTAGAATCAAATTAAGTTCGCATATTGTATAAATATGGTTACTTGCGGAACAATAAAGTTTTAAAAAGTAATCAAAAAAAAAACGAATTGATCGCGGGCTTGGGAGCTTGTGGACATCATTATATTGCTCTCATTATATCAAAATCACCTATTGTTAATTTATAGCTTTTAAATGCAAGAAAACCCTAAAAAAAAACTCATAATAAAAGTTTCGATTTCTCTTTGATCTCATCATCAGATCATTACTTGGTGACAATGGAACCATTTCGGGAGTATGTCCTTTCGAATAAAAAAATAACTATGAAAATCGGTCCACAATTGGCGGAGAAATCTGTGAATATACATAGAAAAAAAATACATACACATGAACATAGAACCTCCTCATTTTTTGAAGTCGGTTAAAAAAGGTCGTACGTACCTTGCTAGTGACCCGCCAGCGTGCTTGTTGCGGGAAGTCGTTGATTTCTAGTTCGGTCTCGTATTTCCTAAAGACCTCTTCTTGAGGCTCGGCGTTGCTCTCGTCTCGAGGTTGGTAATTCAGACGAGTATTCAGTTTGGCTGCTAGCTGTTCCGCTACGGTTTTAGCCTGTAAACGTTCATAGAAAAGTTAATTCTATTGTAAAGATCCATTACATGTTGCATTGATGAATATGATTTGAAGTTAAATTCGAGTGGCGAGGAATCGGAATGTTGAATATCCTGCTAGTATTATTTGGGATATGTTTGGCGAATGAAATTGATGTTCTTTTTTTCCTTTTTTCCATTTTAATGTTTTGTTGTGTTCGTGGTTTCTCAAGGGTGCCAGCTAAAAATCAGCTTAATCATTGAGTAAATTTTAGCTGAGCTGTAGCCTTTTTATATCACTATCGCATACAGCTACTTTTTATTATTATTATGATCAATTAGTGGTTGATAAATTGTATATCTTTTGTGTTACAGGGAGCTGCAACCGGGAAGGCGCTAAGATGAGTAGTAGTAGTAGCAGGAACGATGTTGGTGGCCCTATTACAACCCGACTACGACCAGGTTGATGCGGCACACACACTGACCGTAATGAGAGTGTGTGCGGAGGGCGCGCCCTTGAGGATGGCCTCGGCGGCTTGCTGTGTGGCGCCCTTCTGCTCGACGCCGAGCCCCTTGACCAGGTTGATGCGGCTCGCGAGACGGCGCGCTAGCTCCAGCTTGCCGTCCGAGCCCGCACCCGCCGCTGCTGCTGGAGTGCCCGGGGCGGGCGCTACGCCCGGCTGGAACAAATAAAACATCATCAATTTGCCGTCAATGACATTAAGTACAGATCGCGCAAAATAACTTGGCGGCTCCGAAGTTAGCTGTCAGTTCGCACCGCGCGAATTCACGTTTTCATATAAGTTTTCTACTGTGCTCTGCGCCACCAAGTCATTTTCGCAATTCAATGAATTGGCTTGGGCGACATAGGCTTTTAACTCTGTAGGTCTCAACAGATGGACAGAATGATAGCATGATTCTGGCGTAGTCAGACACTACCCCGCGTACTCAGCGACGCGTCTGGCGACGCGACTGACAAGACCGCGACCTGCGAGCTTAGCGATGTGCGAAGTCAACAAAATATTCACGAATAAATAATGATTTTGAATAGAATAGAATAGAATCATTTATTTGCATAGATTACATTAAATTTACACAGATCTTAAGTTTAAATGTAACCAACCTGCATGCAGGCGTGCAAATATTAATATTTATAGGTACATACACTAAAATTATATTCAAAATTTAATTAAATAACTATAATTATATTTATATTACAAAGAAAAAAATCAAAAATTAATAGTAACCAAACGTCAGAGAGAATAATAGTCATATATCTAGTTGAATTAATGTTTACCGTTCATATACTCTTTAATGCTATAAAACCTTTTATCAAACAACCATTCTGTCAATCCTTTTTTAAACTTTTTTATATCTAACGATTTTATGCTATTTGGTAGTTTATTAAATATTTGATTGCAAGAATCTAATAGACATCAGACTTGAATGAACACTTACACCTGATTGTGACTGCCAATTTGAATTATTGCCCACTACAATAATACATTCGTTTATTCGTAGTATTTTACGCTTTTAAAACATTGTTTTTGCAATTGTTGAAAACACGTTTCCACATCCGAATATGTTCGCCGCATGGAGCAAATACAAAGAGACAGCGCATCGACTGGTGCACCATTACTGTCAATGGCGCAGTGACGTCGAATGTGGACAGAGCTTACATCATTTTTCGTTTAACTGTGAAAGATGCGTGACGTGGAGCGAGCTCTTATGTTTATTTTTATTTTTATTACTTACGTTTCGATTCAGCTTAGAATATTTTGCAAAATATTTTAAACCATTTAGTTTTAAGTGTTTCAATGCTGTGCTATGATGGGATCACAATGAACGTAAGTACTTAAATAAAATATTTTCGAATTTATTTAGTGTTACCCAAAATAAATGAGTGTTTTTAATGTTCAAAATATCTGTAAATAAAAAAAAATCAAATTTATTTTTTATGCTGAAATCTTCGATTTACTAGCGACATCTATTGGTAAGTGAAGGGGTGTGTCAATAGGGGCGGAGCCACTGCCAAACCCAGCTCCCCTCACGTCTGCCTTCCGCCCCGCGTAGCCTCACACAATGTTTGTAAGGAAGCTCTCGATATGCTATCTCCACTTTGTTATTACTCCGTTGTTCGCCGTCAAAACGATCATTGAACGACAGAAAATTAAATATAAAGAAATGCATAAACTGCTTATATATGTCACCGTAAAATTGTAAATACAGTAACAATAAAATCTATCTCGCGAGATTAGAATCTGCCGAAATATTGTCATCTGAGCATTCTGCTTACAATTTTACGTTTCATTTTTCGTTAGATTCGAATCTATCAAAGTGAAACCGTCATATTCTAAAACGGAACGCATCTCGCGCGCTGATTGGTTGAGCGCCATGTACCCGGCGCCGCCATGTTTGTTTTTAATTCCTCCATTGACGAATGTATACAAACAGTGTTTCGGTTCTTTTGTATTGATTTCGTATTGAAAATCATTAACAGCTTTATATTTCGTTACCTAAAATTATTGTGAATGTTGTCTGGTATTGTGTTGAGGCTGGGATTAACCAAAGAAGTGAAGTTTGGACGATAAACAAGCATTTGTGTTAGTCACCGAACATAGCCTAAAATATAATAAACATTTTCCGTGTTTTAATATCTATTTAGGCGCGTGAACGTTCGTTACTCATTTGATATCATTTACAATGTCGGATATTGAATCTGTGAACCAACAAAACTCAGAAAAATCAGTAATTGTACCCCTAATTATCTAAAAGAGCGTTTCACTTTTCTGAAATCAGATCAAAACCATCCTTCGCGCAGTGTTAATGACCTACTTCTCAAAACTCCAACCCACTCTTCTGCGTCTTACTCCAAGTCGTTTACGGTACGGGCTGTTCGCCTGTAGAATGCTTTGCCTGTTAATGTACGCATGGCTCAAACTATTACTAGTTTTAAGAGCCAGGTTAAGAAGCACTATCTGTCCCTTCAAGGTATGTAGAATATATATCATATGTATTTCTTATTAGTGACTGTCCCTTGTTCCCAAATAATATCTGTGTCCATGTTGATTTATCTATACAGTAGATATTATTTTTAATTCTACTGGGCTCAGTCTTACATCATGTTCTCATGTCGCTTAACCAATCAGCGCGCGAGATGCATTCTGTTTTAGAATAAGACGATTTCACTTTGATAGATTAGAATCTAACGAAAAATGAAACGTAAAATTGTAAGCAGAATGTTCAGATGACAATATTTCGGCAGATTTTAATCTTGCGAGATAGATTTAAATGTAACGGTATTTACAATTTTACGGTGATATAGGTATACAAGAATGATGTCCCTTTTCTAATAATATCTCCATACCTTAATCTCTTTAACAATTTTCTTAGCCGCCAGCATGGTCTCGATCTGCTGGTCGAGGTCACCTTCCACGTCTTCGTCATCAGAATCCTGAAGACCGAGCGCGGCCTTTTGATATTTCTTCTTTTCAGTTGCCGCTTGAGCTTCCGATTCGTCAAACTTGAAACCTGAAAAGCATTTAGCTTATATTCTGTCACACCACCATATAAGTCAAGCTAAAGATTGGTCATCACACAACTCAGGATAATTACTATACTCAGTGATACAGTTTTAATCTAAAATTTATAACACTTTTCACTGGCCTTTAAAATAAATCTAAATTAGAAAAATTACCGGCAATTCCGTTATTACTCGGCCGTGAATTGCTCTATTTCAAGCCTCGTCAGTAACTGTCCGTCGGTTGAGACCTACAGAGTAAAAAGCCTATGTCGCTCAATGCCCACTTCTTATATTTCCTATGTAGTAATATGGACAGCATCGGTAAAAGACATAGTAGCAAAATGCCTACTTTTTCAAAAGTACAGGTCAATAATGCCCTATCAAGTAAACAAAATAGTTTAGTCTCAATTTTAGAGTGCTTAACCAAAGAAAATTACATAGAAAGAAGTATCGATATGAAAGAATCCTATTAATGCAATAAAGATTTATAAACAAACTTCTCACTAAATCCACCTCCCGTATCTTCTTTCCATTTTTCTCCTGTGTTTCCTTATACTTCTTCCATAGATTCCTGAGGCCTGGAAAAGGCTCTAGATAATTTAGATAATTTCGCCCGCTGTCAATGAAACATTTGAATGCAACAAAGATCAAACAAACCTTTCCCACTAAATCCGCCTCCTGTATGCACCTCCTTTCCATCTTTCTCCTGTGCTTCCCCATAGAATCCTGAGGTTTGGGGGAGGCACTGCGCCAGCTAACGCCCGCACCACGTCTTTTCTTTACTTATTTGAGCTAAATTGGCTCTAGGAAAGTTTGACACGCTCACTGTACACATATTAATGCAATAATAATGCTACAAAGATCAAACAAACCTTTCCCACTAAATCCTCCTCCCGTATGCACCTTCTTTCCATCTTTCTCCTGTGCTTCCTTATACTTCTCCCATAGATTCCTTAGGTCTGGAGGAGGCACTGCGCCCGCTAGTTCAAACGCTCGCACCACGTCTCCGGCGTAGCGGCCTTGTTCAGGCGTTAGGAACGTCCACGCGAAACCCTTGTTGCCGGCGCGGCCTGTTCGACCGCATCTGATAATACATATAGTCTGTCTTAATGGAAAAAGATAATACTGTAAACAATAGCAATTTATTAAAATGACTTATCAATCGCTTGCATTCGATTATTAATGTTTATCATATTATATATTCACATCTCTCAATTAAACCACAAATCTTTTGCACAAAAACACCATCGACAAACCTATCTCAATTACAGACGGCCATGTATGTTTACATTATAGTCTTTTTCCATTTCTACAGACTTAAAATAAAAAATTATGAATATGCAAATTATTTCCTCTGTAACTTTTAACGGCGCGGTACAAAAAACGCAGTGTCATTAAGTTTGTATATTCCATCTAATTCCATACATACTACCATACGAATATTATATGTAAATGCAAAAGTCTGTCTTTCACGGATAATTCACTGGACCGATTATAACAAAATTTAGATAATATAGTTAAAGAACTGGTAAAATATAGGCTTTCTTAAAAGCTTTAATTTTTTTAAAATCAACATACACAAGGGGCTGCAAAAGGGGGTAAAAGTTTTCACGAAAATACATAAAATACACTTTTTGGCATCGAAATGGCTACTGTATTAAGTTGCTACATGTATGTTTACCTATGCACGTAGTCCTCATAATGGTTCGGACAGTCGTAGTTGACAACAAGCACCAGTTGTTTGACATCGAGCCCCCTCGCAGCCACGCTGGTCGCCACTAGTAGCTTCACCTTCCCGTTCTTGAAGTCCACAATCGTCGAATCCCTGTCGAATTGATCAATACCTGTAACAGGCCACCATTAATATATACGTCACTCAAAAAGAACATGTGCAGCTCGGGAAATAGTTGCGTGGCTTCTTGTGAAAGTAAAAGCAAGAAAAAAAAAATGTGGGACATGATTTCTTTTTTTTATTTTGAAAATAAATTTTCAAATAGGTATAGTAAAATATTTTTAAAGAAATATTGATATTATTTCCCCTTTTTTTTTGTTAAAAATTAGATATATAAAAGATAAGTTGAATTTACTATTTAACGTATAAAATCTCTCTTTTAATATTGTTTATACAGATTTATTTAGGATCGATTAACAATTAAGCCCAAAAATATTAATATAAATGGATTAATAATGTCATTAACTATACACACGCAACTATTTCGCTGTGCCAAATAAAATCTATGTCTTCTTCAGCTCGACGCGTCGTAATGCTGAAAGGAAAATATTTTTAATTTAGTGACTTTCTGATTTATTTCTGTAGAATGATTTAGTACAAACTACCTACAAAAACGTGTATTTTACGCTGTGATAAAATAAAATTGCCACTTTTTTATTATGTTGTTTTGAATATGGCCTGTTATTTTTCTCAGTATAAGCCCACCGGGTGCTTTCATCACGGAGCAATAACAAAGAGGAAACGACGTATCAGACGGTGCACAGTTACGGTCAACGGTGCACTTACATCAAGAAGGGGCGGGGCTTACGTCATTACCCGTTCAAATGTGAACGATGAGTGGCGTAATCCTAACTACGTCCTTCCTTCACGCCCTAACTAAGCAACCAATCGACTTGGTTTTTGGCATAGAATTAGTTGAAAGGATGGAGAGTAACATAGGCTACTTTTTGGTCCTGGAAAAACATCATGTTTCCAAAGGAGGTTTACACGCGAGCGAAGCTGCGTGTAAAAGCTAGTTTATAGTACATTCCTAAATAATTTTATGGATCTTAGTGTTACACAAAATATATGTCTGGTTTTAATATTCAAAATATTTGTAATTTAAAGAAATGTACATATATATTTTATGACTGGTTATGACATTCTTTGTGATTGCTCCGTGGCTTCCATCGTCCAATTGGCAGCTGTCAATGTTAACGTGAATCTGAGAGTTGAACTAATAAAGTAGAAAGCAGTTTAATCCACTGGTCATGTACCAATCTGGTTTTGTACAATATAGATTTTTAATCTAGAAGTAAACTCTGATACCTACTAGCTGTGCATGATTCATCATCATTTGAACTTTTAACCCTCATGATGTGAACGAAATCCAAAAGTAAAATGCAGAACCAACGGCATTAAAATCTTTTCCAAAGTAAAAATAATTTATATTTGTCTTAATTCCATTAGTAGTCACAGGTCCAAAAAACCGCCCGAATTCCTAAAAAACAATCCGATTGAACTTTAGCGATTTACATCCATAATTGTTTTGGAAACAGAAGAACCAAACTGTAGCTCCTTAGCACCCATATTAATACCTGTAATAAATTCACTAGTTTATTCTAAGCTGTCTTTTCATTTTACAATTTTGTAAATTATTGCGGCTCATACAAAATGTAAACATTTTGCCAGATATGTTTATATTTTGTTATTTATTTCTGATATCGCTTTTATTGTTATTTTTTATAGCTATTGATATTTTCATCTAACACATAAAAACTAGAATTCGTAAAATTAAAAGCGCCTTATCTCCTCAAAAATCAAAATGAGAATAATTTCTTATGATTAATTCTGAAAACCATCACATAAAGAACATGTTTTAGTGTGTGATACTGTCTCTCTCTCCGTTTTAGTTAACATCTATAGTCAAGTAGCGACGCCAGCGCCACACAGAACTCACGCAAATGATGGCGCTAAAAGCGAAAATTACCTAATCGCCTTTATTTCAACGGTATTAAAGTCAAAAACTCACCTCCATGCAAGCTCATACAAGGATAGGAAGCCTTCATGAGGTCTTTCAGGAGACTGTCAGCATTTTCCTGCTTGTCCACGAACACTATGATGCTTCCCATCTGGCTGTACAAGCCGAGTAGTTCTAGAAGCTTAAAGAACTTCGCGTCCTCTTCTAGTATGGCGCAATGCTGCTCTACATCTTTGCAGACTACACTTCTACCACCAACCTGTAAATAAAGTTGACTTTCAGAATGAAGAACAAAAATCATTCGATATCGAGCAAAAAATAATTCTACTCGCAGAGTCCTAGCGTGAGTCACACTTTTCAAAAATAGGGCTCCTGGTTAAATAATAATATCCAAAATAGTACATTATGTTGCTCCCACATTACTGTTACAAAATGTTTACTAACGTTAGTAGGTAAACATTTTCTAATAATTTTTAATATTGCAAGCTTGCCAAAGTAAATGATGACGTTAATTGCGAGTTCGGCCGAATCTTGTATAGTGTTTATCATCAACAAAAAGAAGAAACAAATGGTTTCAAAACTTTTGTATTTTTTTTTCAAATATGAACACAGATGTACGTAGAATTGTCGACCAATACGAACCTTGTTTACAGAAAAAGACCATTTTAGCGGCCGGGAATATTCAAACCACCGCTAAGTTAGATTTTATTAGTAAGAAGAAGATGGTAATAAGGCCATTTTCATTCAAGTTAAAGAAATAGTACATTACTGCCGAGACCGGAAATGAAGCAATTCACGGACGAGTTTTATTGGAATTGTTGGTTCTTTTTAGTACGACGGCCATGTATGGAACAATTAAAAAATACGTACAATCCCTCACAAACAACACATACCTGTATTTCTATAGGTTTCTGCAGTATCCGCCGCGCTAGTGCCTCCATCTGTCGTGGGAAGGTGGCACTAAACATTACGGTCTGTCTATCTGGCCTTATGTTGTCGATGATTTTCATCACCTGTTGAAAAAAAAAAAATATTTAGTCACGGTTTCAGCAAGAACAAATAAACATCTAACCACATCAACTCCACTGGGTGCCGACATTTGTATCACAACAAACTTTATTATAGAGAACATACTGTCGCAAGCAAGTGGTCATGTCGTCCATATTTGTTCAAGTAGCCGTACTTGAACAATATTTATAATCTATCATCTAAGTTATTTTTTAACAAATACCTGCGGCTCAAAGCCCATGCCAAATATTCTGTCGGCATCGTCCAACACGATGTAAGTAATCGTCGAAGGTTGGTGACTCTTCCCGAGTTGGCGGCCAACATTTGTAGCTCATCATCTAGAGCACTTATTAAGTAGTTTTAAGTTACAAATGTTGGCCGCCAACTCGGGACGGTTCACCAGAACATTTGTAACTTATCATCTAGAGTGCACAATAATTAATCGTTTTAACAAGAAATCTCAACAAATACCTGCGGCTCAAAGCCCATGTCGAACATTCTATCAGCCTCGTCCAACACGATGTAAGTAACTCGTCGAAGGTTGGTGACTCTTCCCGAGTTGGCGGCCAACATGTCAATCATACGGCCGGGAGTACAAACTATTATCTCAGCACCGCGTTTCAATTCTGCTATCTGCCAATTGAGAAAACATTTCAGGGTTCGGTACCCCAAAGTTAAAACTAAACTAAAACTAAGACTCCGCTGTTGCTCTATTTCATGAACTGTGATAGTTGACAATTGAAATTTTAACAGATGATATATATTTCTGTTGCTGCTACAACAACAAATACTAAAAAACTAAATAAATAGATATTTAAGGGGCTCCCATACAACATGATTTCTTTGAAGATTTTACAAATAATGGTATGAAACTCTTCATGCCCAAGTCCGACTATCACTTGACTGGTTTTATTATTTGATAATTAAATAAAGTCACAAAAATCTAAATGTTATGGAAATAGAAAAAAAATCAAACCTGTTCAGAAATCCCAGTGCCTCCGTACACACAAACGACTCTCAGGCCTAGAGACTTAGCAAACTTCTTTATATCTTTACCAATCTGCATACACAATTCTCTAGTAGGCGTCATTATGAGTGATATAGGTCCGTCCGTATCTTCCAAAGGCGATTGGTCTAGAACGTGACGGAACATCGGCAGAATGAATGCTAGGGTTTTGCCTGAACCAGTCTTGGCTATTCCGATTAGATCCCTGAAAAGAATATTTGTATGAAAAAACTTAATTTTACATAAAGAACATTGATACAAGAAAATATAACAAGCAAGGTGGACTGATAGGCATATATTTCAATTTATATTTTTTGGTTAACCTAACATAGGTACAAATATAATTTAACTTTGTTTTAGAAACTATTTTCTATAGAACTTATTGTTTTGAATGTGGTAGAAGAAGGGGAAACTGGAATGAAGTAGTGTGAGTGATGACATTGTTAAGTGGCCAATCATCAATCAAATTTCGCATCTTAATTCTTGCTTCTTCTTCACCCAAGCGTGCTTTCCTAGTTGCGTCGTCAGCTTACGTATATACGCTTTGGAGCCTTGGGTACGCTGTAAGTCATGGTTCAAGATTTGGCGGCACTGGTTATTACAAAGCAGCAATGCATGTTCCTGTTGGTCTGGTTTCCCTGAGGTCAGACTGTAACCTCAGGGAAACCAGACCAACAGGAACATGACCGGAGGTGTGTTAGTGGCCAACACTGTCAGATTTTTTCACGCTGCCTAAAGGCATCTGACACAGCTTAAAGACTGCTATCTTTCGATAACAACCGGGACCAACGGCTTAATATGCCTTCCGGAGCACGGAGGAGCTAAAGATAGAAAATCTCTTGCGATCTAATGTAATATTACCTTCCTGACATTATAGCCGGTATCGCCTGTGCCTGAATGGGTGTAGGTTTCTCAAAGCCCAATTTCTTTAGAATATCAAGTTCTTTCTTGCTTATGCCGCAATGTGCCCACGTTCGAATCGGCTTGGGGCAGCCCTTGCCCTTCACCCGGATACCTTCTAATTCAGTCCTATAAGCCTCCACTTCCTCTGGAGTCATTCTCGCAAGTTCGCTCACCTACAAAATCATATAACATAAAAAGGTATAAAAAGAAACCTACGCTTGACGTAGATAAAGTCATTTGGAATTAAGTCGACTAATTGTACATTTTAACTAGACAAATAAAATGGCGGTAGTTCCTTGTGTGTTTTACTTTTACTATTTAACCGACTTCAAAAAAGGAGAAGGTTCTATGTTCATGTGTATGTATTTTTTTTTCTGTGTATGCTCACCGATTTCTTCGCCAATTGTGGACCGATTATCATAATTCTTTTTTTTAACAATGAAGATTTAAAGCACGAGTCTCAAGTAAGGATTACCTCAGTATAGAACGCCTTCCTGAACGACATGTAATGTAGACTAGCGTGATCCACTTTAGCCAGTTCCTTCCTCTGCTTGGAAGCGAGGTTGGCTGCAGCATCCTTGATGTCCTCGGTCTCTTCTTCCGATGAGTATTCTAACCCATCTTGATTCTGTTCTATCAGCTCTCCTAAGAAAAAACAAGAATATTAGATAGAGTGTGTAGTGTATGTCTGTTTTTGTTTATCTTAAAATTCTAACATTTTCTCGCTCTCTCTAGCACTTACTGCCACATAAAAATCCTCCTCAACATCACCTGTTGTTAGACTGGTAGATAAAGCCTACGGCTTTTAGTCAACCAGTTGCATATTTTGTAATGAAGTTTTATTAAATGAATACAATATAAATAATTTTATGTGAAGAAAGGAAGCGTGGAACAGTGGTGTAGTGGTTCTTTTCTTTAAGAAGGGCGACAACACCCTTCTGTAGAATTATAGACCCATCACAATCCTAAATCACATTTATAAGTTGTTTTCGAGGGTTATCACGAATCGAATCTCTAACAGACTCCCGAACAGGCCGGTTTCCGAAAACGATTTAGTACCATAGACCACATCCATACGCTGCGGCAGGTTATACAGAAGACCGGAGAGTATAACCGGCTATTGTGCTTGGCGTTTGTGGACTATGAGAAAGCCTTTCATTCGATCGAAACTTGGGCTGTGCTGCAGTCTCTTCAGCGATGCCGAATTGACTATCGATATATCAATGTGTTGAGATGCTTATACCAAAATGCCACTATGTCAATCCGAGAACAGGAGCAGAGTAAGAGGGCTATACCACTACAAAAGGGAGTTAGATAGGGAGACGTAATATCTCCGAAACTGTTCACAACTGCAATAGAAGATGCCTTCAAACTCCTCGACTGGAAAGGACTGGGCATCAACATAAATGGCGAGTATCTCACGCACTTGAGATTTACTGGCGATATTGTCAACATGGCAAAATCAATGGAGGACTTGGGCATAATGCTCGAAGACCTCAACCGAGTATACCAGTAGGTGGGCCTCAAAATGAATATGGATAAGACAAAGGTTATGTCGAATGTCCATGTTACACCCACTCCTATCCATATTGGAGGACCGGTCCTCGAAACTGTCAGACAGTACATCTACCTAAGTCAACTGGTTGAAATAGGTAGCTCCAGTTTCGAGGAAGAGGTCTTTCGACGAATTAGATTCGGGTGGGCAGCATTCGGGAAGCTACACCATGTGTGACTAATGTGACTTACCACAGTGCCTTAAGACGAAAGTATTTGACCAATGTGTGTTACCGGTGATGGCTTACGGCTCCGAGACGTGGTCCCTTACTATAAGCCTTATAAGAAAGAACAATGTCGCCCAACGAGCTATGGAGAGGGCTATGCTTGGTATTTCCCTATGAGATCGAATTAGAAATGAGGAGATCCGTAGGAGAACAAAGGTTATCGACATAGCCCAGCGGATTAGCTCTTTGAAGTGGCAATGGGCGGGGCACATAGCGCGGAGAACCGATGGCCGATGGGGCCGAAAGGTTCTCGAATTGGCGACCACGCACTGGCTAGCGCAGCGTTGGACGTCCAGGCGGTCCGACGACATAGTCAAGGTCGCAGGAAAACGCTGTATGCAGGCCGCTTTGGATCGGTCAGATTAGAAATCCATGAGAGGCCTATGTTCAGCAGTTGACGTCTTGTGGCTGAGATGATGATGATGTGAAGAATATTGTGTAAAATAAGCAAACAAAAAAAAAACATATTAGAAAAATTAAATTTCATGTGTAACAAACAATCGCGAAAACATAACACATAAGTTGTAACGTAAAAACCGAGAAGCCTATTTTTAAAATAATTTTAATCTTAGCACTAGAATTTAGTGTATGTAGTAGGGTAATGTTGCCAGCCTTCTAGGTATCCTCCCTAGAGGCGACGTGCTGGAACCTCTTTATTACTTGTGACTTATTTTCTATTTTCAATATTTGTATTTTCCTTAAACCAATATGGACCTATTGGCTCCAATTGTAGGGGAGTGCCTGTGATTCGAGTATTGCCATGATGCAAAGATTTCAGAACGGCATATTAAGAAACATCACGATGGACTATAGGTCAAGACAGTGAAAGAGGAAATAAAACTCATGGCTGGACGATACAGAGATCATCTAATCAACCACCCTAATGAACTCGCATCAAATCTGATAAACATTTATTTCAACAATTATTAAAGGCGCCTAAAGCGACCTAACTTACAGTTACTGAATTCCAGGCCATAGTAATGGCTGCTACCAGTGGGTATCGACCTTAACCTGACAGTCTTATAACAGATCTGCTAAAGGTCATCGACTAATTGCAGATAAAAAAATATATATATATTTACTGTAAAAAAAGAATTACCTTTATTCTTCTGTTCCGTGACCTTCTTCTTGGCTGTTCCCGTTAGAATTACCACCCCAGTGGTCCCACCGGCGGAAGGCACACTGATGAGACCACGAGCTTGGTCAATTTGATTTACCTTGCGTACCTCCTGAAAATAAAAAGATGTTTTAAATTAAACGATTTTAATACCGTTTTATCGCGTTTTTTAAAAAATCGAAAGCATTAGGATGTCGCTTCAACCGCCCGGCCACTGCAACTATGATGCAAATACGCTATATAACTAACCACACGAGTAACACACAAACATTCGACGCGTGTGCGTACGCGACCGGATCATATTAGTCGTAATAAGTATCGCGCTCGCCGCTATTGTATGGAGTGTCCGGAATGTAGTATTACAATATTTAATTTCTTACTTGTTGTACTTCCTGCATGTAAGCATCCAAGGGGTCTATTTCATCTTCCTCTTTCTTCTCTTCGGGAGCTGGTTTTTCTTTGGCTTCTCCATCTTCACCTGGTAGACATAGGTAAAAAATATTAGAACATTAATCCGCTTAACGGATTTTGATGAAATTTGGTATGAACATAGTTGAAGACCCGGGGTCAAAACATACACACAAACAACAGCTGCGGTAAACAGCTAGTATATGTGACATATATTTCGAATGAAAATCATTCGATATCGAACAAAAATTACAATTGACGATTTTGCATGAGTCACACTTTTACTGGCAATATCATTGTCAAAATTTCTTCATAGTCACTTTCTGAGCAACGAATGGATGTAAAATAATTTCTACATCATCAAATACGTCCTCTTCGTCCGAAGTCATCTTATCGACTAGATTTTGACGTTCGACAGAAATGTTTTACTATCATGTTTGGTAAACATGTTTTGTTGTAATTTTTTGTCGCAGGAGACGGGCCTTTAACCGTAGATACACGACTTTGCCGCTGTGAGCGACGGCCTAGGAGGCAGCGACGGTCTAGAGTACGATCAAGAGTATGAAGTCGTTAGAGTCTGGTCACGACCGATTTCGCGCGCGGTTTTTCGATCTCGAACGCCAAAAAGTGATCGAGATTTCGATCTGGAATGTAACAGCAGAAAGTGTCGACATTTGATCTCGAAAACGAAAAAGCTGTCGGAAATTTGATGTCGAACGACGAGTAGGTGTACGTTTTCTCTTATATAAGGATATCTCGTTTTAAAAACGGACTGCTTTCATAACAACTAAGAGAGAATTTTGATAATGACATGATTTGACAAACTAAATACGTCTCCACGTGTCGGCCGCTGCCGCTTACCGCTATCGCGGTTCGTGGCACATCGCCCCCCAAAAAGACCCCGCCACAGCCCACCGCTGCCGCTCAAGGTCGCGAATGTGCCGTAAGAACTGACACTTATGATTTGAATTCTTATCGGCTTGTCCTGAATAAACCTTTACAAAAGAATAAATGATTATGATTTATTAATTTCGAGCAATTATATTCATACTAGCTTTTACCCGCAGCTTTGCTCGCGTATTATTATGAGAGTGAAAAGGAAGGAGTGTTTTTCTGAAAGAAACATTGTTTCAGAATTATGGACACAGAACAGAGACTCATTGTAGGACGCTGCTGTACACGATATTGTTTGTTCTCCCATTTGGTGCCAAAACAAACAAATTCTGGGCACTGGACACACGCGAACATGCTACATATTATAGTCGTCCATGGGAAAAGCAAGACTTTTCCAGATGTAAGATGTGCATCCTGTTATGTTTGCCCTTGCGTTTTTTTAATTGTGATGGCAAAACTTAGTTTTATTGGGAACTGAAAAATTCGGTTACCTTAAGCCTTGTCCCATTGCATAATCGGGGTGCGTCTAAATTTCGCATAAGCATAACAGGTATACCAACCTTCAAATTGAGATTATGCGATGGAACACCAGATAGTTCTAGCGAGTTTAAAAACTCTGCTGGATACGAAGTGCTCTGTTCTGTGTCAATGGACAAATACTGTTTATTTTACCCCTGCACCTCGTTTAAAATGTTAATATTGATTTTGTTGACAGTATCATTTGTTGGCGCAAGAATAGCTCTTGCACATGGCCAGGCATCGCTAGCTAAATTTTGTTGCAAATCCGGATAAACTTTGGCAATTAAGTCTTCATAATTTTTTACCAAAGTGCATAAATCCCGAGTGAGCTAAATGCAACTTTCATTATACAGATAATGAAGGTGCGATGGACGTTTGAGTACAGACTCAAACGTCCATCGCCAATGTTCAGTAGTCTAGTGTATCTGCGTAATGTCCCGCGTCTGCGTCATTATAGAGGTGCACTCTCATATTCGTCGTTAGACTGAATTTTTTTACTGTTTCCCATAAGCTGGATGATTTTAGACAGGCTTTGATTTCGTCTGCCGGTAAGTTTACCGGAAGTCACCAGCCAGTAAAACTACCATTCTCCCATTATATCTCTACTGTCTCTCAAATCCTGAAGAGTCCGGTTTAGGGCCTCTACAGCTTTTTTGTGAGACAATGTACTTTCGTCCCACACCAAAAGTTTACATTGTGATAGCATCATTACCTCGTAAGCTGTTTTTACTGAAATTGCAGACTGGGGATTCTTCATGTGCCATATTTAATGGCAATTTTAATACACTATGTGCAGTACGGCCGCCGTTTAGTATGTAGCGGCTATATCGGAGGAAGCAACGGCAACAGCATTTTTTGTCTTCTCTAATGGACGCTAATAAGAGGTTCAATAAAAAAGTTTTTCCGGTGCCTCCTGGGGCATCGAGTAAAAAAGAGAGCACCAGTACCCGACTCTGTTTGACGTAACACCTGTTGAAAAACGTGACTTTGTTCTGGAAGCAATTATGGAACTAATTCGGTGACTTGCTGTTGCAACGCTGTGGAATCATAGTTTAATTCCCAAACAATGTCATCGTCTAACTCATTTTCGTGTAATCGTTGTGGGCTTACCATTCCAAAATCTTGTAGCTTCTTTCCCAACATAGTTATTACCTTGTTTTCAAGTTCCCTGATTTTGTCTGGTGATCGGCACTGTACGGCTTCCTCCATTGTTTCATCCCAGTGGTTATCGTTGTCTAACAGACGTAGAGTTTCACATGCTTCCCTATAAATTCTGCATTCCAGACCGTTACCGTTGACAATTGTAAGGTCTTTATAGCAGTTGGTCCTCGAATATGATGCAATAATATACGCAGGCAATAACATTGAAAGTTCGTTACATGGATAGTATAGACAGACACAGCCAAGAGCATCAGACTATTTAATTCCAGGCCAATTTTCAACAGGCGTACCTTGAATACGGTGTTTCCACTCCTTACTTGAGGTATTCCATGTGTAATAACGGGGAACTTCGGAATACTATAATGTTTTCGCAAAAGTATCTGTTTGACAAAGTTGAAAAAAAGCAGTTAATGTTGTTTTGGGAGGTGATGAAATTCTTTCCTGAAATTTACTCTCATTTAAGAAAACACGCTGTCCGTTTTCTAAGTGAACAGCTAGATAAGTTAGGTGTCTTTCGTGTAAAGGAAAACCAAGAAGCCGCCACGCTGCCTCATTACTACTTACGTGTCGCCCAGCTTGATAGGTTTCTACTTCATTAAGTGGCTGCAATATATCTCCGTTACGTAGATTGAAGATTGACTGATCGCTCGCTCCCTTTGTTAATGTATTTGCAAACATATTTAATTGCTCAAACAGTGTTGCAGGCTTCTACGTTTATATGGACATTAAATATTTTACACAGAATGGGTGAAAATGGCACAATCCAGCTATTATCGACATTGCGAGTTCTTACTATAGCACTTCTTCCTCCATCTTTGGGTGCTCTACGTCTGTATAAGGGATAACCTTTATCCTTGTGTACTGTTTCCTTTAGCAGCTCTCGGGGGTATTTTTTGAACAATTTTCATATTTCATGCAAGAGGATGCTGGATTACGAGGGCGACACTGAAAGTCTTTAGAACTGACCACTTGTAAACAGTATAATAAAAAAATAAGTTTAAGTTTTGAAAATGGAACTCTTTGCCAATATTATTGAGTATGTATTTTATTAATTTGTCATTTGTTTTACGATTTGGTGGCAAATTGAAAATTGTCTGTGTCACGTCAGCATGAATTTATCGCGAGAAAATTTTCGTGCAATGATTTTTTATGACTTTCGTTGTCATTGATAGACTTCGATTGGCCTTTCACGATGAAGCGCCATCTCGTGCCACTGTTTACAACTGGTTTAATGAGTTCAAACGTGGTCGCACTAATCTCACCGATAATCTGCGTGAGGGACGGCCTTCTACGGCGACGACTGAAGATAACATCAGTGTTGTGCGGCGTATGATAGAGACTGACAAAAGAGTGACCTATCAGCAGATTCGGGCAAGTTTAAGCATCGATATGAGCCAAGAACACAAATCCTGCATGAACATTTAGCGGTCAGGAAGCTTTGTAATATATACCAAATTTCAAGTAAATCAGATCATAGTTTTTGCCAAGTTCTCTCTCTCTCTCTTCTCAGTAGTCCTAACTATGTGTATGCGAAGTTTCAAGCAGATTGCTACAGTAGATAAAAAGCGTGAAGTTGGGATTTTCTAACATCCACTTATCAAAATTAAACTGAGCAGCAGCCAAGACCTGATTCAAACACCTTAAGCACTTAACCATAGAGTTATGAATAGAGACAACAATATGTTACCTTCATCACCAGAATCGTCTTCCAGTGACCACTTTTTCACAGGCATCTGAATGTTACTGACGATGCTGCCTTTCTGCACCTCTTTCTTTGCAGACTCCAATTCTTTACGTTTGCGTTCCGCACGCCAGCGCTCGATGCGGTCACGTCGCTTTTGCATCTCCTGTTCGAGCCGGCTTTGTTCTTCTTCCTAAGTATGTCAAGCACAATTGGCCTTTATACCACTGGTAATAGAGGACACTATTTACATTTTATTTTTGTTAAGTGGACAGATAGACCATCAAATATTTAGTAACAATGTTACCTTCAAATTACTTTACAAGTGTCTGTCTCATGGAAAATATATGAGGGATGGCCTATGTACATGGACTTGTTATAGTTTAAATGGATGACTATGTTGGCCAATGTTGTAAAAGAATTTATTGTCTTAATGTTATATATGGCATATTAATGTAGGTACTTGCTTACTTTGTTTTAATTTAAAGTGAAGTAAAGTAAAGGTAGATGCAATATTAATGTGACAGTCTGGTTTTGGTCATTACACAACAAATGCTACATAGCGTGTTTTATTTACATAAATATTAGTTATCCAGGGCATAACACTTAGCAATAGGCTACTTGACTGCGTTCACATTCTGGCAATAATTTCTATAGAACAATACACTAAAAAGTAACAGATTCCAAAATAAACAGCAAATTTAGTAATTCATTAACCCACATAAGCCTGAAACTTTCTTTGCAGAAAGATGCAATTTTTTTATATTTGTTTTATTATGTCCCTAGTACCTTAGGAAAAAAAGTTAAAAAAATGAACTCTTCTGGAAAAGCTGGAAAATGATATCCCATATATGGGTCGGTCAGCAATAGCGCTCCGTTTTACTTTTTCTATAAAACATTTTGAATTAATCAATAAAATATTAGTACAAAATTTGTTATCAATAAAAGTAGGTTTAATCTACGTTTTGAAGCAAAATTGTTGACATTCATTTAAAAAAAAATGTCTTTTAGTAATTTAAAAATATTTTTAGTGTGGGAGTCCATGATACACATCATGTGAAAAATAAACAAAAATATCATGATTTTTTTTTAATTTCAGTAACTTTTTATTGCAGTTTATTGTATGACAATGTAGCCTCTGTAAGTTAGAAACCGGTAGGTAATCAAATTTTGGAAATATTACGCTCTTCTCCAGAACCTTCAACAGTAAGACGCTAGGGTAATTTAGTGGACTAAATGTTAAATATTGGATCACATTCATTACAATATACTATGTTTTAATTAAAAGGGTATGCAATGTAATGATATTTGTTGAAATAACATCAACTAGATGTATTTTTTTTTATTTGAAGTACAGTAGAATCCGTTTATTATGACTCCGCCTATATTGACCAGCCGGTTATTATGACGTAATTGCACTACGAAGTTTGGTTTTCATATAAAATTCTTTATAAAAAAGTCGGATATAATGACTTCCCTTACAGTGACATGTCGCTTATTATGACCCATTTTTAATAAATTATGTCCGGTTATAATGACCGACATGATTCTTTACACCTTCGGTATTGTTCGTTGGTTCCCGACGACGTTCGGCACGTGGCTCGTTTGTTTTGAATCTCAGTGAGTAATTGACGGTTGAAGGTCACGCATTGTTTTTCGTTTGTTACTGTGAAAAAAATTTCATCTCAACGACGTAAAGCATTTAGAATTGAGGAGAAAGGTGCAATAATATGCAGATTAGAAAATGGAGAATCAAACTCATGTCTCGCAAAAGAATTTGGCGTGGGTCATTCGACAATCTCAATGATTTTTCAAAAACAAGAACCGCATTAGGCAATCGTTCAATTCAAATGTTTTGAAACCGAAGAGGCTTCGAAAATCACGACAAGAAAATGTTGATCAAGCATTAATTCAGTGGTTTAAAAACATGAGAAACAAAGGAATACCTATCAGCGGCCCTATGCTACAGGAAAAGGTTTTGCCGCGCGTTTTGGTATTCTCGACTTCAATTGTTCTGCAAGCTGGATCAGTCTTTTTAAAGTTCGACATAACATTGTGGCGGGAAAAATTGTCGGTGAATCTTCGTCTGTAGATCAAAATTCAACAACAAACTGGTTGATATCTGTGTGGCCGAATTTACGAAGACAATTTTCTGATGATGAGATATTTAATGCTGATGAAACTGGACTTTTCTAGAAATTAATGCCGGATAAAACTTTAAAATTTAAAGGTGGAAATTGTAGTGGAGGTAAGTTATCGAAAGATAGAATAACTGTCATGGTAGCAGCGAATATGAGTGGCACAGAGAAGAAATTGCTCATTTGGAAAGTCACAAAAACCAAGATGTTATAAAGGTGTCAAATCATTACCTGTCGATTATGCTAACAATCGTAAAGCTTGGATGACGTCAGAACTTTTTGAAAAATGGCTTCGTGATTGGGATCGTGATTTGGTGAAGAAGAAGAAAAAGATTCTATTGCTGGTTGATAATTGCCCGGCGCATCCAAATGTTACTGATTTAAAGTCTATAACACTTGCTTTCCTTCTGCAGAATACAACATCAGTACTACAGCCAATGGATCAGGGAATAATACGATCACTCAAAATGAATTTTAGGAAGAACCTTGTGCTCAAAATGATTAATAGTCTTGATGCTAATGAAAACCACCACTCTTCTACAAAAGTAACGGTGCTAGATGCAATTCTGATGGTTAATGATGCCTGGAATAAAATGTCTTAAAGTACCATTCATAACTGTTTCAAACACGCAGGATTCATTGAAAGCCACAACGGTTTACCTATTCAAATATCAGAACATGAATTCGATGAAGAAGATGACATTCCTTTATCTTTGTGGTCACGAAACCTAAACTCAGATTCTTTAGCAGCACCGGAAATGTGGGAAGATTATGTTGACATCGATAGCGGTCTCCTCACATCCGAAGAACCCACCGATGAAAATATCGTACAGAACATTAGTGCTAAGGAACAACTTGAAAGTGATGGGGAAGAGGAAGTCGAGGAAGCACCATTACCTACCACAGAAGCGGCATTAAAAGCTGCAGAATTATTATCACGATTTGTTCACAGCAATATTGAAAATGATAATTTGACCATAGCTATGTCTTCTATACACAATAGTATTAGAGACTGTTTTTACAATAAAATGAAAAAACAAAAGCAGACAAAAATTACAGATTACTTACAGTAAAAAATACACTTGTATGTGTTATTATAATAATGTGCTGATTACGTGCAATTTTGTTTTGATTTAATATGTATGTATACATACATATGTAATTATGTACTATGTTTCTGTATTAAAATACTTAAATACATACATATTTACATAAAAAAAGTTTTTCATTTCACATAACGCTTTATATGACGTCCGCTTATTATGACGTGTTTGTCAATTCCTTTCGATGTCATTATAAACGGACTCTACTGTACTACTAAGGTTGTACCATCTTGTGCCGACGGACCCATATATGAGATTATGAAATTAATGATGATATAAAAGATGCAGAAAACAAATTATTAAAACTTTGTTTGCAATATTAATTGGTTATGTATTGTAGTTTTTATTTTTAATATAAGATTTAAAAAATATTAGTTAGCATCTTACCTAAGCCGACCTATTTGAAGACATGTTTTACAATTGACTATTCAAATTTATTCACTTGACAAAAAAGAAGAAAAGCTATATGATCCACTAAGTTATTTGTACATTACATCAACTGTCAATTAATAACGTTTCTAAAAATTTATGTAACTTATATTTAAATCATAAAGTAATGGAGGTAGATTTTTTTAATTTACAAATCCCATGTATGGGTTGGTCGGTCTATCTGGGTTAAAACAGTACTTAATTGGCATTTAATAAAGTTTTATATTTATAATTTTGGCAAACCTTATCAGCAGACCCAAGGTCATAATCTGATTCTGACTTGATTGTCTTCTCCTTGGACTTAGATCTGTCTCGGTCAGGTGACTTCTTTCTTGATGACTTGCTACTTGTTCCATTCCTCTTGTCATCGCGCTTGTCACTAAAAAATAATGAATTTTAAATAGAAATAATAGTTTGATTTATTGCAATTTAATTACAATTTTAAGAAGAATATGGAACAGAATAAATGTACTTATTTTTGAATTAGAAGGACATCTACACCAAACAATGTATAGTTTTAGTACCGAATAGATAATAAAATCGTCAGTATTTACTCACTCTGCAATATCATTTAATTGATGATTTCATTATCATTCTCTTATTTTTCCATTTACAATAAAACTACTAACCAATTTTTTTTCTTTTCAATTTGGCTCTTACTTTCGTATTTAGCCAGTAACAAGTAACAGTTTTTTAATAAAGTTGTTTAATTATACAAATATAAAGTCAAGTCAGTAGTTAAGTCAAGTCGAGTCAAAAGAGTCAGGCTAAGTGAAGTTGTAGAAAACTGCACTTAGCGATTTCTAGGAGCTTTTGGCAACAAGCAAGGAAATCACATAAATCGAACACTGTATCACTTCCCAACACTCACTCTTGTTCTTGAACACTGCGAATAATAATCCACCATTATTATGCACAAACACTCAAAAAAACACAAATTTTGGAAAATAAAATACAGCGCCAATACTGCTTTTCACAGCTTCCCGCCAAAAACTCCACTAACCGATTTAATAAAAAAAAAATTCAATAATTGTTTTTTAAATTCTGGGAGTGTTGCCAAAGACTACAGATTATAGTCAGATTTATTAAGGATCATCATAATGATTTATATATCCCATTATCATTACTAAAGTTTTCTTCATCTTCTTCAAGTGTTCTAAAGGTTTATTCTTTTCAATTAAGTAAATATTGGTAATGTTTCCACCAAATTAATATGACTGAGAATACAAAAGGTTAACCTCGTAGCATAAACATACTGCTCCTTATGAGTCTTTTAAGGTATTTGCTTACATCCTTAACCAATACTGAATAAACTTACCTTTTTCTATCTCTATCACGATCCCGATCTCTTTCTCTACTGCGGTCTCGACTGCGATCCCTCTTGGAATCTCTTTCCCTGCTACGACTGCGCTTCCTCTTAGATGACTTCGATGCTCGGTCTCGACTCCTAGACCTTGTGCGTCGCCGCTTCCTATCTGGGGACGCAGATCTACTATGAGAGCGTCTTCTTTCGCGATCCCGATCCCTGTCACGATCGCGTCTAAAACATACAAACAAACCCTTTTACATAAAGCTAGAGGCTATGAGAAAGTCCAAAACTGTTTGGTAAATTAATACATAGCTCCAAACAAGACAATAAATACATCTCACCCGCTGCGAACCATGATTTTGTAATCACAAGCACTTGTTAAATAAATACCTAGTTATTGGTTTGTTTGTTTATTTAATTTTGCAAATGCTGAAACGACAGCCGAAAGAAAAATCGTGGCATGCCATGGCTGGCTGGGCTGGGTGAAATAAGAAGTGTTGTGCGGACTTGTGCGTTGCGTTCGACTTACGATAGAGATAACCTATCGATATCGATAGTATCGTGATACTGTTGTGGCTTTGAAAATCAGTTGAACTGTCGATAATGTTATCGAAATTATCGAAATTACGATTTTTTGCAAATTTACTAAAGCTAACTATATTATTATTATATTGCCAAAAAAATTACAACTAGGTAGTCTAGGTGCTATTACATTATTTGTTGAAGTTATTCTTTACATTCTAGCCTCTGTTTGAATCGATGTTTAGATTCAAACTGAAACACTGCAATAAAGAATTATTTGGTTCTACGATATTAAGTTGTTCAGGGCATACAGGGTGAATTCAAAAACATTGGCAGGTCGTGGAAATTGTGCCAATGCTTTTAATCCATCCGTTAAATAGCGGTAAAAATTCGTGGAAGTCCTCGGAGTAGAGGAAGTTATTTGCATTGTTACTTTCCTTGATATCATGTATTCATGACCAATACATTTGTTTTTATTTTATTTATAACTAGTATAAATTGTAATGAATATACTAAAACCAAACTTTTTCGTTTATTCTATATAAACTAGTAGTTCTGTGATCAGTAGACTTTGTGAAGTAACTCCAAATACGAGATTTATTCATAAAATGCTACACATACGATACTGTTATTAAAAAAGTATACTTTGCCCCCTTTCTGCCCTCATTTTTCCCCCTAATCAAAAAAAACAAAAAGCTCTCGACAAAATTTTCAAATAAATCAAGGAACATGTGTGTCAAGTTCTGTACGGATCAGTGTAGAATAACTATATAGCAAACTTCCCCCTTTTTGTTCCCATTTCCCCCCAAACAAAAAATCTCTTGAGAAAAAATAAATAAATCAAGCAACATGTGTGTTAAGTTTCGTAAGGATCCTTTTAGACATGTGACCTCTAGCCTGAAACATACATTTTTCCGTACAAAAGCCAAATTGGCCAGTCTTCGCTTACGCTCAGTCAAATACAGAGAACATAGGCTACTTTTTACGCAGGAAGCAGGGGGAAACAAATAGTTAAAAATAATATTTTGCATTATGATGCTAAAAATGGCTGATACACAATATACTACGTAGTTTTGATAGCTAAATTCTATCGATTGTTCTATACTATTTAACCTCTGTGTTTCGATAGTTATGATTGTATCGGATGCAACATATTTTAATAGTATTGGCAATATATATAAGGTGGATTTAAATTAAATACAAATACCTTTAGATATCAATATCAATAATCAAATATTATAAAACAAATTTATTTTGGTTTAATTATTATATAATTTTCTACACACTAGTTTTCGAGAAAATCGAACTTTTATGTTTTATAGAAAAGTAATAATTAAGACAGTTTGTAGTGGTTTTCTTTTCTTTTTATTATTTCCATTTTCTGCAATATGTGTAGTTTGGGGAGAGGGACTTGATAGATTATTACAATGAATGAGTTTTCTATTGCGCTTACAGTCATAAAAAAGAAATGAAAATCATTTTGTTAGGAAAATGTAAAAAAAATTGCGAGAAGATTTTTAAAATTTTGCTCTAAATACTTTTCTTTGGCCTAAATAAACATATAAAAAATAAATATATAGTGGTAAAATATCGACGTTAGTACTATTATTAATTCTATGTTATTGATAGGCCTTCGCATATCATAAATACTTGAATGGCTTTCGAGGTAAACTATCGATAGTGTATCTGTCTATGGTCTACATTACAAGTACACAAGTACCTTACTTATGTTGGTTTGGTACAAATGACAGTGACAGGAATCGTATCCCTATGTAGTTTGTGCAGGGCCCTTACCATCACCTCTAAAAGCAGGGCAGAAACGAGTGAGTGAACGAGATGGCGCAATACAAGCTGTAAGGCGACATCTCGTTTACTCACTCGTTTCTGCCCTGCTATTAGAGATGATGGTAAGGGCCCGAATCTAAAACCTCGCGGACTCTCGTCCACGAAAGGCAGTTCGTACACTATTTTAACTCTTCTTTGCACACAGTAAAATAAAAATTAAGTTTGTCGCTACCCTTATGGTGGATTATTAAAAAGTGCAAAGTGTTCGATTAAAAAGTATCCTTGTAGTTTGTGGATTACAAGCGTGAGTGTTGGGAAGTGATAGTGTTTGATTTATGTGATTTTCATGCTTGTTGCCAAAAGCTAGTAATCGTAAAAGAAGAAAGAAAAATTAAGAAGGGCTATAAAGGACTTTTATCCATGGCCGTAAAACCCATTACTAAAAAAAGTTGATTTGATTCTGATTTGTTTTGTGACCTCTTTCTAACCTCTTTTCGGTGCTTTTAATCAAATCGGCAAAAGGGAAATTCCTTTGTAATCAAGTACCTACCATACGTAGTATCCCTATTTACTTTATGTGCTAAGAAACTTCAATCTTAATCATGGCAGACGATGCGGAAAATGTAAGACCTTTGTTTGTTTGTATAATGCACAATAAATACCTGGTACCTCCATTACAGTACACAAAAATAAATATACAACTAAACTTGACAATGAATTTATTATTCATATATAAATTTTTGTGTGTATCATGTACTATAAGTAATGTAGGTAACCTTATCTTACTTATATTATCTTAGGAATTACATATTATGCGGCGTCTAAATGCACAGATTTTTCTCGCGAGAACGCGAGAAAAGCCCGAGAACTATGAATGTAGACAACGTTCTCGTACTTTTCTCGCCATATTGTCGGTATTTGGCCCGAATCAAAGGAGCCGAGAACGCGAGGCGCGGAAAAGCTATCCCCAGCCCATTTAATTTTGTAACACATTAACAAAATCTTATTAAAATCGCCTGTTTCGGCCCAGGCACTCCCCAGGATCCATTAAGTGCTCCATTATGTATGGCTTATACTATTGAGAATGGGACGTCCGGGTTTCAATGCTCTTTGGTTTAGATGGATCCATTAGCAAATTTCTGGCTTGTGTGTGTGACACACAAGGATGCAATCACTGATCTGTATAATCTGTATAAAATTATTTACAAAATTTTATTAACATCAGCTCAGTAATTTGGGCAGAATGATTAAATTGCAGGCATATATTCCTGGATCTTGGGCTTCATTTGTTTCATGTAAACATGTTGTTCCAACTTGTTGTTATATCAGTAAAAATAAAGTATGAGTGCTATACTTATGACATCTATTTCTTTTTTAGGTTTCTGTTATGACAGTAAAAGAACCCCTGGATTTGATCAGACTAAGTTTGGACGAGAGGATATATGTAAAAATGCGTAATGAACGGGAACTACGAGGAAAGCTTCATGTAAGTACAGAGCCACAAAGTTACTTTGTCATCTTCCACCACCAGGTATTTACTAACTACTGCTATCTGAGCACATCCACTACTGTAAATAAATACCTAATAGTGTATTAACAGTAGTGGCACACGCACACCCCCTCCAATGGTGATCATTTAGTTTGCAAAAACAATCCATATAACATGATTTCACCTCAACACAACATATAATATTAAATTAAAAACACAAGTGCAGAGATCACGCATCAGCTCTAAGCTGCTAGTGTATTAATAAATAAAAATAAAATAATATTATGTAAATATTTTTTTTTGTAATGTTACCACAACTCAGTTTTTTATGGCACCACCCTTTATTTCCTTCTCCATTTGGTCCTAAGATTAACTGGCAATGAAGAATGCTTTAAGGCATTAAGTCCACCTATTGTATTTTGTTGTATAAAGTGCAATAAAAAATAATAAAAAGAAACTCATAAGTTATAACCATACAATTTAAAAAATTTATGAAGCACTATTTTGACAAGTGATTTGAATGATTTTCGTTTGATAATGAATGATTTTCATTTGATAATGAACGATTTTCATTCGACTTAATCAATGAGTCGACGAAAATTTGGTTAATTTTATTTGACTCACTCAGACGGCTATAAGAAGTTGCTGGTCTTTCAGGACAGTTTCTAATGAATGTCCAAATGTATCTACGGTATTTAAAGAATTCAAAGAACCATGCTTGAACTACTTGATTTTCTTGTAAAAATATGCTTCAAGAGTAGAGATAGGCAGCAGGAAGAAATTCAAGAGGGTAGAAATGAAATGCAAGGGGAAGAAAAGGTAAAAAATAATTAATTCCCATTTATTTAAGAATTTTTAAAAATTCCAGGAGTAAATAGGAATTTTTCCACCCATCTCTATTCAAGGGGCACTCAGCGGTTGCTATGCTAATGAAGCAATAACTTTGTGTTTAAATAGTTACCACTACTATTATATTTGTGCTTAATCTTTCTTGTGATTTGTACAATAATGTTTAAATAAATAATTACACTTCTAATTTAGATTTGAACTGAAAAAAACATACAAATGATAGACCTTATAACCATGCCTTTAGACATTTAAAAAGAAATGAGATTAGACAAAAAAGATGGGTATGGACTACAGAAAACACTATTCAATTTATTTATTCATCAGACCAATTGATCCATAATAACAAAATTATTTAAAAAACCTGACTGCATTGCGGTGTAATTAGGAAATGAAAAAACCAAAAAATCGCCATTTTATTGTTATTTTGATATACTCAGTGTTACTCTCAGCCTTAAATCCATCGAGTTATTTAGACTGCAGAGCGTGCTTAATAATTATATGTAGGTACACTTACTACATAATATACATACTTTCGAAGAACGTAACCCTCCTTCTGGCACAGTCGGATAGCAGACTATCATTATTTTTTGTCATTTTTTAATGAATAATTTTGACATTCTTGTATTGTTTTATTTGACAAGTAGTTATTTTTATGTAAAGCTTATTTTTTTTATGATCACAATTTTTTTTAAATTAATTTAGGTGCTCTCAAAATTGTAACATCGCAAGACCCCATAAGGGTCCATGTGTTAATTATTACCATCCTATGTATGCATGAATGCGAAAATAATGAATAATCTTGTATGTAGTTATGTTTATCTTCAAAGACTTAGTGTGCCAATTGTCTGTGAATTGTATACCTGCATTTTTTTCGTTCTTCTCAGGCCTATGATCAACACTTAAATATGGTTCTTGGTGATGCTGAAGAAACTATCACAACAGTTGAGATAGATGAAGAAACATATGAAGAGGTGTACAGAACTACTAAAAGGAATATACCCATGCTTTTTGTCAGAGGAGACGGTGTGATATTAGTTTCACCCCCAGTGCGTGTTGGAGTTTAGGAATTAATTAGTTAAATTAAGGAAAATAAAAAGTTAAAGAACATTTTTTTTCTTTTTATTCTATTTATAAGTTATTTCTATAACTTTTCCTTTCTCTATTTAACAACTTGACCAAAAAATACTTTCTTCCTGTCTATTTAAAAGGGCATCGAAACCGAATGACGTTCCTTTCTCAATGGTCTGTTTGGTAAAGTTGCGTGAATACTAATTATGGACTCATAGATTAATAATTGGGTATTCTACTAATTTTTATTTTTTCTATCATATCAATATTTTTATTTTCAGAAACAGAATTATGAAAGAATTTTTGTAATCCGTTCAAAAATAAATAATTTATAAGCCTTTGAAATTCGGTGGAAGGGGAAACTGTCAAAAAACAAGAAAAGGATGCACTGTGTGAGCTGTGACGTCACTGCCACTCGGTTTCGTGCATACAAAAGAGATAGCAAGACGTCCCCACCACGCTCCCACTTTTCTTTTAGAGAAAACTTTAAAATCGAATTACGGCCTTAATTAACAACCAATTTTGTTGCTGTTTTCAGAATCGTTTACTTTTTAGTGTATATTTTGTTTAGTATAACAATATTAACCAAGTATGAATACAGTCAAGTAGCCTATTAGCAACTAAAACTACGCCGAATTCGGCGTACTTGCGGTGTACCCGCGTCAGTCACGCGTAGTTTTAGTTGCCGCATTTTTCTAGTATGCCGACGGTATCTAGTCGAGCGCGCGAGACCAATTATTAATCTATCTAAGGTTTCCGTGTATTAAAAAATCCCAAATTCCCCGAGGATTAGATTTTTATTATTTAGATGTTTTGATTATTTAGATAATCGTTTTTTTTTATAATCTAAGGTATCGAAAGTATTGATATAATAAATTCAATCGATTTTTGACAAATAATTGAAAATAATTGATTATTAACTGCAATACCAAACAATTAGTCGATGGTTGAAATGGGTCGATATAAATTATATCGATTTAATCCATAGGTAATCGTTTATATCGATGGTTATTCTGTCTGTTTAATCTGTAGTATTGATTTTTGACAATTGGCTTGTAAACTTTTTCATGAAAATGTCTAATTCGTAAACCATTTCGAGGAATAGGCTTAGGGAACAGATTACATTAATCAGATCTTTAGATAAGCAAGTATTTTTTAAGAAAATCGCAGAAAACCCAATGACTTTCATTTTTTAGCAAGGTTGACGTATGACGTAGCCGGATAACTTCCGGCTATTCACATTTAATTTTTTAGGTTGGCAGCACAGCGTAGTGAATAAATATTTTTTGTTTGGTAGCGCTAACTAAGCGCTTCAAATGTCATCTCTGTTCAAGTAAACATAACCTAATTACATTCATTCATACATTTTATTGAAGAAGCGGTGTCCCATTATTGAAAAATCAGATGTAAACGGATGAAGAGACTGCAGTAAAGTCCAATAAACAGGCCAATATGCAATAGATACGAGAAATGGGGTACCTAAATATTTGGCGATTGTAAACAAACAAGAAACCAACTCGCGGCTCGCGGTCCATCTTGACTTTGACATTTGACACTGACATATATATTTTTTAATACCTTAGTGTTTTTTTGCTTTCTTGCAGTTTCAAATGGCCATTATAGCTGCGTGACGTCATCACTAAAATCTTTAAAATTAAATAACAAAATAAATATAATTTTAAGAATTTTTTCGTTTAAATTGTATCTCCGAAATAGTCTATTCTATCAATAAAATATATAATATACACAATTTATTTTTTAGTTGACTAGCCAATTTATCGAAAATAATCGATTAATGGATTAACAATTAAACTCGGCGGCGGCGGCGGAATGTACAGCGGGCATTACACAAAGTATCGTCATTCTACTCATACAGAAAAAAAATTGTACTTACAGAAATATATTATCGTTAGTATCATAATCGATACATGATCACTATCGATACCTTAATTATATTTTCAACTATCAAATAATCGATTATTATTCGATGTGTAATCGATTTTCCGGCAACACTACCGTATGGAAAAATGCCGTGATAATAAGTATGTATGTCTATTTATTTAGTTGTATTTAAACCCGGGTTACAACTAAAAAGGGGTCAGTAATCAATTAGCTGCAAGCTACTAAATAGAAAATTAAAAGTAAGGTATATCATACCATACTGTGTAATAATAAATCAAATGAAAGTTTTAGTTGCAATTTTAGGATTCTGTATTAGAATTATAAAATAAAGTAGACAAATATGAACCATTTCCTCTACCTTATCTCCGAAACTATCGATCCCAGAATTTTGATGCATAAATTACAGGAGGGTTTCCTGATATGAGATAATTTTAAATTTGTTTAGTAGGTCTAATTAGGGAAAAATAAAAAATCGTACAGAACCCTCTCCACGAGAGCCGGCTCACAATTGGCCAGTTTTATTTTAATTTCATGTTAAAGAATTTTCTGAGCTACATTTTATAATTCGTAACAAGACCACAGCAATTAATAATTTTCCCATTGGTCGGGCACCAGTCAAGTAGCTGGCAACACCATAATCGACGCTAGTGTGTGTCTTTGCACATTGTTTTACTCACACTTTCCTAATAAGTTGCCGCATTCTGGAAACTGATTTTTCTTTACAGCGCGGTATTTAGTCGGAGCGCCGCGGAGACCAATTAAAAGAAACGTCACAACGTTACTTTGAGAGGTGCCCTTCCCATCCCAACCCGTTAGTTGTGCAGGCAGCAGACTACAGCCCGATCAGAGATGCCCCCCTGCGGCACAGACGTCCAAGGAATGTTCTCTCTGACCCAGACGACCCCATCACGGTGGCCAACAAACCCCTTGAAAATCTCCAGACTCGCCGGAGTCCGGGATTTTCAATAGGTTCATACAACCGTACTCGCCGGCGAGTACGACGTAGTAGGAACAGTAGCTCGTTTTCCAGGTACCGAAATGTACCAGGGCGCTTCACGCCACCGATAGGTTCTTAGTAGGCCCTTCAAGCACAATAGTGTCGGCCCTTATAGCATTGAGCGTTTGCTACCGCTCGCGAGTTTGCATCGCTCGCTTGATATAGGCAAAGCCCATGGCCGAGGTTCGTCCCAACTGGGAGCCCCTTGTGTATTTGCCGAAAAGGCTGAGGGTTAATAGCCCTCGCCTCAAACTCCCGCTGTAAATTTTAAAGCTCACAGGAGCTAAAATTGTAGGTCATTCAAAAAAAAACAAAAAATTACCATCAACTCTTATAGCAGGAATTGGCTAGTCAACTAAATAATAAATTGTGTATATTATATATTTTATTGATAGAATAGACTATTTCCGAGATACAATTTAATCGAAAAAATTCTTAAAATTATATTTATTTTGTTATTTAATTTTAAAGATTTTATAGTGATGACGTCATGCAGCTATAATGGCCATTTCGAACTGCAAGAAAGCAAAAATTACTAAGGTATTAAAAAATATATATGTCAGTGTCAAAATCAAGATAGATCGCGAGCCGCAAGTTGGTTTCTTGTTTGTTTACAATCGCCAAATATTTAGGTACCCCATTTCTCGCATCTATTGCATATTGGCCTGTTTATTGGACTTTACTGCAGTCTCTTCATCCGTTTACATCTGATTTTTCAATAATTGGACACCGCTTCTTCATTATAATGTATGAATGAATGTAATTAGGTTATGTTTACTTGAACAGAGATGACATTTGACATGGGTGACAATGACAAGTACGTGAAGCGCTTAATTAGCGCTACCAAACAAAAAATATTTATTCACTACGCTGTGCTGCCAACCTAAAAAACTAAATGTGAATAGCCGGAAGTTATCCGGCTACGTCATACGTCAACGTTGCTAAAAAATGAAAGTCATTGGGTTTTCTGCGATTTTCTTAAAAAATACTTGCATAACTAAAGATCTGATTAATGTAATCTGTTCCCTAAGCCTATTCCTTGAAATGGTTTACGAATTAGACATTTTCATGAAAAAGTTTACTAGCCAATTTGGCTCGCTGGCTTATTTTGTACTATCACCATCTTAAAGCAGGGCAATTTCCATCCAACTTCCAGCCACTTGCCAGCGAGCCAACTTTACGATCCACCTATATAATTTGTAGGCATGGGAATTCGTACCATGACGTACCATTTCGACAGCGATGCAGTTTTGCTGGAACGTCGCAAATGTCATCTAGGCGATTTTTAAAAAGCTTCTATTGTACTAGCTTTTTATCTCCGATTCTGCATAATTTCTGTCATCAGCCTGTTTGGTTTCCATCTTTACCTTTAGTTCCATGGTAGTATCCCTAAATAGTTTGTGTTCTTCTCCACTAGATGTGTTATATATGAGCCTTTATTAGTGTACAAAATGGCCCCTCTCACATTGCAGCGCCCGTCAGGGCCCATAATTGTTCATAATTCTTATGACAACATCTGTATACAATATGGAAGCAAAAAATGATTTGATTTGGTGATGATTTGATGTAGGGTAAGATTCTAATATTCATATTAAGAATATATTAGTTAGTTCATATTAGGATACCGTAACTATTACTGGGTATTAGTCAAATATTAGACTAGAGGTTCCAATTTAATTTTTAGATATAATGTACTGTAATAATACGTAATAATACGCAAACTCTTAAGTAATATTAATCAAACTGATTACAAGATTCTTAATAATACAAACGGCTACCTATTTGCTTAAACAGGCTTAGGACTGTCAACGTTGAATCAACGTTGGCATATTTAAAAAGTGAATCAGTTTATTTACAACAATTTATTATATTTTTTTAAATACAAACTTTTTTTACTTCTTCATTCGTATTTTTAATTTTAATTTTTTTTTTTCTTTCTTTTCTCCAGACGAGTGACTGATCGCCGTATTCGCCGTGATTGCGGCGCTGTCTGACGCTGACTCGGCGCGGCGGTCGCGTCGCCGGTTGTCTATCCTATTAATTGAACGTGATAACCTATAATCCTAATATGAATAAAGGCTGCGTGTATTATGATACCTATACCTGTTACTAATATATTAGTCAGTCACACCTCTAAGCACCAGCTCCCTGTGCCAGTTCCACCACGCGTAGTTTTTGGCGTAGGTATAATTTATTTAAATATTTAATATGGAATATTTGGAAGACACTGAATTTATTTCTTCTGAGCATGATCGCCTTGTAAACGCTGTATCCAAATTCGACAAAACACAGCATATTAGAGAACCGACGCGAAATGAGTCGACTAACCTCACCTCCGAATTCAGTTTAATCAAGAGAAGCAATAAACTCGACTTGAACAACGTGGTAAATGTTTTGAAGGATACCAGCCATCATGTGCAGATAACTAAGAAACTCAGAAAGGATGTCTCTGCAGTCTTACCTAAGCCTTTAGAGAAACCTCAAGCAGAACGCATCAAAAGAGCCACTGGGTATGAGGAAACAAAGAAGAAAATCGGTAGATGGGACCCTGTCGTAGCTCACAGTAGAACCGTTGACTTCGTGACATTTCCATTGAAAAATATTTCAACAAAACCTGAACCAGCTGATGAGTTTATTTCTAAATTCACGCTAAAATCTGCTTTAGAGAAAGAGCTAGATGAAATAGACCCCCCTGTTGAGAAGGTAGAGGATGACGAAGAGGAACAGGTGTATCCAATGTCCTATCTGGAAATGGTAGAGCATAGACAACATCTTGCCAAAATCCGGGCACAACAATCGTATGAAGCGGCCAAAGCTAAGAGGCAGAGTAAAATCAAGAGCAAGAAGTATCATAGGTTTGTACAGTTTTTCAACCATATTATCATGTTTAAATTTTTTTCAATAGCCTACTTCACTATTCATGAGGATCAAATGTCTATTTTAAATGAAATGAAATTGTTTATTTTCAATATAGGATATAAATATCACTTATTGACGTCAATTTTCTTATATTAAGTTTACCACCACTTCCAAAGCGCAAGTGGAGAAGAAGCGGCGCCACAAACTCCACTGCAGCATTTTCTTCAAAACGTCAATTAACAAATAAGAATAAACTTTCCTTAATTACCTAATTAAATGAACGAATTCACATGTTTGTCAACATTTAGGACAATGGTTATTTCAGATTATTTAAATTAAATAAAAATTGAATAAAAAATTAAATAATAATTTAAAAAAATGTGAAAAGGACAGAAATGTCAGAACATATGTTGTAAATGATATGTCAATTTGCCGAGGACTCTGCACCAAGCTTAAGTTCAAGCAGCAATAATTCAGCGTTTGGATGGGTACTCTGAAACAGCTGAAATTCTGTCATGTATTATTAAAGTTTACAGAATGAGAACAGACATACAGGTTACGTTAATCTATGATACTTATGTATACAGATTTCAGTATTTTATAAAAGTTTTGTATAATTTTCTGCTAGATAGCATATATTCTGGCCGTTGAAAGAAAATTTATTTTTTTGTAAATCTTTATTGTACCAAAATATGTTTTTGTAATTGACAACAAAATTAATGCTAAAAGCATTGGAAAATTGTTGATTAGTTGGTCCCCAATATGTTTCATTGGGGTTTTCAAAAAAATATACTCATGATAGCTTCCCTAAACTGTGTTATGATCTCGACCTTGTGGTGTAAGGTGAATTAAATGAATAACTCTTTATCTGCTTCAGGATATTGAAGAAGGAGAAACTAAAGCAGCAACTAAAAGAGTTTGAACAGCTTCAGAAAGAGAATCCAGAAGAGGCTCTCAAAAAGTTGGACGCACTGGAAAAAGCTCGAGCACTAGAGAGGCACACACTTCGGCACAAGAACACCGGTAAATGGGCCAAAAATCAGATGATCAGAGCCAAATATGATAAAGATGTAAGTCAATATTGCCATTTTTCCCCCTAGGTAGTATCCCGCTGTAGGGTAAATATTTGCTGCCTTATTTATGGCTACTTGTGATGATGCCCATATGTGGCATTTTCTTTAGGAACTTTTAAGAATGAACCACCATCACCTTGTCCTTTCTCTACTTCATTTTTCTGAAGACATGCCCTAACCAATACCATTTTTATTTGTCAATTTTTGCACCTTTAAGCTAATATATACATTAGGGAGTGCAGTTTTTTTTTTATCATTTTAAATATTATAATTGATGTTCCCAATGGAATAACAATTTATTCGGACAGATTTGTGTCAAGACTATTAAAGGGTTTATTTATTTATTTTATACAAACACTGACAGCACTTACAGTTTCCCAATGCGTGCTGTGAGTTAGGACAGGACAAATTACACAGGTTTATGAGACTCATACATTATACAAGAATGAACAAAGGATTTCAGCTTATCATAAAATATATCTACGTTTGGCAAATGAGCAATCAAGGCGCCAAAGAGTACCATGGCCTGGTTAGTGGGCGCGTACCGCGCGGTTTCCGTGGCCGACGTCGCAGCCACGAGTAGTGGCCAGATGCGTAATTGCCTATAGACCACTGGGGTATAAAAGCTGCACCTAGCCAGAGCCGGTGGGTTGTTGATTTTTCCATTTAGTAGCAAGTAGTAATGAAGGAGTATGCTGCATTTTCGTCTAAGCTCCCAACATCTAATATTTAAAACAGCACATAGCTAAAAAGGCTGCAAGAACGTCAAGGAGAATAAAATCATATCAATTGGATTGGATCACTCCATAGCATAGATAAAATAAATCCTTTTTCCAGAGGGGTTATTTGTTTGATCTGTATGTTTCTAAGTCCATCTTTATCTTCCATTGTAACTAAAACATGCCAAACATTACTGTTATGCAGTTTTCCCTATAGTCTAGTTCAAGTGTGGTTGAGCCTGCTCATGATATTTATTTTACAATAACACATGCAATAATATTCTTACATAAATTTCTTTTTATTCTAGGTGAGACAGCAAATTGCCGATCAATTGGCTGTAAGCCGTAGTTTAACGAAAAAGACTCTAGGTACAGAAAGTACTGATGATGAAGCAGATGATAATGAGAATATTCTAGATAAAAGCCTTACACAAGATCCAATGAATCCATGGATGCTTAGGTCTGATAAGTCAAATGTTGATTTTGAATTTGGGTATAAAAGATTCATCAAAGATAAAATGTATAAAAAGAAAGAAGACAGCGAGACAGACTCAAATGATAAACAGGATATTAACACTTCAGATGACACATTAAAGGATTTAAAACTGAGCATCCAAAAAGTAAGCCAGCAAAATAGTGCAAATGTAATAGATATTCCAGACACTAATAAATTAAAAAAAAAGATATCAGACAAAAAGCAACAAGCAGCAAACAAAACAGTAGTTTCTACTTCCAAATGGTTGGTAGAAGATCTTAGTGACAATAATAATTATAAGGAGGAAAGTATTGCAGAGCATGTATCTGATGCATTTAGCAAACTCGAAAATAAAGCTTCTAATGTAGTAAAAAGAAAGTTAAAACAACTTAGACAGGGTATTGCAAAAATGGAAAAAAATATTGGAAAGCCTTCTTCCAGAAAGATCAATAATAATGATAATTGCCAAAATGAGTGTAATATTGAATACTTGGAATTGAAAAGTCAAAGGCCGAAAATGGTAATTGATGAAGAGCTTATAGAAACTCCTAAAAATTTTGATGACAAAAACGTGGATAAACAACTAGAATCGCAAAGTACTGTTAATAACATACCACAAAAGACAACAGATGCTAATATTGACCCTAGTAGATTTATTGAGGTGAAGCCTAAATATTTGAATAGTGCAGTAGCTGATGGAGGTAATAATTTGGATGATTTAGACGATGATGAGCAAGTTGTTCCGAAAGTTAACATTGAGGAGGTATTTGAGGAAGATGATGTTGTGGCCAGCTTCAGACAGGAAAAAGAAGATGAAATAAAAAAAGATCAACTTGAAGACATTGACTTGTCTTTACCTGGTTGGGGAAGTTGGGGAGGAAAAGGTGTCAAAGCAACGAAAAGGAAGAAGAACAGGTTTATTCTTAAAGCCCCTCCTAAAATGCCTAGACGAGATGACAACAAAGGCGACATAATTATAAAAGAATTTAAGAACCCTCAACTTGCTTCACACAAAGTGACACAGGTGCCTTTCCCGTTTAAAAGTGTCAAAGATTATGAGGCATCTATAAGAGCTCCTATTGGAAATACATTTATACCTGAAAAGGCACACAAGGAATTGATCAAGCCAAGTGTCATCACAAGGGCAGGAACTGTCATTGATCCAATTGACGAAGATGAATTATTACAACCAAAAAATAAAAGATTTAAAAACATTATTGTTTTAAAGCTGTTAGGTAAAAATAAATAATTTATTTTATGATTTAGTGTTTAAATGAACCCTAACTTCAGCGACTGGGAGGCAACCGCGCAGATTAATGATGTTAAGGTTAACGTAATAGGGTACATGCCAATATCCAAAAATAGAAAAAATAATGTCATAGCATCAAGCATGGCATGATACCATGCATGTTTTTAATTACTTTGTGCAATTTTTAATTTCGATGGGAAAGTCCATTTCAAAAATATACAATTATCTAAAAGAAGCTATAATCGTTTAATTGAATTCACACTTTTTAATGAACGCAATATTTATGTAGCTGTCGAACAAACCCAAGAACAATATCACGTACCTAACTAAAAACTTTTAGTGACGTTTTCCCATACCTACCAGTCTATATAGCGTTTTCGTATGGTCGCCGAATTTAACTTTGTTATATCTTTTAAGGTATATCAAAGTTTTTTTACCTATTTGTCTATTATTGTAAGGTCTTTGTAAAACAACAAAACTAAATTTATTTAACCTTTATTGCACTTTATAAAAAAAATACATAAGGTGGACTTAACCTTCAACTGGTGACGTGAAAATAAGTCACAGTCATAGATTAATAATTGGTCTCCGCGGCGCTACGACTAGATACCGTCGGCATACTATAAAAATTCGCAACTAAAACCATGCCGAATTCGGCATGGTTGCGGCATACCCGCGTCAGTCATGCCGCGACCGATGAGTGAGTTGGATGTCTAGATAAATATAAAATTTAATGTAAAAGTAGACGCAAAATGTGCAGTTTGCGTAGTCAAACTGTGTAAAAATAATACTAAAAGAAATAAGGAAGATACTGGTATTACATACCATAAATAAGTATTGTATAATATCGAAATATGGACATAAATTACTCACGAAAATAATATAACCCTAAAATATGGCGCGAAGTACCGCTCGGTGCTCAATGTTGCCGTGTATTAAATAACCCCAAATTCCCCGAGGTTTAGATTTCTATTTTTTAGATATTTTGTTTTTTTAACTCCTGACCCCAAAAGAGGGATGTTGTAATTTTGACTTTTTCTGACAATTTTGTCTGTCTTTAACATCTTATTTCTTTAATGCTGATCTGGGAGAAAAGTAAATACGTGAAATGTACTAGCTGCTTCTCTTCCCGCGCAGACCATATAAGCCGGCCGAGGAAGTGGGCGAAAATCGAAGAACCTTACCTATCAGTAGGCGATGCGACTAGCAACCTATCACTATTTTGATTCCATTTCCAATTTACGCCTACCAACATTCTAAATATGGCCTTTAGGTAGTTGGTACCCCGTAGGGTATTGTTGCCGGATAATCGATTAATCGAATTTGTTTTTTTTTTTTAATAATCTAGGATATCGAAAATATTGATATAATAAATTTAATCGATTTTTGACAATTAATCGATTATTAACTGCAATATCAAACAATTAGTCGATTATTGAAATGGTAAATTATATCGATTTAATCAACACAGGTAATCGTTTATATCAATGGTTATTAATCGATTATGTATCTGTAGTATCGATATAATCTATCTAGTATTGATTTTTAAAAATTTATGAAAAATAATTGATTAATGGATTAACAACAATACCAAGCATTTCAGGCACCGATACTATACAGATATACCGGAACTCGGCGGCGGGATGTACAGCGGGCATAACACAAATCATCGTCATTCAACTCATACAAAAAAAAATTACAGAAATATATTATCGATAGTATCAATATCGATACTATCGATATATGATCACTATCGATACCTTAGATTATATTTTCAACTATCAAAGAATCGATTATTATTCGATGTGTAATGTATTTTCCGGCAACACTACTGTATGGGAAAAGGTCATGATAATATCTACTCGTATGTACAAGATGTTAACCGCAGCTCCGCCTACAAAATGTTTGACTCCGGGTCTTGAACTATATCCCTACCAAATTTCATAAAAATCAATTTAGCGGTTTAGTTGTGAAAGAGTAACAAACATCCATCCATACTAACAAACTTTCGCGTTTATAATATTAATAGGATGTGTATATCTATTTATTTATCTGTATTTAAACCCGGGTCACAACTAAAAAGAGGTCAGTAATCAATTAGCTCCAAGCTAAATAGAAAGTTAAAGTAACGTTTAACATACTGTACTGTGTAATAATAAATCAAAAGAAAGTTTTTTTGCAATTTTAGGATTCTATATTAGAATTATAAAATAAAGTAGTCAAAAAGTAACCATTTCCCCTACCTTATCTCCGAAACTATCGATTCCAGAATTTCGATTCATAAATTACAGGAAAACCGTAATTTAATTAATCGTAATTATGTAATCAAAATACTCAAATAAACTTTGGATATTGGTTCCATTAAAGAATCAATCATGGGAATGAACAACACAATATTTTTCTATTTTTTGTCTCAGATATCACTGCTTCGACGGATTATCTTTTGGAGCACGGCGGGAGCGATGGTGTTATTATGCTCGACCGCCGCAAAGGGAATTACTTCCCGCCAGGCGAGGTGTTTATGCCTGGGGAACCGCGGCTCCGACGGTGTTCTGTCGGAGGTTGTATATATGCTCCAATTCTCAGAAACTCTGATATCGCGTTTCAGTCCTCCATTCTAATTAGGCTTCTTGTATGAGAATTTCTGTTTAGCCGATTTTAGCGCCATCTGTTGCGTTGTGTTGTAACTATTTACTGTGCGATTGTGTCGCCACAGGACTCCCTCCCAAGACCGAAGGTCTGATGGTCTTCATGTGCAGTCTGTGCTTCGGATGTAACTTGCAAGTACCAAGTTGCTTGACGTCCCAGTGAGTCGGGAGTGAAGTTGCTGCTGCTGCTCGATAATCCCAGTGAGTCGGGCGTGAGCGATTGCGTTGCGTGCTCGTAGTCTGCGGTGAGTCGAGACTGTAGTTGAGCGATGTTGACTTGTTGGCGCCGGTGGATGTCTTGTGCAAAACTGCCACGCTGGTTTGCGGTGGCCGGCCGTGAGTACCAGACGTGGGCTGCGGTGGATGTGCCGGTCGCTGAAGTGCTTTGAGTTGTGAGGGTAGTTGCAGGACCAGGAAGCTCAGTGAGTCGGCTGCGATGGACCTGGAGATAACCCTGATGTTGGTTTGCTGTGAGACTGCTTGCTGCTGACCAGATGATGATGAGGCTTGAGAGGATGTGAGATGTTGAAGAAGGCTGAAGGCTGCTTGCTTTCAATCACGTCGGAGAAGGCTGCTTTCAATCACGTCGGGGAAGGCTGCTTTCGATCACGTCGGGGTCACCACTTTGGAGCACGGCGGGAGCGATGGTGTTATGCTCGACCGCCGCAAAGGGAATTACTTCCCGCCAGGCGAGGTGTTATGCCTGGGGAACCGCGGCTCCGACGGTGTTCTGTCGGAGGTTGTATATATGCTCCAATTCTCAGAAACTCTGATATCGCGTTTCAGTCCTCCATTCTAATTAGGCTTCTTGTATGAGAATTTCTGTTTAGCCGATTTTAGCGCCATCTGTTGCGTTGTGTTGTAACTATTTACTGTGCGATTGTGTCGCCACAATCTCATTTAAACTGTTGTATATTTACAGCCTTGTTTCCATAATAGTATAATCTGTTGCTTCCTAAATTAAAAAGAAGCTTATGATCAAAGTCAGGTAATTGTTGTTTGTATCATTTTGGAAAATGTTAAATAAATAATAGATCTTTCTCTTTATTTTCATCTAAGATAGCTCACTGGTATCATTCTGGTATCTAGATCGGATTCCAAGCAGTAATTTTCGTCCAAATAACGATCATCTGTGTCACTAACATTGCTGTTATTTTGCAATAACAGTCCCGTGAATATACGTTCAAAAACGTCGTCGTTTGGATTAATTTTCAATGAAAAATAGCAATTTAGTAACAAAAAAAATAATGACACTATTAGAGACATGACGTCAAACTGACGTCGGGTATCCTCTATCTTCTGATCTAAGCACATGCGATGCCCAGTTTGGGTATAGGCGGAAACCATACTGAGATACAAACAGCTACTAAGGGCAGTATGGCCGGAGAAAACGCCGTTCATAAAATATTTCTTTATTTTTCATGCGCGACGTGAAATCGACGGCACCTCACCAATTAAAGGTTAAGGTGGTCGTGGTGGCCCTTTTTCCCCACCAACCAATTGATTGCTCAATTCAGTTGCTCGAGTTGAGCTATTTGTTATTCAGTAACAGTTTAATATTCTACAAATTTGAAGGGGTACTCTTTGAATGTTTTCTGAGTTTGGGAATTAAAATCGTATCATCGAGTTTTACTTACATCGAAAATCATTCTACGATACTTTTGAACTGCGAGTTATTGATAAATCGACGCCTTCTAAGTGCGATGTTTCGTTACATTGAAAAATTATAGTGTGAACGATTTTACTGCGCACATATGATACTGCGAAGTCTTGTTCTGTAGACTAATTGGTACTGCGATGTTATGTTTATAATTGTTGTTAAGTAATTGATATGTATATTATGAAGACTATTTTTTACACCAAATTGAAAGTTTGACAATTTGTTTGTACAGATTTACTGTAAGTAGATTTTTGTTGATTAAGTATCTTTATTTCTAACTAGCTGTTTCCCGCAGCTCCGCCTGCGTCAAAAAGTAGCCTATGTTTGACCCCGGGTCTTCAACTTATGTACTTACCTGGGGCTCGAGCAGAGTCTATAACTTGTACCTACCTGCTTAACTACATCATTTAAAATTATTAACATTGTCTTCAGATTTGTTTGACGATAGGTTGACCTTTATGTAAATAAACATGTTCAATGTATGATTGATTCGATCCCAATGTTCGGAAAACCCAATTTGGTTTATGCAACATTGTAAATGTATATCTTGTCTGTTTGTGAAAATAAATAAATAAATAAAACTATATTCATACCAAATTTCATCAAAATCCGTTCAGCGGTTTGGTCGTGAAAGCGTAACAGACAGACAGACTTTCGCATTTATAATATTAGTATGGATTAGTATGGATGGATAGTATGGATTATTTACTATGTGTTATTGTACGTAGTTGTACCTTTTGTTTGTTATCTATATACTATATAAGAAAAAGGGTGACCGATTCATCAACGCCCAGCCCAAACCATAAAAGCTACAAACGTGAAATTTGGACAGAAGTTTTATTTTATTATATAGTGCTCAGATAAGAAAGGTTTTATCAAAATTACCTCCTAAGGGGGTTAAAAGGGGGTTTAAAGTGTGTATAGGGGAAGGAGATCAGTTAGTCCGATTCATTCGAAACTTCACATGATTATTTCTTTTGATACGAAATAATTAGATACGTGTTTTAGGACTTTTCAGAATTATCCTCTTAAAGGGGAAAAAGGGAGACAAACGCCGAAAATGCAAAACTTAAACGATCGCTGATCTGTCAATGAATTTTGCATGAAGGGTTCCTGTTTTGATCAAGGACTGTTTGTATGTGTAATGGATGGATGGTGTAATGGATTTCCTAAAATTCATCGCCGAAGGAGGTCAAATGAGGGTCCAAAGTATGTTTAGGGGAAGGAGATCAGTTAGTCCGATTCATTCGAAACTTCACATGATTATTTCTTTTGATACGAAATAATTAGATACGTGTTTTAGGACTTTTCAGAATTATCCTCTTAAAGGGGAAAAAGGGAGACAAACGCCGAAAATGCAAAACTTAAACGATCACTGATCTGTCAATGAATTTTGCATGAAGGGTTCCTGTTTTGGTCAAGGACTGTTTGTATGTGTAATGGATGGATGGTGTAATGGATTTCCTAAAATTCATCGCCGAAGGAGGTCAAATGAGGGTCCAAAGTATGTTTAGGGGAAGGAGATTAAGTTAGTTCTATGTTAAAAAGGGAATTATTTCATATAAGAAGTAGCCCAGTGTTTACGGCAACGGAACATGAGCGACGCCCACCGCGTGCGACGCAGCGACAGTCGCTGCGTGTTTCGTTACACGCTTGAGTATATACCGCGGGCGCAGCGGCGGGCGTCGCCACTCTTACCATGTCGCATCTCTATGAACAACATCGTATATTGCCATATGTCCCGCCCCGCGTCTCCGTAAACAAGGCCTACGATCACTGACATCTGAATGACTTTTGGCATGTAGGTTCTTTTCAGATAAAGCGGTTCATTAAGTAAGAATTATTCTAAATGCACATCTTATTGGGATTTATACGATCTAAATAGCTAAATCTTGACTTTTTAAATTTTAACTCCGTATAAGGGCAAATGGGACAAAATTTGAAATAAGGTCTAAAGCAAACGCCGTGACCACTGGACCACAGAGACAGTATACATTAATACCCAAATCGTAATGAAATATGAAATATTTTCTCGATTTCCACTAGATTTCATCAACATATGGGCCTGATATAATGACTTCAAGACCATCGGGGAAGTTCTTTTTAAAATGAATAAGAATCTCAGAAATCAGGTGAAGATACAAAGAATTATTCTCCTACTCCTTACCGTTAAAGAGTTTATACCTTCCATCATCGGCTCATCAACATAATATGGTGACTACTGGATGTAAAAACTTGACTAGCATCAGAAAATATATGAAATATTTGACGCGTGCCAAAAAAAATTTGGGTTTGCCCTCGGTTTACTTGGTATCATATCATCAGATCCTTATTTGGTGACAATGTGACTACGTCGGGAGTATGCCCCTTTTGTATAAAAAAAATTATAAAAATCGCTTTACAATCGTCGGAGTAATCGGCGAATATAAGTGATACGCGCCTAAAAAGTTTATTTTGCCCTCGATTTCCCTGGGATCCCATCATCAGATTCTAACTTGGTGACAATGGGACCACTTCGGGAGTGTTCCCTTTCAAATTAAATAAGAATTATGAAAATCTGTCCACAATTGGCGGAGTAATCGGTAAACATACATAAAAAAAATACACACACAACGAACATAGAAGCCCTTTTTGAAGTCGGTTAAAGAGAAAAATTATAATATTATTGATCGTCACTGAATTTTAGCAATAATTTTTCCAAATTAACACCTGCTAGGAATGTGAAATAGGGTCCAAACATGTATGGGGAAATAGGTATGACCATTTTATTCAAAACTACACAAAATGTTTTCTTATGATGAATGAGTAAATACCTATTTTAGGATATTTATTTTGAGTAGGTTCCGTTGCCAATCGACAAAGTACACCCTGGTGTCAGAGTTGTGCAGAACCGCCTCTCGGCCTCTGACGTGGTTCCTTTAACGACCACTAAATGGAAGCCGGGACCAACGCCTTAAAGGGTGAAAAGGTTGTGTATCATTGATTGTATTTATAAAATAAATAGGGGACTCCTTTTGTAATCAGTGGGTGCACTAAGCAAGGAGTTTTCAAAACGCACCACCTAAGGGGGTGATTGGGGTCCAAAGTAGGTAAGGGGGAGAGAAATTAGACCGTTTTATTCGAAACTTCTTTTGATGAATGAATAAATACCTGTATCAGTATTTTTAGAGTTCCAGTTCTAAAAAGGGGACACACACTGACTTAACTGTAATTGATCTGTCATTGAATTTTAGCAAGTGGGTTTCTTTTGTAATCAGGGGCTGCACTAAGGAAGAATTTTTCAAAATTGACCCCAAAAGGAAAACTGATGTTTAAAGAAGAACGGGGGAAGGAGATTAGTTAGACCGTTGCAGTCGAAAGTTCACAAGATTATTTGTTTATTAGATAAATTATTTGTTAGCTGTTTTAAAGTTTTTAGAATTCAATATATATGTTACGGTAAGAGTGATTAATTGAAAATTATTAATAATTATCTATCATTATTAATAATTACCGAAAGTCGAGGTAAAAGTGATAAATTAATCATATTTGCCGGTGTTTATTAATAATATAACCTTAGTACCGATAAATGTAATAACCCTAACAATGTACCTTTAATGCTACATCCAACGTACTAATATAACGCATTATAGTTCCTATAATATAAAACTTGAACTCTGTATCAAATCGCAGAGGTTTATTGAGCGAAATTTTCTCGCTCTACAAAGACCTTAGAAAAAAAAACCTAACCTAACCTAACCTTGCTCGTGTGATCTCAGACAAGTATAATTGTAAGACTGTGAGTAGTATTATAAATAAATACCTGCTGGTCAAAAAACTTTGAGTTTTATTTTATAACTTTTACCAATGTGTGTAGTGAATTATTAATAATTACTACTAAAAGTAATTAATTTCGATTGTTTATTCACATTTACCAAAACACGAGGTTATTATTAATAATGTTGTAAAATTATTAATAATTTTCAATTAATCAAATTTACCGTAACATATATATAAGTACCTACTTGTTTATCGCCGCAAATTTGTTTGAAGTATTTTTTTCTAAGTAACACAACTTCTCAGTACCATAAAGTATTATATGTGCGTAGTAAAATCGTTCACACTATAATTTTTCGATGCAACGAAACATAGCACGTAGAAGGCGTCGATATATCAACAACTCCCAGTACAAAAGTATCGTAGAATGGTTTTCGATGTAAGAAAACTCGGTGTTACGGTTTTCGCACTCAAGTAGGTATATCCCTTAAGTTTACCACCACTTCCAAAGCGCTAGTGGAGAAGAAGCGGCGCCACAAACTCCACTGCAGCATTTTCTTCAAAACGTCAATTTACAAATAAGAAAAAACTTTCCTTATTTAACTAGTTAAATGAACGAATTCACATGTTTGTCAACATTTTGCACAATATTTTATTGTGATTTCAGATTGTTTAAATTAAATAAAAATAATAATAATAAAAAAATGACAAATGTAAAAACAGAATAATAATTACAATTATATGAACCTATGAACTAAAAACCTACACTAACAACTCAATTTAACATGAACTAAAATTAAATTAAAACTAAAAACTTAAAAATCTAAAAACTGGTATCCCTGTGGCATGGTTCCAAGAACGCCAGCTGCATTCCCGCGCTGAATAGCAATTGCTATTCTTTGCGCGAGATATGAGCCGGCCCTCTTGTCACCAGCGACGTCGACCAGTCGTGGGGCCAAAGTTTTATAAAATGATTTCATGCTGGGCCCCCATGGACCGAACGTTTCAAAGCCAAGCGGAGCAAATATGTAATCACTAGATAACGATTCATATTTGCGCCGCTTGGCGCCCTCTGCAGCCTCCGCCGCGGCTCCGGCCTTGGAGACTGTTCCCTTGAGGCGGGAAGGAGCTATCGTATCGACACATGTTGCGTCCCATACGAGTGCCCTTCCCCGCTCCCAAGGGACCAGTGTTAGACCATCTGGACGCTTGCCGTCATCCCTAACTAACCCTACTGGTTCCAGCGTACTAGGGATATTGATAGTGGCAAGCACCCTTTTTATTATTTCATTTAAAGAGCCGTGGCGGAAGAACCTGCCAGCACTTTTGAAACAGTGCAGTCCATGAAGGCCTTTCCTGTCGACGTCGGCGCCACAGAGGCACTGATGGCGTTCGACAATGGCAGCTCCTAGCCGAAGGCCTACGGCGATCCGGAAGGTGCCATTGTCGAAGATGGTTCCGAGGGCGGTTGATTTCAGATTTGTATTTCAGATTTCAAAATTTTTTCACAAGTGTTTGACACACTGTGCACTGACGACAAAAAAGCTGGGAGAGCGACCCTGGAAATTTTTCGTATGCCTATGCCACCATATCTAATTGGTAAACAAGCTTGCATCCAGGTGTTTTCCTCGAGGTTTAAATTTAAAAAAAATCCATGCCAATTTTAAGCGTGGCATCTAGGTGTTCTAAAAGGTAAGTATGTTTCCAGATTGGGCATGCTCTTATAATATATGTGTATGCAATATGGGAATTTAGAAGGCCCAATCTGCTGACGTTATCAGAAAATTATCAATAACTCTAATCAAGTCGTTTCGTACCGTGTCGACTTTACCTCCTAAAGTTCCGTCGTCCAGGTACCAGACATTTAATTTGGAATTTAAGTTTGAAATTATGGGGTGGATTCCTAGACTGAATAGTGCTGGTCCTAGAGGGTCACCCTGCTGAACGCCTACTTCTGATGAAATTTCTGAATCAAAATAAAATAATTTAGAAGGGCAACTATAAGATTTCCAAATGTAATTATATATTTCCGGAGTATAAATAAGGGCTTCATTAAGCATGGTTGACCGGTCAATAGAATTGAAGGCATTTTTGACGTCAATTTTGAGCAGTACCTCAGCCTCGCTGTCTTTTTCTAAAAAAGTGCGGGCTGAGTGTACTGCAGCTTCACTATTTCCACGACTACCAAATCCTAGTTGTGTAGGTTGAAATAGATTTTGAAATTTTGATGACATTGTTCTGCAGGCTAGTTTTGATGCTAGCCTGCGGAAAGTGCAGCCGATAGCAATAGGGCGCACACTTCCATCTTTCTTATTGAAAGCGCAGAGGCGCGCTCCAAACAGTAGCTCTCTGAAATCTTCTGATATATGTCCAGTGAATAAAAAATTACAAAATTTGGTTATGTCGTTCAGCAATGCCCTACCGGCGTCGCCAGCGGACGCACCAATCAGATCTTTGAGATGCTGAGGTGTCAGTCCGTCGACGCCGCCTGCAGAGCCATTGGGGAACGACATTATGGCTTCCAGAGTATCTTCAATTATGATTTCTAAATGAGCCGAAATATATAATGATATGTCAATTTGTTAAGGACTCTGCACCAAGCTTAAGTTCAACATTCCTGTCAATAAGAAAATCACCAGTATATAAGCCTTTTTACAAAGTAGATCTTTAACATGGGCTTTAAATTGTCCATCAGGCAAACTATGATGGATTCAGGAAGCTTATTGTAGAAGCGTATACCGTTCCCCAACTATTATAAATCGAATGCAGAAGTTATTTGAAAAATTAATCTCAGTACAGCCTCAAACGTAATATAACACCTTTAGTCTCGCTCGAATAATATATTATAATGTCGCCTCATAATATGCAAAACTTTTGTTTCAAAGTTTATTTTCCACCATGGATAGGTAAGTAAATTTTTTTGTTAGAATAAGAGAATTTTGCCGCGTACTTTTGAAACAACGATTTGAAGCTGCAATGACAATGGGCGAAAGGAAAGTGATGTATAGTTAAATAGTTACCCCACATTTTTTGCGATACTCCGTACTTGGGGGTCTTCATTCAATATTTTATTACCTGCGTTGTTGTCATGCCTGCAGTAACGGTTTAAGCAATAGTTTGTGTTAGACGAATGACAAGAATAGTGTCTACTATTCGATTTTAATAAATATATATTAATTTTAATTAAGATGCCTCGTCTTTGGGTGCTTGTTGAGTGGGTGGACGAAAGTAATGTGCTACCTTCATATGGTGTGGTAAAGGTGGATCCTATGATGTACAACGCAAATGAATTGAATCCTGGAAGAGTGATTGTGGTTAGAATACGACACGATACTATGGCAAGACGCGGTCGGATTTTAACTTTAGCAGGTATTTATTTAATTGCCTTATTAAATCGAATTAAAATTACCTTACATTCCCAAGAACTTCGTAAAACGATTTAAAAAATTTAAAATAAATCGTTTTGCCATAGCGGGTACCGTAGAACACCCAGGAATCGAAACCGCGATCTCTGGGTTAAAGGTCTTAACCACTGGACCACAGAGGCAGTCAATGGCCATAGTATGCGCCAGTACAAAATTTTATGGATTTATAGTTTATCCTGCAAACTTCGCTCAAGTTATATTCTCGTACTACGGAGCAATGGCCCGGCTAACAAAAAAAAACAATGGTTTGCCGTTAAAAATAGGCAATAACATGGCGACTAAACTCTTAAATATCTTTGCAAACGAAAACGAAGAAAGACATTTGTTATATTAGCTTTATCTTTAGCCGTAAATTATATTAAGAATGTTTACCAAAAAAAAAAAAAAAAAACCGATGGTTCTATTAAAGCTTTGAGTGTCTGTGATAGGCATAAGCATGGCAGACAAGCGCGAAAATAGTTTTTCGGAGCCTTTTTTTTGAAATGTAAACTTATTATGTCGAATGAAAATCGTTCGATATCGGGCAAAAATCCTTCAATATCGATCGAAAATTTTTCGATTTACCGGTTTTTTGTATAAGTACTTTTCAAAAATAGGGATTCAGGATTATAAAAACCTAATTCATTTGTTTAATGGGGCCAACTTAAAGATATTCTGTAACCCCATATTTTTGAAAAATTGGTGTCGTCCGAGTCATTCATTAATTCTCTCTTCTATGTAGTTTCCTCATGACTGAGAGTCGTGTCAACTGCTAGAAATCATTTTTTCGATGTCGGTCTTGGGCATGTCCACGGAGCAATTACAAAGGGCTAACCAACCGTAGCCATTATTGGATACGTATGAGCTCTGGAGCCCTATTTATAAATGTATGACATATAATGTCGAACAAAAATCCTTCGTTAACGAACGAAAAGCATTCGACTCGCCGATATAGCGTGAGTCACTCTTTCTAAAATAGCAGCACTTCAGGCACTACACGCATGAATGTTTTACAGAAAATAAACACTATGTGAAGTCTCATAAGAAGCTGTTGGAGCGGCAGGATGGCCAAGTGAAGAATGTGCTCACCATGTGCATGCAGACCATTAAAGGGATACAATCGGATTCTGCTGTAAGTAGTCCTAAAACGGGGCCCTATTACTAAGACTTCGCTGTCCGTCCGTCTGTCACCTGTCACTGTCACCAGGCTGTATCTCCTGAACCGTGATAGTTAGACAGTTGAAATTATCACAGATGATGTTTATCTCACGCCGCTATTACAAAAAATACTAAAAAACAAATTAAAATAAATGTCTAAGACGGCAACAACAAGCATTATTTTTTTTGTTGGGGTTTTTATAGTTTTTTTTTACGGACGTCTGGAGACCCATAGTCCAAGCACTGGTCTTGTAAAACACAGTTTATATAAAACGTACCTACTTCAACATTTATTCTGAAATAAATATATGGTACTAGCTTTTTCACCGGTTTAGCCGTGAAACCGTAACAGACAGACAGGCAGACAGACAGACAGAAAGACAGACAGACTTTCGCATTTATAATATTAAAGTATATATTTGTATCGAGAGATTTTTAATTCGGGAAAAATGAGGGCAGATAGGGGGAAAGATTTTTGTAACATTATTTATCGGATTTTAATCATACTATAAAAAAAAAACTGAAAAAGGGCGGTAGTTAATTCGGGGAAGTTTATAGCAGCGTTTTATTAATAAATCTCGTTCGCTCCACTATTCACTAGCAAGTCCAATATTCACAGAACTACTAGTATTTTCATAGAAAAAAAAACACTTTTTTTAAAAAAAAAGCTATACAACCAACTTTTTTTTCATTTTATTGTAATTTCGCGTACCAAGTTGTTTACCCAGGGTGTTAGAAAAAGTTCGCGAAAGACGACCAAAAAGCCGCGTTCTCCTACATCATGACAACGCTTCTTCACACACGGCCAACAAAACAAAGTCATTTTTAGCTTCCGAAAAAGTACAACTCGTCACCCATCCTGCACATAGCACCCTGTGATTTCTGTATTTTCCCCAAAATCAAAGATTTGATGAGAAGTTTAACTTTCACCAACTCCGAAGAGGCAGCGATAGCGTTCAATCGGTACGTAGAAAACATGCCTTCAGATCTGTGGTCCTCCTGTTTTAAAAAATGGTTCGATCGCATGAAAATATGTAGAGTATTTTGAAAAGCAATAAACATAATATTTTGGTTATAACATGTTTTTTTAAGTTACGCAAAACTTTTAATGTGACCTATGTTTTATAAAAAGCCATGTACACAAAACTATCAAGGCAAGACAAAAAAAATTGTTAATTTGAGCTCTAAAAGTAATTATAATAATTAAACTATTAAGCAAGTAAGTAATTGTAAGTAGTTATTATACTTTATGACGTCATTTTATTTATACCGGGTGGTCACTTAACTAATACCAACGCACTATTGGTCAGGTAGTAGGTAACTGACAAAATGGAGACTAAATGAATAAACATCATCAAAATTGCTCAGTCTTAGTGTCCGCGCCGACTGTGAACGATGTGAGTGAAATACCTATTATGTTTTGTGGCCAATGAGATATTCAATCATTAAAAGAAGTTAAAGTAAAGGTACGTATGTCCAACTAAAAATATTGACATGCAAAAATGACTATTCTAAACGAGTGGTCGGTCGTTGGCTTCTGCCGTAAAAGTTCTGATGTCGAATGAAAATCGTTCGATATTGAAGAAAATTCATTTGATATCGAACAAATTCATTCGATATCAAACAAAATTTATTCGAAATCGAACAAAATTTAATTGACTCGCTGTTCGCTGTAAGTAATGGTACTTGATTTGGCAGTACTGGTTATGACAGTCGTCTCACTTCCGTAACCCTTTTTACAGGGAATCCAGATAAACAGTAAAATGACTCGAGGTGTGTTAGTGGCCGACACGGTCAGATTTTTTAGGTTGCATTGCATATGGCATCTGACACAGCCTAACGACTGTCATCTATTGATAACAACCGGACTTAACGACATGATAGAAAATGCCACTAATGGAGACCATCCAATAGGGTCAAAAATTTCCTTTAAGATTTGATTCGGTTGGTACGTTTTCATCCTAGCGTGTATTCCTAGTTGCGTTGTTAGCTTACGCTTCGGAGCCCAGGGTACGCTTGAATCATGGTACAGATTTGGCAGTACTGCTTATTACATTGGAGCGACTGCCGTCTGACCTCCGTAACCCTTTTTAATAGAAACCGAACCAATAGGATCATTATGTTCTTTGACGACCCCTAAATGGCAGCCGGGACGAACGGCTTAACGTGCCTTCCGAAGCAAGGAAATCGGAATCGTCTTTATTATCAGACAATCAGGTGATTCAAGTCTGCAATGTCCTAACCAAACTCCCGTGGAAATCGAACCCGCGATCTCTGGATCAAAGGCAGACGCAGTTGATTCGGATAGTACGTAACTTATACAATTAATTTACAGTTCCTGGGCGGTGGTTTGGGCGGGATGATGAGTCCAGCTCACGGATTGGTGAACCCTCGAGTGAGCACTTCACAAGCACCAGTGATGCTCGTGACAGGAGACTCGGATAGTAGCTTGAGTGACAGCGAAATGATAGTAAGATTTCTTATACGACATTTGCCTAACTTTTATGAATGTAGTTTTATTTATTATTAATTTTATTATAAAGAATAACAAACAGCTTAAATCCTACATTTTTCAAATATTATACACAAAATTCATACTTACGGATAAATTTTGTGACTTTCACGTCGATTTCACTTCTTTACAAATTCTTATAGGTAGGTAAATTTACGAATATTGATTTACAGGAATCGTATCACGCGTGTTCATAATAATTGCTTGTGTAAAGTGACGGTAAATGGTCCATAATAGTTTTTCAAACGTTTTAGGTAGTTGTTTTATCAACAACTGGTTTTTAAAAGGTTTTGTTAATATATCGTAATTTGTAAGACTTGTCTGTCGTTGTAGTTTTCCAGCCTTCAAATGTACAATTTATTTTAAAAGTTAATAATAAATAAATAAAATAAAAATCATTTATTGTCCTGTTTCCTAATAGCAAAAGATTACAATATTTCTGTTTTAAAAATTAGTAAAGTTCTTGTTATACGTAAAAACTTGTTTTTAGTTTAAAGTTAAATTTATACGAAATTTTGCCCATTCGTTTCAGCCCCAGCACAACATGAACAATTACTACAATACAACTCTTATGCCACCCCTCATGTCACATCGTCTGGATGCTATGAGGAATGGTCATGGCAGTGGCATGTCAATCCAACATATAGAGATACCAAGACCAATGATGAGCAGCACCCCTCTACCAGTACCGAAGGACGATCGCCCAAAACTGACATTTGATCAGGCAACCCAAACTGATAATAATCACATAAAATTATTCGAGAAAAAACTTCGAGAACTGTACGGCTATTTCATCACCCTTACTGCCCGAATGGGTTTCCCTCAGCCATTAATTAGCAATACTTTAGATAATACAACAATAACATCTGAATCAGATGGGAACGAAATTGTTCAAACTATTGGAAAGATATCGATAGATCAAATAATAAGAGAGCTAAGTCTGCCAACAGAAGTGGAGGATATGAGTCATTCAAATGATTCTACAGAGGATCGGAGTATGAATATGACCTATACTACCGCTGAAGACAATAATTTGTCAGGAGAGGGGACAGTAGTGCGCAGGAGGCCAGCGCAAACTACAAATGATGGGGAGCAAGATGACTTAAACAGTGATATGGTAAGTAAATTCATTGTAATTTTACATATCAGTAAGTACATGGTACAATTTAGGTAATGAAAAGTGCCACCTCGGACTGTACCTTTTTTATACAGAGGGCTCTATCCCCGTATTAGATATATGTATTAATTGCAAAATGTAGCATCGTTGAGTAACATAATCTGGTTGGGGCTTCGTATCTTTGTTAATTTATAGTAATTGTATATGAAATATTCCAGGTTCCTATTGGGCACGGGCACGCCGTAGTTCCAGCCAGGCTATTGAACGATATCGACTGGAACTCCTACACTACAGCTACTAGACAACTGCTGCAGGCAATTTTCCCGAGAAGGTAAGTAAATTATTGATATTAATTTTTCACGATGAACTAATAATAACTTAATTGTAAAAAAAAATATGAAGATCAAATTATGTATTTTGATAATGTCAAAAACACACAAAACATTAAACGCCACGCTGCTCTCAACAATTTAATTCATCGGGCTCTTGCCGCCATCCACTTGCCAGCTGTTCTGGAACCGAACGGGCTTGCCCTGGAGGTTGGGGCGGCCCCTAGTGTGGGAAGACTTTCGTCGACACGCTGGCGCTGTCTCACCTCTTGGTCACGGGGTCCACGGCTGGCGCGGCCGCGGCTCTGCGGATAACCTCAAACGGCGCAAATATGAAAACCTCGGAGGCAATTACATATTTGAGCCTCAGCTCACAAAATCTATGACGTTATCGCCCGTAGATTGATTGAGGTTACTTGTGACCAGAGGGCTGGCTTATACTTCGCCCAAAAAATCAGCATTGCCATATAACGTGGTAATGCTGTCAGTCCTCTGGGCACCTTACCTCAGGGCAACGTTTTGTCGGGATTGAACTTTTTAAAAGACTTTTATTTGTTTAGTTTTAGTTTAACAGTTATATGTAAGTTAGCTTTAGTTTTTATTTATATTATAATGATACATTAAATTAAACTTATATTTAAATATAAACATTAAACTATTTTTATATAGCTAAACTTAAAATAAATTGTTAATACTTTTTTATTGTACATCTAACGTTTCAAACAATTTACAGTGTTCATGTTAGCATATATCTAGTCTAGCGCACCGAGGGTTCTGTTCAAACCTTAAGTACAACCGTACGTACAACCTAAAAGTTCACCCATCACGACAATCATGAATTTCAATTTAATACCTCTACGAGTTCACGAGGAAAGGGGTAGTAAGTTTAAAATTATTAAATACTAGCTGTTTCCCGCAGCTCCGCCTGCGGTATATAGCCTATGTTACTAAGGGTGAATGTAGCTTTCTAATGGTGAAATAATTTTTGAAATCGGCACAGTAGTTTTTTACAAACAATTACAAGTATTCATTACAAACATACACACAAAAATACAAATCTTTCCTCTTTATAATATTAGTGTAGATATTTTTATTACACGATGTAAATTGTTTTTCCTATAACTGTGCTGTAAGACGTTGCTTCGTACTAAATTTGACGGGAAGTACTCTAGTAGGTTTTATTCCCTTGAGAGTGTCGAAAATTTGCGGAAATTTGCGGCATAAACGGCTGAATCTTTTGATTGCTTTGGCTTAGAAGTTTGATTTTTTCACAGTAGATCTGAGTATTTGATATAAATTCCAGCTTGATACCTCCAAGCATTCCTGAGAAGAATAGTCGTAGAGTTTTCCTTTATTTTACATTGAATCACCATTGGGAATTACTTATTTTTTCACTTGAGGACCAGTCACAGTGTTTGTTATTGAAATTTTTCGAAACGGCTTGATTTTTATGATTTTTAGTTTCGGAGAGTTCAATGTTTGACAATAAGTCGTAGGCTATTTTTATATTCCAGAATGAATTCCAGATTTGCCCGCTTGATAACGAATAATTTTGTATTTTGTTGTGCTTGTGACTAATCATTTACTTATTGCTTTTACCATTTTTTTCCAGAACTCTTGCAACCCATTCTCTTACTGGAAAAAAATCTCCTGCCTTTCAAGACAAACCGCCGAAAAAATGCTTAGATCCCAAACTGGTTGAGGACATCGTGATTACAGTATCACAAAGATGCGGAGTGGAAAAAAGGCTTGTAAGGTATGTTGTTTTCATTTATTTAAACTTTGGTCCAAAGAACATGTAAAAAATACTTGTAATCATTGGTATCCACAAAGTTGATGAAGTATAATGTTTCCAAAAACAAATAAAAAATACTTTTAACAATAATTGGTGGACTTAAATTAGTAAAAAATATTTAGTAAGTATTTAAGAACGAATTCTTGAATCAGTACAATAATATCTACTTCTCCAAAGGGCTTATATATAATATGTTCCCCCAACGCGACGTCAACCGGAAATATTAATCTTCTACTTTTCGAGTCAAAATAGCTATTGACTCGACAAGTAAAAGAAACATTACAGAATTATGAATAGTACTAACTTAGCACTATATAAAAATATTTTATTATTGTTTGTTACAGAAACAGCATAACCGTAAAGTGCACCGATGAAGCAAAATTGTACCGAAATCGACAGCAATTCAAATTGGCCCGATCAGCAGCCCACGACGCCGATGACGAAGAAAATCCGGTTACTTCGAAATCAACTACGACAACTTCGGAAGAGTCATTAGCCTCTACTAATTCGTAGAATTTGCTAATTTATAAATTAAAAACATGTAAATACAAATGTAATATGTATGCAGTCTTCTCAAAACGTAAACCTCTAAATCCGTGGCGTCCGTTCATACGCCAATCACTCAACAACGGTCCAATTCAGTGTCTACGAGTATATATACTGCAAGATTTTATTGACGCAAACGCTAGCGACCGTGTAAGATTAATATGGAATTCCTTAATTACCATCCATACTAATATTATAAGTGCGTAAGTCTGTCTTTCTGTCTGTCTGTCTGTTACGCTTTCACGGCCAAACCGCTGAACGGAATTTGATGAAATTTGGTATGAATATAGTTGAAGACCCCAGGTCAAACATAGGCTACTTTTTGACGTAGGCGGAGCTGCGGGAAACAGCTAGTACTAAATATTTAACGCAGTCGATAGCGTCTGCGTCAATTAAATATCATGGTTGTCGTACTGTAGGGGATTATTTGTCGTTGACATACTCGTATTTTATTATAATAGCTAACATTATATTTTTTACTTACGAGTACTATCTCTGAATTCCGGTGTTTTAAACGCGGGACGCATACGATGTTTAGTTGATTTTATTTGGCATGAGAGGGATATAAACGTGTTTCCTAAAAACAGACAACATGGTAGCGGGATCGATTTACTTATTCGATACAAATTTTTATCGAGGAGTGATAAATATTGTATTGAACTCTTCAGTTGGAAATGAAAAGCTAGCTCATTAATTCCATTCATGTTTATTGACCCAGCTCACCCTGGTGAAACTACCTTTCTAAAACGATCGCAAGTCGTTTGCAACAACTGAGAATCACACGCTAGCTACTGCATCAAGATTTTGTATGGGATTTCTTATAGCGCGACCACACAATGCGCTATTTGTCAAATATTTGTCATTACATAACTTGCCAAAATAGATACAAAAACGTACGTAATAAGAGATATTTTGAAAAAAAAAACAATTTTTACCTTCCTATAGACTGTGTAGGGTTAAAGACTCTTTTGTGGGGAACTGTATACGTTTCTACAATAAGCTTCCTGAATCAATCACTAGTTTGCCTAATGGACAATTTAAAGCCCATGTTAAAGATCTACTTTGTAAAAAGGCTTATTATAGTACTGGTGATTTTCTTAATGACGGGAATGTTGAACTTAAGCTTGGTGCAGAGTCCTCGGCAAATTGACATATCATTATATGTTCTGACATTTCTGTTCGTTTGTCATTTTTTTTAAATTATTATTTAATTTTTTTAATCAATTTTTATTTAATTTAAATAATCTGATATAACCATTGTGCTAAATGTTGACAAACATGTGAATTCGTTCATTTAACTAGGTAATTAAGCAAAGTTTTTCTTATTTGTAAATTGACGTTTTGAAGAAAATGCTGCAGTGGAGTTTGTGGCGCCGCTTCTTCTCCACTTGCGCTTTGGAAGTGGTGGTAAACTTAATATAAGTAAATTGACGTCAATAAGTGATATTTATATCCTACATTGAGAATAAACAATTTCATTTCATTTCATTTCAAAAAATTAATCACAAATATTTGGGCAAATAGGCGATGTGTGGTCACGCCATTAGAACTTACTATTAATCAAAAGCGCGTTACAGATTTAATATGCAAAATTGTTAACGCAGCGTGCGCGTTAGTGAAATCTAAAGGTAGTGGCACCGGAGCCCTATTTAAAAAAATTCAAAATCGGTGAGTCTATGAAAAATCGTTAGCTACCGAACGAAAGTCATTCGATTACGTGAGTCACAATTTTTAAAAATAGAATTCCAGTTCTCACCCGTTTTTTCTGAAACTTCCATGTGATGTCACATACTCTGAGGTTATCTCTTACGAGATCGAAGCGTATTCCATCCAGGTGTGCTATTTTTGAAACGAAACAACGACTCGCCCATTTGTTTGTGTCACACATCCATACTTTGGTATGAATATAGTTGAAGACCCGGGGTCAAACATAGGATACTTTTTGACGCAAGCGCAGCTGCGGGACAAGAGCTAGTTTCAAATAAAGCACTTCAGTTTCATGAATAACTGAGCATATACTTCCACACATTAGTACGGTGGGCCGATTTTCGCGCCTTGCAAAATCGAATTCATTTGTCGAACAATTGGCGGACGTTTATAGTAAAAGCTCGCCATTTTTTTTTCAATATATTTCAAATTCGATCTTATTTCAAAGCCACTGAAATAAACAAAGCACGGACCCGTTGATACTTACACCAGAGCCTTCACTTTTATTGGCTTCTTTCTGTTCTATTTTTGATACAACGAATTTTTTCAATAAATTATTGAGAAATATAATAAAATATAAAACAACATAAAATAAATAGTCATGTCTCTTTATATCTGTTTTTGATACAACAATGATTATTCCAATTACTGAGAAATTACATTAAAATAATACAATTATCAAGAATAAGATAAATAAATAGTTTCAATATTCGTTATATCCAAATATATATTTTAATTATGCAACTGTATGCATATTTCCTATTACAACGTATGAAATTTAATCATACAATTTTAATCGGTATTATTTACGATTGTATTATATAAAGAATTAACAATGGAAAAATAAATATAATAATTAAAAAATTGTCGTAATTTTTTGTCTTAAAGTCCCTTTTCTCATCGCCATGGATCGTAAGTAAAAATCTGGCGCTATCGGAGTGCCTCCCACCTGGACATGACCTGCCATGGCTTACATGGAAGTCTTTAAACAGACTCCGGTCCCTCGTAGGCCGAAGCAAGGAAAGCATGTTTAGGGGGGCTACTGCTCGGAGGTGGCCTGCCGGTGCGGTGTCTCCCCCCAAACCATGACGCATCTCCTGTCCTGTCCTGAGTGCCCAGTCACCTGCACGCTTAGGGACCTCTGCGAAGCCACCGACAATGCCTTGTCGGTGGCGGAGTTTTGGTAATCTGAAGTTTGAGAACAGCCAGAGTCGACTCGCAAAGAAGTAAGTAAAAAGAAAAATATTGTTCGAGAGCGCTAAACTACCTATACACTAACATAAGGTAAGTTCTCTTTATCAGATCATATAATATATAATTACACATTTATTTACAAATAACATATTAAAAAAAAAAACAAAATAATTATAAATTAAAGATAAAAAGATTTATAATTAAAATTGACATGTAATATTGGGTTGTACAATAGCATTCATATAAAAGACATCAACGCATCTGTTCATTTGGTTACTCTGTTTGAATCTGTAGTAGTCGTATGACTATAACTTACGTATGTAAGTAATATTAATAATTCTGTGTATATGTGTGTATAGTCACTTACCCCGGTCACTTACACTCTATTATATAACAGCGACGAGCGCTGTACCTAACATGACTACAATTCTATCGCGTTCATTATTGCCACACAGTCTCAATTTCGGAAAAACAATTAGTTCGACAACACATTGTTGCGACAAAACACATATGCAAGACACACTTTGTAGTCTTAAACATTAAACAGGAGGGTAATATTTGTAATTATTCTCATCAATTTTAGTACCAAAAACCGAAAAGAGAAAGATTTTTTATTCAGTTCATCATCATCATTTCAGCCGCAGTCAGTCTACTGCTGGACATAGGCCTCTCCTAATGATTTTCAAAATGACCGGTTGTAAGCGGACTAAAAATTAAATTACAAGACGTCGAAATCCTGTGAAAAGCAAAACTGTCACAGCTAATGACCGAAATGCACACTTAAGTTTAGCCAACCCCTGATGTATTAACTTAAGTGTAGCCTGTTATCTTCGGCTAGACTTAATTTTAGCCCGCATCAATTCGGCTAAACCTATCTAGGTTTAACCGAATACCTATAGGCGATCTCTGTTGGCTAATCTTAGGTACAAGATTATTTTGACCGCATAATTAATTACTATTTATTACTGATGTTTTTGATCCAGGTAGTCTATAGACAAATATAAGATGAGGAGTGTCACATACGTGTTGCCGACGCTCAAACAATTTTGTAGGCAAACAAGCTTACGGCCTGCCAGATGGTAAGAGACAGTAATAGTCAATTCCGACGGTCTATAGACAATTTGTGGAATGTTACGTACGAATTGCCGACCCTTAAACAATTTAGTTGGCCAGCTAGCATGCCGCCGTCTAATGGTAAAGTAGTCTATATACACATGCAACACTTGGAGTGTGACTTTTATGTCCACATATGTTGCTGGTGTCAATTGGCTAAATAGTATTGTAGCCTGTTTTCCTCGTAAATTGTTGCGCGTGTGATACTCCAGGTTTGCAGGTGTTTATAGACTACTACGACGTATTACTATTAGGCAAGCCATATGCATAGTTACCTACAAAAGTTTCCTACAAAAGTTTTTGTTTAAGGGTCTGTAATGCACACGTGACACTCTAGAAGATGCAACTTTGACCTTTTGGCTGGCAGGCCGTATGTTTGTTTGCCTACAAAATTGTTTGAGTGAACACGCAAGTGACACTCCTAGAGTGTTGCCGACCCTACTACTACTGTACTGGAACTTGGGTAGATATTAATAAAGTAAAATAATCGCGAGATCTATGTCCGAGCTAGGCTCTTGTCGGTGAAGGTTCCACTTCTCTCGATTATAAGCGAGATTCTTTAGTTTTTGATACGACACGACGTTTACTTTCTTATTATTCGGTGCATGTAGCTATGCTGTGGTCTACCTGGACCCCTTCTTTCCTTTATCTTTTCTTCGATGATGTTTTCCATGAAGTCATCGTGTCGTGGTATGTTTTATATGGATTTAAAAAAATCTGATAAATTCAGTCGCAAAAAATGAAAACGTATTTGAAATATGACAAAAATTAATTTATTCCACAAAATTACAACTTATTAGTTGTAAAGAACTTTTCGAAATTTAGAATATTTTTCATTCACTAACATGCTATATTTATAAACACTTATTATACCTACTGTGCTATATAATACAATATACTAAAATAATTATCTACACTTAAACAACTAAAATCAAAAAATACATATAATCAAATAAATCATTTTAATTAACACATAGTTAATGTTTTTTAACTTTAAAATCTCAACTAAATAAATATAAAATAAAACTTAAACTAATCTAATCTAAAAAAATAGAAACTTAAATAAACGTTGCTGGCTCGAACGAGGGGAACGAGAAACTGCGAGCGCGAGCAACCCATGCTTCCAGAATCAACTCCGGGGTTTTGACCTGGAAGCTTTCCGAGTTGCGCTGAAAAGAAAATAAAAATATATTTATAAAATTTACGTCAATACATAATTTATTAGATTTTTAGTTTAGCTGTCCCGTGACTAGGTAGTAAAATGAAGCTAACAAAAAAATTTTCGAATGTTTTCATTTCATTGTCAGATTAGCTAAAATTGTTATCTAGTGGAAAATAATAAAACATTCAAATTTGGCCCGTGTCCATTGCCACATCGCCATACCACGAGAACGTCACAATATTACAGCTGTAACCAACTGCAGTATTAGTAGCTGCTTACCTCTTCTGATGCTCCAGCTCTCTTTTTCTTTTCTTCCCCTCGTCCGCACATTTCGATGTTATTATATTTCTGAAAACAAACGAGAATACATAAATATGAATTCTTAAAAATTTGAATTATGAGATAATTGGTTTTCCCGTGCAGGTAGACAGGTAGGTAGGTAGGTGCAGGTGGTCGTAAGGGCTGACTGGAAGAGATTACCTACTAGTTAAAGTTTTTGTAATTGTTAAATTATTTGTTAGTTTATGGGGGCAATAAAGATATATCGTATTGTATTGTAGAGGTATTCAGACAAATCGGTCGAGCCGAACAATGTGGCGGCGTAAGGGGAAGTTACAAATAGGTTATGCTTGCAGATCATATTTTGCGAAATTGTTTGTGTTCTTATTACGTTGATTCAAAGTATAAAGTAAAATGTCAAGTATCAGTAGTTTTTCAGAGATGAGTGCACAGAAAGGCAAGAATGGATCCATTATTATACCCGGTTAATTTCTCAAAGAATGTATACAGTATTCAAAGTACTAACCGCACGTGATTCTCAGCCACCCCGCAGTTGCTGGACACGGTCTGGACAATATCTCGGACCAGGTCCGGGTCCAGCCGCGGTTTTGCCGCGATGTGCCTGTGTGCCGCTGACGGCTTCCCGCTCAGAGAATGGGTCGCCAGCACACTGTAAAAACAAACATTATATTAATATCAACTCACCTAATATAGGAGGTTATAACTTGGCAAAAAAAACACTATTTCTATGTCCTGCGCTGTTCTGTGATGTTCTGAGGTGTTCCTTAAAAGTAAAGTCTGATCGATTACATCGATTGCCCGCCTTCTAGCGACAGTGGCTGAGACCTATGACTTACGTACGTGCCATCGGAAATACTGAAAGGGTCATGTATGTAAGAAAATCTCACTAGTAACTCGCAGTGGGTCGCAGTGCATTAGTGGAACGTCAGGTATGCCGCACAGCTCTAGAAGATCTGCTAGCTATGTTCATTTATTAAGCACTATGTATCGCGCCCAGGCTATAAATGTGATATGGTTGTATCGATTCGATAACAAATAAATACTAACTCTCTTGAGAACACCGCCGTCAGCAACTTCCTCGTGACGACCGAGTAGTTTCTGCTCCAGTTTATGGACTTCAATGTTTTCCGCGGAATCCGCGCGAAGCCCAGCCCAATAGCCACCTGAAATGGAGATACTGCATCAGCTATATGTATTTTAACAGAATTTTATTTAAATATCCATAGTTAAAATTATAAATGCGAAAGTTTGTCTGTCTGTCTGTTATGCTTTCATGAATATAGTTGAAGACCCGGGGTCAAACATAGGCTACTTTTCGACGCAGGCGGAGCTGCGGGAAAAAGCTAGTATTGTATAAATTTAAACAGTAATAATTGAAAATGATATAAACGACGCCCTACGGAATGCAGGCTAATACGAGTGTTTATGTACTTATGTAATAGTAATAGAAACAATGAATACCAACTTATCACAGCTTTGAGCTTAACTTACCGTTTCATCGGGATTGTCAGCGCATCGTACCTGTAACAAAATAGCTGTCAACATCAAATAGTCAACATTCAATCTTAACGTAAGGTAACTCAGTAGTAACTCTTGATTTTTTTTTATTATACGTCCCATTGTTTAAGAAAAATCATCTGATCATGACTATAGAAGCAAATAATTCATACTCATATGAAAGATTCTCCCTGAAAGATTTTAAATTTGATGTACTAAATACATTTATTAAATTAAATAACTGTAAAAAAACTCTACCTCTAACGGCGAATGGACATTAATTACTCTGATTGCGATGGCCAGTGTATCAATACTTACTGGGCTCGCAGGGCTCGCGGGGCTTACTGTGCTTGCGGAACTCCTAGGGCTTAAGGAGCTCGCAAGGCTTGCGGAGTAAGCGAGGCCCGCGGGGCTCCGGGACCTTTCTCGACGACGAAGAGCGGGCGATAAGGTCCCCGATTTCTCCAACATTTCTTTAAAGAAACAATTTGTTAATAAAAAAAAATACGCTGCTTTTAATACTTTCAGTGAGTTTTCGGAGATTTTGTTTTAAATGTCGGCTATTTTATCAAAACCTGAATTATCTCCATAAATTTAAATTGCAAAAGGAAATTTCGCGATCAATTCCATTCCGTAGGACTTGAAGTTAATATAATTGAAAATAATATTTGGCATTTTCCTAGACGTAGTAGGTTTGTTAGGTTGAGAGACGAGACGAAGACGACACGGGATGTTTGTTGGCAGTATAAATATTTGAATATAAGTTTGAGTAAGTTTGTGCAATATGTATGTATTACCTATGACTTCCTCATATGTTCTGCCTGATTGAAGCTGGAGCAGCGCCGCCGCAGCCTCAAGCTCCTCCACCGAGAGCTCGGAAGTCAAAGCCATTGCAACTGTCAATAAAGTGCTCACAATAAGACTATAGTTTAATAAAAAACAACATGCGATTAGTCAATTAAATAAATAAATAATAGAACGGGATTATTATTCATAGTAACCATAGTGCTACTAATAAAGTGCATTAAAATATATCATATATTTCGCACTTATATAAATCTACATCCAAACATTTGTTAGATCGGTAATTAAAAATTGTATTGAAAAAAAGATCCTGCAAGATGTGTATTATATAAGTAAAGTAGACAAATTTTAAAATAATTTTGAATGAGATGGATATTGTAATAAAAATTAATAAATAAATTAAAAATAAAGTAATTAATTAGGTACTATAAACATTAGGACCATTTCAAATTACAAAATGATAGCCGCTAAATACTTATAAAATAATCTTACCAGTTTAAGAAGATGATCACAACCACAGAATATAGTATAATAATATACTACCGACGACAGAGGGACAGTCAGCTACAGAATGCGCACAAATACTGATTGCAAGATTGCAAAATTTTTCCTTTTAAAGGGTCCCTAATCCTTAAACAAAAGATTCAGACATCACAGAGCTATAATAAAAGTCTTACTATAGTACAGACATTCCATCGCATACCAAAGAAACAATGTTATCATTAAAAGGGTATGGATTCTAACAAAATGCAGGTAGATACTTCCTTATTAGACCAATTTTGTGTTTTATGAGTAGAAAGACATTGTAGGTATTTTGTTCAACGGAGATAAAATATCTTTAGTTTTTTAATAGCACTAGCGGCCGCCCACAACTCTACTGAATATCTCAAAAAATATTTATACCACCGAATCTCAACCCTTGATTAAAGCGTACCCCGAGTTCTTTATAAGTAGGAATTTCAGGATATCTCTTTCTCTTGCATCCGTATGAATGTACATTAGAGAAATGGCCAGCTGGATCCTTATTTTTGAAATATACATTTGAACTCATGCCGAATGATTCGACGCACCGATTTACGTGAGTTTCACTTTAGTACTTTTCAAAATTGGCACTCCTGAATCTGTAAATTTCAATTTCTTCTCCGAACTTTATTGAAATATTTTTATTATCTGTGTAGTTCTTGGTGCACTAAAGAGTTTTTATTATTATTATTTTAGTTTTTGCACAAATTGTGCTCAGGTCTGGCCTGGTATTTTCTGTAATAGCACGGGCGGCTAGCCAAGTGCTAATAAGGGTTATTAAGAAATGTTAAGACGGTATGTTATTTAAATTATCTGAATCTAATTGAAGAAATTTCCGGACTATCCTACAAGTGTTTGGTATCGCAGCTTTCTGTAAAGTTAAGTATGTAAATTTCGGTAAGTCTAATTGGACAAGGCGTCTGAAGATATCTTTTGGTACAACACCTGTGGTGGATATAACTATAGGCACTATAAAGACTGAGCTCATTTTCCACATCCTTTTAATTTCCTCCTGTAACTCTGTGTATTTCCTTATTTTTTCTGAAATTGAAACTTGAATATTATGAGTGTTGGGAATTGCAATATATATAATGTAACAGTTCTTATTAATTTTATCTACTAGTATAATATCTGGTCTATTGTTGTGGACGGTGTGATCTGTAAGAATAGTACGATCATAGTAAAGTTTATAAAAATTGTTTTCCAATACTGCTTGCGGTAAATATTTGTAATATTTTGTATTTGTGTCCGCTGTTAGTTTATATTTTAAAGCTAGTTTTTGGTGAATAATATATACAAGTTGGTTGTGCCTGGGGAGGACTAGTTGATTTCTTTCTATTAAAGAATCTACATATACTGTGAATCAGTTTATTATGTAATAAGCTCAAATCTATTAGACCTCTACTCCCATCGTTCCTGGATAATGTCATACGTTCTATAGCGGCCTTTGGGTGGTGATATCTGTAGGATGTGAGCATTGTTCTAATTTTTATTATCATTTTTTTTAAATCTGATTAGGACCATCTGATAATACCGAACGACTAGGTCAATATTGGTATTGCGTAACTATTTATTGACTTAAACTGGTTTCTGCTATTCAGCTGTGCTTTACATAGTTTATGTATTCTATGGATAAATTCTTTTTTTAATCTTTCTTTTGCACATTTCTGATCTATCTGTCTTGCCTGTTTGTAGCCTAAATATTTATATAATTCTTCATTACTCATTACCACTATCTTGCCTTTCTTAATATTAAGTTTACGGCATTTGTCTAGCCCGAAATTCATTTTAATACTGTTTGAAAATGTTATTTTTAATAATTCAATTTGAATTGAGACTCCATATCAATTCCACACAAAATACATTTTAAAACTTCACTACAAATCTATTCATTCACATCGAGTGAGCAAATCGATCCTGTACTGAATACCCTGGTGTCAGAGATTTTCGGAAGCACCAAGCCTCTGGCGTGTTTTCTTAAACAAAACCAAATGCAACCGAGACTAACGACTTCACGTGCCTTCCGAAGCACTGAATTATCTTAAATTAAACTATTTTAATACGGTTTTATCGCGTTTATTACTTATTTATTTACACCTGACGTTTCAAACACTTTACAGCGTTCATGGTCGCAGGCAGACTGGAACCATGAACCATGAACGCTGTAAAGTGTTTGAAACGTCAGGTGTAAATAAATAAGTAATAAACGCGATAAAACCGTATTAAAATAGTTTAATTTAATGAATAACAATCGCGAAAACATAAGAAAACATTACTGAATTATCTTTATTGTCAGATAATCAGGCAATTCAAACCCGCAATGTTCGTACAAACTGGAAACAACTAAACAAATGATGCTTCCCGTTTTATACGAACCCACGACCTCCGAGTCTAAGGTAAAGCCTTAGCAATTACAAATTTATTGCCGAGGATTTAAGCCATTTTAATAATTCATCAAACAGCTAAAAGTGAAAAGTAAAGAGAGCTCGATATTTGTATTAATATCTTTATTTTTGAAAATATTTTTGTCATTGATCAAATTGCAACTCGAACTCACTCGTCCGCAGTGCTGCTCCTTAAACACATCAACGCTGTGAAACACCGAAATGTTAGCTCGCCATCATCTGGACTTTCTAAAATCTACATGTTTGTGTAGTTCTCTCGCGCTGATCTCAAGTGGCTCCCTATTCTTCATCGTCGAGATTTACATATTCTGTCTTTACTCTTCACAATCCTTTTTAACCCTTCCTCGCCCAGCTATTTAAGAAGCCTATTTCAATTTCGTGGTGATGTTGAGGATCGCTCACTGCGCAGTGCTGAGAGACTTCGCTAATTAATTCCAACCCATTCTACTCAGTTCTACTCTGGTTCCTTCGCTGTACAAGCCGCTCGTCTATGGAACTCACTGCCATTCACCGTTCAGTGCGCCGAAACGTTAGCAAGCTTCAAATCACAAGTCATGTCGCACTATTCTACCTTGTTTGTAGTAATGGTGTGTGTATGTGTAGTGAATATGTTGTTATATTGTATGTAACATAACAACATATTATATATATAGTTGTATATAAGTAAGTGTGTAATATACATTATATGTGTAAGTTTATGTTTTGATATTTATTAAAATTATTATGTTTCTTCTTACTCTTGTTGATACCTACCGCGCACAATCTTTAATATTTTTACTCAATTTTCCGTAAGGTTGCCTGGAACAAAATAACTATTGCGATAAGGCCGCCTTTGCGCAAGGTTATTTTTCTTGTAATTACTTGTACTTAACAATGTATCCTTATTGTGCAATACAGAGTTTTTGTATTGTATTGTATTGTAGTTTTACTTTTTGGATGGCTTAGTTTTTTTATTATTTTTGTCATAATAATAAAAATTTATGTTTTGTAAATACAATTTTTAACAAAAACTAATTTTTAAATGATCTATAAGATGAATATTTTTAGCTAGTATATATTTATATATTTTAATAATATTTGTTGATAGCATGAAGTGATCTGTCTGATTACTCTGTTCTCATTGCGCTGATAAACTAGACGTCACGCCTCAGTCCGCTACAGGCCGATACGAGGGTCTACGAGGCTACGAGTGCTACGAGCTACGACAAAACGATCGCAGGCTGATCCCCATAATGATTGCCAGTTTCTATATATTTCGTATTTTTAAGATAGATTCACAAGTTAACTTATGGTAATAAAATGAATGTGCCAACACATTAGTTTATTTTTTATAATTTCCATTTCTTCTTGAAGTGCCGACTGAATGAAATCGCTCACAGAGATATTTGGCCGACATTCAGTTTAGTCAAACTTGGTTCAGAGAAACATTGAGCACGAGCGCGTCTCTTTCCTCCTTCCGCAGTTCACTATCATCTAATGCGCAGGCGTCTCTTATCTTTAAGAGACCAGTTATAGTTCCGGTCATAGTGTTTACTGATGAGCATTCAATAGATCTCTTGAGTTACCACGAGTACCTGCTATTGTTTGCACTTTTTGTTTATTGCGCTGATAATACTCATAAAAATAGCATTTCTCAAATTTAAAAGCTTATTGGTATGGTTTACTCTCCGGAAATGTTTAATATGTTTTCGTAATTGCGTTTTGGTTTTTGAGTCAAACACGTAAGTATTATTAAGATAGATCTTCGTTTGTGACTGTTTCTTACTAGTATCCAAGAGTGATTCACTATGTTAATGTCATCTGCTAGGTGCATGAGGGCTATACATTGATACAAATCATAGTCAGTGCTTACCTTGACACATGTTTGAAAATGATAGTTATTTAACTGAATGTAGGTCGTCGTTCCGCAGTTCAGGAATGCTATTTTTGAAAAGTGTGACTCAAACCAAAAACCGAACAAAGAAAGATTTTTTATATAGTTCATTATCATCATTTCAGGCGCAGTCAGTACTGCTGGACATAGGCCTCTTCTAATGATTTTCAAAATGACCGGTTGTAAGCAAACTGCTTCCAGCGCTTGCCTGCTGCTAAAATGTAAATTCAGTTCAAAAATAAATAAATTATAAGACGTCGAAATCCGGTGAAAGGGCAAACTGTCACAGCTAATGACCGAAATGCACACTTAAGTTAAGCCAACCCCTGATGTCTTAACTTAAGTGTAGCCTGTTATCTTCGGCTAGACTTAATTTTAGCCCGCATCAATTCGGCTAAACCTATCTAGGTTTAACCGAATACCTATAGGCGATCTCTGTTGGCTAATCTTAGGTACAAGATTATTTTGACCGCATAATTAATTACTATTAATTACTGATGTTTTTGATCCAGGTAATCTATAGACAAATATAAGATGAGGAGTGTCACATACGTGTTGCCGACGCTCAGACAATTTTGTACGCAAACAAGCTTACGGCTTGCCAGATGGTAAGAGACAGTAATAGTCAATTCCGACGGTCTATAGACAATTTGTGGAATGTTACGTACGAATTGCCGACCCTTAAACAATTTAGTTGGCCAGCTAGCATGCCGCCGTCTAATGGTAAAGTAGTCTATATACACATGCAACACTTGGAGTGTGACTTTTATGTCCACATATGTTGCTGGTGTCAATTGGCTAAATAGTATTGTAGCCTGTTTTCCTCGTAAATTGTTGCGCGTGTGATACTCCAGGTTTGCAGGTGTTTATAGACTACTACGACGTATTACTATTAGGCAAGCCGTATGCATAGTTATCTACAAAATTGTTTAAGGGTCTGTAATGCACACGTGACACTCTAGAAGATGCAACTTTGACCTTTTGGCTGGCAGGCCGTATGTTTGTTTGCCTACAAAATTGTTTGAGTGAACAAGCAAGTGACACTCCTAGAGTGTTGCCGACCCTACTACTACTATACTGGAATTTGGGTAGATATTAATAAAGTAAAATAATCGCGAGATCTCTGTCCGAGCTAAGCTCTTGTCGGTGAAGGTTCCACTCCTCTCGATTATTAGCGAGTTTCTTTAGTTTTTGATACGACACGACGTTTACTTTCTTATTATTCGGTGCATGTAGCTATGCTGTGGTCTACCTGGACCCCTTCTTTCCTTTACCTTTTCTTCGATGACGTTTTTCATGAAGTCATCGTGTCGTGGTTATGTTTTATGTGGATTTAAAAAAATCAGATAAATTCAGTCGCAAAAAATTAAAACGTATTTGAAATAGTTATGACAAAAATTAATTTATTCCACAAAATTACAACTTATTAGTTGTAAAGAACTTTTCGAAATTAAGAATATTTTTCATTTACTAACATGCTATATTTACAAACACTTATTATACCTACTGTGCTATATAATACAATATACTCGTACTAAAATAATTATCTACACTAAAACAACTAGAAACACAAAAATACAATTAATCAAATAAATCATTTTAATTAACAGTTTACTTTCTTATTATTCGGTGCATGTAGCTATGCTGTGGTCTACCTGGACCCCTTCTTTCCTTTACCTTTTCTTCGATGACGTTTTTCATGAAGTCATCGTGTCGTGGTTATGTTTTATGTGGATTTAAAAAAATCAGATAAATTCAGTCGCAAAAAATTAAAACGTATTTGAAATAGTTATGACAAAAATTAATTTATTCCACAAAATTACAACTTATTAGTTGTAAAGAACTTTTCGAAATTAAGAATATTTTTCATTTACTAACATGCTATATTTACAAACACTTATTATACCTACTGTGCTATATAATACAATATACTCGTACTAAAATAATTATCTACACTAAAACAACTAGAAACACAAAAATACAATTAATCAAATAAATCATTTTAATTAACAGTTTACTTTCTTATTATTCGGTGCATGTAGCTATGCTGTGGTCTACCTGGACCCCTTCTTTCCTTTACCTTTTCTTCGATGACGTTTTTCATGAAGTCATCGTGTCGTGGTATGTTTTATGTGGATTTAAAAAAATCAGATAAATTCAGTCGCAAAAAATTAAAACGTATTTGAAATAGTTATGACAAAAATTAATTTATTCCACAAAATTACAACTTATTAGTTGTAAAGAACTTTTCGAAATTAAGAATATTTTTCATTTACTAACATGCTATATTTACAAACACTTATTATACCTACTGTGCTATATAATACAATATACTCGTACTAAAATAATTATCTACACTTAAACAACTAGAAACACAAAAATACAATTAATCAAATAAATCATTTTAATTAACATATAGTTAATGTTTTTTAGCTTTAAAACCTCAACTAAATAAATATAAAATAAAACTTAAACTAATCTAATCTAAAAAAATAGAAACTTAAATAAACGTTGCTCGCTCGAACGAGGGGAACGAGAAACTGCAAGCGCGAGCAACCCATGCTTCCAGAATCAACTCCGGGGATTTGACCTGGAAGCTTTCCGAGTTGCGCTGAATAGAAAATAAAAATATATTTATTAAATTTACGTCAATACATAATTTATTTGATTTTTAGTTTAGCTGTCCCTTGACTAGGTAGTAAAATGAAGCCAACAAAAAAGTTTTCAAATGTTTTCATTTCATTGTCAGATTAGCTTAAATTGTTATCTAGTGGAAAATAATAAAGCATTCAAATTTGGCACGTGTCCATTGCCACATCGCCATACCACGAGAACGTCACAATATTACAGCTGTAACCAACTGCAGTATCAGTAGCTGCTTACCTCTTCTGTTCCTCCAGCTCTCTTTTTCTTTTCTTCCCCTCGTCCGCACATTTCGATGTTATTATGTTTCTGAAAACAAAAGAGAATAAATAAAAATTAGTTCTTAAATTATTTGTTACTTGATGGGAGCAATAAAGATATATCGTATTGTATTGTGGAGGTATTCAGACAAATCGGTCTAGCCGAACAATGTGTAAGGGGAAGTTACAAACAGATCATATTTTGGGAAATTTTTTGTGTTCTTATTATGTTGACTCAAAGTATAAAGTAAAATGTCAAGTCTTAGTAGCTTTTTAGAGATGAGTGCACAGAAAGGCAAGAATGGATCAATTATTATACCCGGTTAATTTCTCAAAAAATGTATACAGTATTCAAAGTACTAACCGCACGTGATTCTCGGCCACCCCGCAGTTGCTGGACACGGTCTGGACAATATCTCGGACCAGGTCCGGGTCCAGCCGCGGTTTTGCCGCGATGTGCCTGTGTGCCGCCGACGGCTTCCCGCTCAGAGAATGGGTCGCCAGCACACTGTAAAAACAAACATAATATTAATATCAACTCACCTGATGTAGGAGGTTATAACTTGGCAAAGAAAAGACTATTTCTATTTCCTGCGCTGTTCTCTGATGTTCTGAGGTGTTCCTTTAAAGTGAAGTCTGATCGATTACATCGATTGCCCGCCTTCTAGCGACAGTGGCTGGGACCTATGACTTACGTACGTGCCATCAAAAATACTGAAAGGGTCATGTATGTAAGAACATCTCACTAGTGACTCGCAGTGTGTCGCAGTGCATTAGTGGAACATCAGGTATGCCGCACAGCTCTAGAAGAGCTGCTAGCTATGTTCACATATTAAGCACTATCTATCGCGCCCAGGCTATAAATGTGATATGGTTGTATCGATTCGATAACAAATAAATACTAACTCTCTTGTGAACACCGCCGTCAGCAACTTCCTCGTGACGACCGAGTAGTTTCTGCTCCAGTTTATGGACTTCAATGTTTTCCGCGGAATCCGCGCGAAGCCCAGCCCAATAGCCACCTGAAATGGAGATACTGCATCAGCTATATGTATTTTAACAGAATTTCATTTAAATATCCATAGTTAATATTATAAATGCGAAAGTTTGTCTGTCTGTCTGTTACGCTTTCACCGCTGAACGGACTCTGATGAAATTTGGTATGAATATAGTTGAAGACCCGGGCTCAAACATAGGTTACTTTTCGACGCAGGCGGAGCTGCGGGAAAAAGCTAGTATTGTATAAATTAAAACAGTAATAATTGAAAATGATAAAAACGACGCCCTACGGAATGCAGGCTAATACGAGTATATATGTACTTATGTAATAGTATGGAATGGAAACAATCAATACGAACTTATCACAGGTTTGAGCTTAACTTACCGTTTCATCGGGAGTGTCAGCGCATCGTACCTGTAACAAAATAGCTGTCAACATCAAATAGTCAACATTCAATCTTAACGTAAGGTAACACAGTAACTCTTGATTTTTTTTATTATACGTCCCATTGTTTAAGAAAAATTATCTGATCATGACTACAGAAGGAAATAATTCATACTCATATGAAAGATTCTCCCTGAGAGATATTTTTTTTTAATTTGATGTACTAAATACGTCTATTAAATTAAATAAATGCGTATTTTTTGACCTTGAAATATTTGCTTATTGGACATTAAATACTCTAATTGCGATGGCCAGTGTATCAATACTTACTGGGCTCGCAGGGCTCGCGGGGCTCACTGTGCTTGCGGGACTCCTAGGGCTGAAGGAGCTCGCAAGGCTTGCGGAGTACGAGGGGCCCGCGGGGCTCCGGGACCTTTCTCGACGACGAAGAGCGGGCGATAAGGTCCCCGATTTCTCCAACATTTCTTTAAAAAACATTTTGTAAATAAAAAAAATACGCTGCTTTTAATACTTTTAGTGAGTTGTCGGAGATTTTGTTTTAAATGTCGGCTATTTTATCAAAACCTGAATTATCTCCATAAATTAAATTTTTCGCGATCAATTCCATTCCGTAGGACTTGAAGTTAATAAAGTAAATTTTGATGAATAAATGATGAATATTTGAAACGTATTTGTATGTGTATTATACCAATTATTTTGCATTTTCCTAGACAGTAGGTTTGTTAGGTTGAGAGACGAGACGAAGACGACACGGGATGTTTGTTGGCAGTATAAATATTTGAAACTTAAGTTTGAGTAAGTTTGGGCAATATGTATGTATTACCTATGACCTCCTCATATGTTCTGCCTGATTGCAGCTGGAGCAGCGCCGCCGCAGCCTCCAGCTCCTCCACGGAGTGCTCCGAGGTCATAGCCATTTCAACTGTCAATAAAGTGCTCACAATAAGACTATAGTTTAATAAAAAACAACATGCGATTAGTCAATTAAATAAATAAATAATAGAACGGGATTATTATTCATAGTAACCATAGTGCTACTAATAAAGTGCATTAAAATATATCATATATTTCGCACTTATATAAATCTACATCCAAACATTTGTTAGATCGGTAATTAAAAATTGTATTGAAAAAAAGATCCTGCAAGATGTGTATTATATAAGTAAAGTAGACAAATTTTAAAATAATTTTGAATGAGATGGATATTGTAATAAAAATTAATAAATAAATTAAAAATAAAGTAATTAATTAGGTACTATAAACATTAGGACCATTTCAAATTACAAAATGATAGCCGCTAAATACTTATAAAATAATCTTACCAGTTTAAGAAGATGATCACAACCACAGAATATAGTATAATAATATACTACCGACGACAGAGGGACAGTCAGCTACAGAATGCGCACAAATACTGATTGCAAGATTGCAAAATTTTTCCTTTTAAAGGGTCCCTAATCCTTAAACAAAAGATTCAGACATCACAGAGCTATAATAAAAGTCTTACTATAGTACAGACATTCCATCGCATACCAAAGAAACAATGTTATCATTAAAAGGGTATGGATTCTAACAAAATGCAGGTAGATACTTCCTTATTAGACCAATTTTGTGTTTTATGAGTAGAAAGACATTGTAGGTATTTTGTTCAACGGAGATAAAATATCTTTAGTTTTTTAATAGCACTAGCGGCCGCCCACAACTCTACTGAATATCTCAAAAAATATTTATACCATCGAATCTCAACCCTTGATTAAAGTGTACCCCGAGTTCTTTATAAGTAGGAATTTTAGGATATCTCTTCCTCTTGCATCCGTATGAATGTACATTAGAGAAATGGCCAGCTGGATCCTTATTTTTGAAATATACATTTGAACTCATGCCGAATGATAATCATTCGACGCACCGATTTACGTGAGTTTCACTTTAGTACTTTTCAAAATTGGCACTCCTGAATCTGTAAATTTCAATTTCTTCTCCGAACTTTATTGACATATTTTTATTATCTGTATCTCAGTTCTTGGTGCAATAAAGAGTTTTTATTATTATTATTTTAGTTTTTGCACAAATTGTGCTCAGGTCTGGCCTGGTATTTTCTGTAATAGCACGGGCGGCTAGCCAAGTGCTAATAAGGGTTGCTAAGAAATGTTAAGACGGTATGTTATTTAAATTATCTGAATCTAATTGAAGAAATTTCCGGACTATCCTACAAGTGTTTAGTATCGCAGCTATTTGTAAAGTTAAGTATGTAAATTTCGGTAAGGCTAATTGGACAAGGCGTCTGAAGATATCTTTTGGTACAACACCTGTGGTGGATATAACTATAGGCACTATAAAGACTGAGCTCATTTTCCACATCCTTTTAATTTCCTCCTGTAACTCTGTGTATTTCCTTATTTTTTCTGAAATTGAAACTTGAATATTATGAGTGTTGGGAATTGCAATATATATAATGTAACAGTTCTTATTAATTTTATCTACTAGTATAATATCTGGTCTATTGTTGTGGACGGTGTGATCTGTAAGAATAGTACGATCATAGTAAAGTTTATAAAAATTGTTTTCCAATACTGCTTGCGGTAAATATTTGTAATATGGTGTATTTGTGTCCGCTGTTAGTTTATATTTTAAAGCTAGTTTTTGGTGAATAATATATACAAGTTGGTTGTGCCTATGGGTGTAGTCGTTTTGAGCTAGTCTACTACATGCACCAGTAATGTGTTGGATGGTTTCTCGTTTATCGTTGCATTGTCTACATAAATCGCTTCGGGGGTATAATTAGTATCTATTGCACAAATAGCGCTATGGGGAGGACTAGTTGATTTCTTTCTATTAAAGAATCTACATATACTGTGAATCAGTTTATTATGTAATAAGCTCAAATCTATTAGACCTCTACTCCCATCGTTCCTGGATAATGTCATACGTTCTATAGCGGCCTTTGGGTGGTGATATCTGTAGGATGTGAGCATTGTTCTAATTTTTATTATCATTTTTTTTAAATCTGATTTGGACCATCTGATAATACCGAACGACTAGGTCAATATTGGTATTGCGTAACTATTTATTGACTTAAACAGGTTTCTGCTATTCAGCTGTGCTTTACATAGTTTATGTATTCTATGGATAAATTCTTTTTTTAATCTTTCTTTTGCACATTTCTGATCTATCTGTCTTGCCTGTTTGTAGCCTAAATATTTATATAATTCTTCATTACTCATTACCACTAACTATCTTGCCTTTCTTAATATTAAGTTTACGGCATTTGTCTAGCCCGAAATTCATTTTAATACTGTTTGAAAATGTTATTTTTAATAATTCAATTTGAATTGAGACTCCATATCAATTCCACACAAAATACATTTTAAAACTTCACTACAAATCTATTCATTCACATCGAGTGAGCAAATCGATCCTGTACTGAATACCCTGGTGTCAGAGATTTTCGGAAGCACCAAGCCTCTGGCGTGTTTTCTTAAACAAAACCAAATGCAACCGAGACTAACGACTTCACGTGCCTTCCGAAGCACTGAATTATCTTTATTGTCAGATAATCAGGCAATTCAAACCCGCAATGTTCGTACAAACTGGAAACAACTAAACAAATGATGCTTCCCGTTTTATACGAACCCACGACCTCCGAGTCTAAGGTAAAGCCTTAGCAATTACAAATTTATTGCCGAGGATTTAAGCCATTTTAATAATTCATCAAACAGCTAAAAGTGAAAAGTAAAGAGAGCTCGATATTTGTATTAATATCTTTATTTTTGAAAATATTTTTGTCATTGATCAAATTGCAACTCGAACTCACTCGTCCGCAGTGCTGCTCCTTAAACACATCAACGCTGTGAAACACCGAAATGTTAGCTCGCCATCATCTGGACTTTCTAAAATCTACATGTTTGTGTAGTTCTCTCGCGCTGATCTCAAGTGGCTCCCTATTCTTCATCGTCGAGATTTACATATTCTGTCTTTACTCTTCACAATCCTTTTTAACCCTTCCTCGCCCAGCTATTTAAGAAGCCTATTTCAATTTCGTGGTGATGTTGAGGATCGCTCACTGCGCAGTGCTGAGAGACTTCGCTAATTAATTCCAACCCATTCTACTCAGTTCTACTCTGGTTCCTTCGCTGTACAAGCCGCTCGTCTATGGAACTCACTGCCATTCACCGTTCAGTGCGCCGAAACGTTAGCAAGCTTCAAATCACAAGTCATGTCGCACTATTCTACCTTGTTTGTAGTAATGGTGTGTGTATGTGTAGTGAATATGTTGTTATATTGTATGTAACATAACAACATATTATATATATAGTTGTATATAAGTAAGTGTGTAATATACATTATATGTGTAAGTTTATGTTTTGATATTTATTAAAATTATTATGTTTCTTCTTACTCTTGTTGATACCTACCGCGCACAATCTTTAATATTTTTACTCAATTTTCCGTAAGGTTGCCTGGAACAAAATAACTATTGCGATAAGGCCGCCTTTGCGCAAGGTTATTTTTCTTGTAATTACTTGTACTTAACAATGTATCCTTATTGTGCAATACAGAGTTTTTGTATTGTATTGTATTGTAGTTTTACTTTTTGGATGGCTTAGTTTTTTTATTATTTTTGTCATAATAATAAAAATTTATGTTTTGTAAATACAATTTTTAACAAAAACTAATTTTTAAATGATCTATAAGATGAATATTTTTAGCTAGTATATATTTATATATTTTAATAATATTTGTTGATAGCATGAAGTGATCTGTCTGATTACTCTGTTCTCATTGCGCTGATAAACTAGACGTCACGCCTCAGTCCGCTACAGGCCGATACGAGGGTCTACGAGGCTACGAGTGCTACGAGCTACGACAAAACGATCGCAGGCTGATCCCCATAATGATTGCCAGTTTCTATATATTTCGTATTTTTAAGATAGATTCACAAGTTAACTTATGGTAATAAAATGAATGTGCCAACACATTAGTTTATTTTTTATAATTTCCATTTCTTCTTGAAGTGCCGACTGAATGAAATCGCTCACAGAGATATTTGGCCGACATTCAGTTTAGTCAAACTTGGTTCAGAGAAACATTGAGCACGAGCGCGTCTCTTTCCTCCTTCCGCAGTTCACTATCATCTAATGCGCAGGCGTCTCTTATCTTTAAGAGACCAGTTATAGTTCCGGTCGTAGTGTTTACTGATGAGCATTCAATAGATCTCTTGAGTTACCACGAGTACCTGCTATTGTTTGCACTTTTTGTTTATTGCGCTGATAATACTCATAAAAATAGCATTTCTCAACTTTAAAAGCTTATTGGTATGGTTTACTCTCCGGAAATGTTTAATATGTTTTCGTAATTGCGTTTTGGTTTTTGAGTCAAACACGTAAGTATTATTAAGATAGATCTTCGTTTGTGACTGTTTCTTACTAGTATCCAAGAGTGATTCACTATGTTAATGTCATCTGCTAGGTGCATGAGGGCTATACATTGATACAAATCATAGTCAGTGCTTACCTTGACACATGTTTGAAAATGATAGTTATTTAACTGAATGTAGGTCGTCGTTCCGCAGTTCAGGAATGCTATTTTTGAAAAGTGTGACTCAAACCAAAAACCGAACAAAGAAAGATTTTTTATATAGTTCATTATCATCATTTCAGGCGCAGTCAGTACTGCTGGACATAGGCCTCTTCTAATGATTTTCAAAATGACCGGTTGTAAGCAAACTGCTTCCAGCGCTTGCCTGCTGCTAAAATGTAAATTCAGTTCAAAAATAAATAAATTATAAGACGTCGAAATCCGGTGAAAGGGCAAACTGTCACAGCTAATGACCGAAATGCACACTTAAGTTAAGCCAACCCCTGATGTCTTAACTTAAGTGTAGCCTGTTATCTTCGGCTAGACTTAATTTTAGCCCGCATCAATTCGGCTAAACCTATCTAGGTTTAACCGAATACCTATAGGCGATCTCTGTTGGCTAATCTTAGGTACAAGATTATTTTGACCGCATAATTAATTACTATTAATTACTGATGTTTTTGATCCAGGTAATCTATAGACAAATATAAGATGAGGAGTGTCACATACGTGTTGCCGACGCTCAGACAATTTTGTACGCAAACAAGCTTACGGCTTGCCAGATGGTAAGAGACAGTAATAGTCAATTCCGACGGTCTATAGACAATTTGTGGAATGTTACGTACGAATTGCCGACCCTTAAACAATTTAGTTGGCCAGCTAGCATGCCGCCGTCTAATGGTAAAGTAGTCTATATACACATGCAACACTTGGAGTGTGACTTTTATGTCCACATATGTTGCTGGTGTCAATTGGCTAAATAGTATTGTAGCCTGTTTTCCTCGTAAATTGTTGCGCGTGTGATACTCCAGGTTTGCAGGTGTTTATAGACTACTACGACGTATTACTATTAGGCAAGCCGTATGCATAGTTATCTACAAAATTGTTTAAGGGTCTGTAATGCACACGTGACACTCTAGAAGATGCAACTTTGACCTTTTGGCTGGCAGGCCGTATGTTTGTTTGCCTACAAAATTGTTTGAGTGAACACGCAAGTGACACTCCTAGAGTGTTGCCGACCCTACTACTACTATACTGGAACTTGGGTAGATATTAATAAAGTAGAATAATCGCGAGATCTATGTCCGAGCTAGGCTCTTGTCGGTGAAGGTTCCACTTCTCTCGATTATAAGCGAGATTCTTTAGTTTTTGATACGACACGACGTTTACTTTCTTATTGTTCGGTGCATGTAGCTATGCTGTGGTCTACCTGGACCCCTTCTTTCCTTTATCTTTTCTTCGATGATGTTTTTCATGAAGTCATCGTGTCGTGATATGTTTAATTTGGATTCAAAAAAATCAGATAAATTTAGTCGCAAAAAATGAAAACGTATTTGAAATATGACAAAAATTAATTTATTCCACAAAATTACAACTTATTAGTTGTGAAGAACTTTTCGGAATTAAGAATATTTTTCATTCACTAACATGCCATATTTACAAACACTTATTATACCTACTGTGCTATATAATACAATATACTAAAATAATTATCTACACTAAAACAACTAGAAACACAAAAATACAATTAATCAATTAAATCATTTTAATTAACACATAGTTAATATTTTTTTAGCTTTAAACCCTAACTTAAAAACTAAATAAATATAAAATAAAACTTAAACTAATGTAATCTAAAAAAGTAGATACTTAAATAAACGTTGCTGGCTCGAACGAGGGGAACGAGAAACTGCGAGCGCGAGCAACCCATGCTTCCAGAATCAACTCCGGGGTTGTGACCTGGAAGCTTTCCGAGTTGCGCTGAAAAGAAAATAAAAATATATTTATAAAATTTACGTCAATACATAATTTATTTGATTGTTAGTTTAGCTGTCCCGTGACTATGTAGTAAAATGAAGCCAACAAAAAAATTTTGAAATGTTTTCATTTCATTGTCAGATTAGCTAAAATTGTTATCTAGTGGAAAATAATAAAGCATCCAAATTTGGCACGTGTCCATTGCCACATCGCCATACCACGAGAACGTCACAACATTACAGCTGTAACCAACTGCAGTATCAGAAGCTGCTTACCTCTTCTGTTCCTCCAGCTCTCTTTTTCTTTTCTTCCCCTCGTCCGCACATTTTGATGTTATTATATTTCTGAAAACAAACGAGAATACATAAATATTAATTCTTAAAAATTTGAATTATGAGATGATAAGGTTTCCCCGTGCAGGTAGACAGGTAGGTAGGGAGGTGCAGGTGGTCCTAGATTACCTACTAGTTAAAGTTTTTGTAATTGTGAAATTATTTGTTAGTTTATGGGGGCAATAAAGATATATCGTATTGTATTGTAGAGGTATTCAGACAAATCGGTCAAGCCGAACAATATGGCGGCGTAAGGGAAAGTTACAAACAGATCATATTTTGCAAAATTGTTTGTGTTCTTATTATTTTGACTCAAAGTATAAAGTAAAATGTCAAGTCTCAGTAGTTTTTCAGAGATGAGTGCACAGAAAGGCAAGAGTGGATCCATTAATTTCTCAAAGAATGTATACAGTATTCAAAGTACTAACCGCACGTGATTCTCGGCCACCCCGCAGTTGCTAGACACGGTCTGGACAATATCTCGGACCAGGTCCGGGTCCAGCCGCGGTTTTGCCGCGATGTGCCTGTGTGCCGCTGACGGCTCCCCGCTCAGAGAATGGGTCGCCAGCACACTGTAAAAACAAACATTATATTAATATCAACTCACCTAATGTAGGAGGTTATAACTTGGCAAAGAAAACACTATTTCTACTTCCTGCGCTGTTCTCTGATGTTCTGAGGTGTTCCATAAACGTGAAGTCTGATCGATTACATCGATTGCCCGCCTTCTAGCGACAGTGGCTGAGACCTATGACTTACGTACGTGCCATCGGATATACTGAAAGGGTCATGTATGTAAGAACATCTCACTAGTGACTCGCAGTGTGTCGCAGTGCATTAGTGGAACATCAGGTATGCCGCACAGCTCTAGAAGAGCTGCTAGCTATGTTCATTTATTAAGCACTATCTATCGCGCCCAGGCTATAAATGTGATATGGTTGTGTCGATTCGATAACAAATAAATACTAACTCTCTTGAGAACACCGCCGTCAGCAACTTCCTGGTGACGACCGAGTAGTTTCTGCTCCAGTTTATGGACTTCAATGTTTTCCGCGGAATCCGCGCGAAGCCCATCCCAATAGCCACTGAAATAGAGATACTGCATCAGCTATATGTATTTTAGCAGAATTTTATTTAAATATCCATAGTTAAAATTATAAATGCGAAAGTTTGTCTGTCTGTCTGTTATGCTTTCATGAATATAGTTGAAGACCCGGGGTCAAACATAGGCTACTTTTCGACGCAGGCGGAGCTGCGGGAAAAAGCTAGTATTGTATAAATTTAAACAGTAATAATTGAAAATGATATAAACGACGCCCTACGGAATGCAGGCTAATACGAGTGTTTATGTACTTATGTAATAGTAATAGAAACAATCAATACGAACTTATCACAGCTTTGAGCTTAACTTACCGTTTCATCGGGATTGTCAGCGCATCGTACCTGTAACAAAATAGCTGTCAACATCAAATAGTCAACATTCAATCTTAACGTAAAGTAACACAGTAACTCTTGATTTTTTTTATTATACGTCCCATTGTTTAAGAAAAATCATCTGATCATGACTACAGAAGGAAATAATTCATACTCGTATGAAAGATTCTCCCTGAGAGATATTTTTTTTTTAACATAGTTGTAGTAGTTGAGGACTAGTTGATTTCTTTCTAATAAAGAATCTACATACACTGTGAATCTGTTTATTATGTAATAAGCTCAAATCTATTAGACCTCTACCCCCATCGTTCCTGGATAATGTCATACGTTCTATAGCGACCTTTGGGTGGTGATATCTGTAGAATGTGAGTATTGTTCTAATTTTTATTTCCAAATTTTTTAAATCTGATTTGGACCATCTGGTAATACCGAACGAATAGGTCAATATTGGTATTGCGTAACTATTTATTGACTTAAACTTAATTTTTTTGACCTTGAAATATTTGCTTATTGGACATTAAATACTCTAATTGCGATGGCCAGTGTATCAATACTTACTGGTGTCGCAGGGCTCGCGGGGCTCACTGTGCTTGCGGGACTCCTAGGGCTGAAGGAGCTCGCAAGGCTTGCGGAGTACGCGGGGTCCGAGGGGCTCCGGGACCTTACTCGAAGAGCGGGCGATAAGGTCCCCGATTTCTCCAACATTTCTTTAAAAAAACATTTTATTAATACGCTGCTTTTAATACTTTCAGTGAGTTTTCGGAGATTTTGTTTTAAATGTCGGCTATTTTATCAAAATCTGAATTATCTCCATAAATTAAATTTTTCGCGATCAATTCCGTTCCGTAGGACTTGAAGTTAATAAAGTAAATTTTGATGAATAAATGATGAATATTTGAAACGTATTTGTATGTGTATTATACTAATTATTTTGCATTTTCCTAGACATAGTAGGCATGTTAGGTTGAGAGACGAGACGAAGACGACACGGGATGTTTGTTGGCAGTATAAATATTTGAAACTTAAGTTTGCGTAAGTTTGGGCAATATGTATGTATTACCTATGACCCCCTTATATGTTGTGCCTGATTGCAGCTGGAGCAGCGCCGCCGCAGCCTCAAGCTCCTCCACCGAGAGCTCGGAAGTCAAAGCCATTTCAACTGTCAATAAAGTGCTCACAATAAGACTATAGTTTAATAAAAAACAACATGCGATTAGTCAATTAAATAAATAAATAATAGAACGGGATTACTGTTCATAGTAACCATAGTGCTACTAATATAGTGCATTAAAATATATCATATATTTCGCACTTATATAAATCTACATCCAAACATTTGTTAGATCGGTAATTAAAAATTGTATTGAAAAAAAGATCCTGCAAGATGTGTATTATATAAGTAAAGTAGACGATAAAAAAGACAAAGTTACAAATTTTAAAATAATTTTGAATGAGATGGATATTGTAATAAAAATTAATAAATAAATTAAAAATAAAGTAATTAATTAGGTACTATAAACATTAAGACCATTTCAAATTACAAAATGATAGCAGCTAAATACTTATAAAATAATCTTACCAGTTTAAGAAGATGATCACAACCACAAATATACTATAATACTCGTAATATACTACCGACGACAGAGCGACAGTCAGCTACAGAATGCTCACAAATACTGATTTCAAGATTTTTTTTTTTTTTTTTGACATGACCTACTATTTTAGCTCCTGTGAGCTTTTACATTTACAGCGGGACAGTTTGAGGCGAGGGCTATTAACCACTCAGCCTTTTCGGCAAATGCACAACGGGCTCCCAGTTGGGACGAACCTCGGCCATGGGCTTTGCCTTTGATCAAGCGAGCGATGCAAACTCGCGAGCGGTAGCAAACGCTCAATGCCATAAGGGCCGACACTATTGTGCCAGAAGGGCCTACTGAGAACCTATCGGTGGCGTGAAGCGCCCTGGTACATTCTAGTACCTGGTAAACTGTCTACTGTTCCTACTACGTCGCACTCGCCGGCGGGTGCGGTTATATGTTCCTATGGAAAACCCAGGACTCCGTTGAGTCGAGGGGTTTTCGAAGGGAAGGTTCGCCACCGTAATGGGATCGTCAGGGTCAAAGAGAACATTCCTCGGGCGTCTGTGCCGCAGAGGGACATTTTTCGTCGGGCTGTAGTTGGCAGCCCGCACAACTAACGGGTTCGGATGGTTTGGATATTTCTCAAAGTAACGTTGAGACGTTTCTTTGAGATATCTCGAAATGAGATTTTTGAATGCTCACAAATACTGATTTCAAGATTGCTAAATTTTTCCTTTTAAAGGGTCCCTAATCCTTAAACAAAAGATTCAGACATCACAGAGCTATAATAAAAGTCGTACTATAGTACAGACATTCCATCGCATACCAAAGAAACAATGTTATCATTAAAAGGGTATGGATTCTAACAAAATGCAGGTAGATACTTCCTTATTAGACCAATTTTGTGTTTTATGAATAGGAAGAAATTCTAGGTATTTTGTTCGACGGAGATAAAATATTTTTAGTTTTTTAATAGCACTAGCGGCCACCCTCAACTCCATTGCATATCTCAAAAAATATTTATACCACCGAATCTCAACCCTTGATAAAAGCGTACTCCGAGCTCTTTATATGTAGGAATTTCAGGATATCTCTTCCTCGTTGCATCCATATGAATGTACATAACAGAAATAGCCAGCTGGATCCTTATTTTTGAAATATACATTTGAACTCATGCCGTATGAAAATCATTCGACGCACCGATTTACCCGAGTTTCATTTTAGTACTTTTCAAATATAGCACTCCTAAATCTGTAATTTTCAATTTCTTCCCCGAACTTTATTGAAATATTTTTAATAATTCAATTTAAATTGAGACTCCATATCAATTCCACACAAAATACATTTTAAAACTTCACTACAAATCTATTTATTTATTTAATTTATTTATTTAAACTTTATTGTACAAATACAATTGTAAAGCACAATAGGTGGACTTAATGCTAAAAGCATTATCTAACAGTCAACCTTTGGGTCAAGCAGAGAGCTTTATGTGGGTGTAAAATAAAGTTAAATTGACAGAAAAGCATCAGAAAATGATATGCAATACATATATATATATATATATATATATATATAGAATATACTTACATATAATATAAACACGTATTTATAATATACCTACATAAACAACAAATATATACAATTATTAATGCAATGCAAAATAAACAACATATGTTGCAACTAGATTCCCACATCACTCAGCTGTGCGAGAAAATGATTGTAAACAAGAACTTTGAAACCCGCACGGCTGGAGGCTTTCCTAATTGATTCAGGTAGCGCGTTCCAGAGTCTGACAGCCGTGACGGCGAAGGAGTTGGAGTAAAACCCAGTATGGTGAGAGGGAGTGGCAAGAGTCAAATTGTTTGAAGAACGCAGGGCCCTTTCGTGAGTCGAACTTAAATATTTGAAATCTGTTTTGAGATACTTTGGGGAAGATGGATTATTAAGCACATTATATAACTGACAAAGGATATGGAGATTCCTGCGTTGACGGATAGGAACATTCACATCGAGTGAGCAAATCGACCCTGTACTGACTGGTGACCCTGGTACCCTGGTGTCAGAGATTTTCGGAAGCACCTTTGGGTCTCTGGCGTGTTTGCTTAAACAAAACCAGATGCAACCGAGACCAACGACTTCACGTGCCTTCCGAATCACTGAATCATCTTTATTGTCAGACAATCAGGTAATTCAAACCCGCAATGTTCTGTACAAAAAATATTATTGTCATGAATCAAATTGCAACTCGAACTGACTCGTCCGCAGTGCTGCTCCTTAAACACATCAACGCTGTGAAACACCGAAATGTTAGCTCGCCATCATCTGTACTTTCTAAAATGAACATGTTTGTGTAGTTTTACTTTTTGGATGGCTTAGTTTTTCTATTATTTTTTGTTTTGTAAATACAGATTTTAACAAAAACTATTTTTTAAATGATCTAAAGGATGAATATTTTTCGCTAGTATATATTTATATATTTAAATTATATTTGTTGATTGCATGAAGTGTTCTGTCTGATAACTCTGTTCTCATTGCGCTGAAAAACTAGACGTCCCGCTTCAGTCCGCTACAGGCTGATACGAGGGTCTACGAGGCTACGAGTGCTACGAGCTACGACACAAAGATAGCAGGCTATCGTGATTAGGATATAGTGATCCCCATAATAATTAATTGCCAGTTTCTATACATTTCATATTTTAAGATAGTTTCACAAGTTAACTATGGTAATAAAATGATTGTGCCAACCCAATGGTTTATTTTTTTATAATTTCCATATCTTTTTAAAGTGCCGACTGACCGACATCGCTCACAGAGATATTTGGCCGACATTCAGTTTTGTCAAACTCCGTTCAGAGAGACATCAAGGCCACGAGCGCGTGTCTCTCGTCCTTCCGCAGTTCACTATCTTCTTATGCGCAGGTGTCTCTTATCTCTAAGGGACCAGTTATAGTTCCGGTCATAGTGTTTACTAAAGAGCATTCAATAATAAATCGCTTAAGTTACCGCGAGTACCTGATATTGTTTGCACTTTTTGTTGTATTGTGCTGATAATTCTCACAAAAATAGCATTTCTTAACTTTAAAAGCTTATAGGTATGGATTACTTTTCCGGAAATGTTTAATGTGTTTTTGTAATTGCGTTTTGGTTTTTGAGTCAAATATGTAATAACAAATTCTTATGATATTCAAAATGACCGGTTGTAAGCGGACTGCTTCCAGCGCTTGCCTTCTACTAAATTGTAAATTCATTTCAAAAATATATAAATTATAATAAATCATGAAACACATATTCAATAAAATGTTTTTAAGAACATGAATCTCAATAATTATCAAAATCGTAGCTGATTTAAGGATTTTTTATACCTACCAACTTCCAACCCCTATTTCATCCCTTTAGGGTTTACATTTTTCAAAAGTGTGCATAGACATTATATAATGGAGCTCGCGTAATTAATTTCATGGAAGTTGGGAGAGATTTCAAATTTTCTCCATACAAACTTTCAACCCTTAGAGGGTGAATTTCAGAAAAATAACGAAACATGTGTTTAATATAATGTTTTCAAAAGCATAAATCTCAATTTTGATAAAAATCGTAGCTGATTTAAATGATGTTTCATACAAACTTTCAACACCTATTTCACCCCTTTACAGTTAAAAATATACATAAAAGCATTATTTACAGGACGTCAAACATAGCGTTTTCCATTGGAATTTACCATATTTATTTTTGTTTCATCTGAAAATAACACTTTTTCCATTCTCGTACCGTCCAATTAACATATTTTTTAGCGAATAATAATAGTTTCTCTCGGTGTTGCTTGGTAAGAAGAGGTACCTTTCGAGAGGTTCTTCCAAACAATTTAGCTTCCACTAATCTTCGGCATATCAGTCTTAACGAGACGTTTCTCGAGTCATCAGGCGAAAAACTTCATTTTTAACAGCAACACGAACGATTAGCGTATCTTCTCTGGGAGAGGTTTTTCATGGCCGAACCTTTCTAAGAACATTTTCAACAGTTCCATGTGTTTTATAATGATCAATTGCCATAAAAACTTTCTTAACATAACAATTTAAATAATCAGCTATTCTTCTGTACGCACACTTTTGATCTATATGTAAATTAACAATTATTTGCCTAATTGACGCGTAACAAAATAAAATTCAGGTTAAAATTTGAAATTGCCGCCAAACTAATAGAAAAAGCCAGGAATGAAATGTTATTCTCCAAATTCGAAAAAAGGACGAGCTATAGATGCTTTTTTCATATGTTTCTAATTAAGCGTCCAAGCGACCAGTAACAGAAAATAAACTCCTACATGTGTAAGACTCATTTTATAATTAAAAGTAAGATATGTTTTATTTTTTTATGCATTTAATGAGTTTTTTTTACGTGGCTATATTATTGCATGATTAATAATTATTGAATGTATATATTTTTCACGAACATTTGTACGTTGAAGTTATATTTTCTTTATTCATAAAAAGTGTTTCTAATTATATGACCACCACTGTATATATAGATTTTGCACTTATAATATAAGTATGGATTTTATTTGGAAGTCATTTGTAATGAAGTCATTAAAGATTAAGTGCCGATTATATAGCATATTATTAGATGTACTAGTCGAGAGGCGGCTTTTTTACAAAAAGCTTCACTTGTATGAAATTACTTTTAAAAGTCTGACTCGATTTATGATTGAAAACACGAAATAAAAAAAAAATATATTTAACATCATCCAAACATTTTGTGAGATCGGTAATTAAAAATTGTATTGAAATAGCTTTAAAATGCGAGAAAAAAAGATCCTGTAAATTATATGTATAAGTAGGCGATAAAATTTTGATTTGATTAAGATGAATATTGAAATAAAACAATTAATTTATGTTGCACTATAAAAATAGTATTTGGGTACTATAAGCATTAGGACAATTTCAAATTACAAAATGATTGCAGCTAAATACTTATAAAAATAATATTATCAGTTCAAGAAGATGATCACAACCACAAATGTACTACTATAATATACTACCGACGACAGACCGACAGTCAGCTAGAGGATGCTCATAAATACCGATTGCAAGAATGCTAATTTTTTTCCTTTTAAAGGGTCCCTTATTCTGATACAAAAGATTCAGGCATCACAGAGCTCCCATTATTTCATGTTAGTTATAATTAGAACAGCTAAAAATCGTAATATACACTATTCTATCACATACCAAAGAAACAATGTTATCATTAAAAGGGTATGGATCCTTACAAAAGGTAGATACTTCTTTATTGGACCAATTTTGTGTTTTATGAGTAGTAAAAATTCTAGGTATTTATTTCGACGGAGATAAAATATTTTTAGTTTTTCGATAGTACTAGCGACCGCCCGCTGCTTCACTGCATATCTCAAAACGGTCAAATTTTTCCATCAAATATTCGTTTAAGGTATAGTAGCTTTTATTGGTCAATTATGTTTTAACCTGTTGGAAAAATGGTTTGCTCGCTTTTTATGTTTTTATGGCTTCTGGAAGTTTGTTATAACTTTATGTGGACATTATCTTTCGAGCTACACGATGAAGCCGGAGGCGTGAGGTTGAAAAAAGTATTTCGTTGCCTAAGATCATATTTTGTTATTATGTATTTCCTTTGATCAATCAAATATACTCGTATATGCTTACGCACAAACTGTTCGACATGAAAATGTCGATCATTTTTGGTGTTCGAGATGAAAATCTCGGCCACTTTCTGGTGTTCGATACGACTTTGTTGTGTTCGACATTAATCCAAAATTCTCGCCTTTGACCGCCCGATCGCAAATTGTGACTTATTCTGTTAGGGAATTGGGAATTCAAAAAAGCTGACATAGATTATTAAAACTACTAACCGCATGTGACTCTCGGTCACCCCGCAGTTGCAAAACATGGTCTGGACAATGTCATTGACCAGTCCCGTGTCCAGCTGTGGTTTCAACGCGTTGTGGCTGTGTGCCGCTGATTGCTTCCCGCTCAGGGAATGGGTCGCCAGCACACTGTATAACCAAAAATTGAATTAATATGGGAGGTCATAATTTGGCAAATAGTATGCTCTTTCTGTTCCTTGTTCTGGTGTATTTAAAAAGTGATGCCTCCAACTCCCAAATAACATAACATCTGTAATAAGTACATCTCGTACTGCAGTATGTTGAAATTTATTCAGGATTTAGGCGTGCTACCCCAGTCAATCCAATGGAAAACTCACCGTGGGATCCTTCTGAAGCCTAGTCCAATGGCCATCTGAAACGGAGATACTGCATTAACTAATTGAATACTATCGAACTGAGCAATATTAACATTCAAAAAGGTTAATTTTATTTATTACACCACACATCACATCAGGGCGATCTACGAGAGATTGGAGCTGATAACCGTCAAACCATCGCGCAGAATAGAACACTCTGGCGCTCTCTCGTTTCTGAGGCCAAGGTCCACTTCGGGTCAAATATTGGCTACTTTCTGACGCAGGCGGAGCTGCGGGAAAAAGCTAGTATCCACTAATTGGCGCCCTGCCGGCTGGCGAAAGAGAGGAAGACCGAGGATGCGCTAGAGCGATGACTTGGGGAGATTCGAGGCTAGGTGGTCAGAGGTGGCGGAACAGAGAGAGGTTTGGAAGGACTTGGAGCAGACCTTTGCTCAGCAGTGGGACAATATAGGTTAATTAAAAAAAAAAAATGTTTATTCGTAGAATGTCCAGCCTTGAAATTACTTCCAGATAGTTCAATGTTCGTATCTTACAACGTCCAAGTCGTTGAATGACAAAGTCGTAAACTTGTCAAGATCGTTTAATGACCAGGGAGTAAAATATCAAGACCTTTAATTGACCAGATGTTAAAAGAATAATTTGAACCATAAGTCTGAGTAAGACTGGTCAATACCAATTACCTGTGATTCCTTTACGTGCCCGCTTAGCGTGGCTGGGGAGCGCCACCGCAGCCTCGAACTCCTCCATCGAGTACTTCGGACCTGTCTCCGAACGGCCATTTCAACTGACAATAAAGGGCTCACAATAAGAAAAAAGAGTAATAAAACATGCAATTAGTCAATAATAATACAACATTATTAGTAACTGTAACTGAATAACTGTAAAATACCCATGTCGATTTCAAGACATAGTCACCCGGTATCCTCCTTTTAGTGGTAGATTTTTGGAAAATTATTAAAACAGGTATTAAGTTATTTACTCATTTGTCATGATCAATGCTCTTAAGGAGTTTTAACGAAATTGGTCTAACTAATCTCGTTTTCCACACGTTTAGACTCCGTTAAAGCCCCTTGCGGAATGAATTTTAAAAATCCTTTCTTAGTGCATCCTCAGACCACAAAAGGAAACTATGTACAAATTTTGAAACCAAAAGACCCAGCGGTTTGTGATGCGCGGTAATATGTCAGTCACTCACAGTCTTCTTCAAAGTTGCAGTCCCTAATGCACCTTCGAAATGGCAATGTTTTAAAGTTTTAAAGACTCTTTAGTCATTCTTATCAGGCGGGCTCACGGGCGGCCCATAATCTCAACAAGTATTAAGTAAGAAGTATGACTCACGCAAAACTGGTAAGTGAATGATTTTCATTTATCATAATTGGTGGGTCGAAAGATTTTCATTCTATTGACCATGTTTTTAAAAAAAGGCTCCAGCTTCCGAAGTGAAGCAAAAACCTAAGTCTTAATATTTCTTTGGCAAAAACACATTTTAAATCTAAACTGTACATTCATTTTGTTTACCAAAACAGAAGTTATAAATTAGATTATCAGTTTCACTTTTCGACACGACAAAACAAATATAAGTAGTAGGTTATATGTAATAAGTACTCGTAGTCATAAAAAAGCGGCTAAAATGATGATGATGACTTACGACAGATGTCGTGAAGCGCACGAGAAACAGGACTTGAACACCTTGAGTTAGTATTCATGATTCACGATATAATCAGAATCAAACACAATAAAACAAGTTTATTTAAAAAAAATGGTCAATTAACTACATAATAAATACACGTATTAAAACTTCAAGATACCTTATTATCAGCGACCACGCAGTCGTAGATGCTTCTTGTCTATGTATTTCAATACCTCCCATAAATTCAATTTATAATCATTGCACGAACTACCTTCATCTATCAAATAAAATATCAACATTAAATAGCAGCCTGAGAATTATATGGAGTGAATGTTTTTTCATTATATCAATCTAAATTATGAATATTATAGTTTCATCTTTGTAAGCTTGGATGTATTAATAATCAAAGACTTATACTATCACCTCTAATAGCAGGGCAGAAACGAATGAGCAAGCGAGATGTCGCCTTACACCTTGTATTGCGCTGTCTCGTTTACTCACTCGTTTCTGCCCTGCTATTAGAGGTGATAGTAAGGCTTCTGAATAAAACTTGGCAACATTTTTTTGAATAAGAAAATAATTAAAACTGCGTTAATCTGATATTTTCATTATCCACACTAAATATCCTTCATTCATGTTCACAAGTAACTTTTTTTTAAAAGCTACTGCCATCTTGCTTTTCTGCGATCTCACTTACGAGTAGGTGTGCGTTTTGTTTGCCAGTAAATTTTTAATATTACATTTTAATGTCAATAGTAATATTTTTCTAAATTATATTTTAATTTTACATTTTAAAATCTACAGAATCTATTTTGAATGGCTATGGCACCAGTTGGCCCTTCTAATATGGCTGGATCCTTGGGTCGACTGCGTGCGGGATGTTGGCTCACTGGCTTTGGCTTCAGCACATGGGTGAGTATACCGTTAAGTAATCAATCAATCATTTATTTGCATCAAATACAGGTATTACAGTTGTTGAAAGAAGAATACATGCTCTAGCCATATTCTACTATTACTGGTGTGCAAAAATACTGTGAATTACATAAGTAAATATAAAATATTACTGTCCTTCTTTATAGTTAAAAAATGTCTCTCAAGCTAAAAAATATTCCGACTCAACCAATCATTTAAAGCTAAATTTATTTATTTGTAACTAGCTGATTCCCGTAGCTCTGCCTGCGTCAAAATGCCTATCTTTGACCCTAAGGTCAAAGATACATACCAACAACTGTGAATATAGTGGAAGACCTAAGTCTTCCACTATATTCACAGCAAGTTTTATCAAAATCCTTTCAGCGGCTTGGCCGTTAAAGGGTTATAGACAGACAGACAGACTTTCGCACTTATAATATTAGTATGGGTATGGAAGTATGGATAGTGTGGAAGTATGGATGGATAGTATGCAAGTAAGAGTTAGTATGGAATTATGGATTAGTATGGATAGAAGTATGAACAGCAAACATACATAACAGACACAAAAATCAACTTATAAAGTGTAGGGTAGTGTGTGTTTACTTTTAAGATTTTTTTCCTTTACCTTTTCTAAAGCTAGTCTGCATATTTGTTTTAACACAGTCATACGGCTATACTATATGATGTAATATGAAATGTTTTCTCTTAAAAATTTGTTTGAAAATGTAACCCATCATCATTTTTTTAGTTATTATTCTTATTCTGCTTGTGAGGACCTATTACGTACTTAATTGCTGTGTATTCGCTGTCTTTCTAATAATAAATAAATATTGGTACATCAGAGAACATGTTCCAAAAAATATCCAAAAATATTAAGAATACATTTTCCAAATGACTTAAAATTAATGATCGATATACTTGGTGATTCACTATGACCCTTAGAAATATTAGGTACCTATCGAAAATGTCTCCCACAGTGCGATAGATAACAGTACTAATAACCCACAGTAATGACTTCATTCTTTTGTCGATTTTTTGAAACAATAACTCCTTGCGGGTAGTAGTAAATTTAATAAGGGTTGGCTTATTGGCAGCCCATTATAATACAAACCTATTACAAACCTTATAAGACACTTTTTTTCCAAGAGCTTGCTCGGAATTATTTTCTTTATCTTATTGTTTGAAAAAAATAAAAATATATAAAATAGGATCTGTGCCGACTGGGGCTTACTAGGAAAGTAATAAGTACCTACAGGTAGTGCATTTTATTAGGGTTGGCATGAGACGTAACATTTGTACTGTTTTGTGCTCTCCCAGCCAGTGTTTTAAGCTGCAAGAGTACAGAGCTGAGTTTCAATTCGGGGAGGTGTAGCTACCCTATCATTGAGTTAGAGTCATGTGTAGTTACGTCGCTCCGCCCTGAAGCACTAGCTAAGACTTGAGAAACCAGTTGGGCAAGTAGATAGGGACTGAAATGTAGGAGGTTACAGTGGAGGATGTTTGAAGAGGTGGAAGTGTAGAACCGGCCGAATACTAGTATCAAACCAGTGTAGCTTGTTATCTTCGGCTGATAATAATTTTAGCCGGCATTATTTCGGATAAACCTATCCTTGCTAACCGATCTCTGTTGGCTAATCTTAGGTGCAAGATTGTTTTTATCGTATATTACTATTAATGACTATTATGATATTTTCGATCAACCTCCTTTTCAAGTGTTAATTGACCCTTGATAGCTAAACTTAAGTGTAGCCACACATCGGCCATTAGCCGTAACATCAAATATATAACAATAACATTCTGCGACCATTGAGTCGTAGCTCGTAGCACTCGTCTCGTAGACCCTCGTAGCAGCCTGTAGCGGACGGAGGGCGCTACGCAGCCTACATCGTGTGACGTCTTCATTACATGTCACTAGTTTCGCCGCGAAATGGGAATCGAGAAGTATTCACACATATCACTGCATATTCATACTATCCATATCCATACTAATATTATAAGTGCGAAAATCTATCTGTCTGTCTGTTACGCTTTCACGACAAAACCGCTAAACGGATTTTGATGATATTTGGTATAAATATAGTTGAAGAACAGGAAAAGTGGAGTTGCGGGAAACAGCTAGTATAAAACAACCTGACTACATTTAATACACGTGAGCCAGACGTGACGCTATAAATTAGGAATAGACATTCCTAAACAGATTTTAAACATTTTATAGGTGATTAATGCAACATTAGCGTATCTTAATTGTAAGTGTTATTAAAATTGTTTGACTTTCTTTTAAATAAACGAACAAATAATAACTAGCCACTCACCCCGGCTTCGCTCGGGAGTTGTCGAGATTTAAGAAAATCGGATTCGAGCGGTAGTGGTTCCGTACCAGTGCTTTATTTAGGGTGAATCATTTCAAAAATTAATTGATACGCTGATGTCTTAAAACATGAAGTGTGTCAGACGACTTCCATTTTAGTTTTTGTTTAAAATTGTATTACTAGAAATAAAGTCTGTCATTGTTATGATAAAAATATTAGAAAAACATAACTGTTCGAAATAAGAAAAACTTTTAGAAAGTACACGATAATTATGACCAACATTCGGGCGTCTCCTATTGATGAGACATCAACGTTATGAAGCGTTGATGTCTTATATAGAATCAGAAGTACCGTTGGCGCTTCCGTGTAATTTATTTATTCATTTGAGTAGGTTACATAGTTAAAGTTATTGGGAATTTTAGTTCCACATTTACAAACTCTCTGTGTAATGAAGCCTGGAAATGGCAATAATCCTGTAAAATTAATTATTTATTATATACTTTGAAATATAGTCATACAAAACTAATTCATTATGCAAACTGCTTACGTAGTTTTGTAAAAAAATATTGGTTGGAATTGATTTCATTTACAAAAATTTTGAAATTTTTATTACCATTGAGACTTTGAAATTTACAGGTTTTGTACATTTCGATGGACCTAGAACAGAGGCAATAAGCGCACAGTCGCAGGCTCTCATACAGTACATACAAACACAGTCTGCTAAACCACTGGAGCTGTGAAGATGGAATTTTTCGAAAAGGTATTTAATGGTTAGAAGTCATCTGAGAAATTTACTAAATCTCCCGTGAGGTTTAAAACCCGGGGTACGCTATATATATGGAATGCGGTGACGCTGGAGTACTATTTTTGAAAAGTGTGACTCTTGCAATATCGGAACGATTTTCGAAGTCGATTTCTATTCGACATTTAAGTCGTACATTTCGCAAAAAAAGAGCTCGTCGTTATTTTTAAGGCTTTGTGTAGGCTGGCGCCATTGCTACAATAAAAACTAATATTTTTTTTACATTCCCACGAATATTTAGTCATAATACAAAACTAGATCTAAAGAGTTTACCGCCCTTTTATTACAGTCATAGATAACATTGTTTCGTATAGAATGGAAAACAAATTAGAAAGTCCTTCCTCAATGGACTAAATAGTTTTATGACTCTTTTACGATTGTTACCTGCCTCAATGTGTCCTGCCTGTTGGAAGCTCTGCATTCTTTACTTTTTTGTATCCGAAGTAGGAACCTTATAAAAGGAAAATTTTTAGCAAATGTTTATCATTGTTACATAGCATTCTCTCGCCGAACATCGCTCTGTCGATCATTGCACTTTGATTTTATCTGTCTTCGTCTTGTTGAACTTGTGAGTATTTTCCTTTTAATTTGTGATGTGACTATTTTCTTATTATGTGATTTTTAATGATAGTTGTCCTGCTTGCTAAAATACGATAGTCTTAATATTAATCTTTCATTTCACTTCATTGTACTACTTACTTTCTAACACCTAAATTCACTTATTTTTGAATTGTAAGACACTTTAAAATTTTATTTTATTTATAAAAGTTTTAACACTTCAAATGATGTTCAAATACTTTTCAAACTTGAATATGATTGTAGTGTAACTAATTTTACTTTCTGCTTAAATATTTTTGAGTGCGATTTGTACGTGTCATCCAATATCACTTCCCATTAAGTGATGTAATTATTTTGTAAAAATGTAATTAAAAATAGCAATAATAGTAATTAAGGCGTTAATTAGAGGTACAATATCATTCTCAAATGGATCTGGTTTCAAGTTAACTATTTGAGAATATACGATATAATATATTTTAAGCAACAGTCACTATTTTGTCCCCTACTCCAGTTGGCTAACCGCATTTAGTCTTTGTTTTATTTAACAGTGTTTTAATGTAAAGTTTTAACACTTCGAATGATGTTTAAATACTTTTTTAAAATTTATTTTCGGATAACTTTGGAAAACGTGATTGGATGGTGTTTAAAATCATTTGAGGTTCTGCAAAAATATTTCAGTGCGCTTTGTACGTACCATCTAATATTATTTTAAATTCGCTAACCGCATTTTGTTTTTTTAACAGTATTTTAATGTAATTATTTGATCGTCAGTAAAATAATGGCTGACTCGGTTCCGTCTCGTCCCTCTCCGCACACTCCCGCCGAACTCGACGCAGCGCTGGCACTCCTCCAGCTGCTGTATTCGGGCACACGGCAGGAGGTCACAGGTAACATAAACATAGTTTAAACTGGCTCCTATTTTTTGACGATAAACAAACAGACATTCTAAACATTTGTTGCCAAAACTATGTTTAAAATGTATTCTGTCAATAACTGAGTTCCAAGTTCGAGTTATTTTGGGCTTCGTGTTATTTTTAGCTTAATCAATCTTTACTAGTTTAAAAACGGTATCCTTATTTTTAATTTCACATTGATAAAAATAGAAAATCAAGAAAATTAAATAATTTTATCTTTACTTTTTAAGAACCATTCAGGGAAGTGACAGCGACTGGGTCGCCATCCAACTCCCCCGCTCCTCGCAGAGAGAGGTCCCGGAGACCCGTGCGCCCTTTGCGGCCCACGAGCCCCGCGAGCCTCTCGCGCCCTGCGAGACCCGGCAGCACTGTGACTCCCGTGGTCCCCGCGAGACCCGCGCGCTCTACGCGCTCTGGACGTCCCGTGCGCCCTGTAAGTATTTAACCTAATACAAAGCTAAGTTTGAACGAACGAAAATAAGTTTTACATGTCTTACTTATAAATAGTTTTAATATTGATCATTTGATATTGTCAGGTATTCTTTTACCTTTTATCGCTAATTCACATTAACTTACTAAAAATATTATAAAGGGGAAAATCAGTTTGTTTAACTAGTCCTCATGCTTAAACTAGTGACATAATATTAATTGATTATTTGTTACTGTATGTGGGCAATAAATATATTTTGTATAGTATTCTATTGTATAATATTCTCCGAAAATTCCCAGGGAACCAAAAATTCATCCCGGAAAAAGGTACTTAGTACGCGTACTCAACCGAATTTAAAAGCTAGTTATTTATTTATTTAACATTTCTTTGCAGACAGTAAGTTTTATTAAGTAAGCAGTATAAAGGATTGAAGAGAATTAAGTATAATAAAGATAGGAAGGACATGCCAGTCACGGCGAAGTCTGATAGGCAGCCATTCAAGTTTAGAGCGAAATTGAGAAACATGATTATACTCGTGAAGACCAAATATAAATCGAATACAAAGATTTTGAAGACGCTCAAGTTTATGTATGTTTAGTTTATTTATGTGAATCTATGTGGATTAACTAACTGATTACTTTTGTTGTTACAGGTACGACCTGTTGGAGGTGTAAGAAGGGCCGACCCCGACAGGTCCAGCGATATGGTTAGTTGCGATATCTGATAATTGATTTGTTTATTTTTAATCATTTTCGGTGGTTATATTTTCATTTCATATTAAGTTGTATACTTAAAGATTCAAAGATTCAATCCATTATCTAAATTTCAGGTGGCTATCGGACAGGGCTATGCACGTATCGCACGGGACGTCTACGAGTCCATGGAATGGGGGAAGGAACCGTCGGTGCTCACAAGGACGTTGTTGCGGGCGGTATTCACAAGGACGTTAGTATTAATTGCTTGTGCATTGATAGGATTATTGTTTAATCTATCGACTGAGTGATAGAAATGGAATTCGTCCACGTACAGTAAATTAACTCCCTGCCATAGCTTTCCCAAATAGCTGTAACGAGACAGCGATTAAGAAAAACAAGAAGGCAGTTTGCCTGTTTGTCTCCTCTGTATTATTAAAGACAAATTAAAGATGGATCATCAAGTAAGGTGTTATAGAGATAATTCAGACATCATTGTACGATTTTTATTGAATGAAGAGAATTCAATTAGATTCCATAACTTTTCCTTATGGAAAATCGTTGAAATTGAAAGGAGTGATCGAACAGTTTCAAAAGCAATCATTATTAAATCCTCCAGTTCTTCCGTGTTCCAAAACAACATAGTAAAGGAAGATGATGGAGTACATGTTTCTAATAAAGTTGCTGGATTAGACTAATGCTTGGCTGGTAATGCAAATAATGTAATTAATAGTGAAATTTGTTTAACAGTGTACTGGCGACTCACTCTTTAAGTGGGAAGCCATCGCCGGCATTCCCGGACTTGCCGGCGAAACAGCAGTTGGATACCCGACTCGTGGCTGATATCGTCCACACCGTGTGCACCAACTGCGGGGTCCACGCAGATGGCGTCCGGTTAGTAGTTAGAAAAAATTATGTGAAATCTATACCTTCATTTGTAATAATAATTCACTTAAATATTAAGGAAATATTAAGTGAAGTAATATTTTATAGGTGAAGTTCAAAAAATCATAAATATTTACTTTTTAACTTTTAATTTCAGAAAAACTATAACAACACTCTGTGCTGACGAAAGAAAACGGCAAAAGAAACTAGATGCTTCAGCTAATAAGAGGTAATTACTCATTGTTACCGCAAATATACATTATTTTGACCCTTATTCATTAATCGAGTGAGGTCGGAATTACATTCTTTTATTTATAAAATTATATAGGTATTTTTATAAATATCCTTTCAGCTTGTGACGAAGTTTACTTGACGGTCACCAAACGACAGTATGAAGTATTGGCTTAACTTGCCTTCCGCAGTATTTAATTTATCATCATTGTCAGATATACTGGATAGTCAATGTACTATAATAACTAAACCAGAAACAACAAAACAAAGTATGCTTCTCATGAACCCTCTACCTGTTTCTCCGGGCAAAAGCCATTAGACCACAGTACAGGGGTTAGTTGGTATGACGATGCAATGAAGACCTGCCAAACTTGAATTTTCTATATCTATCTTGATGATAGTTTTAGATAACCTTGAACGTTGTAACAGATAAATGAAAATACTTCGCTTAGGTAAGTATACTGTATACGCAACTTGTATGGGTTATGTATGTAGTACAGTGAAAGAGAACTGTTGACTACGCAACATTGTTTTATACAATATTTAAATAATATATAAAAATAATATTTTTTGTTTTTTTTTTTACAGCACAGCTGAAGAAACGCCGCCTTCGTCGCACCAGAGGAGTCATCGCGTGGAATTATGAGCTGCCTTCCCCCACGGTAAGAGTTCATCTTTTCTTCATTTGCTCTAAATGACAACAACAACACTTTTATTTTTTATATATAAGCATGTAGTGTACATTGTTGTAATAAAGTATTTGAAATATTCTTGTATTATAAGGTCAAACTAAACAGTGTCTTTTTCAAAAACTGAAATTATATTGTCAATGGATCGTGTACTAAGCGAAGCTAAGTGGTTTATCGATAACTCATTTTAAAAATTCAGCTTGTAATATAACAGAAGAGAACTCAGAAGATTTACTTTCTACATTTTTTATTAGGAGTAATTGATTTTTCAAGTAAATGTTGTGCACTGAATATAACTGAGCACAGAAATATATATTTTTGTGGAAAAAATAATAATAATATTTCTTTTTTATTTTTCAGCAGAACTGCGCTCATAAACACGGCCACCTACAATAGTTTAATTTTTATTTTTAAGTTTAGATTTAATTTATAATATTTATTTAAAAAATTCTTATTGTACATAAAAACCTAATAAATAAGTAATAATAAATAGATAAATTGCGTTTTGATTTTTATGTTTTTATTGTTTGTTTTATGTTTTTATTAGGTCCTTATTTTAAGCCGCCATTTTATAATGATGTGGCGATTACTTTTACTGCTACAAATCTAATTTTTATTATATCATAATCCACCAAAAATCTTTAATTAATCCTGTTTCCGCAAACAAAAATGCATCGTAATTGAGTCGTAATTGAATATCAGTTGCGTGGTCTTTTAAAGTTTATTAGCAGAATTGACACCAAGGGTGTGCATGGTCGACAATCAGATGATTGAAGCCTGCGATGTTATCTAACCGAAAACATTGAAACAAATACCAATGTATTAAACAAAATTAAACGCATAGGAGTCTGACCTACGACCTTTGGGTGTTCAGGCAAATGCCTCAACCATGGAACCACAGATGAAGTTTTGTACATATTTATAGTACATGTAATGTTAGTGTTATTTTGTATAATTTGTTAATACAGATTTTAATTATTTATTTATTTTAAGGAAGACCAACATTTTATATCTATACAATAGGTAACTAACTTGAGCAATTTAGAAGCCAATTATAGGTCTTCACAGATAGAACTAGAATAGTCCAACTAAAGAACCAAGCATAGTATACACACTGCATTTTGATAAAAATAATAATAATAATAATTGAAATTAAATATTGCCGTAAATTGGAAGCAACACCGTTTAGTAAAGGAAACAATTCAAAGCTAAAAATTAACAAACTACCCTACACATTACCCTGCTGGACCAAATGGACATATAAAAGTAACTTAGCCCTCGCTATGCTTGTAGTGAACAAATCAATATCTACCGTTCGAGAAATAATATTGAAATTCTTACCTGCGCGCAAAATAAACGAATTCTGTCGATAATTAGTGGATGTGTTTGGTATAAAAATGGGGGGGTTAAATCTTAATATTCTAGGCGGTGCATTAAGCATTAATTTAGATAAAAAAGTTCAGGCGCGCCAACAATACCAGAAGCTATTTTTATCGTGTAAACTATATCATCGACGTCACGACGCACCCGCAGTGGAACTAAGTGATGCACCCTACAAAGGTCTAAGTAGTTTTGAGAACTATAATTTATTTTAAGACGATAACATAGGTACCTCACAAACTTCCTCTGGATACTGGAAACACATTGTACATGGTATTCCACACCTGGGAATCATATTCGAGGTGCGATGGGCGCACACATATGTGCAATAAATTATCTTTAATGTTTTAATATCATTAAAAGACGAGGAGCATCTTAACACAAAGCCGAGCGCTCTGTAGGCATTTGACACAATGTTATCGACATGGCTGTCAAATAGAAGTTTAGCATCATGCTGTTGTGGAGCGCTCGAGGGTTTGATGTTAGGTTATGTGAGGGTTTATTACAATAAACACAATTGCTCTTCTATAGCTTTTTGTAATCATTTATATTTTATGTTGTTATTTAATTTTTTTCACATTGTCAAAAATGACGAAGATTCATACAAACTTCCAACCCCTATTTTACTCCTAAAGGAATTTAATTTTTAAAATCTAATAAATATTTTATTATTTTCTACTAACTACTAAAATAAATTAATAATTTCATCTTTCACTTTAAAAATTACGAAGTTTCATACAAACCGGCAACCCCTATTTCGTCCCTTTGGGGATGGAAATGACAAAAATCCTTTCTTACCGGACGTCTCCCAGTTACAATCTACCTTCCTGCTAAATTTCATCTACGTTGGCTTAGTAGTTTTCTTGATTTCGTGATGAGTGAGTGAGTCTTTTTCGCTTTTATACATATAGATGATAAACATAACTTCATTCAATTTTAAACGTTTTATTCAAATAGTTTCGAAACCGAACAAAGTTTTTACTTTCTCCTTAAAGCTTTTAGGCATGGAATACCTACCTACTTTCAGGGAGTAAAAAGGGGTTTGGGTACTTTTGTATGGACTATATTGGCGTCATTGTTTTTTTCAGTGGCCAAACATAAATATGTTGAAAAAAATGGCCACTTGTTGCTTGCACAATCATTTATTTGCATCAAATACAGGTATTACAGTTGTTAAAAGAAGAATAAATACTCTAGTCATATTCTACCAATATTATTAATATTACTGTCCTTCTTTTTAGTTAAAAAATGTCTCTCAAGCTAAAAAAAAATATTCCGACTTAACCAATCAATTAAAGCTAAATTTATTTATTTGTTACTAGCTGATTGCCGCAGCTCTACCTGCGTCATAAAGTAGCCTATCTTTGACCTCGAGTCTTCCACTATATTCACACCAAAATTTTATCAAAATCCGTTCACCGGCTTGACCGTGAAAGCATAATAGACAGATAGATAGACAAGACTGACAGACTGACTTTCGCACTTATAATATTAGTATGGATATAGAAGTATGGATAGTATGGATATGGAAGTATGGGTTTGGATAGGTACAACAACGGCAAACAAACATAGCAGACACAAAAATCAACTTATAAAGTGTAGGATAGTGTGTGTTGAATTTTAAGATTTTTTTTTTATTTAATATGAAATGTTTCCTCTTAAAATTTAGTTTGAAAATGTAACCAATGATCATTTTTTTAGTTATTATTGTCATTCTGCTTGTGAGGACCTATTACGTACTTAATTTGATTACTGTGTATTCGCTGTTTTTCTAATAATAAATAGTTAATGGTACATCAGAGAATATGTTCCAAAAAATATCCAATAATATTAACAATACATTTTCCAAATCACTTAAAATGAATGATCGATATACTTGGTGATTCACTATTGAAAAGTATGTTATTAGGGTGCCTGTATTAGCTTCAGAATATCTTCTGTCAAGGGAGCACAATTAAACACGTCTATTGTAACAACCATTTATTGGGAAGAGAGAGGCAAGGGTTGCCCTACGACAAAAGTATTTTTGCTGCCTCCATACATATATTACACCTTCACCCTTAATTAACAGTAGGTATTTAATTCAATTACAATCTTAGTTTTAAAGAGAAACAAAAAGAAATAACTAATCTATTTCAAAATTAAAACGTTTTACAGGTTTTTTTACTCGTTTAGAAACGACTGGATGATTCACTGGTGATTCAGTGGTATGACCTTTATCATGTGTCTCAGATAATTCATTTGTTTCCAAATGTTTTGAAATTACTGGGGACACCTCAGCGCTGACCTTTGTGCCTCTGGTCTTATGGTCTCAATTGTATCCGTAGTTTTATCAACTGCAACTGTACACATTGGATCCTGATTTGTGGCCTCGACTTCTGAGTCCGAGGGTAATCCAAAGCAACTACTTCTTTTCTTTTTTAATTGATCTATGTGTCTTTTAATCGGTGGACCACTTTCCCTGCCTATAATATAATGACGTGACCCTAATTTCTCTTTTACCATACCATCTAACCACTTCCCTCCAGTATAATCTCGTGCCCAAACATTATCACCTATATTAACAGTTCTATCCGTCCCTCCTGCATTACATACTTGTCTATATTGTGCCTTTTTCACCTGAGATTCTAACTGCCTGTCCTCCCTCAGTAAATCTAGCCTTGATCGTAGATTGCGACGTTGTAAGATCATAGCGGGCGATATTCCCGTAGTGCTATGTTCTACATTCCTATACATCATTAGGTAAGCTTGCAATGCTGCCTCTAAATCTGTACCATCTCTTAATGATTTCTTAATAGCTCGTTTACATAATTTAAATACTTTTTCGCTGCTCCATTTGAGGACGGATGATAAACAGCGGCAAATGTTAATTCTATCCCATTTGTTTTCATGAATTCTGCATATTCTCGGCTAGAGAATGGAGGACCATTGTCTGACACGACTTCTTTAGGGAGTCCAAATCGTGCAAAAGTTTCCCTCAATACTTTTATTACCTCTTTGGCTGTGGTTCTATGCATAAGAAATACCTCCAACCACTTTGAGGTGGCATCTACTATCACTAAAAACATTTTTCCTTGAAAAGGTCCTAAGAAATCTACATGTAAACGTGACCACGGCTCTTTCTCATATGGCCATGACTGTGGGGGTGCGTGCGGGGGCGCGGCGCTCTCCAGCGCGCACGTGCGGCAACTTCGGCACGCTTGCTCGATGTCCTGATCTATACCTGGCCACCAGAATACACTACGTGCTAAACTTTTCATTTTAACTATACCTAAATGACCAGTATGCAACTCTTTAAGTAACTGTTCACGAAAAACGCTTGGTATAACTAAACGGTATCCCCAGATTATACAACCTCTATCAATATATAATTCATTGCGTCTAACAAAATATGCCCTTAAATGTTCATCTTTACATTCAGTCGGCCAACCTGTGTTAAAAAAATTTAAAGTCTTTTTTTATTTTATCTTGTACACATTTTCTAGTAATTGGCAGAAATTTTTGAATAAAATTTAAGTATGTAGTTTCCTGTTGTGGTTTTTTTATTTCACCTAATGGTAACCTAGACAATGCGTCTGCTGCATTGTTCTCACTGCGCACATACTCTATTTGATAATCATAACCCGATAAAATGACTGCCCAACGTTGCATCCTGCTAGCTGCCATCACCGGTATCCCTGTTTTATCCCCAAAAATACTCACAAGAGGTTTGTGGTCTGTCCTAAGTATGAATCTCCTTCCATACAAATATTGATGGAACTTGCGAACCCCGTAAATTATAGCCAATGCTTCTCTTTCTATTTGAGAATAAGCTTTTTCTGCTAAATTAAGAACTCGGGAAGCATATGCAATTGGACGCTCACTACCCTCAGGCATACTATGTGAGATTACAGAGCCTAACCCTGTGCTGCTCGCATCGACCGTGAGAATGAGTGGAAGAGAGGCTGAATAGTGTGCTAATACTTCACTAGAAATTAACATTCTTTTTACAGTATCAAACGCCTGCCTACATCTATCATTCCGTTCGTATTTTATATCTTTTTTTAATAATTCATACAAAGGACCCAAAATTGTGCTTAAATTAGGCAAAAATTTTGCATAGTACATGATGAGACCCAAAAATGAGCGCAATTCCGTTATATTAGTCGGGACCGGTGCCTCTTTAATGGCCTCTACCTTATTGGGGCATGTATGTACACCTTGTTCACTAATCACAAAACCTAAGTAAGTAACTGATTTTGCAAAGAATGTACATTTTTCCTTCTTAATTTTTAATCCATACTTCATAAGCCTATTGAAAACTTCATGTAATGTCGCTAAATGTGAACTGTCATTCACTCCAGTAATTATCAAATCGTCTAAAAATACCCCAACTCTGGGTAAATCTGCAAATAATTGCTCCAATTTTCTCTGAAAAATACCTGGACTTGATGCCAGTCCATAAATGAGACGGTTGTACATGAATAATCCCTTATGTGTGTTGATGACTGTGTACTTTTTTGATTCATCTAGTACAAATTGAGCGTAAGCTTGTGACAAATCTAATTTTGTGAATCTACTCCCTCCATATAATTTTGTGAGGAGGTCTTCAACTTTAGGCAAGGGATAATGGTCCACTTCTAGACACTTATTCAATGTTAATTTAAAATCAGCACATACCCTTATTGTGCCATCTTTTTTCATGACTGGCACTATAGGAGTAGCCCAATCCGAGGTGGTGACAGGAGAAATTATACCCTCTTTCACCATCTGGTCGAGCGCCCGCTCCACTGGTTCCCGCAGGGCATAGGCAAGAGGTCGAGCACGTAGAAACACAGGTCTGGCCCCAGGTCTCAACTGGAATCCCACTTTTCCACCAGTGAACCGTCCCAGCCTATCCTCAAATACTTCACAATATCTGGAACTGAAATTATCAACATTAAACTCTTGAATTGATTGGCTAACTTTGTTACACATGGATGTAGATATCCTAATTTTTAGTTCTTCTAACCAATTCCTACCCAACAAACAAGTTTTTCCACTTTTAATTACAAATAATGTTAATTTTTTGCATGTATCATTATATTTAACAAGCGGGTAAAATTTTCCCACTGGATTCACACTTTCTCCAGTATAATAGCGCAATAGCAAATTGCTTGGTTGTAATTTGCAGGTGTGAAACAATTTATTATATAAATCAAGACTAATACATGAAATGGCAGTCCCTGTATCTAATTCCATTTTTACTTTTATTCCTTCGATTGTGATATATATAGTATACGGTTTAAAATTTTCAAAATTAATATCTGATGAATAATTATTTACCTCTTCGCTACTTTCGCTGTCCTGTCGACGATGGCCATACACAACCTGATCCTCACATATATTATGAAGAACTGTCATTCCCTGAATATTGGGGCACATTTTCTTTAAGTGTCCTTCCTTGTTGCAGACACGGCAAACATAAGTTTTGAATTTACATGAAACTGCATCATGTTTTCCGCTACATACACTGCAGGTATTTTTCCAGTCGTATTGCCTGCTGTTATACGAGTTTGTTCTGGTTGCTGTACTGTAACTGTGAGACGCGCCTCTTACGCCGCCTGCACCCGTACGTCCGACCCGTCCCATTGTGTTTGACGTCATATAATTGTCACGAGACACCACGAGACACCTGCGAGCCACCTTGATTGCCTCTTCTGTGTTTGTTCGCCCGTATTTGATGTACTGCTGTACCTGTGCCATCTTTGCTCAATGGTCCACTGTCACCCGTCCTTAACCGGGTACAGTCGTCAACCAATGCTGCGTTCGTCGCTGCGGCTTCCATTGACACTGCTATCTTATATGCTTTTTCAAACGTAATTGTGTCGTCTTCCGTAAAAAGTTTCTGCCGAATATCATCATCACTTATGCCACAAAGAAATTGATCTCTTAAGTTTTCTTTTAAATTTTCCATTGTAAAACCACAATCCTTGCTTAACTTTTTAAGTTCTGCCACATAGTTCGCGATGTTTTCTTCTGTTTTCTGAATACGCTGCCGAAACTTAAAACGCTCTGCTAGTAAACTCGGTTTCGGATTCAAATGACCTTTCATAAGTGTCACCAATTCTTCATAAGTCTTGTTCGCTGGTTTTACTGGTGTGCACAAATTAACCATAAGATCATAAGCTTCACTGCCCATAACAGTAATCAATGTCGCGACACGTAGTCCTGGCTTTACTGAATTTGCAAGAAAATATTGTTCCAAACGATCTGCGTATGTCTCCCAGCTGCCATTTTCAAGGTCAAATATCCCAATTTTTCCCAGTGACATTTTCGACGCCGATTAGAGCTGAGTACCGCGTGCGGTTCTCTTTTTTTTTCTTTTTGTCCTCGTCGCCAGTGAAAAGTATGTTATTAGGGTGCCTGTATTAGCTTCAGAATATCTTCTGTCAAGGGAGCACAATTAAACACGTCCATTGTACCAACCATTTATTGGGAAGAGAGAGGCAAGGGTTGCCCTACGACAAAAGTATTTTTGCTGCCTCCATACATATATTACAACTATGACCCTTAGAAATATTAGGTACCTATCGAAAATGTCTCCCACAGTGTCTAGGTAATAGTACTAATAACCCACAGTAATGACTTCATTCTTTTGTCCCTTTTTTTGAAGCAATAACTCCTTGCAGGTAGTAGTAAATTTAATAAGGGTTGGCTTATTGGCAACCCATTATAATACAAACCTATTACAAACCTTATAAGACACTTTTTTTCCAAGAGCTTGCTCGGAATTATTTTCTTTATTTTATTGTTTGAAAAAATAAAAATGTATAAAATAGGATCTGTGCCGACTGGGGCTTACTAGGAAAGTAATAAGTACCTACAGGTAGTGCATTTTATTAGGGTTGGCATGAGACGTAACATTTGTACTGTTCTGTTCTGTGCCCTCCCAGCCAGTGTTTTAAGCTGCAAGAGTACAGAGCCGAGTTTCAAATGTTTCAATTCGGGAAGGTGTAGCTACCCTATCATTGAGTTAGAGTCTGTACGGTTGCATGTGTAGTTACGTCGCTCCGCCCTGAAGCACTAGCATTAGACTCGAGAAACCAATTGGGCAAGTAGATAGGGACTGAAATATAGGAGGTTGCAGTGGAGGATGTTTGAAGAGGTGGAAGTGTAGAACCGGCCGAATACTAGCATCAAACCAGTGTGGGGAAACAGATAAAATACTTCTTAGTAGTAAATGAATTTCAAACAGGAAAACTTACTATTTTTGCTAATAACGATTATGAAATTCGTGAATTCATTTAGGATTTATGTATTAATATTTGTGTACGTTGTTGGACAACAACGTACACAAATCTTCTACTGAGACGGACCATGGGTTGAAACCTCGTTGTACTTATGTATGTGAATGTTTCCAGCGTTTAATATAGGTGAATCTGGTTTTGTTTGTTTATTTGTAATAGTTTAATTGGACGAAACACAATTAAAGTCAACTACAATTCTGTTTATTTATTTTCATTGGTTTTCGATCGTTTACGGCAACTTAAGCTATGTTTTGTGATTAGCATCAGATTTTAGAAACCTTTACTTTTCAACTATCAATTTAATTTTGTTTATAATATTTGTATAAATCTCATTACTCGAAAAGAAAAATCGTGGTTGGGCCTAAACATTTATTATTATGTGGGCCTTCTATGAAAATAATACAATATATGTAATTCACAATATCTTTTTTACCCACATATAGAAATAATTATATAACAACGTACAACCCACATAAAAAATTATTGCATGCCGCTAACAAAGTTTCTGTATCCGTACATTATGATTCTTAGTTTCACTATGATTTGTATATTTATGTACAACCGACCAAAACAACAATGGATACTGTGTGTATGTTACGGCCCAAGAGTATCGAAACAAAAGTTTCTTTCTCAATGGTTACGGCTAATGACCGAAGTGCGGCTATACTTATGTTTAGCCGGCTAAACTTAAGTGTAGCCTGTTATCTTCGGCTGAGTTAAGTTTAGCCGGCATCATTTCGGATAAACCTATCCTTGCTAGCCGATCTCTGTTGGCTAATCTTAAGTGCAAGATTTTTTTCATCGTATACTACTTTTAATGACTATTATGATATTTTTGATCAACCTCCTTTCCAAGTATTAATTGACCCTTGATAGCTAAACTTAAGTGTAGCCACACATCGGCCATTAGCCGTAACATCAAATATATAACAATACCATTCTGCGATCATTGAGTCGTAGCTCGTAGCACTCGTCTCGTAGACCCTCGTAGCAGCCTGTAGCGGACGGAGGCGCTACGATGCCTACATCGTGTGACGTCTTCATTATATGTCACTAGTTTTGCCGCGAAATGGGAATCGAGAAGTAATCACACATATCACTGCATATTCATACTATCCATATCCATACTAATATTATAAGTGCGAAAATCTATCTGTCTGTCTGTTACGCTTTCACGACAAAACCGCTAAACGGATTTTGATGATATTTGGTATAAATATAGTTGAAGAACAGGAAAAGTGGAGTTGCGGGAAACAGCTAGTATAAAACAACCTGACTACATTTAATACACGTGAGCCAGACGTGACGCTATAAATTAGGAATAGACATTCCTAAACAGATTTTAAACATTTTATAGGTGATTAATGCAACATTAGCGTATCTTAATTGTAAGTGTTATCAAAATTGTTTGACTTTCTTTTAAATAAACGAACAAATAATAACTAGCCACTCACCCCGGCTTCGCTCGGGAGTTGTCGAGATTTAAGAAAATCGGATTCGAGCAGTAGTGGTTCCGTACCAGTGCTTTATTTAGGGTGAATCATTTCAAAAATTAATTGATACGCTGATGTCTTAAAACATGAAGTGTGTCAGACGACTTCCATTTTAGTTTTTGTTTAAAATTGTATTACTAGAAATAAAGTCTGTCATTGTTATGATAAAAATATTAGAAAAACATAACTGTTCGAAATAAGAAAAACTTTTAGAAAGTAGACGATAATTATGACCAACATTCGGGCGTCTCCTATTGATGAGACATCAACGTTATGAAGCGTTGATGTCTTATATAGAATCAGAAGTACCGTTGGCGCTTCGGTGTAATTTATTTATTCATTTAAGTAGGTTACATAGTTAAAGTTATTAGGAAGAAAAGAACCACGACAGAGGCGTTCCGGCCTCTAACGTGGTTCCTTACAGTAAGTTACTCATTCACAAACTTACTCTTGGGTTTAATAGCTGTGTAATGAATCCTGGAAATGGCAATATTCCTGTAAAATTAATTATTTATTATATACTTTGAAATATAGTCATACAAAACTAAAACATTATGCAAACTGCTTACGTAGTTTTGTAAAATAAAATCGATTGGAATTGATGAATTTTTTTCCATATGTCTATGTCCTATGTTAGTTTGGTTGACTGGAAGAGATCCCTATTTGGGATAAGTCCGCCTTTTGTTGTAACCTGTATTCTAATACTATGTTCTTCGTTCATACATACATACCATTGAGACATTGAAATTTACAGGTTTTTGTACATTTCGTTGGACCTAGAACAGAGGCAATGGGCGCACAGCCGCAGGCTCCATACAGTACATACAAACACAGTCTGCTAAACCACTGAATCTGTGAAGATGGAAAAAGCTGTGTGGATGAATTTTTCAAAAAGGTATTTAATGATTAGAAGTCATCTGAGAAATTTACTTAAACTCCCGTGAGGTTTAAAGCTCGGGGTACGCCATATATATAGAATCCGGTGACGCCGGAGTTCTATTTTTGAAAAGTGTGACTCATGCAATATCGGTACGATTTTCGAAGTCGATTTTCATTCGACATTTAAGTCGTAAATTTCGCAAAAAAAGAGCTCGTCGTTATTTTTAAGGCTTTGTGTAGGCTGGCGCCAGTGCTACAATAAAAACTAATATTTTTTTTACATTCCCACGAATATTTAGTCATAATACAAAACTAGATCTAAAGAGTTTACCGCCCTTTTATTACAATTGTTATTACAGTCATAGATAACATTGTTTCGTATATAATGGAAAACAGATTAGAAAGTCCTTCCTCAATGGACTAAATAGTTTTATGACTCTTTTACGGTTTTTACCTGCCTCAATGTTTCCTGCCTATTGGAAGCTCTGCATTCTTTACTTTTTTGTATCCGAAGTAGGAACCTTATAAAAGGAAAATTTTTAGCAAATGTTTACCATTTTTACATAGCATTCTCTCGCCGACCATCGCTCTGTCTATCATTTCACTTTGATTTTATCTGTCTTCGTCTTGTTGAACCTGTGAGTATTTTCCTTTTAATTTATGATGTGACTATTTTCTTATTATGTGATTTATTATGTAATCTATTTTAAATGAAATTATGATAGTTGTCCTGCTTGCTAAAATACGATAGTCTTAATTTTAATGTTTCATTTCACTTCATTGTACCACTAACTTTCTAACACCTAAATTCACTTATTTTTGAATTGTAGGACACTTTAAAATTTTATTTATAAAAGTTTTAACACTTCAAATGATGTTCAAATACTTTTCAAACTTGAATATGATTGTAGTGTAAATAATTTTATTTTCTGCTTAAATATTTTTGAGTGCGATTTTTACGTGTCATCCAATATCACTTCCCATTTAGTGATGTAATTATTTTGTAAAGATGTAATTAAAAATAGCAATAGTAAATAAGGCGTTAATTAGAGGTACAATATCATTCTCAAATGGATCTGGTTTCAAGTTAACTATTTGAGAATATACGATATAATATATTTTAAGCAACAGTCACTATTTTGTCCCCTACTGCAGTTGGCTAACCGCATTTAGTCTTTATGTTATTTAACATTATTTTTTTTTAAGTTTTTTTGTTTTTTGTGTTTTTTTTAACAGTATTTTAATGTAATTATTTGATCGTCAGTAAAATAATGGCTGACTCGGTTCCGTCTCGTCCCTCTCCGCACACTCCCGCCGAACTCGACGCAGCGCTGGCTCTCCTCCAGCTGCTGTATTCAGGCACACGGCAGGAGGTCACAGGTAACATAAACTTAGTTTAAACTGGCTTCTATTTTTTGACGATAAACAAACAGACATTCTAAACATTTGTTGCCAAAACTATGTTTAAAATGTATTCTGTCAATAACTGAGTTCCAAGTTCGGATTATTTTGGGCTTCATCTTATTTTTAGCTTAATCAATCTTTACTCGTTTAAAAACGGTATCCTTATTTTTAATTTTTCATTGATAAAAATAGAAAATCAAGAAAATTAAATAATTTTATCTTTACTTTTTAAGAACCATTCAGGGTAGTGACAGCGACTGGGTCGCCATCCAACTCCCCCGCTCCTCGCAGAGAGAGGTCCCGGAGTCCCGTGCGCCCTTTGCGGCCCACGAGCCCCGCGAGCCTCTCGCGCCCTGCGAGACCCGGCAGCACTGTGACTACCGTGCTCCCCGCGAGTCCCGCGCGCTCTACGCGCTCTAGACGTCCCGTGCGCCCTGTAAGTATTTAACAAACTTTGTATTAACAAAGCTAAGTTTGAACGAACAAATATAAGTTTTACATGACTAAGTTATAAATAGTTTTAATATTGATCATTTGATGTTGTCAGGTATTCTTTTATCGCTAATTCACATTAACTTACTAAAAATATTATAAAGGGGAAAATCAGTTTGTTTAACTAGTCCTCATGCTTAAACTATTGACATAATATTAATTGATTATTTGTTACTGTATGTGGGCAATAAACATATTTTGTATAGTATTCTATTGTATAATATTCTCCGAAAATTCCCAGGGAACCAAGAATTCATCCCGGAAAAAGGTACTTAGTACGCGTACTCAACCGAATTTAAAAGCTAGTTATTTATTTATTTAACACTTCTTTGCACACAGTAACTTTTATTAAGTAAGCAGTATAAAGGATTGAAGATAATTGAGTATGTTGAAGATAATTGAGTATAAGAAGGACATGCCTATCAGACAGTCACGGCGAAGTCTGATAGGCAGCCATTCAAGTTAAGAGCGAAATTGAGAGACATGATTATACTTGCGAAGACCAAATATAAATCGAATACAAAGATTTTGAAGACGCTCAAGTTTATGTATGTTTAGTTTATTTATGTGAATCTATGTGGATTAACTAACGGATTACTTTTGTTGTTACAGGTACGACCTGTTGAAGGTGTAAGAAGGGCCGACCCCGACAGGTCCAGCGATATGGTTAGTTGCGATATCTGATAATTGATTTGTTTATTTTTAATCATTTTCGGTGGTTATATTTTCATTTCATATTAAGTTGTATACTTAAAAATTCAACGATTCAATCCATTATCTAAATTTCAGGTGGCTATCGGACAGGGCTATGCACGTATCCCACGGGACGTCTACGAGTCCATGGACTGGGGGAAGGAACCGTCGGTGCTCACAAGGACGTTGTTGCGGGCGGTATTCACAAGGACGTTAGTATTAATTGCTTGTGCATTGATAGGATTATTGTTTTATCTATCGACTGAGTGATAGAAATGGAATTCGTCCACGTACAGTTAATTAACTCCCTGCCATAGCTTTCCCAAATAGCTGTAACGAGACAGCGATTAAGAAAAACAAGAAGGCAGTTTGCCTGTTTGTCTCCTCTGTATTATTAAAGACAAATTAAAGATAGGTCATTAAGTAAGGTGTTATAGAGATAATTCAGACATCATTGTACGATTTTTATTGAATGAAGAGAATTCAATTAGATTCCATAACTTTTCCTTATGGAAAATCGTTGAAATTGAAAGGAGTGATCGAACAGTTTCAAAAGCAATCATTATTAAATCCTCCAGTTCTTCCGTTTCCAAAACAACATAGTAAAGGAAGATGATGAAGTACATGTTTCTAATAAAGTTGCTGGATTAGACTAATGCTTGGCTGGTAATGTAAATAATGTAATTAATAGTGAAATTTGTTTAACAGTGTACTGGCGACTCACTCTTTGAGTGGGAAGCCATCGCCGGCATTCCCGGACTTGCCGGCGAAACAGCAGTTGGATACCCGACTCGTGGCTGATATCGTCCACACCGTGTGCACCAACTGCGGGGTCCACGCAGATGGCGTCCGGTTAGTAGTTAGAAAAAATTATGTGAAATCTTTACCTTCATTTGTTATAATAATTCACTTAAATATTAAGGAAATATTAAGTAAAGTAATATTTTATAGGTGAAGTTCAAAAAATCATAAATATCTACTTTTTCATTTTTCACTTTTAATTTCAGAAAAACTATAACAACACTCTGTGCTGACGAAAGAAAACGGCAAAAGAAACTAGATGCTTCAGCTAATAAGAGGTAATTACTCATTGTTACCGCAAATATACATTATTTTGACCCTTATTCATTAATCGAGTGAGGTCGGAATTACATTCTTTTATTTATAAAATTATATAGGTATCTTTTATAAATAATATTTTAATCACAATTTATATTTTTCTCGAAGCGCCTTTCAGCTTGTGACGAGGTTTACTGGACGGTCACCAAAGGACAGTATGAAGTATTGGTTTAACTTGCCTTCCGAAGTATTTAATTTATCATCATTGTCAGATATACTGGATAGTCAATGTACTATAATAACTAAACCAGAAACAACAAAACAAAGTATGCTTCTCATGAACCCTCTACCTGTTTCTCCGGGCAAAAGCCATTAGACCACAGTACAGGGGTTAGTTGGTATGACGCTGCAATGAAGACCTGCCAAACTTGAATTTTCTATATCTATCTTGATGATAGTTTTAGATAACCTTGAACGTTGTAACAGATAAATGAAAATACTTCGCTTAGGTAAGTATACTGTATACGCAACTTGTGCGGGTTATGTATGTAGTACAGTGAAAGAGAACTGTTGACTACGCAACATTGTTTTATACAATATTTAAATAATATATAAAAATAATATTTTTTGTTTTTCTTAATACAGCACAGCTGAAGAAACGCCGCCTTCGTCGCACCAGAGGAGTCATCGCGTGGAATTATGAGCTGCCTTCCCCCACGGTAAGAGTTCATCTTTTCTTCATTTGCTCTAAATGACAACAACAACACTTTTATTTTTTTATACATATCTATAAGCATGTAGTGTACATTGTTGTTATAAAGTATTTGAAATATTCTTGTATTATAAAGTCAAACTAAATAGTGTCTTTTTCAAAAACTGAAATTACATTGTCAATGGATCGTGTACTAAGCGAAGCTAAGTGGTTTATCGATAACTCATTTTAAAAATTCAGCTTGTAATATAACAGAAGAGAACTCGGAAGATTTACTTTCTACATTTTTTATTAGGAGTAATTTATTTTTCACGTAAATGTTGTGCACTGAATATAACTGAGCACAGAAATATATATTTTTGTGGAAAAAATAATAATAATATTTTATTTTTATTTTTCAGCAGAACTGCGCTCATAAACACGGCCACCTACATTAGATTAATTTTTATTTTTAAGTTTAGATTTAATTTATAATATTTATTTAAAAAATTCTTATTGTACATAAAAACCCAATAAATAAGTAATAATAAATAGATAAATTGCGTTTTGATTTTTATGTTTTTATTGTTTGTTTTATGTTTTTATTAGGTCCTTATTTTAAGCCGCCATTTTATAATGATGTGGCGATTACTTTTACTGCTACAAATCTAATTTTTATTATATCATAATCCACCAAAAATCTTTAATTAATCCTGTTTCCGCAAACAAAAATGCATCGTAATTGAATATCAGTTGCGTGGTCTTTTAAAGTTTATTAGCAGAATTGACACCAAGGGTGTGCATGGTCGACAATCAGATGATTGAAGCCTGCGATGTTATCTAACCGAAAACATTGAAACAAATACCAATGTATTAAACAAAATTAAACGCATAGGAGTCTGACCTACGACCTTTGGGTGTTCAGGCAAATGCCTCAACCATGGAACCACAGATGAAGTTTTGTACATATTTATAGTACATGTAATGTTAGTGTTATTTTGTATAATTTGTTAATATAGATTTTATTTATTTATTTATTATAAGGAAGACCAACAGTTTATATCTATACAATAGGTAACTAACTTGAGCAATTTAGAAGCCAATTATAGGTCTTCACAGATAGAACTAGAATAGTCCAAGTAAAGAACCAAGCATAGTATACACACTGCACTTTGATAAAAATAATAATAATAATCATTGAAATTAAATATTGCCGTAAATTGGAAGCAACACCGTTTAGTAAAGGAAACAATTCAAAGCTAAAAATTAACAAACTACCCTACACATTACCCTGCTGGACCAAATGGACATATAAAAGTAACTTAGCCCTCGCTATGCTTGTAGTGAACAAATCAATATCTACCGTTTGAGAAATAATATTGAAATTCTTACCTGCGCGCAAAATAAACGAATTCTGTCGATAATTAGTGGATGTGTTTGGTATAAAAATGGGGGGGTTAAATCTTAATATTCTAGGCGGTGCATTAAGCATTAATTTAGATAAAAAAGTTCAGGCGAGTCAACAACACCAGAAGCTATTTTTATCGTGTAAACTATATCAGCGACGTCACGACGCACCCGCAGTGGAACTAAGTGATGCACCCTACAAAGGTCTAAGTAGTTTTGAGAACTATAATTTATTTTAAGACGATAACATAGGTACCTCACAAACTTCCTCTGGATACTGGATACACATTGTACATGGTATTCCACACCTGGGAATCATATTCGAGGTGCGATGGGCGCACACATATGTGCAATAAATAATCTTTCATGTTTTAATATCATTAAAAGACGAGGAGCATCTTAACACAAAGCCGAGCGCTCTGTAGGCCTTTGACACAATGTTATCGACATGGCTGTCAAATATAAGTTTAGCATCATGCTGTTGTGGAGCGCTCGAGGGTTTGATGTTAGGTTATGTGAGGGTTTATTACAATAAACACAATTGCTCTTCTATAGCTGTTTGTAATCATTTATATTTTAAGTTGTTATTTAATTTTTTTCACATTGTCAAAAATGACGAAGATTCATACAAACTTCCAACCCCTATTTTACTCCTAAAGGAATTTAATTTTTAAAATCTAATAAATATTTTATTTTTTTCTACTAACTACTAAAATAAATTAATAATTTTATCGTTCACTTTAAAAATTACGAAGTTTCATACAAACCGGCAACCCCTATTTCGTCCCTTTGGAGATGGAAATGACAAAAATCCTTTCTTACCGGACGTCTCCCAGTTACAATCTACCTTCCTGCTAAATTTCATCTACGTTGGCTTAGTAGTTTTCTTGATTTCGTGATGAGTGAGTGAGTCTTTTTCGCTTTTATACATATAGATGATAAACATAACTTCATTCAATTTTAAACGTTTTATTCAAATAGTTTCGAAACCGAACAAAGTTTTTACTTTCTCCTTAAAGCTTTTAGGCATGGAATACCTACCTACTTTCAGGGAGTAAAAAGGGGTTTGGGTACTTTTGTATGGACTATATTGGCGTCATTGTTTTTTTCAGTGGCCAAACATAAATATGTTGAAAAAAATGGCCACTTGTTGCTTGCACAATCATTTATTTGCATCAAATACAGGTATTACAGTTGTTAAAAGAAGAATAAATACTCTAGTCATATTCTACCAATATTATTAATATTACTGTCCTTCTTTTTAGTTAAAAAATGTCTCTCAAGCTAAAAAAAATATTCCGACTTAACCAATCAATTAAAGCTAAATTTATTTATTTGTTACTAGCTGATTGCCGCAGCTCTACCTGCGTCATAAAGTAGCCTATCTTTGACCTCGAGTCTTCCACTATATTCACACCAAAATTTTATCAAAATCCGTTCACCGGCTTGACCGTGAAAGCATAATAGACAGATAGATAGACAAGACTGACAGACTGACTTTCGCACTAATAATATTAGTATGGATATAGAAGTATGGATAGTATGGATATGGAAGTATGGATTTGGATAGGTACAACAACAGCAAACAAACATAGCAGACACAAAAATCAACTTATAAAGTGTAGGATAGTGTGTGTTGACTTTTAAGATTTTTTTTTGATTTAATATGAAATGTTTCCTCTTAAAATTTAGTTTGAAAATGTAACCAATGATCATTTTTTTAGTTATTATTGTCATTCTGCTTGTGAGGACCTATAACGTACTTAATTTGATTACTGTGTATTCGCTGTTTTTCTAATAATAAATAGTTAATGGTACATCAGAGAATATGTTCCAAAAAATATCCAATAATATTAACAATACATTTTCCAAATCACTTAAAATAAATGATCGATATACTTGGTGATTCACTATGACCCTTAGAAATATTAGGTACCTATCGAAAATGTCTCCCACAGTGCGATAGATAACAGTACTAATAACCCACAGTAATGACTTCATTCTTTTGTCCCTTTTTTTGAAGCAATAACTTCTTGCAGGTAGTAGTAAATTTAATTAGGGTTGGCTTATTGGCAACCCATTATATACAAACCTATTACAAACCTTATAAGACACTTTTTTCCAAGAGCTTGCTCGGAATTAGTTTCGTTATCTTATTGTTTGAAAAAAATAAAAATTTATAAAATAAGATCTGTGCCGACTGGGGCCTACTAGGAAAGTAATAAGTACCTACAGGTAGTGCATTTTATTAGGGTTGGCATGAGACGTAACATTTGTTCTGTTCTGTTTTGTGCTCTCCCAGCCAGTGTTTTAAGCTGCAAGAGTACAGAGCTGAGTTTCAATTCGGGGAGGTGTAGCTACCCTATCATTGAGTTAGAGTCATGTGTAGTTACGTCGCTCCGCCCTGAAGCACTAGCTAAGACTCGAGAAACCAGTTGGGCAAGTAGATAGGAACGGAAATGTAGGAGGTTGCAGTGGAGGATGTTTGAAGAGGTGGAAGTGTAGAACCGGCCGAATACTAGCATCAAACCAGTGTGGGGAACAGATATAAATACTTCTTAGTAGGAAATGAATTTCAAACATTTACTATTTTTGCTAATAACGATTATGAAATTCGTGAGTTCATTAAGGGTTTATGTATTGATATTTGTTTACGTTGTTGTCCTCTTCTACTGAGACGGACCATGGGTTGAAACCTCGTTGTACTTATGTATGTGAATGTTTCCAGCGTTTATATAGGTGAATCTGGTTTTGTTTGTTTATTTGTAATAGTTTAATTGAACGAAACACAATTAAAGTCAACTACAATTCTATTCATTTATTTTCATTGGTTTTCGATCGTTTACGGCAACTTAAGCTTTGTTTTGTGATTAGCATCAGATTTTAGAAACCTTTACTTTTCAACTATCAATTTAATTTTGTTTATAATATTTGTATAAATCTCATTACTCGAAAAGAAAAATCTTGGTTGGGCCTAAACATTTATTATTATGTGGGCTTTCTATGAAAATAATACAATATATGTAATTCAAAATATCTTTATTACCCACATATAGAAATAATTATATAACAACGTACAACCCACATAAAAAAATATTGCATGCCGCTAACAAAGTTTCTGTATCCGTACATTATGATTCTTAGTTTCACTATGATTTGTATATTTATGTACAACCGACCAAAACAACAATGGATACTGTGTGTATGTTACGGCCCAAGAGCATCGAAACAAACGTTCCTTTCTCAATGGTTACGGCTAATGACCGAAGTGCGGCTAAACTTATGTTTAGCCGGCTAAACTTAAGTGTAGCCTGTTATCTTCGGCTGAGTTAAGTTTAGCCGGCATCATTTCGGATAAACCTATCCTTGCTAGCCGATCTCTGTTGGCTAATCTTAGGTGCAAGATTTTTTTTATCGTATACTACTTTTAATGACTATTATGATATTTTTGATCAACCTCCTTTCCAAGTATTAATTGACCCTTGATAGCTAAACTTAAGTGTAGCCACACTTCGGCCATTAGCCGTAACATCAAATATATAACAATAACATTCTGCGATCATTGAGTAGTAGCTCGTAGCACTCGTCTCGTAGACCCTCGTAGCAGCCTGTAGCGGACGGAGGCGCTACGCAGCCTACATCGTGTAGTGACGTCTTCATTATATGTCACTAGTTTCGCCGCGAAATGGGAATCGAGAAGTAATCACACATATCACTGCATATCCATACTATCCATATCCATACTAATATTATAAGTGCGAAAATCGAATGTCTATCTATCGGTTACGCTTTCACGATCAAACCGCTGAACGGATTTTGATCAAAATTTGGTATAAATATAGTTGAAGAACAAGAAAAGTAGAGCTGCGGGAAATAGCTAGTATAAAACAACCTGACTACATTTAATACACGTGAGCCAGACGTGACGCTATGAATTAGGAATAGACATTCCTAAACAGATTTTTAACATTTTATAAGTGATTAATGCAACATTTGGGTATCATATTTGTAAGTGTTATCAAAATTGATTGATTTCCTTTCAAATAAAAAAATAATACCTAGCCACCCACCCGGTTTCGCTCGGAAGCTATCGAGATTTTAAAAATCTATTTCATCGGATTGGAGCAGTAGTGGTTCCGTACCAGTGCTTCCTTAGCGTGAATCATTTCAAAAATTAATTGATACGCTGATGTCTTAAAACATGAAGTGTGTCAGACGACTTCCATTTTAGTTTTTGTTTAAAATTGTTTTACTAGAAATAAAGTCTGTCATTATTATGAAAAACATATTAGAAAAACATAACAGTTCGAAATAAGGAAAACTTTTAGAAAGTAGACGATAATTATGTACAACATTCGGGCGTCTTCTATGCATGAGACATCAACGCTATGAAGCGTTGATGTCTTATATAGAATCAGAAGTACCGTTGGCGCTTCGGTGTAATTTATTTATTCATTTAAGTAGGTTACATAGTTAAAGTTATTAGGAAGAAAAGAACCACGACAGAGGCGTTCCGGCCTCTAACGTGGTTCCTTACAGTAAGTTACTCATTCACAAACTTACTCTTGGGTTTAATAGCTGTGTAATGAATCCTGGAAATGGCAATATTCCTGTAAAATTAATTATTTATTATATACTTTGAAATATAGTCATACAAAACTAAAACATTATGCAAACTGCTTACGTAGTTTTGTAAAATAAAATCGATTGGAATTGATTTCATGTACAAAAACTTTGAAATTTTGAATTTTTTTTCCATATGTCCTATGTTAGTTTGGTTGACTGGAAGAGATCCCTATTTGGGATAAGTCCGCCTTTTGTTGTAACCTGTATTCTGATACTATGTTCTTCGTTCATACATACATACCATTGAGACATTGAAATTTACAGGTTTTGTACATTTCGTTGGACCTAGAACAGAGGCAATGGGCGCACAGCCGCAGGCTCCATACAGTACATACAAACACAGTCTGCTAAACCACTGGAGCTGTGAAGATGGAAAAAGCTGTGTGGATGAATTTTTCAAAAAGGTATTTAATGGTTAGAAGTCATCTGAGAAATTTACTAAAACTCCCGTGAGGTTTAAAGCTCGAGGTACGCCATATATATGGAATGCGGTGACGCTATAGTACTATTTTTGAAAAGTGTGACTCATGCAATATCGGTACGATTTTCGAAGTCGATTTTCATTCGACATTTAAGTCGTAAATTTCGCAAAAAAAGAGCTCGTCGTTATTTTTTAGGCTTTGTGTAGGCTGGCGCCAGTGCTACAATAAAAACTAATATTTTTTTTACATTCCCACGAATATTTAGTCATAATACAAAACTAGATCTAAAGAGTTTACCGCCCTTTTATTACAATTGTTATTACAGTCATAGATAACATTGTTTCGTATATAATGGAAAACAGATTAGAAATCCTTTCTCAATGGACTAAATAGTTTTATGACTCTTTTACGATTTTTACCTGCCTCAATGTTTCCTGCCTATTGGAAGCTCTGCATTCTTTACTTTTTTGTATCTGAAGTAGGAACCTTATAAAAGGAAAATGTTTAGCAAATCTTTATCATTGTTACATAGCATTCTCTCGCCGACCATCGCTCTGTCGATCATTTCACTTTGATTTTATCTGTCTTCGTCTTGTTGAACTTGTGAGTATTTTCCTTTTAATTTGTGATGTGACTATTTTCTTATAATGTAATTTTTTATGTAATCAATTTTAAATGAAATTATGATAGTTGTCCTGCTTGCTAATATACGATAGTCTTAATTTTAATGTTTCATTTCACTTCTTTGTACTCATTTCACTTCATTGTACCACTAACTTTCTAACACCTAAATTCACTTATTTTTGAATTGTAAGACACTTAAAAATTTTATTTATAAAAGTTTTTTAAAAGTTGTTTAACTTCAAATGATGTTCAAATACTTTTCAAACTTGAATATAATTGTAGTGTAAATAATCTTACTTTCTGCTTAAATATTTTTGAGTGCGATTTGTACGTGTCATCCAATATCACTTCCCATTTAGTGATGTAATTATTTTGTAAAGATGTAATTAAAAATAGCAATAGTAAATAAGGCGTTAATTAGAGGTACAATATCATTCTCAAATGGATCTGGTTTCAAGTTAACTATTTGAGAATATACGATATAATATATTTTAAGCAACAGTCACTATTTTGTCCCCTACTGCAGTTGGCTAACCGCATTTAGTCTTTGTTTTATTTAACAGTGTTTTAATGTAAAGTTTTAACACTTCGAATGATGTTTAAATACTTTTTATACTTTTTTTAAATTTATTTTCGGATAACTTTGGAAAACGTAATTGGATGATGTTTAAAATCATTTGAGGTTCTGCAAAAATATTTCAGTGCGCTTTGTACGTACCATCTAATTTCTTCCTATTTAGTTTTGTACTATATTTATTTTGTAAAAATGAGGTAATTGAGGCATTAATTAGAGATTCAACATCATTTACAAACGGCTCTGATTTCAAGTTAACTATTTGAGAATTTTATATTTATCTCGTACTACAGTTCGCTAACCGCATTTTGTTTTTTTAACAGTATTTTAATGTAATTATTTGATCGTCAGTAAAATAATGGCTGACTCGGTTCCGTCTCGTCCCTCTCCGCACACTCCCGCCGAACTCGACGCAGCGCTGGCACTCCTCCAGCTGCTGTATTCGGGCACACGGCAGGAGGTCACAGGTAACATAAACTTAGTTTAAACTGGCTCCTATTTTTTGACGATAAACAAACAGACATTCTAAACATTTGTTGCCAAAACTATGTTTAAAATGTATTCTGTCAATAACTGAGTTCCAAGTTCGAGTTATTTTGGGCTTCATGTTATTTTTAACTTAATCGATCTTTACTAGTTTAAAAACGGTATCCTTATTTTTAATTTCACATTGATAAAAATAGAAAATCAAGAAAATTAAATAATTTTATCTTTACTTTTTAAGAACAATTCAGGGAAGTGACAGCGATTGGGTCGCCATCTAACTCCCCCGCTCCTCGCAGAGAGAGGTCCCGGAGTCCCGTGCGCCCTTTGCGGCCCACGAGCCCCGCGAGCCTCTCGCGCCCTGCGAGACCCGGCAGCACTGTGACTCCCGTGCTCCCCGCGAGTCCCGCGCGCTCTACGCGCTCTGGACGTCCCGTGCGCCCTGTAAGTATTTAACCTAATACAAAGCTAAGTTTGAACGAACAAAAATAAGTTTTACATGACTAACTTATAAATAGTTTTAATATTAATCGTTTGATGTTGTCAGGTATTCTTTTACCTTTTATTGCTAATTCACATTAACTTACTAAAAATATTATAAAGTGGAAAATCAGTTTGTTTAACTAGTCATGCTTAATCTAGTGACATAATATTAATTGATTATTTGTTACTGTATGTGGGCAATAAATATATTTTGTATATATATTTTGTTTCTATTGTATAATATTCTCCGAAAATTCCCAGGGAACCAAAAATTCATCCCGGAAAAAGGTACTCAGTACGCGTACTCAACCGAATTTAAAAGCTAGTTATTTATTTATTTAACACTTCTTTGCACACAGTAACTTTTATTAAGTAAGCAGTATAAAGGATTGAAGATAATTGAGTATAAGAAGGACATGCCAGTCACGGCGAAGTCTGATAGGCAGCCATTCAAGTTTAGAGCGAAATTGAGAGACATGATTATACTTGCGAAGACCAAATATAAATCGAATACAAAGATTTTGAAGACGCTCAAGTTTATGTATGTTTAGTTTATTTATGTGAATCTATGTGGATTAACTAACGGATTACTTTTGTTGTTACAGGTACGACCTGTTGAAGGTGTAAGAAGGGCCGACCCCGACAGGTCCAGCGATATGGTTCGTTGCGATATCTGATAATTGATTTGTTTATTTTTAATCATTTTCGGTGGTTATATTTTCATTTCATATTAAGTTGTATACTTAAAAATTCAACGATTCAATCCATTATCTAAATTTCAGGTGGCTATCGGACAGGGCTATGCACGTATCCCACGGGACGTCTACGAGTCCATGGACTGGGGGAAGGAACCGTCGGTGCTCACAAGGACGTTGTTGCGGGCGGTATTCACAAGGACGTTAGTATTAATTGCTTGTGCATTGATAGGATTATTGTTTAATCTATCGACTGAGTAATAGAAATGGAATTCGTCCACGTACAGTAAATTAACTCCCTGCCATAGCTTTCCCAAATAGCTGTAACGAGACAGCGATTAAGAAAAAAAAAGGCAGTTTGCCTGTTTGTCTCCTCTGTATTATTAAAGACAAATTAAAGATAGATCATCAAGTAAAGTGTTATAGAGATAATTCAGACATCATTGTACGATTTTTATTGAATGAAGAGAATTCAATTAGATTCCATAACTTTTCCTTATGGAAAATCGTTGAAATTGAAAGGAGTGATCGAACAGTTTCAAAAGCAATCATTATTAAATCCTCCAGTTCTTCCGTGTTCCAAAACAACATAGTAAAGGAAGATGATGGAGTACGTGTTTCTAATAAAGTTGCTGGATTAGACTGTAATTAATAGTGAAATATGTTTAACAGTGTACTGGCGACTCACTCTTTGAGTGGGAAGCCATCGCCGGCATTCCCGGACTTGCCGGCGAAACAGCAGTTGGATACCCGACTCGTGGCTGATATCGTCCACACCGTGTGCACCAACTGCGGGGTCCACGCAGATGGCGTCCGGTTAGTAGTTAGAAAAAATTATGTGAAATCTATACCTTCATTTGTAATAATAATTCACTTAAATATTAAGGAAATATTAAGTACAGTAATATTTTATAGGTGAAGGTCAAAATATCATAAATATTTACTTTTTCACTTTTAATTTCAGAAAAACTATAACAACACTCTGTGCTGACGAAAGGAAACGGCAAAAGAAACTAGATGCTTCAGCTAATAAGAGGTAATTACTCTTTGTTACCGCAAAAATATACATTATTTTGACCGTTATTCATTAATCGAGTGAGGTCGGAATTACATTCTTTTATTTATAAATTTATATAGGTATCTTTTATAAATAATATTTTAATCACAATTTATATTTTTCTCGAAACGCCTTTCAGCTTGTGACGAGGTTTACTGGACGGTCACCAAACGACAGTCGGAAGTATTGGCTTAACTTGCCTTCCGAAGTATTTAATTTATCATTATTGTCAGATATACTGGATAGTCAATGTACTATAATAACTAAACCAGCAACAACAAAACATAGTATGCTTCTCATGTTTATCGAATTCTCTACCTGTTTCTCCGGACAGAAGCCATTAGAACACAGTACAGGGGTTAGTTGGTATGGCGCTGCAATAAAGGTCTGCCAAACTTGAATTTTCTATATCTATCTTGATGATAGTTTTAGATAACCTTGGACGTTGTAACAGATAAATGAAAATACTTCGCTTAGGTAAGTATACTGTAAACGCAACTTGTGCGGGTTATGTATGTAGTACAGTGAAAGAGAACTGTTGACTACGCAACATTGTTTTATACAATATTTAAAAAATATATAAGAATAATATTTTTCCTTTTTGTTTTTTCAGCACAGCTGAAGAAACGCCGCCTTCGTCGCACCAGAGGAGTCATCGCGTGGAATTATGAGCTGCCTTCCCCCACGGTAAGAGTTCATCTTTTCTTCATTTGCTCTAAATGACAACAACACTTTTATTTTTTTATACATATCTATAAGTATGTAGTGTACATTGTTCTATTAAAGTATTTGAAATATTCTTGTATTATAAAGTCAAACTAATAGTGTCATTTTCAAAAAATGAAATTACATTGTCAATGGATCGTGTACTAAGCGAAGCTAAGTGGTTTATCGATAACAACTCATTTTAAAAATTCAGCTTGTAATATAACAGAAGAGAACTCAGAAGATTTACTTTCTAACCTTCTACATTTTTTGTTAGGAGTAATTGGTTTTTCAAGTAAATGTTGTGCACTGAATATAACTGAGCACAGAAATATATATTTTTGTGGAAAAAATAATAATAATATTTCTTTTTATTTTTCAGCAGAACTGCGCTCTTAAACACGGCCACCTACATTAGTTTAATTTTTATTTTTAAGTTTAGATTTAATTTATATAAAAAGATATTATTAATAGATTAGATATTTATTTAAAAATTCTTATTGTACATAAAACCCAATAAATAAGTAATAATAAATAGATAAATTGCGTTTTGATTTTTATGTTTTTATTAGGTCCTTATTTTAAGCCGCCATTTTATAACGATGTGGCGATTACTTTTACTGCTACAAATTTAATTTTTATTATATCATAATCCACCAAAAATCTTTAATTAATCCTGTTTCCGCAAACAAAAATGCATCGTAATTGAATATCAGTTGCGTGGTCTTTTAAAGTTTATTAGCAGAATTGACACCAAGGGTGTGCATGGTCGACAATCAGATGATTGAAGCCTGCGATGTTATCTAACCGAAAACATTGAAACAAATACCAATGTATAAACAAAATTAAACGCATAGGAGTCTGACCTACGACCTTTGGGTGTTCAGGCAAATGCCTCAACCATGGAACCACAGATGAAGTTTTGTACATATTTATAGTACATGTAATGATAGTGTTATTTTGTATAATTTGTTAATACAGATTTTATTTATTTATTTATTATAAGGAAGACCAACAGCTTATATCTATACAATAGGTAACTAACTTAAGCAATTTAGAAGCCAATTATAGGTCTTGACAGATAGAATTAGAATAGTCCAACTAAAGAACCAAGCATAGTATACACACTGCATTTTGATAAACATAATAATAATAATAATTGAAATTAAATATTGCCGTAAAGTGGAAGCAACACCGTTTAGTAAAGGAAACAATTTAAAGCTAAAAATTAACAAACTACCCTACACATTACCCTGCTGGAACAAATTGACATATAAAAGTAACTTAGCCCTCGTTATGCTTGTAGTGAACAAATCAATATCTACCGTTCGAGAAATAATCTTGAAATTCTTACCTACGCGCAAAATAAACGAATTCTGTCGATAATTAGTCGATGTGTTTGGTATAAAAATGGGGAGGTTAAATCTTAATATTCTAGGCGGTGCATTAAGCATTAATTTAGATAAAAAAGTTCAGGCGCGCCAACAACACCAGAAGCTATTTTTATCGTGTAAACTATATCAGCGACGTCACGACGCACCCGCAGTGGAACTAAGTGATGCACCCTACAAAGGTCTAAGTAGTTTTGAGAACTATAATTTATTTTAAGACGATAACATAGGTACCTCACAAACTTCCTCTGGATACTGGAAACACATTGCACATGGGATTCCACACCTGGGAAGCATATTCGAGGTGGGCGCACACATATGTGCAATAAAGTATCTTTAATGTTTTGATATCATTAAAAGACGAGGAGCATCTTAACACAAAGCCGAGCGCTCTGTAGGCCTTTGACACAATGTTATCGACATGGCTGTCAAATAGAAGTTTAGCATCATGCTGAACTCCTAGATCACGCACTGTTGTGGAGCGCTCGAGGGTTTGATGTTAGGTTATGTGAGGGTTTATTACAATAAACACAATTGCTCTTTTATAGCTTTTTGTAATCATTTATATTTTATGTTGTTATTTAATTTTTTTCACATTGTCAAAAATGACGAAGATTCATACAAACTTCCAACCCCTATTTTACTCCTACAGGAATTTAATTTTTAAAATGTAATAAATACATTATTATTTTCTACTAACTACTGAAATAAATTAATAATTTCATCTTTCACTTTAAAAATTACGAAGTTTCATACAAACCGGCAACCCCTATTTATTCCCCTTGGGGATGGAAATGACAAAAATCCTTTCTCACCGGACGTCTCCTAGTTGCAATCTACCTTCCTGCTAAATTTCATCTTCGTTGACTTAGTAGTTTTCTTGATTTCGTGATGAGTGAGTGAGTGATTTTCGCTTTTATATATATAGATATAGATGATAAACATAACTTCATTCAATTTTAAACGTTTTTATTCAAATAGTTTCGAAACCGAACAAAGTTTTTACTTTCTCCTTAAAGCTTTTAGGCATGGAATACCTACCTACTTTCTGGGAGTAAAAAGGGGTTTGGGTACTTTTGTATGGACTATATTGGCGTCATTGTTTTTTTCAGCGGCCAAACATAAATAAGTTGAAAAAATGGCCACTTGTTGCTTGCACAATCATTTATTTGCATCGAATACAGGTATTACAGTTGTTAAGAGAAGAATAAATGCTCTAGTCATATTCTACCAATATTATTGATATTGCTGTCCTTCTTTTTAGTTAAAAAATGTCTCTCAAGCTAAAAAAAATATTTCGACTTAACCAATCAATTAAAGCTAAATTTATTTATTTGTTACTAGCTGATTTCCGCAGCTCTGCCTGCGTCATAAAGTAGCCTATCTTTGACCTCGAGTCTTCCACTATATTCACACCAAAATTTTATCAAAATCCGTTCACCGGCTTGACCGTGAAAGCATAATAGACAGATAGATAGACAAGACTGACAGACTGACTTTCGCACTAATAATATTAGTATGGATATAGAAGTATGGATAGTATGGATATGGAAGTATGGATTTGGATAGGTACAACAACAGCAAACAAACTAGCAGACACAAAAATCAACTTATGAAGTGTAGGGTAGTGTGTGTTGACGTTTAAGATTTTTTTCTTTACCTTTTCTGAAGCTAGTCTGTATAGTTGTTTAACCATGTTTTAACACAGTCATACGGCTACACTATATTATTTAATATAAAATGTTTTCCTCTTATAATTTAGTTTGTAAATGTAACCAATGATAATTTTTTAGTTATTATTGTAATTCTGCTTGTGAGGACCTATTACGTACTTTATTTGATTACTGTGTATTCGCTGTCTTTTAATTTTTTTAAGTTTATTAAGAAAACCAACAGCGTTACATATGTATAAATTTACAATTATAAACTTATTCTAAAATAAAGCCAATAAAACGTCTTTCTAATAATAAATAGTTAATGGTACATCAGAGAATATGTTCCAAAAAATATCCAAAAATATTAACAATGCATTTTTCAAATGACTTAAAATTAATTATCGATATACTTGGTGATTCACTATGATCCTTAGAAATATTAGGTACCTATCGAAAATGTCTCCCACAGCGCGATAGATAATAGCACTAATAACCCACAGTAATGACTTCATTCTTTTGTCCCTTTTTTTGAGGCATAACTCCTTGCAGGTAGTAGTAAATTTAATTAGGGTTGGCTTATTGGCAATCCATTATATACAAACCTATTACAAACCTTATAAGACACTTTTTTCCAAGAGCTTGCTCGGAATTATTTTCTTTATCTTATTGTTTGAAAAAAATAAAAATATATAAAATAGGATCTGTGCCGACTGGGGCCTACTAGGAAAGTAATAAGTACCTACAGGTAGTGCATTTTATTAGGGTTGGCATGAGACGTAACATTTGTACTGTTTTGTGCTCTCCCAGCCAGTGATTTAAGCTGCAAGATTCCCGAGTCGCCGAGTTTCATTCGGGGAGGTGTAACTACCCTTGAGTTAGAGTCTGTACGGGGATGCACTGGCTCTTTCTCGTCATGTGTAGTTACGTCGCTCCGCCCTGAAGCACTAGCTAAGACTCGAGAAACCAATTGGGCAAGTAGATAGGGACGGAAATGTAAGAGGTTACAGTGGAAGATGTTTGAAGAGGTGGAAGTGTAGAACCGGCCGAATACTAGCATCAAACCAGTGTGGGGAAACAGATATAAATACTTCTTAGTAGTAAATAAATTTCGAAGAGGAAAACATACTATTTTTGCTAATAACGATTATGAAATTCGTGAATTCATTAAGGGTTTATGTATTGATATTTGTTTACGTTGTTGTCCTCTTCTACTGAGACGGGCCATGGGTTGAAACCTCGTTGTACTTATGTATGTGAATGTTTCCAGCGTTTATATAGGTGAATCTGGTTTTGTTTGTTTATTTGTAATAGTTTAATTGTACGACACACAATTAAAGTCAACTACAATTCTGTTTTTTTTTTGTTTTCATTGGTTTTTGATCGTTTACGGCAACTTAAGCTATGGTTTGTGATTGGCATGAGATTTTAGAAACCTTTACTTTTCAAATATCAATTTAATTTTGTTTATAATATTTGTATAAATCTCATTACTCGAAAAGAAAAATCGCGATTGGGTCTGAACATTTATTAGGATATGGACCTTCCATGAAATAAATACAATGTATGTAATTCAAAATATCTATATTATCCACATATAGAAACAATTATGTAACAACGTACAACATACATTAAAAATTATTGCATGCCGCTAACGTAGTTTCTGTATCCGTACATTAAGATTCTTAGTTTCACTATGATTTGTATATTTATGTACAACCGACCAAAACAACAGTGGATACTGTGTATATGTTACGCCCCCCCTTTCTCAATGGTTACGGCTAATGACCGAAGTGCGGCTATACTTATGTTTAGCCGGCTAAACTTAAGTGTAGCCTGTTATCTTCGGCTGAGTTAAGTTTAGCCGGCATCATTTCGGATAAACCTATCCTTGCTAGCCGATCTCTGTTGGCTAATCTTAGGTGCAAGATTTTTTTCATCGTATACTACTTTTAATGACTATTATGATATTTTTGATCAACCTCCTTTCCAAGTATTAATTGACCCTTGATAGCTAAACTTAAGTGTAGCCACACTTCGGCCATTAGCCGTAACATCAAATATATAACAATAACATTCTGCGATCATTGAGTCGTAGCTCGTAGCACTCGTCTCGTAGACCCTCGTAGCAACCCGTAGCGGACGGAGGGCGCTACGCAGCCTACATCGTGTGACGTCTTCATTATATGTCACTAGTTTCGCCGTGAAATGGGAATCGAGAAGTAATCACACATATCACTGCATATTCATACTATCCATATCCATACTAATATTATAAGTGCGAAAATCGATCTGTCTGTCTGTTACGCTTTCACGACAAAACCGCTAAACGGATTTTGATGATATTTGGTATAAATATAGTTGAAGAACAGGAAAAGTGGAGTTGCGGGAAACAGCTAGTATAAAACAACCTGACTACATTTAATACACGTGAGCCAGACGTGACGCTATGAATTAGGAATAGACATTCCTAAACAGATTTTAAACATTTTATATATTTAAGTCGTACATTTCGCAAAAAAAGAGCTCGTCGTTATTTTTAAGGCTTTGTGTAGTATGGCGCCAGTGCTACAATAAAAACTAATATTTTTTTACATTCCCACGAATATTTAGTCATAATACAAAACTAGATCTAAAGAGTTTACCGCCCTTTTATTACAATTGTTATTACAGTCATAGATAACATTGTTTCGTATAGAATGGAAAACAGATTAGAAAGTCCTTCCTCAATGGACCGAATAGTTTTATGAGTCTTTTACGATTTGTACCTGCCTCAATGTGTCCTGCCTGTTGGAAGCTCTGCATTCTTTACTTTTTTGTATCCGAAGTAAGAACCTTATAAAAGGAAAATGTTTAGCAAATGTTTATCATTGTTACATAGCATTCTCTCGCCGACCATCGCTCCGTCGATCATTTCACTTTGATTTTATCTGTCTTCGTTTTGTTGAACTTGTGAGTATTTTCCTTTTAATTTGTGATGTGACTATTTTCTTATTATGTGATTTTGTATGTAATCTATTTTAAATGAAATTATGATAGTTGTCCTGCTTGCTAAAATACGATAGTCTTAATTTTAATGTTTCATTTTACTTCATTGTACCACTAACTTTCTAACACCTAAATTTACTTATTTTTGAATTGTAAGACACTTTAAAATTTTGTTTATAAAAGTTTTAACACAACAAATGATGTTCAAATACTTTTCAAATGATTGTAGTGTAAATAATTTTACTTTCTGCTTAAATATTTTTGAGTGCGATTTGTACGTGTCATCCAATATCACTTCCCATTTAGTGATGTAATTATTTTGTAAAGATGTAATTAAAAATAGCAATAGTAATTAAGGCGTTAATTAGAGGTACAATATCATTCTCAAATGGATCTGGTTTCAAGTTAACTATTTGAGAATATATGATATAATATATTTTAAGCAACAGTCACTATTTTGTCCCCTACTGCAGTTGGCTAACCGCATTTAGTCTTTGTTTTATTTAACAGTGTTTTAATGTAAAGTTTTAACACTTCAAATGATGTTGAAATACTTTTTACACTTTTTTTAAATTTATTTTCGGATAACTTTGGAAAACGTGATTGGATGGTGTTTAAAATCATTTGAGGTTCTGCAAAAATATTTCAGTGCGCTTTGTACGTACCATCTAATATTACTTCCCATTTAGTTTTGTACTATATTTATTTTGTAAAAATGAGGTAATTGAGGCATTAATTAGAGATTCAACATCATTTACAAACGGCTCTGATTTCAAGTTAACTATTTGAGAATTTTTATATTTATCTCGTACTTACAGTTCGCTAACCGCATTTTGTTTTTTTAACAGTATTTTAATGTAATTATTTGATGGTCAGTAAAATAATGGCTGACTCGGTTCCGTCTCGTCCCTCTCCGCACACTCCCGCCGAACTCGACGCAGCGCTGGCACTCCTCCAGCTGCTGTATTCGGGCACCCGGCAGGAGGTCACAGGTAACATAAACTTAGTTTAAACTGGCTCCTATTTTTTGGCGATAAACAAACAGACATTCTAAACATTTGTTGCCAAAACTATGTTTAAAATGTATTCTGTCAATAACTGAGTTCCAAGTTCGAGTTATTTTGGGCTTCGTGTTATTTTTAGCTTAATCAATCTTTACTAGTTTAAAAACGGTATCCTTATTTTTAATTTCACATTGATAAAAATTGAAAATCAAGAAAATTAAATAATTTTATCTTTACTTTTTAAGAACCATTCAGGGAAGTGACAGCGACTGGGTCGCCATCCAACTCCCCCGCTCCTCGCAGAGAGAGGTCCCGGAGTCCCGTGCGCCCTTTGCGGCCCACGAGCCCCGCGAGCCTCTCGCGCCCTGCGAGACCCGGCAGCACTGTGACTCCCGTGCTCCCCGCGAGACCCGCGCGCTCTACGCGCTCTGGACGTCCCGTGCGCCCTGTAAGTATTTAAACTAATACAAAGCTAAGTTTGAACGAACGAAAATAAGTTTTACATGACTTACTTATAAATAGTTTTAATATTGATCATTTGATATTGTCAGGTATTCTTTTACCTTTTATCGCTAATTCACATTAACTTACTAAAAATATTATAAAGGGGAAAATCAGTTTGTTTAACTAGTCCTCATGCTTAAACTAGTGACATAATATTAATTAATTATTTGTTACTGTATGTGGGCAATAAATATATTTTATATAGTATTCTATTGTATATTCCCAGGGAACCAAAAATTCATTCTGGAAAAAGGTACTTAGTACGCGTACTCAACCGAATTTAAAAGCTAGTTATTTATTTATTTAACACTTCTTTGCACACAGTAACTTTTATTAAGAAGCAGTATAAAGGATTGAAGAGAATTGAATATAATAAAGATAGGAAGGACATGCCAGTCACGGCGAAGTCTGATAGGCAGCCATTCAAGTTTAGAGCGAAATTGAGAAACATATATAAATCGAATACAAAGATTTTGAAGACGCTCAAGTTTATGTATGTTTAGTTTATTTATGTGAATCTATGTGGATTAACTAACGGATTACTTTTGTTGTTACAGGTACGACCTGTTGGAGGTGTAAGAAAGGCCGACCCCGACAGGTCCAGCGATATGGTTAGTTGCGATATCTGATAATTGATTTGTTTATATTTAATCATTTTCGGTGGTTATATTTTCATTTCATATTAAGTTGTATACTTAAAGATTCAACGATTCAATCCATTATCTAAATTTCAGGTGGCTATCGGACAGGGCTATGCACGTATCCCACGGGACGTCTACCAGTCCATGGACTGGGGGAAGGAACCGTCGGTGCTCACAAGGACGTTGTTGCGGGCGGTATTCACAAGGACGTTAGTATTCATTGCTTGTGCATTGATAGGATTATTGTTTAATCTATCGACTGAGTGATAGAAATGGAATTCGTCCAGGTACAGTAAATTAACTCCCTGCCATAGCTTTCCCAAATAGCTTTAACGAGACAGCGATTAAGAAAAAGAAGAAGGCAGTTTGCCTGTTTGTCTCCTCTGTATTATTAAAGATAAATTAAAGATAGATAATCAAGTAAAGTGTTATAGAGATAATTCAGACATCATTGTACGATTTTTATTGAATGAAGAGAATTCAATTAGATTCCATAACCTTTCCTTATGGAAAATCGTTGAAATTGAAAGGAATGATAGAACAGTTCCAAAAGCAATCATTATTAAATCCTTCAGTTCTTCCGTGTTCCAAAACAACATAGTAAAGGAAGATGATGGAGTACATGTTTCTAATAAAGTTTCTGGATTAGACTAATGCTTGGCTGGTTATGTAAATAATATATTTTATTAATAATGAAATTTGTTTAACAGTGTACTGGCGACTCACTCTTTGAGTGGGAAGCCATCGCCGGCATTCCCGGACTTGCCGTCGAAACAGCAGTTGGATACCCGACTCGTGGCTGATATCGTCCACACCGTGTGCACCAACTGCGGGGTCCACGCAGATGGCGTCCGGTTAGTAGTTAGAAAAAATTATGTGAAATCTATAATTTCATTTGTAATAATAATTCACTTAAATATTAAGGAAATATTAAGTAAAGTAATATTTTATAGGTGAAGTTCAAAAAATCATAAATAGTTACTTTTTCACTTTTAATTTCAGAAAAACTATAACAACACTGTGTGCTGACGAAAGGAAACGGCAAAAGAAACTAGATGCTTCAGCTAATAAGAGGTAATTACTCATTGTTACCGCAAATATACATTATTTTGACCCTTATTCATTAATCGAGTGAGGTCGGAATTACATTCTTTTATTTATAAAATTATATAGGTATCTTTTATAAATAATATTTTAATCACAATTAATCAAGTCAATGTACTATAATAACTAATAGACTACAGTACAGGGGTAAGTTGGTATGCCGCTGCAATGAAGACCTGCCAAACATGAATGTTCTTTATCTATCTTGATGATAGTTTAAGATAACCTTGAACGTTGAAAATACTTCGTTTAAGTATACTATATACGCAACTTGTATGGGTTATGTATGTAGTACAGTGAAAGAGAACTGTTGACTACGCAACATTGTTTTATACAATATTTAAATAATATATAAAAATAATATTTTTTGTTTTTCTTTTTACAGCACAGCTGAAGAAACGCCGCCTTCGTCGCACCAGAGGAGTCATCGCGTGGAATTATGAGCTGCCTTCCCCCACGGTAAGAGTTCATCTTTTCTTCATTTGCTCTAAGTGACAACAACAACACTTTTATTTTTTTATGTCTGTAAGCATGTAGTGTACATTATTGAAATAAAGTATTTAACATATTTATACAGTCAAACCAAATAGTGTCTTTTTCAAAATATAAAATTACATTGCCAATAGATCGTGTACTAAGTTAAGTGGTTTATCGATAGAAACTCATTTTAAAAATTCAGCTTGTAATAAAACAGAAGAGAACTCAGAAGATTTACTTTGTACATTTTTTATAAAGAGTTATTGATTTTTTAATTAAATGTTGTGCACTGAATTACAACTGAGTTCAGAAATATATATTTTTGTGGAAAAAATAATTAATAATATTTCTTTTTTATTTTTCAGCAGAACTGCGCTCTTATACACGGCCACCTACATTAGTTTAATTTTTATTATTAAGTGTAGATTTAATTTATAATATGTATATATTAAATTCTTAATGTACATAAAAAAACAATAAATAAGTAATAATTAGATAAATTGCGTTTTAATTTTTATGTTTTATTGTTGTTTTTATGTTTTTTTTAGGTCCTTATTTTAAGCCCCCATTTTATAATAATGTGGCGATTACTTTTAAAGCTAGAAATTTAATTTTTATTATATCATAAACCACTAAAAATCTTTAATTAATCCTGTTTCCGCAAACAAAAATGCATTGTAATTGAGTCGTAATTGAAAATCAGTTGCGTGGTCTTTTAAAGTTTATTAGCAGGATTGACAACCAGAGTGTACATGGTCGACAATCAGATGATTGAAGCCTGCGATGTTATCTAACCGAAAACATTGAAATAAATACCAATGTATTAAACAAAATTAAACGCATAGGAGTCTGACCTACGACCTTTGGGTGTTCAGGCAATTGCCTCAGCCATGGAACCACAGATGAAGTTTTGTACATATTTACAGTAGATGTAATGTTAGTGTTATTTTGTATCATTTGTAAATTCAAATCCCATCAAAAACATAAATGTGAAATGATAGCCAAGTTCAATATTATGATATATGACTTGGTTGTTGACTTCAACGACAAAAGAAGCGAGATCTAAATGGGTGCCAAGTTTGATGGTCAGTCCTAAAATTCATTTATAATAACATAAAATATATTTTCTTCTTATAACTTAGGATAATATATTGTGGCCTAACGTAGCTTGACTAGTTCTCATATACGAATCATACTATTATTTAATAATTATTTATAAGTAATGATCTTACACTATTGATGCGCGCTAAATATTGAAACAATAATTAATACTAAGTCCCAGTTAATAAAGTAATAAATACGATCGACTATACTCTAAGTTATAAGTACAAAAACGGAAATATTTGGATTAAAAAAATTAAGCGTGGTATTCAACTCGTTAAAATATTCACGTTATTTTAATTAGTTTATTACGTCATAAGTTTTGATTGCTGATTGCTGCGGGTCTAAAATCGCCACTTTGCGCGAATCATAATATGATCATAATATGAATGACATTGCAAATCCTAAAATGGCCACATTTGTATAGTTCATAAAGTGAATCACGAGCAATTCATTGCATGCAATTCTGCAGTTTGACATTTTTCTATGGAAATACGTAAAATGGCTCACATATAAGGAATTGCTTTTTTGTCAATCAGCAGAATCGGGTCTAAAATCGCCACTTAGCGCGAATCACAATATGATCACAATATGAATGACATTGCAAATCCTAAAATGGTCATAATTTGGCAGTTCATAAAATGAATCACGACCAATTCATTTTATGCAAATCTGCTGTTTGACAGTTTTCTATGGCATTTCGTAAAATGGGTCACTTTTACAGAATTGCTTTACTGTCAAATAGCAGAATCATAAAAAGTTACTCTTCAGCAACATCTACAGCTCATTTCTCCAAATTTCACAAAAATTTGCTCAATTGTGGAGTAAGAATACTTTGTTATTTTGATTTTAGGGTAATATTCGTCAAGTTTTGAAACTGTTTGTTGTCGATTCGTCAAGCGAATTTTTATCATATATTGTTGTTTAAATTCGTCAATTAAGTACTAATAAGATTTCGTATTAAATTGCAAAGAGAATTGTATTCACCAACGTTTGATTAAATTGTTATTATTTCGTGTAAAGATCTCGGTTTATCCGATTTTTTTTTTAGAACATGTGCTTTTATTAGGTAGGAACTAGGAACATATATTAAAGGTAGGAAAGACGCGTTTAGCTAGACGTCGCCGTCTTCGCAGTGCGAATCTAACGACCAAACCGATACCTTTAGGGGGATTACCATGATATATAAAATTCGTCTAAATGCGAGAGTGAGTGGGCGTGATAGCGCTTTATAGGATATAATGAAGGGCACACATCTCGCTTACTTATTCGTATTTGTTGGATAGAATTAAGAGATAATGGTAGCCCTTTTTTAGGTGTGTGCTTCCTTTTCTTCATAAAAAGTTAAGACTTGAGAGGATTAACTGGCCGATACATGGCACTTCTTTTAACTAATCTTATTTCTGTGATCACAAAAAAACAAAGCAACCGACTTGCCTTTACGAATTAACATCATATCACCATAAAATCATTACTAGTACTAACGATATCACAAAAATAAGATAATGTATCATGTTAATGTGCCAGTTAAGCCTCTTGAATCTTAATTTTATATGGCGATGTTAAACGTGGACTTCACGAGCGTGGCACGCGGGTAACGCCCACATTGTACTTCTATAGAGATGTATCTAGGTATCGCCTTTCTTAGTTATTTACACACTGTTGTGCGCTATTTATATAAAATAAAGAGTTGATAGTAAGATCCGACTAAAGAAGAACAAAAAATAAGAAGAGCCTAAAAGACTTGTATCCACGGCCGTAAAACCCATTTTTTTTGTTGACAGATGACTGCACTTGATTGACATTGACTGATATATGCATAAATGATAGACATAAATAATAATGATAGACAAAGATATTGCCACTATATAAAAATTATTCAAGTAGTCTCTATTTACTTTATTGCGTACTCAAATCCTAATGTACGGGACTTTTGGCGGGAAGCTGTGAAGAGCAGTATCGGCGCTGTATTTTATTTTCCAGAATTTATGTATTTTTGAGTGTTTGTGCATAATAATGGGGTATTATTATTCACAAAGTGTTCGATAACAAGCGTGAGTGTTGGGAAGTGATACAGTGTTTGATTTATATGATTTTTATGCTTGTTGCCAAAAGCTCCTAGTAATCGCTAAGTGCAGTTTTTCTACCACTTCACTTAGCCTGATTCTTCTGACTAGACTTGACTACCGACTAGACTTTTAGACTTGACTAGGACTTGACAAAACCACACTGTAGGACTGAAGAAGATAGAAAAATTAAGAAGGGCTATAAAGGACTTGTATCCATGGCCGTACAAACTATTAGTAAAAAAAAAAAATCCTAATGTACGCACGTCAAATAAACATTAATCTTAATTTCCTGTTTTATAGTACGTCTAACATCATTAATAACAAAGAATTATATAAAAAATAATGAATTAGTTTCGTTTTTCAAGAATTGCTATGGCAATATTAACACGGCAAATGATTCACGAAATGAACTGAATTGTTAATGAATTGCAAATGATGCGTGTCCATTTTACAAACAAAAAGAAGAATTGCAGAGGAATTGCTAGGAATTCACGAAATGAATTCGTTTTGATGAATTGCTCAAAGTGGCGATTTTAGACCTGCTGATTCTTACATTATTACAGTTACATACAGGCACTAATAAGTATAACACTTAATCCTAATAAAATCAATTAAGTGAAAAATCATAAAGTTCATAGGATTAGAAATCACCGTCAACTTGACATCAGGATGGCGGCTCACTTGAAAAGTAATGATTGCTATGCATCCAAAAACGTACATTTATATACATTTTAGTACAAAAACGTACATTTTCCGTATATTTATAATAGGTTATTTATGATTTATTTGCGAGTCATACAACACAATTGCTCTTCTATAGCTTTTTGTAATCAATACAATACAATACAAAGTCTTTTTAAAATTCGTTATATCCTTAAAAATTTTTAGAACAATCCTCCTACGATAGCTATGTTGTAGAACATAGCTCGTAGCCTAGTAGACCCTCGTAGCGAACGGAGGCGCTACGCGGGCTACATCATGTACTATGGATAAACGTCAACTCTCATAGAACCCTATTTTTGAAATGTATGACATCAACTCGTGGATTTTCGTGAGTCACACTTTTCAAACATAGCGCAGCACTCCTGGCTTTGTTTTTATGCGCTGCATAATGAGCAAAATACCATCTGATATTTTGCTTATTATGCAGCGATTGGACTATTTACTAACCTTTCTAATGATACGGTCATTAAGTGGGTAGGTATTATTATAAACAGATATTAAAGTAGATATTATATATAAACATATCCCATACAGCCATTCCGGTCGCAGTGTACTCGTAGTTGTAACTGTTACTAATTTAAAACACGAAACAAGCAACAAATGTAGTAGCTGTGTCTTCCTAGATTTCGACTTCGCGACTAAAAGTGGGGAATTTACGAAACAGAAAATGGGTTTCATTTTAAAAACAATGTTTCGTAACATCGTAGTCACATTGTTACCAGATTATTCCAGGTTTGTGGATGAACGATGAACGAATGATTAAACGTTGATGTATGACGAACGAACTTAAAACGACAGCTGTCATTGTTACTTTTAAATGTCAATGTCAGCCAGTACGAAAAAATATAATATTTGCGGTTTGGGCTGCGCGGGGATATGTCAGTCACTCGGAGTCTTCTTTAAAGTTGCAGTCCCTGGTGCACCCCCGGGAGGGCAATGTTTTAAAAAATATTACTTATTTACTAATCACAAAGTCAAAAATGACGCAGATTCATATAAACTTCAAACCCCCTATTTTACTCCCACAGGGATGTTATTTTCAAAATCTATTATATACATTAATTAACATAATTATATACATTAATTAACTACTAAAATAAATTAATAATTTCATTTTTCACTTTAAAAATTACGAAGTTTCATACAAACCGGCAACCCCTATTTCGTCCCCTTGGGGATGGAAATGACAATAATCCTTTCTAACCGGATGTCTCCTAGACACAATCTACCTTCCTGCTAAATTTCATCTTCGTTGTGATATATGTTTTCGAAATAGATGATAAACATAACATTTAATTTTAAACGTTTTAAGGCAAATAATTTCGAAACCAAACAAAGTTTTTACTTTCTCTCTTAAAGCTTTTAGGCATGGAATACCTACATTCAGGGAGTAAAAAGGGGTTTGAGTACTTTTGTATGGACTATATTGGCGTCATTGGTTTTTCAGCGGCCAAACATATTTATTTTTGGCCAACTGAAAAAAATGGCCACTTGTTGCACAATCATTTATTTTTATCAAATACAGGTATTACAGTTGTTGAAAGAAGAATAAATGCTCTAGTCATATTCTACCAATATTATTAATATTACTGTCCTTCTTTTTAGTTAAAAAATTCCGACTCATCCAATCAATTAAAGCTAAATTTATTTATTTGTTACTAGCTGATTTCCGCAGCTCTGCGTCTGCGTCATAAAAAAGCCTATCTTTGACCTCGAGTCTTCCACTATATTCACACCAAAATTTTATTAAAATCCGTTCAGCGGCTTGACCGTGAAAGCATAATAGACAGATAGATAGACAGACTGACAGACTGACTTTCGCACGAAGTATGGATATGGAAGTATGGATTAGTATGGAAGCATGGATGGAAGTATGGATTTGGATAGGTATAACAACAGCAAACAAACATAGCAGACACAAAAATCAACTTATATGGTAGTGTGTGTTTACTTTTTAGTTTTTGTTCCTTTACCTTTTCTAAAGCTAGTCTGTATTGTTATGAACATACATACATGATTGTGATGAAATGTTTCCTCTTAAAATTTAGTTTGTAAATGTAACCAAAGTGAGGACCTATTACGTACTTAATTTAATTACTGTGTATTCGCTGTCTTTCTAATAATAAATAGTTAATGGTACATCAGAGAATATGTTCCAAAAAATATCCAAAAATATTAACAATACACTTTCCAAATGACTTAAAATTAATGATCGATATACTTGATGATTCACTATGACCCACAGAAATATTAGGTACCTATCGAAAATGTCTCCCACAGGGCGATAGATAATATTACTAATAACCCACAGTAATGACTTCATTCTTTTGTCCATTTTTTGGAAGCAATAACTTCTAGCAGGTAGTAGTAAATTTAATTAGGGTTGGCTTATTGGCAACCCATTATATACGAACCTTTTATGACACTTTTTTCTAAGAGCTTGCTTGGAATTAGTTTCGTGATCTTATTGTTGGAAAAAAATAAAAATATATAAAACAGGATCTGTGCCGACTGGGGCCTACTAGGAAAGTAATAAGTACCTATAGGTAGTGCATTTTATTAGGGTTGGCATGAGACGTAACATTAGTTCTGTTCTGTTCTGTGCCCTCCCAGCTAGTTATCAGTATCTACAGACGAGTAATCAGAAACGCTAAAAAAATGCAGTCAATTCAGACATAGATAACGCAGGTAATTTGACAAAAGGCATTTGGAAGGTAATAAATAGACATAGACAGAAAAAAAGTAAAAATGTTAGCAACAAAATTATCCTTCAAGTGTCTGGGCAAAGAATTAACAATCAACAGGAAGTAGCAGATTTCTTATGTAACCAATTTTCTACACAACCCCTCGTCTGTATATCTGCATGAAAACCCCATAGGCCTGTTGAGGGAAAATGTGGGACGAGTGGAAGATACATATAATATGAAGTGGAAGTGCGTCACACCCAAAATGGACAGTAATAAAGCATGTGGATATGATGACATACCCATTAAATTAATCAAGGGCAACATTGACGTTCTGGCATTACCTTTGACGTATTTTTTTAAACATGTGTGTAGGAAATCATGTCTTCCCCGACCAGTTAAAGATACCCATACACAAAAAGGGATCGAAAAAGGATCCCAAAAATTTCAGGCCAGTTTCAGTCCTCTCAATCTTATCGAGGATTTTTGAAACGTTGATTAAGACTAGGTTACAGGATCATCTAGAAAGAAATAGCATTTTAGTCGAAGACCAATATGGATATAGAAAGAAAATAGGTACAAGAGATGCTATAGATGCACTAGTAGACACAATAGTACGAAAATTAAACGATAAAATAAAAGTTGCTAGTCTCTTTCTTGACTTGAGTTCTGCTTTTGATTTGGTGGATCAAGATACACTATTAATGAAAATGGAACTATACGGGATACGTGGGGATGTGCTTTTATTGTTTAAATCTTACTTTGAAAATCGCAAAATGTTTGTAGAACTGAAATCAATGAATGAAAATTATATGGAAGTTAACATCAGATCTAAATCATCAGTAGTCAAGAGGGTCGTACCACAAGGATCCATCTTGGGGCCTGTCCTATTTCTTATTTTCATGAACGACTTGGTAACATATATTCAAAATCTGCACCCTGATACAAAAATTGTCTTATTTGCTGACGACACAAATGCCGTCATCTCGGAGGCAAATACTGCCAATCTAAACTATAAAATTAACGTTATTCTAAGTGACTTTAACAAATGGTTTAGCGCCAACAAATTAAAATTAAATCTTATTAAAACTAAAGTTATTCTTTTTAAATCGACATCACGAAATCACGATAGACTTGACATTGAATTAAATGGAGATAAGGTTGATATAGTAAAAGACACAAAATTTTTAGGCATACATGTTGACAATTGTTTAAACTAGAAGGTAGAACTTGGAGCACAACTCAATCTCATCAGCTTGTTACGCCATTAGATCTCTTCGAAATGAAATTTCATTAATTCACCTAAAAGAGGTGTATCATGCACTCGTAGAATCAAAATTTAGGTATGGCATAAAACTATGGGGCAACAGTTATCCGTATAACCAACAAAGAGCGTTCGTTTTGCAAAAAAGAGCTATACGTACAATGGTAGGTATTCCACCATGGGAATCATGTAAAGAGCACCCATTCCTTGTTAGTATTTGTTTGTCCTTTTGACTGACTTAAAAAAAAGATTACCGACTTTAGGGACAGATGATGAGAGACAGCTTAGAGAGGCAACTCGGAGACAGCATCTCCTTAACGAAATTACACCCCACTTAAAAATTATGAAACACAGTGCTCAGTACCAGGCTTATAAAGCTTACAATAAATTACCAAAAGTCTTATCTTTTAGACAAAGCCTTCTATTCTTTGGAAGATTATTATAAATGAGGTTCTGAATTTATGATTTTGATGATTAAATTTACCATGACGCTACTTAGATATGTGGATGTAATTGACAGTAATATGATTAATTAAATTGACATTATTTTTGTTGTATTTTGGTAGTTGCTACAACTTAATGATGTTGTCATTATTGTAATTTATTTCTTGACTTGTAATTAATGATATGATGTTGCTTTTTTTTCTTATATTTTCCGACACAATGTATTTTGTAAAAGGAATAAATAAATAGTGTTTTAAGCTGCAAGAGTACAGAGCTGAGTTTCAAATCGGGGAGGTGTTGCTACCCTATCATTGAGTTAGAGTCTGTACGGGGATGCACTGGCTCTTTATCGTCATGTGTAGTTACGTCGCTCCGCCCTGGAGCACTAGCTAAGACTCGAGAAACCAGTTGGGCACGTAGATAGGGATGGAAATGTAGGAGTTTGCAGTGGAGGATGTTTGAAGAGATGGAAGTGTAGAACCGGCCGAATACTAGCATCAAACCAGTGTGGGGAAACAGATATAATCCTTCTTAGTAGTAATTGAATTTCGAAGAGGAAAACGACTATTTTTGATAATAACGATTATGAAGGGGATTATAAAGAAATAGATTGCTTGAAACGGAAAATTAAAAATAGATAAAAAAAATACTAAGAAAAGAAAATGGTCTTACGGGGCATATAATGAGAGAAGCTGAGCGTAGAGGTAACAACGAAATTAATAAAAAGAGCTATTGGCACTTTGTAGATCTATGCCTCCAACACTTCAAGTATTTTATAATGGCCTTGTTGTATCTGATGCCCCTGATCTAGACAGACACTTAAGATACTGATTTAAAAGTAGGGCGTTCACCCCAATAGACTTAAAAGTAGTGTAAATTATACCTTAAAACAATATTATGTTTGTGAAAGCACTGTATTATAGACTTGATTATCAATAATTCCTAAAAAGTAATTAATAGTCAAAAATACATAATCGCCAATTACTCAAAATCGGGTTTCACAAGATACATTGTATTGGCCGCTATTGGCATATATACAGCTGACATTTTCATGGTGCAATTTTTTTTTTAATTTAGTTAATTAAGAAATTGTTTTTGATCTGCCCAACACTGCTTTGTCTGGATGGAATACAGGTGCTAAAAAAATATCAAATTATCATGTCACCGTCGCGAGGCATTACTATGGACCTAGGATTATGGAAGGGCCATCCGAGGTGTGATCTTCAAGGAATAATGCTCTGGTAGGTTCTGCGGTGCTTCCATGGGTATGATCCAAATGTAACTTACCTCCCTATAGTATTGTTCACGTAAGGAGAAAGTTAATGGGCATTGAGATGCCCCTGTACTATTTTTGATCTGTTGTAAACGACAGTGACAGATTACCGTGTATTCTATCTCAAAAGCACTGTCGCTTGCGGATTTTGGTGCAAAGAAGGTCGAGGGCGGTCGAGTTTGCCTAAGTCGACACCCTGTAGCTTATAAGTTTATTTAATCATACATACATACTACCACGCCCTCTTCCCGTAGGGGTAGGTATATTATTTAATTATATCTTAAGTTTATTTGTTAGTTTGTGCAAATGCGGGTGCCCTGGAATGACCTCGGGAACGGCTGGTAAGGTATATAATACCGAAAAAAAGAATTAATTAAAGATGTTTTAGACTCTTCGCCGAGCCTATTGTTATTTTATGTTATTATCCTGTTAGCCCATTAGGTTGTCTGTAAGAAATTTCTTATTGTACCTATTCCAATCGTCTTTTATCTTTAAGATCCATACATGTATTCTTGGTGCAATAAAGAGCTTACTATATTTTACTGGTTACCTTACTAGGCGAGAGATTGGGAAGGCCGGCCTTGTAAAAGTGCGGAAGACCTTGTGGGTGGACCCAGTAAATTTTTTCAGTTTACGTACATATTTTTAGGCCAACAAACATTATGAAAAGTTCTTCCGAAGTTGATCCGAAAAAATTCTGACACCAGGGTGTTCAGGGTCTATTGACCATGTAAACCAACTCGATAAGAATTAGGTACTGAAAAGTCGTAATGAAGAACCCACGTCAGAGGACGAAAAGAGTCTCCGATAAAACTTTAACACCAGGATGTGGAGGGTAGATTGACCATGTAACCTCACTCTACATATAAGTAGCGGCCGGAAACTCATACCCATATTCTTAAGTCTCCGCTCAAACTCGACTCAACTTTACTCCACCTCATTGGTATGATTATTCGTCACAAGCTTCCTTGAGATGATTTCTCATCGGAGGTGATTATCGAACTGACAAATATACGGTTGGTAGAAAGGCGTCCTTGAAATGCAATAAAGTGGATATACCTAAATCGGAGTTTTGCCACTTTTGGCCTACTTACTTTATTTTATTTTTGACTCTATTCTTTTGTAAATTTAAATTGTTGTGTTTGTTATAACTTGTGATGTGACATTCCTTATTGGAATTTGCTCAAGCAACCAACTAAGAATCTCGTTTTCAAGGAAAGTTTGAGGACTTCCATATGGCGTCCTCGAATGAGTTTGAGTGAAGAATGTCCATACGGTTATGTTTAAGAATACGGGGGTCAGAATCTTGAAATTTGGTACCTACAAAGCAACGTCTTATAGCACAGTTATAGGAAAATTAGCGAAAACAATAAATTTATAGTTACTTCTTTATTAAAAACTAGCTTTTTCCCGCAGCTCCGCCTGCATCAAAAAATAGCCTGAACGTATGTAGTAATAAATTAAAATTCAATGAATGGCCTACTACAGATATTCACAAGAGTAAACAAAAATTGTTTGACCTGTACGCCCAAAAACAGTACACGTTTGGTAGTAGTTTTGTTAATCATGTCAACAATTATTCAAAAAATTTCAAAAAAAATGTGTAAGGTGGCTAAAGCCAATTATATTAGGAAAAATATAAATAACGCTCCTAACAAAATGAAAGAGACTTGGAGGGTTATTAACAAAGAAACCGGTAAATGTAAAAATAAAGAAAATATACAAGAAATTAAATTTCAGGATAGTATAATTTCTTCCCTTAAAGAAATAGCCAATTCTTTTGAAAATTATTTTTCAAATATTCCACTAGAAGTAACTTCAAATATAAATTCAAGCCCTCAGGCTGCTGAAGCACTACTTAAAACAAATGTCATCCCTTGTGAGTCCAACTTTAAGTTTTTACATATTGATCCCAGTGATATTATTAAAACATTTAAACAGCTTATCCTGAAAAAATCTGAAGATCACTGGGGTATGTCTGTTAGTGTAATTTATCACATCATTGGTATTGTTGCTCCTGACTTGGCTTATATATTCAATGAATGTATTGATCAAGGCATCTTCCCAAATTTAATGAAGTATAGTAAATTAATCCCATTATTTAAAAAAGGAGAGAAGTTGGAGCCTGGCAATTATAGACCTATCTCTATATTGCCCGTATTGAGTAAAATATTCGAAAAGATTATGCTCAATCAAATGCTGCGGCACTTTAAGGTCTATGATCTTTTTCATAGGCAACAGTTTGGTTTTACTGCCGGCAAATCAACAACCGATGCGGGAGTGTCTCTCATCACTCATATTTACACCGCCTGGGAGGAGTCTCAGGATGCTATTGGAGTGTTCTGTGACATTTCCAAGGCATTCGACTGTGTTGATCATGAGACACTTCTGCTCAGGCCTGCAAATTATGGTTTTGACGCTAAAGCAATAAAGTTATTGACTTCATATTTAAATGATAGGCGTCAGACTGTTGACATAAATAATGTTAAGTCAGGCGGTTCAACAGCGGTGGAAGCCATCCGTCAAGTTCTGCGCCAATGGTTGACAAGGCAGCACGGCATACTGACGTTTCGCCTGACCCAGGTGCTTTCCGGACATGGTTGTTTCGGAGGGTAAGTACCTGTGTCGAGTGGCGGGTCGGAAGCCGTTTGCTGTTTGTCACCATTGTGACGGGTGTGCGGACGAAGACGCCCAGCACACGTTGGAGGTCTGCCCAGCGTGGGCAGTAGAGCGTGCGGAGATGCGCGCGGTGGTGGGGGTCGACCTCTCTCTGTCGGCCGTGGTAAGAGCGAGATGTCGTGGATAGCGGTGCAGGCCTTTGCGGAGTGCGTCATGCTCCGCAAAGAGGAGGCGGAAAGGGAAAGGGAGATAACCTCCGACCTTCCCATCCGCCGCAGACGCACAGGGCGTAGAAGGCGGGCTTACGGCCTGCACCTGCAGCCCCCACAATAAGGTCGGCCGGGCAACGGAACAAACGGGATTCCGTTACCCGACCAAGACACGAGCGCGCCTTTACCCAAGCGGGTAGCGAAGGCCAGCGGGCTAACCCGCAGTCGGGACTGTGGAGCGTTAAGAAGCACATAGTTCCGGCAATACGCGGTAGGCGTTAGACGCCGTGTGGTTTTTAGTGGGTCCAAGTCCCACATAACCACCCAGCTTCCCGTTCATTGGCTGAGTGGTAGGCGAAGGCCTTTTCCAAACGAAAAAAAAAGGCGGTTCAACAGTTTACGCCTATCTTTAGATAGGCGTACCCCAAGGCTCGACACTAGGACCCTTACTCATTTTGATTTACGTCAATGACTTACGCGGTTGAAAAAAAGACTGGCATAGTTTTGTTTGCAGACGATACGTCTTTGATTTTCAAAATGGATCGCCATAGAGGAAATGTCGACCATGTGAATGATGCATTGTCCACAATATCAAATTGGTTCTCCGCCAACAACTTAATGCTGAATGCTAATGCATTAAATTTTCTCTACCAAATGTAAGACAGACTCAAGTGGATATAATGTCAAATGGAGGAAAGTTAGTTCTTGTAGATGACACCACCTTTCTAGGAATCAAAATTGATTCGAAACTGCAATGGGGTTTGCACGTTTCAGCTCTCTCTAAAAAACTTAGCTCTGCGGCATATGCTGTCAGAAAAATTAGACAAATAACAGATGTGGCAACTGATAAGCTAGTCTACTTTAGTTACTTTCATAGCATAATGTCTTATGGATTACTGCTTTTTTTTTGTTTTTTTTTTTATACAATTAAGTAGGCAAAATGGCATACGGCCCACCTGATGGTATGTGGTCACCATAGCCCATGAACGCCCGCAACACCAGGGGCATCACGTGCGTATTGCCGACCCTTGAGAAATCCTTTAACGCCCTTTTTGAAAGACCCCATGTTGTAATCTCTTGGGAAAACCATGTTGGGGAGTTCATTCCACAGTGCTTTGGGGAAGGGCAAGTGACATACAGACAATATTTATCTTACAAAAGCGAGCAGTTCGTGCCATCTATGGTTTAGCCCCAAGGGAATCTCTTAGGGAGTTTTTTAAAGAAATAAATATCTATATATTTGAAGTTATCATGTAGGTATACGAGGAAAAATATTACTACTTTTAGAAAGAACTAGGATATAACTGATAGACCTTTGCGCAATAAAGTTAAATTATTTTTACCTTCATAAAGACTGTGTAAGGTTAAAGACTCATTTGTGGGGAACTGTATACGCTTCTACAATAAGCTTCCTGAATCAATCACTAGTTTGCCTGATGGACAATTTAAAACCCATGTTAAAGAACTACTTTGTAAAAAGGCTTATAATAGTAATGTGGTGATTTTCTTAATGACAGGAATGTTGAACTTAAGCTTGGTGCACAGTCCTCAGCAAATTGACATATCATTATATGTTCTGTTTTACATTTGATATTTTTTAATTATTATTATTATTTTTATTTAATTTAAATAATCAAAAATCACAATAAAATATTGTGCAAAATGTTGACAAACATGTGAATTCGTTCATATAACTAGTTAATTATGGAAATTTTTTTCTTATTTGTAAATTGACGTTTTGAAGAAAATGCTGCAGTAGAGTTTGTGGCGCCGCTTCTTCTCCTCTTGCGCTTTGAAAGTGGTGGTAAACTTAATATAAGTAAATTGACGTCAATAAGTGATAGTTATATCCTATATTGAAAATAAACAATTTCATTTCATTTCAATAATTGGTCTCCACGGCGCGGCGCTACGACTAGATACCGCGCTGTGAAGAAAAATCAGTTTCCTGAATGCGGTAACTTATTAGGAAAGTGTGTGTAAAACAATGTGCTTTTGCAATGGGAATATTATTAATTGCTGTGGTCTTGTTACGTATTATAAAAAGTAGCTCAGAAAATTCTTTGAACAGAAATTAAAATAAAACTGGCCAAGTGTGAGTCGGCACGCATGGAGAGTGTTCTGTACTATTTTTTTATTTTTCTCCATTTGGGTTTTCCTGTAATTTATGCATCGAAATTCTGGAATCGATAGTTTCGGAGATAACGTAGGGGAAATGGTTAATTTTTGTCTACTTTATTTTATAATTCTAATATAGAATCCTAAAATTGCAAAAAAACTTTCATTTGATTTATTATTACACAGTACAGTATGTTAAACGTTACTTTAATTTTCTATTTAGCTTGAAGCGAATTGATTACTGACCTCTTTAGTTGTAACCCGGGTTTAAATACAGATAAATAAATAGACATACACATCCTACTAATGAATGAATGAATAAATGAAAAATTATTAATTCAAGAAACATAGTCTCACAAGATGTTAGTATGAACTAATGCTAAATTTTGTTAGTAACTACACAATAAAATAAAATAAAGAAAAATATATAATATTACGTATCCCATTGCCTCACCAATCCAGCTGAAATGGTACGGCAATGGTTTACGTACTGACAGTCTAGCCGACTCACGATCATGTTCAGGATGCTGTTGCCGCCCCCCCGCAGCCGGCGCACCAGGGACGCACATATTTTGCGCATCGTAGTGTAGAAGCAGTCTACTCTAGCTTCTGCGAACATCCCTGACGCGCTACAGAAGCGAGGCAGCCGCATCAGCACCCTGACTGAACCCGAAGAGCGCTGTACGATTTTTGCCTATACCGGGCCCACAGGCCGCACGTGTAAAAAGATGTGCAGAAGGCTCTGAAAAGCGTGATTTTTACAGCTCGAGAACAACGTGCAAACCTGCGAGCCAGCATGTTCGCTCTTACCGACAACGCCCTTCGTTCCCTCTCAATATCATCATCATCCTTGAGGTTGGGAACCAACATATACCAAGATATTTTAATTTACTTACTCTCTGTATCACACTCTTATTTAAATAAACAGGTGGTAAATTATCATATGTTTTACTCCCAGCCCCAAAGACCATGACTTGGCTCTTTTTAATATTATACAATAAGCCGTGAGAATAAGACTCGCATACTGCCATTAGCTTACGAAGACCGCAGACAGACGCACTCAGCAACACCATGTCGTCTGCGTAACTGATGTTATTGACGCAGACATTATCTATGTGGCAGCCGAGATTGGTGCTACTAAACTCGCGAATTAGATCATTTATGTACAGATTGAAGAGCGTAGGCGAGGTCAGCCCTCCCCGCCTCACCCCGCACTCCAACCTGTACTATTCCGAAAGGGCTCCGTTTCATCTCACACTATTGACCTGGTTTCCATACCAGAACTTAAGAATATTGACTAATTCTAGAGGAACGTGAGACTTCTCAAGCTTACCCCACAATACATGGTATGAAACCAGGTCAAAAGCCTGCGAGAGATCCAGAAAACAGGTAATGACCGGAGTCTTACGTTCAGTATAATACGATATAGCGTGTTTAAGACACAAGACCGCGCTTTCTGTCCACAGTTTGGGCCTAAAACCGAACTGATTGTCAACCATTTAACTGCTTGTTCAGCACGCCATCAAAAACTTTCGAAATGATTGTGGCGAGCGAAATAGGCCTATAGTTATATTTATCTGCTAAGTCCACAGTTCTATTTTTAACTATCGGGACGACTATCGTTCTCATCATATCATCGGGCATGTAACTACTAATATTATACACGCGAAAGTTGATAAGTATGGATGGATGTTTGTTACTCTTGAAGACCCGGGATCAAACATAGGCTACTTTTTGACGCAGGCGGAGCTGCGGGAAACAGCTAGTAATAAATAAAAGTTTGAATCCATGAGGATGATGATTATAACTTTATAATTATATTATAACTAATATTATAAATGCGAAAGTCTGTCTGTCTGTCTGTTACGCTTTCACGACCAAACCGCTGAACGGATTTTGATGAAATTTGGTATGAATATAGTTGAAGACCAGGGGTCAAACATAGGCTACTTTTTGACGCAGGCGGAGCTGCGGGAAACAGCTAGTTTTTCATGAATTGTCAAAAATCAATACTACAGATTAGATTATATCGATACTACAGATACATAATCGATCAATAACCATTGATATAAACGATTACCTATGTTGATTAAATCGATATAATTTATATCGACCTATTTCAATAATCGACTAATTGTTTGATATTGCAGTTAATAATCGATTATTTTCGATTAATTGTCAAAAATCGATAAAATATCAATACTTTCGATATCCTAGATTATTAAAAACCCCCAAATTCGATTAGTCGATTATCCGGCAACAATACCCTACGGGGTACGAACTACCAAAGGCCATATTTAGAATGTTGGTGGGCGTAAAGTGGAAATGGAATAAAAATAGTGATAGGCTAGTCGCATCGCGTACTGGTACAGGTATGGTTCTTCGATTTTCGCCCACTCCCTCGGCCGGCTTATATGGTCTGCGCGGGAAGAGAAGCAGCTAGTACATTCCACGTATTTACTTTTTTCCCAAACCAGCATTAAAGAAATAAGATGTTAAAGACAGACAAAATTGTCAGAAAACGTCAAAATTACAACATCCCTCTTTTGGGGTCGGGAGTTAAAAAACATAATATCTAAATAATATAAATCGAAACCTCGGGGAATTTGGGATTTTTAATACACGGCAACATTGAGCACCGAGCGGTACTTCGCGCCATATTTTAGGGTTATATTATTTTCGTGAGTAATTTATGTCCATATTTCGAAATTATACAATATTTATTGATGGTATGTAATACCAGTATCTTTCTTATTTCTTTTAGTATTATTCTTACACAGTTTGACTACGCAAACTGCACATTTTGCGTCTGCTTTTACATTAAATTTTAAATATATCTAGACATCCAACTCACTCATCGGTCGCGACATGACTGACGCGGGTATGCCGCAAGTATGCCGAATTCGGCATGGTTTTAGTTGCGAATTTTTCTAGTATGCCGACGGTATCTAGTCGAGCGCGCGAGACCAATTATTAATCTAAGGCTCTCTCCATATTATTCTTTTCACAATTGATACTGTGCAGTGAACTCGTAGTATAACTATCTATACAGTTTGTGGTTCGTGGTGCAGTCACAAGACAACTCGCTAATCGAGCTGTAGTGCCTCCAGGTTTTTTATTGGTAACTAGTCATAGTTTTTGAGCATTTCTTCCACAAAATTTTCATATTACGTACTATTATTGGCTGCGAACGGATATAGGGGCGTTTTTGAATATTCTACTTATGTTCTACCTAAATGTAATGTGAATTTGACGTCGCAATCTCAGTTGATGAAAATATATTTTTTAGTGCCTATTTTTGTAGCGTTGTTGTGTTTTGTGCACAGACTACATTCTAGATTTTGTGTTTTGGTACTACGACTACCTAAGTGTAATTTTTTCTTGAGATTATGGTCAATTTCTTCTTGTCCAGTGTTTTTTATCAATTACCTACCTGGTTTAGACAGTTTCTTCATATTCAACCTGTCCTTAAATTTTCTAACAATTTAAAATTAATAAAGAATTAATAAAATGATTGCTTTATTAATTTTTTAATTGTTTTATTTTCAATTGATTTTTTATTGTTTTTTTTATTGATTACTTTATTGATTTACTTATTGACTTCTTTATTTATTGATTTATAGGTATGTTTTATTACCATTTATCAGCAAAACAATAAAGAATTCAATAAATGAGATGAAATAAATAATAATATATAAATTAATCTTCTTTTGTCCTCGCCACTTTCCATTAAGCGGGGTCTTATCATGTAGCTCCACTTGTAACGGTCGTGAGTATCGTCAATGTTCAGGCAGAAATGTTTCATGTTCCTTTTGGGCATTATTCATCCAGATTGTACGCTTCTGTTCTTTGCATCCATAGAAAGGCTCTTTTTCACTATATGGTCATCGGGCCGACGCATCACATGTCCGTACTATCTCAACTTTGGCATATACTAAATCATTAAATAAATCAAACAAATTATAAAAAATAGTTAAGCACATTCTAGTGGTGCTGTTTTTTCTTTAAAGTCGGATGAAAAGAAACAACTTTTACTTATTGTCATTTTTTGTGTGGTATAATTTATATTTTATATGTATAAATTAATGGTGATTAAATAAATATATTGCATAGATTATTGTCGGTATATTTGTCGGATTGGCAAATTATTGTCGAATGAAAATCGTACGTTATTGAACAAACATTAAAATAGCACTCCTGGTGAACTTAAAATTGGTGAGATTAATGATTTTTGTTTGATTTTGGATGATCTTCATTCGTCATCACTTTTGAGTGAGTCTCTAAATAAAACTACAACTGATTTTCGTTTCTATAGTGTTTTGTTCAATGGTTTTGTTTAGTTCTTGCGATGAGTTTTATGATATCTATTTGTGATATTGTCGTTTGGTTGAATTTTAAGCGACCATAAGTAGTGATAGGTACTTAGCATAGCAAGTTTAAACATTTCTCCTTATTTGGGAATGATTCTCGCGCCTTTAGAGATAAAAGCCGAAAAAATACTTTCGGCAACTCGAATCATGCTTCTACGTAATAATATGAAACCTAGAAGTAAACCGAATAAAAGCAAAAATTATAATGATATTATAATAAAAATTATATAAAATATAAGTTAAAATTATAATATAATCTATAAAAAAATCCGAAAAAACTCACCACCAAAATATCGAACAAAACTCATAAAAATTTGTCGACTCATCCATTTTGCGTGAATCACAATTTTAATACAGTAATATTAATAGGAAATATTAAACTACCCGCAATAAATGTATGTCCACACTAGACGATCGGCCCTCATACGCAAGACATCAACCCAATATAACATCGAAATGTTTGTTTGTAATTGTAAAATACAAGTGATTTTTAAGGATTTCTTATGTCGTTTAAATGGTCACGTTTGTCTTTTGTTCTCAATAGTTTTAAAATTATGTAAAATTAATCTGGTATCCATGTTAAAAAGGTTTGGAGTTCAGACAGATCATAATTGTAATAAATAATACCGTTAAACCTAGGATCATAATTACAAAGCGTACCCCAGACCCAGTGCTTTGAAGCGCAAGCTGAAGATGTAACTAGGAAACATGCTCGGAAAAGAATCACATATTAAAACAAAAACAATTTTTTAAACATATGTCGAAAAAAAAAAAACAAAAAATAATAACAGATTAAAAAAAAAAAAAATTGACTAACAACTTAATACAAAGTAAAGACAAATTATAAAAACTTGAAAATAAATATTAACCTAATGTCGGTGGCCGTGTTTATAAACGCAGTTCTGCTGAAAAAAAAAGAGGAACATTGTTGTTTTATTTATTTATACAAACTTCAACCAAATTAAAATAATATTTCTATAGTGCACAGCTCAGTTTTAATTCAGCGCGCATTATTTTCTCAAAACGATGAAGACGCTAAATTATTACGACCGCCTTACAACTTCTGAGATGTTTTTTGTTATATTAGTTGAAATACAACCAGCTGGCTTGATGTAGCAAAGCAGGATATGCGTGCTAATGGACTTTCCATTAAGGATGCTAAAGACCGGGCGTAAGACGTAAATATAGGAAAGCGGACCCTGGGCTCCGAAGTTAACGACTGAGGATGCAACCGGGAAGACGCTAGGATGATGACGAGTTAAAATACATTGACCACACTTCGACATAAGTTCACTTTAGGATACATTGGCAGTGTAAATGAAATATATATTAGTTTTCGCTCACGTGCTTCGAGTTGATCGAAGCCCGCGTGCATACGCGCAAGAAGGATTTCGAAATGTGTGTTTTCGTAGTCAGCGGCCCCAATAACCATGAAAACGATATCTATATAGATTTTGAGTCGAATCTTGGAACCAAACTAGCCAGCGGTTTTGGCTGCAGTCACTCAGTCTTCTTTTATATATACCTATGTAGATTTAGAAAAATAAACTATTTGGTTTGAATATCGTCATAAAGTAATAAGCAACAATTCAGGCATTGCAGGTTTTCTTTGCGAATATTAAAGTGTGTTGTTCGAATTGTTCAGGTACCTCTTTTTGCTCGTTTCGACCTATTGTTTGTGTTGTTGTTGTCACTTAGAACAAATGAAGAAAAGATGATCTCTTACCGTGGGGAAAGGCAGCTCATAATTCCACGCGATGACTCCTCTGGTGCGCCGTTGTTGCTTCAGCTGTGCTGTAAAAAGAACAATAAAGAATATTATTTCTAGGTATAAAACTCATACTAATATTATAAATGCAAAAATCTGTCTGTCTTTCTGTCTGTCTGTCTCTCTGTTACGCTTTCACGGCCAAAGTGCTGATCGGATTTTGATGAAATTAGTTGAAGACCCGGGGTCAAGTATAGGCTACTTTTTGACGCAGACAGAGTTGCGGGAAACAGCTAGTATTGTATAAAACAAATGTTGCATAGTTCTCGATTAATAATATCAAAATAATATTAGTATATTTGCGGTATCAATAGGTGCCTACCTCTTACTAGCTGAAGCATCTAGTATTTTTTGCCATTTCCTTTCGTCAGCACACAGTGTTGGTGTAGTTTTTCTGAAATTAGAAGTGGATGTGTATATATTCAGGATAACTTTACCTATAAAATATTACTTTGCCTAATAAATCCTTAATATATTTGAGTAAATTATTATTAAAAATGAATATATAGATTTCACATAAATTTTTCAAGCTACTAACCGGACGCCATCCGCGTGGACCCCGCAGTTGGTGCACACGGTGTGGACGATATCTGCCACGAGTCTGGTATCCAGCTGCTGTATCGCCGGCAAGTCCGGGAATGGCGTTGGCTTCCCACTCAACGAGTGAGTCACCAGTACACTGTTAAACAAATTTCAAACTATTCACATTTCCAGCCAAGCATTAGTCTAATCCAGCAACTTTATGTATGTTATTTGTAAGTTTATTCTTATTATTTATTTATGTAAGTTTGTTATATGCGTCTTAATATAGGCATGTACATTTAAGCTTTTTGCACCGCTCACGCAAGTGTTTTTCTACCTCAGCTCATTTCTACCCTAAGGTTGGCCGGAAGAAATTGTATTAGCGATAAGTCCGCCTTTGTACCAATTTAGTTGTATTGATTTTAACTATGTGCTTCTTTTGTTTGTAAATGGTGCAATAAAGTGTTCATTAATTCGTTCATTCATTTATTAGAAACATGTACTCCATCATCTTCCTTTACTATGTTGTTTTGGAACACGGAAGAACTGCAGAATTCTTTTTTAATAATGATTGCTTTTGAAACTGTTCGATCACTCCTTTCAATTTCAACGATTTTCCATGAGGAAAAGCTACGGAATCTAATATTCATAAGAATTCTCTTCATTCAATAAAAATCGTATGTCTGAATTATCTCTATAAGATAGCTAGTGTCCGATACTCATTATTCGACTACTGAAGGGTCAGTAAAGGTAGAGGGTTACCTGATGATCTATCTTTAAGTTGTCTTTAATAATACAGAGGAGATAACCAGGCAAACTGCCTTCTTCTTCTTAATCGCCGTCTCGTTACCGCTATTTGGGAAAGCTATGGCAGAGAGTTAATTTACTGTACGTGGACGAATTCCATCACTCAATCAATAGATTATAAATTAATCCTATCAATGCACAAGCAATTAATACTAACGTCCTTGTGAATACCGCCCGCAACAACGTCCTTGTGAGCACCGATGGTTCTTTCCCCCAGTCCATGGACTCGTAGACGTCTTGTGGGATATGAGCATAGCCTTGCCCGATAGCCATCTGAAATTTTATCATTGAATCAATATGTATACATATTAATATTAAAACCACCGAAAATTAATGAAAAGAAACAAATCAATTATCAGATATCGCGACTAACCATATCACTGGACCTGTCGGGGTCGGCCCTTCTTACACCTCCAACAGGTCGTACCTGTAACAACAAAAGTAATCCGTTAGTTAATCCAAATGGATTCACATAAATAACTAACTTTTAAATTCGGTTGAGTACGCGGACTAAGTACCTTTCCGGGGATAAATTTTTGGTTCCCAGGGAGTTTTCGGGGAATATTATGTTAAGCATGAAGACGTGATAAACAAACTCAACTATTCCCTTTTATAATATTTTTAAGTATTAAGTCAATGTGAATTTTCGTTAATAGCGATAAAAGGCAAAACATCAAATAATCAATATTAAAATTATTTATGAGTAAGTCATGAAAAACGTATTTTGTTTGTTCAAACTTCGTTTGGTATTAGGTTAAATACTTACAGAGACACGGGACGTCCAGAGCGCGTAGAGCGCGCGGCACTCGCGGGGAGCACAAGACGCAGTGCGCGCGGGTCTCGCGAACCGCACGGGTCGCGGAGTTCGTGGGCAGCAAAGGGAACACGGGACTCCGGGACCTCTCTCTGTGGGGAGCGGGGTAGTTGGGTGGCGACCCAGTCGCTGTCACTTCTCTCAATGGTTCTTAAAAAGTTAAGATAAAAAAAAAATCGTCTTAATTTTCTACTTTTGTCAATGTGTAATAAAAAATAAGGAAACATTTTTTAATCTAGTAAAGTTTAATTAAGCTGAAAAATAACACGAAGCACAAAATATCTCGAACTTGGAACTCAGTTATTGAAAGAATATATTTTAAACATAATTTTTATTACCTGTGACCTCCTGCCGTGTGTCCGAATACAGTAGCTGGAAGAGCGCCAGCGCTGCGTCAAGTTCGGCGGGAGAGTGGGGAGAGCGACGACACGGAACTGAGTCAGCTACCATTTTACTGACGATCAAATAATTACATTAAAATATAGTTAAATAAAAGGTAAACGAAATGCCGTTAGCCAAATGAAGTACGAGATAAAATAGTAACTAATGCTAAAGAATACATTATATGTTCATATAGTTAATCGTAATTTAAAACCCGATCCATTTGTAAATAAAATTGTAGGTACCTGCTCAATTAGTATTGCCATTTTTACTAAAAGTTTTAAAAACATAAACTCAATCACTTGTTAAACTTTACGTTGTAACTTTCTGTATAAATGAAATTTTAAGGTGTCTTAGAATTCAAAAATAAGTTAATTTAGGTGTAAGAAAGTTTGTAATACAATGAAGTGAAATAAAAAATTATAATTAGGACTATCGTATTTTAGCAAGGCGACAATTAACATTATTGAAGTTTAAATAGATTGTATAAAAAATCACATAACAAGAAAATAGTCAGATCAAAAATTAAAAGGTAAATGCTCTCAAGTTCAACAAGACGAAGACAGACAAAACCAAAGTGAAACGATCGCGACAGAGCGACAATCAGCGAGAGAATGCTATGTAATAATGATTTAACATTCAGTAAAAAATTTCTTTACAAGGTTTCTAATAAGGATACAAAAAAGAATTATGCACAGCTTCGAATGGGCAGGAAACCAAGTAAAAATCGTTAAAGAGTCAGAAACTATTCAGTTGAGGAAGGACTTTCCAATCTGTTTTCCATTATATACGATAAAATGTTATCTAAGACTGTAATAACAAATATAAGGGCAGGTATACTCGTTAGATCAAGTTTTGTATTATGACTAAAAATTTTGAGAAGTTCGTGGGAACGGAAAAAAATATTTTTAGTTTTTATTGTAGTCATCGTATATTTGCCCATACATATAGCGTACCCCTGGCTTTAAGGCTCATTATAATTTTAAAGAAATCGGTTATTAGCTGACATCTAACTTCAGAAAAGAAATTTCAGCTGCGCAGTTCAATGTCTCAATTTTAATAAAAATATATTTTAAAATTTAAGTTTGCAGGATATTGTAGTTTTGTATGACTACAAAATGTAAGTAGTCAAGAGTGTGTGTCTCCAAACAACTACCTTCCTCTTGTATAAATTATTAATGTGTGACGTCATTATATAAACGTCTTCTGCTAATATTATCTTGCCTTCAAAGTGTTACCTGTAGGTAACTGCGTAAGCAGTTTTGCAGGATATTATAGTTTTGTATGACTACAAAGTGTAAGTAGTCAAGTGTGTGTGTGTCCAAACAACTACCTTCCTCTTGTATATATTATTAATGTGTGACGTCATTATATAAACGTCTTCTGCTAATATTATCTTGCCTTCAAAGTGTTACCTGTAGGTAACTGCGTAGGCAGTTTTGCAGGATATTGTAGTTTTGTATGACTACGAAATGTAAGTAGTCAAGAGTGTGTGTCTCCAAACGACTACCTTCCTCTTGTATATATTATTAATGCGTGACGTCATTATATAAACGTCTTCTGATTCGTCTATGTTCTGTAGTATACTACCTACTTGCATTTAAAATCAATTATATATATAGGCGGAATTGTTTCTAATAAATAATTACTTATCTCGATAAAGCATTTCATTCCAAATCCTCATAATTAATAAACTACTCAGTAAAGTGCATTTTGTAACACTACTTACATGAAGATTGGCTGGAAGAGGTTGCTTAGTAATAAGTACGCCTTTGCTTCATAGTTTTTAAGTACCATTAATATAATGTTCATTGTACTTATTGTAATATAGGCAATAAAGATGTATTGTATTATGTAGAAAATAATAAATTTAAGAGGGTTTTCGCCATTTCGAGACTTCATCACACAGAGTTATTACATCCAAGTGCTGCTCATAAAGTGGCAACTTAAAATCAGTACCTAATAAAATCATAAAACAAACAATAAACACATAAGAATAAAAACGCAATTTATCTAATTATTACTAATTTATGGGTTCTTTTATGTACAATAAAGAATTTTACATACATATATAAAAATTAAATCTAAACTTAAAAATAAAAACTAACTAATGTCGGTGGCCGTGCTTAAGAACGCAGTTTTGCTGAAAAAGAAAAAAGAAATATTGTGTTAATTATTTTTTCCACAGAAAAATATATTTCTCAGCTCAATTTTAATTTAGTGCACAACATTTACTTGAAAAATCTATACTCTTAATAATAAACGTAGAAATTAACTTCTGAGTTCTCTTCTGTTATATTACTAGCTGTTAAAAAAACGTTGTTGTCACTTAGAGTAAATGAAGAAAAGTGAATTCTTACCGTGTGGGAAGCAGGTCATAATTCCACGGGATGACTCTTCTGGTACTACAAAGGCGGCCTTTCTTCAGCTGTGCTGTAAAAAGAAATATAAAGAATATTAATTTAGATAATAAAGTTGCATAGATCATTTCTTTTTCGCTGCACTACATACATTACCCACACATGTTGCGTATATTATATACCTACTTAAATGAAAATGTTTTACTTAAATGTAACATCAAGAGAATATATAAAAATATAGAGCCATAGAAACTATCTTTTCTGCGGTCTAGTGGTTAAGGCGTTTGTCCAGAGATACGGAGGTCGAGGGTTTGATAAAAATAAGAAGCATAATGATTTCTTATGTTTTCGCGATTGTTATTCATTAAATTAAAACTATTTTACATTAAATTAAAACGTCAGGTGTAAATAAATAAGTAATAAACGCGATAAAAACCGTATTAAAATAGTTTTAATTTAATGAATAAGAAGCATACTTTGTTTTGTTGTTTCTGGTTTGGTTAGTACATTGACTATCCGGTATATCTGATAATGATGATAAATTATATACTTCGGAAGGTAAGCTAACCTAGTCACAAGCTGAAAGAGACAGTTTAACCCATTCGATTAATGGAAATCGTACCTCTAAATATTTGCCGTATCAATAGGCACTTAGTCTTACCTCATAAAAGCTGAAGCAGCTAGTCTCTTTTGCCGTTTCCTTTCATCAGCACACAGTGTTGTTATTGTTTTTCTGAAAGTAGAAGTGAGTTTAGTAAGTCAGTGTGAATTAGCGATAAAAGGTAAAAGAATACCTGTCAACGTCAAATAATCTATATTAAAATTATTTATGAGTAAGTCATGGAAAACTTATTTTTGTTTTTTCAAACTTCGTTTTGTATTTTTTTCTTAATTTAGGAAACAGGTTTAAAATAAAGTTTGATTAAGGTGAAAAATAACACGAAGCCCAAAATATCTAGAACTTGGAACTCAGTTATTGACAGAATATATTTTAAACATAATTTTGGCAAAAAATGTTTAGATTGTCTGTTTGTTTATCGGCAGAAAATAGGAGCCAGTTTAAACTAAGTTTATATTACCTGTGACCTCCTGCCGTGTGCCCGAATACAGCAGCTGGAGGAGCGCCAGCGCTGCGTCGAGTTCGGCGGGAGTGTGCGGAGAGGGACGAGACGGAACCGAGTCAGCCATCATTTTACTGACGATCAAATAATTATATTGCAATACTATTAAAAAACAAAATAAGGTTAGCCAACTGTAGTACGAGATAAATTAGTAATTATACCGTATTTTCTCAAATAGTTAACTTGAAATCAGATCCGTTTGTAAATAATATCTCATTTACCTAATTTTTATAAAATAATTATATTAAAAACTAAATGAAAAGTGATATTAGATGGCAAGTACTAAGCGCACTAAAATATTTTGGCAGAATCTGAAGTGATTTTTAACACCATCCAATCACGTTTTCCAATCTTATCCAAGTTTAAAAAGTATTTAAACATCATTTGTAGTGTTAAAACTTTTAAACGAAATAAAATAGTAACTATTGCTCAAAATATATTATACCGTATATTCATGATATCTTAATTACCTCATCTTTACAAAATAATTATATTACAAAACTAAATGGGAAGTGATAGAGATGGCACGTAAAAGCGCACTAAAATATTTTTGCAGAACCTAAAATGATTTTAAACACCATCCAATACGTTTTCCAATCTTATCCAAGTTAAAAAATAATTAAACATCATTATCTTAGAATTCAAAAATAAGTGAATTTTGGTTTAAGAAAGTTTGTGGTACAATGAAGTGAAATAAAATATATATATATATATATATATATATATATATATATATATATATATATATATATATGGACTATCGTATTTTAGCAAGCAGTACAATTATGATTATTTAGTTTAAAATTGATTACATAAAAAAATCACATAACAAGAAAATAGTGACATCACAAACTAAAAGGAAAATACTGACAAGTTCAACAAGAAGAAGACAGACAAAACTAAAGTGAAACGATCGCGACAGAGCGACAGTCGGCGAGAGAATGCTATGTAATAATGATTAAACATTTGCCAAAATATTTCCTTTTATAAGGTTCTTAATTAGGATACAAAAAAATAAGAATAAAGAGCTTCTAATGGGAACATTAAAGCGTAAAAATCGTTAAAGATTTATAAAACTATACTAAGCTATTGAGGAAGGAGTTTCTAATCTGTTTTCTATTAGATACGAAACAATGTTATCTATGACTGTAATAACAATTATTAGAAAAGGCAGGTTTACTCGATAAACCAAGTTTTGTTTTACGAGTAAAACTTCTGAGAAGTTCGTAGGAACGGAAAAAATGTACTTAGTTTTTACTGTAGTACTGCCGCCAGATCCTACTCGATGGCTTAAAAATAACGACAAGCCCTATTTTTTAAATGTATGACTAATATTTCGAATGCAAATCGTTCGATTTTTCGATTTTGCGTGAGCCACGGCATATTTGCAAATACATAAAGCGTGCCCCAGGCTTTGAAATTCACTAGAGTTTTAAGGAAATCGGTTATAAGTTGACATCTGACCATTAAATGCCTTGTTGCAACAATTCTTCAGCTCCTGTGGTTTTGAATACTAAATTGTATGTACTGTATGAGTACTCCCGTTGTATATGTCCGAAGGTCCATCGACATCTAGTAAATTTCAATGAATAAAATTAATTCCACTCGAAAAAAATTCCCCAAGTCTAATATTATCTTGTTTTCACAGTGTTACTTGCAGACAACTGCGTAGGCAGTTTTGCAGGATATTGTAGTTTTGTATGACTACAAAGTGTAAGTAGTCAAGTGTGTGTGTAAGTGTGCTGTAGCAGATAGCCTTCAAACAACTACCTCCCTCTTGTATATATTATAATGTATGACGTCATTATATAAACGTCTTCTGATTCGTCTATGTTCTGTAGTATATAAGTTGTATTTAAATAAATTGTATATAGGCAGAACTATTGCTAATAAATACTTACTTATCTCGTTATAGCGTTTCATTCCAAATCCTCATAATTAATAAACTACTCAGTAAAGTGCATTTTGTGACACTACATGAAGGTTGGCTAGAATAGATTGCTTAGCAATAAGTCCGCCTTTGCTTCATAGTTTTTAAGTACCATTAATATAATGTGCATTAATTTAATGGTAAATAATTAATTAATTATATGGGCAATAAAGATATATTGTAATATGTAAAAAATAATAAATTTTAGAGGGTTTTCGCCATTTCTAGACTTCACCCAAGTTATTACACCCAAGTGCTGCTTACGTAAGATATGTAACTGCCTCCGTGGTCCAGTGGTTATGGCGTCTGCCTTAGACCCGGAGGTCATGGGTTCGATGTTCATTGGAAGCATACTTTGTTTAGTTGTTTCCAGTTTGGTTAGGACATTGCTGGTTTTAATCACCTAATTGTCTGACAATAATGATTATTACGTGCTTCAGGTCTTACTTAAACTGTTGGTCCCTGCTGCCATTTGATGGTCGTTAAAGGAACCACGTCAGAGGCCGAAATGTAGTTTCGAGTAAATCTGACACCAGGATGAACAAGGTCGATTGGCTATGTTGCCAACCCATTCTGTAAGACATCAACGCTTATAAATAGAAGACGCCCGAATTTTAGTTTGTAATTACCTAGTACTTTCTATAAAAGTTTGAAAAAAAACTGAGCCGACTTTCAACTCATCTGAATAGGAAGAAATAACCAATTAGTAGTTGGCGGACTCACGCAAAATCATTTCAAAAATAGGATTCTATGAGCGTTGGCGTCCATAGTGCAGCCCGCGTAGCGCCTCCGTGTCCGCTACAGGCTACTACGAGGGTCTACGAGGCTACGAGCTACGTTCTACAATAGACATGTGTAGTTCCGGACCTTAATAGTTCTCGGAACTATGTCCTGAGCTGGAACGACATCGGTCCAATCCGAACTGATTAGCTAAGTCGTTCCACAGTTCTAAATATGTCCGCGGCGCGGTGCCGCGTAAATCACGTAGCCCTTTGGAAACCACATCACGATATTTCACTTTAAAAATTGACAAAGAAAGTGGCTACATTATTATCGATTTGTACAACTCACATAGTACAAACGCTATCATTAATTAAGAGTATATCAAAATTGATTCTGATAATGTTAAAATAATAATTTCTAATATTATAAAAACCTCTGTGAAAACAAAGATATTTGTCCTGCTACTGCTATTAAAGATTACTTATTTAAGTTAGGAATGATAACTTATTGTTGACGTTCAAACCGCCTTACAAGCCAGCGACTAGTCAGACGATCGTGCGCTGGATCAAGTAGGTTCTAGCTGAGAGCAGAGTGGACACGGCGGCTTTCGGGGCGGGCGGGCGTCTCCCTTAACGTCATACGGAAGACGGCGGGCAAAAACTTAACTCTAAACATCTACCTATTAGATTAATATATGTATTTAAATATACACATATATTTACATATCTATATCTTCGAATAAAGTGACGAAATATAATACATGATCAAATGAACTTCCAAGTGTAGTTCGATCGGTATTATATTCTACTTAGTTTTTGCCAAGATTGTAAAGAACTTTAAAAGAATGAAGTTAAGATGGCGGCGTGGTATTCGGGTGGGGCCGAACATAGCGGAGTGAACAGTAAATATATATATATATATATATATAAAATCTAAAAATAAAAGAAACTACCTATTAGACTAATATATGTATTTAAATATATAGATATATTTACATATCTATATTTTCGAACAAAGTGACTCATATAATACCGATTGAAATTCACTTGGAAGTTCGTTTGATCGTGTATTATGAATATGTACAAAACTTCATCTGTGGTTCCATGGTTAAAGCATTTTAATACTTTGGTATTTGTTTAATTGTTTTCGGTTAGATAACATCGCAGGCTTGAATCATCTGATTGTCGACCATGTACACCCTGGGTGTCAATTCCGCTAATGAACTTTAAAAACCATGCAACTAATATTCAATTACGACTCAATTACGATGCATTTTTGTTTGTGGGACCAGGATTATTTAAAGATTTTCGGTGGTTTATATTGTAATAGAATTTAAATTTGTAGCAGTAAAGTAAGTATAATTCAGTTTTGTGATTTCCCAGATGTGGGCAATAAAGTTGTATTGTATTGTATTGTATTGTAATCGCCACTTCGTTTCGGTCGGCAAAATAAGTACCTAATAAAAATATAAAAAAAAACAATAAAACAAAAAAATGAAAACGCAATTTATCTTATTATTACTTATTTATTGGTTCTTTTATGTGCAATAAAGAATTTTATATATATACATATAAATTAAATCTAAACTTAAAAATAAAAATTAAACTAATGTCGGTGGCCATTTTTAAGAGCGCAGTTCTCCTGAAAAATAAAAATAAATATTGTTAATTATTTTTTCCACAAAAGAATATATTTCTGAGCTCAGTTGTAATTCAGTGCACAACATTTACTTAAATAAACAATACTCTTAACAATAAATGTTAAAATAAAACTTCCGAGTTATTTTCTGTTATATTACAAGCTGAATTTTTAAAAATCAATTTTCTATCGATAACCCAATGCGATACAAACTTAGCTTAGTACAGAATCCATTGGCAAAAGAATTTTATTTTTTGAAAAATACGCTATTTGATTTGATTTTACAATATAAAAATATTTCAAATAATGTACTTCAATAATGTACACTACATGCTTATAAATATATATAAAACAATAAAAAAAAGTGTTGTTTAAAAACTTAGAGCAAATGAAGTAAAGATGAACTCTTACCGTGGGGGAAGGCAGCTCATAATTCCACGCGATGACTCCTCTGGTGCGACGAAGGCGGCGTTTCTTCAGCTGTGCTGTAAAAAGAAGTATAAAGAATAAATGAAAATATTTAACTTCAAAGTAACATCAAGAGAATGATATAGAGCCATACAAACTTGGCCCTGTTTTGTGGTCTAGTGGTTAAGGCGTATGTCCAGAGACACGGAGGTCTAGGGTTTGATAAACATGAGAAGCATACTTTGTTTTGTTGTTTCTGGTTTGGTTAGTACTTTGACTATCCGGTATATCTGATAATGATGATAAATTAAATACTTCGGAAGGCAAGTTAAGCTATTAGTCCTGGCTGCCTTCTGGTGATCGTCAAATGAACCTCGTCACAAGCTGAAAGAGACCGTTTGTCCCATTTGATTAATGAAAATCCTCTAAATATTTGCGATATCAATAGGCACTTAGTCTTACCTCTTATGAGCTGAAGCAGCTAGTCTCTTTTGCCGTTTCCTTTCGTCAGCACACAGTGTTGTTATAGTTTTTCTGAAAGCAAAATTGATATGTAAATATTTATGATAACTTTACCTTTAAAATATTACTTTACCTAATAAATCCTTAATATTTGAGTGAATGAAACAAGTGAAGATATAGATTCATACATTTTTCAAACTACTAACCGGACGCCATCCGCGTGAACCCCGCAGTTGGTGCACACGGTGTGGACGATATCTGCCACGAGTCGGGTATCCAACTGCTGTTTCGCCGGCAAGTCCGGGAATGCCGGCGATGGCTTCCCACTCAACGAGTGAGTTGCCAGTACACTGTTAAACAAATTTAAATTTATTCACATTTCCAGCCAACCATTAGACTAACTTTATTAGAAACATGTACTACATCGTCTTTCTTTACTACGTTATTTTGGAACACGGATAAACTGCAGAATTCTTTACTAAATAATAAAATAAATGAAAATCGTTTATTTTAGGTAAAACCCCCATATTGTCAATACACTTGTAAATTGTCTTTGAAAAATAAATGATTGCTTTTGAAACTGTGCGATCACTACTTTAAATTTTAACTATTTTCCATGACGAAAAGCTTGGAAAACCATGATTTTCAATTCAATTCTCTTTATTCAATAAAAATTGTACGATTGTGTCTGAATTATCTAGAAAGCTAGCAAATTGTGTCTGATACTCATTTTTCAACTACTGACCCCCTATTTTCTAAGTGTATTTTTTTATATTCAGATAATATCTAATAATCTTTAATTTGTCTTTAGTAATACAGACGAGACAAGCAGGCAAACTTCCTTCTTCTTGATCCCTGTCGTTACAGATATTTGGGAAAGCTATGGCAAGGAGGTAATTTACTGTACGTGAATGAATTCCCTTTCTACCAAACAATTTAATCCTAGCAATATAAAAGCAATAAATATATACTAACGTTCTTGTGAATACCGCCCGCAGTAACGTCCTTGTGAGCACCGAAGGTTCCTTCCCCCAGTCCATCGACTCGTAAACGTCCCGTGGAATACGTGCGTAGCCCTGCCCGATAGCCACCTGGAATTCAGATAATGGTAAATTATTAAATCTCCTAGTATACAATGAGTTATAAAAGTAACATGAATATTAACTGTAAAATGTATGTAAGTAACTGTTATTGTACACCCACATTCAAGATATCTTGACCCTTAATGTTGGCTGTTAGATAATGCGTTTAGCATTTAGTACGCCTATTGTGATATGCAATTGTATATTTGTAGAATATAGTTTAAATAAATAAATAAATGTAACCATCAAAAATGATAGAAAATAAACTGATCAACTAACCATATCGCTGGACCTGTCGAGGTCGGCCCTTCTTGCGCCTCCAACAGGTCGTACCTGTAACAAAAAAAAATCCGTTAGTACATCCACAAACATTCGCATCAATAACTAGCTTTTACATGCGGCTGAGTACGTGTATTGAAGTAGTTTTTTTTCCGAAACGGATTATTGGTTCCCTGCGAACTTTCCCTTTTATGATATTTTTTTGTAAGACCATGTGAATGTTGGTAAAAAGGTAAAAGAATACCTGTCAACATTAAACAATCAATATTAACATTATTTATGTGTAAGTCATGAAAAACTTTTTTTTGTACTTTCAAACTTCGTTTTGCATTAGGTTAAATACTTACAGGACCCACGGGACGTCCAGAGCGCGCAGAGCGCATGGGTCTCCAGGGGAGCATGGGAGTCGCAGTGCGCGCGGGTCTCGCGGACCGCACGGGACTCGCGGGGAGCACGGGACTCCGGGACCTCTCTCTGCGGAGAGTGGGGGAGTTGGGCGGCGACCCAGTCGTTGTCACTTCCCTCAATGGTTCTAGAAAAAAGAAAAAAAATGTTATTGTTTATTACTTAGACTTCTACTTTTGTAAATGTGTAATAAAAAGAAAGAAAAATAGAAGAAAAATAAGACACCGGCAAACAAGGAGCCTGCTTTAAATAAGTTTATATTACCTGTGACCTCCTGCCGTGTGCCCGAATACAGCAGCTGGAGGAGCGCCAGCGCTGCGTCGAGTTCGGCGGGAGTGTGCGGAGAGGGACGAGACGGAACCGAGTCAGCCATCATTTTCCTGACGATCAAATAATTACATTAAATACTGTTATATAAAACAAAGACTAAATGCGGTTAGCCAACTGTAGTACGAGATAAAATAATGACTATTCCTAAAAATATATTATATCGATATTCTTAAATAGTTAACTTGAAACCAGGTCCATTTAAAAATTATATTGTACCTCCAATTAACGCCTCAATTACTATTACGATTTTTACTAACATCTTTACAAAATAATTATATCACAAAATGGGAAGTGATATTGGATGACACGTACAACTGGATACACAACAATCATATTCAAGTTTAAAAAGTATTTGAACATCATTTGACGTGTAAACACTTTCATAAATAAAATTTTGAAGTGTCTTAGGTACAATTCAAAAATAAGTAAATTTAGGTGTAAGAAAGTTTGCGGTACAATGAAGTGAAATAACAAGTTAAAATTAAGACTATCGTATTTTGGCATGCAGGACAACTATCATGATGTCATTTAAAATAAATTACATAATAAAAAAATAGTCACATCACAAATTAAAAGGAAAATACTTACAAGTTCAACAAGACGAAGATAGATAAAATCAAAGTGAAATGATCGCGACAGAGCGATGGTCGGCGAGAGAATGCTCTGTAACAATGATAAACATTTACTAAAAATTTTCTTTTTATAAGGTTCCTACTTCGGATACAAAAAAGTAAAGAATGCAGAGCTTCCAATAGGCAGGACACATTGAGGCAGGTAAAAATCGTAAAAGAGTCATAAAACTATTTAGTCCATTGAGGAAGGACTTTCTTATCTGTTTTCCATTCTATACGAAACAATGTTATCTATGACTGTAATAACAATTGTAATAAAAGGGCGGTAAACTCTTTAGATCAAGTTCTGTATTATGACAAAAAATTCGTTGGAAAGTAAAAAAAAAATGTAGTTTTTATTTTAGCACTAGCGCCAGACTACTCAAAGGCTTTAAAGTAACGACGAGCATTTTTTGCGAAATGTACGACTCAAATTTCGAATGAAAATCGACATCGAAAATCGTTCCGATATTGCACGAGTCACATTTTCAAAAATAGTACTCCAGCGTCACCGCATTTTAATCCATATAGGTATATAGCGTACCCCAGGCTTTAAACCTCACGAGAGTTTTAGTAAATTTCTCAGATAACTTCTAACCATTAAATACCTTTTTGCAAAATTCCATCTTCACAGCTCCAGTGGTTTAGCAGACTGTGTTTGTATGTACTGTATGGAGCCTGCGGCTGTGCGCCCATTCCCTCTATTCTAGGTCCATCGAAATGTATAAAACCTGTAAATTTCAATGTCTCAATGGTAATAAAAATTTCATTTTTTTTTTTGTATACAACTAAGTAGGCAAACAGGCGTACGGCCCACCTCATGGTAAGTGGTTACCATAGCCTAGGAACGCCTGCAACACCGGAGATGTCACGAGCGCGTTGCTGACCTGGCCGCTGTCAGTTTTGTATATGAAATCAATTTCAATCGAATTTTTTTTTTTAACAAAACTACGAAAGCAGAAATGTTTTAGTTTTGTGCGACAATATTGGAAAATGTAATAAATAATAAATTTTACAGGATTATCGCCATTTGCAGGCTTCATTACACAGAGTTATTGTTATTAAACCCAAGAGCTGCTTACGTACGTTTGGAACCATGGAGCAATTACAAAGAGGAGATGTAGTAAACAGCGTTTTGTAAGAAAGTATTTGTGAGGCTACACGGGGCGGGAGGCAGACGTGCGGGGTGCTTGGTTTCGGCCGTGACTCCAGCCATGGAGCACGAGCAATGACAAGCTCCGCCCACTTTTGTGTCGGCGAGGCGCCAATGATCACATCACTGCGCCATTTCAAACGGCATCTCCTCTTTGTAATTGCTCCATGTGTGTAACTGCCTCTGTAATCCAGTAGTCAGCATCTGCCTTAGACACGGAGGTCATGAGTTTGATTCACATGGGAGGCTTACTTTGTTTAGTTGTTTTCAGTTTGTTAGGACATTACGGGCTTGAGTCATCTGATTGTCTGATAATAATGATGATTCTGTGCTTCGGAAGGCACATTAAGCCGTTGGTCCCGGCTGCCTTTTGGTTGGCATTAAAGGAATCATCATTAAATCAACAGATGGATCGACAGTGTGCGAAAGGTTGCAGGGGCCAACATATATAGAGCGGTTCATAATTCGGAGAACCGCAAAGCTTGAACACCTATATTTGGTCACGATCCTCAGCAGTGAGGGACTGATGATGAAAAAAAAGAAAGAAACCTCGTTAGAGGCCGGAGCTCCTCTAAATTGATTTCTTACTTCTGAATAACTTTGATTATTTAACCCACTTGAATGAATGAAAGAAAAAACACTCAAGCGCCAACGTTACTTCTGATTCTATATAGGACATCAACGCTTCATAACGTTGATGTCTCATGCATAGAAGACGCCCGAATGTTGTACATAATTATCGTGTACTTTCTAAAAGTTTTCCTTATTTCCAACGGTTATATTTTTCTGATATGTTTGTCATAATAATGACAGACTTTATTTCTAGTAATACAATTTTAAACAAAAACTAAAATGGTAGTCGTCTGACAAAACACTTCATGTTTTAAGACATCAGCATATCAATTAATTTTTGAAATGATTCACCCTAAAGGAAGCACTGGTACGGAACCACTACTGCTCCAATCCGATGAAATAGATTTCTTAAATCTCGATAGCTCCCGAATAAAGCCGGCGTGAGTTATTTGTTTGTTCATTTAAAAATAAAACAAAAAATTTTGGTAACACTTACAATTAAGATACGCTAATGTTGCATTAATCATCGACAATAATTAACCTCATTGATTGATGCATTGAGAAAATGTTCAAAATATGTATAGGAATGTGTATTCCTAATTCATAGCGTCACGTCTAGCTCACATGTATTAAATGAAGTCAGGTTGTTTTATACTAGCTGTTTCCCGCAGCTCCACCGTTCCTGTTCATTAACTATATTTATACCAAATTTCTTCAATATCCGTTCAGCGGTTTTGTCGTGAAAGCGTAACCGACTGATAGACAGACTTTCGTACTTATAGTATGGATATGCAGTGATATGTGTGATTACTTCTCGATTGCCATTTCGCGGCAAAACTACTGAAATATAATGAAGACGTCACTACACGATGTAGGCTGCGTAGCGCCTCCGTCCGCTACAGGCTGCTACGAGGGTCTACGAGGCTACGAGTGCTGCGAGCTACGACACAATGATCGCAGAATTTTATTGTTATATATTTGACTAGCTGTTTCCCGCAGCTCCGCCTGCGTCAAAAAGTAGCCTATGTTTGACCCCGGGACTTGAACTATATTCATACCAAATTTCATCAAAATCTGTTTAGCGGTTTGACCGTGAAAGCGTAACAGACAGACAGACAGACAGAAAGACAGACAGACAGACTTTCACATTTATAATATTATAGTATAGATGTTACGGCTAATGACCGAAGTGTGGCTACACTTAACTTTAGCTATAAGGGGTCGATTACTACTTGAAAAGGAGGTTGATCTAAAATCTCAGTCATTAATAGTAATATAAGATAAAAATAATCTTGCACCTAAGGTTAGCCAACAGAGATCGGCTAGCAAGGATAGGTTTATCTTAAATGATGCCGGCTAAACTTAACTCAGCCGAAGATAACAGGCTACACTTAAGTTTAGCCGCACTTCGGTCATTAGCCGTAACCATTGAGAAAGGAACGTTTGTTTCGATGCTCTTGGGCCATAATAAGTAATCGACTTATACAGAATCATAATGTACGGATACAGAAACTTCGTTAGCGGCATGCAACAATTTTTTAATGTATCTTGTACGTTGTTACATAATTGTTTCTTTATGTGGGTAATAAAGATATTTTGAATGTATTGTTTTGAATTATATTTCATAGAAGGCCCACATAATAGTAAATGTTTAGGCGCAATCACGATTTTTCTTTTCGAGTAATGAGATTATGACGCTATTCAGAATGGAATAGAAATAACTTATTTAAAATCAATACACAAAAAGATTACACAAAAAACAATCAAAAACATAACTTAATAATAGATAGTAAAATTAAGAAAACAAATTAAATTGGTAGTTAAAAAGTAAAGGTTTCCAAAATAGGTCCCAAATGTTATGTCTTAAGCCAACCCTAATAAAATGCACTACCTGTAGGTACTTTTTACTTTCCTAGTAGGCCTCTCCACCTTAGGCGGCACAGATCCCATTTTTTCCAAACAATAAGATAACAAAACTAATACCGAGCAAGCTTTTGGAAAAATATGTCTTATTAGGTTTGTAATAGGTTTGTATATAATGGGTTGCCAATAAGCCAACCCTAATTAAATTTACTACTACCTGCAGTCAGTTATTGCTTCCAAAAATGGACAAAAAAAAAAGTCATTACTGTGGGTTATTAGTACTATTAACTATTCTATGCTGTGGGAGATATTTTCGATAGGTACTTATTATTTTTAAGGCTCATAGTGAATCACCAAGTATTATGATCTTATAATCATTAATTTCATGGGACTTAATATTTTAAAAATGTATTGCAATATCTTTTGGATATTGTTTGGAGCTTATTCTCAGGTGTTATTTATTATTAAGAAGACAACAGCTTATATAGGTATACACTAACTACCTAATTAATTTACATAATTTTGAAGCCAATGTAGAATTAGAATAGTTACTAAAAATGAACAATAAATTTTATTCAAATTCAAATTGAAATCATTTATTTCAGACTTACATCCAATTAGTAGTTATTAAAACAATATTACTTATTAGCTAATGTTAGTAAACAGGACAGACAATACAACATTTATAGACATTTATAGATAGGTGCTGCGTTTCGGGAGAACATGCAGCCCGTTCAGGTGTTCAAAATATGAGTCATGCGTTAGTCCTGCAATCACACTCAGCAGACCGTTGCTACTGCCACGCAGCCTGCGCAGCAATGATACCACCCTCTTTTGCATTATGGCGTGAAGTTTTATGAGGAAACATTTTATATTAAATCTATACTGTTCATACTTCCATACTAATATATCCATACTTCTCCGTTCTAATATAATAAGTGCGAAGTCTTTCTGTGTATCTGTTACGTTTTCAAGACAGTGTAATGGTATACTCACCAATGTGCTGAAGCCAAAGCCAGTGAGCCAACATCCCGCACGCACCTCGACTCAAGGATCCAGCCCATATCCAGCCGTATTAGAAGGGCCATCTGGTGCCATCGCCATTCAAAGTAGATTCTGTAGATTTAAAAATGTAAAATTAAAAGATAATTCAGAAAATTTTACTATTGACATTAAAATGTAATATTAAAAATTTACTAGCAAAGAAAGCGCACACCTACTCGTAAGTGAGATCGTACAAAAACAAGGTGGCGGTAGCTTTAAAAAAATAGACTTGTGAACTTGAATGAAGGATATTTAGTGTGGATAATGAAAATATCAGATTATCTTTTCCGCAGTTTCAACTGTTTTCTGAATCTTCTGAAAATATTGTCAAGTTTTATCCAGGGGCCAGGGTATAAACGAGTGAGTGAACGAGATGGCCCAATACAAGATATAAGACATCTCGCTTGCTCACTCGTTTCTGCCCAGTTATTAGAGACGATAGTACGGCATCAATACTTACTTGTTACTTCCATGGTTTATCTTAGAACAAGGAGGTACATGGAAGTGCCCTAACCGCGAAACCCGCGTGCCTTCTGACGGGCAAATAAATGGCAGACTAGTTATCTCTTTTTATTTTTAGGGCTCTCTTTAATTATTACGTCCATGCTTATAAAGACACTATAGTATTCATAACTAGATAAACATAATGTCAAAATGTTCGCTCCATGTATTTCTCAGGCTGATAATTAATGTTGATATTTTATTTGTTAGATGAAGGTAGTTTGTTTAATAATCTGCTTGACCCAAAGGTTGACTGTTAGATAATGCTTTTAGCATTAAAACCACCTATTATGCTTTACAATTGTATTTGTACAATAAAGTTTCAATAATAATAATAATGAGAATGACTGTATGGTCGATAATAATAAGGTATCTTGAATTTTTAATATGAATGAGTGAATGAATATAATATGTGTATTTATTACGTTGTGTTTGTGTTTTTGCGAGTGTGTGTCCTAACCTGCTAAAATTATCAGGTACTATATGTAGTATTTTTTTAATAAACTTCTTTCATTGTGTTTATCTTATTATATCACTAAGCATCAGTTAAAATGGTTTACGGTATGCTCTCGAATACTCGCTTGAGGTTTTTAAGTCCCGTTTCCCGTGTGCTTCACGAGATGTGTCGTAAATCGTCCTCATTATTTTGGCTGCTTTTTCATGACTAGTTATTATATATTAATTACTAGCTGTTTCCCGCAGCTCCACCTGCATCAAAAAATAGCCTATCATTGACCCCGGGTATTCGACCATATTCATATCAAATTTCATGAAAATCCGTTCAGTGGTTTGGCGGTGAAAGCATAACAGACAGACAGACTTTCGCACTTAAAATGTTAGTATAGTAAGCGTAGTATAGTATGGATTAGTATGGAAGTATGGATTAGTGGGACAGAATTATAATATGATATAGATGGATAGTATGGACATTATGTACTTATAACTATTTTGTCATGTCGAAAAGTGCACTTAACAAATTTTCTAATTTATACCCTCTATTTTAATAAAAAAAATAATGAGTAGTTATAATTTAAAATATGTTTTTGCCACAGAATGAAAATCATACTATATCGATCGAAAAGATTTCGGCTCACCGGTTTTGCGTGAATCATACTTATTGAAAATAGCCTTCCAGTGCGGCACAATCTCTAACTTGTAAATCTTTTGTTGTTTCATTGTTTCGAAAACTTGTTGGGTTTATAAACCCCCTGATAATTTGTTTAAAAAACTATCTTATTTACAGAATATTAAATAACAAAAGGTCTAACTGCTTGATGACTTCCTCTAACGTCTTTGTTGTACACAATATTTTCTTGTTCATTGTATTTCGATATTAAGCCAGGATTTTTTACTCCCTGAATGTAGGAAGGTATTCCATGCCTAAAAGCATTGAGAGAGAAACGTCTTACTTTTTTTCGGTTTCGAAGCTTTTGCCTAAAACGTTTAAAATTTAATGAAGTTATGTTTATCCAATCCATACTTAATATTATAAATGCGAAAGTCTGTCTGTCTGTTACACTTTCATGGCCAAACCGCTGGACATATTTTAATGAAATTTGGTATGAATATAGTTGAAGACCCGGGGTCAAACATATGCTACGGAGGTGGAGCTGCGGGAAGAAGCTAGTCTATAATAAAAGCGAAAATCAAGCGCTCACTCATCACGAAATCTTAAAAACTACTTAGCCAATGAAATTGAAATTTGGCAGGAAGGACTACTAGACATCCGCCAAGAAAGATTTTTGGAAGTCCCATCCCTAAGGGGCTAAAACGGGGGTTGCCAGTTTGTAAGAAACTTCTTAATTATTACAGTGAAACACATAAAAATTGATTTATTTTAGTAGGTAGTAGAAAATAATAATACATTTATTAGAGTTTGAAAATAACATCCCTATAGGGGTGAAATAGGGGTTGCAAGTTTGTATGAATCTTAGTCATTTTTGAAGCGAGACACATAACATTTTTGAATTAGTGTTTAGTAAATAATATTTTTTTAAATTGGACTTTAAACAATTGCCTTCCCGGGAGTGCATTAGAGACTGCAAATTTGAAGAAGACTCCGAGTGCCTGACATATCACCATGACATATATGACATATCGCCGCTCAGCCCAAACCGTTGAGTCTTTTAGTTTCAAAATTCGCACATAGGTTCCTTTTGTGGACTAAGAGTGCAATAAGAAAGGATTTTTCAAAATTCCCTAAGGGTCTTAAACGGGATCTAAACGATAGTGTGGAGAAACAGGGTTAGTTAGACCAATTTCGTTGCAACTCCTGTAGAGCATTGGTCATGACTAATGAGTAAATAACTAAACGCTGGATTTTATAATTTTCCAAAAATCTACCCCTAAAAGAACGATACCCGGTGACTATGTCTTAAAATACACGACATACTTTACAGTTTTTTAGTTATAGTTACTAATAATGTCGTATTATTATTGACTAATTGCATGTTTTTATTAACTAATTTATTGTCAGTTGAAATGGCCATTCAGAGACAGGTCCAAAGTATCGAAGATACGGGTACTATTATCTGGACATAGGCAGGCTTCACTTTTTAAACAGGAACGCCTCAAAACACTCAGAAACAGAAAGAGTATCCTATTTGCCTAATGATGACCTCCCATTATGGGAATTGATTTTAATAATATTTTTGTTTATACAGTGTTTTAGCGAACCATTGCCTGAGCGGAAACCGATCAGCGGCACACCTCGTCGAAACCACAACTGGACACGAGACTGGTCAACGACATTGTCCAGACCACGATCTTGTGCTGTTAGTTGTTTTAATAATCTATGTCAGCTTTATATTTATTCTTTTAGAAATTAACCTTTCCTAATTATACATTCTAGACAAAGCTACAAAAATATTGATCCGAATAATAGCCAATATGAAGCAACAGGATATATGCAAACATTTTTTTCTTAAAATCTTAAAATACAAAATGCTTCGTTACTAGGCATCTACACTATATGTTAGAAACATGCAAGTTTGTTCATTACAACTTTTATATTTCGTGTTTTCAAACAAAAATCGAGGCAGACCTTTTAAAGAAATGTCATATAAGTTAAGCTTTTTGTAAAAAGGCCGCCTCTCGGCATAATTACATCTAATATGCTATGTACTTAATCTAAGTGCGAAATATATGATATATTTTAATGCACTTTATTAGTAGCACTATAGTATTACTATTAATAATAATCCGGTTCTATTATTTATTTATTTAATTGACTAATCGCATGTTGTTTTTTATCAAACTATTGTCTTATTGTGAGCAAGTGCAGAGAGTCAATAAAGTTATTGACAGTTGAAATGGCTATGACTTCGGAGCACTCCGTGAAGGAGCTTGAGGCTGCGGCGGCGCTGCTTCAGCTGCAATCAGCCAAAACCTACGAGGAGGTCATAGATAAATCATACAATACGAGTATTGCCATAACTTACTCAAGTTTACGTTTCAAATATATTTTGCCAACAAACATCCCATCCATCCTATCCTAGACTATGCCAACTCCTGCTATCCTGATCTCACTCAAGAACAACTGAACAAACTTGAGCGTCTTCAAAACTTTTGTATAAGGTTCATATTTGGCTTACGCAAATCACATTCAGCTTTTAGCACGCAACTCAAGTGGCTCCCCATCAGACTTCGTCGTAATTTACACATCCTTTCCTTTCTATACTCAATTCTGTTTAATCCTTTTACACCTCTGTATCTAAAAGAACGTTTCAAATTTCTCAGTGAGATCAATAACCGCGATGTGCGTAGCACTAATTCCCTTCATTTGGCGATTCCTGACCTCTTTTCTTGTTTCTATTCAAAGTCCTTCACAGTTCAGGCTATCCTACTTTGGAATGCTTTACCGATTAACATTCGTAAGGCACAAACTATTACTTCGTTCAGGTTAAGCCTCACTACCTTTCAGAGGTGGAAATATCCTCTCTTATTTTGTGACAAGGCTGACATTAACTTCTTACACTCATTGACAGTATTTATTTATGTATGATAGATAATTTAAATATTAAATAATAAATATTTATATATAATATAATAACATGCAAATGCGCGGACGAGGAGAAAAAAGAAAAAGAGAACTGGAGGAACAGAAGAGGTAAGCAGCTACTGATACTGCAGTTGACAGCTGTAATATTGTGACATGATTGTGACGTTCTCGTGGTATGGCGATGTGGCAATGGACACCTGCCAAACTTGATGTTCTGTTATTCTCCACTTGAAGACAATTTTAGCTAATCTTTTGACAATGAAAACCTTTTTGTTAGTATCATTTTACTACCTTGTTTACGGGACAGCCGTATACAATTTGAGTTTTAAAAATCAAATAAGTTTATTATGAATGGACGTAAATTATATTTACAGCGAAATTCAGAAAGCTTCCAGGTCAAAACCCCGGAGTTGATTCTGAAAGCTGTTGCGGTTGCTAGGGCTCGCAGTTTCTCGTTTCCCTCGTTCGAGCGAGCAACGTTTATTTAAGTTTTTATGGTTAGTTTAGTTTGTTTCATTTTATATTTTTGACTAGTAGAGATTTTAAAGCTATGTATTAATTGATATATTTGATTAATTGTATATTCTAGTTGTTTTAGTGTACATAATATTTTTAGTATATTGTATTATATACTAGAGTAGGTATAATAAGTTTTTGTAAATATAGTATGTTAGTGAATGAAAAATATTGTAAACTTCGAAAAGTTCTTAACAACTAATAAATTGTAAATTTGAAGAATAAAATTTTTTTTGTTATGTTTCAATTATGTTTACATTTCTTACATCTGATTTATTCTGATATTTTGAAAGAGAATAAAACATACCACGACACAATTATTTTATGATAAACAGCATCAAAAAAAAAAGATAAAGGGAAGAAGGGTTCCAGGTAGACCCCAGCATAGCTACATGAAGCGAATAAAAGAGGAAGTAAACGTCGTGTCGTATCAAAAACTAAAGGATCTCGCTTATAATCGAGAGGAGTGGAACCTTCACCGACAAGAGCCTAGCTCTTAAATTTATGATAATGATAAAATATACCATAAAAACGTAGACACCCGCTGATGAGCGTGTTGCGGCAAAACACATATACGAGATACACTAGAGCGACAGAACATGTCGCGTCAACACAAACTATGAAAATCACTATCGCGAAAAACCCATCTTTGACAAGCATACATACATTTGTCTTCGCCGATTCTTGTCGACATTTATTTATAGCTTTTAAATATTTGTTTCATTTCAGGCATACCTACATCAAATAGCAAAATGATTCATAGCTTAACAAGCTTACTAACGCACCAAACAAAAGCCAAGCCTGGCTTTTGTTAATATCCTCCTCCCTCCGATAATAAGTAACTATTATTTTCAAACATGTGTACTACAAACTAGGTAAGCACTGACTATGATTTGTATTAATAGATAGCCTTCATTGTACAAATAATATTATAGCAGATGTCATTAACATAGTGAGGCACACTTGGATACTAGTAGAAAATATTCATACACGAATATTTAGTTTTAATGCTATGTGTTAGACGACGTATTTGACTCAAATGCCGAAACTCAATTAAGAAAACAACTTATTTTTACAATAATTAAATTAAATGGTGCAATAAGTTATAAGTTAAATAAAACAAATATTAATATATATTACGAAATAATTTTAAAATATAAAATCAAAAACAAACAGTCGTCCTCTCTTCATACCTTCAAATTCCGGGTTAGGGAATACTTTGAGCAATCGGACTTGAGTTGACTTAGGTTTAGGTTAAGTTAGTTTGTTTTACATTTATATTTATCGTATCTATTGTACTGTACACTCTTTGATGCCCATGTACACTTTTTTTCCTTTGTTTTTCGGGTTGACTGGAAGAGATCCCTATCAGGGATAAGTCCGCCTCTTGTTGTGTTCTATTTTGTTGTAACAATGTTATTTCTGTACAATAAAGTTTTTACATACATACATATGTCTTTGATTAATTGAAAAATAAAAGCCGACATCGCCGGTGTTGAAGGACTTATTGTCGTCAGTCCGTGTCGGGCCCTCGATCCGACCACCAGCTAAAACCTTTCGTTTGGGCGCTTGTGCACTACAAGGAATTTTACTGTTCCGCAGTCCGATTTTTTACGGTCCGATATGGCACGCCATCAATTTATATACTAGTTTGTGCACTATACGTAATTTTACTGTCTGAAATTTTACTTTTCCCTATTCCGGGTCGTTTTTTTCCGGTTCGAGATGACAGCAATGCAAAACGTATCTGTGCTTGTGCACTGCGTCCGCGATCAGTTTTATTCATGATTGGGCGGGGAGGGTGCGGGGGATGGAGGATGTATCACGCACATCTTTCCTTTCCTCACCTCCTCTGCTAACTGCGCCTAGGGATAATAATAATAATAAACACTTTTTTGCACCAGGAAAATACAATTTTAAGACACGTAGACATAATGATGTGCAAAGGCGGCCTTATCGCAATAGCAATCTCTTACAGGCAACCCTTTTTGTAGGAAAAATGGATGTCGGAAATGCAATAAAGTATCGATATATATTGTATTGTATTTATTGTATCATTACATTATGTACGATATTTTCATCTTTTTTAACGTTACTCATGCATGGCGTGTAGTTTCAAAGAGAGCTGACCTTTTACTGCACTTTACCGATCCGAGTAAAAACGGACAAGTGCACAAGCCAATCAGTCGTGTTTTTCATGCCAAATCGGACCGTAAAAAATCGGACTGCCGAACAGTAAAATTCCTTGTAGTGCACAAGCGCCCTTTGTTTCACGGACATACTTTACTTTTTGGAATTACCCCCTACCTGAGAAAATAAACAACGTGAAACAAGTCTCCCTAATGGCGAGTCTTGTAAAATTAAATAAAACATCGCCATGTATTGATCATTCTCATTTCCGGAAAGTAATCCATACCTATAAGCTTTTAAAATTGAGAAATGCTATTTTTATGTGTATTATCAGCGCAATACAACAAAACGTGCAAACAATAGCAGGTACTCGCGGTAACTCAAGAGAAATATTGATTGCTCTTTGGTAAACACTATGACCGGAACTATGACTGGTCTCTTAGAGATAAGAGACGCCTGCGCATTAGAAGATAGTAAACTGCGGAAGAAGGAGAGAGACGCGCTTGTGCTCTTAATGTTTCTCTGAACCAAGTTTCACCAAACTGAATGTCGGCCAAATATCTCTGTGAGCGATATCGGTCAGTCGGCACTTTAATAAGAAATGGAAATTATAAAAAATAAAACAATGTGTTGGCACATTCATTTTATTACCATAAGTTATGCGCCTTCGACAACTATACATTTTCAAGGACAGTTAATGTCACGCAAACAACTGAAACGTTGAAACTTTGAATAAATAGGTTTATTTAAGATTAACTGAAAATGTTATATCAAAGTTAGTTGAGAACAATATTAACTCTAGTTTATTAGGAGCTAGGGGTGTCAATTCTTTTATTGATTGATTTTTAATTGAGTCGTAATTGGATGGCAATGGCAATTTTTGACGTTTCTGGTGTTCTGTTACTAATTTTAAGACAAATCGTATTCCATTGGCAAGCCATTGAACTGCAACTGAAAAATTTTGCTAATCAAAAAATCATCCAAATTATCAATATTTTTCAATAATCGGTACCTACCATGAAGTAATCACAAAGAGGAGATGGTGTATCGAGCGGAGCGAAAGGCAAACGTGCGTGGAGCTCGGTTTGGTCATGGCTCCGCCGCTATTGACGATCCCCTCTACTTACTAATAGATGTCGCTAGTCAGCATAAAAAAATATATTTATATTTCTTAATATTACAGATAAAATTAAAAACAGACACATATTTAGTGTGACACTAAATCAATAATATATCATAATCACTTAAAACTAAATGGTTTAAAATATTTTACAAAATATTCTAAGCTGAAACGAAACGCAAATTAGAAAAATAAGAAAACCATTTGAGCTCACTCCAAGTCACGCATCTTTCACAGTTGAACGATAAACGTAAGCCACGCCCACTTCCGACGTTACTGCGAATTCAGCCAGACTCAAGGATTACATTGAAGCCATGAAGCTGATTCCCGACGAGCAAATGGACTTTTGCACTCCGGCGAGTCTGGAGATTTTCGAAGGGTTTTTTATCCACCGCTATGGGGTCGTCAGGGTCAAAGAGAACATTCCTCGGGCATATGCCGCAGGGGGGCATCTCTAAACGGGCTGTAGTTTGCTGCCTGCACAACTAACGGGATGGGATGGGAAGGGCAACTCTCAAAGTAACGTTGTAACGTTTCTTTGATGTAGATGACGCTTTATGGACGGAAATTCAAAGACTCTGTGTAGGTCACGAGTGCCCAGTCCCAGGGGTGAACCCGTGGCTCTGCGTGTGAACCTACTCTGAATGAGTTGTAGTTTATTTAGGACTGTTATGGACTAGGATGGGGATGCGTGTGCGAAAATCACGCTGGCGTAAGTCATGACAGGTCGGATGCTTAGCTTGTAGAGAGTCAGCTTATTTCTAAGCGACATCTTTACGTTGCTGATCATAGGTGTGAGTCTGCCGGCAAAAAAACCAATTGCACCGCCTAACCGAACACATCCTAGGCAACCGCCGCGCCGTCGCGGAAACCCCACAAGAGCACTTTTCTTCGATGTAGCGAAAGCTTTCGACAAAGTCTGGCATGTTGGCTTGGTAGCCAAGCGTGCCATCATGGGCCTGCCGGACAGTCTCGTCCGCATCATACGGGACTTCTTGTCGAACAGATCTTTCCGTAAGAAAGTTAACAGAAAGATGACCTTCGGAGCACATATCCAAAGAGTTCGAAAAGCCTTCTATCTCCGGGATTTTCCATAGGTATATATAACCGTACTCGCCGGCGAGTACGACGTAGTAGGAACAGTAACTCATTTTCCTGGTACCGAAATGTACCAGGGCGCTTCACGCCACCGATAGCTTCTTAGTAGGCCCTTCAGGCACAATAGTGTCGGCCCTTATGGCATTGAGCGTTTGCTACCGCTCGCGAGTTTGCATTGCTCGCTTGATAAAAGACAAAGCCCATGGTCCAGGTTCGTCCCGACTGGGGAGCCCCTTGTGCATTTGGCGAAAAGGCTGAGTGGTTGAGTGGTTATTACCATCGCCTTAAACTATCCCGCTGTAAAGTTTAAAGATCACAAGAGCTAAATTGTAGATTGTGATCATCTTCTTGAACCGGTAAGATTATTTTATAAGTATTTAGCTGCTATCATTTTGTAATTTGAAGTCGCCCTCTGTTTATAATACCTAATTAATTACTTTATTTATAATATATAAATTTGTAACATTTTCTCCTCTTCTTCTTGTTTCCTCGCATTTTAAAGCTATTTTAATAATTACCGATCTCACAAAATGTTTAGATGATGTTAAATAACTTTTATATTTCGTGTTTTCAAAGTTTAATCAAGTCAGACTTTTAAAAGTACTTTCATACAAGTGAAGCTCTTTGTAAAAAGGCCGCCTCTCAGCAAAATTACATCTAATATGCTATATAATCGGCACTTAATCTTGAATGAGATACATACTTATATCTTATGTGTGAAATAATACGATATATTTTAATGAACGATATTAATAGCACTGTAATTACTGTTAATAATAATCCGGTTCTATTATTTATTTATTTAATCGACTAATTGCATTTTATTTTTTTATTAATCTATTGTCTTATTGTGAGCACTTTATAAACAGTTAAAATGGCTACGACTTCGGAGCACTCCGTGGAGGAGCTTGAGGCTGCGGCGGCGCTGCTCCAGCTGCAATCAGTCAAAACATACGAGGAGGTCATAGGTAAATCATACATAATGCCCAAACTTACCCAAATTAACGTTTCAAATATATTCTGCTAACTAAAACTACTCGGTCGTCACGAGGAAGTTGCTGACAGCGGTGTTCTCAAGAGAGTTAGTATTTGTTTGTTATCGAATCGATAAACCCATATCACAATTATAACCTGGGCGCGATAGATGGAGCTTAATAAATTAACATAGCTAGCAGCTAGCATACCTGATGTCACACTAAGGCACTGCGACATACTGCGAGATGTTCTTACATAAATGATACTTTTCGATGGAACGTACATAGGTCACGGCCACTGTCGCTAGGTGGGTAATCAGGGAAATCGACCAGACTTTACTTTTTAAAGAGGAATACCTCAGCACCAGAGAACAGCGCAGGAAACAGAAATAGGGTGAAAACATTAGGAGAATTGATATTAATTTAATGTTTGTTTGTGTTATGTATGTAGGTAGCACACACAAACATGTGGGTAGATAGGCCGGGGCGCAGGACCCGCAGTCTTGCAATAAATGTGGTTCAAAGCAGACATCGTTTTATTCCGTGCCCTAGATATAACAGTGGCGACGATTGAAAATAATTTGGAGTGTGTGCAGTGAAAAATTAAATAAAATTGTAAAAGAAAATGTCGATCGGCAAGATTTCGGAATTTAAATTGGAAGATGGAAATTGGTTAACATACTGTGATCGTGTAAAAATGTACTTTTTGGTGAACAATATCAAACCTGAGTTGCAGTTACCCACATTGATCGCAACCGTTGGTGATAAAACATATGAACTTATTGTTAATTTGACAAGCCCTCGAGCACCATCGACCCTTTCTTTCGACGAAATTGTGAAAATAGTGGGAGATCATTTGCAACCGAAGCCGTCGGAAATGGCGGAGAGGCACAAGTTTCGTCAACGGCGCCAGAGGGTAGGTGAGACTGTTGCAAACTACGTGGCGGAGCTGAAGTGTTAATCACGATTCTGTGGATTTGGAACCACCTTGGAAGAAAACATGCGAGATCAAATGGTTTGTGGTTTAGCCAACGATATAATTCGGCAGAGGCTGTTCGCGGAAACAGAGTTAACGTATACGAGGGCAGTTACGTTAGCTATGGCCTTAGAAACGGCAGAGAAAGATGCGGCAGCAGTAGAAAAACCATCGGAAGTTAAGATTAGTGAAGAGATAAATAGCGTGTCTTTGAATGGCCGTAGTGATCAGAGAAATGGCGGAGGTTCGAAACAATGTTTGTCATGTGGATCACACTTTCATAATATGAACGAATGCCGTTTCCGTTCGTATGTGTGCAACGCTTGCAAAAGGCCAGGTCATCTTCAACGTATGTGCCGAAACAAGAAAGGCGCTAGGAAAAATAATCAGTGGCCTACTAGCAAAGGAAAGCAAAGGAACAGTGATAATCAGAGTCGTGAAACAAAAACCGGCCAGTATTTTGCGGAGCCAGATCAGGATTCCAGCCAGGGTGAAGGTTCGTCTGATGAGGAGGCGATATATCAGATGTCTTTGAGAAACTATCCTGCGGTAAGCGTTCCTGTACTCATAGAAAATAGGGAGTTACTAATGGAAGTAGATACAGGTAGCGCTTTATCTTGTATAAGTAAAGTAACGTACAATAAATTTTTCAAACATAATACGTTAGAGCAATGTAATGTTACATTACGATTTTATAATGGCAGTAAAGTCCGACCCGTAGGCATAATGAAACCCAGTGTAAAATATGGTAACTACCAGAAAATATTAGATCTATATGTCATAGATGGAGGAACAACTTCACTATTGGGCCGGCAGTGGTTATCGGAGCTGTGTATTAAAATACCTTTATTCCACAACAATAATAACTTAAGCATTCCAAGTAAGCCTAATGATGTATTTTGTTTACTTAATAGGTATAAAGAATTGTTCGACAATCAGCTGGGCAGGTACACGGGCGGACGGGCAACGTTGCATGTGCGGGAAGGTGCGAAACCGGTTTACTGTCGCGCGCGTCCTCTGCCTTACGCGCTCAAAGAAAAAGTAGACCAAGAGCTAGACTCCATGTTGAGAAACGGTACGATTGAACCTGTTGAATTTTCCGAGTGGGCTACTCCATTGGTACCGGTGAGTAAACCCAATGGTAAATTACGGTTGTGTGCAGACTATAAAGTAACATTGAACCCCTCTTTATTGGTCGATAAGTATCCGTTGCCTAGAGTGGAAGAACTTTTTGCAGATTTGAGCGGAGGTGTACATTTTACCAAAATTGATTTATCCTCAGCTTATAATCAAATCGAACTGGATGAGTCCAAAAGTTACACTGTTATAAATACTCATCGAGGTTTATTTAGGTATAATCGATTAGTTTATGGATTATCATCCAGTCCAGCAATTTTCCAGCGCATAATGACAAATGTAATGAGGGGTATTCCAGGGGTAGCAGTGTTCATGGATGACTTGCTGATTACTGCAAAAGATAGAGTAACTCACTTACAAACTTTAGAAAAAGTATTTAAAAGATTGCAACAAAATGGTTTAAAATTAAACAAAAATAAGTGTAAATTTTTTGCCGAATCAGTAGCATACCTAGGATATATTATTGATAAAAATGGTATTCATACAGATCCCGAGAAAGTAAAAGCTATTGTAAAATTGCCTAGACCCACTAATGTATCGGAACTTAGGTCATTTTTAGGTATGGTTAACTTTTATGCAAAATTTATTAAAAACTTAAGTTCTCACTTAGCACCATTATACAAACTTTTAAAGAAATCAGTAAAATGGAACTGGAGTGATCAATGTAATTCAGCTTTCGAAGTGGTAAAAAAATTATTAACTGGTGCTGACTTGCTCTTGCACTATAATCCTAACAACATGATAACGGTAACTTGTGACGCAAGCGCACTAGGTATCGGGGCGGTAATCAGTCAGTGCGGAGCCGACGGGCAAGAGCGACCCATCAGTTATGCGTCACGGGCGCTTGCGCCAGCGGAACGACAATATAGTCAAATTCAACGCGAAGCACTAGCTATTATATTTGCTGTAAAAAAATTCCACCAATATTTATATGGCAGACATTTTTTATTACGAACTGACCACAAACCGTTGGTGACAATATTAGGTCCAAAGGCAGGAATTCCTAGTATGGTGGCTAGCCGCCTCCAGAGGTGGGCAATAATTTTATCGGCATACACATTTGATATTGAATACGTGAGAACAGATAGAAATAATGCAGATGCGTTATCAAGGCTGCCTTTGCCATTGGAAGGACATGTCAGCAAATCATCAGAACCGGAACAAACATTTTTACATTTTGCTAGGGACGCGTTACTGCTGGATTATCAAGAATTAAAAAGAGGAACAAAGAAAGATCCAGTGTTAAGTAGAATAATTAGTTACGTTCAAGATGGTTGGCCATCAGAAGCCGATAGTAGCGAATTTAAGCCTTATTTTAATCGTAGGAAGGAATTATATTTAGAATTAGGTTGTTTAATGTGGGGTCACAGGATAGTCATACCAGAAAAGTGTCGTAATCGAGTGCTTAAAGAACTTCATGAAACACATTTAGGTATTGTTAAAATGAAGGGTTTAGCCAGGAGCTATGTATGGTGGGCCGGTTTGGACGAGGAAATCGAGACGGTGTGCCGCGCTTGCGACACGTGCGCAGCCCTGGCTGCGGCGCCGCCTGCTCACGCGCCGCAGCCCTGGCCGTGGTGCGACAAGCCGTGGCAGCGGCTGCACATAGATTTTTTAGGCCCTATAAGTAATAACAAATTTTTGATTGTTGTAGATGCTACGTCTAAATGGATAGAAGCATTTAAAATGACTAGTACTAATGCTACAGAAGTTATAAAAGTTCTACGAAGCTTATTTTCGCAATTTGGATTGCCAAGAATGATAGTGTCGGATAACGGCCCCCCCTTTTCTAGTAATAGTTTTCAATCATTTTTGGAAAACAATAAAATTGAGCATACGTTTTCACCTCCATACCACCACCCTTCTTCTAATGGAGCTGCTGAAAATGCGGTGAAGTTATGTAAGTCTGTTATAAAAAAAGCTATTACTGATAATATCGACGTGGAAATAGCTTTACAGAGGTATCTATTGTTATACAGGAATACCGAGCATGCCACCACTGGCGATAGCCCTGCTCGAATATTGCAAGGTAGGAATTTAAGAACTCGGTTGGATGCTCTAAAACCGGACAGGGACATGAGAGTATTTAAACAACAACAGCGCCAATCTGAAAGGGGTGGCTCCCACAGAGAACTACAGGCGGGTGATCCGGTTTACTTGAGGGATTTTAGGGATAAACAGAAATGGATGAAGGGAGAAATTTTACAAAAATTAGGTTCCACAGATTACAAAGTAAGGGACAGTATGGGTAGGGAGGCACATCGACATATTGACCAATTAAAGAGGAGGTCTTTAGTAGTAGCTCCATCTTTTTCTAAAGAAAGTAAGGAAGGGAGTGATACAGGTCCAGTCGTCACGCAGGAACGATCTGGAAATTCACCTAAAAAACAAGTCAATACAGAAGATACACCGCAGTGTAGTGAGTGTGAATCACCAAGTCCTCCTTTATCAGCCAGCACCGCGTCGCCTGCAGCGGTGCCCGCCCGCGCCGAGCCCGCGTCGCCCCTAACTGGTAAGAGTTCAGAACTCAACTCTAACCCACCGGCTGTGCCTAGTAAACGAACTAGACATCCGGTTAAAAGATATGGACTTGAAATAGATTAGTAAGAGAAGTTGACGTATTATTGTGTCGTAGTACCTCATTCTGTCATCTAATAATGTTTTACTTTTTTTTAATTATCACTTTGTTTACCTTTTCTTTTTTTATTTTTTCTTTTTTGTAATGTCTATGTAAACAACAATTTAAAACAATAATAGATAGGTACTTTTGTTATTATTAGATACTTTTGTTACTACGACAATAGTTAGTATTTTTTTTTTTTTGCTACTTACTTAGTTTATGTTATTATTATTTTTTAAGAGTAATTACTATTAATTAAGTGGTGAGGTGTTATGTATGTAGGTAGCACACACAAACATGTGGGTAGATAGGCCGGGGCGCAGGACCCGCAGTCTTGCAATAAATGTGGTTCAAAGCAGACATCGTTTTATTCCGTGCCCTAGATATAACAGTTTGCGTCACACAGCCACATTGCGGCAAAACCGCGGCTGGACCCGGACCTGGTCCGAGATATTATCCAGACCGTTTTCAGCAACTGCGGGGTGGTCGAGAATCACGTGCGGTTAGTACTTCGAAAAATTTAAGCCAACTACGAGTATATATTTATTCTTTAAGAAATTAACTGCGTCTAACAATGGAATTTTTCTTACCTTTCTGTGCACGCGTCACTGAAAAACTACTAAGCCGAAAGACTTGAAATTTTACTTATACATGGAGTCAACATATTAAGAACACAAATTATTTCGCTAAATATGATCTGTTTGTACATCATACGCCGCCACATGGTCCGGTTCGACCGATTTGCCTGAATACACTATCTACCTGCACAAGGAAAGCTTGTCATCTCATAATTTAAATTTTAAAGAATTAATATTAATATATCCTCTTATGTTTTCAGAAATATAAAAACATCCAAATGCGCGGACGAGGATAAAAAAAGAAAACGAGAGCTGGAGGAAGAGAAGAGGTAAGCAGCTACTGATACTGCAGTTGGTTGCAGCTGTAATATTGTGACGTTCTCGTGGTATGGCGATGTGGCAATGGAAACCTGCTAAACTTGAATGTTCTGTTATTCTACACTTGACAATGAAATGAAAACCTTTTTGTTAGCATCACTTTAATAAGTATATTATGTATTGACGTAAATTTAATGATTATATTGTTTATTTTTTTACAGCGCAACTCAGAAAGCTTCCAGGTCAAAACCCCAAAATTTATTCTAGAAGAATGGGTTGATGCCCTCGCAGTTTCTCGTTTCCCTCGTTCGAGCCAGCAACGTATTTGTTTTTATTTTTTAGGTAAGTTTAGTTTTATATTTTGTATATTTATCCAGTTGAAGTTTTAAAGTATAAAAAGTAATTTTGAAGTAAAATTAACTATGTATTAATTATAATGATTAATTTCATTAATTGTATATTTGTGTTTCTAGTTGTTTTAGTATTGATAAAAAAAATGTCTGTAAATATAGCATGTTAGTGAATGAATAAGTTTTTGTTTTATTGGGGACTTGCATAAAATATAAGATTTTGGTTACCAATATGTGAAGGTGATGGAGTGTCTGCCTCCTGCTGCCAAGCTGGATTTGACTAATCGTCACCTCCAACACTGTACTAGATGAAGTATGAATAGGTAATTTTAAAGTTTAACAGTGTACTGGCGACTCACGCATTGAGTGGGAAGCCATTCCCGGACTTGCCGGCGAAACAGCAGCTGGATACCCGACTCGTGGCAGATATCGTCCACACCGTGTGCACCAACTGCGGGGTCCACGCGGATGGAGTCCGGTTGGTAGTTTGAATAATTTATGGGAAATATACTTATTACGAGGGCGACACTGAAAGTCTTTAGAACTGACCACTTGTAAACAGTATAATAAAAAAATAAGTTTAAATTTTGAAAATGGAACTCTTTGCCAACATTATTGAGTATGTATTTTTTTAAATTGTCATTCGTCTGTGTCACGTCAGCATGAATTTAACGCGAGAAAATTTTCGTGCAATGATTTTTTATGACTTTCGTTGTCATTTAAGTCAACAAGGAAGTTATGATAGACTTCGATTGGCCTTTCACGATGAAGCCCCATCTCGTGCCACTGTTTACAACTGGTTTAATGAGTTCAAACGTGGTCGCACTAATCTCACCGATGAACTGCGTTAGGGACGGCCTTATACGGCGACGACTGAAGATCATCAGTGTTGTGCGGCGTATGATAGAGACTGACAAAAAAATGACCTATCAGCAGATTCGGGCAAGTTTAGGCATTGGTATGAGCTAAGTGCACAAAATCCTGCATGAACATTAAGCGGTCAGGAAGCTTTGTGCCCGGTGGATACCTCACGATTTGACCGAGGCCCAAAAAATCCGTCGTGTTGATTGGTGCCGTGAAATGGTTTAAAGATTTAACGGAGGTGACTCAAATGCTGTGTTTGACATACTTACGGGTGACGAAAGCTGGATTTACTGTTATGATCCCGAAACCAAAAGACAGTCTGCTCAGTGGGTGTTTCCTTCCGAGGAGTTGCCAACTAAAGTGAAGAGAGGTCGAAGCGTGGGAAAAAAGATGGTGGCCTCGTTCTTCGGAAGGATCGGACATTACGCGACAATTGTTTTAGAGGATCGAAAACCAGTTACTGCAGAGTGGTATACTAACAATTGTTTGCCACTTGTCTTGGAAAAAGTTCGGGAGAAACGACCTCGCAGTAGGATTCTCCTTCACCACGACAACGCCTCGTCCCACACCACTGCCAGGCAAACGATCGACTATTTGGCGACATCAAACGTGGAATTACTAGGTCACCCGCCATATAGCCCCGACCTCGCACCTTGCGATTTTTATTTATTCCCGAAAATAAAAGAAAAACTTCAAGGAAAACGTTTTACAGACGCCGAGGAAGCAGTGGCTACGTTTCAAAACGCCGTCGAAGAGACCCCTAAAGACGAGTGGGCAAAGTGTTTTTCTCAGTGGTTCCATTGGATGCAGAGATGTATTGACGTGAAAGGACACTATTTTGAAAAGATGTAATAAAAGGAATAACTTGATAGTACGCTCAGTTTTTGATTTTCCAAGAACTTTCAGTTTGACCCTATGTAAGTGGTTGAAATCATGGTGATTACAAAGCGTAAGTATTACGTAGGGATTGTAATAGTACTGCTAAACCCTTATGACCTGTCTGACCTCCAAACCTTTATAACATGAATACCAGATTAATTTTATGTCATTTTACACATCTGTAACGGTTAATATTATTTTTGTATTATTCGGAGCCGATATTTTATAACAAAGTGGCGAGTAACTTTTACTGCTACAAAATTTTTGTTATATAAACTACCAACAAACTTTAATAATCATAATCCCCTGGTCAATAAGCCTTCCACCAATAATATATGAGTAAAGCGAACGAAAGGAACCTATTGTAAATATTATATTTAATAAATAAGGCGTAAACATCATTTTTTTATATCATACCAACCAATGCACTGCGACACACTGCTAGCCACTAGTGAAATGTTATGATTAGAATTTCAGTATTTCCGATTGCACGTAAGTCGTAAGTCCCGGCTACTCCAGTTAGCAAGCAGGCCATTGAAGCAAACAAACTGGATATATCACTATTTTAAGAGGGACACTTTAGAACTGCAGAGAGCAGAACAAGGAACAGAAACTGTTATCAGATTTGCCTAGTTACAGTCTGCTGATTACAAATCAGTAGTCACGGGACGTCTATTAGTTGATGGATGGGGGGAAGGAGCCTTCGGTGCTCACAAGGACGTTATTGCGGGCGGTATTCACAACTAGTAAAGCAAGGTGTTGGAGTGTCTGCCTTTTGCTATTACAAATAAAGAAGCTGGATTTGACTAATCGTCACCTCAAACACTGTGCTAGATGAAGTATGAATAGGTATTTTTAAAGTTTAACAGTGTACTGGCGACTCACTCGTTGAGTGGGAAGCCATCGTCGGCATTCCCGGACTTGCCGGCGAATCAGCAGCTGGATACCCGACTCGTGGCAGATATCGTCCACACCGTGTGCACCAACTGCGGGGTCCACGAGGATGGCGTCTGGTTAGCAGTTTGAATAATTTATGAGAAATCTACTTATATATATTTATTTAAATAATAATTTGTAAAAATTGGTTTTTATAATCATAGTGATTACAAAGCGTACATATTACATAGCGTTTGTAATAGTACCTACCGCTAAACCCTTAGATCTGTCTGACGTCCAAACCTTTTTAACATGAATACCAGATTAATTTTATATCATTTTGCACATCTATAATTGTTAATATTATTTTTGTATTATTCGAAGCCGCTATTTTATAACAAAGTAGCGAGTTACTTTTACTGCTATAAAATTTTTGTTAGGGTGTTTTTTTAGAGGTATTGAACTTTAAGTTGGCATTACTGTTCAAGATGGCGACCGATATAACAGCTGTCAAGTGATTTATTCTCAGTTTAGTTTGGCAATTCATCTTGAATAGACTCACGCCTGAACAACGCTTGCAAATAGTGCAATTTTATTTCGAAAATAATGGTTCTGTGCGGAATACGTATCGCGCACTACGTCCATTTTATCGTCGACAAAATCGTCCATCAGAGCAGTTAATTCGACTAACCATGGAACGTTTTCGCACCACGTTTACTTTTATTGATAACTCGCATCCCCAGAGACGCCGTACGGTGCGTACAGCAGAAGCTATTGCTACTGTAGAGCGTAGCATTGAGGAAGACCCGAATGAGTCCATCCGCCATCGAGCACAGGAATTGGGTCTATGTCCATCCACTTTATGGAAGATTTTGCGGAAGGATCTTGGTTTGCGTGCTTACAAAATCCAATCGTGCAAGAATTGAAGCCAAACGATCATCAAGCAAGGCGTAGGTATAGTCATTGGTCTATGCGGATAAGCCACAAACGCTTGACTATTTGGAAGACAACATTCGCCCTGTTATTGCCGATATACGGCCACAAATGTTGGAAAAAGTCGTCGAAAATTGGACGTCCAGATTGGACTACATCCGAGCCAGCCGTGGCGGTCATATGCCAGAAATCATATTTAAAATGTAATGCCACAAGATTATCTTTCGGATAAATATAATTCATGTCAATCGAATAATCCATCGTTGCTTTATTGCAATTTAAAGTTCTATACCTCTAAAAAAAACACCCTTTATAAACTACCAACAAACTTTAATAATCATAATCCCCTGGTCAATAAACCTTCCACCAATAATATATGTCTAAAGCGAACGAAAGGAACCTATTGTAAATATTATATTTAATAAATAAGGTGTAAACTTCATTTTTTTATATCATACCAACCAATGCACTGCGGCACACTGCTAACCACTAGTGAAATGTTATGATTAGAATTTCAGTATTTCCGATTGCACGTAAGTCGTAAGTCCCGACTACTCCAGTTAGCAAGCAAGCCATTGAAGTCGTTTGTCATCAAGCAAACAAACTGGATATATCACTTTTTTAAGAGGGACGCCTTAGAACTCCAGAGAGCAGAACAAGGAACAGAAACTGTTATCAGATATGCCTAGTTACAGTCTGCTGACTACAAATCAGTAGTTCTTTCGAAGGAATTGAAGGAACTACTGAGAAAACGAATGCTCAATAGTTCCTTCTTTGGAACTGCGAAAGGAACTAGTGAGAACAAAGGACATACATGACCATTCAAATCAGTAGTTCTTTCGAAGGAATTGAAGGAACTACTGAGAAAACGAATGCTCAATAGTTCCTTCTTTGGAACTGCGAAAGGAACTAGTGAGAACAAAGGACATACATGACCATTCAAGACAAGAAAGCCTTATAACTTTTATATTAACATAAATGTACAAGAAAATTAAATGTAACATTTCAATGTTATATTGAGTTGATGTCTTGTACGAGGGATGATCGAAAAGTTCTTGTGTGGACATAAATTTATTGCGGGTAGTTTTATGTTCCCTATTAATTTTACTACACTGGTAACAGTTTTTTCACTGCGACCAGAATAATTGCAAATATGGGTTATTTTGAAAGTGCATAACAGACAAGTCAAAGACATGGATGTAAGAAAAAGACGGATGATAATGGAGTGTCGACTCTGCCTGAATCCCACTATGCCATCAGGTGGGAGTGGAGCGGGGTTGATGCACTATTATCAGCTTTCCATTGCTATTTTGCCAAAACAATTTAAAAAGTTGGTTCTGAAAGACAGGCCGAATCTCCATAAAAGTTTTTGCCGCAATAAATATATAATTTAGCAGAATTCTAACTATTTTTGACAGATTGAAGTGTCAGCAAGGCGGGTTCCATGAATATTAACCGACGAAAACAACGTTTGAAAATTTCGAGGCACAATCTCAAAACGATACCGTCTAATCCGGATTAATTTTGCCATAGTATTATCGCTTCGAAAAACGAACAACGTCTATTTCGTTAGCGAAACAAAAAACAGAGCATATCCGGGAAACGCTAATCCTCACAGCCCACTAAGAAATTTCTAGTGGCTTCTACCGCTGGCAAGGTCTGGGATGGGAAATTGTACTATTTAAACACAGACTTAAAAAATAGTTCATTTAAGTCTATGCATTAAAATATTTGATATAAGATATAACCTACTGAAAGAAGGGCAGACAATCGAGTTCAGAGATTTAATGGTGATTTATCAAACTCTTAGTCATTGTGACTATTTTAATAGTAGTTGAAATGACCCTGACCTCCAAGTACTGGGTAGATCGACGCTGCAGTTGCGCTGCTCCAGCTGCACTACGGAATTGGCCAGAAACGCAGTCGGGCGTTTTAGTTTTATTGAATTACCGTTATGTTGTTATAATGGGGACTAACATAAAATATAAGATTTAAGTTACCAACATTAATGTACCGGCCACAAACTGTATGAAATAAACGCATTTTATTTTAATTAATACTTAAAGATTAAATAAGTTACCCATTATCTGAATCCCATTGTACGGGGCTACGCTTGTATCCCACTGGACGTCTATTAGTTGATGGATGGGGGGAAGGAGCCTTCGGTGCTCACAAGGACGTTATTGCGGGCGGTATTCACAACTAGTCAAGGAAGGTGTTGGAGTGTCTGCCCTTTGCTATTACAAATAAAGAAGCTGGATTTGACTAATCGTCACCTCAAACACTGTACTAGATGAACTATGAATAGGTATTTTTAAAGTTTAACAGTGTACTGGCGACGCACTCGTTGAGTGGGAAGCCATCGCCGGCATTCCCGGACTTGCCGGCGAAACAGCAGCTGGATACCAGACTCGTGGCAGATATCGTCCACACCGTGTGCATTAACTGTGGGGTCCACGAGGATGGCGTCTGGTTAGCAGTTTGAATAATTTATGAGAAATCTACTTATATACATTTATTTATAATAATTTGTAAAAATTAGTCTTTGTAATCATGGTGATTACAAAGAGTACATATTACATAGCGTTTGTAATAGTACCGCTAAACCCTTAGATCTGTCTGACGTCCAAACCTTTTTAACATGAATACCAGATTGATTTTATATAATTTTGCACATCTATAATTGTTAATATTATTTTTGTATTATTCGGAGCCGCTATTTTATAACAAAGTGGCGAGTTACTTTCACTGCTGCAAAATTTTTGTTATTTAAACTACCAACAAACTTTAATAATCATAATCCCCTGGTCAATAAGCCTTCCACCAATAATATATGTGTAAAGTGAACGAAAGGAACCTATTGTAAATATTATATTTAATAAATAAGGTGTAAACTTCAATTTTTTCATATCATACCAACCAATGCACTGCGACACACTGCTAACCACTAGTGAAATGTTATGATTAGAATTTCAGTATTTCCGATTGCACGTAAGTCGTAAGTCCCGGCTACTCCAGTTAGCAAGCAGGCCATTGAAGTCGTTTGTCATCAAGCAAACAAACTAGATATATCACTTTTTTAAGAGGGATACCTTAGAACTCCAGAGAGCAGAACAAGGAACAGAAACTGATCAGATTTGCCTAGTTACAGTCTGCTGACTACAAATCAGTAGTTCTTTCAAGGGAATGGAACTATTGAGACAACGAATGCTCAATAGTTCCTTCTTAGGAACTGCGAAAGGAACTAGTGAGAACAAAGGACATACATGACCATTCAAGACAAAAAAGCCTTATAACTTTTATATTAACATAAATGTAACAGAAAATTACAAAGTAACATTTCAATGTAATATTGAGTTGATGTCGTGTACGAGGGATGATCGAAAAGTTCTTGTGTGGACATAAATTTATTGCGGGTAAATTATGTCCACATAATTTCGAGGCACAATCTCGAAACGATACCGTCTAATCCGGATTAATTTTGCCATAGTATTATCACTACGAAAAACGAACAACGTCTATTTCGATAGCGAAACAAAAAACAGAGCATATCCGGGAAACACTAATCCTCAAAGCCCACTAAGAAACTTCTAGTGGTTTATACCGCTGGCAAGGTCTGGGATGGGAAATTTTACTATTGAAACACAGACTTAAAAAATGGTTCATTTAAGTCTATGCATTAAAATATTTGATATAAGATATAACCTACTGAAAGAAGGAAAGACAATCGAGTTCAGAGATTTAATGGTGATTTATTAAACTCTTAGTCATTGTGACTATTTTAATAGTAGGTGAAATGGCCCTGGCCTCCAAGTACTCGGTGGAGGAGTTCGAGGCTGCAGTGGCGCTGCTCCAGCTGCACTACGGAATTGGCCAGAAACGCAGTCGGGCGTTTTAGTTTTATTGAATTACCGTTATGTTGTTATAATGGGGACTAACTTAAGATTTAAGTTACCAACATTAATGTACCGGCCACAAACTGTATGAAATAAACGCATTTTATTTTAATTAATACTTAAAGATTAAATTAGTTACCCATTATCTGAATCCCATTGTACGGGGCTACGCTTGTATCCCACGGGACGTCTATTAGTTGATGGATGGGGGAAAGGAGCCTTCGGTGCTCACAAGGACGTTATTGCGGGCGGTATTCACAACTAGTAAAGAAAGGTGTTGGAGTGTCTGCCTTTCGCTATTACAAATAAACAAGCAGGATTTAACTAATCGTCACCTCAAACACTGTGCTAGATGAAGTATGAATAGGTATTTTTAAAGTTTAACAGTGTACTGGCGACTCACTTGTTGAGTGGAAAGCCATCGCCGGCATTCCCGGACTTGCCGGCGAAACAGCAGCTGGATACCCGACTCGTGGCAGATATCGCCCACACCGTGTGCACCAACTGCGGGGTCCACTAGGATGGCGTCTGGTTAGCAGTTTGAATAATTTATGAGAAATCTACTTATATATATTTATTTAAATAATAATTTGTAAAAATTAGTTTTTGTAATCATGGTGATTACAAAGCGTACATATTACATAGCGTTTGTAATAGTACCTACCGCTAAACCCTTAGATCTGTCTGACGTCCAAACCTTTTTAACATGAATACCAGATTAATTTTGTATCATTTTGCACATCTATAATTGTTAATATTATTTTTGTATTATTCGGAGCCGCTACTTTATAACAAAGTGGCGAGTTACTTTCACTGCTGCAAAATTTTTGTTATTTAAACTACCAACAAACTTTAATAATCATAATCCCCTGGTCAATAAGCCGTCCACCAATAATATATGTGTAAAGCGAACGAAAGGAACCTATTGTAAATATTATATTTAATAAATAAGGTATAAACTTAAATTTTTTATATCATACTAACCAATGCACTGCGGAACACTGCTAACCACTAGTGAAATGTTATGATTAGAATTTCAGTATTTCCGATTGCACGTAAGTCGTAAGTCCCGGCTACTACAGTTAGCAAGCAGGCCATTGAAGTCGTTTGTCATCAAGCAAACAAACTGGATATATCACTTTTTTAAGAGGGACACCTTAGAACTCCAGAGAGCAGAACAAGGAACAGAAACTGTTATCAGATTTGCCTAGTTACAGTCTGCTGACTACAAATCAGTAGTTCTTTCGAAGGAATTGAAAGAACTACTGAGACAACGGATGCTCAATAGTTCCTTCTTAGGAACTGCGAAAGGAACTAGTGAGAACAAAGGACATACATGACCATTCAAGACAAGAAAGCCTTATAACTTTTATATTAACATAAATGTACTTACAAGAAAATTACAAAGTAACATTTCAATGTTATATTGAGTTGATGTCGTGTACGATGGATGATCTAAAAGTTCTTGTGTGGGCATAAATTTATTGCGGGTAGTTTTATATTCCCTATTAATTTTACTACACTGGTAACAGTTTTTTCACTGCGACCAAAATGGTTGCAAATATGGTTTATTTTGAAGAGTGCATATCAGACAAGTCAAAGACATGGATGTAAGAAAAAGACGGATGATAATGGAGTGTCGACTCTGCCTGAATCCCACTATGCCATCAGGTGGGAGTGGAGCGGGGTTGATGCACTATTATCAGCTTTCCATTGCTATTTTGCCAAAACAATTTAAAAAGTTGGTTCTGAAAGATAGGCCAAATCTCCATAAAAGTTTTTGCCGCAATAAATATATAATTTAGCAGAATTCTAACTATTTTTGACAGATTAAAGTGTCAGCAAGGCGGGTTCCATGAATATTAACCGACGAAAACAACGTTTGAAAATTTCGAGGCACAATCTCAAAACGATACCGTCTAATCCGGATTAATTTTGCCATAGTATTATCACTTCGAAAAACGAACAACGTCTATTTCGATAGCGAAACAAAAAACAGAGCATATCCGGGAAACACTAATCCTCAAAGCCCACTAAGAAATTTCTAGTGGCTTCTACCGCTGGCAAGGTCTGGGATGGGAAATTGTACTATTCAAACACAGACTTAAAAAATGGTTCATTTAAGTCTATGCATTAATATATTTGATATAAGATATAACCTACTGAAAGAAGGAAAGACAATCGAGTTCAGAGATTTAATGGTGATTTATTAAACTCTTAGTCATTGTGACTATTTTAATAGTAGGTGAAATAGCCCTGGCCTCCAAGTACTTGGTAGAGGAGATCGACGCTGCAGTGGCGCTGCTCCAGCTGCACTACGGAATTGGCCAGAAATGCAGTCGGGGGTTTTAGTTTTATTGAATTACCGCTATGTTGTTATAATGGGGACTAACATAAAATATAAGATTTAAGTTACCAACATTAATGTACCGGCCACAAACTGTACGAAATAAACGCATTTTATTTTAATTAATACATAAAGATTTAAATATGTTACCCATTATCTGAATCCCATTGTACGGGGCTACGCTTGTATCCCACGGGACGTCTATTAGTTGATGGATGGGGGGAAGAAGCCTTCGGTGCTCACAAGGACGTTATTGCGGGCGGTATTCACAACTAGTAAAGGAAGGTGTTGGAGTGTCTGCCTTTTGCTATTACAAATAAAGAAGCTGGATTTGACTAATCGTCACCTCAAACACTGTACTAGATGAAGTATGAATAGGTATTTTTAAAGTTTAACAGTGTACTGGCGACGCACTCGTTGAGTTCGTGCCATCTATGGTTTAGCCCCAAGGGAATCTCTTAGGGAGTTGTTTAAAGAAAGAAATATCTTAACAGTAGCTTCTCAATATATATTTGAAGTTATCATGTATACGAGGAAAAATATTACTACTTTTAGAAAGAACTCGGATATAACTGATAGACCCTTGCGCATTATAGATAAATTATTTTTACCTTCTTATAGACTGTGTAGGGTTAAAGACTCTTTTGTGGGGAACTGTATACGTTTCTACAATAAGCTTCCTGAATCGATCACTAGTTTGACTAATGGACAATTTAAAGCCCATGTTAAAGATCTACTTTGTAAAAAGGCTTATTATAGTACTGGTGATTTTCTTAATGACAGGAATGTTGAACTTAAGCTTGGTGCAGAGTCCTCAGCAAATTGACATATCATTATATGTTCTGTCATTTCTGTTCTTTTGACATTTTTTTAAATTATTATTTAATTTTTTATTCAATTTTTATTTAATTTAAATAATCTGAAATAACCATTGTGCTAAATGTTGACAAACATGTGAATTCGTTCATTTAACTAGGTAATTAAGGAAAGTTTTTTCTTATTTGTAAATTGACGTTTTGAAGAAAATGCTGCAGTGGAGTTTGTGGCGCCGCTTCTTCTCCACTTGCGCTTTGGAAGTGGTGGTAAACTTAATATAAGTAAATTGACGTCAATAAGTGATATTTATATCCTATATTGAAAATAAACAATTTCATTTCAGTGGGAAGCCATCGCCGGCATTCCCGGACTTGCCGGCGAAACAGCAGCTGGATACCCGACTCGTGGCAGATATCGTCCACACCGTGTGCACCAACTGCGGGGTCCACGAGGATGGCGTCTGGTTAGCAGTTTGAATAATTTATGAGAAATCAACTTATATATATTTATTTAAATAATAATTTGTAAAAATTAGTTTTTGTAATCATGGTGATTACAAAGCGTACATATTACATAGCGTTTGTAATAGTACCTACCGCTAAACCCTTAGATCTGTCTGACATCCAAACCTTTTTAACATTAATACCAGATTAATTTTATATCATTTTGCACATCTATAATTGTTAATATTATTTTTGTATTATTCGAAGCCGCTATTTTATAACAAAGTGGCGAGTTACTTTTACTGCTACAAAATTTTTGTTATATAAACTAGCAACAAACTTTAATAATCATAATCCCCTGGTCAATAAACCTTCCACCAATAATATATGTGTAAAGCGAACGAAAGGAACCTATTGTAAATATTATATTTAATAAATAAGGTGTAAACTTGAATTTTTGATATCATACCAACCAATGCACTGCGGAACACTGCTAACTACTAGTGAAATGTTATGATTAGAATTTCAGTATTTCCGATTGCACGTAAGTCGTAAGTCCCGGCTACTCCAGTTAGCAAGCAGGCCATTGAAGTTGGATGTCATCAAGCAGACAAACTGGATATATCACTTTTTTAAGAGAAACACCTTAGAAATCCAGAGAACAGAACAAGGAACAGAAACTATTATCATCAGATTTGCCTAGTTACAGTCTGCTGACGACAGATCACAAACACATCGCAGCGAAACCGCAGCTGGACACAAGAATGGTCAATGATATTGTTCAGAACGTGTTCAGCCATTGCAAGGTGCTTAGAAATCCAGAAAACAGAATAAGGAACAGAAAGTATATCAGATTTGCCTAGTTACAGTCTGCTGACGACAGATCACAAACACATCGCAACGAAACCGCAGCTGGACACAAGAATGGTCAATGATATTGTTCAGGACGTGTTCAGCCACTGCAAGGTGGCTTAGAAAACCAGAAAACAGAACACGGAACAGAAAGTATATCAGATTTGCCAAGTTACAGTCTGTGACGACAGAGCGAGCAGCCATCACCACATCGCGCCGAAACAGCAACTAGACACGAGACTGGTCCAAGATATTGTTCAGAACGTTTTCAGCCATTGCAAGGTAGTGGTTTAAATAATCTATGTCAAATGAATATTTATTCTTTTAACTAAAAAGTAACTCAGTCTAATTTTTACATTCTGATAGCATTTTTTCTTGCCTTTTTATGCAGGCATCACAGGAAATCCACTGAATCAATTTATTAATAAATTAAATACAAATTATAGTAGGCAGATGAATTTGTTACTAGCAGCCCAGGCCTGCCATAGCCTTCCTCGATAAATATGTTATCCAACACTGAAATATTTTTTTTTAAATCGGACCAGTAGTTCCTGGGAGTAGCGCGTTCAAACATGGTTCAAACAAACACCTTCGTAGGGGGATGAATTTTGAAAAATACTTTCTCAGTGCTCCCCTAGACTAGACCACAAAAGGAACCTACCTTTTAGAATAAAAAAACCCAGCGGGTTTAGCATGATTTAGATAATAGGTAGGTAGTTAATAGTTAGTTGTCTTTTGTTGGTTGTTTCTTTTTTGTTTAGTTCATTTTTTTGCTTTACAGCGCAACTTAAAACAATAATTTTTAATATTACAAACACTAGAAATTTCTTGTTTTTTCCTAATTCATTGCGTAGGAGCAGGTTTCGATTTGACACGCGCTCGCTGTTTCTTTTTTTCCCTCGATCTAGGGTAATTCTACTTTAACTGCGCCTAATTTCTTTATGTCTTGACTTATATGTTAACATAACTGTTTAAGTTTATTGTAAAGTACATAAAGTGCAAAATATCCTAGAAGTTCCTAACAAACAACAAAATCTGGTTAGGTAGGTATGTCTCTCAAAATAAAATAGATTTTGTTACCTTTCAAGTAAGTATTTTTGGTTTCATTTCATACGTCTGGAGTTTTTATGAAATTCTGAATCCATATAAATAAAAACAAAATGAGTCTCTGTTACTTGAAATAAATAAATTTATTTATTATTATTAAAATATACTTAACATAATACAGTGTGTGGTTTAGACAAATATCTAATTCGACTTTAACTAAACTTAAAGCGCGAGAATCATCCCCCAGAAACGGAGAAATGTTCAAGCTTCAACCATAATTATATTTAGCATAGCTACCACAGCTTAGCGCTAAGTACTACTGTGGTCGCTTAAACATGTAGGTACGAGTAAATATCGTCAAACAAACTCAACCAAACGACAATATCTCAAATATCATAAAAACAACACAAAAACGAAAACATCACAGAATCATTGAACAAAACACACTAGTAACGATAGTCAGGAGGTACTTAGTTCTATTTAACAATGACTCATTCAAAAGTGATGACGTATAAAGATCATTTCGAAATCTAACAAAAACCATTGGTCTCACCAGTTTTGAGTTCACAAGGAGTGCTTTTCTCGAGATCTATGCAATATACCACACAGTGCAATAGTTTCTTTAAAAACTACCGCCACTTGTCGTTATCTATTTCTATAAAAAAAATTATAAGATTATCAGGAGTCCTATTTTTGAATGTACGACTCGTATGTCGAATAAAAATCGTTCGACATCGTACAAAAATTATTCGACTAGCCGATTTTGCGTTCTATATCTCATACGGGCATGTGATGCGTCGGCCCGGTGACCGTATAGTGAAAAAGTGCCTTTCCATGGCTGAAGAGAAGAGACAGGCCGCATACAACCTGGATGACTAGTGTCCAAAAGGACATGAAAAATTTCGGCCTGACCGTTGCAAGTGGAGTCGGATCATTTAAAAAGCCGACCTCGCAACGGGAAGTGGCGATGGCGAGGACAAAGAAGAAAATTAATTAATTTATTCCATCATTTATTTCTTCTTCGATTGCTTTATTAGTTTTTTAATTGTTTTATTTTAAATAAATTTATATCTTTATTAGTTTATTTTATTATATTTTTTATTGATTTCTTTATTGATTTACGTATTGACTTCTTCATTTATTGTTTTTTTGCCATTTATCAGCAAAACATTTAGGATTAAAAATAATTGAACGTTTTAAATTATTTTTCTTATCCTGAATGTTTTGTTTCTAAGTAAGTAAATATAACGAAATAAAAAAAACTAGATAACTACATTATACCACGACACTCGTGTTCAAACTAAAGAAGAAGAATCAAGTAAAATTCAAGACAGGACAAATAAAAAGATACTTTCTAAACTATGTAGGTAATAGACAAAAAACACTGGACAAGAAAGAGTTAAACTAAGTCGTAGCACCAAGACACAAAACAAAAAGAAAGAATAGGTACATAACTAGAAAACAAAGAAAGGCACGAGTAATAGAAAATATAGCATAACTTAGCACAAAGCACGAGTAATAGAAAACAATCAAACGCCCCTAAACCCGTTCGCAGCCAAAAATATTACAATATACAAATAAAAATAGCTGGATATGACTTTTCAAAATATAAAAATTTTGTGGAACAATTGCTCATACCACTCACTACCAACGAAAAACCTGTGGAGTATAGATCGACTAGCGAGTTGCCTTGCGACTGCACCACAAACTTTAGGTCTACTTACGAGCAGTGTTGCCAACAGGTTGACGAGCTGTCCACCACATTCGACTTCTAAAACCACCAGAAAACCACTAACCAAAAACAACCCAAGTTAAAAAACCACAAAATTTGCCACTAAATCTTTTTTGTTGTTAATATGAAAGAAAATAAGCATAATTCCATTTTAGTAATATATTATTTATTTATTTAACATTTTAAATTGGTTGTTAATTAAGTCAGTAATTCGATTTTAAAGTTTTCTATAAAAGAAAAGTGGGGCGTGGTGGGAACGTCTTGCTATCTCTTTTGTACGCACGAAACCGAGTGGCAGTGACGTCACAGCTGCAGTGCATCCTTTTCTTGTTTTTTGACAGTTTCCCCTTCTGTCTATAATTCTGTTTCTGGAAATACAAATATTTATATGAAAGAAAAAATAAAAATTTGTAGAATACCCAATTATTATAAATCGTCATCAGATGTGTCACCGCCACCATCATCATCAATTTCCAAGGAACCATATATTCATTGGTGCCAATTTTTTTAATAACGTGTATTTTAATTTCATAGTCATTGCAGCATACAGTAAAGTAAATATCCCTTAATTAAATGAAATATTATGAACCGCAACGTCCAAACTTTATACTGGCGTGATTATGTATTAAGAAAAAAATTAACCAGCCACTAAACGCAATATTTCCCCCACTAAAAGCGGAGTCCAAACCACCAGTTTTAGTGGAAAATCCACTAAGTTGGCAACACTGCTTACGAGTTCGCTGCACAATAGGTAGATATCATGTAATGGGGAAAGAATACATGGAGAGGTCATGTTGTTAAGCCTGGCGTCCTATAAATATATACACATTTTATAGTTATGTACTTTATGGGTGTGGACCACACCTAAATATAGGTAAAAATATATGTACTCATAAAATTCTTATTCCTATTTTCTGTTTTACTACCAATTTGTGTTATACCTAATTAATCACTCTTCATATGTAATTGTTTGCCTCATACTTCTTTTGTTCATAAATTGTCATTTTCATACCTACGGCAATTCATAATCAGACAGTTTTCTTATTTTTTTTATTCATACTGTCATTATCATCATCATTTCGTGTAGGTCACATTGTCTATCGACTATGTACACTCTGGTGTCAGAGTTGTTCGGAACCGCCTCTCGGTCTCTGACATGGTTCTATAACAACTACCAAATGGCAGCCGGGACCAACGACTCAACGTTATTATGTACTAAGAACATGTTTCAATGTTTTTTTTATAATTGATAAATAGTTATGAAAAAAGTATCAAAATTTGCTTCTGATCATATTTTTTTATGTCTAAAAAATATATGCTTCAAGATCAAGATAATATTGTTTTCGACTACCTATATGTAAAAAAATGCGCACCCATATTTTAGTGTTTAGTGTCGTCTGACATATTTACGTCCTGAAAAAGAGATTTCCCACCCGCTATTTACTTTTCCCACCGGAAGATACGCGATTTATTAGTACCTAGGGCACTTCCATGTACTTCCTAATTCTAAGGTGCACACTAGTGTTGTAGCAATAGTGATAATCTATCGATAGTCGCAATACCCAGCCCGGGTTGATGTACCTACTGCAGCAGTAAGGATTTTTTTCCCTTGTAGATTAGAAGACTACATGACGTTTGTCATTCATTCAAATAATTTTGCCCTTTCTTGAAATTTCGCATTCCTCCATAAAACACACCCATTTTCATGTCGAACATCAGAAACGCCCGACATTTTCATGTCGAATATCCGAAAGTGATCGACATTTTCATAGTTCGATTTAGTTGGTTTAGGGTACTCAATCATTCCGCGCCGGGACTGTGGAGCGTTAAGAAGCACATAGTTCCGGCAATACGCGGTAGGCGTTTGACACCGTGTGGTTTTTAGCGGGTCCAAGTCCCACATACCCACCCAGTTTCCCGTTCATTGGCTGGGTGGTAGGCGAAGGCCTATTCCACACGTTAAAAAAAAATGGTACTTAATAATTGCCCGACCAAGGGCCTTGGGTTGAAAGGCGCGCCTGTTTCAAGCGTGCCTTTACCCTTGAGAATAACAAAGGTCAACGGGCCAACCCGCGGGCTGCTCCGAAGAGAGCGGCCATGAGCCGAGGCCGCCGGCGCCGTGGTAGCGACCGCCGCGCTGGGACTGTGGCGCATAAAGAAGCACATGGTCCCGGCAATATGTGATAGGCGTTTTGACACCGTGTGGTTTTTAGTGGGTTCGAGTCCACATAACCACCCAGCTTCCCGTTCATGGCTGGGTGGAAGGCGAAGGCCTTTCCCATAAGTAAAAAAAAACTCTTGAAATAAAGAATATCTTGTTTTAAAAACGGTGTACTTTCATAACAACTAAGAGACATATTTTTCGATAATATCATCATTAGGTACGTTTTGACAAAATTAAATACGTCTCAAGGTCGTGAATGCGCTGTACGTAAGAGTTAATTTGGAAAAACATGCAATGGCAAATATTTGGCCAAATACCGATAAGTTAGGTCGCACCATAAATTAAAAATATGCCCTATTGCTTATGGTCACTTACGTCACTGTCAATCATGACAGATGTCTAAAATTGACAAATACACTTGCCAGGGGGGGGACACCCACAGACAAAACAAAACGTAACGCATTATAGACGTAAACAGACGGAAGGTACAAGGTATCTTATGTTCCGTCTGTGTACGTCTTATATGTCTGTGGGGACACCCTATATTTAATTTAATACTCTCTGAATAAACATCTCCATCACATCTCTAATGGCTGGTTTACACACGATCCAGTGCGGTGATCCAGTGCTTTCACGGACACCAAATCCACCCCACACACGCAAACAATTTAGTTGTTAATTGTGGTAATGGTGGATTATTATTCGCAAAGTGTTCGATAACAAGCTTGAGTGTTGGGAGATGATACAGTGTTTGATTTATGTGATTTTCATGTTTGTGTCCAAAAGCTCCTAATAATCGCTAAGTGCAGTTTTTTTACCACTTCATTTAGCCTGATTTTCTAAATAGACTTGACTGAAGAAGATAGAAAAATCAAGAAGGGCTGTAAAGGACTTGTATCCATGGCCGTAAAACCCATTACGAAAACAAAAAAAAAATCCTCATGTCATGTGTCATTCGCAAAATTAATATGTAGAGAAAAAGAGTGCCCTCAATAGGCTTTTCCACGCCAACTCATTTGATGTGTCGCCGTCTGTTAGTTGTCCCTAAAACTAATCTACACCCCCTCATACACAATGCACACATACACAGTTTACCTATACTACACACACACATTGATACTAAAGTTGTATGTACCTATGTATCTTATCAATCATTTTCAATTCTGATATTTTCATTTTATCAATGTTTACTTCGTGCACTGGATGCATCCAGTAAACCATCACATAGTAAACCGATGTTTAGCGATCTAAAAGCCAATCTCAGAAATGAAAATGATTATAAAAATACATAGGTGCATACAACTTAAGTATCAACAATGTAAATGACATACAATTTATGGATGATTTAGATAACTTGAACAAAATTATTCTGTTCCGTAACAATTTATGAACAATAAACATGGGTCGCTATGATACTACATTAAGTAACCAACTTTTTTCAAACACAAATATTTATTTCTTTTACGCCAAATACAATGCATACTTTGTAATAATACCGATTTTATCAACACAAGTAACAAAACGTACAGAAATCACAAGAAAAACTGACCATATTTTATCACATAAATATTGTAATTACAATTTACAAGGGTAAAAGTCCAACAAGAGTCCGTCTCTATCTTTCTGCACAAACAAACAGCACGAAGATAAATTAACACTTTATTGCGAAACACAAATTACTGTGGCATGTGATAAAAAATTACTAACGAGAAAAACAGAAATAAGCTAAATTAATAAAAATACTTAATTAAAGTAAAAGGCAGCCATTTTTTTAATTTCAATAGCACCACAAACTATATAGAGAACTCTGTGACAGGGATGGAGGCAAATATATTTACTTAATCTTAATCGAGATTACCATAATCTCCTAATACCATATTATTAAGAGATATGGTAACCTTTTTAGATGGTTGTCTCAAGATAAAATACATTCACGAAGTGGCACCATGGATATACTATTACGTAGAATCACAAAAAATAAAATTAGAAGTAAAGTTAAGCATCGCCATACTAAGTTAAGACTCGAGAGGCTTAACTGGCCTGCACAGCACATGGCACTTCTACCTATTATTATTTCTGTGGGTAGAAGTGCCATGTGGTTTCTTATGTGCCATAGTTAAGCCTCCATATTAAAATAAGACTTGAGAGGCTTAACTGGCTGACATATGGTACTTACCTAATCTTATTTATGTCATTAGGTAAATGGGCCATGTGATTTCCTGTATGCCAAAAATAAGACTCGCCGTATTTAGTTCAGACTCGACAAGCTTATTTGATTGACATTGTGGCGTTTCTACCTTATCTTATTTCTGTGAGTGGACTTATGTCACTTTATGCACATAAACCCTTGAATGTTTGTTATCGATAGTTGGCAGTAGTAAGACTGTGTCAGATCTGCTGGTGAGTCGCTAAAGTGATTTTGCACGCAGTTTTCCGAGCTTCTTCTAGAGACGGGTGGGTTCGGGAAGCGGCGGGAACAAATATATAAATATATAATACTGCAAGGCCACGACCCAAAGCGATTCAGACAGGGAAGCCAGAGTGCCGAACTCAAAGGTCAAAAAACATTTTATATTTACAAGAAGCAAAATAAATCACGCATCATATTGTATTTAAATTATTTATAGTTTGAGGAATAATTTTTTTTGGATTGGTCCGTTGGTCGAAAACCAGAAACTGATCGAAATTTTGGTTTCAAACACAAGAGAGTGATCGATATTGTGATCTCGAACACCAGAATGTGGTCGATATTTTGATCTCAAACACCAGAAAGTGGTCGACATTTTGATCTCAAACAAAACACATCATTTAAATCAAAATACGTCCACTTCTGCCGCTGCCGCTCATCGTTACTGCAGTTCGTGGCCTGCACATCGCTCTGCTTACAGATCTTGCCATTGCCCGCCGCTGCCGCTCAAGGTCGTGAATGCTCCGTAAAAACATCAGTGTTAACCACTAACACACCTTGAGTTATGTTCCTAATAGTCTATTTTCCTGTAAAATGGGTTACGGAGGTAATTGTAATTACCAGTGTCGCCACTTCTAGGACCATGTTTGACAGCATTCTCTAAGTGTAGGCTGAGTACGAAACTAGGAAAAACATGATAAGATGAAGTTACTCAAACATAAGGGGCAGCTTTAAAACTTTAGGCACTAAATTATTAGTAGTTTTAACTCAGAAAGGACCCTCCTACCCGAAAACCTCACCTCATTGCTCAGATTTAGAGTAAAAATTTAGAGCAAAATCGTACAAGAATGACGCTTCTGCCGCTTACGATGATTCTACGGCCTCGGTATATGGAATTGGCAAATGACCTAGAGAAAATGTATTCAGCCAAGCCATGCCTCCTTACCAAAGCGTGGTAGAACATGCAATCCTAAGAAATGTTAGCTCGAGGCTGCAGTGGAGAGTGAAGGATAGATGGGTCAATATTATTTAAATTAAAACTGCTGCACTTTGACGAATAAGATAGCTAAGATGAGCAAGAGAGAATGATCATAATCAAGTCCTAATACCAAAGTTTATAATCGAGTTGTTATAATCGATACTATGTGTGGCCTACTTGATGCTACCCGTCGTGACATCTATTGTTACAAGTTCGAATTTTTTTATTACAAAATAAAGCGGGGTCACATTGTAGATGGAGACTCTATCTTTTCAAAACGTCACCTTCAAAGTGTCCCGGTCATTCGTCAATTTACGACTTTCTAATTTCTGTTTTCGACTTCGTATGACGACTCGTCACGTCATTCGAAAATTGAAGTTGAATAGGAATGGGAGGTTGTAAAAGCTGTGTTTTGTTGATAATTATGCAATTGTATCGAGACAGTTGCGTTGCGCGTGATTAGCATTACAACATTCACCATCAACAATGTCTCACGAGACAGAACTGTTGATATCGGTACCACGTTCTTGTATTGGTGATTTTTACAGCAAATATCTTAATTTAGTTGAAACTTTTTACTGTGTTACACTAAGTGAGGCTCCAGGCATCGTGAAAGATAGGCCTGAATATGTGTTCTTTAACGTCATATTTAACTTGAATCCAGCTGACGGGAGCTTCAATCCACGAGAATTAGTTGGGCGTATACAGGTATGTGAAATTAGAATGTTCAATATCCTAAAGCAATTAAAGGTTAAAAACTTGCTATTATTCCATAGTCTGTTATTGTCTACAGTTGCATGATGTTTGTCTTTGTATGCTGTTTGATTGAATTGAATAACATTGAAACCAGATATTTGCAATGAACATATCCCTTGTGTCTGATTTCTGTACATAACATCTTTGTTTCTGATTTGATTATTCTGTATTGAATTTATTCTATGTTTTGTTATTGGGAGACCTATGATAAACAATCTCCCGAACATAATTTTGTCGGTATATTAGTACAGAATATAATAAAAAATATCGATCTTCTGAGCTATCCTAATAACAGTTATGTCCGTTTATTAATAATACTTATAATATGAAAGTAAACTCTTAAAAATTTGATTTAATAATATTTTGTTTTATTCTTATTTGTTGATGTTGGTCAAGGACAGATTTAAACTACACATCAATTTTTAATTCAGTGTTTTTAAATCATTTTAGTGACTACTATGAGTTGTTAGCCTTGGAAAGTAATTAGCATTGTTAAATGATATTGATGATTCCACTTCTCGGTGTGCCTTGCCTTTGGAATAACATTTGTATAGGTATTCAATATATGCTAAAAATAAGTTTATTGACAGTCTAGTGATTGAAGTTTTACTGAAATAGAAATGTTAATAGTTATTTCTGACTTTAAAGTATAGAGTTCTATAGTCAGAATATTGTTTTTAGATCAATTCAAGTTGTCCCAGCAAGCTAATTGTTAGGCTGAGACAGCGTGTCTTTTCTACTCTAAAAGCTAGAAGAAATTGTATTTGTGATAGTCTGCCTTTGTAATTACTCATTTTTAAAAATCTGACATGATAATTATCTTGGTATTATGCAAAAATGGATAGCACGGGCCGTCTAATTCACATTGAAACATGCTAAGTGAACACGAAATAAAAGAATATGATACTATCCTACTAATGTGGTAATACGAGTAATGTTTACCTACTAATGTTTTGGTGCACATACTTTACTCACTATTTTTTTAGTTCTATCGATAGAATGTGCTCAGCGCAAGTGGAATGCTACGCAAAACATGTTTTTTTACTCCGCATGCAGAGAGATCTTGCGACTACTATAGAACATGGTCTTAGTATAACTATCTTGGACTTTGAAGCAAAAGCTGAAGATCCAAATAAGAAACATGCTTGCAAGAAGTGAATGCAAGGGATTACATTTTCAATTCAGATATAAGTTTTGAAAATTCTAGTTTTGTTGTTTGTGAATTGTGTGATGTTGCATGTATGCCAACTGTCTTAGAAAACATTGAAAAAAAGTTGATAAAATTCAAGCAAAAACCATAATAAACTACAATGTAGTTAACTATAATAATTTATTTGCTGCAGATTGGTTTAATAGAAATAGCATTAATAGGTAATAAATAGACATAGAAATTAACTTTTGTTTTTATAATATTAGTATTGGTATTATTTAGGTAGACCTACCTTTGTATATTATACAAATGAAACATTTATAGAGTAGAGATTTAAAAAATTTGAACATAAGTCTAGTATAGTATAATAATGTGGGCAGTTGTATCAATGATTTTTAGGGTTCCGTATATGTTTTTAATAAGTCATATAATTTTTATTTTTAATTAAATGAAAACTTAGTCAACTTGTCTAAACACGACGGATGCGGCAGCCGAGGCGATTTTGGACGTGACAGAGGTCAACGTTGGTCGAATTGTTTGGGGGCCGGCGGGTGCAGTGGGCGCGCAACCCGGATCTCTTTGCCCCGCTTCCCCTTCACTAAGCGGGCCCGTGGAGGTGTGCATGCGCAACATGCTAGCACAGTAGTCTCCGCGCAGAGTAGGTCGCGCCCGCACATGCGCTATGCCACGCTACGAGCGCGAATCCTAACGCTTATTATGTACGCGATCGAGAACACCCAGGTGAGCGCATCGCCTATTCCCCATAGAAACGTATACCCATTCAGACCCCCGTGGCGGATGCTGCCCCGACCCACATAGTGATGTTCATTCACGTTCGGCCACGATTATAACAATCCCGGAAGTAGAGCCGGTTCGTTAACGTCATGTATGCTAATTACGCGTACCTTCGACAGTGATCTCGTATCGAAAATGAACGATGTTACGAATGTATTCATTCCAAATGGAGTGAAACAAAACGCTTACGATGGTGCTGTGATATCTCGTTGAAAGTATGAGATGAAAACAATCGCTGTTTACCGGTTCTTTGACGAGTTAGGTGTCTCGGTAATTGGCTGCGATCTTGCCATGCCATCACGTCGATCGACCGAGATGTTCGTGTTTTGTCACCAACGGTGTTTTGCGACGTCGTTTATAATGTTGTTGTTTTTGTAATGCAACGTGAAAGTAGTGGAGAGGTTTAATTAATGTATGTTTGTACGTCTTTATCAGTCGTCCGTGTAATGTATTGCAGTCACAGGTCCGGCCGGCATTGGTATCATGGCGGACTTTCACTTCGCTGTAGAGAGCCACACTGATTTATATTTATTCGTTTATGGTATTAGATCGCGAGATGCGCAAATCGAAAATTTTCTGACAACGACTAGTATTTAGGAGAAGAAGAAAATTGACATGAACATGCTCGCATATATTATCGATTTGTCAGTAACAATACTGATTCTGAAAAGTAGATCAATTATAAACAAAGCCTTATCGATCCAAATCAAATATGAGCAGTTATCACTAATAGACTGAAAGCCATAGTTAACAATATGGATTTAAAGATTTACAAAACCTCGAAAGTTACAGAACATAGGAAGAACTATTCATTCATGTGGCGGAAATAAGTAATCATTGATAATCTAGAAAAGAATTATGCCTTACCGCCACACACAGTCGTTTATGACTATTTAAACAAATTCCTCAAACTCAAAATCTATACTTACTTAAGAATTGCTTAAAAATTGAAACTGACCAACTATCACGGCTGGGATACAGCCTGGTAACAGAGGCAGAGACAGAATTTCGTGTAGGTTACATTGTCAATTGACCATGAACACCCTGGAGTCAGAGTTGTTGTCAAATCACGGACGGACTGACAGCGGATTCATTGTAATAACCAGTTTTACCTATTGGGTTCAGAACACTAAAAAGGCGCTCTCTCGTTTCGGACGCTTGGATCCACTATGGACTGTGGGGGCTCACCCGCTCGGCTGTCCCTACATGAGTTTATATGGGAGCCCGAAGCACACGAAGTAGACGAAAAAGCAATGTGTGTACTAGAGATCTAGATTTCACTTATTTATTACCTTTTTGTAACTTTTATAATATTTTCCGATATTTCACTTTTAATAAAATGGAAGTGAGATAAAATATAAAATACGAATAGCTCTTGCTCTTATGATGTGAGTATGAAGAATGATGAGATGACGTAAAAACAATTTGGATAAAAAAGATGATTCGAAACATGAAATGATTTTAAAATGAAAATTTGGTGAAGGATGGTTATGAAATGAAAAGTATGGATGAAATGAGGAACGATGCATGCGCAGGACTACGGGTCGTGAGCCAGTAAGATACTCGAGTTTCTCCTATTTAGTTCATATCTTTGTTCTGTAGTTGGTATTAAAATAATGTAAGTATCTTGGATTTTCACCAAGTTCCATCGTACTTCGTAATCCTCAAAATGTACCAAACAACCGTTTTTGGTCCGTGTTACCAACTACATATTTCTATATTTTAGTATTTATAACCAAATCACAATAATTTTGATATGATACAGAGATACGTGTGTGAAGGTTACGCATACACGGATGTATCGCAGTAAACAAACAATCAGTAAATACGTCACTATACCTATTTACACTGTTCGCATTGCTATAATTTCAGCAACCGTTAATGGCTAATTTGCTAAATAAATTCATTGCGGGAACATGGTTTTTTACACCATTATAAACTGTGGGTGGATGTTTTTTCACACTATTATTAACGCTACGGAAAATCCCTTGTGAAGTCGATTAATAGACGACCCTAATTGATTTTTTATAGCTGTCATACTATGTCGATAAGAAAAATGATTTACTGAGATTTTTATATGCGATGAACGCTATCCTCTTCATAACGAGTCGACTCTGGCTAAGAACGCTATGATTCAAATTATTTTATTTGCTAGCTTTTACCAGTGGCTTCGCTGGCATTCTCATCTTTGAATTCTAGTCTTCAACTTCATTCATAAAAATAGGACGCTTTATTCAGACAGACGGTTTCTGGTTCGTCAGACCCTTATAAGGAATGCATTTTTCCTTAAGGCCGCCATCCGAGGCCTGGGTAACCAACTTTTTTAAAATATTTTTCATGGATATTAATAAAAACTATCATTACTTACCTGTATTAGGTAAAATCAGGCAGTGCATTTTTTTGTATATGAAACAACAAGTTATCAGCTCGTTTAAGAGATATTATCATCGAATTAATATAATTGATTAAAACATTAGACAGCTCTAAGTTTGAAATAATGAAATTCCTAAGTCGCCGCAGAAGACTGACCAACAATAAACTATTTCTATTGATAAAAATAGTGGTTTAGCAACCTTCTAATGTTCAGCTGTATCCGGTATGATTATATTCTGATGTAATGAATGTCAATAGACAAGCACCGAACTAAGCGATGAAGGCGCCTCGGCTGTGGTTTCATTTAACTCCATTAACTAATAATACCTATCTAATTCAGTATTTAACGAACCATCTAACTATAGTCTACTGTCATTCGCAACAATGTCAAAAGTATTATATACAATCAATGCTAATTAATGTTTAAAGGAAGGATAGCCGCAAGAGAGAATAGTGTAGGTCAAATTTTCATTGAAAAGTGAATGATTGAGGGACATAATTATGTATGTCGACTTATTTAAAAATGAAACACATGCTAAATGGTGATCATTTCAACAGGTTTTGTGTTACCTTTAACCAAGCCGTTCATTATTATTAATATACTCAACAAAGTTACGTTTTACTTAAACGAAGAAAAAAACCTTACTATATGTGCACGTGTGGGGAAACCCCAAAGTTGCGCGTAGTATTCGACGGCGGCGGTGCGCGGCGGCGGCGACGACAGGTCGCTGGAACAATAATTAACACTCGCTCGGATACTTTCAGCTTCCGAAATTAATCGTAATTAGCGCTCTGCTTGTAGAAGTATTAAGGACCCTATAAAAATGTGAAATAGATTAAAAAACATCTTTGCACATGTTATAACATGACCATGATAGATAATCTGCCGCCGCCGTCTTGTATAATTTGCTGCAGAAATTGTTGCGACACCTGAACAAGTTTTGAATTCTGTATCTTGCTTCAGCATCTGCTACTCGCTAAGTAGATGTTAGTTGCTAATAAATTAATAGCATATTGTTAACACATATGGTTTTAGTATCAAATTCTACTAAATTCCACCAAAAGGTGTCTTATGTTATGCCGAAAACACAATTTTAAATAGATTATTTAATGATTTTAATAAGCAATATTATAGTTCGAAGGTTCTGTGATTGAACCAAAGTTTTTGCTTTTGTATTGATAGATATACAAGTTGTGTCGGACAATCGACCATTCTATTCGAGACACACTTACTCATAGATAGGGCCACGTACAACCCAATGTAGAGTGCCATAGAACTAATGAGAATTTCCTTCTACTAGTTAAGATTGCTCTATTACTATAACATAACCCTTGAACTACTACTTTACTCCCTTAGAGAAAACTGGCGAATTGAGCATGTCCGTAGGAAATAAGATAAAAGACTGGCATGCGCCTGAAAACCAGCTTCCTCGATATTCCTGACTGCGGTAACATTTAATGACCCGAAGGGTTCCAGTGTAGTGTCTTATGATATGGGAAAAAAATCAAATCGAAATTAAATATTTTACTTATGTGATTCCATAATTTGCGTATTATACAGCAAAATGATACTATAAATTTAATAAAAATCAGGCAAATGTGAGATAGATAGTGCCCAAGGCAAGTCATCATTGGTTGGACCACAGATTACCACGTGGCTTGGATCAACAAGAAGCCGGTATCTTCTAGAGATTTTTTAATGTAAAATGCTACATTCGCTCAGTATTTTATATCTCGTGTGCATGACTCGTGCTTACCATACCATAGTTATGTGTTTTGGTTACTCTGTGTGATCTTGGATAAGAGCAGAACATAATGGCATTGATGACCGCCATGCAAAAAATCATTTGGTTCATTGATGTGACGTAGAGTTAATCAGAAACTATGCTAATTTGGCATTTATCGCTACCGCGCGCAAGGGTCATGATATGATAGTGTACCAAAAATCATATGGTTGTGTGCACATTTCAAGTAGATATGGAGTGTGCGTGTGTTTGAAGTGTGTCGCGTGCTCGCATCCTGTTCGGCGCTGACGCCACATCGAACGAGCCGACGTCGCCCCGATTCTCCCTTCTTATTGGTCACTCTTATCTCTACAACAAACACGCGATAGAATTTCTCCTTATAATCGGAACCAATTTGTGCCCACCCACCAGACAATGTTATCGGTCGTTCAATTTATGATGCACTAGCGAACTTGTAAATAGCCAGTGCATCGCGGAATGCTCACGACTTCAGACACAACCCACATTTGCCTGTTTGAATCAAATAAATCTATGATATAACATTCATTTCGATACTGAAAATCAATAAAGTGCACATTTTAGTAAATGTATCTGACGTCAGAACTGCTCGAGAATAATTAAATGAATCTAGTTTCTTAGGAGATATTCGTAAATTTTTTTTATACAGACAGTACAGACTACGCGTTAAAACTTAAATCAACACCTCTCAGTGCTGTAACTGTAGAAACTGCGCGTATCACTTTTCTCCTCATGTACTCTTACATATGCCAATTACAAAATCGAAACGCTTTCGCTTGAAGTGTGCGGGGAATAGCTTTGTCCATGATGGAGATAAAGAATCCTTAATGCATCGTGCTTGCAATAAATGATGACACGAACTCTATTTGTTAAAATCATTGTATGGATGGCACTACAAGCGTGTTACTTACTTTTAGTAGTTGCTACATAATCCTTTTTCTTATTACTTGTATAAGATGGCCAATTTATATTGAATATTATCTAACTAGTTACTCAGTTTTTCTAGCCAAAAGCCATTTTAAAATGGAAAATGCCCCTAATCTAATCACGTCAAACAATATAATCGCTTTGTTAACGCATAATGCCGATAAACTTCGCGGTGCAAGATTTAACTAATAACCTGTTTAAATAGGTTTAACAGAAAGCGGAACTCGCCTCAATCCTACGTTCTCTCCTAACTACTGATGCAATGCCGCCTTCTAAATCCAAATAACAATTGTTACTAGTTCCAGTATTGTATGTTTTCATTCTCGATCTTCAAGCATAACTGTATTAGCAGTTCCGTTTCAGGTAAATGTGACATTGCATTCATGTGATATCTCATTCTATTCGTCTTCGTGCGAAAGCGCGTTGTCTTTGTTGCTCACTGTTTATACATAAGCAAAACTGGTTAGATTTTTTTTGACTAATTACGTCGGTGTGTCCATGTTTGCCCGTAGTTTTGATCAAATACTTAGTGCTAGGAAAACTCCCGAAAACATCACACACAGAATATAAACTACGACGAGGAATTATTTCCTTTGACAGCAGTGACGCTGATTGTCGTTGAACATTGATCAAATGCATATAAATACGTAATTTTAAGATTAGCAAATTATGTAAAAGTCATCGGGTAAAGTATTATGTCCATAACTGAACTTTGTATTTTACGTAAAACATTGTTTTTGATAGATTAGATAAGGGTGTTTATTATAAATACTTTTCAGCTGTTTTTCGGCTAAAGTCCAATAAAAAAATCTTTGTGAAGATAAACTGGCTAACCACTTGCCGCTAACAACAAAGTCTTAGATGCTCTAGCAAGATCATGGAGTGACTAATATTACTCAGCAGCATGCTTTATTCGCAAGCGTTTAACTTTTACACGCATTTCGCTAAAAATGCAGGAAAAGCGACTAGGAAAAAACGTAAACAAAAGACAATCAACGTAAAAGGCGTGTCTAATAAGCCGGGAGATTCCAATTGGGATTTTTGTTTGACTAAAACAGTCGCTAGAGACCATGAGGAAATTGTTACTTGTGTATCCATTGTCAAACCAAACCTGGACAATCGGCGATAACCATTGTTTCCTAGTATCAACATCAAATTTGTTAGACTGGAAATTACCAAAAGTACCAAAATAAATCAAACATTTTGATTTAAGTATATATTAATAAGTATATTTTCCTTGTGGTGAATAGGTACTTAGGATTTTTTGAGACATGAAAAAAGTAGTAGATATATTTTTCTTCCATGTTAACTTTTAGCTTTTTTTGGAACTTAAATATAAATAGATTGTACTAATTCAAGTTCAATCTGATGAGCGGAAACAGATTCGTATATCGACGGCCGCTCCGGCAACGGTTTACGCGCACCATATTTTTTTAGAAAGTTGCATCCGGCTTCGCCGAGGTAGGTGGGGCGTTTCCGTACCTTGGGCCCGGATGTACACAAATGCTTCAAAACAAAACAGACCTACTAACATTATAACTACAGTTAATCTCCTGAGGATATATGTAACAAACTCTAGTCGAACTAGTGATATGTGTTTCATTTTGAACCTTATTATGTTTTCAGTTTCCCAGCCAACTAGGTCTCTACGCGGATGTTGTATGACTAAGAATTATTTTCGATCGAGTAACCGACATGAGAAAATTATAAAACCGAGTGGGCCTTCACTTGAATAAAGGCTTAAAAAATTAATATTCTTATGTCAAAACCGCAAAAATATTTTTGTCGATTTAGTTAGGTAATGAATTATAAACAACCGGTACGGTCGACAGTTGCGCACACGCTAAAGGTCAATGATCATCTGTAGATCCGCTTCGACGCCCTGATGACCCTGTCTTGCGCGGGCGCCATTGTGGGAAATATCTGGTTATTGATCGATGATCAATAATTTGGCACAACAAACGCGAAATTAATGCATCTACTAATTAAAATATAACATTCAAACGAATAAACATGGGTAACCCTGATTACTGGAAATGTACGATAAGAAGTATTCGAGACACAAATCGCAAATGTAATCCATACTAATAATATTTTAAATGTGAAAGTGTGATTGTTTGTTTGTTTGTCCTTCTTTCGCGTTAAAACGGAGCAACGGATTGATGTGATTTTTTGTGTGGAGATAGTTGGATACCTGGAGAGTGACATAGGCTAGTATTAAATATTTGAAGGAATGATTTTATAGCTGATGGAAACGAAAAAAAAGTAAAAAGTGTATAAAAATAAGCGAACCTCTCATTAAGAGGCTCTCAAACTTAATTTATCTGAATGTTCGACTCATAATCCGTTGTGTGGCTGATGAATACACAATTTATGCTGTGATAGCTATATTAACTATAAACACGTTGTAAGCACGAATGTAGAATCTTCTGTTCAATGAATCAGGAAAAATCTCTAGAAGCGCCCATTCGAGGATGCAACCGAAAAATAATAACGTGATTTGCGAATTGCGAAGCACATTATCTTAATCATCTTAATAGACAATTACTCAGGCCTGCAATGTTCTAAAACAGATTGTAAATACGAAAAAATATATTGTGTACTAGCAGTTTCCCGCAGCTCCGCCTGCGTCAAAAAGTAGCCTATGTTTGATTGATCCCTGGTCTTCAACTATATGCATACCACATTCGAAATCGTAACAGACCGACTTTCACACTTATAATATTGTATTAGTATGGATTTAAATTTCACATCATTATTAAACACAAGATTAGAACTTTGTGTCCACTCCAGGTCATCAACCAGACCACGAAGGCAGTAGGTATTCTTTTCTCTCTAGTATCTTGGATCGTTATTTATCCAATTGATGGGGATCTGATAAGATGGCGCAGCGACTAAAAGTGAGGGTTGGCCTCCGATTATCCAACTTTTTAAAAATAAGCCAACTTATTTTTTTTTAACGTCGACCTGTCCTGTGCCACTTATTACAAATTATCTGCTAGCAGCTCGCACATATTCGTCTGTTCGTAAATTGAATCCATACTTCCATACTAATACTATAAGTGCAAAAATCTCGTCTGTCTTTTACGCTTACACGGTAAAACCGCTGAATGGATGTTGAGGAAATTTTGATTTTGACGCAGGGAAACTGCTAGTGATTGAAAAGTTTTTTTTTCTTGTTGTAGAAATATGTGGAATCATCACTGGGATGGGCAGGCGAGCGCGGCGAAGACTCTAGTTACGACTCGGAGTGCGAAGACGAGAGCGCTCATAGGTCTGCTTCCCGGACGCCGTCCGACACACTCGCGGCGGAATTCGCGGAGTACGTGACGCTTGCGCCGGCCACGCCGCAGCCAAATCAGGTAAGAGATGCATTTTCATCTGGAGCCCAAATTTTTCAATGTATGACATTTAAGTCGATTAAAAATTATTCGATATCGAACAAAGATGATTGAACTCGACGATTTTGTGTGAGACACTTTTCAAAAATAAAACTCCTGTTGCTGAACAAATTCTTATACACACCCAATGTATGGAAACCAGTAGTAGTTGAGGTTAATGGTTTAAATAAAACATACTTATTAGTTACCACCAAAAATGGTGCAGGCCAAAGGTGCAAAAGGTACGATTGGGAGTCAAACTATGATTACTCTGACCCATTGAACAAATTCGAACAATGTTTCGGAATTTTCCGGTTACCTTTAGAACTACTCGTAGTATTGAATTTCCATAAAGTTGTATTGTAAGTCTAACATGACATAACATTTCTCAATAGAACTTAACGACGATGACTGTTCTAAAAAGTGTTATTAAGTTAGGTCTTGTGATGACACAACTAATTAAAAATTTCTTCGAAATTGTCTTACTTAGCACTTATACGCATGCGATTTATTAGAATCCACCAGCGAAATTACACCAAACGAATCGTTATTATTTACTAATACTAAGTGTTTCAACGTTGTATTTGTGCAGGATCTAAACGCCATGTTATTCCATTCACAGGCGAAGATAGAGTTCGCAGTGAAGCTGGGATATTCGGAGCGCCTAGCGAGGGTAGCATTACAAAGGCTAGGGCCTGACCCACCGCGGAACGAGTTACTGGCGGAACTCATCAAACTAGCAGCGAAGCAGCCGCCGCGCACGCTGTCGCCGCCGCCACCTGCGGACCCCGACCCGCCGCCTGATAGAGAACAGCTGAGGCAAATCGTCATCGATGGCAGCAATGTTGCTATGAGGTACGATTTCATAAACTTATGTCAGTAGCTGGAATTGAAACCAGTATTCTCAAGACCAATTACAAATTAATAGGGAACCGGACCGGAGAAAGTAAATAATACTTGTTAGTGTATCTGTTTGGTATATCAGATTGAACTCAAAATGCTTAAAGCTCCATTCAAACTAACGACGATGAACACTCGCAGTAATAAGAATACCTACGTAGAAGTACCTTAAGCAGGTCAATTCACTTTGGCGTACGCTATGGCACTTCTATCTAATCTTATTTTCTAACTTCAACCTAATCTTAATTATCTGTGGGCGTCCCTCGCGGGATTAAAGTCAGTTTGATTGGAGCTTAAACCTGGTAAAAGTAAAAATCGATTTTAGGATACTAAATACCTGGTAAGGACCAATTCTTTTTGGTAAATACCATACATAGAGCGAAAATTTTAGAATAAAGTTCGCTGTAACAATTTTGTTAAAGTTTGTTGCTGATGTGGAAAGGAAATAAATCATTAGGCATATACAATTATAAGCAGAAAAATGGGCTGGTTTATTATTGTCAATCCTGTTAAAGGATAGAAAAGAATAGGATTTATTAAGATATGGTCACAATCAAACACAAAGTAAGCTAGGGTAATAACCCTTGTACATAGTTTTCCTAATTTTAAGTTTCCAATGTATATTTACAGCGTGTACATGAAATAAATAAATAAATAAATAATATAATATAATCCACCATCTGATAAACTGCTCCGGTAAATATCCATCATAATAACTTCACATTGAGGCATGATAGTTTGCAAGAAAGCTGGGTCTGCAGAGATGATATGTCATGTCAGTTGTATAAACCAATTGAAACTAAAATAGGTCCGCAAACGTCATCACATCATACGCAATGCTCCGACCAAAAGTTGATGGAACCAATGTCGCAATGAGGTGCGATACGGTTTCGCTGTAACATGAGTTGTGTAATTGACGCACGCATAGAATGCAATACAAACTCTTTTTGAAAGACAGTTACTTTATATTAGTTGATTTAAAGATTAGCATTTCTTCAACATTATATTCTTTTCATAATTTGAGACACTTATATGAACTAAATAATTAATTGACTTTAGGAACGGAAAGGAACGCTCATGGAAATATGTAGGAAGATTTGACGGAAGGTGCAATTATTTATTTATTTATTTATTTGGAAAGCCAGGACTTAAATACAAGAAACATATTAGAATTAATATTAAGAAACATGAAGCCACTTAAAGGTTTTCACAAATAGAAACAATATGTAATGTATATTTAAGTTTTCAGGCTTTTTTCATTAACAATACTGTTTAATTTTGTTCCAGCCACGGCAATAAGGAGGTATTTTCGTGCCGAGGAATACAATTATGCGTAGACTGGTTCCGTGCCCGCGGGCACAAAGACATCATCGTGTTCGTGCCCAAGTGGCGCAAGGAGGCGTCGCGACCAGACAACCCGGTGGCCGACCGTGACGCGCTGGAGCGGCTCGAGCGCGACCGCGTGCTCGTGTACACGCCCAGCCGGCTGGTCGGCGGCAAGCGGCTCGTCTGCTACGACGACCGCTACATCCTGCGGCTCGCCGCCGACACCGACGGCATCGTCGTCTCCAACGACAACTACAGGGACCTCGCCGCGGAGAACCCCGAATTCCGAAAAGTGGTCGAGGAGCGGCTCCTCATGTACTCCTTCGTGAACGACAGATTCATGCCTCCGGACGATCCGCTCGGGAGGTCCGGACCGACGCTCGACGCGTTTTTACGCGCGCCTCCGTCCCGCGCCGACCCTCCCCCGGCCTGTCCCTACGGACGCAAATGCACGTACGGCAACAAGTGCAAGTTCCATCACCCGGAGCGCGCCGGGCGGCCGCACAAGTCCGTCGCCGAGAAGCTGTCGGAGCGGGCGGCGCGCGCGCTGCGAGCTCGCGATCTGCACACGGTGAGCCTGCCTCCCGGCGGCCGCGCGGCAGACAACAAGCGGCCGCTGGCGCGCGCGCACTCGGCGGCGCCGCGACTGGCCGACGCCGCGCTCGCCACGCACTTCGAGCGCGCGCAGCTGCAGCCGGGGCCCTCGCAGCCCGACCACAACCCGCATCGCAAGCTGGCGCGACAGCTCACGCTGAACCCGGCGAGCGACCCGCGTCTGCAGCGACTGCAGCACGCGTCGGCCGCGCGCGTGGTGTCCGCTCCGACGGGCGCTGCGGGCGCTGCGTGCGCGGCGCTGTCTCCGAGCGCGTCAGAAGGTGCACTGCAACACTGGGACGCGCGGCGCCGCATGCACTTCCACTTGGCCGGCATCTTCCCGGAGCCGCAGGTGGCTGAGGCGATGGCGACGTACCCGGAGGAGACGGACGCGCAGACCATGTGCGCCATCATCCTGGCGCGCTACCGGCCGAGCGAGGCCCGCCTGCCGCGCCCGCCGCCGCACTGAACTGTCGCTCGACATATTTCAGAACTGACTGAATGTCGCTCCGGCCCCGCATCGTTGACGTTTGAATTGTTTCGGTTTTTGAATGAAATCGATTCAATATTCAAAATCGATCACCGGCTTACGAATGTGGAACGTTTGGTGCTCAGTAGCGCGGAGTGGTAATGACTACTATGATATCGTATTCATCAACTAAGCTATGAGCGTACGTACGTGCCTGAGATTTTACGAAATCCAGAATAGTGTCAATCGGGCTATCCGTCACTTAATCGTGTTAATAATTGTGTAGGCAATACACTTTTGTATATTTCATTTATTGTTTTTGTTATGCACTTCTAAGAAGTGTATAAATATATTTAATGGAATATAACTATAATTTAATCTAGACATTAGGATTGTACAAATTAACTTGAAACTATGTATTTTGACTTTTTTATCTTTATTTGACACTATTTCTTTTTCCGTATATTGTAATCAACCAGTGAAACATTTCCAAATTCTTCAATCATCCATATTTCATCATAGAATATAAAATATCATAAAGGATAAATACTTTCCATCAAGGTAACGTTCCCTTATGAATCTTACATACTATTTCTTCGTTAGTTTAGGCTTGTGATGATAAATATTTTATCGGTACCATGTACCTTTTTATATTTAGTCAAGACTTTTTGACTTCAATGAAGGATTTTTTGTTTATAAAATATGTTAAGATAAGTATGGCCACATTTCACTAATACTTTTATATATTTTTGACCATATAATATTCACGATAACTAACATTAATTGTCAAGTGGAAACTAGTTTATACTTAATTGACAAAATGTTTTTGTAAGATTCAAATGCAAATTATTAAGGATGCCAAAAATTATCTAATAATATAAATACGCCTACGAGCTTTGCAACTGTATTAAAAAAACGCTGTGCTATCAAAAAGGACATAATGTTCCCGTAGTCTCATTTGCATTACCAAATACAAAGTGCGGTATTTCGTTCAGTGCATACTGGTGTTTGTTATTTAGCAGAAGGCAATCTTCCATGAAATCCTCGTATTGCTCAAAAGATTTGAATGGTTGGAGCACACCAAATTATCCCTTTATGTCCGTTGTACCATTGATGGTACAAGTGATACAACGTTGTATCCTTAGTACCATTTATGGTACTAGTGACACTTGTCTAGGGTTAGTAGTACCATCAGGCAATTTTCTACATGATTATTGTATTATAGTAATACCATAACTAGTAGATTACATTACATTAGTAGGTAGTAGTGAACCTATGGTATAACTCGGAAGTATAGAACAAGGAAACCTTTAATTGAACTCGTCTGATCGGCGAATTTTCGATTTTTTAAAGAAATTAAAAGATAAAATAAATAGATTACCAGGTTACGTTGGCAGTCGCAGTCGCAGTAGACAAATAAATGTAAAAGAAAAGAATGTGGAAGAAAACAAAACAAATGACAAAAAAAAAACAAGTAAATATCAAGGAATCAAGTAAATATCGGAAAAACAAAAGAAAGTCGAATTAAGAGATTATCTGCTAAAAACCAGGTTCAAGCGATTATCGACCTTATTGACATCATTGGGTAAACCTGGACAATTAAAATGATTTGAAATGAACAAATTTAAAAAAGGTCGATAATCGCTTGATTCTGTTTTTTTAAAACACTATCTTTAAACATGCCTTTTTCGACTTTCTTTTATTTCCGCATTCACCTGTTTACCAGACATTCACTTGTTTTAGATTATAAAGATTCTATTTTTGCATTCAGAATACATACAAATAGTAAGACCTAGGTGAACCAAAGGTACAAAAAGAACTATGGAACACCTTGGTAACTGCTTTGGTGAACCACGGGTCAGACAGCGTATTTACGTGTAGAAGTTTCGTTTTCTTTTTTAATATTTTAAGAGGAGATAAAAAAAGAGTTACGTCATAATTTTTCATTTTATCATTATTTGATATAATTACGGAGAACATACTTGTACCATCGATGGTACTAGGCTATGGTACAACTCGCATAAAGGGCAAATTGTGTAAAACTTAAATTCTGTAGCTCATCTATGTTGAGCTGATAATTGCCATACATAACAATTACGAATTGTAAAAAGCTTCATCAAACTGCTTAGCTTCCTATATTTGAGATTTAAAAACAGTATCTTCCATAACATTGCCTACCGTAATTTAAAAGTAATGTATTTGACATTACTAACTGAATAACTTGACCTGTGTGATTTGTCCATTTATATTTAGACCCTATTGCAAAAGGTGTGACCTAGCCTCAAATAACATGAACATATATATAATGTTTGTAAATCATTGCCGACTCTGTCATTCCTATTTAGTGTTAGCTGTAAACAATGGCCAGATTTATTATGAACTAATAGTCATTTTGATTGTAGGTGTTAAATTGACACAATTTATTGTTTGATTTTTATTAAATTGAACTGTTAAAAATTAATGCAATGCATCAATTGAAAACGTAAGATAAATATATCTACTAGTATGCTATACTTCATATTACATTGTGTATGGTGTATGGCATTATTAATTTAGTATAATTTTTCGTCAAATTTTACCAACTGCAATTAACACAGTATAAGTATAAAAAGTTGGTAAAATTTGATTGTGGTGTTCAGAGGTGTTTTAGGATATATATTTGTACTATATCTCAAAACACAACTGACTACTGTCTCATATTCCTTGTGGAATGATTAACATGATACATGTCTTTTTTGACATTATAGTTATAAATATTTAGAATAAAATGTCTTTATCCTCAAAATATGGTTTATTTTCTATTTCATTTTTACCCTGTTAGGATTATTTGCAATTCGTTTCACCATCATTTTCTTGAAAGTGTTTCTCTCAGCCGGACTTGGATTGGACTTGTCAGAAAATTCAATATAATTCTGACCAATGAAGTCCTTGCTTACTTGTACATGCACCACTGTTCCATCAGGGACAAATACTCTAGTCTTTTTATTTGTTCTATATAAATAAGGGCATTTCTTGTCAACAGTATCTATTATTACTGATGTAACATTTGATAAATCAGGATCTTTTGTACTTAAGTCCACATCCATCATTTCCATAGGATCAGGTGATATTTTGTTTGTCACTGCATAGTTATCTGCTATCTCTAGTATGGTCTTTGTAAGATCTGGCAAGCTGTAAAGTTGTATACCTAAACAACTTGTAGGGATACCAAAATATTTTTCAGTAGTTTTTCGCAAATTTTGACAGCAGATAAATGGTACTTGTGATCTCTTACATGCTTCTATAACAGGTTGTACTATAACCCTCGGATTGACCATAGATTCTATTACAATAGCAGAGCACTGTTTATTTTCAACAGCATTGCAACATTCTGTTATACCAAACAGAAGTCCATTGACCTTTCTGAAATTAGAAGTTTTTTTTCATTGACAGGATGAATTCACAAAAAAAGTCCCAAAAACTTGCAATGGAGAAATTCAAAATACTTCTAAAATATGTATCTCTATGTTACTTCAGTCCAAGTTAATTAAGACTTTAATCATCATCATTTTATGTAGGTTAAATTGTCAATCGAATCGACCGTGTACACCCCGGTGCCAGAGTTTTGTGGAACCGGCTCTCGGCCTCTGACGTGGTTCCTTTAACAATTACCAGATGGCTGCAGGGACCCACAGCTTAACGTGCCTCGAAGCACGGAATCATCTTTATTATCAGACAATCAGGTGATTCAAGCCTGCAATGTCCTAACCAAACTGGAAAATACTAAATAAAGTATGCTTCCCGTGGGAATCGAACCCACGACCCCCGGGCCAAGGGCAAACACCTTAACCACTGGACCACGGAGACGGAGGAGTTAGTAATCAATGTTCAATGTCAGTAGAGCTGTTTGTAAATCTACTGGTTAGGTTAGGAATAATCAGATGTTAGCAGTTTGGCACAGATGATTATTTTCTAACATCACCAATTAAAATTTATCATACTTATTTATTCATATTTTTGGACACACTAGCAGCTTATATTAACTGATGCGTGAGCATCTTGAAGTTTATAAAATTGTTAAATTATTATATACTTTACACAATTTAATAAAATTTATAAGAGAAAGCTGTAATCCTTCAGATAGTTTTAGAATTTATCACAAAGAGACAGATAAACAATGGAGGGAGGGTGCCTTCGTTTTACTTAAAAAAAATATTTGATTATGTTTATGTACTTAATGTACATAAATAATCATGTCACTAAGTTGTTTTACTTACTCTTGTTTAGGTGGTTTTGGTCGTTTATCCTTAGGGATCAATTTCAGCTCCTTCCAATGTTGCTTTTTGAAATTTGGTAATATCAATTTGTGCTTAGCAAGGGCCTCTTCGAATGACAATTTATTATCTTCTGAGACTTCGGGCCTGTAAAATTGTCAGATATTAAAAGAACACACGCACGTTGAAAACAAAATTCTATACACAAATTACAAATATATGTGTACAAGTTCTCCTCAACCTCAATATCCTATTTCTTTTCTTACCATTGAATATGATCTGGACGACACAATACATTTTTTATTGTTTTCTTCAATTTATTCTTATTCAATTTCTTTTTCTGCGCTACTGAATCTCCCATTTTTTAATTCACAATCATCTAAACATACTTTCTCAAAATGTGAATCACAATCTTCAACAATACAAACCAACCACAAAGAGAATACAATACTAAACCAAGATTTATATTTAAAAAAAACCTAGTACAAAAACCTAGTTACATATTATTGTTCCTACGTTGCATTTATTTTCACTATATTGACGTTTAATTGACAAAGACATTTCACCATTTTTCTTTTTTTTAATGGCTTTTACTAGACGTATTTAGCTAGCTAAAGTTCGAAGTTGTGGTCGCGTTTATTACTTACTAATTTACTAAATAATAAATATATTAGAATCAACAGATTGTCAAATATTTGGAAAATGTGGTAATGGTACAAGAATAAAATTGTACCACCGTACTACTAACAAGGCGATAAGTCTGCCTTTGTGCCTCACTGTATTTATTATTTCTGTTACCTTACTATCATCTCTAATAGCAGGGCAGAAACGAGTGAGCATGGGAGATGTCACCTCACACCCTTGTATTGCGCCATCTCGTTTACTCACTCGTTTCGCGATTAGAGGAGATAATAGGTAAGGGCCTTTGCCATAAATAGTGGCTTCCTTAACACTATTTTCTTTTACGGGGCCGCATTTTATTAAATTTCGTAAGAATACATATACTCGCACATCATCGGTCAGTCGAATGAAAATCGACACACCGATTACTACAGTAAGTTGTGGTCGTATAATTAGAAACACTACCAACAGTCCTTGACATTATATAAGACCGCAATCGTTTTTATTTTGAAATTAAACAATAAATAGGACAACAACTCAGATTACAAAACAAAATTTGTAATCTGAGGGACAACAACATTTACGTCAGTACATATTTTTATCTATGAACAACATGTTCAAAAATTTATCATTTATAAGAAAAACATAAATCCCACTACACGAGTTCAGTTTCAATGTTACATTACGGACAAACATTTAAATCAGTTTTAAGGTATGAACAATAATGGTCAACAAATTAGAAACAACAACAAAAAAAGAATAAAAAACAAAATTTTTAACATAGATTAATAATTGGTCTCGCGCGTAGCGCCGCGGAGACCAATTAGTAATCTATGATTTTTAAGTACATATTAGTATTGTTATTTACGAAATAGCTACTATCCACAGCCTACCAATAGTTATTATTAATAAATAATAGCGTATCCCATATTTTCAACAACAGCTCTGCAACGACGTGGCATTGATTCAATCAATTTCATATATTATTCTAAGGGAATTTAATTCCATGCTTCATCATTACATACATGTTTGTCTGAGACTTTATTTTTAACAATATACCAGAGGTTATCTATCGGATTTAAATCCGGACTATTTGCTGGCCAGTCTAAAACGGATATAAGCTGTTCGCTAAGGAAACATTTGACGCTATTGGCCGTGTGTTTAGGGTCATTGTCATGCTGAAAGATCCAGGTTACAGGCAAATGATTGCCCGAGTAGGGAATCATTGTGTGCTCTTAGTTATTTTTGTATTGCCATTGATCCATTGTACCTTCAATCTTCCGAACGGGTCCAACTCCACATCCGAAAAAACACCCCCAAACTTTAATGTTACCGCCACCGTGCTTGACTATACTCCTTGTGTATTTATGATTAAAAACATTGTTTACAGGACGTCTAACATAGCGCTTTCCATCGAAATTTACCACATTTATTTTTGTAAAAATAACACTTTTTTCCATTCTCGTACCGTTCAATTAACATATTTTTTTGCAAATAATAATCGCTTCTCTCGGTGTTGCTTGTTAAGAAGCCGTATCTTTCGAGAGGTTCTTCCAAACAATTTAGCTTCCACTAATCTTCGGCGTATCAGTCTTTACGAGACGTTTCTCGGGTCATCAGGCGAAAAACCTTCATATTTAATCTGGTTGGGACCTTTAAATGGGTCTTTTTTAGCAACACGAACGATTAACGTATCTTCTCTGGCAGAGGTTTTTCTTGGCCAAGCCTTTCTATGAACATTTTCAACAGTTCCATGTGTTTTTTGCATTAAAAACTTTCTTAACAGAACAATTTAAATGATCAGCTATTCTTCTGTACATACGCCCACTTTTAATCTATATGCAAATTAACAATTATTTGCCTAGATGACGCGTCACAACTTTTATTTGTGCCCATTTTGAACAAAATAAAATTCAGATAAAATTTTGAATTGTCGCCAAAATAATAGAAAAAGCCAAGAAAGAAATGTTGTTCTCTCTCAAAAAAATAACGAGTTATTATATATACTAACGAGGTAGCTTTTTAAAATGTTTCTAATAAGGCGTCCAAGCGGCCAGTAACAGAAAATAAACTCCTACATGTGTAAGACTCATTTTATAATTAAAAGTAAGATATTCTTTATTTTTTATGCATTTATTGAGTTTTTTATTTGAGTGGCTATATTATTGCATGATTATTAATTATTGAATGTAAGTATATATTTTTCACGAACATTTGCACGTTGAAGTTATACTTTCTTTATTCATAAGAAGTGTTTGTAATTGTATGATACCCACTGTATATGTCGAATGAAAATCATCATCATTTCGTGTAGGTTACATAGTCTAATGCATACATACATTGTCTAAACGCAGAGCAGAAACGAGTAAATGAAAAAGATGGCGAATACAAACAAAGGGTAAGTAACATGGGTGTAAGGTAACATCTCGCTTGCTCACTCGTTTCAAGCTACCTATATGCTTACCATTATTAATGTTAATATTGCATATACTTACTTCTTGCATGTTTTCCTAGTTGCGTCGTCAGTTTACGCTTCGGAGCCTAGGGTACGCTGTAAGTCATACTTAGTCCTAGATTTGGCGGTACTGGTTATTACAATGGAGCGACTGCTGTCTGACCTCCGTACCCTTTTTACAGGGAAACCAGACACATGACCTGAGATGTGTTAGTGGCCAACACTGTCGGTTTCTTTCAGAACTAACGGCTCAACGTGCCTTGCGAAGCACGGATGAGCTGCGAGATAGAAAATGCCACAAAATGGCGACCAATCCAATACGGGTCACGTGTTGCCTTCGCTATGGAATCCTACGAGCGTCGCGCTCTGCTGACCAGCTCCTAATCACAAACTACAAGAGATACTGAGCTTAGTACACTAATAGTGGGCAAAACAAAATACTTACAGCGCCGAAACTGCTCTTTTCAGCTTCCCGCCAAAAGTCCCCTGCAATTACTTATGTAAGTACATACATATTTAACCTAGTTTTTAGGACTTTTCCGTATTTTATTGTAAATAGGTATTATAAGAGGTGGTTTATTGCCAAAGAAAAGTACGAAAAGCTAAATTAAAAAGTCTGTAACTATTTTTACCATGGACTTATTTTTTATGACAACTTGTCCAACCACTAGAAAAATACAGGATCCCCTAATTTTTACAATTTCGTTAAATACAAAAGTTGATTTTCTCGAACACTATCATCCAGAAAATTATGAAAACAACATAGATCTGTTTTAAACTAGTTAATGATTATAAGCCTTTGAGTGTTATTTTTTTTCTTTCGACATATATGTCTAACATTTCAAAAATGGGCTCCTGAAAGTATTTCTTTCCGTACAGGAAAGCAAAATTAACATATAGCAACATCGCCACACCTAGCCATATTTAAGAGTACATACAGTACATTTTTTATTATAAGTAGCCAGTCTGTGACTTTAGGTTGATGATGAAATGCCTAATAGTACTTACTAATGAGATTTCTATTTTATGATTTCTTTTGAGATTCGAACAAGAGAAACTGGGTCTCTCTAGTTCTATCGTAGTTCTTCCATGGAATTTTCGTTTTTATTCCAGTTGGGTATTCTACTCAATTTATTTTTATCAATCATATTACATATTATATACTAACTGAAAACAAAAAGATTTTTTTAAATAAATAAGTTATAAGACTTTGAAATTCGGTGGAAGGAGAAACTGGCAAAAAAACAAGAAAAGGATGCACTGTGTTTGCAGTGACGTCACTGCCACTTGGTTTCGTGCATACAAAAGAGATAGCACGACGTCCCCACCACGCTCCCACTTTTCTTCTTGAGAAAACTTTAAAATCCAATTACTGCCTTAATTAACAACCAATTTTGTTGTTGTTTTCAGAATCGGTTACTTTTTAGTGTACAGCATAGATTAATCATTGGTCTCCGCGACGCTACGACTAGATACCGCGCTGTGAAGAAATATAAGCTTCCAGAATGCGGCCACATAATAGGAAAGTCGATTATGGTGTTACCAGCTACTTGACTGGTACCCGACCAATGGGAAAATTATTAATTGCTATGGTCTTGTTACGTATTATAAAAAGTAGCTCAGAAAATCCTTTAAAATGGAGAGGGTTTTGTACTATTTTTTATTTTACTCCATTTGGACCTCCTAAACAAATTTAAAATTATCTCATAGCTTTTCCTGTAATTTATGAATCGAAATTCTGGAATCAATAGTTTCGGAGATAAGGTAGGGGAAATGGTTAATTTTTGTCTACTTTATTTTATAATTCTATTATAGAATCCTAAAATTGCAAAAAAACTTTCATTTGATTTATTATTACACGGTACAGCATGTTAAACGTTACTTTAATTTTCTATTTAGCTTGGAGCTAATTGATTACTGACCTCTTTTTAGTCGTAACCCGGGTTTAAATACAGATAAATAAATAGACATACACATCCTACTAATATTATAAACGCGAAAGTTTGTAAGTATGGATGGATGTTTGTTACTCTTTCACAACTAAACCGCTGAATTGATTTTCATAAAATTTGGTACGGATATAGTTCAAGACGCGGAGTCAAACATAGGCTACCTTTTGACGCAGGCGGAACTGCGGGAAACAGCTAGTACATAGATATTATTATGGCCTTTTTCCATACAGTAGTGTTGCCGGAAAATCGATTACACATCGAATAATAATCGATTCTTTGATAGTTGAAAATATAATATAAGGTATCGATAGTGATCATATATCGATAGTATCGATTTTGATACTATCGATAGTATATTTCTGTAAGTACAATATTTTTTTCTGTATGAGTTGAATGACGATGATTTGTGTTATGCCCGCTGTACATCCCGCCGCCGAGTTCCGGTATATCTGTATAGTACCGTTGCCTGAAATGCTTGGTATTATTGTTAATCCATTAATCGATTATTTTTCATAAATTCTCAAAAATCAATACTACAGATTAGATTATATCGATACTATAGATACATAATCGATTAATAACCATTGATATAAACGATTACCTATGTTGATTAAATCGATATAATTTATATCAACCCATTTCAATTATCGACTAATTGTTTGATATTGCAGTTAATAATCGATTAAATTTATTATATCAATACTTTCGATATCCTAGATTATTTTAAAAAACCCAAATTCGATTAATCGATTATCCGGCAACAATACCCTACGGGGTAGATTTAGAATGTTGGTGGGCGTAAAGTGGAAATGGAAACAAAATAGTGATAGGTTGCTAGTCGCATCGCCTACTGATAGGTATGGTTCTTCGATTTTCGCCCACTTCCTCGGCCGGCTTATATGGTCTGCGCGGGAAGAGACGTATTTACTTTTCTCCCAGACCAGCATTAAAGAAATATGATGTTAAAGACAGACAAAATTGTCAGAAAAAGTCAAAATTACAACATCCCTCTTTTGGGGTCAGAAGTTAAAAAACAAAATACCTATCTAAAAAATAAAAATCAAAACCTCGGGGAATTTGGGATTTTTTAATACACGGCAACATTGAGCATCGAGCGGTACTTCGCGCCATATTTTAGGGTTATATTATTTTCGTGAGTAATTTATGTCCATATTTCGACATTATACAATACTTATTGATGGTATGTAATACCAGTATCTTTCTTATTTCTTTTAGTATTATTCTTACACAGTTTGACTACGCAAACTGCACATTTTGCGTCTACTTTTACATTAAATTTTATATTTATCTAGACATCCAACTCACTCATCGGTCGCGGCATGACTGACGCGGGTAAGCCGCAACTATGCCGAATTCGGCATGGTTTTAGTTGCGAATTTTTATAGTATGCCGACGGTATCTAGTCGAGCGCGCGAGACCAATTATTAATCTAAGGTGTACAGGTTGTTTCATAATGCAAATATTGCCTAAATATGAATACAGTCAAGTAGCCTATTATCCCAGTAACAATATTATATCAGCTGAGTGAGAAAATATATAAATAGGTACTTAAGTAGTCCCCACGTCTAGTCCCATAAAACAAATTGCCGATGGAACTAGTGAATGATCGAATCCGGGGCAATTTAAAATAAAACGAAATATAAACATATTTTTTAAACCTTAAATCTACATGACTGGTAACTTATTCATAAAAATAAATGAAGGCAGGTAAGTAAGCAGTAGTAAGTAAGTAGGTAGTTACTATTGAAGCGACGAGGACGGTAAACAAAATATAATTTGGTATTTCAAGTACAAAATCTCCACAAATTTAACTAAAAAAAAAAGTTATGCTTTTGTTTATAGAATGTTTAAAGTTAACGAAAGTTGTATGAGTGTGCGGCAATAACAAAAGAAGATTCCAAATAGTGTCTTACTAGGAAGTTGTTTGCAAAAAAGGATGCGTTTTTTGTGGGTTTCGAGCCGGGCCCTTGGCGAACCTATTGTTCGGAATGCGCAGGGCGGGGGGTGTAAATGTAATAAATGCAGTTAGGGTGCAATGGAACTTTTACCTGGAAAATAAAAGAGGGTTCATATCGTGGTGCCTTGCAGTGCTGTACCGAATTTCGAAAGATCGCGATGTCGCAAAACGTAGAAAGGTGGTTGTTAGTGCAGTGGACTGATGGTGGTGTTGATGTGGTGCATATTAGGAGTTTGACGAATACTCGACATGAGGATTTGACGCCTGGAGCTTCTTTGACGGCCTTTTCGAAAGGAGAGTCTAAGACGGGAACTTTTATATGCAAATCACGTAAGTTTTATTATTTTAATAATAATGAACATCCAACGTAAGTCAGTAAGTTATCGTACACTAAGTATTATGCGATATAGCTAGATTAGTCTAATACAACATAAGTATAAAACATAAATAATATCAGTATCCATACAACACGACAAATAATTAACACTGACACGTGCCAACCGCGGTAGCATTGAGAAAGGATGGAATGCTTTACTTTTGGGCGGTAGAGGTATTTTTTTAAGCTTATTGATGTAAGTAGATACAACCAAGAATAAAGATGCCGCGTGAGCGTCGCGGAAAGATATCTATCATTCAGCATGCAAGCATAACAAACTTCCGCATTCGGGGCAACTTCAATGTTCGTGGGAGTCAACAGAGTCGCTCCCTGACTACTTAATTATTTTTTACAAAATTAGGCAAGTACATAACTCGGCGCAAAAATTATATATTTACGTAACGTTAAGTCAGCCAAGCCACCTCCTTCCAAAAGGGATTAGCGATAGCGATAAGTCCATGTGTGTACTCGTACATTTCAATTTTAGTTTTGTTATTGGTAAAACTATCTATTTGTAGAAGGGGCAAGCCTAAAATTGTTGGCTAGATGTCGCAGTGGAGGTTCATGGGAGGTTCCATAATTAGGTAAGTATGTCGATGACCGGAAATAGAGGTGAAAAAGCGAGAAAGTAAAACCTGGGCTAGGCCATCAGCTGAGGACGTAACCGGGAGAGCGTTAGGATGAGAAAAATCAAGAAATTTTTGAATTTTCTAGAGTTGTTTAGATACTAAAAATATGTTTTACGTTTGACGAGTTTTAAATGGTTTTAAGTATGCATAAGGCTGCGCTGTCTGTGACATCGTAGTTAATAAACGATTTTTTTTACATTCTTTTTTGTTCGAAGTTATCTTGATCGTTATCACTATTCTGGATGATTTTCAACTGATTTCCAAAATCCTAAAAAGGAGGAGGTTCTAAATTCGAGGGTGTATCTAATGTCTGTAGCCGCATAAATTCGTAATTTATCAACAGATTGTAATTTTTTTTTTTTTTAGAAGGATATTTTTAATTAAACCCCAAGAAATTTTATTAAAATCGATTCAGTAGTTTTAACATAAAAGCAATACGAATTGAAAGATGAGAGAATGATAATTATGTCATCTGTAATAAACTAAAGTCAAGATGTTTGTTCTTTTGATTTTTCATATCTCTGAAAAGTCGTTGCTTGATCTTAAAATAATTTTCTAAGGCCAATCGACCCCATTTACCCTAGGTGTCAGTACTATGAAACCTCCTCACGGCCATTATAATGGTATTTTTGGTGTCAGTCTTACTTGGGTAAAATCCATGTAGTATTAAATCCGTTCAACTCTAATGGTCAATCTAACTTTTACACTCTGGAATCAGAGGGGTCAATCGACTCTGTTTGCTGGTATCTTCTTTGTCCAGCCGTGTTTCCCAGTTGCGATGTATCTTTCCCTGGTGTATGGTGGAAGCACTTGGATTTAGAATATCCCCGGTAAACGAATGGATGTCGGTTTTTTGTTTTTTGTGAAAAAAAGATTTGGTGTCAGTTACTACGATGGCTTTTTTTGTTGCAGCATGAGAACTCTTAAGTCGCATAATAGTTATAGTTTTACGTAATTTTGACAATTATTGACGTGACATATACTGAATTTTGCGTGTTTGTTCTTCTAGAAGGGTCTGCTGAATCAGTGTTAGGTAGATGCTAATAAATGCCAAATGAAGAGATCCTGTCTGTATGTCTGTCCGCTCCGGATCTTTCTGAGATTTTTAATTGGTTGGTGAAAAAGTTTCTTCGCAATTTTTTAAGAAAATTTAAACCATTTTTTAATATAGTTTATTTACATTTAACTAAAGTATGTAGGTGCCAATTTTGAGGCTTCTGATCAAAATACCGCGACAAATGGTTTTGAGAGTCCTCTCTGAAGAGACCGAAACAGGTGGAAATCTGAAGGTGCAAGGTCAGGACTATACGGCGGATGCATTAATATCTCCCAGCCAAACTCTCATAATTTTTGCTGAGTGGCTAAAGATATGTGAGGTCTAGCGTTATCATGATGAAAAAACCTTTCTGTTGATTAACTCCGGCCGCTTTCTTCTTGCTTTTAATCTCATCAGTCGTTTTCCTTTTTCGCACGTTCTTGTCGTACGTGGTCCACTTTTCATTACCAGTTATCAGCTTCTTCAAAAATGGTTCGGTTTCATTACGTCGTAATAAAGAATCACAAATGTGTACACGGTTCATTAGGTTTCTTTCAGTGAGCTCGTGAGGTACCCAAATATCGAGCTTTTTTCTGTACCCAGTTTTTTTCAAATGCGCCAAAACCGTTTTGTGGTTAATTCCCAGTACTTCAGCTACGTCGTAGCGAGCTTCAGTCTTCAGAGCGACGTGCATCTTTGACATCCAAATTTCCAGATTGAAAATGCTTAAACCAAATTTGTGTCGAAATGAAATATCGAATTTCTTCATTAGATGCACTCATCTTGAGAGTAAGAAAAAAAAAATCACACATTTTACCTAATTTGAATTAGGAATTATCACCTTAAAAAATTAAACTTTTAATGATACCAAAACCAGCCAGATACAAATAGATTTTATTACAAATACATATATATTATATGCGAAAATACTTTTTATACTTGTACTAGAAATTTGTAAATAGACTTATTGACAGTGTACCCTAGGCTATAAAGCGTAAACTAGGGACGCAACTGAAAAACAACAAAGGCTTGAACGAAGAAAAAGACTAATTGATAAAATATCAACAGATGATCGTAGTCTATTGGAGCAAATGCGGCTGAAGATTAAAGCAGACTCTGCAGATGGCGCCAGCGTCGCCACAGAACAGGAACAAGAGCCTGAAGACTTCTCAGCTAGTGCCTCGTCCTGGGAGCCCAGTGATGAACATGCTAGTGAATCTGATGAGGTAAGTTCGAGTTATTTAGATAAGCTAAGTGCATTGACTTTGGGTTTGACATTAGGTGCCGTATTTTTTTCCGATGAAAACCTTATGAGACTTATGAAAAGAGGCGTCAGAAGGTTCAGATTCATCGTTCCCAAAAAAGGGTAAATTTAGGATGCCAGTATTTGTATGTAAATAATCTGTGGGACCACGCGAAAGATACTCGTTTAAGAAAATAATACTTTGAGAAAAAATATTCGTGTCGCTCGGTAATAGCTGTAAATTGTAACGTCATCAATGAACCACTTAAAACAATTAATCGTAAGTCATATCATAGACATTGATAAGAAGTAAAATTTATTTCAGGTAGAGCAGAAGAAAGTGAAGTTGGATAATGTCAAGCAGGAAACAAAAGAAAAGCCAAAGAAAGTTCTGACCCCATCTCACCGAGCCAATGCAATAATCCCCCTATCTATGCAATCAGGAAAAGTTTTCAAAAAGCCAGCGCCCAGGAAAAGACCTTACGAAAATACTAAAAAAACCAATGAAGCCACACACAAATCACTACCTGACTCCACCAAAAAGAATGTCGCACGCGAATCCGTACAACATAATGGACAAGTTAATGTAAATAATGTGATCAAAATAAGACATTGTTTGAGGGACCTTTTCGGTATAATTAAAGATATTGATACAGTCAGCGTTGCTCCAGTTCCTACACCAGTTCCTGCAGATACGCCTGATAAACCTGATCCAACTAATACAACGACAAATGTTCCTGAGAATGAGAATGAAAACAATAACAAAGAAAATGAAGCAAGTAACAGCCAAGAGTCAGACCGCTCAGGAGATCCAGTTCTTATAAGTAATAAATACCAAAAATTTAACGAAAATAACAGCAATAATACTAGTAATAAAGAAAGTCCGAAAACATCAAAGACGCCTGTTGTTCCGCAGGGTGAATGGGTAAATATCATACATTACACAGTAACTTTTGCACGATGCTTAGCTCACAATTAATTATTTTTTGGTATAAAAAGTAAGCTTATGCAAGAATACTTTCCATGTAATTGAATGTGCAAACAAATGTTTTTAGCCGTTCTTGAGTTACATATCACCCGTTCTCTACGCAATAGAGTAGTAAGAGGCGACAAAAATACTATTGGTGGATTTCACTGACAAAGGCATTACCAAATCATAGGCTGTGTTGACCAGCTTTATCATCATCATCATCATCCTAGCGTGTATTACTAGTTGCGTCGTCAGCATACGCTTCGGAGTCTAGGGTACACTGTAAGTCATGGTCCTAGATTTGGCGGAACTGGTTATTACAATGGAGTGACTGCAGTCTGACCTCCGTAACCCTTTTTACAGGGAAACCAGACCAACAGGAACATGACCCGAAGTTTGTTAGTGGCCAACACTGTCAGAATTTTTCAGGCTGCCCTAAGGCATCTGACACAGCCTCACGACTGCTATATATCGATAACAACCGGGACCAACAACGGCTTAACGTACTTACGAGGAGCGAAAGATAGAAAATGCCACTAATTGGCGACAAATCCAATAGTGGTCGCGTCACGCCGTCGCTTAACACGCGCATTCGCTACGGATACGCGGGTCGCGGTCGACTATCGAGCTCCTCGAAGCTGACCAGCTTTATAGCTGTGATCATATCGTTTTGAGTTGTGCAAATATGCAGGGGCAGAAGGCACAACAAGGTTTAAAAGAGTTTTTCGAAACCGCTTCTGCGCCTCTGCCTTCTATAACACTACGAAAATTGTTTAAGTATAAATAAAAATTTTAATTACAGATTGGGATCGGGAGTGGAAAGACATTAATACACAAGGACAAATTTAGAAAAATCAATTGGAAGTCGTATACAATGGCTACACGAACTTTACTGCTAGCTTTATTCCCACGAAGGTAAGAAGCTTCTACGGACACATGTATTTCGAAGTGGAAAATAATATCCTCTTCGTCTATTTTCATTTTGTATCCTCCGTCCAATACTAATTTCTATATTACATTTACAATACCTAGATAAATTATTGTGTAAGAATTACCTGCCTACAAAACTTTAATAAAATGAGGTACGAGTACATGTCAAATCAAAGAATCTTTTTTTAATTTTGGTAATTTATTTAACCAAGCTCATGCACCTACATACACAAAACTTTCTTATTTCAGGGTATTAGCAACTCATTCTCTCACTGGCAAACGATCACCTGCGTTCCAGAATAAACCAGCTAAAATGTGTCTCGATCCAAAAATAATTTCCGATGTCATTATAGAAGTTCAGGACAGGTTTCATGTCAAAGAAAACCTTATCAGGTAAGAAATACAGTTACAGGTGAAAAAATTATAGATGATATGAAAATTATAATGGATGTTTATTGTTTTTCTTTAATTTTCAGGAGCATTATTACTACAAAATGTGCCGATGAATGTAAAATGTATAAAATGAGGCAAGAAAAAAGGAAGGCCGATGCGGCAAAAAAGGAAGTTGTAAAAAATAAGAAAGAGGAAGAAGAGAAAGAAAACCAAAATAGTGAAAAGGCCTAAGAACTGGCCCTTAAGAATACCTTTCAAGAAATAATTACAAAGTACGATTAGTTGAAAATATTTATTCACACAACCGCAATGCAAATCAAAAATGTATTTATTCGTCTTTACTTTCGATCATCTGGTATTTGTAGACGCAAGAACCACACGAATGCCGTAAAGTGCAGCCACAATGATATAGAAATTACAAAAAAGTATTGTAGGAAGGTCAGGAAGGAACTTTCAATTCTGTAATGCGTTATTGATATGTATGATGGACCATTTACACTAAGCCAGTGCCAGAGTCAATCCACATACAGACACACACCATGTACACCGACAAATACCAATAGATCGACTCAAATTCATTATACTGGATTGTCCCATTTCACCTGAGGCAAACATTGGCCTGGTTTTGTGGATTGTCTTAGGGATTGGCCTCGTGTAAATGATCAGTGGTCATATTGTCAGTCGCCCACTGACCGAGAGGACGAAACGGTGTCACTAGCACGCTGCCAATTGATGGTCTAGAATAATACGCCACAGTAACCGGTAATTTCAACCTTCAAGGTGGAACAATATTTAAATTCGGTTTTGTTATGAAAGCATACCAAAATCAAATTAAATTGCACGTATGTGTACGTGTCTAACAATCGTTTATTTTTTTCTCTGTGGAATTTTTTATTGACATTTTTATACCATTGTGATCTTTAATTGTGATTTACATTATCTCTATGTGATTGCGATTCATAAACTTTAAAATAAAATAATGCAATTGTAATTATGGCAAAAATTATTTATTGTTAAAATTTTAAGATCCAGTTGAAAATTACAGTTTTAGTGAAAAATTTACATTTTTGACTATATAACATTATTATAAGTATTTCTATGCAATATATAGAAAATAGTATTAATTTTTAATAAATATTTAAAAAAAACAAATTTCGTTTATATTATTGCATGAACTCTGCATGCTCATCTTTGATTGAAATGAAACGCAAATTTTCACAAGGATAGATGGATCTGCTTGGAAGAAATTAATGGTGTTTCCATACTGCTGTTGGAAAATGTTTACTAACGTTAGTAAACATTTCACATACATTACAATTAATGTTAGTATATGTTTTAGTGTTAAAAATGTTTGCAACCATATTCTTACGGCAGTGTTGACCATGAAGCAATTACAAAGAGGAGATGCCGTAACAAGCGTTTTGTAAGAAAGTATTTGTGAGGCTACGCGGGGCGGAAGGCAGACGACTTGGTTTCGGCCGTGGCTCCAGCCACGGAGCACGAGCAATGACAAGCTCCGCCCACCGTTGTGTCTTCGAGGCGCCAATGATCACATCACTGAGCCATTTCAAACGGCATCTCCTCTTTGCAATTGCTCCATGGTGGTAACCACCCAACTGCCGATTATGCCCACAATCCAAAGAGCATCGAAATTCTCAACGCCACAAACACATCGGGAAAATGTTCCTCAACGAATTTAGTTATTGCATCTATCCTGTGTGTGTGGTTATAGTATATAGTTATAATAATATAATTTCCTCTCGTCATTACAATCAGTGGTACATATTCAAAGTAAAAAAAATCTTTAAATGCTGCGAATTAAAATATCTTTAGTCTTAATTGCCCTGTTGGAATATCCCAAGCGGTGACAGAACCAGATCAATATTAGTACTAGCTATGATTGCTCTCATAAGCATCATGTCATCTGGAGTGAACTGCCAACCACTGAGTTGGCCTAAACTCCTCAATTTCGGACAGCTTTCCATTAGGAGTTCGACGGTGTCGCGGGTCAGACGCGGCGCGTTTGGAAACCAAATGCCTTCGAGGTGCTCGAATTTGTAGCGGTGGAGTAGCCTGGAAATAATTATGATTTTTTATGAATATTTTTGATAAGCAATAAAATTGCAAGACTGATGTCTTGTATAATGAACAGAGATAAGAAACTTGTTAGGTTAGAAAATATAAAAAACGTGTTACTTAAAGAGCACAATTTCATGTAGGCTATTGCTCATATTTGCCGGTATTCGAGTAAGTTTAAACCACAAATTATAAAGAATTTTTAGTATCTATGGCTAAACCACGGCTAAACTCACCATTAGAGGCTGTAAGTGGCATTATAGACAAATTCTGTCCTATGGTTTGAAGTCTACGAAAATACTAACAATAAAAACCTGATAAGGTTGGAGTAAGATTGCACAAAAATAAAGTTAATGTTAATAAGTTACCATTAAAACTACTAAGAAATCTCATAAAAACATACCGTGACATATCATTGTCATCCAGCCTGATCTCGTCGCCTATAATCAGCGTTTTCAGAATAGGGCTGCTCGTCATTAAATATTTGAGGCACGGCGTTGACAGGTTCCCATGAATGATCTCAATGTGGTCCAGCTTGTTGAAAGGGATCTCCTCTTCGTGCGTCGCCGTTTGTATCTGGTAGAATTCCAACCTCTCCAAGTTCCTACACGTTTCTGCTATCCTAGTAAAGTTGAATGACCCTGTAGAGCCCGACAACATCAGAGTAACAATCTTGTATCCTATTTTATCTAATAACTGGTGCAGTTCATGACACTGAAACTTATTTAACTTAATCTTATTTACATTATTCAATTCTTTGACCAGTTGCAACACTCCTTGGTCACTGTCTTCGAGGTAAATTGTCTCCAACATCGGACACAAGGCAACAATAGCTTTCATCGTCCGTAAATTTGTTTGGACGTCATGTAAGTATTGCAATTTCGTTTTGAAATTCGGAGGGCAGTCGTTGTTGTAAATATGGTAAATAGATTTTCCAACGAACGAATAACTGCCGAGATTTGTTAAGTTTGGCAGTCGTCTTATTAGCAATGCCACATCAGTGTGATCAATGTTTTCTTCGCCGTACATTCCAATATTTACTACAGTCAGACTTTGCGTAAGCTGTGGATTTCCTCTCAACATAGCATCTATACCGATCTCCGTCACATCAGTTTCACCAGATATATCTAAAAGTTTCAAAACCTTGTTGTGTTCTCCTATGAACTTGAGCACTTCGTCATTAGCCATGTAAGGTACGTTTAAGACGGTCAAATTGGTTAAATTCTTTATCAATTGGTAAAAAAGCGATAAATGTTCGTCTTTCACCCACACACCTTTCAGGTTGAGCGAAGTCAAGTGGTGCCCTTGTTCAGCAATCAGCTCAAGGACTTTTCGGTAATAAGGGCAAGGGAAAATTCCGGTCGACAGAATTTTGACGTTTTCTTTGAGCAGCAATCGCATCGTAAAATATCTGATGGATGGGTCTAGATAATCCGAAGCTAGAACTAAATTTAGGAGATCTTGAAATATATCACTAGTGGCTCCCATGCTTTCGAAGTAAGAGGAGACCATGGTGAAAGGTAAGGCGGTATCTTCTTCTGACGCTACTCTTGTAAAGGTTTCTATTAGCTGCCTCGCTACCATGGATAAGGTGATCTCGTGCAGCGTCGGCACTGGCAATTTCGGCGACATTTTCACAACACTATTTTGTACTTAAATTTTTAACTATACCACTTACTAGTCTCTAGTTCAATTTTTCACTTATTATTATTTGAGCATTTCAGATATATGCCACGGCTTTCAGTTTTGGAAAGCGAAAGAAGTGAAAAATTCTTGTAGCTATTTAGCACACGCATGCGCAGCGAAAGGTTGGCACTGCGCCATCGCACGCTTTTAATTCAAACTCACACAAACTCGCGCGCATTATTTATTTATAGAACTTTTATAAAAGGTGTTTACGGCGTTCACGATTGTTGTTATACTCCAATTTCGTAAACAGAAGTGCGCTAAGTGTTGGTGGGTGCAGTCTTTTTCTTTTTAAACCAAAATAACCTAAGTTGCATCCTCAGCTTATGCCGCAGAGCCTAGATAAGCTTTTAATCATGATCCTAGATTTGCGGGTATTGGACATTGAACTGGGATCAGTCTGTGATATAGCAAATGGGAACCTTACACCGAGACAGAACACTAAAGTACTATCTATAACCTTTTCTGTTGTCTTGTGGCCTATGTCCTAATAATGAATTCTATACATCGTTATTCTACTTTACATAACCGTATCGAAATGGAGATAGACAACTGTGTGTTTACTAAGTACTTCAGTATAGATATAATAGCTTTTACACAAGTATATTTTTTATTATAATATGAAAATTGTTAGTGACTAAAATGTTATTGTCAAAGTAAGCGCGTATCATATTTTATGATCGCGCGTGGTCGTTATAACTATAAATAATCAACAGAACTATTTTAGAACTCGTTCTTATAAAGCTGTATAATGTTATACAGCTTTATAAGAACGAGTATTACAGTCAATCTATGTAGATTGACTGTAATTTCTGTCACATCGCATGTAACGAATTTATAAGTACCTATTAACCTATATACTTGACAACTTTCTTTTATGTACTGAGCACTGAAATAACTTGAAATAGGCGGTTATAAATTTCCAGATAAACTAAAATAAATAAAGTAACTAGCACTTAAACATATTTATTTAATTACATCATCAATGTTATAGATACGTGTAGATACCTAAAGAAATCACTTACGCTATATACAATATACTCCAGGTAAAATCTGTCACTGTGATCACTTCACGACGGAACAGGTAGGCTTTTGGCCACTAATAGTAATATCTGTTCCGTGCTAAAACACCAATTGGCTATTTCTTTGGAGATCTTGCACCACTGTTCCCCGTGGTGGGGTTCCGCAGTTTTGCATCGAGTTTTCACGTCTTCTTGTTGTTGTTCAGTACCGTGTAACAGTTCGAATTTGTAGAAATACGCCCATGCGTCGCCTAAGTCTGGGTCGATTTTTATCTGTTGAAATTGATATTATTATTTCCTGTCTGTATATAAAATGTGTCGTCATTGTCTAAGCTTTACTCCGGTTGAATTAAAATACTTATGGCATAGAAGCCCGCACATCCCATATATATGTAGTACTAAGCAGTATCGCAGATAATTTTAAAACGTACGAGGTTTGTTCAAAAATTAAGACCAATTCTGAAGTTTTGCGGGCTACATAATACACATTTTCTTATGTAATTTTAATTTATTGGTGCAAGTTATATTATTATTATTATTTTTGAGTTTTTGTGGCGTAGGTATACATGTCCCTCGCTTATGTTGATAAATTCGGCTGTTTTGGATGCTTAGAAAATTTTCGACAGCTCTCCCTACAAAAAGACGTGTTTTTGAGCGTCGTACGGTTCAAAAATGGCTTATAAAATTTTGAATGAAAAAATATTCGTTGCACCAAGTACTGCTGATGAAATACACAGAATTATAAAATCTTTAAATAACACTAAAAGTGTTGGATACGATGGCATCTGCACCATGGTATTAAAGTAGCTGCAGATATTTGTGAGCATCTAAGTCATATCATTAATTTGTGTATCAGTGCTGGTATGTTTCCCGAAGGCCTTAAGAACACTATTATAAAACCTCTATATAAAAAAGGAGACAAAAAAGATCCAAGTAATTACAGACAAATAGCCTTTATATCAGTATTCTCAAAGGTATTTGAAAATTATATCACGGAGCAATTAAATAAATATTTGGACAAGAATAATATTATCGTCGACGAACAAAAAGGTTTTCGAAAGGGCAAAAATATTAATATGGCAGTTTTTGATTTTCTTAAAACTGTTACCTTAAATGTAGATGAAAAAAGGCCCGTTTGTACGATATATTGTGACATGACACAGGCTTTTGACTATGTTGATCCGAACGTTCTACTGGCTAAACTATATGCATATGGTATTCGTGGAAACATGTTGGAACTAATAAAATCTTATATAAATAATAGAACGCAGATAACTGAAATTACTAAAATAGATCTAAAAAAAAAGATAGAATAAGTTTTTAGATCTAATGAACGCGTTAATAATTACGGTGTACCTCAAGGCAGTGTTTTGGGGCCTTTACTATTTATCATTTATATAAATGATCTACCATGGATCACGGATGAACCAATGTCATTATTTGCGGATGATAGTGCAATTACAATAGAAAGTAAAGATCAGGACATCGGAAATTATGTTAATAATATTAATAATAATTTATCGAAAATTATTGAATGGCTTAATAATAATAATTTGAAAATAAATTTAAAAAAAAAACATTAATTATGCACTTCAATCAAAGAATTGACAACAAACCGGATGCAGACATTCACTATCAAAATAATATTATTAATGTAGTAAATAAGACGAAATTCCTAGGCATAATAATTGACAAAAGTCTTAATTGGAAAGCACACACGGAAGAATTGTTTAAAAGACTAAACAAATCATCGTTTGCTCTTTATAAAATCTCCTCGGTACTTAATGAGACAGCAATACTGACAGCGTACCATGGGCTGGTATCATCAGTACTAAGATATGGGATTATATTTTGGGGCAACTCAACTAATAAAAGCCAAATTTTTAAAGCCCAGAAGCGCTGCATTAGAGCAATGTTTGGACTAAAACCTTCAGATAGCTGCCAATCATATTTCCGTAAATTTAAACTATTGACTGTGCATTCGCTTTATATCTTTGAGGTTAGTGTATTTGTAAAATCTAACCCTCGTCTATTTACAAGACTAGCTGATGCCAATAATAGAAATAGAAGAGATCCTACTACTTTGCAATTGCCAAAGTGCAAAACGAGGCTCATGAGTAATAGTATCTATAGCATGGCACCAAAAGTGTATAATAACTGCCTAGGAATTTGAAGGAATTACCCCTAAATAAATTTAAAGCTCATCTGAAAGAGTTGTTGGTAACCAAATGTTATTATCACTTGCATGAATTCTTTTCTGACAAAATGTTGATTGTGACTTTAAAGGACAGCTGATCTAATTTTTGTAAGATTAACTCGCATTTATTTTCTGGTTTTATATTGTTTTTGCATGATTTTGTTTGGATGATGTGTGACACCACTGACTTCACTTTTGTATGCCTAGTAGGCTAAACATGTATGTGCTTAATATTTTCAATGTACCATCTTGAATTCAACTTGTTTACAAAAGAATAAATGATTATGATTATGAAATAACATGCGTCGACGGTACAAAAATGTTGTGCATAGCCATCGGCGACTCTACGATTTTTTTTAAGTGGTACAAGTTGTTCATAGAGGGCCGTGATGCCAATGACGAAGAGCGTCCCAGACGACTTAGCATGTGAACAACATCCGAAAACATCTAAGAAGCGCCGCAAATAATATTGGCCGATTGCCGATTTGCCATCAGAGAAGAAGCAGAAGACCTCAACGATTTCGATTTTTGGCGATAATTTGGGCATTGAACTGGTCGCCGCGAAGTTTGTGCCGGAAGTGCTCAATTTGCTTTTTTTACGATTTTTTTACCAAATCCCACACATTATTGATTCCACAGCCTCTATATTTTCTTTGTCTGCCCCCTGTGACTTTTTCCTGTCCCCGGACTTATGCCAAATAGGGACCTCTTCCAGTCAACCCATGATACAAAGATACACATAAAATAGTAAGTCTAAAAATGAAATTCGTAGGAGTGAAAGTATAAGCTATAAGTGAAAAAAGTATCAAGTCATGTTACACACAACATTCATACATTTCTTGAAATCATGGGGAGCATTATCGTAAACATCTTACCCTAGACTAGATACAGCCCAGGCTGCATAGTTTTGCATGTGTGTGTTTTTGCTACGCTAAGTAATAGCATACCTTTCGTCTGTTTACGTCTTATATGTCTGTGAGTTTTTGTAAACGCGTCCATACATATCTAAAAAAAGTTGCTCACCGTCCGATTGAACCATTCTCGGCATTTGTTCAGCTTCCTCTCCGTCCAGAACAACTGGGAAACGGCCAGAAGAACATGAGCGTCGTGCTCGCATTTCTTCAGAGCGTCCACCTAGTAAACAAAATATAAGTTTTTTTTACTCCTTTTGGTTGGCTTGAAGAGATTGGATAGTGCTGTATTTTTTTCTATGTATGTAAATGGGGCAATAAAGTATAATTTTAACTAGACAACTTTGTTCAATAATTTTTACTGTAAAAAGCTACAAAAGTAGTAGCTAAATACGAAAATAAAAGCAATTTCGAAAAAAAATAACATTTTGTTCCAATTTCAAATGGTAAAATTCGATAGGTGTTTTCATGAGAGAGTAGGACAAACAAATACTCACGCTCTTAGTTTTCCTCTGAGGCCTAGACTCCATGAAAATCGCTTCGGCCCACAACCGGCCAGCTGTCGGGCATTCTTGCAACGCTTTCGCCATCACTGCATTGGCGATTTCTGCACTACCGTTCCGCCTTTCAAGTCGTACGCTCTCTAACCTAAGATAAAAAATACTACTATTATTTTTTATTCATGCATATCGAGCGGGTTTCGTGGTCAATTGACCCTGCGCATTGGTGTCAGAGTTTTTCGGTACCGTCTTACGGCCTCTGATGTGGTTCCTTTATTGGCTTAACGTGCCTTCCGAAGCACGGAATCATCTTCATCATTCCGTGATTTTAGACGTAGATAAAGAAATAGACATCACACATGCTTGAATATCATATGGAACTTTTGGGCAAAAAAGAAAACGCACTAAGCTGCTATACTTACCTATCATAAGTTTCTCGGTATCAAAAAAAAAAAACACAGATACAAGCGCTTACCAAATTATTTTGCGTGCTTCCGCCACCAGTTAGTTCATGCAAACTATTGCCGGCCGGCACCCACCCACTACTATTAGTCCCAACATGCCCACCACCTTTAGTTGGCACATCACGTGTTTTGCCTCTACGCGAGGCATCTTCAGGCACTAGACCAAGCTGTTAATAGTTCGTCGTATAAACGACGAATATATATATATATATATATATATATATATATGTATATATATTCGTATATATATCTATATATATATATATATATATATATATATAGATATATATATATTATATATAACGACGAATATATGTTATAGTTCAACGTATATTCGTCGTCGCAATAGTTTGCATGAACTAACTGGTGGCGGAAGCACGCTAAATAATTTGGTAAGTGCTTGTAACTTTAAGTTCCGCAAAGTAACGCCTGAATAAAAAATAAAACAGATTTTTCACTTTGACGTCGCCAATTCATGGTGTTCGTATGATATTTAAATTAAACGCCAAATTGCTTTCGACCTTATCTCGAGTATTGATTTCATAACTAGCTGTGAAAGGTTTTTTAACATGTAGTAGAATGTGTATCTCGTTTTTTTTAGTATTTGTTGTTTCAACAGAAATACATCATATGTAAAAACTTCAACTATCACGGTTCATGAGACACAGCCCGGTGATAGAAGAACGGACAGAGGAGTGTTGTGATAGGGTCCCATTTTAACCTTCAGATACGAAAGACAAAAAATATGATTAGTCTGCCTGCGACCATGAACGCTGTAAAGTGTTTGAAACGTCAGGTGTAAATAAATAAGTAATAAACGCGATAAAAACCGTATTAAAATAGTTTAATTTAATGAATAACAATCGCGAAAACATAAGAAATCATTATGATTAGATAAGTTATGGGGCGCCATAAATATTTAATCATCATGATTATTATATCATAACATTTCAACTTACCACAGCTCGGCATTTTTGGGATTTCTTAACCTCGCTTTTTCCAGCACCGACCTCGCTTTAGTAACATGTTTCAATTTCTCTTCAAGTCTCGACAGCAGTATCCACATAGGCACACACGTCGCACATTTCTTCAACTAAAAAGAAAAAAAACAATATTTTAATATCTATTTTAATCTCGATGGCAGAGCAGATTACAGCAACCCGTGGGTAATTCGACATACTATAATTTCTCCAAATAGGATTGAGATCTGTTCATAATTAACGCTATAACAATTTTGCACGTTTTGCCCTCATTTTCCCCTCAATCAAAAAAGCTTTCAACAAAAAAAAAAGAAACACGTGTGCCCATTTCGTAAAGATCCGTTCAGAAATTGAACTCATTGGTCGATTGTCCTGAACTTTTATCCCAGATGAACTTAATAAACACCAACCACCGCATTCGTAATAGTTGCACTTTTTTAATTGCATCTTTCAAAAATAATGTATCTTTCAACAACCCTTTATCTGCAATATAAAGATAAGGCTAAACTTGAAGATTTAGATATTTATGGGCAAGGTTTTAGAGGGTTCCGCAATTGCATGTTACAATTATAAAAATAAAGTTTTAAGCTATTGCATAGCTTCTATCGCGGGCCTTGAGCGCGGGGACCGAATCCAGAAATTCCGTAACGAAAAAACCTCACGCTCCCCACTCCGACGGGCAAGGAGGTGTGGCTTGAAGGCCGTGCATCGTCTAACGTCGTTTCAGTTCGGCAGTCTTCGACACGGCGTTGTGTGCGTATAAATGTGCACTGCATGAATAAAATAAATAAATAAAATTATAATTGCATAAGTTGATACAAAATGCTATGCAATAGCTTTACCGCGGCAGTCCCCGAATGCCACACGTCTTTTTTTATTGTTAATTTACGTTTACCCGCAACTTATTAACGATCTGATAATTTAAAATGACTTTCTATATTAAGTACAGGTGTAAGGTAGGTCACCTACTGTGTGTTCATATGTTACTTGTTACTTTTCTCTGTTATCAGAGTGGAAAACGTTCACTGTTAATAGTTTTATTTTCAATAATCACGTTATGTGCACAATTTTTGGATAGTTTTCCAGCACAAAATTTACTAACACACATTAGTTTAAAATTGTTTTCTGTAAACTATCTGTGTGTGTGACAAATAAAATAAACAAATGCGATACACACATCCCCGCAAAAGAAGAATTGGCTATTCTCGAATTAGAGACTATGAGACTTACACTTGAAAAACCCGGTTATTATCAAGTTCATTACCGTATAGTGTTTGAATTTTAGATGTAAAATTTACAGCGTTCATGTTCGCAGGTAGGCTAAATTAAAATTGTCTATGATGTTATAAAAAGACAAAACTACCCGCATATAACTTTATTGAAAAGTATCTCGATGCACACAATATTGGGTCACTGTAAATAAGGGTATTCTGTGGAGTTTTCGATATTTGATTCCGTGCTTCGGAAGGCACGTTAAGCCGTTGGTCCTGACTGCCATTTAGAGGTCGTTAAAGAACATAGTGATCATATTGGTCTGGTTTCCCTATTAAAAGGTTATGGAGGTCAGATGGCAGTCGCTCCAATGTGCTGCCAAATCAAGGACCATGATTAAAGCGTACACGAAGCGTAAGCTGACGACGCATCTAGGAATACACGCTAGGATGAAGACATCATAATGAGACTTACCCCTTGCGTGTAAGTATTATGTGCGTCATCATCCTTTTCCATTTGTTCTTCGATCTGACCCTTCATCATGTGAAGCTTGGCGTAATCACCGAACACCTTTATAGCCTCTTCCAGTAGATTTAGTGCCTCCTTCAAGTTGTTCAGGGCCCATTCCAGTTTTGCTGATTTTATCATTACCTGAAGAAAGTATTGAGTGTTAAAAAATAACCAGAAATATATATGTCGTGGTCAGGAGTGCTATTTTTTTTTTTTAATTTTGACTCACGCAAAATCGGTGAAATGATTTTTTTTTCGAACGAAAATCATTCTATAACGAACAATAAACACAACTCATACATTTCAAAAATAGGGCTCCTAATCGTTGACAGACAATATCATTTCATTTGGCCCTATCATGAAATGGTTGCATCCACGTTAAGCCAGATCACTTCAATAATAATTCGTATTTATAATGCTGGAAACATAACTTATAAATTTTAAAAGTTCTGTTTAAGACACTCCATTTATCCGATAACTTTTGTTTTACAGCAATTCCCAATGTTTTTTTGGGAATGTTCATATAAAAATCAACATACCCTTAGCGTAGGCGCCGACGCCGACTCGTTTTAGCCAGCAGCCGTCTCGCTCTGTCATACTCTTTGTTCTCACTCTCCAACATAACCTACTCAAGAACGGGATATTTTCAATTTTTTTTTAAATATTTACATAAACATACCCTTGGAGTAGGTGCCGACGCTCTCGCTTTAGCAAGCAACCGTCTCGCTCTGTCATACTCTTTGTTCTCGCTCTCCAACTTGACGGCAGCCAACCAAATCTCTTCACTGTTAGGATTGGCTTGGAAAGCCAACGATAGGATACCACGAGCCGCCGGCACGTCACCTGTACAAATACAAATTCAAAATAGAAAACATGAAGAACTGTGGCAAGTGACATTATCTATTGAACAGTTCATTTGGACCCAAACACGCTACATTATTATTAAGTTGACGAGGTGTTGAGAATGCCACAGACTTCCATTTGCATCGGTCTAAATATGCTATATCTCAGAAATATGGCCGACGTTAATGTTCACCTTTCATAAGAATGTTCGCTTTCTGTAGATTACTACTGCTTTGCATCCTAGCTCTCCTACAATACTGAATATCAAGGATACCTAGTTTGATTAAAGGAAATTGACTTACCAGCCAGCCACTTAGACTTAGCGCCCATAAGCCACAGCACTTCAGACTTAGGACAATGGGCCACAGCTCTTTGTAATAACGCCTCTAGACTGGCTCGAGTGCCGTGTTGTTTTTCAAGGTAGGCCGCTCGAAGCCAGATGGATTTTTTAGACGGGAACACCGATAGTGCGTAGCCGTATACTGCGCGTGCGCATTCGTATGCGCCTTCATTTGCACACTGCAAGATAAAAAATACTTTAAATTAAAATCGGTTAAATGCTAATCGGTCTCGTGCACAAAGGGTTAAGATTCAATATGGAATTTTTTAGTTATTATCCGCCAGAGGCGCTGTATAGGTTTGCCCAGGAAGTAATAACAAAGAGGAGATGCCGTAATAAGCGTTTTGTAAAAAAGTGTCTGTGAGGCTACACGGGGCGGAAGGCAGACGTGCGACATGCTTGGTTTCGGCCGTGGCTCCAATCATGGAGCACGAGCAATGACAAGCTCCGCCCACTGCAGTGTCGGCGAGGCGCCAATGATCATATCACTGCGCCATTTCGAACGGCATCTCCTCTTTGTAATTACTCCATGGGTTTGCCATACTGAATTGTTAATGCTGTTCTATCGTCTGCGTCAATAAAATCTCATTGTTGACGTATGGAAAGTTTGCCGCGTATAGCATAAAGGTCCATCAAACTGAACTGGCGGGACGGCCATAGAATTAAGAATATATAGAAGTGTTATTAGAAGGCCAGTTAACTTTGACACACGCTACGGCGGCACTTTTACCGAGTCTTATTTCTGTGGGCGTCCCGCCATTCGCGCGGGATTTGCGTCAGTTAGAATTGTTAAAATAGAACACCAACTTTCCTTAGAATAAATGTTAAGGCTATTAACATTTTTTGTAAGGAAAATAGGTCAGTAAGTATCAACAAAACATCTTACCGCTTCAGCGTCTTCCATCCAAGTGTGTTTCTGATCCTCGGGTTCGATTCCGTGACCGATGACGGCGCGGATTATGGCCTGCAAACAATGTGTACACTGTACAAATCTTGCGCCGCTTGAATAAGGTCTTAAATTGAATATAAAGTAGAAAACAACGAAATATGGACATAATTTCGACTAAACTTAAAAGTTTCTCCTGAGCTAAGTCCTGACATTGAATAGGAAATCTTTTATCCTTTTATTTGACTAAATTAACTAAATGTACCTAATATTCTCGTGCCACGCATACAGCAATTCCATTAGGCCGTAATCTCGAAAGTAAATGTTTTCGCGCACACAAAAAAAATACCAATGAAATCATATCAATATAAGTCATTTAATTCTATAGGTAAATTATATATACAGGGAAAATTCCCAGCCAGTACCACGAGATTTTATTGACGCAGGCGCTAGCGACCGCGTTAAGATTTAATATGAAATTTCTTAGTTACCTTACTTTCCGCCATAGGCGCTGTGCATGTGTGCAATACTAAATTGTTAACGCAGTCGATACCGTCTGCGTCAGTAAAATCTCATGGTTGACGTGCACGTCTATTTAACTTAGCACTCATTATTTCATTTCATTACAGATTTCAGAATATATCCTATACAGATATTCAACCGGCGTCATACATTGAAACGCGCCAATTTTCCTGGTTACCTCATAATAAAGTCATTGTTATGCCTTTTATCAAAAACATGAGAAGTTATAAAATAAATATTTATTACTTTTTAAATACAGTACTAAATGAACTTGTCATAAAATTTAGGAGCGTAAAAAAATTATGTTTTATGATACTACGTACCTGACAAGTATGGACCGCTCCAGACTTCTCTGCCTCCATAGCTTCTTTGAACCAATGCTCGCGGTTGATTTCCACTCCATTAGCACTGAGAGATGTTATTGCACGGTCTATGATTTTTTCTACCATGTGAGTGTTACCTGGAAATGATCATGTTTTGTACTGATGATAGATCATCTAGAAAATCTAGCAAACAACTAAAATTGTTAAACTTTAAAAAGTAATAACCCGACTCAACAAACTCGGGTCTCCTTTACCAAGAAAAAAAAATACGTGACCCAAACTTATTTACAAACTAGGGTCCTTACCAAGATAAAAAAAAATCTTACCATGTGCCTCTTCCAACTTAGCCGCAGTCACCCAAATCTGCCTATCCGTCGGTATATTTTCTCTAGCTTTATTCAGCACCTTCCTTGCATTTTCATACGTCTCCAATCTCGCTAAAGCCAACCATAGCTCGACGCTAGTGGGACAACATTCAACTGCCCTGGATAGGAGGATGCGGGCATCTTCAGGGTTCTCGAGTTCAACTGCTGCCTTCCAGAGGCGGACTGAGTTGGGAATATGTTCTAGAGCTTTACGGTAAACGCGACGTTTTGCCTGTCAATGGAAAAAACATATATTATTGAACTCATATCAAATATGATAATAGTTATCAAAGGCGCCTAAAGCGCCAAAACACACAGGACGAAAAAGCAACATCCTTGCATAGTTTTGCTCTAGATTTTTATCCTAAATCTGCGGTGAGGTGGATATCTGTTTCGGGTGGGAAGGAGTGAGTGTCCATTCTGTACTTAGTACTATGAATAATTCTATGCCCTCGGCTCCGAAACTAACTGGTTAGCATGCAAGTGTTGGGATGATAATTTCATACATAAAAGTACAACATACCTTGGTCTCTTGCTCCAAGTCAGCAGCTTTGACCCATATTCGCACACTGTGAGGCAAGTTCCTTGCAGCATGTGCAATCACAGCCCTGGCCGTATCTGGAGGCTGTAATCTAGCTGCTTCTAGCCATAATTCCTCACTGCTCGGGTTAACTTCACAACCTTTCATTATTAAGTTCCGAGCAGACTGCACTTTACCTATAAAACAATTTCATCTATAGACAAACAACTTGCGCTTTTAAATTTTCAACAAATTTTAAAAACATATATTTTTTGATACATGAGTGGTTTACAACTGGAATAGAGAACATAACTACTAACCTGTAACCTCTTCCAGCCTAGCACTAGCAATCCAAGCGGGCGGATGATTCGGATTGGTTTCTCGTACAGACTTCAAAAGCAAGCGGGCCTTTTTGATATCATTTATATCTCCACCGTAAGTGGGAATCATTGACTGCAAGTCCGTGAGGTAGCCTTTAGGATCCACAACGGTTTGACCTGTCACCGAATCAGATACTTGAGACAGCTTGACAGTCATTAGTGTGTTTCTGGCTTGACCAATCTTCCTCAAATCAAGATCACCTAAAACAGCAAAGAAATTAAATATCTTAATAGTAAAATAAAAATTTTAACACTTTCATCTCACAGATAAAGAACGAAAATTTTTAAAAATCCCAATATATCACAATAATAGTAAATATCTGGCCATAATTCAGAAAAGTATAAAAATACCTGATGGTGTCAACATTCCAGGAGTCATAACACCAGGCATCATAGATGCCAATCCCGAACCAGGATCTATCGACGTAGAAGATTCCCCACCCAGATTCCTTGACAATACACTGTCAGGTAATGGAGTGAATTTCTCCGCTCTTGGGTTCCGCTGCTTCCTATTCCTTGCGTCTCCGACTTCGGGAATTGCTGACCACTCATCCTCTGACACCATTTTCAATTCACGTTTCAAGTCAGAAAATTGCTGTTGTATTTTGGGTCTGTAAAATTGAATTTTCAAAGTCATCACAATATATGTGTTCTTGTATTTTAATTTGTTTCTTTGTTTCATAGCAGTATATTTTAATAAAGTTAAATAATCAAGTCTTCACTATCTCATACTTCTACACTACAGAATTTCAAAAGTAACTGTGGTTTTGTTTTTAACTGAGCCAATTTTTGTATAAGAAATTCATCATTCATCATTCATTCATCAAATCATGAATGTGTATCATTATGATACCCTCTTCCCTAGATATTTTTCAAGTCTAGATGACACCAAAGTACATATTTATTTATTAATTTATTTAAGAAGCAGACTTACCTTTCCTGACGATATCTCTCAAGGTCTTCTTTGAGTCGTTTCTCTCTGTACTCTTTTCTTTTTTCATCCATGCGCTTATCAATTGACTCATAAATAGCATCAGCTTCAGCATCGTCTTTGTCATAAGGATCCTATACAAATATTTAAAAAAATAAAAATGTAAGTATAAATGAGAAATGAAGTATCCATAAAATAATAACAGCCAAATGATATGGCATGGCATGCTCAGAAATGGACAGTTTGCCAATGATTTAACTAATAAGAACAAGCAACCATAAAATATCCCCGATTAGAATAACTCCGCCACTGTAGTTATAGTAAGTATCATATCTGTCTATCATTTCTGCATTCATTTGGTATATTATACACATAACACAACAAATTATATTCCATAAAGTAAAAAAATCACTAAAATATACAAACAACATACGAATTTCAAGCCAAAATAATAATTTGTGTTAGAATTTTTTTTAAATTATTATTTATCTGCGATCAGTTGGTGACTTTTAGCAGATCTGTTGTAAAAGTATGTCAGGGCAAGGTCACTTCCCAGTGGCAGCAACCATTACTATGGCCTGGAATCCAGTTCCTGTATGTTACCTCGCTTTAGGCGCCTTTGATAACTGATGTTTATCAGATTTGATGCGAGTTCATTAGGGTTAGGTTAATTAGACAATCTTTGTATTGTCCAGCCACGAGTTTTATTTCCTCTCACTGTTTTGACCTGTAGTCCATCGTTAATCTCGGCATTCGTGATGAACCATGGTGTGTTGGCGACGTTTCTTAATATGCCGTTCTGCAATCTTTGCATCATGTCAATGCTCGAATCACAAGCACTCCCCCACAATTGGAACCCATAGATCCACATTGGTTTAAGGATAGTCTTATAAATCAAGCGTTTGTTGTCTATAGATAATACAGAGTTCCTTGCCATTAACAAATTCATGTTTTTGTATCTCAAGTTGATCTCGTCTCTTTATGTTTTAATGTGATTTTTCCTGGTCAGCTTGCGGTCCAAGTGCATTTCGAGATATCTAACACAATCTTTCTGTGGCAGGGTCTCACTTTCCAGTTTCACCGGTAGACAGTCATCCTTCTTCAGGGCGAAAGTCACATGGGTCGATTTTGTGCTGCTTGGTTGATTCGCCATTTTTCCAGCCAGAGGTGTATTTTATCAAGGCTTACTTGCAATGTAGCAAAAGCCTTGTTTGGGTATTTTGTGTCTTGCGGTCCCTTCAGAGGTTTTGTTGTCTTCCAGCATAAATAATTGGTGGAAGGGGTGGCAGTGAGGTTCTCTAGTTAGCTTTGGACTGTGTCTTGTTCTGTAGTTCTCTTATAGCATCTCTTAGTACTTTAATTGCTTTGTTTAATGCAGATTTGTCGCGAGGGTGTCTTGTCTGGAGCCAGATTCTACGCAGCTCGACTCTTTTCCAGCACCTTTGGTTTTATTTTGAGCAGTATATTTTTAACAGTCGGCTGGTTGCTTTTATGTGGCGTGTTTTTCCAGCAAGCAACTTGTAACACATGTGCCGTAGCCACTTCAATCTCATCTGGCGTTTTGAGCGAGACCTTTAGTTTTATGTTTTGGTTGATATAGTCTCGAAAGGAATCCCAGTCAGTTTGCCTGTTATATATGTTTGCGGCTTCTCGTAAGTCGTAATGGTGGCGTATACGGTTATAGTCAAGAGATCGGGAGTGTTGTCTGAATTACTTTCGTAGCAAGCTTTTGTTTTCATAAAATATTTAGTTAGACCTGTCATTATAAAAAAATCAAGTAGGTCTGGTTTCCTTTTAGGGTCTGTTGGCCAATATGTTGGATGTACCAGATAAAATAGCACTTAGGTTGTTGTTGTCCATACAACTTAAGCTGTCTGCCTTTTGTTGTAGTCAACCATGATCCCCAGTATGTGTGGATAGGATTGAATGGAAACACCTGGAAGAGGCCTATGTGTCACAGGACACGCTGAGTACTAATCCTACAATGTCATGCTAGAAATTGTGTAAATGTGTTTATTATATCTAATTGTATTTTTAGTAAGATCAATAGGCTTAAATAAATAAATAAAATTTAGTTATTTTTTTCACTTCACTATAATTGGGGCCTGGAGCAATGTTAGCAAAAAATATTGTAGTTAGTTTTTTTCGGGATCAAATTTTACATTAATGACCTCTGTATGCTGTTGCCAGTCTTTTCTATTTCCACCTCTATGGCTTTCGTGAGGGGTAGTGTGGTGTAAGTTTTTAATAACAATCCTATAACATTGTTGGTCCTTTCTGTTAAATGTGTATCCTATAAGGCCACAGAAATTATCTTTTTGTATGTGTCGACATCAGAGCTACTTATGCGAAGTTGATTTTTGTTAATAGTTTTTAAAGTGAAACTGTCTCCATTAGCTGTTGAGCGTAGTAGTTCTGTAAGCTTGGTCATGTCTTGTATCCGTGTGTACATGTGTGGTGGTTTCGCTCGTTGTTTCATTTTTGGATAGTCTTGGGATTCTTCTGTAAGGTGAGTAGTCCACTAAAACTGTTGTGTGTTTTGGTTCTCTCTTTGCCATTCTGGGGGTTCAGGAGTCGCTGTTTCACAATTCATTGTGATATCCCTCGCAGGTTCAAACTGTGCTATATTACCCAGTCAAAGAGGCTGGGATAGAATTCCTGCTGCACAAACTTCCGTTTTCCAGTAGCATTAACTGGTGGGTTTAGAAATAACATACCTTTGAAAACAGTGATCCACTATAACCTGAGAACTCATCATAATTAGAGTCATTTAAATCTTCATCATCATCTTCCTCTTCGTTCTTTTTACGTTTTGCGGCTGGTGGAGCATGGCGGTCGTCACTGAAACATCCACAAAATTGTTTATTTAAATCATGAATTAATAGAAACCAAAAAACATCACAACAAAAAACGCCTTTATGTTTACTTACGATACATCATTTGCATCTCGGGCTGGACCGATATCCGATCGTGTTGTGAAACCAGTAGCACTGTGAAATAAAACAAAATAATTCCAATTTAGCTGCATTTACAGATACTAGAATAGAAGAATTATTATAAAGAAATGTAAAATGAAAATAGCTCACCCTCTACCAACACCTGCAACGTAACCTAGAGGTGCTGGAATTCCCAGAAAATGTTTCTTGTTTTTATTAACAAATGCTTGCGGAGGAACAGACATGTTTATGATTAATTTTGGGCCCGATTAAAAATAAAAATATTGAACGAGAAATTCTGTGAAATCAATGAACAAGACCACAGTTTCACTTCACTTGATCACTTCACATCACATCACAATACGATGTTATTTTTTTCTATAATGTCAATGATGACATTGACATTTTCTCTGTGTTTTTCTTATTTTTTTATGGCTTTTACCAGCTATATTTAGCCAATTTAGTCAAGTCTTCAGAAAAAATATTTTTTTGCTCTAGAAGACTTATTTTATTTGGAGACTTACTATGGTTTTTTAATTCCATGCAAATGTGAGTAAGTGAACGAGATGGCGCAATACGGGATGTAAGGCGACATCTTGTTTCCTTACTAATTAGCATTTGGATGAAATTAAGAGATTTATTTATTATAAGATGACTATTATTTTTTTATTTATGATGAAGATAAAGATCTTCTCCATTTTGGAAAGAAACCTTCTCTCTCAGGCAAAATTGAGTTTGAGTGAAGGACGTTCTTAAGGTTATGTTTAAGAATACGGGGGTGATCCGCGATAGATCTCTACGGACTAGGAAAGAAGGAGATACTAGGAATTCTAATAGGACTTGCTTAAGCTTGTTTGCTTGACTGAGAATTTTTACTTGCACGTGGCTAAACATGTATCTAGTAGAAGCCATATTAAAAAAAATACTGCTTTTTTTAATATAAATTGATTGAAGTATCTCATTATGGAGATTTTTAAAATATATATCTTCTATTTATATTCCAATTACAAACATAATATCTATAGTCACGTACTAAATTAAAATAAAAAGAAAGTTAAAACTAAAAATTATCTACAGTTTGGGGCAACGTGCCCAAAATGCTGGCCGCGTTCCCTCGCTGGATTGCAATGCTAATTTTTTGTCCAAAATACAAGCCAGCATTTTGGTCAAGCGTTGCCTCCTTTAGTCTCCTCGACAAATCCTTAAAAATTTCGAAAGCTCCCGGCCCCCACGGCCCCAGCGTCTCTACCCCAAACGGCACAAACATGTAACCTTTATCTAGGCCATTATATTTGCGCCGCTTGAGGCACTCCGCTGATGTAGCTGCACCACATGCACCACTAGATGATAGTGGAAGATGGGACGGCGCTAGCGTATCTACGCAGGTGGCGTCCCAAACCAATGGCAGACCCATCCTCCACGGGATGAGGGTCATTCCGTCGGGCCTCTTACCGTCGTCACGCAGAAGACCATTTGGCTCCAAACAAGCTGCGACATTGGCACTTCCAAAAGCCCGACGGATGATATCATTAATGGTACTGTGGCGAGCTACACGTCCAGCACTCCTAATGCATGACAAGCCATGGTAACCGAGGCCATCAACCATATCTCCACAGGAGCACCGGTGGGTAACAACACATGGCGATCCGATGCGTAGAGATATGGCGATCCTAAAACTTTGGTTATCTAATAAATTTCCGACATGAACAGATGGTAATACCTGCAGCCAAAGACCCGACTCCCAACGAGAAACAGCAAGAAGACGCGCACGCTCTAATGAGCTGGATGTGTGTAGTAGATCATTCCATACCAGTTCACAAAGCGGCGCATCCCACTGCCTCTGCGAAGTCGGGTCCCTGGGCAGAGAAGAATTAGGACAAGCTATATTCCATGCTTCCGTTGCCTCAGTCTTAAAAGAAATTTGAAAATGTCCTAAACTGGGCGAGAGAACCTTTTTTACTAATTTTTCAGTACTATTGACTGAGGAAAGGAAAGCAGGTAATGACACACTCGAAATTTTTCTGATTCCAAGGCCTCCGTACCTAATGGGAAGAGATGCTTGGCACCAACTTCTGTCCGATAAAGTTATGTTGAAAATGTTGGTGAGCGTATCTTTCACAATGTTGTCCAGCCTTTGTAAAATATCCGTATGATTCCAAAGTGGGCAACATCGTAAAAAATATGTAAATTTTGGTACGAAAAGACAATAGCGAATTATAGTAAAAGCCATGTGCATATTAATTTTCGTTAATCTGTCTGAAACATCAATAAAATTTTGAATTTTTTCCTCAATGAAATCTGGTACTGATTCATTTAGAACTGGCGAACCTAGGAGACGAAGAGTAGAATTATTAATAATTTTGATGTTTGTTGCTAAATAATTGAATCTTTCTAATATATCGTCCCTTTTTGATTCACCATTTTTTGAAATGTGAAGCTCACATTTCGAGAAATTTAACTCAAGACCAATTTTTTTGAATTCGGTAATTAAAGTATTAAGGTCTTTGAAAACGGTGTCCGCATCGCCTCCTAAAGTACCGTCGTCTAAGTACCACACATTCAATTTTGACTCGAGACGACTAATGATAGGATGAATCGCGAGGCTAAAAATAGCTGGTCCTAAAGGGTCACCCTGCTGACAACCTACTTCTGAGGAGAAGTGTATATCCTTATAAAATAATTTTGTTTATTATATATTATATATTCCATATAAAACTATTAAAAAATAAATTAAAAAATACCGTTGCCTAGCAACTGTCATTAGTGTTTGATTGATTGGAAAAATCGAAAACAAAATGAAAATTTAATGCCTGTTATCTACCTACCTAGATAATTAAATTTTATTTCATTTTACTTGGCAATGATAAATGGCCAGTAAATAAACGGAATAATCGTTAAAGCTCTTTAATTAAAAATGGCTCAATGTTCGGTGTCTAACAATCAAGATTCTCATTCCAACGATAACAGTGTGTCCATCAAGGAATTTTTACATTATGAAAAGACATGTGAGATTTATAAAGACAGCGATGATGAAATTAAAATGATATTTAGTGAAATAAATAAGTTATCAGCTGGTAAAGATAAAGATAAACTTATTGGCGATGATGTTGAAGACGTGGAATTAATTTTGAAGCGCGCTGAAGATATCGCTCAGGAAACTAAAAATTTACTCAAAAACAGTCCTGTTTCTTCTAACAATGTCTCTCCAGCGAAGGAATCTTCTACTGGTGCAGTGCCTCTTATTAAAGTGACCACACCTAATGAATTAAACAATGGCAACTTATTATTGGATAATAATAAGGTAAGGCAAATTTTTATTCACTTAACCCTTAAAAAGGTTAATAACGACGCATTTTTTGGTCAGGGTTTATAGAGCTAGATGTACAAGGGAATATGGGCTGGACATTGAAACTGGTAAATAACTATTCCTCTTTCTTTGAGTAACGAGTAGGAGGCTAGGAGCAGATCCCAAATATAATCTAAAATAGTTACAGTTGTTACTTACTTACTCCTCTGGCTCAGCGACCCGAAGTGGATCTTGGAAATAATTACAGTAGTCTTTCAAAATTTAATTATTCTTATTTGGCAATTAGATGGTTCCAGTCGTAGGTTAACTACTACCTATACCAAAAGGAAAACTACTAAACAAAATATGTTTATAGAATTTGAATCCAGAACCTACAACTACTAATAATTTGTATGCTTATTGTATGCAATTGGGCAAGCCATAGAGTTTTCTATCTGATTCTACTCTTTCCATATCTAGTTACCTTTTTTATAAAAAAATATTTTTCAACATGAATTTATATATGTCACTAGTTTTTTACTATCTTTCTTAAGTGAGGTTTAAGAAATTAAATAAAAATAAAGAAAAATTTATTATAGTATGATCACCCACCAAACTGTAATTATTTGTAAACAAAAAAAAACTTTTTTAAAATAAATAGTTTAATGAATTAAATAACTTACAAAAATCACACTCATAATGTAGGCAAAAACAAAACATGTTATTATTGTAGCCAATTGCCTTCAAAAGGCTAAAGAAATAAGCTTCTTACATTATAAAAACCTGTCCTATCCTTCTTCCACAAGTATTTATGAATGTATTGTAAGTTTGTCCTGAAGGCAAAATTCTACAAATAAATATTAACCTAATTACTAATTACATAAACATAATGGCAGTAAGAGATCAGGCCTCGTGAATGGTAGCTGCCAAAACTCTCAGGCCAGCCAAAGATTCCATAGCGACGGGCTCTATGTATTGCGTTGGCAAAATGAATCCGTATGTGCCCTGGTCATTCAGTTCGATTGTATATGTATATTTGATGCCAAGGCTCTTGGCCCAGTCGTCTGAACCTCCTGCTGCAGGATATAACAAATTGCTAGATGACCCGACCGTGTAATTGTCTTCTCCAGTTGTTTTTATAGCCTAAAATAAAAAAAATCTAATACAATGAAAATAGAATAAAACATAAAAGTAACCAAATTTGAGCCAAAGGAAAGGCTTGCAAATATTATGATGGATATTTTGTACAGAGAGGAAGAGTGATGCAAAATGATTACAAAACATGCAAATGACTTAAAGCCATAGGCTTTTTCTACCTGTCAACCAACAGGTGATGTTGTGAAATTAGTTCATGTGAGTAATGATGTGCCTTTCCTGGGAATTTTCGGATACATTGAGAATATTACCTGGGAACTTTGATAAATTTACAGAAAATTGGGAACATTCCCTTAAATTTACAGTTTTACAAAGTTTCCAGCAGCACATCACTATATGTGAGTAAGTGCAAAATAATTATACAAACACAAATAAGTAGGTATTTAAATTACCACAGCCATTTTGTTACCAACAGCATTAAGATCTGTATGATCTGGGGGCACTGCGTTGTCGTAACCCCACGGGTACAGGATGTACTGGCCATAGCTGTGATACGTCAGGTATGCACTGAATTTGGCTGCGGTGCTTTGGAAGAAATCCTGTGAAAGAAGTGTATACATATTATTTTTATTAAAATTTATGTAGTAGGCAAGCAGGCATACTGCACACTTGATGTTACGTAGTTAATCACCATAACCTTTGGACGCTTAAGACTATCAGTGTTACAAATGAATTGCATAGCTAAATTGAAACAATATTGAAATTTTGAAAACTTTTGAAGGCAATTTTTGCGATTTTGGTATGATTTACATTAAATGTTCCTCAAACTCCTGTAACTACTTCACAGGTAGCAAAACCCCTTATGAATGAATAGACAGACTGAAATTATCGTACCTATTCCCTGTGAACAGTCCTGTTATTACATGAGTCTGACTATGTGTAGTCGAGTCCTGAAAACTAGGTAATCTTTGTTGTCGTTGTGCCTGGAGTTCAGAGAGGCGCTGAGATGCGCTAGTGACTGTGTATGTGTGCCCTTGACCCTACCCTTGTTTGCTATTGGTGTTTCAGTTGTGTTAGCATGGGAGAGATCCAGGTAAGTAGAATATATTGGTTGTTTGCAAATTGCTGTTGGTGTATCAGTTGTGTTAGCATGGAAGAGATCCAGGTAGACTATTGGTTGTGGATCATCACATGTCGCGTGAAGTCGTGGGCGTCTGCCTTAACCATGAACCGGGTTGCTGTCTCTTATAAGAGAGCAGAGAAATATGCACAGACTAGACTTTTGTGATACAAATTAAAGATACTCTGTTAAAGTTCCGCCCTGACCCATCATCCTGACATCCTACCATGCCCTCCATAATATCCAGACCATTCCTTCCGATAAATATATAATTGTTAGGGTTCCGTATCGCAATAAGCAAATTATTTTACAGTTAAAAGAGACCGACTATTTTGTATAAATTTCAATTAATAAAAATATTCTTGATAGGCAGACGTATTGTTCGTCTGTTAATTATATTACTCATGCTGCTGAATATGTTTCTCACGCACGTGTTTAGGCCACGATTACGGAGACGCGGGGCGACGCGCGACGCGTGCTTCGACGAGGCCCGCATTAAACTCGAACATATGGCATTGTATGAGTACGTTTATGGAGAAGAGATTTTACACGCGTTTGTTTGAGATTGAGCTTTTTTTGTGGCCGGGCCCGCGGATGCCAACGACGCGTCTCACGTCGTTTATCGCGGCAGCGTACGCAGCGACACACGCAGCGGCAATTGGCTAGTGAACTAAAAAATTAATTGTGTATTTTATATATTTTATTGATAGAATAGACTATTTCGGAGATACAATTTGAACGAAAAAAATCTTAAAATCTTAAAATTTTATTTATTTTGTTATTTAATTTTAAAGATTTTATAGTGATGACGTCTATATCTCGTAATCTGTTCCCTAAGCCTATTCCTCGAAATGGTTTACGAATTAGACATTTTTATGAAAAAGTTTACTAGCCAATTCTCGATGGTATGGTATCACTTGAAATTTATACCAAAAAAATCGGATCTACGTTCTTTTGTAGCTGTAAATTATTAATCAGCTTTATATGGTCGAATGGATAAAAAGATTATGGCCGTAAATGCCGAAATTATCGCATCGCATATTCGCTACACACTAATGTGTCTCAGAACTGCAAAGGGAAATGTGTACGAGAGATGTTAATTTGGTGTATACGAAACTCTTGGTGAGCGAGTTTGACGGCACTTGGCTGGTTTATCTTAATTTAGTTTAAGTGGACTATGGACCCGTATAGGATACAAATTGGAATCGTTCCGTTCCGTTTTGATCGTTGTGTTCCGGTTATATTACTGTGACGTAAACGAAGAGGATAAGTGAAATATACAGAGAATGTCTCTATGGGTGGAACATCCTAAGCTACGAGTTAGTAGCGAGCAAGTGACAACCAAAATGTATGACGAATGTTAATAGGCTACGATTACCGCGCACCCATCTTTTGGGAGCCGTACTCGTATATCGGTAGAGATTGTAAAAAAGATATTTATTATAGTATAGACTCCATTCCAATACAATAGGGTATTGGAAAGCTGTGCACATCTTACCTGGACAGCTTTAGATTCCGGTTCCGAAAATGCTCTGGGTCCCCTATAAATTTCACTGCAAGGGTAATTTGACGTGCCTTTGCCTCCCCATCGATATCTGGAATTTTAACATAAATTAGTTTACTACGCCATTCGCTGTAAATTAGTAGTAAAAAGTTAACGGATCTCGTACAAGCTTACATACATGAAGTTGTAAGCTTCTATCTTGAACGTCCTTGTTATCGCTAAAGTCAATCGTTGTGCTGTCAGGTAACAAAATTTCCTAGCGTAAATATGCAAAACAAGTTTGCGGCTATGAATGCTATGATTCATCAATCGATGGGTTTCGTAAAATTATTCATAAGTTCAATTCCCCTTACGGTAAAACCGAAAATAAACATTAGAAAGTGATTTTCTTACAACTTTGTATTGACGTGCTGAATATCTGAATGTTTTAAGATAATTTCCAGTTAAAAACATTTTTTTAAATAAAAGATAGAGTAGGTCTGTACCTAGTGGGGGCACAGACAATAAGTGGAGGAACTCGTTACCTAGAAATTTCCCTACTTGTCAGTCATGTTTATGACACATTAGCTGTGATCTGTCTATGAGGAGCTCGTTAGTCGAGCGCGACCTGCGTATCCGTAGCGAATGCGCGTGTCAAGCGACGAAGTGACGCGACCACTATTGAATTGGTCGCCATTTTAGTAGCATTTTCTATCTTGAGCTCCTCCGTGCTTCGAAAGGCACGTTAAGCCGTTGGTCCCGGTTGTTATCGATAGATAGCAGTCGTGAGGCTGTGTCAGATGCCTTAGGGCAGCCTAAAATTATGACAGTGTTGGCCACCAACATACCTCAGGTCATGTTCCTGTTGGTGTGGTTTCCCTGTCCGTAACCCTTACGGAGGTCAGACGGCAGTCGTTCCATTGAAATTACCAGTTTCGCCAAATCTAGGACCATGACTTAAAGCATACCCTAGGCTCCGCAGCGTAAGCTGACGACGCAACTAGGAATACACGCTAGAATGATGATGAGCTGTGATCTGTGTCTGTGGTTTTATCCGTCTAGCCGTCCTTATCCTTCCCATTACTACAGACTGTAACATTCCCCATAAACCGGGTTATCAAATGAAAAAATAATTTATACGATCACCAGAATATTAAAGGAGATATTATTATGTGACAAACGCTCAATAGGTTCAACAGGTTTGTAATATGGAAATATTAGTTGGTTTTAGTATGCTATGCTATAGGTTGTAAACGCAGTTACAAAAGTATGTCTTTACCCGAAATTCCTGTTCAGATCAACTCCCGCGCAACCTCTCAATCCAGAGCCAGGTCTTCTATTCTTTCTCCACAGTCGGTCTCTCAAGTGTGTATGCTCGTAACCGTCTGGATTTAAAACTGGTATGAAGTACCTATAAGATCAAAACAACATTTGAATCTAAATAACAATGGTCCTGAGAGCTCGGTTTTCAATTAATCGTCTATAACAACCACATTTACTGGTTTGTTATAATGTTCTTCTTCGTTTGTTTCCTGGTCCAACTCTTATAATCAGCATGTAAGCATCTGTCTGTCATTAAATTCTGTGACTACTCATTCCATCCGTATCACCGATACGGCCGTCACGCAATCCATCCATATTTTCTTTGGTCTTCGTCTAACTAATGGAATGTTTAAAATAAATGTCTTACCAATCAATGTTTTTGATGTTATCATCCTCAATATCAAAGTTTTCAGCGAACTGATTGATAAAGTAGGTGACCGTGGCCGGACTGATCCACTCGCGCGCATGTATACCACCGTCTATGAACACTGCCTTGTTGGACGGGTTCCCATTAGAAATCCTCAGTAACTGACAAGAAGAAGACAAGGTTAATAAACTTGAGACTCATACAATGATATGTAACGAAACATCTCAAATTAGTAGGTATTTCCCGTGGTGAACATTGTAATATACAAAATAATTTACCTTTATCTCTCGTCCTTCATGAGATTTCCCAATACTATTGACACTAACGATGGCGGGGTATGTTTTGGACAGATAATCTAAAAATCCATAGATATCTTCAAGTCTGTGGTACTGCTTCCAATTCATACGGTGACCTGCAAAACAAATCTAAATATTAATTTTCAAAATAAGTCTCCTCTAAGACTAGATTATAGGTGCCCGCATCAAGTGTACATATAATAGTGTTTTTAATATTTGTAATATTAGTTAAAGTTTCACAATAGGACCGCTACACATTTAGGCCTTTTGATGCATTTCGAAAGCCATTCAGATGCGTGGAGACCCTATTAATACGAACATCAACATGCAAACACCACACGTTTTTGTTAAATGAATACAAAATTAACATAGAATTAGAACAAACGTGAGCGTGCAAACGGGTGCCGAATTTGAACAACGAACCCCAATTTGCATTTGGCCAATACTGCATGGGTAAATTGAGTGCAGTGTAACCCATGTAAGCCCCCATTGAACCTAGACTGTTGGAAGCCCTGTAACGCCAAAAATTGTAAGCTCTAGCTGGAACAAAATTACGTTACCCTTGGTATATTGTTAATGAAAATTCATGGTAGTAGTTTGACGAAATTCCATATATATATGCACTATCTACGATTATATTCTCATGCAAAATACCTTTTAATAGAAATATGAACAAACAGCGTGCTTTGTTGTAATTATCTATTGTAGAATACTAACTGATAATATTTCTAAAATGAAAGCATTCTTGTTTTACGTGCGCGACCTAACTTTACACTTGTTTTATATGGTTATACTTATTTATCTATTGATTTCATTACACTCTAATTAACATTATTGTTTCCACGAAAACTTACCTCGTCTATCTTGAAGTTCTATTTCATTTTCGTCAAGTGGTGGATTTTCTTGGTTAATTCTAACTTGTAGATCTTCAATTATGATTTGAAATGGAATGTTTTCTCTCTTCAAAGCATTCGTAACGTTTTGTATTGCGTTTGGTTGCACAAGGACATCGATAGAAGTGCCATTGGTTCCCCATGTTGATACAACTGAAATTGACAAGTTTAAATTTGATTCTTGTCTCTTAACAGATTATTTTAGTAAATAGAGAAAATAAAACTTACGATTTCTGCGCCTCAATCTACTTATCACGACACGCCATCCGTCTTTCTCAGTAGAAACCTTCCAAAGCTGAGCTCCAGTATAGTCTACTTTTTGCAACTCCTCTTTGGCTTCAATTAGAGATTTACTACCATAAGCGATTTCATGGTCGACATCTTCTTCGTTTGCTGAATCTTCTACTTCTGTTTTTTCTACTACTTCTGTTTGTTCAGTTTGAGGTTTACCATTGACAACTTCACTGTCTCCCGTATTCTTTTCTGATACTGTTTCAACTATCTCCTCGTGATATGGTTGCTTGACAAGTTGAGGCCATTCTGAAATAATACGATTTTAAAATATCACATTTGTTAACTAAAACTTCATCTTGTATCAATAATCTAAAAACTCACTTAAAAATGGTAGCTGTCTGTAGTAATTTTAGTATCGAACTTCGTTTTGATTGATAATATGTTTATTTTTACATGGACTTGCAAATAAGATTAATACATATAAATACATACATCGTGATCTAATAAGTATCATTACCTTTTGTCGAATGACATTAATCTCAATTATCTCTATCATCAAGTACTTGACGGTTGCATGGCAAACCACGATCATGAAGTTTTAATTGGCAGACCATATTTATCTAGGTTGTCATACAAAGCGCTTTGTGCTCCTATGACAATTTCGGGAAATAATGTAATCAAGCTTGGTGCATTGACTAATCAGTCAGATAAACCATCATGGTAAAAAAACTTTTTTTTCTTTCACGAATGCATTTTACTAAAGTGCATAATATAATACTTTGGCATCTACAGTTTACTAGGCAATAATTATGCCATGTCATTTCTAACCATTTGATTTATGGCGACATGCCAGGGTTCATTAATAACAAAGCCTTCGATAATAGAAACAGTAATTATTATGCGCACCTCGTGCGGCATGTTTTAATGACTTTCTCTGGCGACCGCATGATTTCCATTCGTGGCCGGTCAGATCTTGGGCCGCCTAACGGTAGTACACGTCTAACTTGATTCTGAAGGGTTTCCTCGATCTATTTTATATTTTAATCACGTCCTGTGAAGGTGACGATCCGCCCAGAATATAATACGTTTGTCGCATTTGAGAACATTGTTAGTTTATCAGTTCCGCCTGTTTTGTATGTATGTTGCAAGCGCTCAGCTGTGAATTTATTTTTTATCATACTAATATTAGGCATTGTGTCGTTTGTGACTATTATTTTGTTAGACTATTATTCGCTTTCCTTTTTACTGTAGTAAAAAAATAAAAGCAATAATTTCTTCTTATTGTTCGTACGTACACTGTACAAGTGGAACGTAGTAAAAAAGTGTGAACAGCTACATTTTCCAAAACACACTTACTATCAGGTGGGCCGTACGCCTGTTTGCCTACTTAGTTGTATAAAAAAGACATCTAAAAGATATAGGTATTTCAAATTCTCAATGAAAGCGGTCCTATTGCTCTAAAACGCAATTAAAAAGTACACAAGTTCACTGATTACAACAAATTAATTTATTTACGTTCATTAAATTATTTAAATTACAAACTTCAGAATAATCCAGCATAAACCCTTATAATTAATGAAACCTGATAACAGGACCCTGGACTTAGACGCTACCAGCTGAATACGCAACTGGAAAAACGCTAAGATGCTGCCTGCGATAATTTCGGAGATGTATTAATGTATCTGAACGGGATCCACAGGATTCGGTAATAGGTGCCGACCGCAAGTATAATATTTGATAGGTATAGTTGTTTTGTACAATCATATTTGTAAACAAAAAAGACACACTTACCTTGCCCAGGCTGTAGTTTGTTGATGAGTGGTGTGCTCAGCACCGCTAATGAACTCGTGAGTACTAGGATAACGACCGTTCTTGACCACGACCCCATGATAACTAGCGCAGTGTCGGCGACACAAGTGCCATGCGCTCTGATGCTCCTGCGCAACGGCTGAGCCTTATAAGCTCGCACACGACATATATGTAGATATGCTTTACAGATTTTTATGTATATAATAAAATTTGCAACTGGAGTTCTTCTGTAAGTTTATTGCAACATTCGATTTTTTTTTTCGGTTTTAGAAATAAAAACGAAATCACATTATCATAATAACTCGTAGTGTCTTTGCGATGTGATATTTGTCATGTCATGTGCAATTTCATTTGTCCACATAGATGGGCACTTTTAGAATTCTTATTACTTACCAAATAAAATAAATGTACGAGTCGAGAATCCAAATTTATTTCTTATATTTTTGTTTTCTTTTGTCAAAAATAAATCGACTGTAGCTTTTGCATTTTTTAACCAAATGAAAGCAAGAATATTTATGAGCTGGGATTGGGATGCCGTTTGATATTTGTTTTGGAACCTGAATAACAACCTTCCTCATGGAGGCTTCAAAACGCCACGCTCGGTCATTGCCTCTAGTTTGCAGTTATTTAACACTGATTACAAAGTCTCTTTACAGTAAACAAGTTTTAATGGTTTATTTATCGCATAATGCAACAACATTATTTCATTTCATAGCCACATTAGTTAAAATATACCAAAGCTTTTGAAACATTAGTGCAACAGAACAATGACCTCTACTTAATTGCCTCGAGTACGTACATAGATTAGATATTTTATTTTTATTTTAGGGGAATCAAACTGCAAAACGAAATATTAAGGAGAACAATGAGCTACGTCGTAAACCGAAATCAAGGCCTTTCTCTGCCGGCGTTATAGATTCAAAGAAAAGAGAGAATGCGAAAGTCGCACGTTTTGTGCCTAATTCGCCAAAAAAGACCATTACCTGTAAACATGAGAATTTGTTAGAGGAACTAAAAGACACAAATGAAAGAGTTAAAGCTATAGAGCTACTTAATGTCCAATTAACCGATGACAATAAAATATTACGAAAGAAGTTAGACCAAGTAAATGAGGAGAAACATGTAAATGAACTAAAATTAAATGAATGTGAAAAGTTTATAGGAAGATTAGGAAAAGAGTACGAAAATAGAAATTCTGAATTAAAAGCAGTTAAAGAGAATGAAAGTAGAGTTATTGCCGAATTAAATAAGGAAAGAAACGAAAGGAAGAATTTGACCATTCAGCACGATAAAGATAAAATCATAATTCAAGATCTTCAAAGGCAAGTCAAAGAAATGGAAATGATTTTAAAACGAAAACATCCGGATTCAGTTTCGGCATTAATAGGTTTGTATGAATCTTATCTTGATTTTACTAGATTTTTAACATTAAACATAATATAAATTATAAAATACGTATATTTTTTCAGTTGCAGCAAAGTCCTCGACAGTCGAGGATAATAAAAAGAAGTTGTTAGAAGAACGAATCGCTCGTCTAGAGCAAGAACTAAAAGACAAAGAGGATCATTTTCAGAGTATTTTGTTAACACTGCAGGAAAAGTTTGGTGATATGAAACAAAAATATGAAAACCATATAATAGACGTCGAGCGTCAATTGATGGAAGATCGTAAAACGAATACTGATCTTAAAAATAAGATAAATAAAACAAACGTGGTTACCACTGCTGTTCAAACAATGCCTAAATCCCAACATACTGTATCAACACAGACATTTATAAAACCTGATAGGGCTTCTTCTGCTGTAAGTAGGTTGTCTCAGAATTCGGCATTAATTTTGAATAGATTGAAAGAAGATAGTTATTTAGTAGCTACGATAAAAGGGCTACAAACCGAACTAACCGTAAAGCAACGAACTATAGCTAAAATTAATAGAGAAACAGAAGAATTGAGGAAAAACTTGAGGAATTTGCAGAAGGAAAAAGAAGGTAAGGACTATAATAAAACCATCATTTTAATAACAATTAATAATACCTCGGTGATCCAAGTTACAGGAGTCAAAATTTTGTCGAAAAATAAGTACTTTGGTTAACATAATTCATTCCATGTCTCAGTAGTCTCCATGATCACATGACGAATTGTTTGCTTATCAAATTTTTCTTTTTGTATAATGTGAACGTGAGTTTGTGATTGCTTTCAGTTTTGTTGAATTTGAATCCACAAAGGAAGCCTAGTTGTAGACCGACCAAATCTATGGAAAATATTCTAGCAAAGGTGACCAATGAAATGGAAGCAGAGTTGTCTGAAGTGAGGAAACAGAAAGAGGTGCTTATGCAGGAGAGGAGTAGTTTGTTAGATTCTTTGAAGAGGACTAACGAGGAGTTCATATTATTAAAGAAGAAACGAATTCAAGATGTAAGTAAAATGCTTGCTTAAATTTTTAGACCATTCAACACAAAAAAAAACATTCCTAGTTGGTATTTTTGCCGTATAGAAGTAAATAGGTATGTATAAAAATCCTTATTACAGCTGCATACATTACAACTCGCACACGAGAAAGAGTTGATGCAAATGAACATGCAACTATACCCATTACAAGAAGAGATCAAACTTCTGAACAGGACCGTGGAGATCCTTCAAGACAAAATCAGGACTGCTGATGATAAGCTTCTGCGGTACCAGGCTGGCTTGAAAGATGATATGCATGCTGGTGGTGACAACCTTGGAAACAGAGGGTCAAGGAAAGAAGTTAAGTGATTTTTCTTTTGTTTTTCTTTTCTGACAGCGTGGAAATGTTTATTTTTTAGAAGGGACTGGGGGGTCGATTAAGTTTAAGGCTTAGATGAGCTTTAATTTCACCAATGCATTCAAATAGTTTATTATATGGATATTTTTCTTTCACAACGAGTTTTATGCTAATTATGTAATATTAAATTATTGTGTGTTATCGTGTACTTTTAGAATAGTTCTTATATTTATTTATATATAATAGTTCTCTATATTTATTTCCTTTATTTGGAATAAAAACTTAAATGTGCAAGAAAAAAAATTATTTTGTAATGGAATTATGATATTAGAGTCGTTAAAGAAAATCGTGATGTGATTAGATATAAATAGTGGAATAAATATAATTATTGTTTTTTGAACACAGACACCTTGAAGCCTCGTTTTGTACTCGCTTATTTAAAGCACATTTGTAATTTATTAAGTGAAGTGATATATTTTAATACTGTTTTAAATTGCATTTGTAAACTTTTTATGGAATGATGTGCCTATATCATAGTAAACTTAAGAAAATTGAGTGTTTAAGAGTGCCTAGTATTTTTAATTAGACTTAATAAAACCGGTCAAGTGCGAGTCGGACTCGCGCATGTTGTTTTCTGTCTGTTGTATGAGAGCTCCCCTTAAACTTTTGTTTTATTTTAATGTAATTAGTTATTTTTTACTTACACGGATGGTCAGACGGACAGACCGACAGCGATGTCTTAGTAATAGGGTCATGCCCTTTGGGCACGCAGTCCTAAAAAACTGCAAATAAATCTTGAATTATTTTGCCAGATTCTATTAATTCCTCCATACAAAGCTAAAAAAGAATTTTATTTTTACCAGATAGCCTGAACCTGAAGGAGGGGTGTTTTTGGAGTGAATGTATATTTTGTTGTCACTATCAGTTGTCTGCATTAATTGCAGAGCAATATGTTTCATTAGATATATTAAAATCTAATGATTTTTTATTCGTTTGATTTATTTACGTTTGACGAAACTCCTATAAGATCCATAGGTTCAGATGGAATCTGAATTGATTAGATACTTCTATTGAGATACTTTATACCTAAATTTTATTTTGTAAGTATTAGGTCTTTACCATGGAGTAATTACAAAGAGGAGATGCCGTAATAAGCGTTTTGTAAAAAAGTGTTTGTGAGGCTATACGGGGAGGAAGGCAGACGTGCGGGGTGCTTGGTTTCGGCCGGCGCTCCAACCATGGAGCACGAGCAGTAACAAGCTCTACCCACATTTGTGTCGGCGAGGCGCCAATGATCATATCACTGCGCCATTTCAAACGGCATCTCCTCTTTGTAATTGCTCCATGGTCTTTACATATGAAATTGGCGTTTTGTATGGGAGGAACAAAATGTCGAATATTTTTTAATTTAATATATTTATTTAATCAAAGTATGAACCATTGTTATATATGCACTTTTGCCATCTCATAGGTAGTTTATTGATCCCTTTACTAAAAAAAAAAAACATTCGGACGGGAATCAATAAAATCTTTGAAGGCGGTTTGGACTGCCCCATCGGAGTTGAATTTTTTCCCTCGCAAGAAGTTATCCAAATTTCGAAAAAAATGGTATCTGTCGGAGCCAGGTACGGAGAGTACGGTGGGTGTCTTTGACATTCTAATTGAAGCTCTTCTAATTAGGTAGCCGTCTGTTGTGCAGTGTGCGGTCTAGTGTTGTCGTAGAGCGATTGACCAGCCTTGATTGTTTAGCAGCTAGCTTATCCATCATGGTTTGCAATTGCTGACAATAGATCGTACCGCAATCGTCTGGCCAGATTTGAAAAAACTGTGAACTTTTTTGGGTCAATTTTCGCTTGGGGCAAGATTTGGCTGGCTTGCCAGGGTCCAGCCATTGCGATGAGCGCTTCCGATTATCGTAGAGAATCCACTTTTCATCACAGGTAATGATTCGATTAAGAAACCCTTCATTATTGTGCCGGTTAAGTAATGGAACGCAGCAGTCGACGCGCGTTTGCCGGTTTGCTTCACTCAATTCGTGAGGAACCCACCTTTCAAGCTTTTTAATCTTCCCAATTTGCTTTAAGTGGATTAAAACATTTTTATCACTAACACCGCAGCCTGCAGCTAACTCGGATGTGGTTTGCGATGGATCCGCTTCCAGAATAGCCTTAAATTCTTTATTGTCAATTTGGGTCTCCGGCCGTCCACGGGGCTTGTTCTGCAGGTCGAAATTTCCAGAACGAAAACGTTGGAACCAAAAACGCACTGTGTTTTGTTTTGCGACACGACCAAAATACACATCATTAACCCTTCGAGCCGTTTCCGCAGCACTGGTGCCACGGTGGAACTCATACTCGTAATTAACGCGATATATCAAGTTTTCCATTTTGTAAACTGAGCGCCGCAAACAGAAAAAAACAGAAGAAAAAATACAAATGAATAACGGTTTACGAAACATGTGGAAATAGCTGTATAAATTTGAATTTGGAATTCCTAACCAAAGAGGAGAAATTTGTGATTAAAGTGGCCAGTACGACAAAACGCCAATTTCATAATTATGTAAGGACCTAATATTTAAAAAAAAATTGAACCCCTTATTTATTAATTAACCAAATAATGTTATGCTCTCTCTCGTTCTTTTACATCAAAAATCGGTAAGAGCGATAGTTATTTTTAATGATTAATCATCATCATTTCGTGTAGGATACATTGTCAATTGACTATGTACACCCTGGTGTCGGAGTTATTCGGTATGCAGCATTAATAATTTTATGCTGTATTTTTGATAAGCTTGTTTTTATTTTAATTTGGTCTGTGTTAATATGACAAAATTTGGAAAATATTAATAAATATGGGTTTGTTCTCGTTGTTTTCTTTTTTGCGTCCAAATATAGAAATTTTGTATAAAATTTTAATAATACATGATGAAATTGTCATTGTAATAATAAAATGAATCTTGCTATTTGAATATTGAAGTTTCCGCAAATGTTTTTATTGATTTTTCTTTTGATTATTAACTGTGTTCTTTTAAGTACAATAAATAATTTTACATACATGTATCCAAACACGTGGAAAAATAAGTTTTAAAATCGTCTAAAACGAAGTATTAACTTAAGCCGTATAATATAAAGTTGGAATTGAATGTTAACTAATTGATAAGAATGTGGGACCAGATAGCTCTGTAAGCAGTTTTTAAGTGTTCTTTAAGAGTGCCTAGAGTGCAATGACAAGAAAATAGGATTATAATGCTAGATTTTAATTTTACAAGTCACTTCTATGAGGTTCCTAAGTAGGAGGATTAAATACCTCTAACTATAATAAAGTATGAGGAGGGATTAAAAATGAGTTATTTTTGTTTAATTAGCCGTCAACAAAGTTATTTTTTTTAAACCGGTTATTGGCAGCGGATTACATGCGTCTCACATTCGGTCGAAAGTATTAAATATTTGTTTTTTAATTCTAATTTTACCTTTACGTAGGTACTACCTATCGACATATCGATTTGAATCTTTGGCACTCCGTTGAAAATGTTATATGTTTTTGACCCACTGTACGGCGGCGTCGCATCGTGAGATTCATAGTTATCAACAACCGTTTATTATACAAGAGTGCGAAGTTGGTAATTATTTACGAGGGGCGAATGCTTACGGAAGCCGAGTATATAACCAATTTCGCTCACGAGATGTCATACGACGATTTTCAACATATTTGCGAGGAAAAACACTTATATTATTAACTTTTGTTGGTACACTTTGAACACTTTTCACAATTAGATACACCATTAGAGTAAATTTGGGCTTGTGTGTTCGTATCTCCAAATATAAATTTAAGTAGTTCGTGATTCTGTTTTAAAGCTTCGTCCACGCTTCGTCCTTATTTCTTCCTTCGAAGATTTAAGTTAAGTAGCTATAGTCAGCCTACTTGTCAGTTATCAACTTTCGATTTTCGTCTGGATTAGTATATCTCGCTGGGGAAATTTAGGTATTCTTCCCTAAATATTGTAGTTAGGTATTCTTCCCTAAATATTGTAATATCCCTGATAGTATTTTTTTAGCAATGGGTTTTACGGCCATGGATACGAGTTCTTTATAGCCCTTTTTAATTTTTATTTATTTAACACTTCACAACACACACAATCATTGCGCACAGAACAATAAAACATAAGTATGTCACTTATGACATAACTACGCTTTTTTTTTCTTTTCAATTTGGCTCTCACTTTCGTATTTAGCCAGTAACAAGTAACAGTTTTTTAATAAAGTTGTTTAATTATACAAATATAAAGTCAAGTCAGTAGTTAAGTCAAGTCAAGTCATAATCAAGTCGAGTCAGAAGAGTCGGGCTAAGTGAAGTGGTAGAAAAACTGCACTTAGCGATTTCTAGGAGCTTTTGGCAACAAGCAAGGAAATCACATAAATCGAGCACTGTATCACCTCCCAACACTCACGCTTGTGCTTGACACTTTGCGAATAATAATCCACCATTATTATGCACAAACACTCAAAAAACACAAATTTTGGAAAATAAAATACAGCGCCGATACTGCTTTTCACAGCTTCCCGCCAAAAACTCATAACTACGCTTTGTATACAAATAGTGGCCTCATCGCATAAGCAATCTCTTCCAGGCAACCTTAAGGTAGTTTGAAATATAAAAGAAAGGAGAGATACGGGTATGGTGCCTAAAGAATGAACCACGCTAGGCGGAAAAATAGAAATACACGAATTTATATTTTTGTAGTCCAGTACGGTTAATGTTCAGTAAAATAAATATAATTACGAAATTTAGTGTTCATTTATCATTTGGAAGCTAAAATAGTTTATATTTTTATGCAAAAAAAATGAATTGGTTTGAGACATAAAATCCTCTTGGCGTACATTAAAAAAAAATATGTACCGTAACCATGGAAACCATTACTTTACAAGTGCGATTATAATATAAACCATCGAGATATATGTACTAAACGATGTAAACAACGTGTAGTTTACAACTCCCAATAATGGCCTAATTACAATGAAATAAAAGACACTTTATGAGCAAATGTGTTGAAAAGTTAATTATTACCACAGACAGACAGATGTTTCATAAAAATATTTCATTCAATTTTTCTTTGCTTTAATACTTACGATTTCGTGGGCGCATAACAACGGGCTTATATATTATGAAAATAATACTGAAGTTGTAATTATGATTCTCACATTTATTAAGTAGGGGTTTTAAAATCAGCCTGTTTTGACCAATTCTAGTCAATTCTATCTTGTGGATGTATTTTGCCTAACTTATTCGTGGTGCCATAATGGTTGATTGTAATAAATAAGTGTATTTCCTTATAATGTTGTTTTATTTATTAGGCTTAATTTATCGCAAAATAATATGTATCTATCTAAACTAAACAATTGAATCTGTTAAACATTTTGGTACAGCGAATGATCAAAACGAGCGCTGTTGGAACAGTGCCTTCAAGTTCATAATAGCAAATGTTTTAAACAGGTTTTTTGTTTTTCTATATCACTTACTACTTAAAACTTCACTTTTTTTAATGTAGGTACTTTAGTACTATTATCTATCCTGAGATGTACCTAGGTTTTGTAGATAGGTAGTAGTATCTACTAGAGTGTCAGATACCCGATTGAACGTATGTATACTTTCCATAAAAAATAATTTTATGGAAAGGAGTTTAATATATTAAATTCCATAATATATTAAACTCTTCTCCGACTAATGGTTTAGCAGTTTCTCAGGTTTACAACTTACTAGTTCCATGGCTTAGTATTTAGATAATAATATTCACATAGATGTGTATAATGGAAATTTTCGAGGTGGTGTATTTTTATGATTGTATCTAACTTTAGCCTATGTCTCAAGTTTTTTTTTTAAGTAAGTCCTAAGTTTTCTTTTGCTAAACAACACAATTAAACGTATAACTCCTTTGGCATATAATGATCAAGCTGTTTAAATTGTTACTGCAAACACTCTCAAACCAGCCAAGTTTTCCTTAGTCACGGGTTCTATGTACTCCGGTGGCAATTTGAAGCCATGTTCTCCCTGGTCATTCAGTTCGATCGTGAATGAGTATTTGATGCCTATGCTCCTCGCCCAATCGTCGGAGCCGCCTGCTCCGGGATCTAACAGTGTGCACGTTGACCCAACCCAGTAGGTGTCGTTTCCAGTAGACCTAATAGCCTGAAAAAGTAATAGAAACAACCGCTTCATTTCTCTGTGTTAGCAACCTAACATTTTTTTTTATTTATGGTAACTTTTTGAATTACTTCCTTTGCCTTGTTCTGTCCGATTAAGAATAAAGTTGACACTTTTGTAACTGTCTGTTGTGAAATTCCACTATACAAAACCTAACACTCTGCTAATACTTTTTTGTCAGGTGTGCGTATGTTTAATGATGCGATCATCATTTCAGCCGAAGGCAGTTTACTGGAGTGCTATTTTTGACAAGTGTGACTCAAGCAAAATCGGCGAGTCGAATAATTTTTGTTCGATATCGAATAATATTCGTTCGTTAACAAAGGATTTTGTTCGATATAGCCTTCCTCGATAAATATTGTACCCAACACTGAAAAATTTTTTCAAATCGTACAAGTAGTTCCTGAGATTAGCGTTTAAACTAACAAACAAATTCCTCAGCTTTATAAAATTAGTATAGATACATTTCAAAAATAGAGCCCTAGGCCTCATATAAAAAAATCCAAAATGACCGGTCGAAAGCGTCCTGCGCGCATTTCGAGATATTCTGCTACATCGGTCATCTGTTCTCCGCCCTATCTACCCCGCCCAGTGCCACTATATAGTAAGTATTTATTTATTGCTATTAAGTTTTTGGTAGTAATGCTAGCTGTACAAGAAATTATTTTGTGAATCCACCTTGTAATACTTAATTTATTTCTTACTAGCTGTTTCCCGCAGCTCCGCCTGCGACAAAAAGTAGCCTATGTTTGAGATGCGATATTTTGCACGTAAACTTCATCTTATCAATCGTTATTTATTACCTTTGCAATTTTTTTCCCAACAGCATCAAGATCAGCGCGGTCGGATGGCTGTTCATTGTCGTAACCCCACGGGTACAGGATGTATTGGCCGTAGCTGTGATAAGTCAGTGACAAAATGTTACTATAAAATATAGTGACTCACGCAAATTCGTTGAGTCGAAGGATTTTTGTTCGATATCGAACGATTTTCATTCGAAATATCTATACTGATCTATACTAATATTATAAAGCTGAAGAGGTTGTTTGTTTGTTTGAACGCGCTAATTTCAGGAACCACTGGTCCGATTTGAAAAATGCTTTCAGTGTTGGAAAGCCTATTTATCGAGAAAGGCTATAACGAACGAGATAAGGCTAGGACGAAGTCGAGACGGGCTGCTAGGAATCATGTCATATTCATCATTTAAAAATAGGGCCCTGGTACTGGTGTCATATGGCAATACATTGTAATGTATGTATGGTATGTGAATATGACTATGTATTTACCCAAAGTATTGTCGTAGATACTAACGATAGATAATTCGTATTCTTAATATCGACTACCTATAACAAGTTGGGTACATTTTTCTTAATAACCATTTTCTTCCCACTACTGACCAAAAGTCTCCCCATCTCCACTAATCCAAAGCTAATTCCAACTACCGCATTTTGAAATCCCTTGGTAGGTTTACAACCCTTATCTTTTTTCTGTTATACATATAGATAACAAGAAAATGTACATGAATTTGACTAAAATTGAATTACCCGAACTGCTCTTGATTCAGGCTCCGAAAACGCAGTAGGACCTCTGTAAATTTGACTACAATAGTTGTCTGAAGAGCCTTGGCCTCCCCATTTGTGTCTGTAATCATAAATTAAAAAATAAATCTTTAATGAATTATACAGGTATTGTATGCATTTATTAGGTACTCTGTCCCAATAGTTGGCTGGTATAGAATGTTGGCATTAAGTCCGCCAATTCTTTTAAGCAGTTTTACTTGTGAAACAATAAAGTTTTAATAAATAAATAAGTATTCTTAGCCGAAATTCCTATTGAGATCAACACCAACGCAGTTTTGCGACTCCGAAGGTCTTCTATTCTTCCGCCACATACGGTCGCTTTCATGCGTGAACTCTCAGGGTTTAAACTGGTAAAAAGTACCTGTCAATGAAAAATAAGAATAATCTTTTCTGCCAGTGCCAAATTAAGCGTAAAGCTTAAGACAGATCGACATGGAGAGTCACTGTGAATGCTCTCAGCCCCAGATTCAGGACACAGGATAAGTCAAGTTTCTGCCAGTGTGCCACACCATGGCTCATATCTTGTGTCCTGCCGTGTCCCGCCACCTGCGCTCTTATGGATCTCTACTTACGAAGTTACTGATAGGAGTTAATGCCTCGTCAATGGCAAAGTTTTGGTCATTACAAAATATTGTTTGCTTGAGTCAACTCGCTAATAAGATCTATTGTAGTCTGTATAGTTGCAACGATCGATATTTTTACTTCTACCTTATTTCAGAAGAGCGCCACCTCAACTAGTGAAAGCCATTAGTAGTACTCTTTAAGTCCTTCTTGTTTTTCGCTCTACGGAACAGCAGAGCTTAGCTGTGCTTGCTATCCTGGTCCACTGCCGAATGTTCTGCAGCCATGATTTTTTTCTTCCCACTTTTAAAACTTTCCATCAACCATCATAATGAGAAAGATCGTATCGCTTATGTCGAAGAACCGTCCGACCGAAAGAACTTCCACCGTTTGATAGTAGGCATGAGAGTGCATTTTTGGCCAACAAAGATTCGTCAGAACGTGGACTAAAGGATTCGTTCCACAACTTGACGTTACTTCTACCACATAATAATATTACCTACAGACAATTTTCAGTTTACGCTTCAAAGCCCAGAGGCAAGGTACGTTTTAATAATATTTCTAGATTTGCAGTACTTATCCTGTTTGTGTTATTGACTAATAGGCACTGTCAAAATTTTCATCTGTATGACACAGCGCTGCGCTCGGCTATCGAAATTCTCAAAGCAGAAAGAATCCGAACATCAGATTCATCATCATCATCATCAGCTTTCCATAACCCACTGCTACGTCTGAGTCATCGCAATCCAATTTTGCCACAGGTATAATGTTAACAAAATTTACCAATCAATATTTTGACGTTATTATTCTCAGCGTTATACTTCTCGGCGAACTGATTGATGAAGTAGGTGACCGTGGGCGGACTGATCCACTCACGCGCATGTATACCACCGTCTATGAACACTGCCTTGTTGGTTGGGTTCCCGTTGGAAACCCTTAGTAACTGACAACAAAATAAGACAAAGTTACACGTAAGACACATAAAACAATATATAATTACTAGATTTAGATTAGTGAATCGACGTTTTCTGTAAGAAGCCTAGGTAATTCGTCATCTACCGTGAAATCCTTAGGGATATCCCTGCGACATATACTGACACTGGATTGATATTATAAAAATTAAAACGTTATTAGCAGTTCAAAAGTACTTATAGAAAGATATTGTACGTTTAGGTCTCGTCTCTCGTAAGATTTCCCAATACTTGTGACACTAACGATCTCGGGGTACGTTTTGGACAGATAATCTAAATAACTATGGATATCCTTCAGCCTATGGTATTGCTTCCAATCCATACTATGACCTGCAACAGAGAGAGCTGATCCAGTCCAATATTTAATAGTATCTAACCGCCATTATCTTTTCACTACCACTACAGTCATTATTGTTTAGTAGACGGAGTATTATTAGACTTGAGTAAAAAAATGTTTGCTAAATTGTTGGCTCTCTGATATAGGCACCTTGCGAGTATTAAATCAACGTAAGTTAATCTTTATTATATATTTGCCTATTTCTATTAAATGGGTGATATTCTAGGACTAGGCTATAATCGATCGATATACATTGAAATCTTACCTAGCTTGTCTTCTCTTTCATCTACCGAATGCTCGAATATTGTGTTATTTGATTGTTCGTCTCGTACTTTCCGAATAGTTTGGGGCCATTCTGAAATATAGTGTTCATTTTCTACTTTTTTCTCCACTTCGCTCGGTCTTCACCGTTCAAAATTATTAGGCTCATAGAACACTTCAAGGCTCAACAAGCTATGTAAAGTTCTCTGTCGTGTGATTCCAAAATGGGCCGCAGACTGCATTGCTGTTGCGTTCGGAATCAAATTCAGAGACGCATCGAAACAAGCAGTGTCGCTGGCAAACTTGAACTCTGCAGCTGCAGTCTGTGGTTCGATTTGGAATCACTCAATCTGTGTAATGTTTCCCTATAAGTATATTTGTTAAAGAATAATTTAATTTAGAAGTATTTAAATAAAAACGAATTGATAATTACTTTGGTCGGATTGTTCTTGATTGAGAAGCGGCGTACTCAAAACTGCTGCAGTAATGGTCATTAGCAGAGCCACATTTCTGATCCACGATCCCATGATAACACAAAGTTGTCAACGTGGTTACTAGGTACATATGCATCCGGACTACGCCTGAGGTTCTTATATGGTCTTGCGTGTTGTCTATTTTTAGGGTTCTTTACATTAGTACTGTAGGTACTGTCGTCGGAGTCTGGTCTAACTAATGTCATATTGAATGAAACAAAATCCCTCTGATCTATATCTTCGTCTCTTACACTCTCCGAACCGAACCTTTTTTTATTACGCAATTCTCGAATCCGCATCAGCATACACATGGCTCTTTAATTTTTTTTTGCCTTGACGATAAGCTTATGTTTTTAAGAAGTTGCGAATAGGGGTTATCAGCGGGTTCCTTAAGGACACGGAACCTTGAAAATATTACTTCCATACAAAATATTTAGCTTATGCGAATTTTATATTTATATAGTTACCTAATACCTACCTTCCTTAGTGCGTAGAATTTTTGTGCTGACCTTATTTCATAATATTTCAAGCACTTGCTCTACATTTGTTTTTTTATGACTAGGTACTATAATCTGTTCTGTGGTACTACCTACCTACGAGCACCTACTTAGCATTTTCAAGAACATATTAAAAATCGGTATTTATTTATTCATTAAAATTCATTACTAAATAATTGATTAGCGGGCTTACAACTGTGAGAGGTTTCTCTCAATCAACTCAGTCAACCAACCTGAATTTAGTGGTAAAATTTTTGTATATAGTATTCTATACTGGATATAGTATTCTAGGGGTTCAATGTGGTCAAGGTGGGCTGAGTTCAGCAGAGGATAATGTTTTGATTGTGAAGAAGGTGAAGTATTTTCATTCATCACTAGAATAAAAAAGAACACGTAACTGTGATCCAAGATAATTTATTAATTTGTATTTATTAAAGCCACGAAGGGCGGTTCTTCTTATATTTTGGCTGTAGAACGCTCGCTAAGTACTTGACACCTTGAAATATTTCTCTCCCTGTTCTTAATATCATGTTGGGCGGCAAAAGGAAACCATTAGCTCCTTTGTCCCTGGTCTCGATTGCATAAGAATGGTTGACGCCCATTTTGTATGCCCAGTCCAATGCGGCTCCTGGTGCTGGGTACATTAAATGGTATGCCGGTCCATGCTTGTAAACTTTTTGGTTTTCCTTATAAATTGCCTGGAAATAATTGTTAGATTGGACTCATATCTTCAAAAGGGCTTCAGCCCATCAGGAGAAAATCTCGTTCTACCTTCATTCAATATACGAGATTAACGATACTCTCTGGTATTATCGGAAAACTCTCGATCTTTTCTAGCATAGCTTATTTTTTCCTCTTTTCTTCACGAGCGGTTGATAATAGCTCATTTGTAAGCAATATATTAGTTTACTGCTATATTTCCTGCCCAACAGGGCTGAGTGTAAACGAAGAGTTTGGTTAGTCTTAGTACTCTAGACACACTGTTTCTGTGGTCCAGAGGTTTAGGTAAATGCCTGAAGACCCAGAGGTCGTAGTTTCGATCACTAAAATTTGTTTGGTTGTTTCCGTTTTGCTAAGGATCATGCTAGAATCACCCATTGTCTCAGTTGTTCGAAAAGCACGTCATGCATGCCGTTGGTCCCGACTGCCCCTTATTGGTCGTTAAAGAACATCGTGATCTTATTTGTCTGGTTTCCAAACAATGGTTACGGAGGTCGAACGACAGTTGCTTTATTATAACCAGTATCGTTGGTATTACTAGGAAACATGCTCGGACGAAGAAGAGGTAAGTACTCTAGACCTACTATCGATGCTATAGATTTATGACTATGATCTGACTGGATTCGACTTACTTGGGCCATTCCAGCGGCGGTAGATTTATGTAAATCGGAGTTTTCCGTTTCTGTGGTCCGAGCACACCATGGATACAGTATTTGTTGACCATAGGAATGGATATCTACTAATGCTGATGGTATTTTCGGCAAACTCTCTACGAATTCCTATAAAAGAAATATGACAGAAGGCAATATAGGTAAGTCGTAAAGATAGATGTTTTTATAAAAAGATAATCTCAATATTGTTAGCATGTTTAATTTGTTTGTGGTGGTGGCGGCGATTACAATTCTTCGAATCAAATCAAAATCTTTTAGATTTGCCGAGTCGTAAGTGTGTACAAGTCTCCACAATACCTATGTATTTAAAATTGAGAACTGAGATTATGAGCATCATAATAAAAGAAGAAAAATTCTACAAATCAAATGCTTACATATAAAATCATGCTCTCAGCCTCGGAAAATGCCTTCGGGCCCGAGTACGATTCGCTACATATATTTGATTCTGTGACGCCATGTACGTTCCAGTCTACTCTGCAAGAACAAGTTATTTTATAGGTAATTATTAAAATAATCAAAATGTGGCCAAATGATGGGAAGATATGGAACAAAAGACCAATCGAAGATAGGATTTTTTTCTAATAGTCAAACAGAAACTACTACTAATGAAATCATTTAGTAGTTTTTACGGCAAAATATGTATGACTTCTCATGTGAACTGACTTCTTTTCATAAATGTATGTACTCAAAAGCAACTATATATCAAAATATTAACATTGCGTTCTAGAACGCAAAAGAGAATCGAAACCATAAACGTCCTTTCTCAATTGTTCAAGCGTCACCACGTCGTCCTTTGAGTGCAATCAAGAAAACAATAGGAGGATGATGTTATCTGTGGTAATTGTACCGTAGTCAAAAAAATCCTAAATCTATGGTAAGTACTTACCCAAAGTTTCTGTTAATGTCAACACCATAGCAAATACCAAACTTTCGTCGATTTTTTCGCCATAAACGATCCCTAGTGTGCGAGAACTCGTAACCATCAGGGTTTAGAAGCGGCACTATGTACCTGAAGTCACAAAAATAAAAAAGTCGATTCAGTAAGTTAAGTATTATGCTTCCACATAAATCTACATCGTCATACTCGTATCAATCCAGAATTGATTGTTAATTATTCTTTCCTTGAACCTTGGTAAAGAACGACATACAATCCCATGACTTCAAAGTTTGATTATTGATAGCATAGTCTTCTTTATAGACCAAAGGATATATACCAAGTACACTAGCCTTATGCACGAGAGATGCTGGATCATGCACGAGGAATGCTTCTTTTTGGCAGACTTCGGCTGAACCAAAAGGTAAATGATGACCTGTTCCTCAAATACTTAACATAATTTGACTAAGTAAGATATAGTAATTAAGGTCTTAAAAAACTTAATATGACGTAGGTATATGGAGGATAGGGTAGTTAATACATACTTACCAATCTAAATCTTTTACAAAATGAGGCTGGTTATCGAAACTATTTATTATTTGGTCAGCTATATAGAGAGCTGATGTAATTGATACCCATTCCCTGGCGTGTAGTCCTGCTATTATCAGAAATGCTTTATTTTTAGGATTCCCGTTCGTTATTCTGATAGCCTGAAATGTTTAATTATAACATTACTGAAACTATCAAACTTTTTATTAAGTACTAGCTGACCCGGCGAACTTCGTTCCGCCTAATAGTCGAATCTTAAATATTTTTTTTTATGCGTGGTACTGGACAGTACTTGGGCATTGCAACATTACTTTATTTTTCTAAAATAAGTTTAAAAAAAAAAAGTAGCCTAAGTTACTCCTTACATTAGCTACCTGCCAATAAAAGTCCCGTCAAAATCGGTCCAGTCATTTCAGAGATTAGCCGGAACAAACAGACAGACAGACAGACAAAAATTGTAAAAAATGTTATTTTGGTGCATGTACCGTATATATATTCATATGCATGTAGTAAAAAACGGTTATTTCAATATTACGAACAGACACTCCAATTTTATTTATATGCATAGATGTATAGATATATAAGAACTAATTTCTGGTAACAGGTAATTCTGAATCAGGAAGCGATATAGCTTGGGAGCCTCTGCTCAAACACGATGTCGTATTTTTTCTTCCTCATGATACAATGGCGGCGATGCGGTATTATTTTTATGGCCGGGACCATGTGTAACTTGAATCTTGAGAAAGCTCTTTGATGAAATCTACAGACATGACGGACTACCTATTAGTCACACCGTTATCTGAATTCAGTCAGATTGGTGGCGGATTATACGATAAGTACTTACTTTCAAACTTACTTAGCACAAATAAGTATTAAATTGGTATAAGTAAACAATATTAGGTTACCTTTATAGGCTTCCTATGTGTCGAAAATCCAATGGTAGTTACGTTACACGTGGAAGGGAAGTTGTCGCTTAGATATTGCAAGTATTCATCGATAATTCGGATCGAAGGATATCTGTCCCAAGATAACCGATGACCTGGATAATAAAATTAAGACCTTAATCTTCAGCAGCGCTCTTAAGATAGAGTCGTAGTGGTAATTAAGGATCAATAGCAGTGGTGATGTACTTAGCAAGTTGCTTCGAAACCCAGGGAACTCGAACTTGGGGGCTTATATTCGTCTTCCCTTCCGTCTCGCCTCGTCTTCGACATCCTTCGTCTCATTTTTGGGCTTGCTTCTTCTACCAGGCCCTAGCAAACTGTTCTCTATTAGGTAGATAGGATAGGTAAAGTAATAAGTCCACCCATTGTACCATATTAGGTATTAAAGTTTGAAATAAACAACACCTAAAAGCCGATTCTCTAAACTTGCCGGCTTTCTTAAGAAATGACCCTGCATAGGTAGATACCATTGAAGGAAAATTTTTCGACCCAAGCTCCAGGCACAGACCTCTCGAGTCTATTGCTACCTACTGGTACATCCGCCACTGATCAGTACGAATCAGAATAGGCTTTTCTACTCAATTTTTTTTTATTTCATATCACAAATTTGAGTCCCTGAATTCGAAAACAGAAAGATTTTTTTGAATCCATTCAATATTAAATAGTTTCGAAGGCTTATGCCTTTGAAATCCTGTGGAAGGGGAAACTGTCAAGAAACAAGAAAAGGACGTACCTACGTATGGTGGAGTGACGTCACTGCCACTCGATTTCGTGCGTACAAAAGAGATATCAAGACGTCCCCACCACGCTCCCACTATTCTTTATTAGAAAACTTTGAATGCTAATTACTGCTTTAATTGTTTTCGGAATTGGTTACTTTTTAGTGTATGTATTGTTCCATATAAAAATCTTGTCAAAATATGAACGCAGTCAAAACCATAAATAATTACTTCAACAAAAACAGATTCTAGCTATTGTAGTACAGACCTTAATGTGATTTTTAAAATTTGTTCATTTCAAGCCATTTTGTTGTCCAGGAGCCTCTATAGAGCATAAAATTAAGTTAACGCGACTTTGTCAATAAAGTAGATGATCGCTTGAACCTGTTTTTTCAACAAATAATCTCAAAATAAACCTATTTCGACTTTCTTTTGTTTTCCCGATATTCACTTGTTGTTTTGGGAAACATGATTGGTCAATAAAGAAATTTACATTCGCACTTTTTCTTGATCACGTGAGAGAAGCTGTGGGTAACAGCTAGTAGATATCAAAAAAAGTTTGTATTACGAATCTTATCTATTTCTTATTGCGACTGTAGTTGTGCATACCAGTTGGTCCATGAGGAAAACGTGTTCGTTCCCACTAACTAGTTCTATTTCAAACTTCAATAGAATAAATTAGAATAATCTAACGAAATTTGTTCCCACTCGTTCCATTGTCAAGCCCAATGGAACTATTGAGAATAAAAAAGTTCAGTAGTTCCATGGTACAATTTGCCTGGAACTAACGGAATTGATCCAACGAAATTTGTTCCCACTAGTTCCATTGCCAAGACCAATGGAACTATTGAGAATAAAATGTCACAGTAGTTCCATGGGACAAATAGATATGTACTGGAACTAATTAATGGGAATGATTGAAAGAAATCTCTTCATGTTCATCTTACTTAGCTTCTTTGTACCTACCTAGCCGTATGTTTGAGACAATTGGAGTAACTAGGAGGTACCTATATCTATAACCCATGCGAAACAGAGTTACAGTTTAGGTAGATAAGTATATACTTACCAACTCTTAGCGATTCCTCTGTCCAGAGATCTGATTGCACATCATCAGAATTGATTCGTCGCTGCACATTCTTTATCATGACAGTGTGGTTGATTCCCTTCGCCTCAAGGGTACTGCGGACTCCTTGCACATCTTTACCACGGACCAGGAATTCCGCTTGCGTTGGCATTAGACTCCACATTGAACTAATGGCTACAACCCAAGATTTATTGTAGGTAGAGGCAAAGGATGATTCACTCGTCCACTTTTTCTAAAGCCGAAGACCCCGAAGAGGTAGTTTGCGCCAGCATTTGTTTCAAAAATATTTTAGAAAATCCCTGCCATGGTTTTGTAGTCAAAAAATCTAAATCTATGGTTTTCCCAAATGGTTAAATAAGTACAACGTGGGAGCGCATATAAGGGCGCTAAAAAATAAATCGTGTGGCCGTATGCGATAAATGTGTACAAAATAAAGTTTAAACCTGGCAATGCGCAACTACTTAGTTGGACCACTGCGACACAAGCTTTAATTAGTGCAGGGTCTAATGTAAAAATTAAAAATGTACTGTTAAATTGTATTTGGTTTTTAAAGATTCCCTCAGGGTCACCAGCGAAATGTTGTAGATGCCATTCTTTACTAGGTGGGCCGTATGCCTGTTTGCAAATTTAATCCATGCTTTTAGACTAATATTACAAATGCTACATTTTCACGGCAAAAATCGCTTGACTGATGAATATCGGTGTGGAAATAGCTGAAGACCTGGTGATCAAACAGGGGTCTTTTTGTTTGTATGAAAAATACATAGCCGCTGAAAACAGAAGTACATGAAATTGGTATTTTGATTACAAGTTACGTCGGTTTGCATCCACTGTGTGGTCGGCATAAACTTATAAAACGTATTCAGTACTGTCTATGTACCTATCTATATTTTTTTAAGTTTTGGAGACTAAAGCATATGTTTATTTGCAACAAATACCATACTTATATCGAAATGGTTAGAACTGTTATCAATAAAGTCTAGATATTTTATGAATAGACCTCCGCGCTCCAGAAGACTTCTGACTGTGACGATGTCTTCGGGCAACCGTATGTCGGCTCGATATACTTGAGCTCCTTCGTATGATACAGGTTCATCGTCTTCTGGTAAATGTTCAGACACCTCCGGCGAGAGCTGGCCATGATCTAAATATAAGTTTTCTAATTTAAAAATCAGGCAAATTTTATAATTTATTCATCGGATACAGGTCTCCAAAGCAACCAGCTGAGGATGCGACCGGTAATGCGCTAAGATGAGAGATCCCGGAGGCTGATGGATCATTTAATAAATTTTTATTTTAGGTAAAGACGGTATGCGGCCGTTTACTGTGTTACTGCTAGTCATTCACAAATAGGTGGGACCACGCAAAACCAAATTAGTGAATAGTAGTGGAAAAAACTTATATGACTGAGAATAAAAAAAAACAGTTGGTTAGGTAGTTATACAAAATCAACGCGAGAAAAGTTTTTTAAGTTTTTTGCTTGAAAGTTTTTGCATTAATTTACTTTTGACGCAGGATTAATAAGTAGCTTTTCCTACTCTCGTAGATCGAAATCTACGAGAGTAGGAAAAGCCGAAGGTAATAAATACTCTCCATATATCTCCCTTCTTAAACAAGAACACAACGGATAAAATTATTGGTAGTAAATGTGGTTGTAACTACACTTATAAATAACGCAATTACTTAACGATCAGCTAATTATGAATTAAAACAAAATTCCCCGAAAATATGTATTACATTTACTTAGATTTTTTTTCAAACTTAAAATTTACCTTACCTATCAGTACCAATACCAAATATACTGACGTGGAAAACATTGAAAAACCTTTTACGACATTGCATTATTTCACCAATATTGTTCGCTTTTACTGCTGTGATAATATGAAACTGACGAATGTTAACATTTAATTTAAAAATAATACAACCAAAATGTATGCCTGTAATATATGTTTATTAACATAGCTCTATATACATTCATTGTAATTTGAGAATAAAAACATTTCACGTAGAAAGTCGCATAAATTTCATAAATATATGTGGCAATTATTAATTAGGCTTGGTGTTCAACATTATTGCTATATTTACTAACAGGCGCGATTCTCATCATTTCATCAACTCTGGCACGTAAATAAAAATAAATGCCGTAAACTATCTACTTTAGCAACACAAGTCTGCTATTGCTTATATCATCAGATTCTTCTAATATTTATCACACTTATCATAAATAAATTATAAAATTGTCAACCGAGTCTTTTTCTTTATATTCAAATACAAAAAAACAATGTCAAAAACGATTCACCAGTTAATCTGATCACAAGTTCCACTGTTGTGCATAAAACGCAAACTATACTTTTACCAAATGTTTTCTTAGTCTCATTTTCACATTTGACACAATCATCACCAATTCATTGTCAATGGAAATGACGATCATTCGTCTTATAATTGTCTTCTAATGAAAGTACATAGATTAACAAAGATACACTTCAAATATTTTACATAAATATTCGGTGATCGTATCGTCACGGAACCAGCGTTTCACATCGGATCACTCGAATGAAATGAACAGTACGATAAGTCCACTAGAAGAGTAGTGTTCGTTGTAAGAACACTGCGGGCCTCGGCTAATCGGCGTCTCCGTTGGTGATGGTGAGTGGTTCTTCGTCCTCGTTGTAGTCGAGCGAGAGTACTGAAGGTCGCCTTCGTTTGGTGCGTGGCGTGTTGGGCTCGCTGCCGGAGTAGCGTCGCTTGTCGGTGTCGGTGTCGGCGTCGGCGTCGGCGGAGGCGGGCCGGGCGCCGTTGACGGCGGCAGCGTGTGAAGCTCGCAGTTCCTGCTGCAGAAACAGCACCGTGCTCTGCATGCCCTCCACGTCCTCGTCCAACTCTTGCAGGAACTCGTCCAATTCTGCAATTTATGTTTATACGTCAATTGAGAGATAAAATATACTACGCTTTTACATAATTAAATGAATAATAAATAAAATCTTTATTCAATTCTCAAACATCAAGTAAAGCTTTCTCAAAAGTATAAAAATATGTCATCACCAAAATAGGTATAACAGCCTGACCGCGAAGATTCCGCCACGGCGAATTTCGCCGCGATGCCTCCGGCGACTAAAAGAAATACATACTAATGCATTTGTTTCAGTGCACTAATCGTTACTACTCGTCATTTCGCCTCGTCAGTCACCAGTTCAATTTTTAGTGCACTTGTTATGTATTTCTTTTAGTCGCCGGAGGCATCGTGGCGGATTCTTCGCGACGGATTGCTTTGCAGCCAAGTTGAACTTATGTGTTAACAAAATTGACTGTTTTTTTATTTATATAATTAAGTAGACAAACAGGCGTACGGCCCACTAGTGGTAACTACCGTAATCGCAGTGTACGAGGGCGGAAATTCCGCTTGAAGCGTACCGTACGCGATAACATGGGATCCAAGGTATGGGGATGAAATCCCTGACGATGGCGAGAGGTGCAATGGTAAATAGGGGCTGTTGGCATCATGTCAAAAAATTCCACGCTGGTGAGTCAAAAACAAGAGGAGATTCTCTGTGGGGGCGACCATGGCGAAAACCATATTGTCGGTCACATGTACGGACTGTAAATTAATTTTATGACATAGACATTTATGATAAGATACATCAGTTGAGGAGTTCGAGCGCGAGAGCCAGAAATCTTAGTGTTCGCCACTAACACACCTCTGGTCATGCTCCTGTTGATCTGGCTTCCCCGTAAAAGGGTTATGAAGGTCAGACGGCAGTCGCAACTGGGAAACACGCTCAGCTAAGAACTAAATTCTCCAGCAAACCCACTACTGTACAACAAACAAGATTTACCTGATTGTGACTTTTTAACTTCTTCACTTAAATTCTTTTGTAATGCAAGATCACCTTCTAACTTAGCTATCCGACCGCTCGAGGTCATCCGACCTAGGTCCTCATTTTCCTGATGTAAAAGTCTGCATTTTGCCATCAATTTCTTTCCTGTATTCGAATCGGGAGTGAATTTCCAAGCGGCTAACTCGTTTTGCGTCTCCTCGAGTCTCGCTTTCGTCGACGTTAATTCTTGCTTTAGCCGCAATATAAGGACATTTACTGCAGGATCTAACAAAGTCGGCCGTCCGTTGAGACTTGCGTGTGAAGACTTTAATTCCGTTATTTGGCTCTGGAAATGAGAAAGTTTCTAAATTATTTTTGAGCTAATTTCCACCACTGGTGAGTTTTAGTGGTAGATGATTGGGAGACTACTAGTAAACGGCAAGTAATTAAGTAATATAAAAAATATGTATGTATGTTTAAACCAAATAAACTATGTTCAGTCCTTTTCAGTTTTATCTTTTTTAAGAACGAAACGAAACATATATTAGTTAACTTGGTCTTATTGAAAGTTCCTTAATTTTTATGAACGAGGGGTAAATGTCTAATTAAGTTGGTTGGCTGCAACTAAAAATTAATTGTCCTTGTTACATACTAGGCCCATTTCTTATTTATAATGGATGTCCGAGATAATGGATAGGTAGGACAGCCTGATTCCCTGATGATTCTTTATATCTATGTATATAAATTAGCTAATAGTGAACTCACAACATAATCTTGTATCTCCTGCTCCTTGGCCGCTAACCTCCTCACTAGTACTTTTTCTCTGTGTTGTGACTCAGCATATTGTTGTTTGATCCTATCTTCTATCTCTTTCGCTTTTTCCAAGCTTCCTGCACATATTAATCATACATTTAAAATTATTGGTCAAATAAACAGCTAGCTTTTTTCACAAAATAGTAAAACATTTATTGCTCCATTTTTGAGCTGAGCATTAATCATTTAATTAATAACATTTTGTGTAAAAGCATAAATGTTTATGTTGCAAAAGAAAAAAAGTTGTATGTGATTACTTGTGCTTTTTATGTAGTTGTATCTAGTAACACATTTTAGGTACTTTTTATAAGTTGTTTTGCCTAACTTGCATGTGAAATTGCCAACATTGGGTTCACATAATCATATGCTTGATAAATAATACATTATTTACAAAAATATAATAAATTTGAAATTGCATTATAGACATTTTACATGAATTTTGTAAGTTTGTATTATTAAATATTTTTTACAATAAAATTTTAATCGACAACACCTTAACTAAACAAAATAAAATTAAAATAGTAAAAACATACAGTTCAGCTGTGATTTATGTTAAGTAATATTAAAAAAAGTGATTGCTTTTTCCATGTGGGTTTGGAGAAAAAATTAATTCCAATGCAAAGCAAATTCCAATAAAAGAAATGTTAGAATTAGAATATTCAAATCATGGAATTCAATTACTTCATTTAAGTCACAATTAAAGTTAAAAGTGATCTCATTTTTATACATATATCTACAAATAAATTCTTTCTTACTATATGAAATATTAATATTTTAACAAAAAAAAAAAAAACATAGATAAGTCATATTTTGAGAAGTTATAAGAATTTATTAGGGACAGTATGGCAGAATCTTTAATTTGTTAGCAAATATTCAAACTGCTTAATTTTAAAGTATGTATCTTACTAACATTATGTTATTGCTGGAACAAATGATGAGAGCAGTCAATGTGAGTGATAAGATTTAAAAAAAAAAACATTATTGTCAACGAAAAATACACATACAAGTTCACCAACTAGTTATCTGTTCACTGGCTTGGCATTAGAAAGACATGGAAACAACAATGGTTTTTTTAACTGCCAATATTATACAAATCTGAATAAAAATTAATGTCCATTTCACCAAGGTCTTGATTGATGTCCAATCAATTAATCCTTTACCCTTTACCTGCATAGAAACCATATTTGGTTCTTAACAATGTAATCTTTATTGTTAAGGGTTAAATACAAATTAAATTTTCCTGGACCTTGGTGCCCAACTCATGTGAAGTCTCGCTGTAAAAGGGTGAAGGCTCCAAAGCCTGCCTGCAAAGTAGGCCTTCATGTTGTAGTTAATTGTTTTTTTCTAATGTTATCAACTGGATTCTATAGATTTGTAATTTGATTATGAAGTCAAATGCCTTAAGATAGTTTGAAAAATCTGACACCAGTAATTAGCCACATAAAGAAATTAAATAATCACAAACAGCAAAGCTATAAATTAGCCAAATTCTATCAGTAAGAAAACATTATTTAAGACATTTGTTTTCGTATTCAATTAAAACACAAGTTAACAAGGTAACTAAAAATTCAAGTACAAAACAAATTACAATTTAAAAATACAATTGATAACATAAGATTACAGCTAATGAACCAATATTTGAGGTCATATCCCTTTAAAAATTACAAATTATTAAGTTTTATTGCATTTTTTTATTCAATTGTATTTCCCAGTGGCATCCTAAGATTTGGCAGGACTATTTACAAGTTTATATTCTATTTAATATTCACGGTCAATAAAAGCATTTACTAAACTGCCAGAATTAACTCATTAACTGCTGACAACACACATGGTGCGTTGTAAACAATTGAAAATGCATTGTTGTAATTTATCAGCAGCGAATGTGTTAACTCTTAGCAAATATGTCATGTTCAACAAATTCTAGAAAATATGCACTCAAATACCGATTCTAATAAAAATAGTTCAATATCCTAATATTTGCGATGAAAGTGTAGTCATGCAGATAATTGTTATTTTAAAGATAGATATCCAAGCATCGTCAGTTATAATGAGCGCCAATTTAAATTAAGCCTCTGTAATTATTTACTTGAGGTCATTGGTTGTCTGGTCTGATTCTAGGATGTAAATTTCTCTAAAACTTTTAAATGGCAGCTTTATATTTATCTAATGAAGCATAAATTCAAAAAACTAGTATCTTGTCAGGACAAAATACATAAGAGATATTATTAGTCTAAAATTAAGCATATTTGTGGGCACAATATAGAATATTACTTAATTTTTATAGCTAGGTTGGCAATAAAGCATGTAGCCCACATATAATGAGTATATATTCACCATTGAAGCTTAAGGCAGACAATTGAACATGCTTATTTGCATACTGCCAACCTTACAGCATGTGTTGTGGAGGTAACATTATAGAAAGAATTTACTTAGACTAATTTCCGAGTAGGATTATTCATAATAATTTGCTTAAAATTTCATGCATAATAAGCTGCTGCACCACTCTGTTGCAGTCTCTGTTCTTATAAACTAAATATTACAAACTTAAACATATTATAGCAGTGCAGCCTTGTTTATTAAATGGCTTCGTCTATTATACCTAGCTATGTTATAAAATTTGTTGTTCATGAGGAAATTTCACTAATAGTTAGCCATAATAATGTGATGTCTGCTGTTATTTAGGATGTTCTTTACTTTATCATTAGTTACTTTATTCCATTATTACACATTGATAGGTATTATAGTAAAATATCTTAGTTTCTTAGGTCAAAAGTATGAGTAAGATAAAAATAAAGGAACACAGACATCATGTTATGTATGTCATAAGACATACATTATGACAGCTAGCAAAAGTTTATACCAAATACCCTATAGTCATTGAAATTGAAGCTACAAGTACCAATGTGGTTGGCGGTAACAGTGAGAAGGGTCCTAATGTAACAAAAGCACAAAAAATAATATAATAAGTACATATAGCAAAATAAAAAAAGATATTTACTTTTTCTTTAGAAAATACACCAGACGAGGCAGTTTCCTTGCATGGCAATGACGATAGAACATCACTCAACAATTGCACCACTCCAGGGATATCTGGAGACTTCACTCGGCCTTCTGCCATAATCACTACCACTGATCACTCCACAGGCACAGCGACACCAATTTTCATTGTAACTAATTTTATATCACCTAGATACACCCGTACCACATATTTTCAAATGAACATATATCACAACATATTTTTAAATTGTATTGTAACAGTATCACTAGTAATTTAGTTAAAGTATTGTCGATATAATAGGAACATAACTTATGGGTCGATGAGACCCATTCGCGGGCCGCTACAAGCCGAAACTTTCGTAAATACCTTCCAATTGTTTGTTCAACGTTTCAAGGTGATCAATGTACAAGTCCTGGGTTCTCCACGCGGACCGAAGAGAGTCGGCAGATGCGGCGTCGAGCTGATGAGGGGTCAATAACACTCGCGTCTCTTTCGTGCCGCCGCCGCTGTCTGCGTTACCATCAGACGCCGCTTCGCCATGGCGCTCTGTCTCTTCGGACATTGCACGCTTACAATTACGATATGAGGGTCTTTATAACTGCAAGCAAATATACATAATTATACAAGAGGAAGATAATTTACATTTTGGCCGCCGTTATCACAAACCTGAAATGACGCATTTAAATTGTAATGAAAATACAACAAGTATTGTACTTACGACTATTAGACAAAGATTGTAAAAAATAGAGAATAGACGAGTTGTTTGAAACTAACTTTTCACTTCAATAGCCAGAAAATTATAAATTTAAAAAAGGTCATCAACGAAACACGACAGCCGCCATTTTATCACGTAGCACTATGCTGTGTTGCCACATAATAAAATATGTCAAAAACAGTAAGGCCGCCAGTACATGGTCGATCTGGATCGTGATACTGATTGAACATATTGATTGACGGATTGATACATCGGAACGCAAAATATCTAGAATTAAGATTAGAAGAATAAGAAGTGCCACGCAAGAAACGTCAAAAGGGCGATTCTAAGTTCTACAACCTGTTTTTTCTGTTGCAGGATCGCATCAGTCTGGTTGTGCACTTCAATGAAAAGGGGTGGTATAATATTTATACTAGCGATCTTCTATGTACAGAAAAATTCACAGAAATAAGATAAATAAGAATTACAAAACTTAGGTCAGATAAAAGTGTTAAAGCTAGGCTAGTTCTATGAAAACCGATCTCGCCAAAGTCCTGTGAGTAGAAGTGCAATGTGTCGGCCAGTTAAGCCTCTCTAGTCTTAATTTAATATAGCGAGGTTTAACTTTGGCACACAGGAAACACCGACTACCTAAACTTATTTCTATGGAAAAATCATTCAAAATCATAGGCAGTGAAATCTTATAATTGCGGGTCGCGGCACTGACGTCAGTTAATAATTTACTAGTGACGAGTTGTCTCAATAAAAGTTAGCAAAGGAGAATCAAGGTAGACTCTTGATTTCGGATTATCATCGCACGATGAGTGGCGTCAGTAAGTTATGTATAGTCACTAGTGTCCTGTGCATTTTAGTATTACAAAGCAAATTACTTGAAGATAATGATGGTCTGGATCTTAGACTATGGATCCAATAGACGGAAAATGCGAAAGAGAAATATACAGGATACGCGTATGCTAGAATGAGATAGAGAGCGAGACCATTTCAAATACACAATAATGTCTCATAGCAGCCTTACGGATTTCTTGTCAAAAACAAATATTTAAATTATAAACAAAGTATCGATGCCTGTTATCTGGACGCTACAGAGGAGCTGCTGTACAAACTTGAACGCCTGCAAAACTTATGTATCAGATTTATCTATGGTTTGAAAAAATTCGACCATGTCTCCGACTTCCGCAGCCAACTCAAGTGGCTCCCTATCCGACTTCGCAGAAATATGAGAATCCTCTGTCTCCTATTCAATGTCCTGTACAATCCCTCCTATCCTTCTTATCTAAAGGATCGTTTCTCCTTCTCCCGTCCGATTGATGCACCTTGCCGTTCCCACCTTAGAACCCTCCTCAATATTCCCATCCATCATTCCGATTCCTACACTCACTCCTTTTCAGTCCAAGCAGTAAGATTGTGGAATTCATTGCCAGCTGATATACGTGACTCTAAAACTATCTCAATATTTAAGAAACTAGTTATAGATTATTATCTGTCCTTAGCACAGTAGATATTTATGTATGTATTTTATATGTAAGTTTATTATGTATGTATTTTATATGTAAGTTTATTATGTATGTATTATTTGTAATAGTATTTGTGTATGTATGTTTACATTATAAGGATTTAAAAAAAGTTTTACTTAGGTAATTAGGTATACTTTTCCTTTCTTTTTTGTACACGCTACCCTTACCCTTTTCTTATCTTTTCCTCTCTTGGGTCTGCTGGAAGAAATTTCTTTAGAAATAAGCAGCTCCCTTGTACTTTTTTTTCATCTTATGTATAATCCTTTACATTTTTATTGTGTACATGAATAAAGTAAATAAATAAATATCTAGTCTTATGTGTTAAAAAGTGTCCAGTAGAAGCGCATAATTATGGTTTCATTTGCAGTGCCTAAATGTAACTCAAGTAACAAGTAAAACCCTCATCATTTCACATTTTACACATAAGTATCACCAAAGTTTGTCACTGTATAAATCCATAATTGTTTCGATAGTTTTTCCGCACTAATATATGAGAAATATCATGTAGTTTTATCACATGATTGTGTAAGATGCTTAAGAATTTAAATTTGGATAAAAATAAATACGTGAATTTTCACAATTAATAACCTAATTGTTGAAGTTTAGGGATTATCATCGATGCTGTCAAACATTATATCGATAGTATTGCACCCAAACGCTAGGGAGGTATATTTATACCTCCCTAGCGTTTGTATGTTTAATACCAGTATGTAGGTATTTACCTACCTACTGGTATTAAACATACCTATATATTTAAAATTCAGCAATCCGACACGGTTTATGAAAAAAAGTCTGCTACGAACGCGGGTCAATGATTCTAGCGTCTCTCAGTTATGTCGAATTCGAGATTTCTCGAAAAAACTCTCACGCCTTTAGAGTTCTAATCTGAGAATCTGAGAGAAGTCTAATCTGAGATATCGCAAAAAATCATGGCGGATTTTTACTGAAACCTCCGTATTCGTATTCCCATTCATCTCTCGTAATTGTAATATTACAATTTCTATTAAATACCTATCTTTCAGATTTCTATCTAATTTACATATTTGCGAAAAATGGCTTAAAATGGTTGGTAGAGAAGAATGGTTTTCCGAAATATATTCAACTATATGTAAATACTTTCAATACAGTTTTCAGTAGAGCGAGAATCGGCCACTGGTCTCAAAGTTATAATAAAGTAAAGTTAATCAATGTCCACCTATCCGAAGTCGAGTCGGAGTGCTCGTTAAAAATAAAAGTACTAAAGTAGCATGTATAATAATATAGGTAATTTATTCTAACTTATTCCAAAAAATACTGCCTACATTAAGTATGGCAAATATTGGTAATGTTCTCACGTTGAGAAAATCAATCATAGTGATGTCGACATTGCTCGGCTCAGCACTATTTGACAGTGCACACACACACTAACACCCGTATTCTTAAACCTTCACTCAAACTCGACTCAACTTTACTCCACCTCATTGGTATGATTAATTGTCACAAGCTTCCTTGACTTGAGATGATTTCTCATTGGAGCTGAGTAACGAACTGTCAAATATAAGGTTGGTCGAGAGGTACCTTGAGGTGCCCTTGAAATGAAATAAAGTAGATAATTATCGTGTTTTTGCCACTTTTGGCCTAGGTATATACTTACTTCATTTTATTTTTTACTCTATTCTTTTGTAATTTTCTATTTTTGTGTTTAAAATTGTTATTATAACCTTATTGGAGTTTGCTCGAGCAACCAACTAAGAATGTCGTTTTCAAGGAAAGTTCTAGGTCTTCCATAAGGCGTGTGAGTGAAGGACATTCTTATGGTTATGTTTAAGAATACGAAGGTAACAGTTTTCAAATTCGTCTCGTTTTTTTTACTAATCAGGCAATCTATTGACGTAGTAAAAAAATTCTAAATCTACGGTCTGGATCATGTCTCCCTTGTTTGCAAACGACGTACCTAGTTCACATCCACTTTGACAAATGGCAATTGCAAGCACTTGCCAGTGTTCATCGACAGACTTGCCACTGTCCTCGTCCGTAGCCTTACCACTCAGCTCAATAGGTGGTTCAACATATACTATGTTATCAGTATCATCATTTCTGATGCAGGCAGTCTACTGCTGGATATAGGCCTCCCCAAATGATCGATTAGAAGTGGCCCGCATTCAGCGCTTGCCTCTGACCTTCTTCAGATCGTCTAAGCGATATAGATTCATGTCATTGTTGAAGAGAGTTTAGATCCGGTCATTGGACATGATATAAAATATAAAACAACGGATTCCTTCCATGGTATTGGATATTGAAGGTATCCGTTCAACTTGAATTAAAGTGAAAGAAAAATTGAAATCAGAAAATCAGGATTTCATATGACGTTATTGTAAAACACCTCCTACGTACGTCATATGAGAACGGTCGTATCGGCATTTAACTAACTAATCTAACTACCCTTAATTAAATATAAATCGTAAAAGGAGAAGGGTGTGGCGCATCTTTGTAAGCAGCACGAACGTCTACCATACTATTTTCCCTTCTTTTGCAACGGGTGTAAATTGATAGAAAAACGAGTGGATCTTCAGTCTTCCCTTTAACTCGTGCGTGAGGAGCCATGAATCTGCCCCTGTTTAACCTTGACTAATAATGAGTTGTCTCACATTAAGCTAGCATGGGAGAGATCCAGGTAGACTCTTGGTTGCGGAACATTGCATGACGCGTGGCGTTATGGGCGTCTGCCTTAGCCATCACTTGGGATACCATCCCTCTAACGGGACAAACAAGCACCCTGTGGTACATGGAACCGCGCATCGGACCGAACACCGTGACATACACCCGGACTTGTTCGCTCAGTGTGGACGGGGTCGCGGGCATTGTCGCGAACCGAACATTGCGTACACCTATACATGGGTCGATTACCTAAAGTTTGTTGTTGAAATAGTGACGTAAAATAATATTGTTACGAAATCAAAAATAAATAAAAATAAAATGCGGCCCGCGGAAGTTTGAGTAGCGCTGTCCGCGGAAAATTCTCGTACAATCGTCGCGTGTTTCCATACGGGAATAATATCGCGAACGATCTAGTACATCGATTATCTCGCTCTGACATATTGCTTTGTCTCGCTCTCGCACTTCTAGTATGTACTAAGGGAACGAGACAGAGAGTATCCCTCTCTCTCTATTCCGGAGTAGTTGTGATCTTTCTAGAAACTTATGGAGCGGGTTTCCCGGGCCATATAAATATCGGAAGGTGCCTCAGGAGAGCAGTTCTAATTTAACTGAGCTACAAGTGCGATCAAGAAGCGATATCCGGAGCGAATAACAAGTGATACAAGCGACCTCGGCAAGTTATAGTGACTGTGATTAGCAAGTGTTTTGGACATTGTAAGTGATAAGTGAAGTGAAGTGACGTCGGCGACCATCCTTGTGGGAATAAACGTTTTTTTGAGTCATCAGGTGTTTTTCTCCAAATTGCGAACCCCGAGCTCGTAACAATTGGTGTCATAAGTGGATTTGGAGATGCCATTGACTCCGAGAGAAGACGTCACCAGTAAGGGTGGGAAGACGAGGGCGAAGCGTGCTGCGGAAGCCACTTCTACTGGATCTGCTGACCAGGCCGCTCCCACCGCGCCCATTGGCCACCAGGGCACGTCCAACACCCACCAGGCCATGTCCAACACCCACCAGGCCACGTCCAACGGCAATCAGGCCACGTCCAACGCCCGCCAGGACAAGTCCAACGCCCACCAGGCTGCGCCTTTCTTTGATTTTGGGGAATTGATGCGAATGCTGGACAACAAATTTACAATGCTGGACAACAAATTTACAATGCAGGAGAAGCTTCTACAAGACGCAAGAGAGCAACAACAAAAAGCTCAAGAGCAACAACAAAAGGCTCAAGAGCAACAACAAAAGGCTCAAGAGCAACAACAAAAGGCTCAACAGCAACTCCTGTCAGCTATTGGTGAAGTTAGTGGCGTGGTTACCAAATTACGCAAGGATGTTGACTTGGTGGAGGAACGCGTCACGACTCTTGGGAACGACATGGAAAATATGAAGACGGACCTTTCCACATTACAGAAGAAGGTCGTGCACCTTGAAACAACGGGAGTAGCAGTTGCATCTGGCGGAACAGTCATTGCCCACCACGGACCCAGCGTGAAATTGCCGCCATATGACGGAACCTCGTCCTGGACCACATACCGTCAACAATTCCAGATCATCGCAGCTGCTAACGGATGGACAGATGAACAGTGCTTGACAGCTCTCACCGTCGCACTCCGAGGACAGGCTCTGACGGTCTTGGAGGTTCTTCCGTCGGGCAGTGGATTCAAGGACCTGCTAGAGGCACAGGAGTCGCGATACGGGGAACGGCATTTGGAGCACGTCTTCCGCGCTCAACTCCGCGACAGAGTCCAGCGCTCAGGAGAGGGTCTGCATCAATGGGCGCTGGAAATAGAAAAACTCGTCCGCAAGGCGTATCCAGGGGCCGATTTGAAGATGCTTGAGTCCAACACCGTGCAGGCGTTTGTCGACGGCATCAAGGATTCGGAAGTCAGAGCTGCAGTAAGGCTAAACCGTCATGCCTCATTGAAAGATGCACTGGCCCACGCTTTGGATGTGGAAGCCGTCAGACATGACATTCGTCATTCCGCGACTCACAAAGTGCGCGAAGTAGTGGAGGAAGTTAGGGAAATAAAAGCTCCGCTAAGGAAGAGACCTGGATCCATGTGTTATAGGTGCGGCGAACGAGGGCACCTACAAATGAACTGCCCAAAGATCAAGAAGCTTGAAGACGACGTGAAGGAACTAAAGATGAAGCAGGAGGCTTCATTATCGGAGAAACGAGTAAGAGCCAGGACTAGGGGGCGAGTACTGGCTGGCGCGGAGGAAGCCCCGACAACTATTATCTCTCAGGCATGCAACGGAAACAGTCTCGTAATATCTAGAACTGTAAATGGGGTCAACTGCAGGATGACGCTGGATACCGGAGCATCAAGAACAATAGTCCGACCTCACTTAGTAAGGACCATAATGAGAAGCATGAGGAAACTGGACTGTCGGCTTCTTTCTGCCTCCGGCCAGCCAATACCCGTCATGGGAGAAGTGTCTGTAAAAATGTGTATGGGAGAAATCACATATACCCACAACGTCATCGTGGCTGAAATTATGGACGATTGTGTGTTGGGATTAGATTTCATGAAAAAGTACAACTGTAGAATAGACGTTGCTAGTGGTGTATTCAAGTGTGGTGAAGAAGAGATCATCATCCTAGGAGGCATTAACGGCAAAGTGACATGTTTAAAGCAAACGGTCATACCTGGGAAAGCAGAAGCCCAAGTACTAGTAAAGTTACCAATAACAAGGAACAAGAAATCTGCCGGATGCGTGTTGATTGAGGAGATAGCTAATAAACCTGCGGCTCGAGGACTCATGACCGCGAGGACTCTCGTGAAAGGAAGAGACACCGCAGTAGTAAGAGTACTTAATCTAGGCGACCAAGAGAGGACCTTAAACAAAGGCGACATCATTGGAAAATGTGAGGAAGTTGTCTGGCTGAAAAAGTGCAGTACAACACAAAGCTCAGATACAACGAGTACCAGTAATTCTACAGTCAAAGAGCTTCTAAGTAACTGCCAAAGCAATCTAACGTACTCGCAGAGCATTAAAGCTAAGAAGTTTCTACTGCGCTACGCCGATATCTTCACCAGCCATGAAGGAGACTTAGGAAGAACGTCGCTAGTACAACACAGGATTGACACCGGAAATGAGAGACCCATCCGACAGCGAGCGAGAAGAATCCCTATAGCCAAAGAAATAGAAGTCAAAGAGCTGCTGGCGGATATGGAAAGGAATAAAATTATTGAACCATCAGCAAGTCCATGGTGTTCACCAGTCGTGCTAGTAAAGAAGAAGGATGGAAGCACGCGGTTCTGTGTTGACTACAGACGACTTAATGACATCACCAAGAAGGACAGTTACCCGCTGCCTCGGATTGATGACACCTTGGATACCCTTAGTGGCATGAAATGGTTTTCAACATTGGACTTAAAATCTGGATACTGGCAAGTGGAAATCCATCCGAAGGATAAGGAGAAGACTGCATTCTCGACGGGCAAGGGATTATGGCAGTTCAACGTCATGCCATTCGGATTATGTAACGCGCCAGCTACCTTCGAGCGACTGATGGAATGTGTACTAGCAGGATTGGTAGGAGAAGCCTGTCTAGTATATTTGGATGACGTTATCATCGTTGGCCGAGACTTTGAGGACCACTTGCGGAACTTGGAGCAAGTCTTCGAGAAAATTCATGGAGCCAACCTAAAATTGAATCCGAAAAAGTGCCGCTTATTCAGGAACGAAGTGAGCTATCTAGGCCATGTCATTACCAGTGAAGGAATCCTGACTGACCCGGAGAAAGTGGAAGCCGTTCAGAAGTGGCCTACCCCCAAGGACAAGACAGAAGTACGGGCATTCCTTGGCCTTTGCTCGTACTATAGACGTTTCGTGAAAGGATTCTCGGAGATTGCAAAGCCATTACACCGACTAACTGAAGAGAAACGTCAATTTAGTTGGGATGAAGCTTGCGAAATTGCCTTCGAAAAACTGAAGAAACGTCTGTGCGAAACACCAGTCTTGGGATACCCTCAACCAGAAGGTCAATTTATAGTGGATACGGATGCAAGTAATACCGCAATCGGTGGGGTACTATCTCAAAAGCAGGAAGACAGGGAAGTTGTTATAGCGTACTTCAGTAAGTCGCTGTCTAAACCGGAAAGGAACTATTGTGTGACAAGAAGGGAGCTACTGGCAGTAGTGAAGACGCTACAACACTTCAGCAAATACCTCATCGGTAGGCAGTTTTTACTTCGCACGGATCATGCAGCGTTAAAATGGCTGTTGCAATTCAAGAACCCAGAAGGTCAAGTTGCTCGATGGATTGAACAACTTCAGGAATATGACTTCATTATCGAACACCGTCGAGGACAGGCCCATGGAAACGCGGATGCGCTGTCACGCAGACCCTGCCCAGAAGATTGTAAGCACTGTATCAGGCAGGAGTTAAAAGAAATGACAGTAAAGCTAACTCGGACAGAACCATTAGAGACCTGGGAGAACGATGCGATGAGAAAGGAGCAAGAGAATGATGATGACCTACGGCACATCATCAGGTGGAAGGCACGAAGTAATGATAAGCCAAAGTGGAGTGAAGTTGCACCGACAGGCACTGTTTCCAAGGCGTACTGGGCGCAATGGGATAGCCTCGTTGTACAAAACGGAATACTCTACCGGAAATGGGATAAACCTAACGGCAGAGAGTTTCAATTGCAAATTGTGGTTCCAAGAGCAAAAATACGTGATGTTCTTCGGGAAGTACACGACGGCGTGTCCGGTGGACATTGGGGAGTCAAGAGGACGCTAACGAAAATCCGCGAAAGGTTCTACTGGCTCCATTGTCGGGAGGATGTGGAGGACTGGTGCCGCAAGTGTACAACTTGTGCTGCCGTAAAAGGGCCACATACCAGGAGCCGAGGGAATCTACGACTGTACAACGTCGGTGCACCTTGGGAACGCATTGCAGTCGACGTAGCTGGACCATTTCCTGTCACTGACTCAGGGAACAAGTATTTCATGGTTGTCATGGACTACTTCACTAAGTGGCCGGAAGTGTTCGCCATACCAAACCAAGAAGCTACGACAGTTGCAACCAAGATAGTGGAAGAAGTGATTTGTCGCTTTGGCGTGCCCTTGGAAATCCATTCCGACCAAGGCAGGAATTTTGAGTCACAGGTTTTTCAAGAAGTTTGCAGGATTATGGGAATGAACAAAACCCGAACCACGGCTTACCATCCTCAGTCAGACGGGATGGTCGAACGGTTTAATCAGACGATCGAGAGACATCTGGCAAAAATAGTGGAAAGCCATCAAAGGGACTGGGACAAGTACATTTCACTGTTCCTGCTAGCATACAGAACAGCAGAACATGAAAGCATAAAGGCAACTCCGGCATATGTCAACTACGGTCGTGAGCTGCGGTTGCCAGTGGACCTCCTAACAGGAGGCTCACCAGATGAACCTCAAAGTGTTCAAGACTACGTTTCTGATCTGCGTGACCGAATGCGAGAAATACACGCCGCAGTTCGAGAAAACGGGTTGCAGTCGAGTCAGAACATGAAGACCAGATACGACAGAATGTCGAATACAAATGGCTTCGAGGAAGGCGCTCTAGTCTGGCTTCACAACCCGACTCGCCGGAAAGGGAAATCGCCAAAGTTACAAACCAAGTGGGAGGGCCCATACAAGGTGGTAACGCGACTAAATGATGTGACGTATCGGATACAGCGTCAACCAAGAGGAGCAATGAAGATTGTTCACATCGACCGCTTGGCGAAATATCACGGAAGTAATGATGATGCTCGGGACGAGCATCTCTAAGAAGGGGGCAGTGTTACGAAATCAAAAATAAATAAAAATAAAATGCGGCCCGCGGAAGTTTGAGTAGCGCTGTCCGCGGAAAATTCTCGTACAATCGTCGCGTGTTTCCATACGGGAATAATATCGCGAACGATCTAGTACATCGATTATCTCGCTCTGACATATTGCTTTGTCTCGCTCTCGCACTTCTAGTATGTACTAAGGGAACGAGACAGAGAGTATCCCTCTCTCTCTATTCCGGAGTAGTTGTGATCTTTCTAGAAACTTATGGAGCGGGTTTCCCGGGCCATATAAATATCGGAAGGTGCCTCAGGAGAGCAGTTCTAATTTAACTGAGCTACAAGTGCGATCAAGAAGCGATATCCGGAGCGAATAACAAGTGATACAAGCGACCTCGGCAAGTTATAGTGACTGTGATTAGCAAGTGTTTTGGACATTGTAAGTGATAAGTGAAGTGAAGTGACGTCGGCGACCATCCTTGTGGGAATAAACGTTTTTTTGAGTCATCAGGTGTTTTTCTCCAAATTGCGAACCCCGAGCTCGTAACAATATTCTTCTAAGTGTGTTCCCAGTATAAATCGATTTCCTTAATAAAATCATAGTACCGTAATAACACGAGAACATTAAATTACAGGCCGAGTAACACTGTTGAAATGTCGGAAGTATGAAAGTAAGTATTTTACGCGCTTAATCCTGTAATTTTATGTAACATGAGAAGTTTTCATGTTAAAAGTCTATTGAGCAACAAAGTGGTTTTAAGTAAAGTACCTCAGACAAGTAAAACAAACCGGCCAAGTGCGAGTCGGACTCGCGCACAGAGGGTTCCATACAAATATGTACGCGATAGCGTTCACGAGGAAAGTAGTAGTAAGTTTAAAATTATTAAATATATTTTTATTATATGATGTAACTAAAAATTAACGGTTTTCGAATTTTTTTCCATATCTGCGCTTTATGACATTGCTTTGTACCAAATTTCAAGATTCTGAGTTCACGGAAAGTACCCTGTAGGTTTTGATTCCATTGCGAGTGTCGAAAATTTGCAGCATAAACGGCTGTATCTTTTGATTGTGTTGGCTTAGAAGTTTGATTTTTTCACAGCTCCAAGGGACAGTAGACTTAAGTATTTGATATAAATTCCAGATTGACTTAAAATATGGTATAGTTGTGAAAATACGTAGGTACTTGGTTAAAAATATCTAAAATTATCTTAATACTTCTAAATTTTAACTTGGCAGGTTAATTTAATTATATAATTAGGTTAATTTAATTATATAAATAGGTTTATTTAATTATATAAATAGTTAATTTGATAATATAAATAATACATTTTATTATACAATTAATCAAGTGTTACGTACAACACGAAAACCTGCCAAGTTCAAATTTAGAAGTATTATAATTTTAAATATTTTTAACCAAGTACCTACGTATTTTCACAACTATACCATATTTTAAGTTGGGTGTATGGTATGGTAATGTGAATTTCGGCCAGATAGACCGTTGCCGTGAATAAGGTGGCGGGATGAGGAAGGTGGAGGACTGGGTCGAGTCTTGGGAATGGCAAATGTTTACCAGTGGATCAGGCTGTTGATGAAGATGATTATGATCGATTTTAAAGTGCATCTTAACTTGGCATTGGATTGAATTTCAACCCTTTTTAGGCGAACAATTAGCCGATAGGAACTTGGCCCCCCTTTCTAACAGGTATGTTTTTGGTGGGATTTCAATACTTTTTTTTTTTAGTTTTTCAGGCTGCCTAAAGCATCTGACACAGCCGTGAGCACGGCTTCGATAAAATCAAATGTGCACACAAGGTAATTTATGTGTATGTGAGTCAGTAATTGATTTAGACCATCGTTATTCTATTCTAACTAGAAAAATAAACAATATAAAAAACTAAACAAATTGTATATTAATTTAATTTCTTATAACTAAATTATAAAATACGCATATTAACAACGAACAACTAATAGTAATTAATGTTTAACATTAATACTTATTTACAAATGTCTATTTATATCTAAGACATAACTATATCACAATATGTACAACATGATTGTCTTCATATGGGTTAGCGTACTGTCAATAGGGTCGCCACACCTCCTGGTTGCCAGCGCCATAGAGTGCATGCTTCACCTCGTCTCCCGACTCGCAGGTCTGCACTAGGCCTGCACCTTCCCCACTACCTTGAAGTTCAGTAGTTATCGATATCCCTCCATCGATATCGCTAATTTTAATCTCACTCGGTATATACTGCTCTAAGTTATGCTTATCCCCAGAGCTGTGTAGGTGAACGTGTATTTGGTTTTGGTTGACTGTTGAATAGAGGTTCGGTAGGATCATCTGCGTGTTAGGGTTGATGTATGGTGCGTGAGATTGCAGGCAAGACGGGTTATTATTTATATTGTTGTACTGATAATTGTTGTAGTTGTAGGTGTTTGACCAGCTGTTGTAATAGCTTGGGTCGTAGCGCTGAGGAGTCATGGGTGCTGGGGCGTTCAGGTCTGTCAGCGAAGCGCCGGTCCCACTAGGACTGCCTTTGAAGGCCGCTGGTGATGTCTGAAAGCCCCCGTAATCTGCATGACCCAGAGGTATTTCTGGTATCACTGTAACAGAACAAAGAAAATAATTTAAATATTTTGTACAGTAAGCAGACATAGGTACAATGATGATAGCGTCTCTTTTCTACTAAATAACCTATTTGCTCCATTTAAAAGCACTGTGTACATAGGAAACTACAATAAATGGTCGATATCGTGTCATTTAGATGACGAATTCATGAGTCACTGTGAGTGATTTTACAGATTTTATGAATTATAAAAGCTTTTCTTCAATATAGTTTTTGCTAAATATCGGTACTTAAAGTTGGGCGTTCTTGGAGTTCAGAGGTCGTGGGTTCGAATCTAATTAAATTTGACGTTTATATTCTGCTAGGACAGTAGAGGCTTGAATTGATTGATTCTTCAATATTGAGTGGGCGAAAAGTTCTTAAGTTTAAATTAAGTATAACTAGGTAGTTTACCTTGTACTATACCATGGTACAATATAATACAAGGTAACTGTTAGTATTACATTAATTAAAAAACACAAAGAACAGATTAAATGTATGAATAAATAAATTTATAGGGACAAAATCACACGGATTGAGTTAGCACCAAAGTAAGTTCGAGACTTATGATAAGAGAGACTAACTGAACGATATTATCCATACTTCCATACTAATATTATAAATGCGAAAGTCTGTCTGTCTGTCTTTCTGTCTGTCTGTCTATCTGTTACGCTTTCACGGCCAAACCGCTGAACGGATTTTGATGAAATTTGGTATGAATATAGTTGAAGACCCGGGGTTAAACATAGGCTACTTTTTGACGCAGGCGGAGCTGCGGGAAACAGCTAGTATTTTATAACAAATACATATTATTATAAAGATAAACATCCATGACCCAGGCCAATCAGAAAAAGATCATTTTCTACCTTGACCTGCTAGGGAGTCGAACCTCGGACCTCCTGATTAGCGGGTAGGTACTCGGGCAGGCATGTTAACCATAACGCCACAGAGGTCGTCTAGACTATTTGGCGTCCAAAATATTTGGTGGAACTCTAAGTGAACAAAAAACTGTCAAGCGTGATTGAGACTAGCTTGCGGTCAGCGCATAAATTAAAATTAACCATCTTAAATTAATATTTAATAAACGTGCCCCAATCCCTTTTCATTGAATAAAACTTAAGTATATTTTTTCCTTCCTACACTTCTTTTATAACTTCAAAACATTTAAAAAATTTCGCAGTCGTTACAACAAACCTGTTCGATATGCTGCGATTTAGAATCGATTGGGACGAAATTGGTTTTTCCGCGGAAATTTCGAGATTCTTAGATAGTAATTTTTAAGTTTCAAAAATAACCCCCAATGTATGAAAAGTCGAAAGGGCGCGCGAAAGTCAGTAGGCTAGGTTGCAAGGGGGCTTACTACGAGCTTTAGGTTTTACATAAAACAATGCGTGTGCGAGGCGAGCGAGCGAAGCGAGCATGCCTCTGCAGCGGCCGCCCAAGGGCCAGATCCGAAATTGTCCCTAATGATACTTTTTGTTTTCAACAGTTTGTTTGAAGTTTCTTACCCCCAAAAAATCACCCCCCCATTTTATTCATAGTTCTTTTTAATTTTTCCTGCAACATTTAATAAGTCAAAACTCTATTTTCTGTGATTTTTCAACATTATACTGTTCAGCAACCCTAAAGATTTCTTTTGCATTTAGACGTATATAGTAGTGTTCTACGGAAGAAGTTCTGTCTGCTAGATATTTTTTTTTTTTCTTGTTATTACAAATTCTCTCGCGGAACCCCAGGGTTCCGCGGAGCATACTTTAAAAATGGCTGGTCTAGACAATAGTACTTTTGTTTGTTTTCACTTTTTATCCTATCTACCCTAAGGTTGGCTGGAAGAAATTGCAATAGCGATAAGTCCGTCTTTGTACTCAATTTTCTAAATGTATTACTTTTAATTTCAATTTTTGTGATTGGTACAATAAAGTGTATATCTATCTATCTACTAATATAGGGTCACTGCACTGAGTATTTTAAGGATGTCAAAGTTACATAAAATATTGAACTACCAAAAGTATTTATGCATTAAATATTTACATAAATATAATCATACCTATAGGAATTTGAAGCAAGAACACGCAAATTACGTACCTACAAGTAAAATCGTGGGACATACAGTTTGTATTATCTACAATGTGCAAACATATCGATTTCGGATATTAACAGCAACGTACTTTTAGGATTTTAACTATTATTATAATTCATTTACTATCGTTGCGGTAAACCGCTACATTACACGGTTGCAAATTGAGGAAGTCTGTTTATCACAAATTAATACTATTAATAAGTGCACCGTTGTTTTATTATATTACCAAATGCATGTAGATTGGGTATATAGGTCAGCTGTGGTTTTGATCTGTATTGGATAATGTAATTGTATACTGTCTCTGATCGATTGTTATTTGTTTTATGTAAAGGTAAGGGGCCACTCTTTCGTGCTAGTATTGATTATAAATATGATTAAACAAAAAAAAAAAATACAAGCGAAGAATTCTTTGAAAATCTCAATAGATCAACTCACCGATTACTGACTACTGAACCAATGACATTCCAGACACATTTTGTTGCAGGTTTATTTATATAATAAAAAAGATAATTGAAATATAAAGTAAATACCAATTAATATATTTATTAATGGTAAGTTTGAGCTGAATTCGGCATATGTTCTACTCACTAGAGTTATAAATATTCAAGTTCAAAGTGACCCGAATTTGCATTTTTAAGGTAAATTCTCTTGAGTAGTTCAAATGCAATTTTGTCTTTTATTCAGTACGTATATTATTATTTTTTGTGAATTTTCTTTATGTACAGGGTAGGTAATAGTTGATTTTTGTAATTTTGAAAGAATTTTCAAATATTTATGTAAGCATTAGCAAAAATCAATAAAACGAAACAAGGGGATCTTCTTATTTTTCCCCAAGTTCGTCACATAAAAATATATAGCAAAACGTTAAAGGAGCTAATTACAACTTATAAAAATCGGCAAGAAAAAATAAAGAGCGAATTGGATTAACACATTAAGGTTCCGTGAAAGTTTCATTGAGATTTTATTGAATGGAAAATAATTATTCAAAATAAATAAATAATACTAATTTTATCCATTACATTTTACAACGAAATAGCATTTAAATAAGAGCTTCACAAGAATATTAATAATTAATATAAAATAGAATATTTTTTTTAAATCTTACACGAACGTACATGCAAAATACCATTGTTTAATAAAGAATAGCTTGCAAACTAATAATGTGTAAAATAATATTTCTAAAAAATTTTGAAAGTCAAAGAGCCTTAAAATCCCGAAACAGTGGACATTTACCTTACCTCTACATATAGTTCTTAAGATTATTTTTCTGGGTAGAGAAGGATCAAGTTGGTGGTATGATGACATTAACTTTCTAACAGGGGGTCAATTTACTTTAAAAGACCATGCAACCAATATTCAAATACGACTCAATTACGATGCATTTTTGATATGCTCAATATTGGTATTCTGCTAACACAATTTTAAATCTCAATTTAATTACAACTAAAACGTAATTAAATGGTAATAGTAGAAAATTTTTTTTTTTATAAATAAGTGAGTACCGATTATTGAAAAAGTTGATGATTTTTTGATTAGCAAAATTTTCCAGTTGCAGTTTAATGGCATGCCAACGGACTCCAGAAAGTAGTCGACGTGGTTCGGATAACCAGCCGTTGTTTATATACTTTCGTTTTTTTTATATCTACATAAGTACGAAACATTCCAAGCTGTATATTGGGTTTTTTGAGTCCGCCCTCTAATTTCTGGTTCATACCGGTAAATATTGGGTTCAGATTTCTTGAAAGTTAATGTCAAAGTTATGGAACAATTTTTCTGAGTTTTTGTAAAATTATTTATTAACCGTTAAACTTATCTTTTTGAAACTTTTTATGGTGATTATAAGCATTAAGATGGATGTAATACAGTTTTCAGTAAACTTGTAACATTGTTCGTAAGGGCGTTATGATTTTTTGTTATTTTCCGGTGACATATATATGTATTAAGTTTATACTTAATATGACTCCCGCCAATATGCGATATGGTAGGTAAAGTTGAGTTTGGTTACTTGATTCTCATAATCTACCCCAATAATAAATTGCAAGAGCGATCTGCCTTTGCGATATGCCTGTGGCGTCTGTGGTGTAATGGTTAACACGCCTGCCCGGGTTCGATTCCCGGTCAGGCCAAGATGGAAAATGATATTTTTCTGATTGGCCTGGGTCTCGGATGTTTATCTACAGTATCGTTGAGTTAATATCCCATACAGACTTACATTGGGGCTAACTCAATCTTTGTGATTTGTCCCTATGTATCTATCTATCACAGAGTGTACATGGGTACAAAATTAATAAATTACCTGAAGGTATGTGTATCGCAGGGTCCGATTTGTAATACGAAGGTTGGAGGGGTCCGTATGCGGCCGGGTACACAGAGGCGGTAGATGGGTACCCTGTGTTCCACTCGCTGGCCCCAAGGATGTTACCGCTACTTTCTGAAATGAGAGAAATTGTTGTTTTATTATTTTGAATGAGATTTTCTTTTTAATTTAGTAATGGGTTTATTTAATAGAGGAATATTTTAGAAGAAATAAAAAATGTAGAGAATAATCGTTGTATCTGCAATCGTTGTAATCGTAGAACAACTGTTGTTTAAAACTGGGAACAGGCTCAAGTGAACAATCACACGACAATCTGATGTTCCAAAAGGTTTCTTAATATAAAATTTGAAACACTATTAGCATTTACGTTGCAAAAGATCATAGACACTCTATATCTCCCAGTAGTCATTTGTCGTTCCCTTTTGTTTAATTAGTAATTTTCTGCAAATTACCAACCCTTTTAATATGTAAGCACAAAATATAAAAATATTCGTTTTGGCTATGGAAAATAATAATCATAACCTTTACTAGACAGGATGTCTATAAATAAACGCATGGGAAAATCTATTAGACAAACAATTTACTTGAAAACTCATAAATAAACATAATGTTTTGCGTGTTTCTAATGACGCATTACAGCAAACTATATATCTCTATACTGCCAAGTATTAAGAAATACATAATTATTAGATAGGTAGAGGAAAATCCAGTTCAAACTTATGACGTAGAGTCGTATGTGTTTTTACGTAAATTAAACTTGTTTATCGAAAAATGTCACTATTTTTATCGCTAATAAATTAAAATAAATTAAAAATCGCTATAAAATGAAATTGAGAAAAACATTTTTGAAAAACTTTTTATTATGCTAACGTAATGTGGCACGGCACACATTACTACTTATACATCATACACATTGTGCATCTATCAAATAAAAACTTATGTTATATGGTAAAAATAAACAATATATGCAATATATAGCAATAGTATGAGAGATTGAACCAAAAATAAATAAAACTATAAATGTAATTCTACAAAATCCCTTACAAAATGAATTTTATCAAGAAGCTAGAAACATACCTATAGGTTCATTCATTATAAAAAGAAGCAAAAGATTTTAGTTGATTTGTATTTATTTGTCATAAATTCTAACATTTTTCTGTCGAATTTGAAAAACCCATACTTTATACTAAGATCCGACACACATTGTTGTACGAGTATAAAAGTACTTGTTAATATGGAGGTCACGCGTGCTGAACTGTGCGCGTACGCATCGGGGTTTGCCTGTGATTCATACGATTATGGGTGTAGTAAATCGTTGAAAGTGGTGTCACATCGCCAAAATCATGAATACAATCATCCTTTGTTACTTCAATCCCTTTGACTTGTGACATTGACCGGTGAAAGTGCATGATTTACAAATTAGCAAAATATTGGCGTCGAGCCAGCAGAGTCATTCTCAGTAGGTCGTGAAATAATTGCACTGTATTATCTACTACTCTACCCCTGACTATGAGCATAAAGTAACTAGGTTAACTACGTCCTATCCCAAGCAAAAATAATTCAAATGGCCTTTCTCTAGAGCAAATCATCATTTAAATTCTTAATTAAAATTTTAAATATTTTTTTGTTATTTTTTTTTTCAATATTGATTGTATATTGTACAGTCTCTAGGTATATGCTCTGGATATATATATGTATAAGATTATTTCTGTTCCAAGAGATTATAAAAACAAAAAAATATTACTATGAACTTATTTCTCAGGAGTCGGGACAACTTATTCGCAGTTCAATGATTCAACCATTGATATAATGAAATAAATGATGATTCGACAACCATTGTCTTTGTTTTTATATTTGATGGTACGCGATGTGTGGCACGTACACACTGCCTGAATGCTAATGGTATTTTTAAGGACATTTAAATTGTGCGTTAGTAAAAAGTAGGTATAAAAAACTGGGAAATAAGCTTTTTTTTGAAGAAGAAGATTCAATCTTGTAGAAACGATTTATAGGGCCAAGTGCGAGGCCGAAAGGCAGTTCCGAAAACCTCTTACACCAGGGAGTACAGGGTCGATTAACCACCATTAGTGGTGACCCACTCGCTATGAATAAATGAAAATGGCGAAGTAGGGAAATTCCTTACAAGGCATATTTCCGATTAACTTACTTATGTTTTTTAATAGCTAGATGACTGAAAAGGCCTATTATAATTATTGAGCCCGTTACATATTACACCTCATTTACGTTATCGATGGCTAGACATTGTTAATTATAAAAAAAGTTAAGCACACAATAAGACTTGCAGCAGTATTGAAGTAAATTGTACCTGTGCTTTTACTTAGTCTGTTACACATGTTTATTGCATTTGACCTTCGCCTAAGTATTTTGTAATAACATATTCTTTATCATCGACAATATAAAAAATTAATATATATATACAATTAAGATAGAGTTAGAATTAACAATAAATAAATTAATTCTATTGCGTTACTAGGTATATTTCATTTATCTGTGTGCTTTAAAGTGACGTAAATATTATTGGTAATCCCAATGACCCTCTGCTCTATAGCTAGTGTACGTACAAATTCGGGAAATTCTGCTTTATTTGCATAGCTAATTATGTTATTTATTGCCAAGAGCAAAACTTATACATAAAAGTGAAAGGTTTGTATCTTTAAATACTGCCTACGTGGTTCCCTAGACGCAACTGGAGGTCGAGGATTCGATCCCCGGGAAACATACTTTTTTTAGTTGTTTACAGTTCGGTTAGGACATAGAAGGTTTGATTATTGATGATTCCTTGCTTTGGAAGGCACGTCAAGCCATTGGGCCCGGCTTCTATTTGGTGGTCGTTAAAGGAATCACGTCAGAGGCCGAAAGGCGTTTCCGAAAAACTGACACCAGAAAGTACATGGTTGATTGGCCTTGTAACATATCAATGCTACATGGCCAATATGAATGAATAAATCTTTAAATGACCTCCTTGGCCTAATAGTTAGACCGATAGTCCGCTAATCTGAAAGTATTGACTTCAATCTCCAGTCAGGGCAAGCAAAGTCCAGTCGTATTACACAAATATCAACTTTCTTTAAAGCTAGGCTGCTAGGTTTAAATGTCTAGGATAAATAATTTTTCACCTTTTGCACTACATAATCTCTTGACCTCTTGATCTCTTATAAAAATAAGTATGAAGATAGAATTTTTCCAATCTATTGGCTAATTAAGTAGTATACTTCTATATTATCGCGCTAAAATGCAGCCTTATATCTTTCACTGGAATTAAATCAAAATAAATGCGCAACTTCATCTGAATCGGTTTAATTAATTTGATACTTGAAAAATTTGACATTGGTAAAAAATACATAAAATATCAATTTGTAGTTAAGTTAATCATAAGAAATTGGTCGAACACATTGAGACCAGAATAATGACCGCTTAAATTTGTATACAGTGGAACTCATTAAAGTTATAATTCGCACAGGGACAGAGTCACACACAATAAAAGTATCGGATAATGATTTACGGTTCTGGCTCCTAGCACACGGATACCATAAATTAACGAGAGTACAGATATCGTGTTTATTATACAGTGATAAAAAATTTAATGATGAAAACTGAAAAAAACAATTCGACTTCCTATACAAAATCTAGTCAGCTTATTACTCTGTTTGTATGGGACGTCAAAAAAATTTTGACAGCTTGTACTTATTGTTTTATTGAAAGTGGTTTAGTTTCACTTACATAAGTGGTCCTATACCAAGGAAACACGTCGAACTTCTGGACTCTTTTGTACTTAGTTTTACTTACTAAACACACTGTGAGGACACTAGTTTCAAAATAAATCTATATATTTTGGTTTGATAGAGCTAAATAAACACATTTATTTATAGACTAGCGTTTCTCGCAGCTCCGCCTGCGTCTTAAAGTAGCCTATGTTTGAACCCGGGTCTTCAAATATAATCATACCAAATTTCATCAAAATCCGTTTAGCGGTTTGGCCTTGAAAGCGTAACAGACAGACAGTCTTTCGCATTTATAATATTAAGTATTGAAGTATGGATGGTAGTAAAACACTTTGATACTTTTTAAACCATAGATTTGAGAATGATAGTAGACCGAGGGTCTTTTTATACTCCTATAATTTGAACACTTATATAATTTACAACTTATTAAATAAAGGTTGTGATCGTCGTTTATTAAATTATAGTTCACTCAATTTGAGCTACTAGCAGCGAAGGTAACTAAGAAATTCCTTACTAAAATCTTAACTCTGTCGCTAACGCCTACGTTAATAAAATCTCATGGTAGAGTTACTGATCTCTCTTTATTTGTATCACAGCCGAATCGAACGAACCCACTTCATTTTGCGGTTCGACCGATAACCGTTCCTAATTTCGCGCGCTCGCACATGAAATTAAAATCGGTTTAATATATAATTGAGATATGTTTAATAAATATTTAATAAGTTATCTAAATAAAAGCGGCCATCAAAATGGGCTTGCGGTTTCGATATAATAATACTGCAAAACAGTGTTGTTACAACCAGAGGAAAAACCGCGTATGCTGACAAATCTATGATCATTTAGAATTTACCAATTTTCATTTGGCTCGCTATTTAATTATTAAAATAATGATGTGGTGTATTTTGAAGGCATAGGTACCTACATAAATATTTATTTTAGTATTCCTATCTATTTTTCATCCTAGGAGGTTATTTTTTATTCTATGCCAAAGGTAGGTAAGCCTATACTTTCTTATGTTTTCGCGATTGTTATTCATTAAATTAAACTATTTTAATACGGTTTTTATCGTGTTTATTACTTATTTATTTACACCTGACGTTTCAAACACTTTACAGCGTTCATGGTCGCAGGCAGACGCGATAAAAACCGTATTAAAATAGTTTAATTTAAGCCTATACTTACCTACTAGCTGTTTCTCGCAGCTCCGTCTGCGTCAAAAAGTAGCCTATGTTTGACCCCGGGTTTATGACCATATTCATACCAAATTTTATCAAAATCCGTTCAGCGGTTTGGCCGTGAAAGTGCAACAGACAGACAGACAGAAAGACAGATATACAGACTTTCACACTTATCATATTAGTATGGACGTGTACCAAGATTCAAATAACTATAAGCCTTCCTATTCAGGGGGTTGGATCAGGTCTATGTTAGGAATATTAGAGATCGGTATACTTATTTAAAAACATTGAAGTTTTTTATTAAAATAAAGCCGAGGTTTCAATGTACCTCGGCTTTATTTTAATAAAAAACTTTAAGCTAAAAGCCTTTAATTGTTTTAAACTACATACGGTTTAAAAAAAAACATAATGATAATAATATTCTTGAAAAAGGACAATGGTCTTATACTAGACTAGTAATCAATCGGGAAAAATCTTGGAACACAGCTTAGGTAGGTGAATTAGCGTCTTCACCTTTTCAAAAACATCAACTAAATTATTGAACATACATTCGAATTTCCACATACCTATTTCCCAACTGAAATTCATGAACAAAACGCATAAATTTTTATTAAGGCTATGCTCACTTCGTAGATTTATGAAAGCAGTTTGCTGGAATTAACATAGTAGGTAGACAGGGAGCCTAGGCCTGCCTGTGACGTGGGATAATTACCGGCCCCCGCACCCCGCGCCACCTCCCCCCCGCGCCCCGACGCAGTAATGTCACATTAGCAGCCCCACCTCGTGTTGAACTGTCAAAACATCGCATACCGTACAGAATGGGCGAAAATAAAACGCTTATTGGGATATCCACGTAAATGAAAATGTATGGAAATATTACTTGAATCTTTTCATTTGTTATTTTTAATGTTTGTACCGCTAATTGATAGGAGTTTCATTCTATGATTTTAATGGGTAGAGTCAATTTTCATTTAATGTAGAGTCTAATTAAGCTCGAATTTTCTTTGTTAAAGGTATGATGTGCAGACGTCAATAAGTGATATTTATATCCTATATTGAAAATAAACGATTTCATTTCAGATGTAAATAACATTTGGTCTTAGTTCTTTTTTAGTGATGCGCTACCTACGTTAATACAGTTTAAAAATGTTGCTTTTGATGTGGTTAAAGGAACTAGGTAAACTTGAGACCTCTTTTAAAACATGAAGTAATAGCGATATATAATAGAGCTTTAAAATTCCTCAATAATTACAGGAATTTATGGCTTTATCGTAAGCTCTCTTGTGGAATATATATCTTTTTGGTGAAAGTCGTTGCACATTGCGATAAACTGATAACCTATTTTTAATGTGATAGGTTCCGTATATTAAATTGCTTATATGCTGGCCCGTCGAAAATATATGACAAGATATGCGTGCTAATGGACTTACAACCAAGGATGCCGAAGACCGGACAAAATGGAGGAGAAAAAGTAGAAAAGTGGACCCTGGGCTCAGTCGAGGATGCAACTGGGAAGGCGCTAAGATGAGTAGTGGGTTCCGTGTATTAACAATGGCTTGTCAAGTGAACTTGTCGAATGCAAACACGTGTCTCGACCAATCAGGGGCGTTGATTAGGGGTGGGGGGTAATTAGAGCCTTTGATCCTGCCGCCTATTCTTGTTACGGTATGTAGTACTGTAATTAAGGTCTTGTTGACATGTTATGACACATAATTTGATCAATTACGGAAGTAAATTGTAGTTTTATTGAATCAAGTATTAGCCTGGATTTTTTTAAAGTTTACACAGTTATAAAACAGAAACATTACTACTTTAGATATTGCTTTTATCGAATCCCGAACTCCCAGCGTATTGGAATGCAACCGGAATAACGCCTAGAAGATAAATCTTGTTCATGCCATTGTATAGTTTGTCTGATAATTTTCTAACGTTTTGATAAAAAAAATAGATAGTTTGAAATGTAAGTGCTCATAAGATTTTTACAGTAAAACTATAGCGACAGACGTACAGTGAGAGAAAAGTTCAAAATTTTGTTTTGATCAACTTTTTATTCACATTAATATTAAGCATGTAAAACTTCTCCGTTCCACTCCAACCCATTGAAAAAATTCTAAGTCCTTTATCATACTTAGTATTAATTACGTGCTAATTATAAGTAGGTACTTACAAACAGTTTATGATTTTTTCTGTCAGTTTTCTGAAAGATAATGCTCTTTTCATATTTAGCGATAAATACACTAAGTTACTTTTTATACAATACATTTTTTAAAATAACGCAAGATACCGTTCTTAATTTTAAACACGTGAGAAGATACAAATATTTAATTTCTTGGGAAAAGTGCATATTTGGCCGAAGCTGTATAAATCTCAGTACCCTCGCATAAGAGTTCTCACTCCCTTAGCCCTTGTTGGTTGTTTTGTGAAGTTTTTGTAGGAGATCACTTACACGGTAACAGGGCGTAATTTGATACATCCTGTGCTTGACGGCCGAGGTCCTGTGACTGGGCTTGCCTGTAGGAATCACTTATTTGGCCTTATTTTCCGTAGAGTCGTTAATGAGAATTTCCTAGTACGTGGCTGGAGTATTATGCATAAAAGTTTTGATTGTATATTAAGTTATTTATATGAATTAATTTAAGTTATTATGGCACAAATGATCATCGAGAAAGGAACTTTTCGCTTCGTTTAGATGATCTTTCCAAATAAAGGAGAAAGTATCTAAGTAAGCCTCGTGTACCAAGAAATAAAGAACCTCACTAATACAAGAAATAAGCGGAAGGAACGCGAAAGAAGAGATTTATAATTATGATGATTAAAATGAAGTTACATCAGACGAATTTGAATGCATATTTATGCATTTGAATTCTTGAGGAAGCTATTATATATATGACATGAACGGGCGGGATACGGGATAAAGATAAAATAAAACAGGAACCAGACTTCCTTCCTTTTTAAAAATAAAAAAATAATTAACACTGAATTTCCAAAGGTCTATTCAGATTACAACGTAAAGTGACCACGTTAATTATATCAAACCAAGCAGTGAAGCTTGAAATATTGCGATTATATCAGTTAATTATTTAAAGCAGGCCAAATTAATACAGCGATTTTGTATGAAAATCTCAATTTATGTTTTCGGAACACGATAACGAATATTTAATTAAGCACATTGTACATGTGCACAAGTAAATCTCAAATTCTTATAATAGAACTGCTATCTGTGAGTTTTAAACTTAAAAAAATATACCTTTTTTTTGTATACAACTAAGTAGGCAACTAAGTAGACACCTGATGGTAAGTGGTTACCGTTACCTATGAACGCCTGCACCACCGGGGATGGCACGAGCGCGTTGCCGACCTGTCCGCTGTCAGCACAGTGACCCCTCTGGAGCCTGGCGACCCTACTCACCAGCAGGAACACAACACTGCATCACAGTGTTATTTGGCTGCGGTCTTCTGTAGGGTGGAGTTACGCCCCCAGACGGACTATTCCTTACAAAATATCCTACCTCTCTTAAACCTATAGTAATTTTATTTAATACAAACGAATTAAATACCCAATAATTATTTTGTAATTTTTATTCTCCACAATCCCAACCCAGTTTATGAAAGTTTGCAGATTAATTATTCCATGATACGCAAACATCTTTTATATTTTATGATGTTTGCTTCAAATGAAACAAACTTATGTAAAAAAGCCGGAGGTCGATTCTCAGAAAACATGAGTTAATGTTGTGTTTCGATAAATCTCTAACATAAACCGCTATCGAAATTTTAGAAAATAAAATACAGCGCTGATTCTGCTCTTTACAGCTTCCCGCCAAAAGTCAAAAAATATTCTTGATAATGTCGGATGAAAATGTCATGGACTACGCAAATGTCTGTTGAAAATTACTAATAATAATAATAATAATAGGCGTAGGGATGTGACGACCCCATCGCCCACTGGGTTCTCTTCCCAGTGCAGTCAGTCTCCGCAGGGCAGCTTGTGGCTAGCTGTTGGTAAGTGGCGACACCGCGGACCTGAGTGCTCCCAGGGGAGGCCTCCGTCCATCACCTCCGACCTTCCTTCGCCAAGGTCGGAGTGGACGCCGATGAGGGACAGGACCCCTACCTCTGGCTTGCCTTAGCCGGCCGGCCAGAGTGGAGTCGCAAGAGCTATATGCTCGAGGGTGGAAGTGTATTGCACGTAATGGCGTAATAACGGGGAAACCCGCTCACGAGGCAACTCGCGATGGCGAAACCGGAGCCGCACCTCTCGGCACCCTTAGCCGCTCATCCCAATGTTGCCCCTCTGTTGCCAAATGCGGCGACTATTTGGGGGGCCCATTCACTGAGTGGCGAGTCACCGCCTGCCACTAATAGTCAGTAATCATGATTATGGCAGGCGTCCAATTTCTATTGCAATAGCCCAGTTAAAATCCATCCAAACTTCATCACCATAACCCATTTATTCTTTTCACCTATTAGAAATAGTTCCTCCTCCTGCCGAGACCTGTTCATGGAAATGTCAACTATTGATATAGCCGAGAACGGGTTTTGGCAGGACCACCACATGACATCAACTTCTCCAAAGGGCCTCTACGTGTTGGATCAATATCCCCGCGCAAGCCTCTCAAAGGACCGGGGTAACCCGTGAAATCCAAAAGGAGATACAATAATAATAATAATATCTTTATTCACGAAAAACATGGTATGTATATTGGTGTTACAATTTTCACATATTGGATCACATGTTTTGTCACATTTAATGACATGCGAATAATTAGGCTATTCATAATTAAATTAAATTAAGCATAATTGAATTGAATTAATTAAACTTATATATACTTTCTACTATAATACTTTCCGTTAAAAATTTAAAATATTTTATGAAGTTTTAAATTTTTTAAAGATTATTTATTAACACTTCTTTGCACACAGTAAAATAAAAATTAAATATGTATTGTTCGTAGCCTTGAATTGGAACATTTGTTCTGCTGACCGTAGAGAAATAACTATGGTAGGGACTTCTGGCGGGAAGCTGAGAAGAGCAGTATTGGCGCTATATTTTATTTTATAAATTTATTATTATTTTAGTTTTTTTGCATATTAATTGATTGATTATTCGCAAAGTATTCGATAACAAGCGTGAGTGTTGGGAAGTGTTACAGTGTTCGATTTATGTGATTTTCTTGCTTGTTGCTCAAATCTAGGAGTTAGAAATAGATAAATGTTACTTAAGGGATAACTAAGAATACGAATTTAAGGTTTTTTGTAAGTAGATATTCGTCATGTTATTCGAGATATCTCCAATACGGCTTTATCTCTAAAGGCGTAAGAAATCGACCTCGTAGTCAACACGCTATCATAAACAAAAGAAATCGCATTTTCCAAATAACAGTATTTAAAAAGTCTAACGATTCACCAGACGCGAGAAATGCACTGAATTACAAAAATATGTGTTTATAGTGTAAAGCAGTGTAGCAAGCATTACTATTGATTTCTTTTTTACTGAAAGCGCATCTTGGTAGCCAGTAATGAGCTGTAATGATAGTGCTCTAGGATCCGCAGCCGACCGCAGCCTGTTTGGATGTACTGGTTGCTACAGCTTCCAGGCTAAAAATAAAGACAGTGCAGAGAAAACTACTCATGTCTACTATAAAACGGCGGAAAGTCTCCTATGTGGGTCATATATTTCGACATCAGCGATATGAACTCTTGTAACTTGTCAAGTGGGAAGAAGAAAGAATTCGTGGCTGCATAACATCCGGGAGTGGACCGAGATAGAAAGCGCAGCTGAGCTGTTCCGTAGAGCAGAAAACATAATTCTCTTGTTACTTATCTTTACAAACCTTCATAGTTTCTACACTAATCATTCTTGATTCCGTATTTCAGTGTACATGGTCGGTAGACAATGTAACTTACACGAAATGATGACGGGTACTTACATGGCAAACACAGCTTACCTTAGTTATCGATTCACGCTCTCCATAACTTGTGTATCAAGATTATACCTACTTAAGTGAAAAATTTAATGTTTTATGTTAATTATAGTCTACCGGTCATAATTAGATCGTCTGTAACAATAAGAATTTGCAAAGTTTAAATACAATTGAAACTCAATTTTTATAACAACCAAAAGATTTTACTCGTAACATGTGTTTTGGTTAGATCGCGAAAGTTAAGTGAGATGACGAATATAAAGAGGAATAAAAAAAAATAGGAAAATATTTAGGTATTTTTAAAAGAACGAACAGCTTTCATTAATCCAAAGAATTTATTTTCAAGGTCGTATGATGGTAAGTGGTGACTTTTCAATCGTATAAAACACAAACGGTAACATTGTGCGGTTCAGTGCGTTTGGTTCATAGACACGTTCGCTGTGTAATGTAAGTTGCCAAGATTACATGTGTGGCCCCTAAATACGCGTTGCAGAATTATTGTTTTGTCGCCCGAATACTTTTCCATGATAAATAATAATTTGTTGTTGATGCATGCCGCATTATCGGTCTTTTCTAAAATGGTTCGGGGAGCAACTTCTATTAACCTAAAAATTGAAAAAATCTTGTTTGTTTTTCCGAAAACACGAGATAGAACACAACTTGAGTATGTAGTACGTACAACTGACTAACTCCAAAATAAGAAATTTGGTTCAGGTTTTGCGTAAGTTTGTTAAGATTTGTTGAGTTGGTGTATTTTTCTGTACAAAATTAAAATGTTTTTAATCCTATATAAAATGTAAGGTGCTTGTAAGCAAGGCTTGAAAGTTTCATAAATATAACAATGCCCCTTCTATGGGTTTATGCAAACGTAGTGGCTAGCATTTTTCGTTAGAGGATATTAAGGTAAATTAGTACAACAAACTACCGACTGCAAAGACACTTGGTAGAGGCACCGCTCCCGCTCGCTTCTTGGCCACACCGAAGGTATTGTTACACGGAATGGATCCGGCCGATTGACGACCGTTGATACAGCCGGTCGAACGCGTAATCTTATCCGAAGAACACGCGATACGCGGGCTAGCGTTACCTATCACATCTCGTTGGTACTCACTGCTCCGATACGCGAGGAATGGCATTTATTGCTATTTTTATTGACGCATTAACTGTTGTTCTATTTCATTTCATATCTCTATGAGGAAGACATTTAGAATTCTGATTCTTACAGATCTTTGAAGTTCGGTCGAACGAAACGATTGATTTGAACTTTCAAGAACGTGATGGTAATCCATCGAATAATGCCTCACTTATTATGTATTTTAGTCCAAGTCGCAAATAACTGATGATAAAGAAGTTTCTTTATTTATTATTGTCATTTGACAGTTATATTAGTCCGGTCAGTGGAACAATTTATAGGTTGATTTCCATTAAGTACTCGTTAAATAAGGACAAAAGAGGCAACTCCACTGTATTTGTGTGCGCTTGCTTTGTGCAGTGTTCGTGCTCTGTCAGTGAGATAATCAGATCATACCGCTTGACGGGACATCACTAAACTTATTTACTTCTAAACCAAATTAAATCCCAAACTTTATCCACCAAATTTAAGAACTCTGTAAAAACTTGAACAAGTTTCTGAGAATATCAGTGTCGAGAATTATACCTTAAATTGCGCCGTTTTCCAATATAATTTTTTACAAACTCAAACATATTACCGACAGAAGGCAGCCGTGCAACACGTAGAACTTTAATTGATTGTACTTATTGAGGCAGACACCTCGAAAGTATATCGGCCGATATGAGGAGCAATATTGTTTCTCCATCCTTTTTGTACTCAGAAGCAATCATACAAAAGAAAGGGATAGTGCGAGTATAGTGCTATCCGATACGCGTTTTCCTCTGAAGGATACGCGTACGTGATTCGGTATGTTTTTTTCGTGGGTGGAATTATTTGTAAGGTTTCGTTATGTGTTGCTCATTACGGTACAAGCGAGTATCCTGCAGCGAGACCGCAAATGCGAGACATTACGCCTGAAGGAGCCACCTGACCCTAGGAGCTGAGGATAATGTTCGTTCGTGGTACGTGCTCGCGATTCCATAATCGATCGTAAAACAAAATCCTCGCCATCGATAAATGCTTCGTTTTGATCGAAGGCCGGAAGGGGGTATCGTAAAAATAAGGTATTGTTGAGCTGTAGGCTGTAGGATTTTTTAAGAAAGCTGCAATTTATTTGCAAGTTTCAGATATGGCTGTTTGCTGAATACTACAATTCAAGTACTTACCTAAATTCCCGTAATAAGTATGAAAGTCTGTATATTTGTCTGTTATCCTTTATGACTCCTAACCGCTGAACAGATTTTGATTAAATTTGGTATGAATATAGTTGAAGGACCGGGCCGAAACAGAGACTACTTTTTGACGCAGGCGGAGCTGCGGGAAACAGCTAGTTGCAATATATTTGTATAATATATGTATATATAAGAGATTTTCATGAAAGAAAAAAAACTCCCAAGTAAAATTTCATATTCGGCTATGTAACAATTTTAGAGATGTGTTTGTGTACTTAGCATTAGTAGCAGCCGCTAATGCGTAAGTTAACATCGGGTAACACACTGTGACAGAAAACCTGTCTTGTGGTGCCCATGACGTAACGCGCCCTAAACAAATTCGCAACGAATGTAGAAAATGCAACCAGAACAGAAAATAGTTGCGGATTCCTAGTGAGGGAGGGGGGGGGGGGACGTTAATAGGGTAAATAAGTTAAATAATGGACACGGCGGGCTGCTACATCGCTCGGGCGTTAATAGCTAAACACATTTCGTTTTTTGCCAATCAACATCGGAAGCACTTTTAGAGAGTCGATTTCCCAAATAGACATATTCAGCGGACGCGAACACATCAACTTTGATATTTGAATGATGTAAATGTGTGAAAAATTGTATTTTCTGTAAACTCTCGAAGAGCTAAGTCTATTCATACACTATCCCATTATAGATATACCATTTGAGAAGGTTCAAAAAGATGTTTTGGCGCAAACTTGTCAGGAAGAACTTACAGAAAAACCAAAATTTCGGTGTTCTATGCTTTTTTTTATCTAAGACTATGCATTTTTTTAGTATAGATCTGATGCCCATATTTGACTATTAGGTATATTTTGTATTCTTGTGACATCAGAAACAAATGACACAGACAAATACCAACTTAGTCTGCCTGCGACCATGAATGCTGTAACGTGTTTGAAACGTTAGGTGTAAATAAATAAGTAATAAACGCGATAAAAACCGTATTAAAATAGTTTAATTTAATATCAGGTATCTCTTCATTATATGACTATAGAGATTACTAACTTAATATTAGGAGGTCTCTACTAAGCATGGATTTGCCGAGCACGCTTTGCCTCGCGGCAATAAAGAAGCTAATTGTAAAATAGTCGTATCGATACTCGGCTAACTGTCCAGCTCATCCAGGAGCTGTGGTTTTGTGGCCGCCGAGCTTAATTCGCCCGCACCGCTCCGCCCTCATACATTTTAATAGTTTTAATGCTCCAAGAAGTCAGTAGCTCCAATTATCGACTATTTCTGATAAGCCATTGGCCATGTTTTTTGTCTGTGGTAATTACGGAATCGGATGAAGACGTATTGGTGTGTACGTGCCTAATTTACGAATGATTTTTTATAATTTGGAATCGATGTTGATGTTGTTAATCATGTGTAAAGGGAATTGAGTAGGTGTGATATGAGGCGCGTGTCGGTTGTAGGGCGACGCAGGCGATTCCGCAGCCGCTTATTACATCCCACAGTAGCACGGATTGTAACCGCAGCTATGGCCCCTCGATTCCTGCAGCCCCATCGATCTATAGTTTCGTTATCAAATTTTCACACGGACCCTCGCTCTCGCACCAAGATTGACTTTATTTGAGTAAGTGTAACCGCAGAGATACGCGCCATCGCACGATAAGCTTACAATTTTATACTCCACTTCGATATACATAGCACGGTTAGTTCGATTTCTCAGCAAATAGTGCTGTAATTTAAACGTATTGTAATGTGAACAGAGAAAAATATGGTAATAGTAGAACAGGTAGGCGATCGGTAGCCAATCACGGCACCCGAGATATTGATCATCGAAATTGATCAATCAAATCGAAAATATTGTACCGGAAATAAGGCGCGATATAATACTTATTATGTTGTTCCATGGATTGAACGTTTTCCCAAATAGATCTTTTTGTACAGTTATTTTATTGGAGGAAATTTAACACTTGTCGAAAAATTTCTGAAGTATTCTTTCATTATATTCAATATCTAATGAAATCTTATGGAAAAAGTTTTAAATCGGAAATCAATGAACAGCATCAATGTGTCTGTGGAGCGCTAGTGGATACTAAGGGATATCACGGTCTTAGCTGTATTAGATGTGCTGGGAGGTTTCCGAGACACCATGCTCTTAATGACATCATTCGAAGAGCTATGGCTTCTGCCAACATTCCGTGTGTTCTGGAACCTCTCGGATTAAGTCGTAGTGATGGTTGGCGTCCTGATGGTCTTACGATGATGCCATGGCATAGGGGTCGTTGTCCTTTGTGGGATGCGACTTGTGTGAGCACCTTTGCAGCTGAAAATGCTGCTAAATTCAAACATTTGAAGTAGTCTTGCTTTACAGCAGCATATATATTTGTACTTGTAGCTTTTGAGACCACTGGCGCTCGGGGATCTGAGGCAAGAACGTTTTTAAAAGAATTGGGTCGTCGGGTATCAAAACGATCGCGTGATACACGTTGTGTTTATTTTTTGGCTCAGAGGCTGTCCTTAGCTATTCAGAGAGGCAATGAGGCCAGCATTATGGGGACCTTTAGGCCTAGTCTGGCACACAACTGATGAAGCTCGTAGAGGATGTTTTTTTATTATTTATTTTTTGTAATTTTTTTTAAGAATGTTGCTGATATTTTTTTGTGTACTTACAACGAAGCTTATTGCTGAGAACTATTTGTAAACTTCTGACAAAGCATGTTATAAAGCAGCTAATGATAAAGACTAATGTAACTACATCGTACCTATGTTTTAAATGCGTGTGTGATTTAATAAAGTATATATCATTCCATCGGAAATTGACAAGAAAGTGTTTAGAAACTATTAAATATTAATTTAGAGACTCTGTTAAGTTTAAGTTTAGCTTAGAATTAAAATTTAACCTAAACATAAGATGAATGAGAATGCTAAAAATAAAAAAGTTAAAAGAAAAATTCAAATTAATTTCTGGTTTCATTTTGGTATATTTGGTACCAACATGTCTGCTCTACCGTACCAAGAGCTCTACATGCATAATTGTATTACAATAATAACTTGAGATATACTTTGACGATTTTATTAATAATTTCAACATCTTATTATTTAAGTTTTCTAATAAGCAATACAATGCAATACAATACAAAAACACTTTAACACCCATTTTATAAACAGTTCTTACGAATAAAACTAAAAATTGCAAAAAACTCAAAGTATAAACTCATTAACTACAAAAATTAATCATTAATCGTTATTCTTAATAAACATTTAGTAACAAAATTTTATTTAAGGAGTCACATATTCAAGAGCGTTTCTAAAATATAGGACACCATATTTTTTAACACACTGTTGATTCTTTTTAACTGAAAATTAATATAATAAAATGGTCATGTCTGTCGTTGTGTAAGTCTTCGTCTCACGACTAGCTGCTCTGCGCCATAATGACATTGTGCCGTCGTCGGTTTTTTAACTCCGCGTTTGATGTTATTGTTATTATTTTTCTCTCTAAGCTATCCAGAAGTCAATGACCTTACAAATCTTTGAAATATGTACATGAATTATAGCTTTGTTTTAATCAAATTCATAGTTTCATTTTCTTGCATTTCTTTTGGCATCCGAGTTGACAACCTTTTTTTTTATATTACTTAGTAGGCAAGCAGGCGTACGGCCCACCTGATGGTAAGTAGTTGCCGTAGCCTATGAACGCCTGCAAAACCGGAGTTGTCACGAGCGCGTTGCCGACCCTTCGCGTTTCCAATTAAAGAAGGGGTTTGAGGGCTTAGCAGTCATCTAAAATTTTAATATACCTTGTATTATCCGACTGGTAGCAATGTGCTTTACAATTGTATTTGTACAATGAAATTTAAATAAATAAATAAGATAGTAGACAATAGTTTATGTAGAATTAAATTTACCTAAATCAAATATTATAATATTATTATATAGTAATTATTAGAATTTAAAAAATAATATTTACATTTAAATTTTCACTGGTAAAGGTTAAGTTACGTTAGTACTACGTAAAATAGGTAAATATTCTTAGTAATACACCGTTTTAGATATTTTTAAACCAGAAAATATACGTCAATTTTTTGATTCTTTTGAAAATAAAGATGATTTATAATAATCCAAGAGCCAAATCTTTGGTTCTTTGAAATATTAACATTGCATTCAAAATATTTGTATGATACCCGTCACAGTCAGCTCCTGCAAGGTGTGCGACCCCTCATAATTGGAGGTTCCGATAGAGCCTGGACCGAGCCCCCCCCCCCACCCTCCCTGCAACCACCGGTTTGTAAGTCATTTGTACGACCGAATCGAAATCATTTGTTATCGTTGTGTGGATTCGCTTTTCACGTTTGCACCTTTTTAGCATTAGATTTGTAATACTGTATTAAAAATTCAACAAAAACAATTAAAATTTTAAACACTGTATCCTTAAAATCAAGTGATTACGTAAATCATGGTTCGAGCGCTTCATGGACATTTTATTACTATGTAGATTAGAAAGGTTTTAAATTTTGAATTTAAATATTATTTTTTTATTAAATTATTAAAATCATGATCCATTGGCAGACTTTTTAAACGCCTAACTAACTGCGTAACAATATGGATTACTATACTACCAATATCATTATAACACATAACCTTTGATGACGTCATCTACCGATTTCTGTCATAATACTTTAACTAAGTGAGTATATAGAATAAGCACGGTACACATATTTTTAAATCATTCACCCCATAAAAAGCGTCCAAAACCTCGAACTAATTTGCAGACGATCACGTAAATCATGATAAACGCCGGTAGACAGGTAATTTCTTGGTTATTTGCCCTAAATAACTGTAAACGGAGTGTACTGCGTTAAATTTATTAATATCCGCGCTCATTACCGTTGCACTCACAATCACGACCCTCTAACTGACTGCCGCCTTATTTGCCGACGAGCGTTCAAATACGCGTTTGCAATCTAACAGACAGCGCAAAAGTTTTTTTTAACAAAAAAATTTAATGTATTGGGAAAAGGGCATTAACAACAATAAGATTTGCATGAAAAAAATATTGTTGCTGTGATGTGGATAGCGGATTTGTTGTAGATGAATTATATTTTTCATAGACAAATTATATAACCAACTATGTACTTTATAATAAATTCTTCTCGGCCTGAAAGGTACATTTTATTAATTAATTTACAATTGTAACACTTACATAATTACATTTTCATTTTAAGTATTTTATTTACATCGCAATTACAGTAATATATACATAGGAAATTTAATATTAAGACGTCTGTCACGCACTTTACGTATCTTGTACTTGTAAGACCCTTTCTAGTATGTGATGGATGAATCAATAAAATTTTATTCTTTTCTATATAAACTTGGCACAAGGGTTCTAATTATTTCTGAAGAAATTTATTCCTGCAGACCCGCAAATTAACTTCCACTAATTATAATTAAAACAATTATCTAATAAAAACAATTGCTAATTAAAGAAATAATCCTCAAATACTTTCACAGTAAAAGGATCACCTGCCATGTCTATTCCTTATAACGTCTAGTTCATAAGCTACGGGGCGTTTACAAGGCAATCTCAGCGACTTTCATCAGCGCGGCAATCTGAGCTCCTCGCTAATGACGACCAACTATTACGCACATTATTATACAGGGCCCATGTCAACTACCATGCTGATGTACTAATGAAATATTAGTTTTTGACACGGCTTGGCTGTTGATACAAATTTTATATTTGATTAAACTGCAATAACAGCGCGGTGTGTATGACAGTGTTTCGAGTAGAAAATAATTTCGGCTCAGTAGAGTCCTGTTTGATCTATGACTGTAGTTAGTTTATATTATATATAATATTTTTTAAATAACCAACTTATCTTCTTTATTTGAGTAGGTTTCCCAGTTGCGCCTTCAACTTATGCTTTCTGAAGCGTAGCCCAGAGTACCGCCTCCGCCTGATTATCTCAGCCGGATGTGTAAAAAGAATTGCTCAATATTATGAGTTCTCAGTTCCAGAGATCGATCAAACGTTATATCTTTTTGTTTTCGAGCGTCACTTTAATGATATCTTAATGTGAAAATGCACCATTTCAGGACCAAACTTATATATTAATTTGATGTTTTTAGCAAAAAACAGTGTGAATTATATTATGTAGATGAGGTGCGGTATCTATTTCGGGTGGGAGGGTATGAGTGTCCGTTCTATTCGTTAGTACTATTAATAATCTATGTCCGGATTATAGCGATATGTTACTCCTCCTATCCTTCTTATCTAAAGGATCGTTTCTCCTTCTCCCGTCCGATTGATGCACCTTGCCGTTCCCACCTTAGAACCCTCCTCAATATTCCCATCCATCATTCCGATTCCTACACTCACTCCTTTTCAGTCCAAGCAGTAAGATTGTGGAATTCATTGCCAGCTGATATACGTGACTCTAAAACTATCTCAATATTTAAGAAATTAGTTAAAGATTATTATCTGTCCTTAGCACAGTAGATATTTATGTATGTATTTTATATGTAAGTTTATTATGTATGTATTATTTGTAATAGTATTTGTGTATGTATGTTTATGTATGTTTACATTATAAGGATTCTATAAAAGTTTTACCTAGGTAATTAGGTATACTTTTCCTTTCTTTTTTGTACACGCTAATTACCCTTTTCTTGTCTTTTCCTCTCTTGGGTCTGCTGGAAGAAATTTCTTTAGAAATAAGCAGCTCCCTTGTACTTTCTTTTCCTCTTATGTATAATCCTTTACATTTTTATGGTGTACATGAATAAAGTAAATAAATAAATAAGTAAATGAAACAAAAATAGGTTGATAAGACTTACCACCCGTAGGAAGGCTCGCATTGGTCTTATATTCTCTCTCTTCGTGGGACAGAGCTCGTATGCTCCTGTTTGGAGGACTCTTGTACTCCATACCCCGCAGTGCTGAGTCGATCATCAGCGACCGCTGGAACCCGAAACCTCTGATAGGGTGGGTGACGTTTGTACCTGTGACGAAATGATAATAAGCATCTGGATAAATTTTGTAGGCCCTTTCAGAAAATTATGAAAAGTATGAAGCCGTAAACGTCGATAAAATTCATGGATCTTCGTAAAAAGGTGAAAAACGGGCCCAAAATTCGAAAAATAAGTAGAGTTGACAATGTTGAATATAGATACAAAGTTTACATTTATCACAGTATACAATGCAGTTATACAAAAAATGTAGTTGCAATGACTTCCTTGTCCCGACTGTCCGGAGCTCACCGGAATACGATTTTTTTTTATTTTCATCATGTGAATATGATTTTAAAAACAATTTTCACCATTTACATCCCACTGCTGGGAAAAGGTCTCCCTTATCTCTCTCCGCACGTATCTATCTAAAAAAAGTATAATATAATAAAATGGTTTTGAAAAATTATACCCAATAATAAAAATAAATATTTAACAAACAAATTTTCCAAAATCAATCGCAACATAGCTAGAAAATGAAATCAATATCAAATTCCTAAATGCAAAAACCTAATTTAGGATAACATTTCCTGCATCCACTTCTAATAACAACGTGTCAGTCACCTTATTAGACATGAAAGGTGGTCTTTTTTTTTAAATTTTTTTTTTGTTAATAGGCGGTGTAAACCCAAGGACCTTTATTTCAAAAGGACCGCTGCAATTATAAGGATCTCGTGTATATATAAAAAATGTGCATGTAATTAGTTTATGAGTTTACACAATACAAAACGTATCAATACCGCAATTATATCGAAAATCGAGACAAACAAATGTTGGGAGTTAATTATTGTTCTACAATAGCTTTGTATTATAGATACTTCAAATTTTCGAAGTAACGACTTCGCACTCAAAATAATTTGGTAAGTGCTTACCGATATAAATAAATACTTCCAGTTTTGAATAAAATGTTTATTTTTCTTCCAAGTAAAATTTATTTTTCTTGTCATTTTTATGTTTATTTTTTACAGTTAATAGTCACAGAACCGAGTAAGTATAATTTTCATGGTTGACTTTATTTTATACATATATAATAAAATATATCAAATAATTGATTTGTTAAAACTTTATTGTACTACAAGTACCTACATTAGGCGGACCATCAAACCATATGGAGAAATAGAAAATAATAATCAATTCAAAAAAATATCTACAGAAATTAGATTAAATGTAGCGTAGTTTATCGATAGTCGATAACTTCGATAATTACCGCCGCCCTAGTCAAGCGAGGGTCACTGAAGCAGCTTACGCAGGACCTACAAATTAAGTCTATTAACTAAACTTTTAAGTCCTGGCGCACGCGAGTAGCCTTTCTTGTCCCGTGGACTTTGAGGCTTATTCCCTAAGTACTTTGTTCGCCACTCTTTGATATTTAGCAGGATTTTACGTCATGCATTGTAAGTTGATTAAAGAAAGGGTTTGAGTTCGTTAGTTGTTATGTCATAAACGTGATGTCTAAGGATTTATTAAGAATATTTACGGGTGGCAACGTGCATGTGATGCACATTCTGGTATTACAAGCTAGCTGTGCACTAAGTTGTCTAGAAAGATATGACTATTTAAATGTCACTTTATTTTTCAATATTCGACTTATATTTTTGTACATTATTTGAATCGCCAGTTCCAATCGTCGTCCTTACGTGTTTGTTAAGCTTTTCAATCCGGTAGATATCTTACTGTAGTATATCTTTTTATCGTTGATTTAATCTTACTTTCTTATATGGGGCCGGCGAAGTATGCAAGTTTCTTCCACTTAGTTCTATCACTGTTCATTCTCACACTTATCTTTCTTCCTCCTCACATATTCCTTGACAATTTACTCTATATAAACTTGTTAATCAAATAAAGCGCAAATAAAGGCAAACTTATCGATATTGAAATTTATTTCAGTCAATCTTATTAATAGTGGACTAAGCTGTCGGATTGATTATTCAGAGGGGGTTTCATAATAGAACACGGCAAAAACAGACAATATTCATTAAATTAAACTATTTTAATACGGTTTTTATAGCGTTTATTACTTATTTATTTACACCTGACGTTTCAAACACTTTACAGCGTTCATGGTCGCAGGCAGACTAAGTTAACATTTGTCTTTGATGTCATAAGATTACAAACTACCGCCTGAAATTTTTATTGGGAACTATTCCGATTCACGCAGTATTGGCTCACAGTATCTAAGGGTCTTGCAGTCTGCTTCCGAGTTTGCGATTTTATTATGTTAATGACTGGGTCCCAAGCTGGTGGTACCTGCCATCCATCCTCTCTATTGAAATTAGGATGTTCTTAAATTTCAATAGCTTCATGTTAACTTAGTCTGCCTACCATAAACGCTGTAAAGTGTTTGAAACGTCAGGTGTAAATAAATAAGTAATAAACGCGATAAAAACCGTATTAAAATAGTTTAATTTAATAAATAACAATCGCGAAAACATAAGAAATCATCAGACAATATTCATCACAACATACAATTGTGTTCTTCAGGCTACGCTGTTTGTTATTACTGCCGAGCACAAAGGTGATCCTGCGAGGCAGTTGTGGGCCGTGCGTGAGTGCAACTTATTACTGATATAATTTCGCTATTGTTTGCCGCCGGCTCTGGTGCTCCATATGGCGTAACGTGTTTTTTTCGCCCGCCAGCCAATTTTGACGATAGAATAAAACTATCGAGACTACAGGAGCAGAGGTGAAGAAATCAAAAGCAAAGGAGAGAAAAGGAACAAAACAATTAACTCCCATTTATTTCCAGGAGTTTTTTTTTTCGGGAATGTGCCCATCTTTCATCAGGAGGTATGTCTAATTATCTACTCGATCCTTCCGTCTCCAAAAACATGTGGGTCTCGCAACAGTTACGACTATTATCGTATGAGTATAATATGGTAACATTTCCTTGGCTGACAGAAAACCATAAAATACCACTTTCTTACAAAGAAAACTCTAAAAAAATGAGTATAAATTGAACACACTGAAGTAGGTTAAATAATGTAGAGTCATCGGTAATAGTCGAAGGGACAGAAGAAATGAATAATGTCCATGATGTATGTACTAAATTTGATGTAAATTAAATAGGATTAATGGTTTAGATACTATTAGGATGATTATTATCTGAACACATTGGATAGAGCGTGAATGATTGCATTAATTAATGACATTCACAATGGCAGAAATGTAGTCAAATTGAGGTATAATAAACATGACATTGCGATAAAATTTTGACAAAGCACTTTTACGAGTATTTCTCATACATTTTATTCTCACACCCACATGGTTTAAAATGAAAAGAATCCGTGCGCGAGTGAAACTTCCATTCTTTCCATGGTTTGCACCGCCAGTCAATTTTGTCGATAGTTCAACTTCTTTTCAGTCCTTAGTCTCGCGTGACAGGACCGGTATGGCTGTGGCGGAAGACAGTCTTATTATTAATTAATTTGGCAGATATTAAAAGAATTGAATATTAATTGAATTTGGGGAAAGTTTGTAAATACATATTATGAGGTAAATTTGAAATGCATGAAAGGTATTTTTACAAAACGCGAAGTAAAAAAATAGGTCCAGGTTTCGTCTTGAACTTTTGAAAGTGAGTTCTGTTTAAACAAAGAACTACCTACGTTATGTTTAAGTTTAAAATAAAACGTATTAAGATTATAAATCTACAATTTACTGCAAAAACTAACTCTTCAAAAATATATGTGAGAAATCAATTACCGTAATATCTGAGGCTTGATAACTGCATCTGATAAAAGTAAAAAAAAGTCTAAAATCGAAAACAGTTAATCTCAAGACTTTATATACTTAAATAAAAAAAATAGTAGGTATAGTAACCTCCTAATGGAGGGTAAAAATACACATTAATCAAATTTCAGAAGCTAATTCATGTGAAATTAATTGATAACACAATGACATATACGGAACACGACCGTCCTTCATACGACCCAATACCGTATCGCGGTTCCGTGGGAAGAAAATACTTATCTATAGCGATACCACCGCAATCACACATACAAGTATCGTTCGAAATTGTATGACAATAATAGACGTAATATTCACTTGTTTACGATCTTTTGTTTCCGTTGGATAGAATGATAACAAAATATTCATTTGATTTTATTTCATTTTATTTATCGAAATGTAAACTAGGACTAATAGAAAATGGAATTGTTTCTCTACATTCTCATATTTTGAAATTTCGCCTTGTAGTCTTGACAATAGATACCACCTCCTTTACAGTGGGATTATTAAAGAGGCATTTACTTGTATCTATTTGAATGGTATCCCTTTAGAGGCCTTCTAAGGACATTGGTAGTCGTCTATAATTCCGAATTTTGTAAGTACCTCGTGAAGATGGAAAAGACTGATCCCTGACTTTAAAATAAAATAACTTGGGATTCAAATAAAAGTTTGGTGATAATTATTCGTTCATACATTGATTTTACAAGCAGGTTGGTGAGCCTTCTGACATCCTGTTTTGCTATTTATTTTTTATTTATTTATAAATATTTATTGTACCACAAGTAAAAAAAAAATTTACAATCGGCGGAATGAATGCCAAAAACTTTCTCTCCAAGTCAACCATTAGGAAAAACAGAGAAGTTATGTGCGAAGAGTAAAGTTATATTTTTGTTAAATTTAATATAACGACTTTTAATACCAAGAGTTTTGATTGATTATAATTATAAATTAACCTACTGTACAGACTTAAGGTCTGTTTATTTTTTAATTTTCATTATTGAAGAAATTATTGATCAGTAGGTTTATCTTTTACGATAGACTTTGGGTTTATCCAAGCTGAGGGCGGTTCTCCTGCGTGCTTCGGAAGGCACGTTATCGATGGACAGCAGTCGTTAGGCTGTGTCCGATGCCTTTGCGCAGCCTGAAAAATTTTGACAGTGTTGGCCACTAACATACCTCGGGTCATGTTCTTGTTGGTCTGGTTTCCCTGTAAAAGGGGTTACGGAGGTCAGACGGCAGTCGCTCCATTGTAATAACCAATGCCCCCAAATCTGGTTCCATGGCTTAGAGTGCCGAAAGCGTAAGCTGACGACACAACTAGGAATGCACGCTCTGAACCAAACTGCGAAACACTGACACCAGGGTATACAGGGTCTAAGTAATACTTACTAGTTTTGGATCGCGGTTCCCGCGGTCCATCCACGGTGACCTTGATGGCTTTTTGGTACGTTGCTACTTGTGGTGGGTTCGTTAGTACTGTTATCGTCAAGGAGAAACTCTTTCCTGGAACAAAACATTGTATGTTATTGACATGAAATTATATTGTAATAGAAAGGTAATCTAAGTTAACTCATCTAATTGAAATACTTTTGTTAATTTAATTCCACTTTTATGCAAACAAATTATTAAGAATGTAAACAAAGTTCTCCTTTTGCGGATATATTATTGCCATGACTTGAATTTTTCTAGAATGTTGTTTTTAAATCTAAGAAATACCAAATTGTAGCGTCGTTTAAAACACTTAAGTTTTTATTAATTGGGTAAATTTTATTTATTACATTTTGATAAAAAAAGAAGAAAATTACAAGATTTTTTGTTATACAATTAAGTACTAATTAAGTTTTAGTGGCCGTACGGCGGCCCACCTTTATGGTAAAAAACAAAAAACTAAGTCAAATGAACAAATTACGCTAGCTTTTACGTAAAATAAACTTTGATTATTCATTATACCTAATCTATGCTTTTAAACATGTATTATTAGGTCAAGCCGTTGGTCGACTTCTGTTATATGGTGGTCGTTAAAGGAACCATGTCAGAGGCTGAGAAGCGGTTTCGAAAAACTCTGACACCAAGGTGTACATGGTCGATGACAATACTAATGATACTACACGAAATGACGATGAACGTGTATTGAATATGAACGTTGAATATAAAAGTGATTATGTACAAACCTAGCTAGTTTAACTGTCCGTGAGTGTGTTCCCTAACTACACTCCATCCAATGGTGGAAAATAGCAAGCTTTTTGGGCGCCCGATTTGCGGTCGCCAGTAATGAATGCACCGATAAATACCGAATAAAATTACAGTTAAAATGAGTGGATTAACATGTCTAATGCAGATAATTCGCGTGTAGCGAGCACTCGATTTGGAATAAATGACTGATTTCGAACTGTTTCATTTGGGCATTATTGTAAGTATTTATTTAAAAGTTAGGTTTTAGTTTGAAATGCAGCGTAATGTGATGCGGTTTAGTCACAGAAATAAGTTTAGGTAGAAGTGCCATGTGGGCGTTTCATGTGTGTGTAAGTTAAGCCTTGCCATATAAACTTAAGACTCGAGAGGCTTGACTGGCACCTGTTTACATTTAATTTCTGCGGGTTTATAACAGCGTCGGGCACGCGCTCTGGAAGCACATGTAGTCACAATCTTCAGCAGTGAGAAACCTTCATGATTTCTTTTGGCTAGTAAGGCTAATTAATTAGGATTGACTCTTCACAGTTTCAGTTGAATAAATGATCTTATGAACAAAACGAGTTGGGATTGTGTACGCTGATGTTGTCAGTCAAGTCATCATTTTATCATATTTATAGCCTAGATACTCTACCTGCTTCTCCCTATCAATTAATTATTCTGCTTATTAATATTAATAATATATCATAGTGCTACTTGAAGCGGGTATTCACTATGATATATACCTATAAGTACAGTTGACCAGTGGGGAAACGTGGGTTTCTTTCACGTAAAAACGTAGAGTGATATTTGTATGAAGGTAATTAACTAACAAAGTACACTATTAGGTTGTTTTGGTATATTAGGATTTAGAGTAATAGTTTATATTTTGATTGTTGTTTTGCCTGCCGTTAATCAGTAACCGTTGATGTTATGTCATATATGCCTAATAAATTTAAAGTAAACAATTTGAAATTTATTCAAAATGGTGCATATTTTAAAAACTTTAATTTGTCCACTTTTTTGAATTTCTAGTAAGTAATTATTTTTTTGTTTTCGGGAAACCCAGCTCTCTGAAATAACTCCAAAAGTCGACCTTTGCGCTCCGACTAATTTTCTCTCGTGTAATATATAATCCGCTACAATCATGGCTACAGTTTTATTACATTTTATTTGCGTACGTTTCCACGACGTCTCAATATCGGTGTCGCTCTCACAAAGCCGACGTAAAACTCGCATTTCAATACGGAAACAAATCATCATAAAATGCCAGCTAACTCCGCGTCTCTTCTCCAATCATGTGAAATATTGCTTTTAAAACTTAATGCATTTCGTATGATCACTCATCAGCAGTTTAGGACCTAACACAATACGCGGGGCTATAAAATATAACATTGTAGCACGAAGCTTGAGAGGTGTTGAGAGAGGCGCGTGAAATATTCAATTATGGTGCGCAGGCGCAGGTGGGCAACAGAGTGAGGAGGGACGTCCGCCATCTTGATTTACGATGGAGTATAAATTCTCAGTGACATTTGTGAGTAAGGAGACTCGAACCTCGAGCGAAAACGCTGGACTCTTCGGGGAAATACTTTGCGGTTTCTTGAGTATGGCTGTTTCTGTGTGGACGATAGTCGCTATTAAATTGACTTGGCACGGCGATGAAGCGTGCTTTGGAATTTGCATCGTTTTAGGATGACAAAGCTCTGGTTTATTGGTCCTTATTGATGTACTGTCAATGCGTCTAAAGCGCATAAACATGAGACATTATGTAGAGACTACGTTAGCGCGCGAACAGTCTATGTACCTAAATGTTGTCGACTCTGTTACTCATTCATGTATTGTGATGACTAATAAAATTATGAATAATATTATTGAAACAACAATTAGATAATTAGTATTATTCTCTCCTGTAAACAAATTTATTTAGACAAGTTGCAGCCAATACAAGAGAGACTAGTCTTCTACAGAGACTGAGATCAAGCCTATATACTCCAAAGTTTTTGCATTTGCGATAACTCCGCCTTTGTATTCATTTACACACACACACTATTATATTCAATACTAGCTGACCCGGAAAACTTCGTACCGCCTCCGAATATATTCACCTTTTAAACCTTCCCTGGACTTCCGCAAATAATTCAAAACCAAAAATAGCCAAATCGGTCCAGCCGTTCTCGAGTTTTAGCGAGACTAACGAACAGCAATTGATTTTTATATATATAGACTAGCTGTTTCCCGCAAATCCGCCTGTTTGACCCCAGGTTTTCGACTATATTCATACCAAATTCATCAAAATCCGTTCAGCGGTTTGGCGGTGAAAGCGTTACAGACATATAGACGGACAGACTGACTTTCGCATTTATAATATTAAGTATGGAGGATAATTTTGATGGAGCAACAAAGTGTTCATACATTCATTCCATAGATAAAATACTCGTACCAGACATCTGTAGCAACATTTACGTTATCAAGATATCCAAGTGAGCCGTGGCCATTGAGACGCAAAGCAACAAGAACAAAAACAGAGCGATGGCACCGCAATTACGACCGCCACACAAAATGATTTGGTCACATTCTGGTCATGCCGTTTACCATCGCCACTCGCTCCTAATTATGTGTTCTGTTTGATGACACTCTCTCTTCCACGCTGAGTTATGAGATCAACTGTTTCACAATAACATTAGCGATTATGGACTTTTTTGTACGATGCAATAGTTAGCTACTGTGTAGTCTGTTGCGTAATTTTTTTAACTAGGTACCTAATAAAAGTAGTATAGTAGTTTATAAAAAATGGTAAGTTTTAGGTTTTGGACACCGTTCTTAATTCAGATAGAAAAGGGCTGGGATAGTAAACTTGATAGGTACGAGATCATATGATACAAAATATAAGTTGTTCTCTAAGGTTTTTAATAATTGCGTTGTAGAATAGAAGGCTCTTATAAAATCATAAAAGTCAAAATTAGATAATTTCTAATCCCTTGGCGCGTTGGAAAATTTGAATACTGTCATCAGTGCGGACGGTACGAAAAGCTTAAGTAAAAAATTAAAAATCTATTTGAAGTCAAAGATTTATTCGTAAGATCTGAAGTGAATTGTCGAACAATTTGAGACATGGGCCTTCAAAACTGGTGCACGCCACTAGGAGCCTGTCCATTGCCATCACATCACATTACGGAGGCAGTGTTGTGATGACCACGTCACAACCAATGGCAGTTCACACTCCAACCGTATCATATTACATATCTAATCAACGACCAGTGTAATTTGTACTATGTTGGGTTCACAAGAGCTATTTGATATACAGCTGCTCTCAGGGTCGTTAATGACCATTATAGCAAATTCTTCAATGTTAAAAATAATATTCACCGTTATAGGGGGATATTTTCAGATTTTTTTTTCTCTCTAAGAAATAATTTTATTTTTGGGATTGAATAATTTGCTAAATCTGAGCGCGGCGGCGGTTAGTCTCATTCTTTACATAGCATTTAAGTCCCAGTAGCTACTGTGTAGAAATGAAAGAGACTTTGACCCCTCTCTTTGTTTCCACATATTTTTGTACCCTGTTGCTGCCTTCCAGTCCTTATCTAAATCTTTTCGTTCGAAAATCACTTCATCATGTCTCTCTATTCAAGGCTTTCACTCTTCAAACTTATAAAGAAAACTTAAAAATAGTACTGTTGATAATAATTTACAATTCACAGGACCAACTTTCTAAATTAAACGAGGCTTTAAGCAGGGTGAATCACCCTGCTTTGTAAGTCTTATTTTTATGTTTTAAAATTTTACCATTGTAAACCATGATAAATTCAGTTCAGTGCATCATGTTTAATAGAGCTAATCTTCTAACTCTACGCATACTGACTCAAAAGCCCTAACTTCATAAACTTCTTTTAGTGGCTTAGCCGTTGTAAGGCACAAAAAATGTAGTACAGTAAATACATTTTTCATCTTACGCCCAAATGACGGCAGCAGCAAAAGACAGTAAAATTTCCATAGCAAAAGGCAAATAAATTTCCATAGCTTAATTGGTTATGTTCGTGTGTGAATTAGCCTTTACACATTCATACTTTTTGCCACAACAGATAAGTAGTATTTGTGACCGGTAGTCGAAGAAAAACAAATCAGTAAGTATTCTGGTGGCAAATGTACGAATAGATTAATCAACTTGAGCGCATTATTAAAAGTGAAAGGATTGTACCCATTTATATATATATAAATATATAAATGTCAATTATAATATTAAAATACAAATTAAATAATTAATGGTTAAATTAACATTCACGAACGACGTGGATTAAGTTACTTTTCGAAAAATAACTTCATCTGGCATCTAAAATACGTATTTCATTAATTAAGAAAGTATTTTTATTTTTTCTGATCCATTAAATATGTCTTTAAATTTGGTTACTCCTCTGGCTCTGACCCATTGGATCCTAACCCCAAAACAAGAGAGGACCAAAGCGTTCTACTCTTCATTTAGATAATATTAATAAGCTCGAGCGTCTTCAAAATTTCTGCATCAGATTCATTTACGGCCTTCGTAAATATGATCATGTCTCACAGTTCCGCAATGAACTCGAGTGGCTCCCAATTCGACGTCGCCGCGACTGGCATACCCTTTCATTGCTTTACTCTATTCTTTTTAATCCCTCTTTTCCTCAATATCTAAAAGATCGTTTTGTGTTCTGTAGTGAAGAACAAAATAGAACACGCAGCTCGTGTAACCTACGGTTGGTAACACCTGTCCACTTTACTGAATTTTTTTCCCGCTCGTTTACTGTCAAAGCAATCCGTTTATGGAATTCTCTTCCGGTCACCATTCGACGCGCTCAAACTCTTCCCGTTTTTAAGTCACTTGTTATAGCCCATTTCCTATCTATATGATTAAGTGTTAACTTATTTACCTCACCATTGGAACCGCTTGATAACCTTGTGTCTTGTTTGCATTAAGTATTGTGCAATACTTGTGTCTACATATGTACTTTGTATGTATATAGAACGCATAATTGTTAAGTATAGATTACCTTTTAATTTATTTTTTTTTAAGTGTAAATTAACGTATATATTCTTTATTTTTACATGTCTGCGTCTTACCCATGTTATTTTATTAAATCCTACCCGTTGGTTGCCTGTAAGAAATTGCTATAGCGATAAGGCCGCCATTGTACATTGCAAATCTCTTATGTAATTTTGTAATTTTAATTTTTTGGTGCAATAAAGAGTTATATTATTATTATTATATTACAGTGTATCCAAAATAATCAATTTTTCCGACATTAATATAACGGTATCCAATTATATACAATAATTAGGTGGTCGATAAATAAACCAGTCGAAATAGGTGGCGATTCATAATCCTGCTCTATTAAAATTAAATAAACAACTCTGTTTTAATTATCACATAATTGATTTTAACGCTGCTGATTTAAAATTGATGATACTGGTTAGTAATAATGACAGCATAACATTTAGTATTATGAATTCCTAAAAATTATATATGCATATCTGGAAAAAATATTAATTACTTTGATTTGAAGTAGGATGAACAAAATAAAATATCTTTGTTTATTTGTGGTTTGTTTGTTTTCATTATAGAATGCAACGACAGATTATCCCATGAAGGGATTTCTTTCAGTCAACCGCCATGAAGTAGTTTACTCTAACTGTGCATCAACTTACTTAACTATATGAAAACATATCCCAACCATATCGTAAATAGATATTTTAAGTATGTAAAAATTTATTAATTATTAATTTTAACACGTGATTTTTGAAAAGTTCTCCGTAGTCTTTATGGTTCTCCATGAAAATAAATAAAAAAAGTTCATAGACGGAAGACAATGAATTCTATGCTGGTACCCGTTAAACTTGTTTTTCTGAAGCTTATAAGTTATGACGTAGTAACTAATACTCTAGCAAGTACATAAGACAAGATGACCAATGGCGGGACGAACTCCGAACATTTTACAGCACAATACATGTGGGCTAGTAATGGCTGCGCCAGCGCACCTCCACACAATGGCACTGTAAAGCGAACGTCGTTTATTGCCGCCTGTGGTTTGGAAATTAAAATCGTTTGTCTGATACGTCTCGAGAAAGCTATTTTCAAATGAGATTTTCGCATTTGTTGTTTAGGTGAAAAGTTGTATTACGTTATGGCGAATATCTTGTAGACGCTTATTTATTTATTAAAACTTTATTGTTCCACAAAGTACACATATACTTATAACAATTGGCGGACTTAATGCTAAGAGCATTCTCTACCAGTCAACCATTGGGAGAAACGGAAAGATAGTTTGGCGCAAAAAAGTTAAGGGGGAAAAATTTATGATATCGGTTTGCCAATAGTGTATAAAACTTAGCGATTGCTATACAATACGAAATTAATGTCGAATAAGTATTAGAAAAATAATAAATTGATAAATTTTTGATTTATAGTTACTGTTATATTACCGAAAGAATCCTTTACTTATTATCATTATAATGTTTGATTTATTGTAGAAATTACTAGCCAATCGATTATATTTGAGTAAATAAATACATCCGAAACAGGTTTTAGTAAGTAAATAGTTCTACCTATTACTATTCAGTCATTTATATTAAGCTTAATCAACTAGGTGGTTTCAATTACTTTTAGTATAATTATGATTTTAAATCCTCTTTGTCAATGGTATGTGAATCGACTCTAGATAAAAGTTCTTAAATATTCCCATTTATTTTTTACAGTACGGAAACTTATAACAAATAATAACAGCCTGGCCACGGGGCAATTCGTCACGGCGAGAATTTCGCCGCGATGCCGTAAGAGTCATCATTTCAGCCGCAGTCAGTCCACTGCTGAACTAGTCTCCTAATGATTTTCAAAATGACCGGTTGGCAGCAGCCTGCATCCAGCGTCTGCCTTCGATTTTTTCAGGTCATCTGACTATCTGGTCATTAAATCATCATGTAGTGTAAGCAATAGATTAATATAATTTTCTATATAATATATAAATAGATTATTTACATTTAACTAAAGTATGTAGGTGCCATTTTGTTCGATTACTTTTTGCCATCTTGTAGGTAGGGACATGATCCCATTGCTATAGAAATGTTGAGACTTCTGATCAAAATACCGCGACGAGTGTTTTTGGCAGTACTCTCATGATGTTAACCTGACACTGCCTAAAGAATTCTGAAGAGACTGAAACAGGTGGAAATCTGAAGGTACAAGGTCAGGACTAAACGGCGGATGCATTAACACCTCGCAGCCGAAATCTCTTAATTTTTGCTGAGTGGCTAAAGATGTGTGAGGTCTAGCGTTATCGTGATGAAAAACCACACCCTTTCTGTTGATTAATTCCGGCCGTTTTTTTCAATTTCTTGCTTTAATCTCATCAGTTGTTCGCAGTAGAGTTCAGAATCGATGGCCCTGCCTGGTAATAATAATGAATAATACTCTTCCAATCCCACCACACACACAGCATCACCTTGTTGCGAGTAAGCCCGGGTTTCGCCACAGTCTGTGAAGACTGACCGGCCTTTGACAACGACCTTTTTCGCACGTTCTTGTCGTACGTGGTCACTTTTCATCACCAGTTATTAGCTTCAAAAATGGTTCGGTTTCATTACGTCGTAATAAAGAATCACAAATGAGTACACGGTTCAATAGGTTTCTTTCAGTGAGCTCGTGAGATACTCAAATATCGAGCTTTTTTGTGTACCCAGTTTTTATTCAAATGCGCCAAATCTATTTTGTGGTCAATTCCGATCAAGATATGCCGATCTTGCTCCACCTTTTCAAAAATAGCATCCATTTTATCCGTAATAGGGCGACCAGAGCGACGTGCATCTTTGACATCAAAATTTCCGGATCGAAAAGCCTTAAACCAAATTTGTGCTACTCTCACAGACACTGCAATAGGTTCTTAAATATCCTAAATATTTTTCACGGCTTGCGTTGCATTTTTACCTTTTTTGTAGTAAAATTTTAAAATGTATTGAATTTCTTCATTCGATTCATTTATTTTGACAGTAAGAAAAACAAATGAAAATTTTTAATGATACCAAAACCAGCCAGATGCAAATGGTATAGCCAAAGAGATTTTATAACAAGTTCATATATACTATACTATACATACATGCGAGAAGATTGCTTTTTACCCAACCTAATATGATAATCTAATGAGTGTAAAAACTAATTTCATTCCACCGTATTTATTGCATATTTCTTCAACAACATGAGTTAGAAAGCGATCATTCCTCACAAATAGTCATTTAATCCAGCGACGCGAACGTCACTCATCACAAATGGTTTCCACGTTCGTGATTTAGAAACTTTTGCTAACCACAAACTATTATTTTGTTTATTGCCGGGAAGGGGAGGCGCGCCAAACGAGGCCTTAATCGCACAACCGTTTAGATTCTTTTATTATGCTCGTCATATTATTTTTAACTGTTTCAGAGTTTGCGTAAAAACTAACGATTAATTTGAGAACTCGAGAAATCCGTTTTCCTTACGGCCGCCATGGCAACTGTGTTTTACAACCAGTTGTCTACGAAGATTTTTAGAATTCTTAGTTGACATGTTGAGTTGACATCTACCTCGTTCTCGAATCAAATAGTTCGAATAATTTTAGCTTTATACTTACAATATTTAAAAAATAAAAATTAACAGCTTTACTCAGAGTTGTTAAACACTACTGAAGCAAATTCTTTTTTTTATTGTGGTTTATGTATTTATTTAATAATATATATATATATTATAAATTAAAGATTGCAATTAAAATAAAGATTACAATTAAATTAAATTTAATAGATAATAATTTTTATTAATTATACCTAGAAAGAAAAGAAAAAAAAACTTAAATATAAAAAAAAATCTAATTTCAATACCAAATTCAATCTTAAGTGAAAAATCTTCCTTATTTATGTTCTATTTTAATTGTGTATGCAAAATTAGCTTTAATGGTCATTAACGACTCTGAGTGCGACTGTTAGTCTTGTATATGATTATTAGAGCCAACAAAACCCAGCAAAGGGAAGGAATTTCTACGACATGAATCAGTTGGACATTGATTTCGAAGTTATTTCCTTGTCACTTTCGCTTTTATTTTATATTAAAACACCACTCTTTGAAAGTCCTCACTGAGAAAAATCATAAATGTACAACGTTGTTAAATTTCTATTAGAGGCCTGCTCGTAATGGTATACTTACTCATTTGAGTTTTCTCTAGTCTGATTTGAACTTGCCGCCAATAAACATGAAATATATAAATTCAAGGTCACCTACTTATGACGTAGAGGCGTCAAGAGTAACTACGATTAAAAACTGTTATATCCGACATGCGTCCGGTTTCTCCTACTGCATGTTTAATATAAGCTGGTACAACGATGACTTGACATAACAGATAACGCGTAAAAAAGTGAGATATTGACCTGTATTTACCTTAGAATTAACTGCTAAGTGCGAAGAGGGAGATGTACTGTGTTATTTTCGAGATCTAGTTAAACAGAGTTTAGTATTTTTACCAAGTTCAGTTTAGTTTATATTAAGAATAAAATAATGAGTTGAGAATTTTTAGAGCCGGGAGCAATGGCGACATTCTTTTGCGGAGTGCCACAGAATAGTTAATTAAAAAGAGCTTATTAACCAGTTACAAATAACATTACCTACTTTTATTATGATCGTGATCATTAGATAGGTCATTTCTGCTGTAAGATGAGTTCATATTTCAATTGCATCGGTCGGTATATAACGAGGTAAATTGTTGTATTGTATTGTAGGAATTAACGACGTTTTTGATAAAAATCGACAAGGAAGTGGAGAAAGGCAATAGGTTTTTGCTCAAAAATGGAATATATTAGAAGCTAAATATATTAGGATCGCTCTATATAATTGTTCCTCTTGAGGTCTTTACCACTTCACACGCTAACGAAAGAGGCTTTGACATGACTCACACCTTATTGGCAAATAAAGGTATCTCCGAGTTATGTAATAAATTCTGATTAATATTGGTGATTCCCAGCGTAAATATCAAGTTTAAGTGAGGACAATATTTCAATATTAGATATTATAGGATGATTAATTATTTAAATGGTTTTATCCGGTTAGGTAATTAGAAGGATTTTTCTGCTGTATCCTTAATTTCTCTATATCATAATCATTTATCAAAAAAAAAACACTAAATAAAATTAAAACTTTTGTCGAGTAAAAATTAGAGTGAGTTTTTATTAAAATTAATTTCTCGACATATATAAATAAGCGAAGTACGTCTTGTGCTACCTGACCTTTTATTTTTCTTTTTGTCTTTCCTCCAAAGCTTTTTCTCATAAAACCATCATAATTCTCCTACCCTATTTAAAACTTCTTTGTATGTTATTCTGCCTTAAAACCATATCGCTAGAATTCCAGTATTCCGGATACAATAGCAGGTATATAATTGGTTATTCTGCTACGCGTGGGTGGCCATGATTTGCGTGCCAATAACTAAGTTACCGATTTTACGTCTAACGCTGTTTGATTAATGCCGATTATTGCGGTGGTTCGGATTAGATCGCACGCATACCTATCTAGCAGTTAATTGTTAACGTTAATTTCAATATATCATAGAGTATGAACCAAATTATAGTTTTTAGTATATATCACTGCGATTATGGAATGGTTTTCCCTAGTGACTATAACATGGGAGCCTTCAAAAAGGGTATGAAAATGAAAAATTCCTTCAGGGTCGGCAACGCGCTTGTGAAATCTCCGGCCTTGCAGGCGTTCATAGGCTACGGTAACCACTTACCATCAAGTGGGCCGTACGCCTATTTGCCTACTTAGTTGTATAAAAAAATTCAACTCGGAATGTGGTCACAATCCTCACCAGTGAGAATCCTGACCGTTGAAGAAGAACTACGATTATGTAATCCAAAAAAATATTGAACCCAAAAATTTATGATCAAATATCTCCCTCAAGATTCTCTTATCCATACCGATTAACAGCTACTAGTAAGGTATACCAACCGATTAGTAAGTCAAAACTAATTTTGATTTTACCGCCCACACTTCATCAAAAAAAAAAAACACTGATCAGCTGAGTTATGTTAGTGAAAAATGTTTTACTGGTGTAATTTTCATCTTCCATGGTATCTTCTTCGTCGAACCGTGTTTGTCCTAGTTGCGTCCTCAGCTTACGCTTTGGAGCCTCGGATACGCTGTAAGTCATGGTACTAGATTTGGCGGCATTGGTTATTAAAATGACGCTACTGCCGTCTGACCTCCGTAATCGTTTTCACAGGGAAATCAGGAACATGACCCGAGGTGTGTTAGCTAGTGGCCAACACTGTCAGAATTTTTTTAGGCTGCCTAAAAGCAGTCTTCTCTCATGGTATATCCCCCCTGGGAAATAAATCAGGACTATGACAGTACTACCACCCCTCACCTGGACTGGAGAGATATCTGACCCTACTATTCTTTCTATTGCTTATTGGTCAATTTAAGGATTTTAATTACCACTCACCTCTCCCACTCCTGCCTACAAATCTCAGGTCATTGAACTTGGCAACTCTATTCTTCATGACCGCGGAGTTGTTCCTCAGTTCTGCACAGCAGTTCTCATCGTTCCCAGCCATGACGGTGACCGTGGTTCCGTCCCCCACTTCCCCTAAAGCTACCACCTTGAAGCCGCCAGGTAAGGTCTTGTTGGACCGCCAGTGTTGAGGCAGCATGGAACACATGTAGTCTGGACTGCCAGTTGGTACTGAAACAAAGGTATAACAAGCACTGAGTGATTCATTCATTCATATCGAGTGGGTATACGTCGAGTATGGGTTGGGGTTGGTATAGTTTAAGCCATTGTGGTGTAGAGATTAGGCTCTGCGTTACCGAGTACTAACTATCCAGGTGCGCCGGACGTCGACTGATATTCACTCAGGGAGGCTCTCTATGCGCATACATGGTCAGACGACCCTGAACATTCTAGTATTAGAGTTTTTCGGCGTCGGCTTTCGGTTTCTGACGTGGTTCCTTTAGGTAACGACCACCAACTAGTAGCCGAGACTAACGGCTTCATCTTCATTATCATCGGAAGGTGATTTAGTCTTGCAATGTCCTGACCAAACTGAAAACAGCAGTTAATTACTATCCAAATACAGGTTCCAGAGATAAAGGCATTAAAACTTTTCAACTTTGGTATATATTATTATAATTTGGTATGTTAGTATTAATCGGTATGATTCATATGATGACCGTATAAAATTTAAAACGTTCAGTTGTTGGCACCAAAACATAATACTATTTAAAGTTAAGGCCTCCCCTTTTGTTATCCTCTCTAATTAAAGCAATATGCATCTAATCTGGCTGAAAATTCATCTTCTCCTCAATCTTCCTCTACGTATGATTATGATTCAAATATACGATTATTTAATACTGAAAAAATTGCAGTCATACATAAACCATCAACCGTCCAAACCCGAATTAAGATGCGGTTACACGCGGCTGAAGATTTTTAAACCAGCGTGTAACGGTTTGGGCGATTGTAAAAAACATGAATAGTGTAACTGTGGTTTCTATATTTACGGAAGCAGAAGCTATGAACAAATTACCGCAACTGTGGCCAAGAAGTGCGGTCACGTGATAAGGGTTCGATGTAGCCGCAGCCTGTCGGCGAATTTGGTCTTATAATTTAAAAAGATTCATTATTTAAAAAACAAAACAATGTTCTATTAATATAATAACAATGGTTAATGGCCTAGTGTGGCATGCGTATTCGTACACTAGTTGTTACCCGTGGCTTTGCTAACGTGATCAACGAGATGTGTCAAGGAAAACAATGCTGTAGTGAATCCAAATCCAAGACATGCCAAAATAAATTACAACACACACGACTTTTTTTTAAAAAGGGTTACGAATATGGCAGTCGCTCCATTGTGATACCGCCAGTACCGCAAAATCTAGGACCATGATTAAAATGTATTCAGGGTTCTAAGGCAATTAGGAAACACGCATGTATGAAGAAATATACTCGTATTTACTGGAGGATCGCAGTGATGGATCTAAGTGGAATGAGGGTAAATTATAATGACGATTAAAATATTAGAAGAGAGACATAGACAATTAAACCCGTTGAAACTGAGTTGAATTTAGAATGGTGATATCATCTTTAAAATTGTTATGTTTTAAGTCATCTTTAAAGTTTCTTGCTTGTAGTTTGCTGGTGGTTAAACGTATGATAGAGTCAACTACTCAGTAAATGATGACAGAATTCTCTTTAATAACGTTCGTCAAATACATTTTTTGTATGATTAGGGTTGTAGTCGCCAGCGTACCTATTACTCAAGTAGGTATACAATTACTTTTCTGACATAACCCAGTAATTTTTCAACCAACCTGATAATTGTCACTTCTATTAAGGCCAGTAAATAAAGTTATTCGTTTTAATTACTCGTATTAATAAACAAGTAAATTTGTTAGCAGAATTTAATGCTAATATCTGTTACTAAATTTACAGATATATTTACTAAATAAATATTTGTAATTTTATTTCATAATGATGTGATAATGCTCGTATAACTTCACAGGAAATTATTGACATCGTAATTGGGGAAAACCTAACAGTTACCTATATGCTAAATTAAATTTGAAATCAACTTTAGAGCAAATATTGGTGATCATTCGCACTACTAATTATACAGATCATATTCATTCATACAGTGGTTGTACACCCTGATGTCAGAGTTTTTCAGAACCTCCTTTCGGCCTCTGACATGGTTACTTTAAAGACCACCGAAAGCCGCATAACGTGCCTTCCCAAGTACGTAATCGCCATCATAATCAGTCAGCCAGGTGATTCAAGCCTGCTATGACCTAACTTAACTGGAAACATCTAAACAAATTAAGTTTCCCGTGGAAATCGAACACACAACCTTCGAGTTTAAGGCAAGCGTTCAACAACTGAACCACGAAGGTAGTTAAAACCATATAGATCGAATATAAAATAAAAAAAATATTTTGTCATATATTTAAAGATTATTATCTAAAACTTGTGCTTATTCTTTTTAGTTAAAGTCTTTTAACATGGAAGTCTACAAGAAGGGCTTCAGGTTTGACCTTGACCTATCTGGACAAAATATCGACATTGGACATAATACGTCATTTTAAACTTCCTAATTAATCAGCGGATGCTACATAAGTACATACATCATAATCATCAAACCTAACTTTTCTCATTTCAATTGGGGTCGCCTCTCCGTATCTTCTTGCGTCAATCTTCCCTATCATACACCATTTTAGGGGTTATACCCATCGTTTCCATATCCCTTCTTATGGTGTATTATCAGTTCATGCTACATATCTACTTATAGAATTTGAACAAGTTTATTTTTTACGGCCATTACGAAAATCTAAAGGTTTAGCCCTATGCATGTAGGTAAAATTCTTTATTGTACATAAAAGAACACAGTTGAAAAAGTAACAAAAAAGAAAAAAAACTTAAATATAAATGTACAATGGCGTCTCTTCCAGTAAACCACTATTATAGAGGAATTCTGTGACCATAGTAGGAGTACAAATGATCCGATTCGATCGTTCATGTACTAAAAAAAATAAACGCTATATTTAACTATCTATTTGTAAGGTTTAGCTGTAAACAGTGATAGCAAATAAACAGGCAGTAATTTTATTGAACAGCCTCGGAGCTCATTAGCCGGCAGTCAGCGAAGTCATTATCATGAGTGCTTCGCGCCAATTCAGTCTTCTAACATGCTTTCTAGCTTTGATTCAATTACAGGTAGTATTCAACCTACTTCCTGAAAGGAGGAGGTTCTTAATTAGAGTGATTTTGTGTTTGTTACTGCATATCTCTGTCAATTCTGAACAGATTTCAAATATTATTTTCATGTTCAAAAGGATATGCTTTCAATTAGGCTCCATAGAAATTTTATTAAAATCGGTAAAGTAGTTTAATTGTTAAATTAACATTGTCAGACTTTTGAGGTTGCCTAAAGGCATCAGAAACAGCCTAATGATGTATCTCTCTTCCTGGTTTATGAACCATTTGGGTTCAGAATATCTTCAATATCCGACATCAATTACGAATGGATGTCGGTTTAAATTATTTGTGACAAAATATTATATTCGATTCGTATAAAAAAATTGATCATGTTTTAATGAAAATTTCATTATCACATGGCTAAGGATGTAAAACATAAAGACGTACCCCCACCCTAGCGTATTCCTGGTTACATTTTCAGCTATTAGTGTCGCCCAATGAACAAAAATGCACAATGTCAAATCGTTAATTTATCGTACGTTGGACAAAGTAAGTGGTCTATGGAAGGAAATTATATGCTTGATTTCATTATAAATTATAATATCTTAAATTAATCAATTGTGGAGCTCTATCCTAGTTGTGCATATTTGTAAATAAGAAAAGTCGAGAAGAATAGGAAAATTATAACGACTGCCATAGAGCGACAACAACCTGATTCTAGTTGTATCGTAGCAAATGGAAATCCGTAGTCTTTGCCTACCCCTACGGGAAAAAGGCGTGATGGTATGTATGTATAATTAATAATTAACATGTCTTCCGAATTATGTAGAAGCTTAACGATATAATCGAAGATATGACGCACTCGCCGTTGCTTGTCAACCGCAATCGTCACGATCCGGATAGCGCAATCGAGCTCCTCAAAATAATGAAAGAACTCAATTTCCCCAATTGTTACATACATATTATTATTATTATTGTTGCACCATCAACTTCTTATCAAAGTTTTCTGGAAGAGTTTTCTTTTTTTTTTTAAATTAATTTTACTTTATTTTCGAAAATAACATTACAAAACTCTTTAGTTGATTGGTGCCTCCTTTTAAGCATAAAATGCCTGTGCCAGGAGACACCGCTCTTCCATTATCATACTGAAATTTACAATATATAGGTATGTGCTGAGTAGTATTTTACTCATCGTAAATAATCCTGTAATGTCGCTGTCTGTCTGTTTGTGCATCTGTATATATTTTACGGCACATAAAAATCTTCTTTATACATTAAATACTTTTCTGAAAAAGTTTGTGTATGTTTCGGTATCTTATTTTTAATATTTCTAGTTTTATTGTTGAAGTTTTAAAAATACACCACTAAAACTAAGACTTATATTAAACAAAAAATAAAACTAAATTACAAACTGAATAGAAATTAAAATTAAAAACTTAAAAATCCAAAAATTGGAGTCCCTATTTCTTTTTTGTATTACATTATTTAGTTTTAGTGCACAAGTACCCAGCACTTGCAATTACCGAACACTCGCTGACCTAATTAGCTGAACGACATCATTACCGCGAGTGCTTTTCATTGCGCCGCTCCCTGCACCGGAATTTCTAGCTTCCACTTAATTTGAGGTAATGTACTTGTTATTAATGTGTGCATGGAACTGTCAGTTTTAGAACGTGTTGTTTTGAATTTTGGCTTGAAAATAATAATGACTGGAAATAAATGAGATTTAAATTGAATTTAAAAGCATAACATTAGGTTATTAGAGTTTGTTTTGCCACTTATTTGCATGTATTAAATAAGTAAGATATGGCCTATCCTTATCCCATACTCACTCTATGTAGCATAGGACACAAAAAGGATTTTAAAAAATGTTTAAGACAAAAACGAAATTCAACGGTGTTTTTAATGTTTTAAATGCATAAACTAATTAACAATTTTACTTTTATTGTGTACGAACGTTCGATAAGTCCAAATTAACTAAAATATACTTCATCTCGTACTGTCACCTCAAATATAGGTAAGACCGAAAGGGACTTAACATAATTTAGTTAATGTAGGCTTAACGAACGTTCATTAATTTTGATAAATAATTAGAGGTTAATGTCTGTGACTTAGTGTGCCAATAACAGTCTGGGTATTTCTCAAAGTTAGTTTAATAAAAGATACAAAAATACGTGGCAACGTATTGCATAAGCTCAGCCAGCAGCGCGCGTCGCGTTGAAGTCTTTTACACGGGTTTCATTTTATCGCCGCTTATCATACTTTATCTTTCTGATATTGTAAGAATACAAGTCATTCAAAAGTTATTTTTTATATATAATTTTTTTAGTATTAACAGGTTAATAAAAACTTTTATTATTTTTTTATTCTTATTCTTCTTTATTAAAATTTTATAATTATTTTCTGTAATAATATAATTTAAAAAAATGTTCTTCATCCTAACATCCACCGACCAGATGGTCAGATGACCTGAAAAAGATCGCAGGCAAATGCTGGATGCAGACTGCTGCCAACCGATTATTTTGGAAATCATTGGGAGAGGCCTATGCCCAGCAGTGGACTGACTGCGGCTGAAATGATGATGATGATGAAACGGCGGACTTAAGGCCTGAGGCTTTATTTACCAGTAAACCAATTGGGCGATGCTGAGAAAGTTAAGTTAAAAAAGTTAAGAAAAAATGTATGGGATTGACCATGGGGATTGACATAAGCACGCTTAATCACATGAATGAACGAGTTAGTCGATTCGCAACCGACCGCTGATTTCGTTTTTAGTATTGTCACTTTGGATTTGCCCAAATTTGGCCCAAACGTAATATAAAAAGTAATATATTTAAATTTAATCTAGGTTACATTAACACTTTCAATCAAATTCATCTAAATTTTAATGCAATGCGGAAAATATTATTAAAATAAGGATAATCGATTGTAATGTCACTGCATATTAATATGACAAATATACGTGTTTTATCATAAAAATTCCCACTGTAATTTCTAATTATGTCATAGGTTTTAATAGTACGGAAATACACTTTTCTGTGTGTTTGTTAATATGGTTATGCGTATATATTTTAACTATCCTATATTATATACAAAATTTGCATTATTTTAAATAATGTTACTTAGTTAAAACATAATTTTACAGGATTAAACACGAAAAATACCTTCATACTTCCGACGTTAATTTTATTTATGTTTTAATTTTTTTTTTTTTTTTTTATTTATTAAACATAAAGCGCATGTAACACTTTTGTATCTATATACGATGCCATCACAATCTCTTTCGAGATTTTACGTGCATCGGATGTTGCTAATTTAAACATTTAACAAGTTAATATACATTATATGTAAGTACAAAGAATAGTAGTAATATGCACTGCGTTAGTTTATAAGTTAATGTTAAAAATATTAATAAAAGACAAAAGCATATACATTATATATACTAATGTATACAACGTTATTTTAATAGTGTAAGCGGTAACCGGAGCTTAAGTTATCCTTAGCTAACTTTAATTGCTAGTGCAACTATGTTTTTTTTAAAGAAATTATAAATTAGGAGCTTATGGATGAGCTCGATAGTCGAGTGCGACGCACGTATTCGTAGCGAATGCGCATGTCAAGCGCTTGCAAGACGAGCCCCGTATTGGATTGGTCGTTTTTTTAATGACCTACAATTTTAGCTCTTTTGAGCTTAAAAATTTACAGCGGGACAGTTTGAGGTGAGGGCTATTAACCACTCAGCCTTATCGGCAAACGCACAAGGGGCTCCCCAGTTGAGACGAACCTCGGCCATGGGCTTTGCCTTTTATCAAGCGAGCAATGCAAACTCGCGAGCGGTAGCAAACGCTCAATGCCATAAGGGCCGACACTATCGTGCCTGAAGGGCCTATGGGTGGCGATTGGATTGGTCGCAATTTAGTGACATTTTCTATCTCGAGCTCCTCCGTATTTTCGAAGGAACGTTAAGCCGTTGGTCCCGGTTGTTATCGATAGATGGGAGCCGTTAGGCTGCGTCATAATCTTTTAGGCAGCCTGAAAAAAATTAACAGTCTTGGCCACTAACTCGCTTGAGTCATGTTCGTGTTTGCCTGGTTTCCCTGTTAAAAGGGTTATGGAGGTCAGACAGCAGTCGCTACATTGTCATAACCAGCGCCGCCAAATCTAGGACCATGACTTACAGCTTACTCTAGGTTCAGAAGCGTAAGAGGCAACTAGGAAAACACGTTTGGACAGAAATAGGGAAAATATATTAAAAAATCAATAGTGTGGGCCTCTTCCACCAGATTTCGAGTTAAGACGTAGATTTAAGTTTGTACTTAAATCAAACCTTGCTATCGTTCTGGGCCATTTTCTGCTGTACTTTGTGACATATAACTGTGTTTGCGATTCTTTAAAACACTATCAGTTTTAATTTAAAAATATTGTACCTATTACATTCAATGTATCTACCAGAAAAGCTACTTATATTATTTTTTTTGCTTTTAGATCAAGCAGATGTACCTTCAGTTACCTCTAAGATGCCGCTGAAAATGTCAGTGGCGCAATATAAGACTCAAAAATTTGTCATATCATAGCATAGACGACTAGCTAAGACAAAGATTCCATTCTACAAAACTACGTAGAAACATAGTATATTGTTTATTTAACTTTCAAACATAGTTACAGGACGCATGCTTCCAACATTTTCTTGTGTTTTTGTTTTTATATATTCATTTATAATTTATTTATTTCATATAAAATACATTCTCGTACAAAATATTTAAAGATTCAATAAGTAGGTTACCGTAACTTATTTTATAATAAATAAATTTATTCACTTTATCTTGATACGTTTGTACGTACATCCACTACATTTGGTTGATACACTTAGTTTGCATTTAATAAAAATACAAAACATTATTCAACAATACAAACAAACTCACACTTATCTGCAGGTATAAGATGATACGTTTTTATTAACGTTTCTAGTAATGAAAAAAACAACAACAATTTGCCTCCAGTATTCAAACCAGCGTTCACAATGTTTGCATTAGCAGCGTGATTCATTCAAAAATACTATCTTAGTCGATACATAAATATATTTTTAATAATTTTATCTCCAAGTTCTATTGGTGACTTCTGTTAATGTCAATGTCTTACCAAGGTCAGGATGCTCAGCTCTGGTCTCCTCGATGATGTTCTGCATCCACCAAGGCTCCAGCTCCATCTCGCGGCGCCGCCGACCACGAGACTCGTAAGGCAGATGCATCCTCACATCACACGGAGGCTACACATTCACTTCACTGTCTTATTTTTAAGGTTTACCGCGTACCTGATGGAAAGCGGTCACCATGGCAAGAGCAAAAGAAACGGACGCGTCGCCGACTAATCTAAACAATTCTCAAGTTTTTTATGACTATCTTGTTGAGAAAACGCACTTTGTTGGCACTATTCCAAAACTTGTTTATCGTCGTGTTTTGTTTTCTTTTTCTTAGTTAATAGGAACTTATGACTGCGATTTCGTTTTTAAATAATACTATTGTACTTGTGAGATCTTTTTAGAGTCAGTCTTTTCAATGTTCACAAAGTTTTTCAGTGACAATAAATAATTTTAAAAAGTTTTACTTTTTTATATACACGTTAATACTGATTATTTATACCTACAATAACTTCACGGCAACAATAAATAAGTAAACATATACAATTTATGCGTCTCTGTCCGTATGATAGAATCGTGTTTATTTTCAATATCCTCTCTTAATTTAACTTTAAAACCACTTTACCAACAGACCTTGAAGGATAACTTCAACTTAACTTTCGTCATTTTAGATGACTCACAGCGAGATGTAGCGTGAAACTGTCCGATTTATGCACAAACATCCAGATTAATAGTTCCGGTCCTGTTCTTAGAACCGCTCTAAGTCGGAGGTCACCATCGCAGCGGCTGTCAACATCAGCTGAGCGTTAATTTATTCTGATTTTTCCCGCGCGTTGCGTCAACAACTTGATTTGTTAATGGTTGATAGTGTTCTCGTCTCGTATATGCGTACGTAAGTCCCCGAGGCCGGTCGACGTTCGGCGTGCCTCGTCACAGGTATTTACCGCGGTCGCGCCGGATGACTCAACTCTCCGCGGAGGCTGCGCACGTGTTCACTGTCCGCGCGACTCTCTACTACTGCACCGCCGCCATTCTGTCACTCGCTGCCTCCATTCTCTGCGGTCAATCTGCGGTTTGGCCACGCTTCATTTGTCGGGAAAATGTGCCCCGTTTTCCTCCTGCTCGCTCGCACACCACCGCGGTACTGAGCGAGTGAGACGCACGCAAGTTTTGTGGCATTAAATATTTTTGTTTATTTCTATTGTTGAAAGGGAAATATTGTATGAGCTTTTTCATTTTGAAAGTTGTGTTTCGTCGTTCTTGTGGACTTTTAGTTGTGTTGAATGATATTTTAGTGTTCGTGAATGTAGCGGTCTAATTCAGCGATGTCTGAACTTTAGTTGTTAATATTATTGACGATTTATTCATTCATAGTTCATTTAAAGTACTTTACTTCAATTTAAGAATGTTTTTAATGTGTGATCATATTCTTCAATCATTAAAATAAATTTGTAAATCCAAAAATTTTGTTTGAAATCCTAAAAATAGACTGAAAAAATATTGCACAAAGAAAAATGAATTAAAAGAACTAAGTAAGTGGAACAAATAAATATTGTCTCAGTTAAAATCATAAACTATGATATTCATAACTTTTCTTCTGAAAGATGAAGGTTGTATGAAAACTCAAGAAGTAGTAAAGTGGGCGTGTGCTCGACTGGGCGTGCCGCCCCGCCTACGTCGCGAAGACGCCGGCCGCAGACGTCGGAAAAGCGCGACGTTTAATGCTCATCGTCACTACGGTCTGAATGCCGTCCCGCGACCGGACGCTTTTCACATCTTACCCTGTTGTCTGTGGCAGTATTTATTTTATATCGACAGATATATTATGGATTGACAGCGACAAGCTTTTATAAAACCAGCACAATTTTGATGCTGTGTCTTGATTGTGGTCTAACTGGTGGTGAAATCAACACTTTTTAAATATTTTGATGATGTAAGTAGTATTTCACAGTGTTTATAAGGTTGTGGCCACATAAATTAAAATAACTGAAAATCGTAGAAAAAAATAATTGTGTGTCCTATAAAAATAATATAAATCTGCTGCTGATCAGCTAACAGGTTTTTGTATGGAAAGTTTTAATTTATTTTTCTCGATTTTTTAACGTTTTTTATTTTATTTTATTTATTTAACATAAAACACATGTTACAGTTTTGTATCTATATACGATGCCATCACAATCTCTTTCGAGATTTTACGTGCAAGCCTAGTTCAACATACTGAACACACTGTAAAAATTTGACTGTTGTTAAAAGTCATCTGTTTATTGAGGAATATGGGGAATTTGAAATATGAAAAATTTATTGGTAAATTTAAAAGAATACGTTAACAAAATTTACACATGTGGAAAATTAAGAATCTGAGAATTCAATGAAAGATAAAAGTAGTTAGATAATAACTTAGATAATTATTACGACAAAATTAATTTGTGTCCAATTACTTACGTCATTTAAAAACCTTAATACCTAAACACAATCTGGTGGATACCCGATAACCGCAGAATTATCTGATTGCCTCCGTGGTCCAGTGGTTTAAGTGCTTGCCTTAGACGTGGAGGTCGTGGGTTCGATTCCCACGGTAAGCACACTTTGTCTAGTTGTTTAAGTTTGGTTAGGACATTGCATGCTAGAATCACCTGATTGCCAGACAATAATGTTGATTCCGTGCTTCGAAAGGCATATAAGGCCGTTGGTCTCAGCTACTATTTGGTGGTCGTTCACCACGTCAGATTTCGAAAGGCTTAAATAGGAATAAAGGCCGAATAACTCTGACACCAGGGTGTGTACATAGTCGATAGAAAATGAAGCCTATTCGATATGAATGAACAGTAGTGCTGTCGATTTCTGCGGTCCAAGGGGAGGCGAGGTTACCGCAACAAAGAGTGGCTACCATTCCCTCTCATCCTAGCGTATTTCGGTTGCATCCTCAGCTAGCTGCTTTGGTGCCTTAATAGTTATTTTTAACAAGACAATTAGAATAATCGTAGTCAAAAAACCTTTAATTCAAAGCTAAGAGCTTTTTTGGGAAAATATTGTCTCTCTGTAGATGTTTTTTTTTATTATTTATTAGTACATAATATTATTTTGTTAACGAATAAATTAAGACATTATAATACTTCAAAACTGACATGACTTTAGCAGTGTACACTAATGCTGTCTGAAATGTGAGCGATTTCAAATTTAAATTAAGGATACTTTAAAAAAGCGAGGTAAAATTTTATATCTCATAGGTTACCCTTAATCTTTTTATCTTAGTTATATCAGTAGACATACCTAAACATTCACAAAATGTTCTTCGAAAGATAAAAAATCCAATTTTTGGGTTCAAAACATTTTAAGAATTCTTTAGTATAATTTATGTTCATTTCAACTTTTGGTCTGATAACAATGATGATCCCGTGCTACGGAAGACTTGTTAAGCCAACTGCCATCTGGTGGTCTTTAAATGTACTTTGTTAGAAACCGAGAGGCGGTTCAACTCCGGCAGTGTGTACATGGTCGATTGACCACATAACCCACACGATATAAATGAACTTTTAGTGGTGGGTGTTATATGATTTTTAACCACATACCACTATCTAACGTGAACCTTCACACAATAGTCCAACAAGCTTCCCTGCGGTAATCGTCTGCGGCTCCTAACTACGCTGATTGTTTATAAACAGGCCCATATATAAACGGGTCTTGTTAGTACAGACAGCAGAAATTTAAGGCAGTATCTTGAATTTATATACATTCAGGGTATTATGAATCCATTAAAATTTACAGTGTGTTAAGTCCGTGAAACTAAACCACTTATAATTAAAAAATATGTGAAAACAAAAAAAAAAAAACATATAATATATGAGAAGACAAAAAAGACATATTGTGGGTGCTACTGGCACTTCTATCTGCTGGGCCTAAGTTAAGCCTTGTCGTATAATGTTAAGACTCGAGAGGTTTAACTGGAATATATTCGATTCTTGTAGCGCCATCTTTGATTCAAAAGAGACTTTTCTTACTTGACTGCGGAGAAGCAAAAATATATTATTATTAATAAGGTATTATTAGGTCTAGCAAAAACGAAAAAACTAATAAAGTGCATTTTTAAAAGATTTCTCTTTCTGAACCTATCGAGTGAGATATATTAAAATATAGGAATTATAAGGTTTTTAAGACAATTACAAAAATATTATTACAATACATTACTCGAAACGCGAAATCTCAAATTTAACATCGTAATGAATGATCCGACTTTATTAAATATCATGTAATTTTTTGCTGAACCTAGTTACCTTACATAGTAAGCGATAAACTTAGAATGGAATGTAACCTAACATTTAAATAAGTACGTACCTAGTGCCTACCTGAGGGCAAAAAATAATTCCTAGCCCTAAATATTTACGGCGCAATAAAACGAAGCGATAACGATGATGAATCATCCAAAGATAACTAAAAAATGTTATCAGTAACAATTGAGACCTTAGACTTTAAAGCCTTCGATCTTCGAGAAACATCAGGGAGTGAACTGGAATCTCCAACCGGATAAGCACTAGAATGTAGAAGAAGTAGAACTGGGATCGCCAGCGTAGAACATCTGATTTGCTTAGTGATGGACGGATAGAGCTGAGTTTGTGAAACTGACAACCAGACAAACAGAAGGCATTAAAGGAAGAAGATAATTGTTTCTGCTGACTGTTTTTATCAAGCGTGTTCCCCAGTCGCGTCCTGCGTACCGTGGGCTCTGAAGTGTAAGCTAAGGAGCTAAAACTTCAGAGCCCATGTTACGATTTCGATTATAGTCTTAGATTTGGCAGTACTGGCCTTTATAGCCAAGCAAAAGCCGTCTGACCTCCGTTACTCTTTTTACAGGGAAAACGAAAAGGACTTTTAAGGCATTAAATTAAACTATTTTAATACGGTTTTATCGCGTTTATTACTTATTTATTTACACCTGACGTTTCAAACACTTTACAGCGTTCATGGTCGCAGGCAGACTAAGTTAACATTTGTCTTTGATGTCATAAGATTACAAACTACCGCCTGAAATATTTATTGGGAACTATTCCGATTCACGCAGTATTGGCTCACAGTATCTAAGGGTCTTGCAGTCTGCTTCCGAGTTTGCGATTTTATTAAGTTAATGACTGGGTCCCAAGCTGGCGGTACCTGCCATCCATCCTCTCTATTGAAATTAGGATGTTTTTTAATTTCAATAGCTTCACGTAACATCCTTGGAAAGGACTTGAGGATTATCAAAACGCATATAGTGGTTGGGTTTGTCTAGAGCATGTTCACAGACTGCAGACTTGGTTGAGCGTCTATTTTTCATGTCAGCAATATGTTCTTTTATACGAGTATTAATGCTTCTCTTTGTTTGCCCAATGTATGATAAACTACAGTCACAGTCAATTTTATAAACTCCAGCATCTTGCAATGGGATATTGGATTTTACAGGCCTTAAAAATTGGTTTATTTTCTTATGCGGCTTGTAATAGGTCTTGATTGAAGCTCGCCTAAGTATGTTACAAATCTTGTCCGTGACTCCCTTTATGTACGGTAAGATGGCAGGAAAACAATCAACTGTGTGCGGCTTGGGTCGACTTCTGTGACATATGTGTGGGAGGCTGAGATTGTTGCTTCTTAAGACAGACTTGACTCGGTGAAGCTCCTCCTTAAGATGGTGGGTGTCACAGATGCCGTGTGCTCTCTGTAACAAATAGTTTAATTTAATGAATAACAATTACGAAAACATAAGAAATCATTACTTTTAAGGCATGTTACGCTCTCTAAACATATCTCCATCAGCGGTTGGTTGGTTTCACTCCTACCTACACGGACGTCAACAGAGAGTACGGATTGAGGATAACCTATCATCTTGGTGCTCAACGTTCTGTGGTGTCCCTCAGGGTTGTGTGCTTTCTCCTTTACTGTTTTCTTTATTTATCAACTCCATCACTTTCCACATGCACTCTTCCTATCATATCTATGCAGACGACCTTCAAATTTACCATCATACGTCATTAGACAATCTCCCTAGTGCAATTACTATTATGAATAATGACTTGTCTCGGATAGCGGAATGGAGCAGTTCTCATGGGCTTATTGTAAATCCTGTCAAAACGCAAAGTATTATCTTAGGGAGCTCACATCTCATCTCTCGGATTAATTGGCAATCAGTTCCTTCGATCGTATTCAACAATACTGTGATACCTTTCAGTGAAAAAGTAAAAAATCTAGGAATTATGTTTGATTGCAGCATGTCCTGGGCTCCTCAGATGGCCGTAGTTAGCAAAAACTATTTGCTGCAGCTGCTTCTATTAGGAGAATCAGAAAATTGTTACCGATTGAGACTAAAATCATGCTAGTACAATCTCTACTCGATCCTATCCTAGACTATGTCCACTCGTGCTATCCTGATCTCACTCAAAAGCAACTGAACAAACTTGAGCGTCTTCAAAACTTTTGTATTAGTGTAGTGTTATCAGTAACCGCGTATTCAGTGAGATCAGTAACCGCGATGTGCGTAGCGCTAATTCCCTTCGTTTGGCGATTCCTGACCACTCTTTTCGTTTTTGGAATGCATTACCGGTAGACATTCGTAAGTCATAAACCATTACTTCGTTCAAAGATCAGGTTAAGTCTCACTACCTTTCCGAGGTAGAGTAATCCTCTCTTTTATTGTGATAATATATCGGCTGTCATTAACTTCTTACACTTATTGACAGTATTTATTTATGTATGTTATTTGTAAGTTTATTCTTATTATTTATTTATATAAGTATATTATATGCGTCTTAATGTAGGCATGTACATTAAAGCTTTCTGCACCGCTCACGCAAGTGTTTTTTACCGCAGCTCATTTCTACCCTAAGGTTGGCTGGAAGAAATTGCATTAGCGATAACTCCGCCTTTGTACCCATTTAGTTGTATTGGATTTAATTATGTGTTTTTTTTGTTTGTAAATGGTGCAATAAAGCGTTCATTCATTCATTTATTCATTCTGCCTAAAGGCATTTGATACTAAATAGTCCTCATAGACAACCAGTTGCGAAATGCAGTGACAGTGTACAGGCGATGCCTGGGCGCCAAAGCTACAAATTCTATGTGTTTTACTTGCTGAATAAATAATTTTCATTTTTTGCAGTCGCGGTAGCAGCCGAATGTCCTTATAGTGACTTCGAAAGCCTGGATGAGAAGTGTTTTTGCCGACTGTATTTACATGAATGGAGAAGGGACGACTCATATGCGAAGATGGCCGAAGTCAGATGACAATGGCTTGTCTAAGTTTAGTTTAGGCACAGAATTAATAATAGGAGGACTTTGTATAGGATTTGGGCTACAAAGCCAATGGCGTGGCTAATCGCTGCTTCTAAAGATCATAACCCTGAGGAACGTGTCAAGCGACGCCGAAACGCGGTTCATATTGGATTGGTCACTACTAGTGGCATTTTCCATCTCGTGCTTCGGAAGGCCCGGCTTTTATCGATAGATTGCAGTCAGATGCCTTTACCCAGCCTGAAAAAAATCTGAAAGTGTTGTCCACTAAGGTCATGTTCCAATTGGCCTGGTTTTAAAAAGGGTGAAACCCTGTAAAATGGGTTTGAAAACCAGTACTACCAAATCAAGGACAATTAAAATGAAAAAGAAGTTTATGTGTATTAAAGCCCAACTAAACGACTCGACAAAAAGACGTTATTGTCTATTTAATATTTCCTGATGCAAATAGGTACAATAAAATTAATTTGCATGATTCTGCTTAGAATTATAAGTTTATTAACGTACAAATTTAAAATGAATCATTGGGGATTTTACGCTTATTACAATTCGTTTTACATATACATATAATTTGCTGTAAATACCGAGAAATTTATTATTGAGGACCTCGTTGTCGAGCGCGAACCGCGTATCCGTAGCAAATGCGCATGTCAAGCTACGGCGTGACGCGGCCATTATTGGATTGGTCGCCATTTAGTGGCATTTTCTATCTTGAGCTTCTCCGTGTTGGATCCGGTTGTTATCGATAGATAGCAATCGTGAGGCTGTGTCAGATGCCTTAGGGCAGCCTAAAAAAATCTGATAGTTTTTGCCACTGACACACCTTGGGTCATGTTCCTGTTGGTCTGGTTTCCCTGTAAAAAGGGTTACGTAAAGGGGTACGGTAAGGATGTCAGACGGCAGTTGCTCCATTGTAATAACCAGTTCCGCCAAATCTAGGACCATGACTTACAGCGTACCCTAGGCTCAGAAGCGTAAGCAAGCGTATATTATATGCGTCTTAATGTAGGCATCTACATTTATGCTTTCTGCACCGCTAACGCAAGTGTTTTTTTTACCGCAGCTCATTTCACCCTAAGGTAGGCTGGAAGAAATTATTTGGTATGAAACCCTTCGTACGTGAAAGAACCACGTCCGTCTGTCTGAAATTCTTGAGCGGTGTCCCAGGTGGAGCCGGCAGAGCGCCACGAGCTGGCCGCCGCGCTTGGCGTCACGGACCTGTCGCTCCCGAGTGTCGCCAACGCGATGCTCGAGAGCGACAGAGCTTGGGCGGCCATGGCCTCCTTCTGCGAGGTCGTCATGTCGCAGAGGGAGGCCGAGGAAAGGGACCGCGAGGACGATCCCCTCGCGGACCCGATCCGGCGGCGGAGAGGGGGGTGCGACGCAGGCGCTACCTAGCGCGCCTGGAAGCCCCCCCGTAAACGGTGGGTCTGGAATAGTCCCACCCGGTGGCAGAGGTCCTCCAGGTGTCGGAGGGCCTCTGAGAGTGGTGAGTCCGGTTTCTGGTGAGAAACCGGCCAGTCGCAGAGGCGTCTTGTGCTAGTCAGATCCGAGGCGCCTCCCTGCAATGCGGCCGACGGCACCCGCAGAGGTTTAGTGGGTAGTCTGGGCCGATTAGCGGCCCAGGAGTCCCACACTCTGTGCGTAAATGCATTCCCCTGCGAAATCGAAAAAAAAAAAAAAAGGCTGGAAGAAATTGCATTAGCGGCAAGTCCGCATTTGTACACATTTCTTTGTATTGGATTAACTATGTGTTACTTTTGTTTGTAAATGGTGCAATAAAGTGTTCATTCATTCATTCAGACGACGCAACTAGGAATACACGCTAGGATGATGATGACCGATAAACTTATAAATTACTGTGAATAATTAGTCATATAATTAAATGGCGTTCACTATCAAAATGTACTTACCTTAAAAATATTATATGAAAAGAATCAGGCTACGTACAAGAAAAGTATGAGTAATAAAACAATATATTTATTAGAATTGTTCCTACCCCTACCTAATAGACTAACTAGAATTCAAATTCAAAATAAAATATAAGTATACAATTAGGTATTAGAGTTATCAGACTCTAATAAAAAATAACAATATATTATAAATTCTTGCAAGACCCTCCATTCCTACAGTTAATGAAAATTGAAAGTAGGTAGTTATTTCTGCGTTTTTTAGTTTTAGTATAGCAATTAAATCAAATAGACTTTAACGACCTGTTCGAATGAAATTCCATTAATAAAATTCCATGGATTCTTTTACAAAGCATGGTCTAATTAGCAGGGTATAGAATAACAACGTCCATCTATTGTCCTCCCTTAGCCTATTATCATTAGATGCTTTTCCATCAAGGGTTGGGGCGTAATCGGTTTATGAATATTGCTAATGAACTTCCGAGCTAATCTTGGTGGTTTAATAAAAACAACAGCGATACAGCTAATTAAAGGGTTTTGTCATGGGGTCCCATTGTTTAGGAGAAAAAATCAGTAATTAATTATTAATCTGAAAAATTAAACTGAAAAAATCAGTATTAAATAACACAAGTTAAAGAATTAAAAAAAGTAGTAAATCTGTATTTTTACTTCTCAAGTTTTCGATAGATGACTTAGTATTAGAGTTCCCAGGAGCCCTATTTTTGAAATGTATGATTCGAATGAACATCATTCGATATCGTACAAAAATTATTCGACTCGCCGATTTTGCGTGAGTCAGACACACTTTTCAAAAAGCACTTCAGGAGTAACCAAAAAAGTTGGCGCGTTTCAATGTATTACAGTTGAATATATACTTAGTCTGGATGATTAGGTATTAAACTTATCGTACTTAATACGATTATCTAAGAATATATTGTTACTGTATGTAATGTATGTATTAAGATATTTCGTATTGTATTGTAATATCTTCCTCAGATAAATTCGATTCGGAACATGGAGCAATTACAAAGGGGAGATGCCGTTTGAAATGGCGCAGTGATGTGATCATTGGCGCCTCGCCGACACAATAGTGGACGGAGCTTGTCATTGCTCGTGCTCCATGGTTGAAACCAAGCACCCCGCACGTCTGCCTTCCGCCCCGTGTAGCCTCACAAATACTTTCTTACAAAACGCTTTTTACGGCATCTCCTCTTTTTAATTGCTCCATGATTCAGAAAGACCACGTGAGAATTCTTATCGGCAGCCTTGGTGTTCGTGTCGATTTTGTAGAGTCGTTTAAGGTAAGGCCTTAAAATAAACAACAAATATTATGTCGAAGACTGCGCGAAGTGGACAAGAAAATGTAGAAAAGCAGGATTTCTTTTAAAGCTACCAGCTAAGGACGCAACTGGGAAAACGCTAAATCATTCTTTTTTTTATACAACTAAGTAGGCAAACAGGCGTACGGCCCACCTGATTGACCTAATGGATGACCTAAGTGGTTACCTGAGCCAAATTCTGGGAAAATTTTGTTAAATTACATAACTTGTTATCAATAAATTCATTAAATAGGGGAGCAAACGTGCATCGATTGATAATGTAATCAATACAAAATGAATATAATTTACTGTTATAATTGTTAAGCCGGATATCACACGACTTAAGAATTATAAGTTAGAAATTAAAAATTATTAAAAATTATTAGACGGTTTTGGGTGAGTAATTATCAATTTAGTAAAAATTTGTGTTTTTTTGAGTTTTGTGCATATTATAGGTGCATTATTATTCGCAAAGTGTTCGAGAATGAGCGTGAGTGTTGGGAAGTGATACACAGTGTTTGATTTATGTGATTTTCATGCTTGTTGTCAAAAGCTTTTAGTAATCGCTAAGTGCAGATTTTCTACCACTTCACTTGGCTGATTCTTCTGACAAGACTTGACTAGATACCGACTAGACTTTCAGACTTGACTAGGACTTGCCGAAACCACACTGACTGAAGAAGATAGAAAAATAAGGAAGGGCTATAAAGAACTTGTATCCATGGCCGTAAAACCTATTACTAAAAAAACGCTCTGTGTTGCAGCTGGGTTCGAACATACTTTACCTACTTTAAGCCGTCCGCAAGATGATACAGCAGTCTATGGGTATCTGTGTTGTAGTCGGGTTAGTATTTACGCCTTCTGGTCAGCGGAGGGATAGAGTTCAGTGCATGGAGTAATTACAAAGAGGAGATGCCATAATAAGCGTTTTGTAAGAAAGCGTTTGTGAGGCTACACGGGGCGGAAGGCAGACGTGCGGGGTGCTGACATAGAGCATGAGCAATGACAAGCTCCGCCCACTGCAGTGTCGGCGAGGCGCCAATGATAACGTCACTGCGCCATTTCAAATGGCATCTCCTCTTTGTAATTACTCCTTGGTTCAGTGGCTCTACCATGACATTGTATTAACGCAGACGCTAGCGACTATTTTAAGATGTTGTATGGAATTTCTTAGTTAGCAAGGGGCGCTTTACAAATTGGCTATATTTACATAGATAAATAATGTTAACGTAGTCGGCTGCGTTATTAAAATCATTAAAATCACATCGTAGAGGTACTTACAGTTTTTTTACCATTTTTGTATGGGACTAGAGGGCAATGCTCCTTTAGAGATAAGTCGAACTCGATACTTCTCGAAAAAGCATGGCGGCTTAGCTACAGAAAATGCGATACGTCGGCCATTTTTTTCCGACAAATCTCGCATTCGACTTTATCTCTAAAGGCGCAAGAATCTGCGCCCTGAATGCTGATAATTTCAGCCGGACTTATTACAACCGTTACGTTTAATTAAATGCGTTTATAAAACGTCGTTATGAAGAAAATAAAAATATCGTAAAAAATTATCTATGCTCTAAACTATAGTAGCTGAAACTAAGTTGAGTTCTAATAAAATAATTGAAACAGCGCCATCTATGCGGGTTTTAAAGCATTAATAAGTATAACAAAGTAACATACATGTTTCATGCGTACTCTGCTTTTTGTCTTACAAAGCATAGACATTGAAGTACTTAGTTGTTCATACTACAAGCGATAGATGGCAGCACTAAACAGTACCCAGGTAAAAGGATAGATGGCGCTAGGTAGAGCAAAATTTTACCAGAAACTTCTTAATCCATTCAATTATTTTTTGTCCATAATAGGTCATAATAATAATCCGTGACCAAATTGGCTAATCTCAGAGCGCGTTAATGGCAACTTAAGCAAACTTGACTTCACATAAAAATGCTACTTCAGAGATAATTTAATTTTTAAATCTAAACTAAGGAGTTGTAATAAGTTACTCTAAACTAAGAAGCTTACATTTATAAATTCTCAGTTTAACGAAAAAATATTTTATTTGGTTTGATAGTCTTTAACGGCTTGAAGTGCGGCTGTTGGTCTATCAAAATTAATTAAAGCTGAGGGTGTGCCCTATATGGTTGTTGAATCATTTTCAAGAATTATTACTTTTCACGACAATATTAAGAAGCCACGCTGTAGCTCGCTCGTAGCCTTGCTACGAACATACCAACCGACCTACGTGCCATAGGCGTAGAGTCTTTGTTAAGTAGTTTAATAATGTAATTTCTTAATGTATTTTACATACGTACCCTAGCTATTTCCCGCGGCTCTGCCCGCGTCAAAAAGTAGCACATGTTTGACTCCGGGTCTACGACTATATCCGAACCAAGTTTTATCAAAATCGGCACAAAGGCGGCACAGCCGTGAGAGCGTAACAGATAGACAGACATTTATAATATTATGATGGAAGTATGTACGAGATTATAAACACAATTTTGTACTCGTGGGACTTAGAATCGCAAACGAAGTTTGAGAATCCAAAATTTAGTACAAACATAAAAAAAAATCCTCCAGGGTTGGCAACGCGCTCGTGAGATCCCTGGTGTTGCAGGCGTTCATAGGCTATGGTAACCACTTACCATCAGGTGGGCCGTACGCTTGTTTGCCTACTTAATTGTGTAAAAAAAAATATAACGCATAAACGCTGGCTCAGAGACCTCAGGGTCTAGGCGTCGGTAACGCGCTAGTTCCCATCTCCCGCAGGTCAGCTTCCACCGCATCACTTCAGCGGTATCTGGGATGGACTGGTCTTCTGTCCGATACTTACATCTTTCCCAGAAAGACATTTTCCGCCAATTATTATAAGTGTTTGTACTTTCGAACAATACAATTTTCATAAATTAATAAGTACGATGGTGGAGATATTATCATTGATTGTTGTGCCTGAAAATGTGATTGGTTAAGCATATGGTTCTCGTGAGCCACGATATCTGTTGCAAGGTAGTACTTACATGAGCCGTTCCAAATAAAAACAAATATCTTCGCCCGTTCATGTTTTAGCCTAAAATCACAAAGTAGGAACTATATTACCTATTCTGTGCTAAAAGTATGTGACTCAGCCTAACGACTGCCTTTGGCCATAACATTTTGTACCAGTTTTACCGTGAATCCATACTAATATTATCAGTGCGAAAGTCTGTCTGTCTGTATATGTCTATCTGTTACGCGGCCAAACCGCTGAACGGCGATTTTGATGAAACTTGGTACGAATATACCTAGTTGAAGACCACGGGTCAAAGATAGGCTACTTTTTGACGCAGGCGGAGCTACGGAAAACAGCTAGTAAATTAATAAATTAACACTTTTGCAAACATGATAAATACCTATTTGAATCGGATTCGGAGGGATAAGTCCGCCTTTGTACTCATTTTACCTAATACCAGCCAAAGCACGCAGGAACTTCACATAGAAATGCTACCAGATAATGGTGGCCTATTACAAGCTGGCCTCGTTGGCCATCGCTAGACACGCGCAATTGTTAAGAACATGCATGCCGCGCTCAGCAGAATAAAACAATTGGATGCTTTCTCGTTTCGGAGGCTCTACTTCGAGTTGCTGAGCCTGCTGAGAGCGAGAGACAGCTCCTCAAATAAACATACGTACGTGGGGCGCACTATAAGTTTCCGGAATGAATATGAAAAAATACTATTAAAGGTACAAAATTAATTTATTGTTTTTCAAAATAATCTCCCTTGGCGTCTATGCACTTTTTCATTCGATGAAACCAGTTTTGAAAACTTTTGTGCCACTCCTCTGTGGTGACCTCTGAAACGTGTTTTTCATACTCCTCGACAGCCTCTTCTGGTGATGAAAATCGTTGACCGCGTAATTGGTTCTTAATTTTTGGGAACAGAAAAAAGTCACAAGGTGCCAGGTCGGGTCTGTATGCAGGATGACTCATGAGTTATACATTTTTCGCCTTCAAAAAGTCGTTTGTCTGTCTGGCCGTGTGAGAACTAGCATTGTCGTAGTGCAGGATGATACGGCGTTTACGGTTATTTTTACGGAGTTCGTCAATAACTTCCGGCAAACAAATGGTCGTGTACCAGTCACTATTCACTGTACGACGATTCTCTAAAGCAACAGTAGCCACGTGTCCAGTTTTATTAAAAAAAGAAGCAATTATCCGCTTAGATGCACTTTTCACGCGCGCCACTTTGGTTGGTTTCGGCTCATCTTGAAAGACCCATACGCTCGATTGCTGCTTTGTTTTGGGATCGTAGCAATAAATCCATGTTTCGTCACCTGTTACTATGTCCCACACCAAATTTGACGCACCTTCGTTGAATCTGGTAAGCATGGCACTGCACCAAGTGACGCGGTCCGTTTTTTGAGCCTCGGTCAAGTTGTGTGGGATCCACCGCGAGCACAGCTTTCTCACACCCAAATGTTTGTGTAGGATTAATTGTATTTGACTCATGCCTATTTCTAAGGATGCGCGAATTTCATGGTAGGTCACATGCCTGTCTGTTTCAATCATACGGCGCACAGCATTGATGTTTTTGTTGGTCACAGCGGTGGACGGCCGACCATCGCGAGATTCGTCACTGAGATTGATACGACCACGCTTGAATTCTGCAAACCAGCTATAAACAGTTGTCTTGCATGGTGCTTCATTGCCAAAAGCTGTTTCAAGCCAAGCGATGCTCTGTTGAGCTGTCAAATTACACTTAAAATCGTAGAAAATCATACTACGAAAATTTTCCCGAGTTAAATCCATGTTGATGCAGACACACAATTTTTTAAATGGCGCCACAAGGTAAAAACAAAAGACAGTCAGATGAAACAAACTGCATTCTACAGCCAAAGAGTTCTATTGTCAAATGTTGCAATAAATTTTTAAATATTGTTTATGTAAGTGGCCAGTTCCGGAAACTTACAGTGCGCCCTATGTAATATAAAAACAAACATGTTGCCTAAATCAAAAAAATCTAGCATAAATATAAATTCGATTCATCAAATAAATGCAACAAAACCATAAAATCTCGAATAGAGACATAACTTTTTCCGTGTGCCATAAAAACTAATTCATTGAGGAAAGATTAATAGTCCGCGCAAAAGCCGTAAAGAATGGAACTTTTAGAAAACTTTATGGTGTGGAAATGACAATTTGCAGGTCGGTGACGATCTGAGCTTTTTGCCAAGCTTTCATAAGCTTTGTGCGCGGCCGAGGGCGTGACCGCCGAGCCTTCACGGGTTGTTGTGTCATACTATCCAAATATTTACTTACTGAGAATCTTTTTATTCAAAATTATTTCGAATCCGAAATATTTTGGGGGCGTTGCCTATTTTATGTCCGGGGTTCGCTGTGAGAAATACCTACGACTTAATGTTAGCTTTTATATGTGAAATGCAAAAGGTAAACAGATATATTATATTAGAATCATAGGCATTGAAAAAGTTATACAGTTACACAAGCTGAATTGACAATGGATATCGAATAAAAACGGTATGGGAAACTCTTCTTTTTTGGTATTTGGTGTAAAAACTTGCGTGCTTAGTTCCAACAGTTGAGATTTTGACTAAAACGAACCTCTCCCTTGTCTCATAATATCGAGGTATAAGATGCTGCCTTGAAAAACACTGAAAATAGTTCTTGCACTGATATCCATACATCCATATCCATACTAATATTATTAATGCGAAAGTCTGTCTGTCTGTCTTTCTGTCTGTTACGCTTTCACGGCCAAACCGCTGAACGGATTTTAATGAAATTTGGTATGAATATAGTGGAAGACCGGGGGTCAAACATAGGTTACTTTTGACGCGGGAAAAAGCTAGTATCAAATAATCGCTTTCATTCTACGAAAATGAAACTAATGCTTCCACACATTACTACTACATCTACATGCAAACTTTAGTTTTTACGACTTTACGCATGGCTGGTATTTATGAAAAAAAATCCTGAGTAAAAGGGGAATATCTCCAAGGAACATGGGCCGATCATCAACCATTCTCATTGTCGAGCACCAAAACGTTTTCTATCAACATTCGCCATTTATTATCTGATATCTGAATGGTATGTCGCATCGCGCCCAAACAAAGCTTTCTGAGGTATACCAGACCATTTTAACTAGACCTCTTGGTTTCCATTAGCGGAAACTTTTCGCAAGAGAGTCATCGGCCTAGAAGGGTCTAAGTGGACTGGTAAACGCGTTATAATACGTTTAATGGCCTGTAATGAATGGCATAACATCCATAAAGCGACAATACCGCCACTCGAACATGCCCTTTTTATAATAATACTTGATTTATAGACGATCACCGCGAAAAAGCATTGTTTCGCACGTGTTTTGAAAATAACGCCTTCGATTCAAGGCAACGCACATGTATGTGTTGAACAGTTCAATAATTTAGCTAGTGACAACACAATAAAATATATTTTTAACTTAATAAATAGATTTAGAACGTAAGATTTTATTTTTCAATGTGGAATATTGATTGATTTTCAACCTCATCTTAATGGTTGGATTGAATTATTTTCTCCTATTTATTATCTCTATCTTTATACCTACTACAAGAATAAGTATATATGTATATAATAAATTGTCTTCGTCATCGTCATAAATTTAAGAGCGGAGCTCTTGTCGGTGTAGTTAAGTACTTTATTTCCTATTATTAGCGAATTCTTTTAATTTTCGATGCGACACGAAGTTATATTTCTTCCTTTATATGCTTCATTATTTAATGTTTTCTTCAATTATCTTATAGTACTAAACATTATAAATACAAAGTTTATGTTTACCTGGATCAAAAAATTGTTTTTTTTTAAGCAAAAACAACATTTGTACTTTATAATTTTTCGTCATATACACCATGAAATTTTAGTAGTTTTGGACCCATCGTCCAGTTACTCCATTCATGCAACCGAACAAATTTCCCCAAGGAACATAACTCGAAACATGAAAAACAAATTTGGACTTCACATAGTAAGTTAGGTCACGTGATGAGACATTTTGTATGGGAGGTCCAAAAATTTACTCCAAATTCCGACCCATGTATCTTGGGGAAAGTTGTTCAGTTGCATGAATGGAGTCACTGGACGATGGGTCCAAAACGACTAAATTTTTTTTCACGGTGTATATCAGTTGAACTCTAACCCAAATAAAGTTGAGGAGTGGTTAAGATATACATCGGCGCTATACTTTATTTTGATAAACTCTTTATTTTACATGAACTATAGTGATGGAATTGCCCACTAGGTGGAGGGATAAATAAATAATTATATCTTTTTGTCACTCAGTCACTTTAAAAATAGTGTGTTCCTACGAAGACTATAAACGGAACGGGCAAGTGGAATTATCAAATTGGAAACTGCTTTACTGTGACATTTGAGGAAAGTTTTATTCTACCCTAGCTTAATCCGCTTGCGTCAAAAAGTAGCCTATGTTTGACCCCGGGTCTTCAACTATCATCATTTCAGCCGCAGTCAGTCCACTGCTGGACATAGGCCTCTCCCAATGATTTCCAAAATGATCGGTTGGCAGCAGTCTGCATCCAGTGTTTGCCTGCGACCTTTTTCAGGTCATCTGACCATCTGGTCGGTGGATGTCCAATGCTGCGCTTACCGGTACGTGGTTGCCATTCGAGAACCTTTCTGCCCCATCGGCCATCGGTTCTCCGCGCTATATGCCCCGCCCACTGCCACTTCAAAGAACTAATCCGCTGGGCTATGTCGGTGACTTTTGTTCTCCTGCGAATCTCTTCATTTCTGATTCGATCTCGTAGGGAAACACCGAGCATCGCCCTCTCCATAGCTCTCTGGGCGACCTTGAGCTTTCTTATGAGGCCCATAGTCAAAGACCACGTTTCGGACCCGTATGTCATCACTGGTAACACACACTGGTCGAAGACCTTAGTTTTAAGGGACTGAGGTATTTTGGACGAGAAGACGCTACGTAGCTTCCCGAACGCCGCCCAGTCGAGTCGGATTCGATGAAAGACCTCGTCCTCGAAGTTGGAGTTGCCACCCTGGATCATGGTTTTCAACTATATTCATATAAAATTTCATCAAAATCCGTTTAGCGGTTTGGCCGTGAAAGCGTAACAGGCAGACAGAAAGACAGACAGACTTTCGCATTTATAATATTAGTATGGATGGATGATGTTGATAAAAATATAGCATATTATATAGCATGTACCAACACGACGAGGGTTTTTTTCTTTATTCGGATCCAAACAGATCAATCGACATATGTGCACTATTTTACTTATCAACTTTTAAAAACCTTGCTCTTTTTACTTTTTTTGTCGATCTTTCGCCGCGAATTCCACAAAGCGTAGACAGATGTCCAATTTTATCTCGAATGTTAAGCTTCTTAAGTTAAAAAAGTTTTATATTCATAGGTAACAACACCTACGTAACAAGGTATTGTATTTAGAAAAAGATGGGATAAATGTGACGTGAAATCTCTCCTGTATGCCGGCGAGTAATCCACTTAAGGCATGTCGTCGCGTTTTGTCAAAATACAACCGAACGGTTCATTGAATTGTAAAAAAAATAACGCCGCGGGGTACCTACTGTGTGCAAACAGAGGTTTTTTAAGGGTACCAGTAGGTCTATCGTCGATGGTTGGATGTTTAGTCTGGCATATGGGGTTATTAATTCAGAGTAGTTTATTTTCATTTCCCTTTTTATCACAGAGCCCGGATAGATTTGATTTTTGGGACAAAACTAAACTGATAAGTTGGAGCATGGGGAGCGGTGTCATAATAGCGAATAAACATAGCCACCGAAGAAGGAAGGTTTTGTAATGGTGGCCACAAAGACCCACGAGAGCAACATGGGATATCTCCACGTTAGGTATCATCTGGATCAGATCTCCTTATAAAACAATAGCAAAATAAAATAAATATAATTTTCACTGAAGCAAAACGCCAGGAAACAGTATTCAGAATTTTGTTGTAGATAATGTAAGTTATGTACATCTACACTATCTACATCTACATTTCTACACTAATATTATAAAGAGGAAAGATTTGTATTTTTGTGTGTATGTTTGTAATGAATAAACTCAAAAACTACTGTGCCGATTTCAAAAATTCTTTCACCATTGGAAAGCTACATTCACCCTGAGTAACATAGGCTATATACCGCAGGTGGAGCTGCGGGAAACAGCTAGTTATTAATAAGATAAAAGAGCTTTCGCACAGTTAGTTAGTTAAAGAAGCCAGAGGAGCTGTTCACGAGGGTTAGGTAAAATAAAAACGTTATTTTACATTTACTGATTAAACATCCATCTATAAAGCTAATGAATCAAATAATAAGGGAAGCCTCGGTCGACCCTAACATTACATCTCGGTGAGACCTTGGGTCAGCTCATCAAGGTTTCCGTGGGTTAATCCCGTATAATAAGGGGTTTAAGTACCGACCCGAAAAGAAATAAACCGTTTTATAACTCCAACTTCCTTAACCCCACGTAAATCCGCCAGTAAAACTCATAGGAGATCGGATTGGCGATATGAGGCGGAAATAAATCGCCATTTGAAATCAATTTGTGTAAAGGGCCCAGTAGTTGGCCATTCGGTGGACGCGTCTGGGTGTCTACTCTGATATTCTCTAACATCGACGATATCGCGTATGACGCAATGCGATGGTATGACGATGTCAACGAGATTTTAATTCAGTAGGGAAAGTTTAAAGATTTTTTCTTTCTCTAAAACAAGACTTATGAGTATCTTGCACGAGAAACCTATTATTATAAATTAATAAAAAGAAAATACACTTTCATCACAAATATATATTATATTATAAATAATTTCAACAGAACAACTTACAATATTTTCTATATCATCATCAAGTTAAATCGATATCCAGAGTAGGTTTATCAAAGTTAATAGATACAATCGGAATTATGACCCAAATGGGAAAGTGGTGGAGGAGGAATAGTTCTAATAATCATTCCTACTGAATTCATTATATATTAGATGTTCTTGCATTATTTAGGTATTTTGAAGTAAATTTATTTGATTATATAATAAATGCTAAGTGGCAGAAAAATATGTCCCAAAGGCCCAATGGATTATGGATGTGGTCATTAAAATTGTACTAAATGTTTTCCTCATCTTTTTTTACCTTTTTCCGTCTTTTTGTAGTGAGCCTTCCCAGTATCTATATCTCTTAGGTACATAATGCATGAACTTAGGCATTTAAGCAGTACCATTTTATTAGTATAGACTAATTTATACACGGAAGTTAGATATTAACAAAAATTTTATATATGTAATAAATCAGACTTATTTTGTTTCTTTGTTTGCATAATGTTATCATAGAACCACTGGTAGGATTTAATTATTTTTTTGTACATTGTATAGCCTGATTTTTGAGGAAGTTTATGCGCAGTTATGATCGCGAAACAGCCGTTATCACCACCACTTACCAGCCACTTATTTTTACGAAATTTCTTTCTACAGAATTTTTAGATTGTCACGATATCGTTTGTTTTTTCGGAGTAAACACCCAAAGTCGCGTCCGATTACGCCAATCGGAGTCGTATCGGTTTATTTGCTTGCCCTTTGTTATACTCTATTCGATATGACGTTTGCCCCAGATCGGAAAAACTTGTACAGGATTTTCTTTCGCTTTCTTTTAGAAAATAAAAATAAACATAATCTTTTTTTTTCGTAAAAAAAACAAAAAGTGATTAAAATTTTGCGAAGTGATCTAAACTCTGTCTCATTATTTTACTGAAAGCTAAATAAAGATCATGATGATGTTACGCAGACAGCCGGCTTGAAAAAATAATATTGATTCTAAAACACGTTATCAGTTCACATGATCCGTTGATGGAAATTACGGTGTTTACATTTCAGATGAAGTACATTAAATAAAATAAAATCTGATGCGATAAAACTCACGTACCCATTCATTTTGACCTGTGTATCACACACACAATTAAGATTTTTGTATGACATAATATTAACTAGAATGATGATGGACTCAGGGATGGGACACTGAAGCAAACTGTGGGCAGGAGCCTCGCCCTAATTCTTATTGGTAAGAAGTCCTGGCTTCTTTTATGTACTGTTTTCGGGCCAAACATAGAAAAAAGAGCCACAATACATCAACAATTATAATATTATTATAAATTTTGATTCTTATTCCACTATACGACATCAATATCATCTCTTTTCTCGTCTCACGGACGGGGTTAGTCGCAATCCGCAACCGAACTGATACCGATTCGTCCCGGCAAAAGAAGCTAAAGGCTGATGGCCGTTTAGCCGCGTAAATTCGGCAGGATCGGGATCCAAAGGTGAACTTAAAGGGGTTAGAGGCTTAAGCCTCGCCCGGCGCGGCGCGTATTGGGGCTTACCCGTGATTTACTCGTTACGTCGCCTCCGACGCCACCATTCCTTTTTTCTGTTTACTTAACGGATCACGGGTTGCCCTTTATTGGGAACTCGGGAAACTGATATTCCACGCGGCATAAACTCGACGTGACTTTATGGCTAGATTTGTGCTGGATTTGTTTGTCTAATGATTGGTTTGCTGGTTGGAGAGGGGCGAGTCTCAGTTGTCTTTTGTTTTTGTGAATCACTTGCAATTGTTTGTGTTGTTAGTGTTCTTATTTTAAAGTAATTCCTGAACATGATTGCTCATGTATACTTACCGGTGAAAGAAAATAAGTTTTATAATTAAAATAGCAACTTGGCTTTGATCTAAGAATAGAGAATAGGTTTATAAAACAGACGAAGATACCTTTACTCGATATGATCAACAGATAAATAGATTTCTCTGTACGTTATAAAATTACAAAAGGTTACAATCCGATAATATTTTCGCGAGTGACCCAAAATCGATACTATTTATCATCAATTGAAAACCATCACTTGAAAACATGTCATTAATCATCGAATGTAGCTAAATAGCCCATAAATGCCCACAAGCCAATGAAAGCCGTAAAATTCCCGAAACACGTCCTGTTCACACGATGAGTATAAAGGTGAGTATACATCGCAACTATTCGAACACATAAATCACAGCTGAACAAGATATTAAAGGTACGGTTGACGTGGCAAAAACTATTGTAGGTGTTGAATAGTGAGGTTTGCCCTTTGCGGACTCAGACTGACATTCTATTCAATGTGTGGATAAGTGTGGGTTACTATGATGAAAGCGGATAATATTTTGGTACGGTCGGCAATTAAATTTTAAGTTAGTAACTTGATGATAAATTTTATAAGCAAAATTGAGTTTGTATATTTGTTTGTTAGCTCTTCACGCTGTATCTAATGAACTAATTTTTATGAAATTTTGCATAATTTTCATGAAATAACGTCTATTAGATTTTTTCCGCAACTCCGTAAAATACCGTATATATGACTCCGGGTCTTCCACTATATTCATACTAAATTTCATCAAAATCCGTTCAGCGGTTTGGCCTTGAAAGAGTAACATACAGTCAGACAGACGGACTTTCGCATTTATAATATTAGTATGGATATGGATTAGTATGGAAGTATGGATGTGGTAGATAAGTTTGTACTTAGATAAGTAGTAGGTGTACTAAGAAAGAGATAAGAAGAGAAAGATAATAAATTGTGTAAGTACTGTTCCCATTACTGTTAGGTACCTATGCGAACAAAGTTACATTACTAATTAAAATTTCGACTTATTGACGTTAAGAATTGGCAGCAAACGGGGCAATATCAGATTTTTGTTTACTTGGTTTATGAAAAAATAGATATTTCGTAGATGAACACCAAAAGTAAATTAAATATATATAGAAATATAAAAAGTTGCAAAGTACAAAGCCTTGTAAAAAAGCAATGTTAAAATAAAAAGAGTTATAAAGCTGTTATAATACACGCATTTTTTGCATCATTCCTTACGTAACGGGATTGTAAAGTCAAACAGAATTGCAATTTCACCCTTTTGCGAATTTGTGCAAATTACTTTATGAGCACAAATTTCAAAAGCAAGTTGGGGATTTTTTCCCTTGTGTAGTTTACAACTTTAGGACGGCATTGGAAGGTTAATATTAACCGGCCAGGTTGAGATGGGACTCAGATTTTATGAGCTTCACTGCAAAGTGTGTCGAACTGTAAACAGTCGGGTAATAGAAATAAATAGTAACCCTTCGGTGGCGCGCTCGCTGCCGAAAGGTTTACTTTTATTGCCGGCAACTTTCTTTTACTGACTACCCCTTCATAATTGTTAGGGTTGAGAGAAAAAATAGAAATCCGCTATTGTATTTTGTTCTTTTTGCGAAACGCATGTTTATTTTGAAGAATTTGCAATGCTATAAAATTTTGTTGTTTTTTGAGTAGAAAGTACAATATGTCATTAAACTGTACTTTTTATTGACTTTTTACATTCTACAGAGTGACACTGTAACTGCTATAAACAATTAGACAAGTTTTACGATTTACGAATTGAAAATGTTATGTGATTCATTTAGGTGCAATAATTAATTATTATTGATTGTTGTAATTCGCTTCACATCTAGATTTTCGCTGATACTTAATGAAGAGGTATTCCTCGAAACTCAACCATTTTCAAGTTAAATCGAATACAGATTTCCTGAGATAACACTTAATGAAACCTCTGATTAATTATTAAGATTATAAAAATAGTTTCAGTCGTACTCATTTCCCCTCTCAATTTCTATCAAATTTTTCATACTTATACATGTTAACTGATTCTAATTGGTTTGATGACTGTAATATCTTGCAACAGTAGCCAGGTCTTTAGGTAGTCTTGGAAGATGAGACTCAGGTCAGCAGCTTATCCAAGTAAAGACCACATCTATAACTGCTAAACTTGTATCCTAGGTTTTATGAATCACTAGGTTCTAGACAAGGAATCGAGTAACATCAAGCTGCACTTGTACTTAATACTGAAGACACATAACAAAATGGGGCATGATATAAAGAATGCAACCGCAGTTTCTTTGTGCAACAAGTACAACTTTCTCATGAAACATCTCATTACTCAACATGACACTCACGAGGTATTGTCACTATGGCATTATACTCGGAACGTGTAAAAACTATTCAACCCCCCGCTGCAGAGCCTTTGCGGTCGCAAAACGTCTCAATCTAGAAGCGACCATTAGAGAAAAAGAATCAAGCAAGTATTTATCGTTTCTTTTGCTGTCGCCGTTCCAGCAGGTACGGTTCCCGCTGGGAATATAAATCAGGACTTGCTTTTTTAATCCCATCACTGTAAATTTTTGAATAGGCTTAAGAAGATCACCGCTTCTGCAATGTATTGAAAGGATGTTTATACCCTTTGGTAACCTTATCTATGTGGTAAAACTGGATACAATATATCCTACATTGCGGAAAAAATATTGTCACTTTCATATCAATACTTGTATCAATTTTATTATATGTTTGTGATACCAATTTGTCTGAAGCCGAGATAGTTCCGCACAACTCAGATACCAATAAGTATTTGGTCAATTGAAGTAACCTACACGAAATCATGATGATGATATACAATAATTGTACACAACTACAATACACAATTATTGTGTATTGTAGACACATATTTTACAACAAAATTTAAATAATAGAACGCATAGGGAGGAGGCTTTTATACATGCACTTTGTAATCTGTAACAATTATAAAATAAATTAAAACTGTACTTTAATATACTGTTCATAAACTAAACAGAATCACTGATTCTACATTAGAAACAAATCAATTGTCCAACTGACTCTTCAAAAATTAAGGACAATAATAATAAATATTTATATTCCATCAACAAAAACGCAGATAAGTCTATTAATTCCCATTCCTATCGATTTCATACTTTCCGGAAGGCATACATCGTTCCGCCTCGCCCCTGCTCTATTTTATTTATACTTGTTTAAATTTAAAGGTTCTTTATTGTGTCCAAATGGCTACTCTTTAGACGGATGGTGTTAACAATAAGACATTATTTAGCTTCGGCGATCACGGATCGGCTAAGTGTTTTCTAAAATTAGTGACACTTATTACTTTCGCTGTAGTTCACATAGCGCACGAAATAGTGATGTTGCTAAAGTTTTGAATAAAAACCCAAGAATTTATCGGGAATTTATTCATCTAAAAAGACAGCTTCTTATTCTTCATTGTGAAGAGTAAAAAGGTGAGAAAAATCGATCGATCTAACAAGATAGCTTCTTCTTCTTCTTCATCAGTTTTTTATCAATAAAACACTTTTTATTTATTTATTTATTTTTATCAGTCCTTTTGAATATTGAATCAAAACTCTAACTTATCTTTTCAAATAGTAACCAATACAAATAAGTGAATTTTGGATGAGATAGGTCTTTCGTGGCCTTGATAGACATGGAACTAAACACGTTAGTAATAACGAAATATGTAATATTTTTTTCTGTATGAAATGTGTTATCTACTACCACAAGTGTATAACATACATACATATTTTCGGTTGTTATGACCTGACTGGTATTTAGTGACAATGTGACTGTGACAATCTTGAATTCATGTGAGCCAACGTTTACTAGCGCGGCATACTTATTTGCCTTGTCAGTAACGCCGTAAAATTTGATCGTCCCTAATAGCCACCCGCTGATTTGTAGTGGCACCAGATCCGAAACCTCAGCGGCTCTGTATTGGAAGATGTTAGGTGAGATGTGATAACTGTCTTGCAAAATACAAGCAAATTTGAAAAAAAGTTGTTTGTTTATTGTCATGCGTCTACTTGGATCTAGTAAAAGACTATTTTTTTATATAACTAAGTAAGCAAACAGTTACCGTAGCCTATGAAAGCTTGCAACACCGGAGATGTCTTGAGCGCGTTGCCGACCCTATTGTCTATTGTCTGTTTAGGATGTCACAGTAAGAGTGGGTGTAAGAAACGGGTAATTTTTTTGGTAGGCTGATGAAATTACAATATATAAAAAGGTAACGCGCTAAATATCTACATTGATTGCTAAGATAAAAGAAAAGAATACATTAGTTACATTTATTAAATAAACCTGTACTTTTCTAATCATTTTTTATCATTTTGCGGTTGTGTCTTCGCTTTTTTACTTGCTGAACGCTTAAATTGTTAAAGCCAAAAGCATAATAATATTGAAGAAGTAGATGAACAAAAACTGTATTTATTTCAATTTTCATTTATACCTTTTCATGAGAAACATAATTATCATGTATTTAGGTAGGTACACGCAAAATACCAAAAAAATATGAACAAAAAAATAATCCCACGAGTAAGGTGACTATTACCGTCCATCAGATTATTTGTGTCACACAAATATACATTATTCTCAATATTTATAGTAAAAAGATCATTTGTTGAAATGGAGCCAAATTTCCGGCGCGAGCTTTCAACGGAATTTACAAAAAGCGCCATAAATTGGCAAATAATCCCCCGCATAACGCAACCTTTGTTTGGCCACACGTGCTTTTAATATCTGGCTCGCACATCGACGCTACAAAAGCCGGATTTAGTCTTTGTTATCACCACCTAAAGTAAACAAATGCAAAAACTTCCTAGCCACGAAAATTTTCTTGTTAGAGTATGCAGTTACAAGCTTTCTTCGTCTTAGGTAGAGCGCGCTTGTTTGTAACAACCGTCTCAACATTCTATAAAATAATTTCAAGTTTATCCTAAATTATATTGAACATGAAGACCAATTCATGTCCTATTTAGTCTTATGAAGTTGCTGTAGTATAAAACAAGAGCAATTATCGCTTTAATTATAGGCAGAAAATAATGTTCTTTTCTTAATTCTGGTTTTCGGTGTACACCGAGAGTGTACACTATTGTGGAGTATAAGCTAGTAATGTAATTTTGTTTTGTTAATTTTATCTCACTCTTGTTTGTATTCTGTTTGTGTTTGTCTATTTGTAAAAAAAAATGTACCGAGTCTGGCCATCGACCAAACATATTTTTTGAATTTAGACAGTTTTAAAATAATGACAAATGCAAATAGAATTGTTACTACTTATATTATTTTATAAAAGGAAATGTATCTTAGTAAGCTGTAGTTTATTATTTTTTTAGGCTATAACTAAGCCTAAGATTCAAGACGTTTTTGACTTACATTCGAAAAATTAATTAAATATATATTTTTAATTTCTTTTTGTTTTGACTCTAGTCTTGGGAATCGTAAGCGAGCTCTACCTTCACAATTTAATAGAACCTCTAAAATTATTAATAAATTTTATTAAATGATACAATAACAAAGCATCCGCGAGCCGATTGTCAGCGCATACAATCGGCGCATCGAATTTGTCATGAAACTGTGTGCCTTTGTTCGACAGTGAATACAGTGTGAGAAGGAAGAGCTTCCGGTATGCATTGCAGGGTTTATGTACCGGGATCGATGCCCCGGGCGATATCTTGCCATCGATATCCTATACTATTTTTTTACGTCGAAATTTATACGCTCATTCAAGTACGATGTTCTCAGCGTTGCCAAGCAAAAAATGTACATTGTGTTCCTTTGAGAAATCAATTTAGGGAATTTCGGAAGTTTTCAAAGTATCACTTAGGATATAAATACGTGTTTTGTTACTTATATTTATTTATTACAACTTTATTGTTCCATAAGTACAAATACTTTATAACAATTTGCTGACTTAATGCTTAGACTTCTCTAGTTACTGCTAGTAGTACTCTACCAGTCAACAACTGGGAGAAAAGATATATATTATATCATTAGTAATTAATAAGTATTTATTGATTGTCGATAGGTACAGTTATTATCGCTTTCCCTTTACTTAGTATATGTTATTGTTGTATAAGCCATACTTATGCGAAATAAATGATTTGAATTGCCTTTTCTATTGTACTCCTATAACTAAGCTTGGTTTTTAGTCCGGGATCCTCAATAATTCTTATAGGAATATTGTTAACACTTTCCCTTCGTGATGGTTATTAAATTATTGTAAATACGCTACTGACTGGCCTGATTTCAATCATTAGTGATAGAATCCGTCATTTATTGATAGGTACAATAAGAAACGGAGCTTCTCCAGTTACCATTAAATACTCCACTTACCCCGAATAAAAAATGTGCCAGTATCATTGCCCGTGAAAAATAACACGATTTTTTTTATCGCAAAACGCATGTCAATGCTATGTCTACGCGTAGTCACGTCATTCAGGGTTTATAAAGACCTGCTAACAAACAATCCGGCTGGCATTTTTGCAACAAGAAAAAAATCGAGCTATGTGTCGATGGACGCATCGACAAGTGCGGCGTATGATACGAGAAAAAAACTATGACCCAATGATTTCAACCTCTGGACGAGTTTCAACCCTGAAATCAAATCCATACTTCCATACGAATATTATAAGTGCGAAAGTCTGTCTGTCTTTTACGCTTTCACGGCCAAACCGCTGAACGGATTTTGATATAATTCGATATGAATTTAGTTGAAGACCCGGGTATACACACATTTTTACGCAGGCGGAGCTGCGGAAAACAGCTAGTTTTGAATAATTTCTCCAAAAAAGCAAAAAGTTCACGTCTGTCATATGATATCCTTTGAACTATGACGTCGTACTTTGTCTTTCACAATAGGCATTTTAGGATACGAAAAGAAATATAACACAACCATTCAGTTACGGAGTAAGTAGTCGACTACTCTACTATGGCCTTAATAGACACATTTTAGGTCCGCAAAGCTTTGCAATTTCGTCGCACCGTCCTTACGCTAGTATGCCACATGTCAATACTATAACCGCTCCGGAACAATCGAAGCGAACCTAATAAAATATGTATTTTGCTGGCTTTTGAAATTTCTGCGTACTATTTCAACCACGATCTGGATTTCAGAGGGACACTCGCGCAGACGTTTCGACTTTTTGTGCAGTTAAACATCGGCAATTGGGTGAGCGAAACCGGCTTTAATTAGAAAATTGGTATGCTTTTTGTTTAATACCGAGGGAAATGTTTGCTACATTTTTCATGCTTTAATTACTACGAATTGGACGTTTCCTTATGCAATTGAACAATTGAAAAAAATATACCGTTACTAACATGTGATAACAAAAAAACAAAAATTATGATAAACTCTACTTACATTTTTATGGAAAAAAAACTTTGAACCTTTCAATAAAAAATATATGTGAAAACCGACTAAAAATAAAAAACAAGAATCTTTAGATTTGTAAAGGAAGTCGAAAATTTTTCTCGGCTTTCTTTTATTTATTTTTTAAAGTTTCACAAACATACAGTCCAAATTTGCTGGTTGTTAAAAAGTTTCTAACCGCAAAGGAAGGGAAATAATAAACAATTCGCCGCAATTTATAGCACTTCTTTGCAGAAAACCCTGACTGGAAGAGGTTGCTTGAGCGATAAGGCCGCCTTTTGTATACATACTGTGTTCACATTTTATGTAAAATACTTAATTTTTATTTTACTGTGTGCAAAGAAGTGTTAAATAAATTAAAAAAAGAAGCAGTTAAAAGTGTACTTACTTGTATTTTTGTTACAATTCGACCAATTCTCACAAAATCCTATCTGTAGATCATTAAACTTATATGTTAGTTCGAAACTAAAACTTAAACAAATCTGGCCAATGCTTCTTAAGCCGTCGGGTATATTAAAAAAAGAAATATACTTCCGTACACGGGAGCTGACAGCAGACATCCATAAGTTGGCACGATCTTGATGTCTGCATTCCACCGCCCACTGGAGATATAAAGCGAGTAAGGCACAGGAAAAAACGCCATTATGCCATGGTCATTAATTAAGTACCCTGACAAATGTTGAAGGTGATGCCATGTTTTGATGAAATATTTTGCTGGAGTTTTTTGTTTTGCACAAAATATATACTGACAACTTTTAAAGTAAGTAAATTTTAAAGTAAAGTTATTGGGGTAAGTTATTACATTTCAGTTTTTTAACTCGAATAATGATATATATTTTTACTTTAGGTAAAACGGTACTCAAGTGTTTTATAAATAACATGAAACAAACATTTTTAACATTTACTTTATTATTATATTAATTAATATTATATTCACATTTTTTACTATTAAATTTTAATAACTAAACACAGCAACGTCTAATAAATATAATAAATTTAACACTTTTTAATTTATAAAAATATTATTGTTGATTTAATATTCTAACCGATATGAAAAGAGGCTAGTGTCAATGTTATAGTATAAGTGGTCATGTGTTATAAATGAATAATTCGCCCGCCAGCGCGTCGCCAGGCATTTATAACCTCATCGGGTACCGGCCCAATGCCTACCAATCCAAACATCATTTTTAACCGTCATCGCTAATTTGCCATTGTTTTGCCCGCTGACGCCACCTTTTTTGCTAAAAACCATAAAATAGATAAACTTTTTGTTATTTGGGCACCCTTAATTGATTATAAACTGTTAAGGAGAATTGAGACGGATACGTAAAATCATTAGCACGTTGGCAGACCATTTGTCATTTCGTGTAGGTTTTACGTGCGATCATTGAGATATATGTCCGTCGGATGCATACTTGGCCATAAGTTAGGTTCGTCCAGAAGGCAGCGTCGCCGTCGCTGTAAAGCACGGTGCAATAAAGAGAATGAATGCCGCCCATCGGCAGGCAGCCGGCCGCCGGCAGGATTACCCGAATCGCCACTATTTATCGCTCGAGCCTAGCGCCCAGGTGCAATCAATCTATTTAATGATCGGGTCAGCACATAGTCTAGGTCTTTTTGCACGAGCACCCGGCGAGGCAAAACGAAGACGACCAGACCGGGAGATGGACGTTTGATGAGGCTCTTTTGTGTCGATCGCTGGCGTTAAAAGGGTTTTTGAACGCACTATCAGCATTTAGCTGTTATATAGGTTTTTTACCCAATAACAAGGGTCACTCATGAAATTGATGGGTTCAACGCGTCATGAAATATGTGAAACATTACGAACTTCTAGATTACCTTTACTTTCGTACTAATTTTTTTTACAGAATTTACTAAGTAGTCACAGAATATTTTTATCTATTCGAATTATCTCATCTTGCGCATTTTAAGCTTTGGAGCCCAAGGTCCGCTATTGAAGCTTGTTGATAAGTGTAATGAATTACGCTTAACACTTATTAAAATTTTAAAACATCTGGTCAAAATTAACAGTTTTACTTTTTTTTCTGTTGCTTCGTATGAAAAAACTACTTATGGAAACACTACTTTTTTAGTCTTAAACAACCAAATAAGATGATTCCAGTTGTTTTTACGTAACTGTACTGTTACCTAAAACAACGGGAATAATATTTGATGTCAACACGAACTTTCAAATGATATTACTAAGAGGGGTCTGGCCAGTTCTTGGCCAAAGTCAGACAAAAGCGAACGGTCAATTGCCTCACAATGGCATTCTGAGCTGCGGCTGTGTGCCATACATCTGGTTGGATCGTGCTCGTCCCAATAGCTTGGAGGATTTGACGGGCTTTTACTCACGTCGCCTCCCTGCTTTGTCTATACGGTGTGTGATAAAAGTGTGTCTGTTATACAGATCTTTAATCGTCTCTTTTATTTGGTAAATAATCCATTACAATTTTTGTATTTTGTGTGACAAAATATTTGACATTTAATGAATACAAGAGCTTCATCAATTTCTGTTTATTGCTCGGAAATAGACACTAAAGTAAAAACGAAGAATGACATGTTCACATCAAAATGCAATCATGTCAAAAACACAACAAATTACAAAAAAGCGTGATTCATAGCTAATAGAAAAAAAAACAAGACCAAAGTAAAGTATGAAAGAATTCGATAGAAATAATACGTCGTATTCGATAGACATCAAAATTATGAATATTATTTATGTTATATAATATTTTGTCATACTAGTAAACACACGACCTGATACCAACGTCTTGTACGCTCCGTTGAATGTGTCCAAATTGCGGAGCCGGAAGTCGAGAGCGGCCCGCGACTTGACCGGAACCGCCCGCCCACTGACTGCCCACCGTAGACGCAGCTCCATTACACCCTTTTATTTAATCAGTTTCAATCAAAAATCTCTAAGAATCATTCATATAGAGGTTTATACGGCACATAGATATATTCTAAAATTAAAGAAATTAGGTCTACTTAATAGTGGAAAGTTCATTTCTGCTTAATATACAATTATTTTTCATTTTCGAAATTAAAAAAATCTGGGTTAATAGGCTACATAATTGTACCAAGTGTACTGTACTTGAGTTGAATTTTTTTGTGTACGGTGACACGATACTAGCGTCTTGTGCGCTCCGTTGAATGTATCCAAATTGTGGAGCCGGAAGCCGAGAGCGGCCCGCGACTTGACCGGAACCGTCCGCCCACTGACTGCCCGCCTTAGACGCAGCTCCATTACATCTTTTATTTAATCGGATTCAATCAAAAAACTCTAAGGATCATTCGTATAGAGGTTCAAACTGCACACAAACACATTCTAAAATTCTAAAATTAAATATAAGTACTTGTAGAAAGTACATTTCTGCTAATTAAAAAATATTTTTTCATAAATTTTAAAATCTAGGTGAACTCAGTCTAAATCTCTTGTGTCTACATACGACACGATATCAGCGTCTTGTGCGCTCCGCTGAATGTGTCCAAATTGCGGAGCCAGAAGCCGAGAGCGGCCCGCGACTTGACCGGAACTGCCCGCCCACTGCCCGCCGTTGACGCAGCTCCATTGCACCTATATTTGAATACTTTTAACTAGATGTACTTAATTATTTATTATTATGAGGATTGATTCATTTATATCAAGTCGATTATATGGTCAAACGTGTTGACAGATACCTCTCTGCGTCTGACGTGCTTCCTACAACGTGCGCGGTTGTTTATCATCTAGTAATAAAACAGTAGATGTAATACTAAAAAAATTATATATTTCTGTAATTTTTTATAAAGGCCATTTTTGCGTTTGGAATTTATATAAATGGAGATTAAACTGTCTTCAACGTCGCCCTCTTAGAACTAGGATCTGAAAAGCTTATAAATCAGAGCAGTAGCGTATTGTTGTGTGGTTATCCAGTTACTTTTGAATTCATGTAAAATACCGTACCATGTGACAGTGTACCCAGTGCCTCCCCTAGCTAGGGGGCAGTTTGTCCACGTGAAATAAGCGAGTTTACATTAGCAGGCGACAAGCCAACTCTTATTGAGGTAGGCGAGGTAGCTCATCACACGTCGCCGCAATTCTGGTGAATGTTCAAATATTTGATGGTTATTGTATTTTGTGGGTCATTTTTGGAAGTAGAATACCTTAGACCTTCGTTTACTGCTTGTGTACTGATCAGTCTCGACACATATACGTTAAGACATGGACATATACTAATATATGTGTAAGAAAAGCTGGGCAACTTGGGTCACACACCCACAAAACTCAACACATAATAAAGTATGTAAGTAAAGACTTACCTATACGTAAAAATGAGAAAAAGGATTGCGTTACTGATACAGCGTGTTCGGGGAAGTCCAAACAGTATCCTGAAAATGATTGGGAAGAGACTGGACTCTGACTTATTCACCAGGTTTGCTGAGCTTAATGAGAGGCGAAGCTGATGATAACGTTGTAAGTTCATTACGTGTTATTTTAAAATTTTACTTGTTTTTTATTATTCCCTGTTATTTTTAGTTAAGTATTGTAAACTTGCCTATGAACTTCTACCATTTACCCCCTTTTTTGTAAGGTAGGGGAAATGGTTAATTTTTGTCTACTTGTCTACTTTATTTTATAATTCTAATATAGAATCCTAAAATTGCAAAAAAACTTTCATTTGATTTATTATTACAGTATGTTAAACGTTACTTTAATTTTCTATTTAGATAATTGATTACTGACCTCTTTTTAGTTGTAACCCGGGTTTAAATACAAATAAATAAATAGACATACACATCCTACTAATATTATAAACGCGAAAGTTTGTAAGTATAGATGGATGTTTGTTACTCTTTCACAACTAAACCGCTGAATTGTTTTTTATGAAATTTGGTACGGATATAGTCCAAGACCCGGAGTCAAACATAGGCTACCTTTTGACGCAGGCGGAGCTGCGGGAAACAGCTAGTACATAGATATTATTATGGCCTTATTCCATACAGTAGTGTTGCCGGAAAATCGATTACACATCGATTAATATTCGATTCCTTGATTGTTGAAAATATAATCTAAGGTATCGATAGTGATCATATATTGATAGTATCGATATTGATACTATCGATAATACAAGGTGACTGGTAAAAGGTATATAAAGCCGTGACAAGGCCATACCCCGAGGGTTATGAAAATCATATGGCGGTGGAAAGAAACGAATATCTTGTTAAGATATTTTCCATACAAAAGTAGAAAAACAATATTTTTTTTGTTTTGGTCACACCCCTAATTATGCATAATATTAGAAAGAAAAGAAAGACTCATTGATAAATTTCGTTACTCGCGGCAACGCCCTTGTATGTCATATGTTCCTAGTACTTTTGTAAATTTATTTCTAAACAAACACAGCTGAGAGCATTTCGAACTCTTGCTATGTTCTGCCAGCCTAGTACAATTCAGACACCTACCTCTTTGTTGACACCGCGCCGGCCGCCGCGCCGCTCTTTCAAAGAAGCCGCCTTCCCTTTGCGGCAAATCGCTTTGCGGAACTTAGCAACAACATTGTTTCACAAATTTGACACTTATGTCCTTCTGTCGAAGGTTGAAAATCTGTTGCGTTAAAAAAAAACACTGATTTCGAGTTTTGAACTGGATTAAATGAAAATTTAAGAATCATACACGACACGTATCACCACTTAGATTTAGGTACACAATTCAGTTAATTTCCGGCTCAAAGTGTCCTCCACCACGATCTCTGCACAATTGCGTCCTCTTTTGGATTGAGCTTACGACGTTCAAAAGCATATCCGCCGGGACAGATTGAAACGCCGCAAGTATCAGCCCGCGCATTTCTTCCGGGCTCTCACATTCCACGGCATACACTTTTGTTTTTATGTAACCCCACAAGAAGAAATCGAGTGGGGTTAAATCAGGTGATCGTGGCGGCCACGCCACGGGACCGCGCCGCCCTATCCACACGTCGAACCGCCGGCCCAGGTACGCACGGCACTCGCGGGCGAAGTGAGCGGGAGCGCCGTCATGTTGGAAAATCATTCTCCTGTAGGCTGCTACCGGAAGATCTTCCAACATCTCTTCCAGCTCAGTTCTTAAAAATAATAAATAATTTTCGGCATTAAGGGATTCTGGCAAAAAAAATTGGACCAATGAGCCTGTCTCCAATAATGCCTGCCCACACATTGATCCGCCACCTATGCTGGAAACTTGCCACGCGGGAAGCCTTCGGGTTCTCGTGCGCCCAGACGTGCTCATAGTGGCAGTTAAAAGAGGCCCCCTTCTTGTGAAAGACGCCTCGTCTGTCCACAGAATGTTCATGGCCACCGTCGGGTCCCTCGTGACTTCGTGATCGTACCACGTGCAGAACTGAACACGAGAGGCAAAATCCCGAGTCAGGAGATCCTGGGTCTTCCGGTAGTGGTAAGGGTGTTGCCCATCAGTGTTCAGTGTTTTCCACACTTTACACTGTAACACTCCTAATACTGCTCCACAGCGACGTGTGCTGTAGGGATGGCGATCTGAAATCGATTAATCGAAGAATCGATTTTCGGAGCCAAAAAGATCGATTTTTTAAATCGATATGTAGTACTGAATCGATTCGGTGAATCGATATTTCACCCTTGAAAATCGACATTCGATTTTTTTGGTATAAACCAAAAAACTATTTTCAATTAATTGAATGTATCCGTATTATAAGAGTGCTGCCGGTTAAAGAATTAATTATTCAAAAACTCGCGAGATGGCTGTATGTTTAGATTCCTTCGCATCTCTTGAATAAAAAAAGTTACGTTCGTAGTCTTTGACTTTTTGTTTTTGTTTCTATCTATGACTGGCTGGACTGTCTGTCACTGAGTTGTCATTGTCAGTTGCGTCATTCCATCCAGCCATAAAATATTTTTAGTATTTATTTCATTTGTTTATTGTTGATTGATTGAGTGATTCTCGTAAAGCGATATAAATACTAATTTTTATGTAGTGTTTGTTGCGGAATAATAACTAATTACCTGATTTTACTGATAAGAGATCGATCTATTATAATATGTACCTTGTTTTTAATAAAATATTACATTATAAACGAAAACTTGAAAAAAAGATCGATTTTTCGGAAATCGATCTTATAGACCTCGATTTTTTTGTAATCGATTCATTAGGACACGATTCGAATCGATTTAATAATCGATCTTTTTCGAAAAGAATCGCCATCCCTAGTGTGCTGGTCGTGGGGTCCGCCGAAAAATGGTCCAGGATCTGGTTTTCCAAGTCACTTCGCCCGCGCGGTGGGCCCTCGCCAGGGCTCGGTTGTAGCCTGCCGGTGGTGTGCAGCCGGTTCACGAGGTTCCTGAAGCACGCGTAGGAAGGAAGCTGACGGGCGTTGGGCCTACCCAAAACGTAGCGCTCCTCATACAAACGACGAGCAGCCGCCAGGTTGCCGTCGCATGACCCCACACACATAACCATATCATAATACTCCGAATTTGAGTAGTTCATGTTCGAAAAAGTCGATAGTAATGATGACACGAACGCGTGAGATAATCACTCTTTTCGCTAAGAATGTTACCGATCGACTGACTTCCTTCCGATACAAGCGCAAGCGGCGACATCAAAGTGACCTCTTTCATCTATCCTGTATGCCTAGTACTTAATTATGGTTCCGCAATGCAATAAGGAGAAACCTTTTTTAAAGTATTTTTTCTTCATCTCGTGTAGGTAAGTTAGGTAAGGTCTTACGACCCCACATACCCTGGTGTCAGAGTTTCTAAACCGCCACAAGTGCATTTGACGTGGATTAAGTAATTTATTTAATTAGACAAAAGACTTCCAGTCTAACTGACCGTCGTGTTTACCGAAGTTTATGGACAGCAGCTGCGATATCAAAAATCTTTTGAAGATGTGAAAAGTCTTACAACTTCTGTACGCAATTTTTTGTATCTGAGGTATCTGGTGTAATTTATGAATCGGTATTCTCTTTAGTGCAAAACAAATCCTATTAAAAAAAAAATGTTTTTATGTGAAGAGCGAAAAACTAAAAATAATAATTCGTGATGACTGCTTTTTCTGGTCAGTGGGATTCCAACATTGCCCTTGGCGGTACGTGGTCGTTATGAGAGAACTTTATTACCCCAATGGCTGTCAGTCTTGCGCGTTAGTGCCTCGCCCACTGCCACTTCAAGGATCTTAATTAATTCAATTCATGTACGAATAATGTTTTACAAAGCTAAGTTAACATTTAGTTCATCGTTCCAGTAACAGTTAAAGAAAACTTATTTATCTGATAGCAAAAAACGGAATTTAAAAAATTTAATACGGAACCAAGCCTAAAATATCAAAAAATAAAGCGAATAATGAGAGAGCGAGACAGAAAATTACGGGCATGAAGATGAATAATCGCAGAAGAGATAATGCATTGCATCTAGGTAAATTGTTTCTACTTTGGAAATTACATGAATGTTTTTTTGTCTTTTGAAATTTAATTGTTTATTGTTAATTCAAGCATTAATTTATGTCAAGATTTTACATACCTACGATTTGATATCAGCTGTTTTTACTTTAAATGATGGGCTTCTACTCTGTAAGAAGATTTAACTTTACCCGTAATACCAGTGACATTATGAGGATTTTTTTTATTATTATTGTTATTGATATGTAATAAAAATCAAAACCAACTAGCAAGTTTGTCAGAAATACACGCATAATTAAATCCAATTGTTTGATTCGCCGTTAAATTATTTTTAAAAATTACGATGCAGTTTGCTGATTATGTTTTACGTAAGTAAATTATTTTATTTAGTGATAATCACTAATTGACAGATTTTAAATTTAAGTGATTGAACTACCACTTAAATTAAAAATCCGTCTCTCAGAGACACAAGGATCTTGGGCAATGATTATTTGTTATGGTCGTTGTTTAGTCTTTGTAATTGTAATTTCTTAGCTCCTGGTATTCTAGGTCATTGGTCAAATGATAGTAAAAATTGTAGATTTTCGTAATGATGAATGACAACAGCTGATGCAGGGTTGGTACCTTAAGATTTTTGTCTAATTATGAAATGTTAATTAACTCGGTATTGTGACGCTTTTCTTACAAGATGTTATTTTATCTAGCATGTCGATATGATACCTTACCTACCACTTTTCGCTTTATATACCTCTTACCAGTCACCTTGTATATTTCTGTAAGTACAATATTTTTTTCTGTATGAGTTGAATGACGATGACTTGTGTTATGCCCGCTGTACATCCCGCCGCCGAGTTCCGGTATATCTGTATAGTACCGATTATTTTTCATAAATTCTCAAAAATCAATACTACAGATTAGATTATATCGATACTATAGATACATAATCGATTAATAACCATTGATGTAAACGATTACCTATGTTGATTAAATCGATATAATTTATATCGACCTATTTCAATAATCGAATAATTGGTATTATTATTAGTAAAATTTGGTATAGCAGTGAATAATCGATTAATTTCGATTAATTGTCAAAAATCGATTAAATTTATTATATCAATACTTTCGATACCCTAGATTATTTAAAAAAACCCAAATTCGGTTAATCGGTCGCGGCGTGACTGACGCAGGTATGCTGCAAGTATGCCATATTCGGCGTGGTTTTAGTTGCCGCATTTTTCTAGTCTGCCGACGGTATCTAGTCGAGCGCGCGAGACCTATTATTAATCTAAGTAAATATACTTATTTTGTGGCTCTAGGCGGCGTCATCATCATCGTTTCGCCTTATCCGGTCCTCTTTCAGGAAAACTAGTTGAATTATTAACAAGTTAAAAAATATAAAAACAATGAACCAAAAAAAAACAACAACATTATTTAATCCGCACCTATATTATTATTTCCCCTACGTAACCCATCCGAGCTTACAACTTTAATGTATTTTTGCCGCAGGCTCTTTCCGATCCACATAAGTACCTGTAAGACTGCGAATTTATTTAGCAATTTTCTCTCGGAAATCTCACCGCATAATATGAAAACAAAGCATGTGTCCCGTGAAATCCACACTAGGTGGCAGGCAGCTCATTAAGGAGTCAGGAGGGTAAAAAGTCCCTCCGACGCTTCGGCCTTTTGTAAAAAGAGGCTTAATTAGGGCTTATGCGGCTACCCTATAACCCCTGTAACTTTTAATAAATGTTCGTGGAGCCTCATTTACATGCAGTATATGGACATTATATGGAGAGCAGGGTTAACAAGCGTTGATGAATTGAAAATTTGAGCAGGTGAGAATAAATGAAAGAGAGATAAAACCTAGGTAAATACTACATGAAGTTATTGAAATTGGACCGAAGTATTGTCATTAAACACAGCATAAGTCGGTCGATTGTCAGTCAGTATATACAAAATCATAATTGGCGACAAGTAATACTTATTATTACAAAAAATAATTTATTTTCCATCTTTATCTATAGAGCTACACGCTTGTATTAATCAATTCTAAACATTTCTGTACATGTTATCACTATTTTAGAATTAAAGCTGCACTAATTTGAAACGGAGAGACAAAATAATTTTATTAAAAAAAATACATTTTCCTGAGCACCTATTCAAATAATCCTCTCATAAAATTTTACTTCCCACGTATACTTAGTACGCGCGTGTACACTAAACCCACGTGGGAAGGTACTAAGTACCTCACTCAGTGCCCGTATGAATGAAACTGATATGTACACGCGATAATGTTGTCCACCGAAACTAGAACTCCGCATCCCTTCAAATATTTCTAAATTCATTCTCCTAATACGAATTCAGAAGTTCAATATAGCCTGGACATATAATTTTAATAAAGCGATTCTCCCTTATCAGTGCCATCTGTAGGCACAATGACGGATCATCCCGTAATGCGGACGGGAAAAATAAAAAAAAGAACAGTATTGTGTAGTTTTTTGCGCCACCATTTGGGGTCATTGATGCGTTGTTTAATTTTATGGGGCTTTTTAAGCAAATGATACGGTTTTATCTTTGATTGTATGGAGATGTGATCTGTGGCCGATGTGATACCTGCAACTTGTGAATAAGATGTCGTCGGTTGATATAGATACCGTGGAAACTAGATACTACTGTGTTGTAGGAATATGTAATACTTGATACTAGGTATTAAGTACGATACAAATTTCATTGTTGTTTTTGTACGAAGTTAAGGTATTTTTTTCTTTATGTACTTATCATTCTGATACACTTAGACTACATAAAGCCGATATAAGTGATTAATTTTATTGACAGTCGAAATGTTTATGTGCTAAGTGTAAGACTGTAAACCTAATAATACAAAATTAATTCTTACCAAGCGGTTTTTCTATTGGATTCCTGTTTTGTCTACTAAAACGTGTATTATCTTCAATTTTTATCAATGGAATTCGCCACCAATCAAGGTTACAAGAAAATTCATAACTGTTTGGTTCCATAGTTGGTATTTTACATCCACCAGAACATCGGAAGTTTAGAAGCCGAATACCATTTGATCAAGGTAAGCAGCGATTGTTATCAATAACAACTTAATTGCATTTGAAAGTCTAGCATAGAAATAGCAAAGTGAATAAGTAAATACAATCAGATAGGATAATCTCATTATTGACATCGCAAACCAAGTGATTCAATGCTAACGAAATTGTTTACACAGACACAAAGGACAATAATAATGCGTCGTAAAGCCGCTGCCGCAGCCACCAGTTTCGAAGAACTTCGTCTTGTCCGAAGATAACAAAATGGCGACGATATGACCCATTTATTTAGGGAGAACAGAGTTGCAATGTCAACGACTTATCTGCCTTCAAGCTTACGAGTTAATTAAGATGCATAAGACTATGGAAATTTATTTTTTTAATGCCGACAATCCTGGAAGTGTAAACTTACCAATAAACGCTAGTCTGTGTAGAAGTACTTAGTAGCTTTTGATATGCACAAATGATGTTCTAAAAATGTATACAGTTCTTTGCTGAAAGTGTTCAAACGACTATCGACTTGACAAGAGAAGATCAAATGTCATTTGTATAAATGTGCATTAACATGTTAATAAGTAAGCAAACTACAATAGGCGTAGCTTCTTACAAAAAAAAAATCAAAATATTTTGAACCCTTTTTTTTCTTCTTAGCGAGTCGACTCCGGCAGTATTATAATTCACAAGGTATTGACGGTGGGGCGTGCAGGTGGCTGGGCACGCAGGGCATGACAGAAGATGCGCCATGGTTTAGGAGAGACACCACACAGGCAGGCATACTCGGAGTTGTAGACGTGGGGCTGAACAAACTTGGAACCTGATTTTGATCGAATCTTCTTTATTCTGTAATCTGGGGTCCCAACCGAGGTTATTTACATAGCAATAAGCCGAGATAGCGAGAGATTGACGCCGCCTTATCTCCGATATTGCCTTGGTCGGGGAAAAATGGTGTAAGGAGTTTTTAAATCGGTGTCTATCAGGGTTGATGTCTTTGGCGTTGATAAACATTGTTTCTTGTGAGGTGAATAAATTTGCAATATCAAAAGAAGACACGCAACATAAAATCGTAGGATAAAAAAAAAAACAAAATTTGGACAAAAAATGTAACATTTAGTACCGTGAACAAAATATGAGTTATAGGTAGGTATTTGAAAATTTCTCTAATTTAACGTGATAAATGTGATTTATTTAATTATACTTTATCGTATCAATATATAGGCGGACTTAATATACTGCTTTATTTATAAAAAAAGGCCAACCTTTGGGTCAAGCAGAGACTTTAAATGTGTGTGTAGAATTACAGGGGTATTCATTTACCTACCTATAGGACTCTATGTCAAGAGTGAGTTTACGATTATGGAAGTTTTAAGTATCTTGCAATCAGTGTCAAGTTTTCAGTCATTATCGTTTCATTAATGTTTCATAACACAATATTATTATTTTATACCTATCATAAAATATTAACATTTTAATATCCCGTATACGACGATTCGTAAATGCCCCTTGACACATCATATTAAGATTTGCCGCACGACGTCCCAATTGCCGACCGATGGCGAGGGGTGTACCAAATATTAAAATTAAAATTTATGAACTGAGGACTTCTGAATCAGGGATGGGTTGAAAATGGGAGAGACAGTGGCGAAACAATTTGTGTATGAATATCTGGATGTCTCACGCGATGGATAGGTGCTTTGTCAAAAAGTAGAATATGCATAACGAATTCATGATAATAATTTCATGATATTACCATGGGGAAAAGCACTGAAAGACTCACTTCTTTCATTCTTTCATATCGAGTGGGTTACATGGTCAATTGACACTATGCACCCTGGTGTCAGAGATTTTCGGAACCTAGTGTCAGGTTGTTAAGTTGCTAAAATGTACCTAATGGCTTGTTTAGTGAGAAATATTATTGTAATTTTTTAGGGAAGCTATAACATGAGATACGCTATGAAGATGTAGGTACGCTAAAACAAAGAGTGTTAATTTAAAAGTGGCAAAGTATTGAGCTTAACAAATTTGAGAGTCGACACAAAAAAGAAGGAGATTAATAAAAAAACAGATATTTTTTTAAATTTCGAATTGACGAACACCACTCCACTGCCGGACCATCGTCAAATGGGTCATTTGTTGGTATAATTTGGGACAACAGACATTAAATCCACAGATTTACATCTGTTTGTTTTGGTTTTATCGAATATTGCGGAGGGACAATGTTTATAGACGTTACAGTGACTCGTTGATTGGTTTTAAATGAATATCTTGACGTATCAAATGGTTCATAAAGCCCCTCGATATAGCTTCCTGTTGGGATGGAAAAAAAGGGAACAAAAATGGGCTGCAACAAAGTTGTACACAATCGGTGTTACAGTACAATCGCAAATATAATTTTTATTCATTTTATTCCCTTTTCAACTTAATTTGTAAAACAAAAAGGAAGAGGTTTTTTGCACATATGTACCCTAATACGCACATATGTTATTTACTTTTTCTAAAAAGCCCTGAAAACAACATGAGACACAAAAATGTAATTTATGTGCTTAAAAATCCATTTTGACAAAATTACCATCTTTTCCCTGTCACTTCAATGATAATATTTCATAACTTTGTCATTTCTTCTTTATCTTGTCGTAAGTTTTTGTGTTTTTTTAAAGACAAATAAATAATTATCCCTATATCCTACCCGTAAAATGGACGTAAAAATTTACTGTTTTATTGAAATATTGCAATTCTTTTTACTGAAACAGTTCAATATCACAGCTCACAGAGCTTTTAAGGCTGAGTGTACCGGACAATCCGTACGGCAGTAAAGCCTTCGAGCCATCATATCAGCGGCGGACGGCGGCGATCCGTGGCACGTTTTTACGCATCGTAAAATATCGAGTGCACAGAAATATACCTTACGTTAAATGTTCTGAATTCGGTAGAACTTTTGGTACCTAATTTGGCCATTGACATCTTAATATTTCAAAAAATAAGTTAATAAATCGTGTTTACTTATGTAGATATTAATATTATGCAGTAAGAAAGTTTAAAATACGTAAAATCAATCTGTTGAATAGTGAGTTAAAAAAATTGTGGATCGCGTATGTGTGGATGGCATTGATACGCCGAGTTTTCAGCTCAAAAATTATGCTGTCATAGATTTCCTTTGTGCAATATTACATTAGAAAATAATTTACCTTTTGAAATATAGAAGATATTTTAAAACGTAAATAGTACAAAAATATATAAACTGATGGTCGAACCACGCAACACAACATGGCCAGCGTTGAGTGTCAAATCTGAAGTATTTTTAATTTGTGGTCGTTTTTACGCGCCCATCAACGGACCGCGTATGGGCGGGCGGCGGCGATACGGCGAGTTTTCAGCGCGACAATTTTGCGGCGATGGATTCCGTTTATAATTAAAAATTGACAACTTGTGTTTTTTATATGTTTAGTACTATTTATGTTTTGGAATAGCTATAGAAAGTAAAATAGTTCAAAGTGATTACTGCTAAATCTGCCTTTCGTTTTCCTTTTCAATAAAGCGATTACTTGTATATGCTATAATATATGTTAGTTTCTTAAAAACACCTTCGGCAACAGTCAAAGAGAAGACAAATATGGTAGATGTTCCTGTCCGTAATTGTATCAATATTAATTTATTTGTTTGTATAAGGCGTGATGATATGTATGTATGTATGTTTGTAAGCTAATTACAAAAAGTATTAATATTTGAGTTCTCTTTCTAATAAATCAGTTTTTTTATTAAATTCGTAACTTTTTAAAATGTCATAAATAGTGAAAGTTAGTAGGTAGAGTTAGCTTATTTACAATGACCAAAGGGAACCCAACCTACAAAACATTACATTTATGCATACAAAGAAATAAGGGATTGATCAAAAATTACCTCATTCGTGATAGAGAATAATACAATATAAATTGTCGGTGTCAAAGACTTATACTGAAAGAAGACAAACACTATGTCTGTGTGCAACAAAAACAAATATAACAAATTCTAAGTATATGGTCAGTATTAATACAGCGTTGGACATCCACCAACCAGATGGTCAGGTGACCTGAAAAAAATCGCAGGCAAACGCTGGTCGCAGACCGCTTCCAACCGGTCATTTAGGAAATCATTAGGAGAGGCCTATATCCAGCAGTGGACTGACTGCGGCTGAAATGATGATGACGATGATGAGTATTAATGCATAAAGCCGTAATATTATGTTTTTGTTACTTTTCGCAACTCACCAGACTGTCTATACTAAAAATAAGTTTGCGAGAAACCAGCGTGACTGTAGCGCGACAATTCGCATGTCAATTAAAAGCGGAAAGCGCACTAGTATTGTTTATTCAGGCGACCTGTTCTGAGTTGTTAGTCGTTCTTTTGATTCAATAATATTATCTAGTATTGTAATATTTCAATTTCGGTAACGATTTTGAACAATGTAGAGTCGTATTCTTATTGATGCGGTAGAATGGATTAATTGTAATTCAATCCGACTAAGCAGTCTTCATCTAACATTTTCTTGCGACAATCAACATTACCATTCGAATAACGCTGGTTGTCTTTGGTCTGGTCTGGATCTGGAGTCATTTAAGACGTCTCATCAGTCTGAAAGGTGGTTCCTAAAAAAACTGACACCAGGTTATACAGGGTTGATTAATATTAGTACCAGGTAGAAATTAATGAATTATCCGAATGTTCATCCTCAGTTTATGTGGCGTCCTCAAAGCCCAGGGTACGCACTTAATCAAGGTCCTGCATATGGCGGTACTGATTATCACAAAAGCTTGACTTCCGATAAAACTTTTTAGAGGGAAACTAGACCAATAGAATGTCAGGTTTTACAGGGGCTGAAAATAATTCGAATCGGGTAAAATGGAATTAATGGGAGATTGGGCCTAAGCCCAACTATGTAGCATAAACTGAGGACCAATCTAAAGCACGCTTAAAAAATGACGAGGCCTCCACCATTTTGAGCGATTACAATTTCAGCAGCATAACTGATTTCTACCTACTTTCAGTTCGAAGTATACTTATTAAAATTTAAGCATACATCAGCTCCAGTCAAAATCAAAGCGTACACAGCTGCATACGGCGCGAATGCAAATGCAGGGAGGGGCTGTGAACGCGCAGTTGGCTGCATTGTGCCGCGTCCCCCGCGCCCCGCACATCCCGCGAGAGTTTGTTTTTCGGGGCAAATAGCTATAGGCTTGATAATGGCCTCGCGTGCCCTGATCGGGTATTGAAGGATGCTCTACTTATTTATTATATGAAATACAAATACTTTGTTATATCAGTACATTGTTACTTAAGTTCTATTAAAACATATGTTCTTGAACTAAATTTATGTAAGTGCATTTTTTATAAAATGATCATATTTTTCAGATTTTCCGACGGTTTTCACTATTGAACTGAACTGCCAGTTTGGATCCAATGATTGTTTAAGATTGCTGTTGACGTTGAGAACTCGCTGGTTACTGTCCACATACATTCAAGTGTGATTGTTTGGGCTTTGATATGATAAAATGGAATTATCTGCTTCCACTTTATCGCTGCCCGCACTATAAAAGACGGTAGGATTTAAACCATAGATGTAAAAAATATTTTGCACCTCAATAACTGGATAAAAAAAACACGAACCCATTTTTTGAAGTCTGTTAAAAATAAACTCACGCAACTCTTGTGAAAGAATAGAAAACAGAGCAAATATAAGTCTGTCTCTGGAAATCAGTCTTAATGAGTCATAACGGATGTACCTTGTGGATTTACTTTACCTAACTAAATCTTACCTAATCATTCAGTAAAAATAAGAACAGTAAAAGTACCAACGCTCATGAATTACTGAAGCTTTACCACCATCTCAAGTAAAGAGTGATAGTAAGCAAGATGACGTAATATAAGCTGTAAGGTGACATCTCGTTTGCTCACTCTTTTTCTGCTTTAAGAGATGGTGCCTCCAGCTACAAATTAAAAGTAGAGCACACTTCAGCTCGATGCGATTGTACCAGAGTGGCGGATGGGTTTTGATTTTTGTAGTTTCGTATTATTTGCGTATTTATCCGCCCGCCGCCCGGCAGATACATTTATTTGCGCCGTGCCCCTTCCCCACCCCGCGTTCGATTGATCGCGATATCATTGCGATAATACGTACACTGCGACCGACGCGCGGTTCCGCCTGCGATCTGGTGGAAATATGGCGGGCGCGCAACTGGCGTGTGCTTGAAAAATTGACCGGCTGCCTTTCAGCTTTTTAATGAGAATGCGTTATATATGTCACAGCGTAACGAAGCGGAGGCATTGAGTAATTACAGCGCGTTTTGCGTTGTGTGAGATTTTACGTATTTTGTTTATCTTTTTTCTTATTTTATTTAATCTATTAAATAAAGAAAATCTCTCCGTGTCTATTGTCAACCTATAATCTATAAAGTTTACTTTGTTTGTTGTACTTAGGTATTTTTTCAATTCCATCGTCAACCGTCAGAATTTTAAAGATGCATAAATACCACAGTTTAGGTATATATAGGTAGTCGGAATACTTTGTAAAATCCATCAAAATACGAACCCCGACAGAACCATCTTTATCACACCTTTTATGAAGTGCGAAATGCGTCGTTTTAATAACAATCAATCATAGTAACTTCTAAGTAACTCACTGGCACAAACAAACATCAACAAAACATGCAAATTACTTGGAACACAATATACGATATGTAAATTAAGTTATAAGGGACATAAACGTCTTGAAACCTCGATACGGTTAAACTTTTAACCAAACATTCGACCGAGCGTTTCCGACATAAAAGATTTGTCATACGAAATGCGTATTGAGTATTATCAATTTAAAAAGTCGGCATTATCCTCATAACGCCAGGGGTCCAAAATAAAACATTTCAATTTGGCGATCCGGTTACGACCCCCGTTTCAAATCTGCATTGTGGGTCTGCGGGACCCCAATACTAGTAGTTTTGGGGACAGTCGAGGACAAAAATTGTCATATATTTAATCTACATATTTTTGTATGTAATTTTCTATGATCCAATGGATTGTTTTTACATAAAAACTAAATGTAATAATTAAAAATCTCATGACACAGTGTTGTTTTTTTATAAAACTTCTCCGAACTGACCTTACCGTGTTTAATGTATTTTCTTACTATATTAAGTAATACCTAGATTTAGGAAAATGTCAAACGCTATTTATTTAATACCTCTAAGATGAAAATTTCCATAGTACCTGAAACATAATTGTGTTAATTTTCATCGAATTTAAATGTTTTATCTAGAAACATTATTAATTGGCATAGTCATTGTCATTGAGCGAATAAGGATTAAGCAATCTGTGATTCCGTTTTACCATTAATATAAGAAACTCTAAAAATAATTACATTTACAAAAACCTGAGAGATGTTCTAGATAGTTAACTGTTTAAGAAAAATATGCAATAAACGTATATAGACAAATCACTCGTATTGAGTTAGTCCTAAAGTGAGGTCGAGACTTGAGCAATGGGATAAATATCAAAATGTTATAAAGAAACATAAAACTAAACGACACCACCAAAAAAATATAAAATTTATAACGACATTGTACCCGACTGTCCCCGCATTGGGTACCCCAAAACGCAGTGTATGCTTGGTTAAGCCCGCGCCTCCCCGGCCGGTTTACAAGAAAGGGGTAGTTAGCTGCTATTGTCTCACGGCCCTACGGTTGCATTCACCACTGATCTAGGGTAGGAATCGGTATCTAGCATTAATAGGCGTGGTGGCTAATAGTGATATTTTGTTTAGATGTTGTAGAACCCGTTTGGTTAATGGGCTGGCGTTGGAGACATACCATATTTTTGTGTGTTCGGTCAACTTTTTGACTTTTAATTAATTAACAAACGGTTAAAAATCAGTGATAGGTGCTGACTAATAGAAATGCTGTTTAGATTTTGCAATGATTGTTTAAATGATGTTTTGTCATAGAAATTAATAGTTGATAATAACAAATGTATATTTCTTTGCTGTAAATTATAATATATGTACTTAAAATTGTTTAAAATTATTTTAAAACATGTATATTATAAATTAAATTAATTTGTATTTTGGAAACTAAGTTAACGGATGAATAAAATCTGCTTTCAGTATTCTATTTGGCGTGGTGGCTTGCCATTTGAAAGCTCCCTGCCTTTGTTAACGCCATTTTTCCAAGATTTCCCAGAATACATTTTGGTTATTATGCAATTCATTGCGGTTTGTCCAAAGCTGCGCAGCATTGGACATCTACCGACCAGATGGTCAAAAGACCTAAAAAGATTGCAGGCAAACGCTGGATGCAGGATGCTGCCAACCGATCATTTTGGAAATCATTAGGAGAGACCTATGTCCAGCATGGACTGACTGCAGCTGAAATGATGATGATGATTGCAGTTTAATATGCAATATATTCACCTTAAAGTTAGATCTAACACCTGGTTTACACTCAGCCCTGTGATAGACTACACAAAAGCACGATTATATAAATAACACGGTCACTGCTAATGTCTTCAGAGGAAAAATATCCCATCTTTGGCAGGACAGGATTAGATGCATGGGTTGAGTGTAACCGTTACATATGAATAAGAAGCCAAATCTCTATTGCCATATACTCAATCCTATTTCTAACCAATCGTCCTTGCACCGCAGCCGCTCCCCACAAAGACGAGGAACATGGAAAACACTTAGCTCTGTTGACACTACACTTTACCATTGATTCTACTCAGATTCACCCTGCCTCACTGTGACACTTAGCAACCTGTAATTGCTGCATACATTCACCTAGAGAATTTTGTTTTTCAGCCTTTTGAAAAGACTTTCTAATTTGATTTTTTCTATTATCTCTTTTAAAGGGTTGATTCTAGTGATGGTAAATGTACGAGTCAAAGTTATTTAGCATCAAGTTCAACAGTCAAATTGAGTCTCAATTTCGTTCATTTCGCTTCATCATATTATGATGTAGATGACATTAAAATATAAAATGAAATTCGCAATCCCCTCTTAGAGGTCACCGATTTTTTTTTATTTAATTATTAATTTAGTTTTTAAAATTCGCTAGGAGATTCATTATTCTGTCTATTTCATGACATCCAAAATCTAACTTTTTTCTTAAAACTAAATAAACTATTTATTGGTTTTGTAATGTACAGCTAGTATAGGCTGTTAAAAGGGTATGTATGCTTCTACTAGCTACATAAATCTATAATAGAAGTTTCATAAAAAAATTAAACTTAAAAAAATACTAATAAACAGTTGCGTTGATGAATGGACGCAGTATTATAATCGGACTGCAAATCTAGTTTGGTAGGGGTGTGCGGCAAGTTCGGTAGGCCTCCATGGCCAGACGCTCACCACACTCCGCCAGTACTGCTCCAAACTATACCATTTCCAATACATCATGAATATTATTCACCTTTCAGACAAATTCCAATCTTAACTTGCTTGATTTTAAGATTCATTTTAATGCGATTTATTTTAGTGAAAAGCGTCATTTCAAAATTGGATGCTCGGTGAGATCGCTATAACGTGTTCTTTGTCGCTTTGGCCACGTCCCTCTCTTACAATGGCATACTTATTAGGGATTTAGTCCAGATATTAGTTGGGGAAGTCGGTATTGTTTGGATTTTAATAGAATCCCCATCGCCCCAGGCGGTTGGGTACACTTCTGTTGTTCTCTGCACATGGTACCCACTGCCATGTCACTATAAATTGCTACAAGATACAATTATAGTATTTTTAGTTGGCACTGTTGTATTTTATTACTGAACTACAGATTAAAATTAACAATTTTTTTTGATAAAATCAGAATGAAACAAATTCGTGATTTCGCAGATTTAATAACCAACTTTCAAACTTTAATAGAGTTTCATTTCTGTTTTATTTTATGGCCAATATCAGAATATGTTGATTATATTTTTTTATATAAAAAATGTACATGCATTTTTTAATAAATGCTTTTAAACTGGTGAACCAATAAAAAAAAAACAGAAACATCAGATTGTAATGAGATCATTAGGAAGATCTGAGAACCTATACTACTTCAACTGGCAAGAAGTAGCTGAACTAGACAAAAAAAAAACAATCAAATAAATTGCAAAAATACTTCTAATTTCAAAATCTCAGTAAAAACAAAACACTACACAGACAGGAAAAATAATGTGCCTGTGAAAAAACTCTTAGATATTTGTATCTTTTGATTTCAACACAGTATGATTCCCAATCCCGTTTTGGACATTAAAATACGGCAGTGGCAGTAATTTGCGTGCCCCCGAATGTTTGTCGGCGATGGCGACGCATATCGAAAATACTTAGAGGGGCACAGCCTCATTATAATCCCTGCATCCCGCCCTCTGCCCTCTGGATTCGACCGATATATTAACACGTCCACGTACGATGTACGCGTGTATGGATACGATTTTTTTTGTTCATATTTATATGACTTTGTGAGTCTTGAGTTTCCGACCAGTACAAAAACAGGCTTTCTAGAGCTCCGCTCTTTTTCTCCTCAGATTTTGGGTAATCCATTCTTCGTTGACTTCTCCAAATAACAAATTACCTACTTGTATGCAGCTCAATATTTTTGACATTTCGTGTATATTACGTGAATGATTACAGAATAAATTCATAGCAGTGAACCTTTCGCTGTTCAGTTAGTTAAGTTAAAAATAACATAACATATTATATAATACCTACTATAGTTTTACGTACAGTAGAGCTTCGGAAATACTAATAACTCGTTGACTAGTTTTTGTTCAGATTGACTGTTAGTCTGTTTTTAAAAATTATCATTTGATAAAAAAAAATTATAGCTAACATCTTGCAATCACCGCTTTAAAAAAAATCTTAAGCTGTCCTTTTGTTTTCGATTTGTGTTTAGAATATGTAGAGTTACCGACTTTATATTTGGAAAACAGTATAATTTCTGCAAGTAACTTACCAAATATATTATAAATACGACTGCAATTTTCAGCTTATTTAAGTAAAGTGTTTCCAGCGATTAGATATTTCTAAGCAAATTGTGAGGTCGGTATTTATTCATAAGTTTTATCTTTAGAGGCTCAATAGTAATTATTGTTTGGTCGAATATATTTTCAAATTTGCTTATAACCCATGCAATGTCTTCGAATATGTTTTAACGATTTGTATTATTGTTAGTAAGTTAACTCTAGCGGATTATTTTGATTATTATGACCTCGTAAAATAGACCCAAAGTAAATGTCGGCCACTGTATGAATTAATGATACTTCTTCTTCTTTCAAGCCAAAATGGCTATTAATTTGTCTTCTAAATTAATTCTGACCAGTACTTGACCACCTTTACGCTCGGTAGTTTGCTTCTTTGAGGTCGTCCATTGTGCAAGAGACAGGGCAACTAGGGCATGATAGAGAATGCATGCAACTTTATTTGCAATAAACACTGAGTGAAGATTTCTCTCTACTTTTTACTATGCAACGCCAGCGGTTGCCACGTAAACATAAACAACATTTCTCCATACGGAACAATCAGTTGATATAAACTTTAACAAATACCTACATAGAACAAAGTATTTCGTGTTTTAATCATGGTAAGGCATATCCACAGTACATGACCGAAATCAGTGAGTGTTAAGAGCGAACGCGCGGTGTGCCATTGTTATAATTTTCAATAAGGGGTGCGATCGAGGGGCATCGATCTACGCATCACCCCCGCTGCATCTTCTTTCTGTGGTGTGCATCCAACTATAAATATTCCTCGTTAGTTTTGGAGGAAACAGGCCCTTTGATTTTTCTAGCATTATTTATATAATCCTATGGGTATTTCTTTTCTTACAGCAATCGTTCTCACTATTCCACAAGTACTAGATCAGTTGCTTTTAAAGCGTAGATGTTGATTTTTAGCAACTCTGTTTTTAAATATTTGCAATTGGAGAGAGTAAAGATTTAGTATGTGTAAAGGCTGCTCAGTCGACAATAAAGGCTTTGTCAGTAATCATACATCATAAGAACAAGAAAACCATTAAATGAAACTATATTATTCCTAGTCCTCTTAGCTTCATTGGCATAAATCAATATTATTCAATAAGTAAACCATTAGTAGGCCTTCCCCAACGTAATGACGTAATAATATTTACAGGCTAAAACAATCATGAATTTGTCAACACTATGCAATTCAATCGATCGATTCTCTATTCTACCCTGTCTACTTACTGCATCTTCGACCATGGTGTGCATTCATCTATAAATAGCCGCCATTAGTCAAAGTCTTTCAACGAGGGCCCGTATAAATAATATTTTTCTTTCCGTAAATTTCGTTTATTATATACTTTTAGTTATCCATACTTCCATACTAATATTATAAATTTGAAAGTCTATCTGTCTGTTACGCTTTCACGGCCAAACCGCTGAATGGATTTTGATGAAATTTGGTATGAATATAGTTGAAGACCCGGGGTCAAACATAGGCTACTTTTTGACGGAGGCGGAGCTGCAGGAAACAGCTAGTTATTATATAAATTATTCTTTTGTACAATTGCCCTATCGCCTTTTGCGACGACATTGTGACTATAATTCTATTCTTTAGTAGTACAGTTTTTTAACCGGGCTGACAAAATGGGTATATTTAGAGTTAAGATTGACAATTTTCTCTCTCTGTGACCAGTTGGTCTTTTATTATAATTTCAAGGAACCTACCAGAACCTAAAAAATATTAGCTATTACAATCAAGTGCAACCGAGTCGGAGGCACGCGTTCTGTTTTTTACTCGTAGCTTACGTCCAGTTTTTTACTCCTAGATTTTGTCCCAATTTCTCTTATTCCTCGAATTGACACATCCAGAAAACAGTGTTGGCAAAATACTGGAACGAATTCCATTATGATGTCGCGTGGATGCCATAAACGCCACAATGCGGCCGCCCTGTGTGTCATTAGCCAAAGAAGTTTTGTACGGCTCTACCCAGAACGTCAGCAAAGAATTCCATCTTTTGTAGTCCGGAGGCACTATTGTGGCATTGTTTTTACTATTTTGTCGCATTGTGTTTATTGTTAGGGAGTTAAATGTTGTTAAAACTGTTGTTCCGATTGTGTTCGATTTCACGCACCGACGTAGATATTGGTTGTTGTAGTTGCATAGAATTGGTTCGTTTATTAGTGACGGCGGGGACCTGTCCTGGCTGATTGAGGTGTTGGCTGTTAGTCACGACCTTGTTGGAGGCATGACGACGGTCTACCTGTGATTGGATGATCAATTATACATGAGTATGCCTGTGACGCCTATTGTGAATTGTCTAATGAATACTCCGCTATTTCAAATCTTAACAGTATTTTAACCCCCGGCGCAAAAGATGAGTGACGTCTAGTGTGATGTGTCTGTGGCCGATTAGCGTTTTCTCGGCTAGTTTTCCATCTTCACAGGAAAATCACACCAAAAAGAATATGTTGACGAAATAAGAAAATGATGCCGAAAGCCGAGGTGCTGAGATAAATCGAGAGGTTTTACGGACAACTCTACACTTCAGTAGCCAAACTCGTAGGAAACTTGGCAATAGACTTAAGAGCCAGGCTCACCCGACACTATACAGAAGATATCCCGGGCATCAGCCTGTACGAGATTAGGATTACCCTCAAACAGCTTAAAAAAAACAAGGCGCCGTGCGAAGACAGAATCACAGCAAAACTTCTGATAGCGGGCGGAACGACGGCACTGAAAGTTCTTTAGAAGCTTTTTAATTCCGTTTTGCTAGAGGGTGTGACGCCACAAGCATGGAACAGGGGCATGGTGGTCTTGTTTTCATAAAAGGCGACAATACCCTACTGTAGACCCATTACACTCCTGAGCCACATGAACTGTTTTCGAGGGTGATCACGAATCGTCTAGCGAACAGACTCGATGCCTTCCATCCGCCGGAACAAGGCGGTTTCCGAAAAGGTTTTAGTACCATAGACCACATTCATACGCTGCGGCAGGTTATACCGAAGAGGGATGCAGGGCAGAGAACCTCCTCGAGTGCCCGGTCCTTTGAAAGCTTTGCATTCTCACTTGATCCCAAGGATACGGTGAGAGGGCGGGCTGACAAGGGACTCGGGACGGTGCACCCTGGGCGACAGTTAATAACTCCCTGGTAGTCGGGGTCTTATTAGCTGTCGGCCAATTTCTGCCAACAGCCCACTCCACCGCCGTCTATGATGAGACGGCGAATGGATGTGGGTCTGGGGGACGGGCGTGGTCCATTTATGGGCCACTGCCCGATTTGGGGGGGGGCCGAAAGGCCAATTGAGGGGGCCGCAAGGCCATGGCTGGAGGGCGTCGTGGTAGAATGCCAACGCGACCCCATGGCGCCCTCAACAGCCGGTGCGGAAACGCCGGAGGGGTTTAGGGGTTTTAGTGGGTAGTCTGGGCCGATTAGCGGCCCAGGAGTCCCACACTTTGTGCGTAAATGCATTTCCCCTCCGTTAACAAAAAAAAAAAAAAAAAGGGTTATACAGAAGACCAAGAAGTATAACCAGCCACTATGTCTAGTGTTTGTGGACTTTGAGAAAGCATTCGACTCTATAGAAACGCGGGCGGTGCTGTAGTCTCTCCAGCGGTGCCTGTTTACCGCAGCTCTGGAAGATGCCTTTAAACTCCTGGAATGGGAAGGAGAGGCCTATGTCCAGCAGTGGACTGACTGCGACTGAAATGATGATGATGAGGAATATGATCTAGCTAAGGTGTAGTGCTGCCTCCGTGGTTCGACCCGGAGGTCGTGGGTTTTATTTCTACGGAAAGCATACTTGTTGTTTACAGTTTGGTTAGGACATTGCGGGCTTCACTCCACCGCCGTCTATGATGAGACGGCGAATGGATGTGGGTCTGGGGGACGGGCGTGGTACATTTATGGGCTACTGTCCGATTTTGGGGAGGGGGCCGAATGGCCAAAGGACGGGGCCGAAAGGCCATGGCTGGAGGGCGTCGTGGTAGAATGCTAACGCGACCCCATGACGCCCTTAACAGCCGGTGCGGAAACGCCGGAGGGGTTTTAGTGGGTAGTCCAGGCACTCTGCCTGGGAGTCCCACACTCAGTGCGTAAATGCATTTCCCCTCCAAGAACATTGCGGGCTTGAATCACCTGCTTGTCTGATAACAAAGATGATTCCGTGCTTCTGAAGGCACGTTAAGCCGGTGGTCTCAGCTGCCATCTGGTGGTCGTTAAAGGCAATCGTAATTTTTCTTAACATAATATTTGAAATAATAGATCAAATCAAAGTTTTTAATAATACAGAAAACTCGTTTAACATATACGAGATACTACAATAAGAAGGCACGGAACTCTGATTTTGTTTTATAAGTGAGCCTTTATGTGAATTTTGTGATAATCTAATTACGTGAAGTCTAGAGGTTAGTATGAGCTATACTAAAATCAGTTTATATCCTACGTATATTAATAAAATTAAACATTTTTAATGATATCTAATGTCAATCCGTCCATTAGTGTCACCATTTCACTAAACTATTACTATATACTAACAAAATTTTCAGTTGTCGGTAATTTGTCCAAAGCAGTTAAATGGGTCATATTTTTACATCACCCTAAACTAACTATTGCCAATTCATTAACAACAATGGAAGTAAGACCGGTGGCAGAGGATTTATGACAACAGCAGCCATTCAACAATTAGTTGCGCATAACAATTTCGAAATATTTGCCGTTTTATTTTTTTTTATTTTATGAAGATCGGGCATCTTTGGCGCTTTATGATACGAATATGACGTAAATAGGTATAATTATATATTTAGGTATATAGATAGGTGTAGGTATTATTATGTATAGTTGAACACTTGATTGGTTTACGTTCAGTAGGGATGTTTTATTACATTTATCTATGCTTATTTGTAGAGTGGATTTCAAATACAATATCCTGTATTATATTACAAACTTAGGTAGATAACGCTTAACCCTAAGTAAGAATAAACAAAAAGTTCAAAAACAAAAACAAATTGCGGAATTAAAACTGCTCGATATTTTCACTTCATATTGTGTTATTTGTACTGTTATATAACTTACAATACCGTACACAAGATCAAAACAAATGACCAATACCTTTCATCTCGCCCTTTTCACTTTATTGCTTATAGATACAACAGCTTTTACGCCCGTTAGGTCATAAACCGAAAGTTAACGGTCCAAATGAACAATTTTGGAGCAATCCTTTTATGAATAATTACACAAGGCACCGTAATAGTTTAAGATAGTTATACAAAGAGTAATGTTAGCGGGCCTTGGACAATGAAAGGACTTTCTCCGAGAAAGGGTACTTCCTTGAGGCGCGTGACGAATTACTCACAATACCGGTTGTTGGTGCAAATTGTAACAGAACTGATGAAAGGGATGGTGTGGTGATGTCCGACAAATACGATTGCCCGAGACAGTATAAACATAAATTTTAGTAATTAGACCACGGAGTCGTAAATCATCGGCTGTGCAAAATTTTGAGAACGAAAGTGCGCATAAAGGGTTTGAATATTGGTTTTGAAGATGCAAAGGTTTTGAGTCACTGAGTAAGAATGTGAAAGTAAGCCATAGTTATTTACAAAAAATATATTTACAAAAATAAACAGGAGAAAACTCAACACATAACCTGAATAATAAAAAATAAAAATCAAATTAAACTGTTATTATTTCAAAGAAAATGCATTTGTTGGTATACCACATGCGGTAAATGCCATATTTTAGAATTATGCGTTAAGTTTTCTTTTCTCATTTGCTCTTTCTATCAAAGTTCTTCAAAGTACAATTCTAAATATAAATATAAAAAAATACAATATTTAAGAATCTATAAAAAACATAACATTTTTTGGTCAGTCGTGTAAAAAGTGGCACCCTTCGATAACAGGAGTTAGATCCATGCTTTCGGTGGTCAGGACGAGTTTAGAATGAGGAACCTTCTCACAATGCGAACCGTGTACAATTATAACAATTAATAATACCATTAGTTTAAGGCGCTGTGCATCAGAGGAATACCGTAAAACGTCTATTTTTTCGTCGCGCAGTTAGCCTTATTTTCCATGGAATACTTGCATAAAAAAATATGAAGTATAGTTCAAAGATCAAAATAAATGATTACATAAAAATATTTTCAAAAAAAGTATTTAAAACCTAGAAAATAAAATAGCAAATAAGCTATATCCAAAAAAAGTTTCGTCGCGAATTACTTGATATTTTAAGGGACAACTACCAACTTTTTTGCGTCTATAAAGAGTATAACTTAATGAGCAAGAGGGATACCTAAAAAAATTACAATATTCGGTTATAAATATTGAATTATTAAATTAAAACTGAAAATTAACAACCGAAATGGCAGACATGGGTTTTAACTGAGACTGGTGACAGACCAACCGGTATTCAACCTTATTTCATTACGAGTACGTACTATATCAAATATCGCGATATCAAATACTGAAAGGTTGAGGAATACAGCGCCTTAAATATTTGTTTTGCAATTAGACAAAACTTTAGAAATACCTGCGGATATATTATTTAACAATGAAAAACGTGTACAGAGTTTGATAGAGAGCAACATGTACAAAAATTGCGCGACTCCTCTTACACTACATACAAATAGGACATACATATCTAATTGTTAACCACTTTTAAAAGAAGAGAAAAAGGTAATCATTCTGCTTAAAACCGACTTTAATAACGTTACTCATAAAATAACTCTTAATACCAAAAAATATATAACGAGGAATGGAAGTAGGCGGGAAACACAAATAAAATTGGTAATCGGCTTTGGGAAACGAGAAGGAAAATGTTCACAATTCCGTCGAGAGATTGACTTGTAACATAAGCTGAGTAAGACGTCACTAATCCTGTGCTTATGCACCTCCGATACAAACTAAGGAGACTATAGAGTAGACACTTGTCGTATTTATATTCTTCAACATTTTATTTTTGCTTTTGAATCGATTTAATCGAATTTTAATTTAAGTACCTAATGGAAAAAACGGATAGAAATTTCTGAATATTAAATTTCGCACGATTGATTTAGAATATGATATGTATGTGAATATGTCGTATAAGTCATTTAGTGAATTTCTATATTTGCCCCCAAAGAGTTCCGATAGAATAAGAATTAATTGAGAAAATAAATAAAATGTTTTTTCTTCTTATTTTTTATTCTTTTGTGTATATTCTGTAAATATTTATTTTTATGTACAATAAAAATATTACAAACAAACGTTAACATTGTTTCACTCAGGACTACACAATTAGGTCAAACATTAATTTTGAAGTTTTAAAGAATTTATTAATGTCGTCAAACATTTGTCGTAAAGAAAATTGATTCTTGACATGAGAATTATTTTACTAGCTGCAAGTATTATTCGCAGTTTCAATTCTATGGTTTCCATTTTTTTGTGACTCTGAGTAAAGATGCCTCTATTTGGGGAACGGCTTAGGACAGATTAAACGGTTTGCGACGCGTGCTCACTTTGTCTTGTGCCTATCATTTGTATAGTCTTTGTCCGTCATTCTGTAATCTGTGGCCTTTGCCTATATGTTTTACAAGATTTTAACAGAAGAAAGACAATTTCAATATATCTGCAAAATAAAGGAACACGGGTTTCTATAGGTACTGAGAACCTGTTTTGCTATTATTAAGACCAAGTATTATCATAGTGTCCGTTAATTTATTTATTTATAAGTCTTTATTGTACCACAAGTTTACAATTGGCGGACTTAATGCTAACAGCATTCTCTCCCAGTCAACCATTAGGAAAAACAGAAAAGTTATGTGCGGCGCATTTTATTTTAAAAATACAATGATAGAAAAAAAAACACTTATCTGCTAAATAAACATACATAGATTTACATACAGTATTCATAATTATACATATACATACATACGAAAACGGAAAAAGATGACGATTTAGGGTGATATTATGCTAGTGAGGTGAATTTTGACTTTTCTTTTGAAAGCGAATTTAGTAATGGTCTCTTTGATGTTATCGGGTAGAGCATTCCAGAGAGAGAGAGAGAGAGAGATTAATCTATAATCTGTGGTCTTTGCCTATATTTTTTTCAAGATTAACGTGCCTTTCGAAGAACGGAGGCGCTCGAGATCGAAACTCCACTAATGGCGACCAATCCAATAGGTGCTGCGTTTAGCCATCACTTCTCACACACAATCTATACCTACGGATACACGCGCCGCCTCTGGAGTCCATTTTTAAAAAGTATGAATTAGTATAAAATCTTAGATTAGAATAAAAATCGTTCAACATACCGATTTTGCCTAATGAAAATCCTTTGATATCGAACTCGCCGGTTTTGCGTGAGTTGCGTTTTGCTTTTCAAAAATATTTCCCCGGCCTCCAGCTTCCGAACTCTTCCAATGCGGCCACAACAACACATCGTCTCAACTTGTCGCGTGCCATTCACTCAAATTATCATAACTTTCCTCTCGCATGCGACATTATTCAATTTGGTAACAGGTGTGTCCGCGAATACCAATGAAGTGGTTTCCACGGCTATATTAGATTTGACATGCATTATCGTGTTTTTGAACTTTTTCCCCCAATGCGGTGAAATTCTGCCGGCAGCGTTGAGTGGATATATCAATATTTTTAACAAGTGCTTTACTTGACGTGTTTTTGCTTAGGAAATTTTCACAAGATTGACTGGAAGAGATCTTTTTATGGGAGAAGTCCGCCGTTGCATTTATTTTTAGTTTCATATTCAGAGTACAGTTTCAATTTACCTAAAGATTTTATTGAATCTTATCTAACATCAAACTTAGGTATATTTTTTGGCACCGGTACTATATAGGTGTAGGTACTTATTACTTCCATGTTCGCTACACACTCGCCGTGGAAAATCAAACGGGTTGAATTCTGGCAACGAGGCAATCACGCATTAAACCATTTCAAAAAACTGTCGCCGATTGCTCTTATCGATCCCGTCGGCTATGTGGGTGTTAATTCATATATGCCTCGTTAATTTTCCTTAACGCCGGCGTGGATGGAGCCGCGTACTAATGAATTTCAATTTGTTGTCGGCCGCGGGACGTTTAAAAAAAACAACTGAATACCACCGCACTCTGGCTCGCAGTTATCTCGGGGTTAAAGAATATGTTTTTGTTTGTATGGAATAATTATTTAGCAATATTTAAGTATCATTAGAAAAAGACACGATACCTCTAGTATTGAATAATTACTTATATTCAACGCTTTTTTGTTTGTTGAAATCTAAAATACTTATATATTTTTCTTTTTCGTCTCTTTGCTGGGAAATGGTCTGCTTCCTCTGCCCTAACCAATTCCAACCACCATTATTGGGAGCATTGAGGAACTACAGCGCTTCTGTGGCCTGGTTTATTTGAATTAAAATCAGTAACTTTCTAAAATGAATGTTTTGTATAAATGATGTCTGCTGAATTTTAACTTTCAGTGTGTCGAAAAATAGTGGTCTAATGGCAAAAAATTTGCAAATAACAAACAAACATGTAGTTTAGCAGAACATCTTAAAAACAGCATTTCTCTTTTCAATTCTACGAAACGCCGCAGTGAAATTTCTGTTCTCAATCGGTAGTTATTGTTTTGCGCAATATCAAAGATAATTATCGAGTAACAGTTATTTGGGAAGCGCAACACTATTGTCTGTTTACTGTTTTTTAGGTTTTTTGCTCCCATTTCTTTCTCCTTGCCCTATTTAAGTTGCACAAACATTAGCTTGCATAACAGTAAATGTAGGGAAAGGTACCGCTATCCATAAAAAATCGTTTTACATTTGGGATCTACTTTTTACCATTTGTAGTGCAATAATATCGACCTTGCCAAAACAAATAGAGACATTTTTATAACGTTTGCTGTTTGAGTTAAAAAATGGAACCGTTAGTTCTGACATAAAATCTGTTGTATAACTGTTTTTGCAATCCTACAATAACTGTAAGTTTGGTTAGGTTTGTTTACTGCAGTTTTTTTTTCAGCTAAAGTACCAATTCCTAGCTTCTTGAATGAAAATTAAGGAGCCATTCGTATATTCTGTAAATTCCATAATATACATCAAATGTCTACGTAAAAGCAATGTAAATAAGTATCAAGATCACTGTATTATGGTCATTTTCATATGAAATTGCAAAATATGTAATTACGAAAGTTGTGCTCCAGTTATTACATAAATAGTGCCGTTTAATCTTGTAGGTACCATGACTTATGGCGTTCCCTAGGCTCCGAAACGTACGCCAACTAACAAATAAGTAACGCAACTAGGAAACTCACGCTTAGTCGAAATAGAAGACCTGCGGCTAATATAATTCTAATTAGGATCTGAAGTACTATACTGTAGTTACTTCAGATCCTAATTAAAGAAAACTGGTTAAAATAAATTATGTAATTAGCTGAAGACATTTGCTATAATTTTAGACATATGGGTTACCGTGGTCTCTATCTATCCAAATGCGACCGAGTAAGCGAGATGGCGCAATACAGTATGTAAGGTGACCAGACCATGGTTATCCACTGTTGTGTTTAGCATAGCCATAGATAGGAGCCAGCATGGAAGTAAGTATTTAAGCTACTTAGTTATGGTCAAAAAAGTCATATTTATTCAAATTTAATAGGAATGTTAAGTTGCCTACTTAGTTGTATATAAAAAAAGTAGATTTCCAAAATCGCCTTCTAACCCTCCGGACGCAGATTCGAGCGAACATAACCCTTCGTAACTCCATTCACCGCGGAGCCCACTGCTAACTTGCATATACCTAAATTGCATGCTCCTAAATACATTTCGGCGTCCATCCACTGGGCGGCTAGTCATTAACTCGCGGAAGCAAGTACAGCTACCAATTTCCCGAGCCGGTCGCCAATTAACGCCACTTGGGTACCAGAGACCAGACGGTCGACCGAAGGGTTAGGTAAGATGTTTGTTATGATTTACGATCACGAATTAGGGTACGGACCGTAGGCGAACTTGTGATTAGGTGTAAGGCGGCGTTTGAGGGCTAACACTTGCTTCGGGTAGTGGTGTAATGGCGGTCTTCGTATCGGATATTGTATGAGTTTTAGATTAGGGTTGAGATCCACGTCATAAAATGAAAATTTGTTCTCATACTTAGATCTACAAAAATCGTTAAAAGTGCAATGTAGATCAACATATTTTCTTATTTTAACTAAGTTTGATAACATTCCTATCTATTTTTTTTTATAAATCTAATAGATAGTGTAAAGTAAACTACTGCCTCTACGTTACTCTAATCAAAAAAATAAAAATCTTAAACAGAACTGAAGTGTGTGTCCGTCCTCTTTTCCAAATTGGAATAAATTCCTAAATAATAAATTTTTGCATTTTTTTCCACACTGATACATATTAGACTAACTTAATTTTTGTGGATAAAGATCCACAAAAATTAAGTTAAAGTTAATTCTACTTTAACTTATGTTTTTCTGTTTTCTCTTTGCCCAAAAGGTGTATTTATTTTTTTCGCAGTTAATCCATTGGTGGACATAGGCGTCTTCCAAAGATTTTCGAAATGACCAGTCGGAATTGGAAACCCAGCGCTTGCCTGCAACTTTCTTCAGGTCTAATCATCTCGACCGCTGGATGTCAAATGCCTTATTAGAATACAAGGAAATTATTATATTATTGTCCATATTACAATAAATACAATGAACATTACATTAATTGTACTTAAAACCTATGGAGCTAATATAGAATTATTGCTAAGCAATTTCTTCCAGCCACCAACCAACCTTTAAGTATTATTTATTATTAGGTTATTTATCTATTTGGATTGAGTATATCATCTGCTATTCTAATTAATCATTATATTTAAGTACATTTATTTCTTAATTTAAGGTCAATTTGTTGTATGTTTACTACCATTGTAATTTTTTTTATCAACACTTTTGTATCCGGGGCAAATTCACCAAATTTTAGTAAAATATGGTTTAACTAACCCTACTATGTTACGTTCTTTTGGATTTTGTTACTTTGAAGTCGAAATGTGTACCAATAAACATTACAAACATACATTAAACGTACATTATATACATGTAGCATAAGTTTATAAGACCTTCGCTGTATATACCGTGATAGCTTTCTCAATAAAGAACTATTTTATTCACATTTTTTAGCACAATAAAAAAATATACGTATTTGTACTTTTTTATATACAAAACCAGTCGTTTATTATTTCACACTTTTTAATGCTATTTTACTACACTATCTTATTTTATTATGACAAAAAGTTGGTTTCGGTCGAGTTTAACACCAGTAGCTTTCTCAGGCAAAACATTATAACCATCGAGGTGTTACCCATATTTGAGTCAGCTTCAAATAGCCTCAATGTAAACAATATTGTTAGATTTTTTTTTATTGCGGCTGTCTTTCAACTTGCCGCCTTTAACTATGCCGACTTTCTTTTTGAAAATTGTGGTATTTTATTTACTTTTTATAAAATGATGCAAGGCCGCCGGACTAGACTCATTTAAAAAACTGAATGCTTTTTACAAGAATAATATAATGTTTTGAAGTAATTGTCTGGTATCGGAATGAGAAAAGGCTATCTATTATATCTTGATTGCTCATTTGCCAAACGTAGATATATTTTATGATAAGCTGAAATCCTTTGTTCATTCGTGTATAATGTATGTGTCTCATAAACCTGTGTAATTTGTCCTGTCCTAACGCACAGCACGCATTGGGAAACTGTTAGTGCTGTCAGTGTTTGTATAAAATAAATAAATCAATCAATCAAAACATAGCACCTGGAAGACCAGATTTCGAAGGAACTCCAATAATACGATTTTAAAGTTTAGAGAGAAGTATCATTGTTGTTATATAATTAATTAGTAAATTTTAATATTGCGACTGCAATAATGACGAAGATGTTATAAAATAGATTATATAAACTTTTAAAATAATATAATAAAACCTATGTCATAAAAAATACTCTCGAACGATGACTAGATTTTCGCTTTCGAGTAAAATTATGTTCGATTTATTCGTTTCATTTAGTCGTTCGAAATATTTCTTTCAGATTTTCAACTTTTTCCTGATACGGTTGGGAGGAATGGAATAAATATTAATAATAAAGGAGGGTTTGCGTTCCAAATTACGCAAAGGAGCGAGGAGTGTTGACGACTCCTAATTTGGAGTAATTTGCATAGATTATGCCAGTTCGCTGAGTGCCAATCTTTTAAAGTGGCTTCTTCCACTCATTTTGTGTTGCTGCCGCGGACCAATAAGAAATTTATTATATTTCACAGCGCCTTTGAGAATTTTTTATAAATTTTGTGAGGGCTTCCCTTTGTTTCTTGTTATTTTAAGTGTGTAACGAATTGTGTAATGAGATAAGAATTTCGTAAATTGTGGCTGCCTATTTTTGTCCATGTTTTTCTTAGTTATGATAACATATAGCTACAAAATTGTAACATATGTTTTGTAGCTGTAAATAAAAAAGAATAAATAAAATATTTATGTAAAGTTTTACATGCATTGACCTGATAAGCTATACCTACTTATGAAATACACACGCAGTCATAATTCATGAGGAACTTATTAAAAGTATGTGCCTAAATTTATGAAAATTCTCATAAATTTGGGTGTAAGCCTGCAACGGGCTACTGCATGGTATGGTAACTGGTGTACGGGTAGACAGTAGGTTTTAAAATAAAGATTGAAAAAGTAAAGTTTACGCGCGCCGCACGCCGCCGGCCGACGCCGCGCCGACCGCCACATATCTCTCCGGCAAATATCACCTAATCCCTGCCCACCCCATTCTGTAAGCCAACATTATCTCATGTTATTTTTCGATATTACCCCGTTCCACGAGGGCCTGGCCGCGTAAATCAAATTTATGGCATTTTTATACACGCATTACAATTTTATCAGAGATTTTTTTATTCCATCGTCCAGTTTCTGTTATTTATCCCTTTTCACTTTCGAGTTGGTTGTCCGAAATATTTGTTTGAAGTAAAAAAATTAAACATTATTATTTTGTTTTGTTACTATCTATATATAAAACGGGAATAAAAAATACAAATTATGTCATAGGTATAAAAATTCAAAATTCGAATATAGAATACATAATGGGGCTTAAGTGGTTTTTTAATCCGATTTTTGAATAAAAACCGTATGGGCGTTTTAAGTGTCCATTTGGACTTTTCCCGGTGTGATTGAGCCCGGGGCGTACAGGTCTTGGAGCTGGAGCAATGAAAGCACATCCCTATCTTATCGATATATGCGATTTCGGGATCTGGCCTGAGGCCCACTGGTACCTGCTTTACTCACCGAATCAAATTTATTTTTATAAAAGTGCGAATTTAAATCACATAAATCAACATAATGCATGTTTATTTTATAGAGTAAGTATATAGACAATGTTTAAAATTACGTTTAATTTGTATTCGAAACCAAAAAAAAAATATTACCAATATTGCTGGATAAAAGTAAATAGAAATTAATCATTAAAATTTCAGGTTTTTTTTCAAATCCACAGATTTTAGAGCTCCTTTAGCACAAGGTCTCGACATTTAATTCGAATTTTGTCAAACAGATTATTTCGTGCAAAAATATTACAAACATTTTGTATTAAGTATTGAACTGTAGTTGTGAGACCAATTGTCTTTATTCAATTCCGTCACACCACTTTCGTTCTTAATTACTCTCTTGAGTAATTACAAACAGCCAATACCATTTAAAACTCTTATCATCACGAACGAAACACACCTAGCGTAATTACTGGCCATTGAAGTATTCCAGAAACAAATTTCAAATTCAAAATACACTCACTGATGCAGAGGCGGTGTCTGGCCACAGCTTTTTAATACTGCGAAATAGGGTGGTCGTATGTTATATGTATACTGTATGGACGGCAGTGTTCACCAAAAAGGGAATCATAAGCTCGACGCCTGCTAGATGCGAATCAAAGCTCGACATAATGAGGAACCTCTATTCACTGAATTACACGGAACTACGGATTAGGTTCTAGATAGAACACCACCCGAAACATTCAATATCGTCTGAGCTGGATAAAACTATATGTAGCTGCTTACCAGTATGATTTTATCACTTAGTAAAGTAGATTTTACAAAGTAAATTATTTAGATTATTGTTATTCTTTAATATTCTCATACATACATACCATCACGCCTTTTTCCCGTAGGGGTAGGCAAAGACTACGGATTTCCATTTGCTACGATCCTTACAGACCTCCCTCGCTTCTTCTACGCTTATCAGTCTCGGCATACACGCTCGTCGATTACAGGTACTCTTGACATCTCCCTTTTTTAATATGTCTGCGATTTGGTCGCAGTATGTTCTCCGAAGCCGGCCCTTACCTACTTTTCCTGTCACCTTTGATTTGTAAATACCTTTCGTAAGTCTCCTTTCATCCATCCTTTTCAGTATATATCCTAATAATAAATAACTAAATTTTTTTATTTAATTTTATGCGAGTGCTAGTTTGTTTGTTACGCCTAGGTAAACTACTCAACCGATTGGTATGTTTTGGCAAGCTACAACTGCGAAACTTGTTTGTAGAGTCGTAGGCAAAAGCTGATTGTTTAACTAAAATTTAAAAAAAATCTAGTACAAGGGTGCACTTATTTCTATGAATATTTTTACTCCAAGCAGACCCGAGACAGTATCTACTATTAATTTTTATAGGTATTGTTTGTATCACCAGCAACTTGTACGTAAGACAGGTTTGTTGGAGTCGAAACACTTCTGTAATTTATGGTTGTAAAAAGAAGCTTGTTTAATTTTTCCCTGACTTCTGCCAACCCGAAAAAAAATATCATTACCACATCTAGAAGACTTCATATCCTCTTGTTTGAGGAGTGGGCGGCTGACCGCGGGGTCGAGGTGCGCGGGCGGGGGGCACCAATCAGCTAACCGGATCAACTGGGTGCAAACACAATTGATAGCGTGACGTCGCGTGCGAAAGTGCAGGCATATCCATATTATATATATGGAACGAAAGATCACTCTCATGTTGTGGAACTGTAATCTTTAGATAGGAGAACAGTAACTAAGAATCTGCCTCGATTTTTAAGGGAGAGCAGCCCAGTGTAGCCGCTGGTCTTAATAATTTAAGCGCTATTATGTAAAGGATCACTCACTTAGAGTAAACATGAAATGTATTGAAGTTATGAAGCTAAAATTAGGTATTTAGGTAAAGCTCCGAACAGCCGTAAGGCACACGACAAATTTACACACTATAAAAATTTGGCTCGTATTCTGAAAGTCACCTTTATACTTATAAAACCGCAAGATTTTACTTAAGCTAACGGAACTGAACTTCTTCTTGCGTTCCTCTCCTATCGTAGGTTGGACAACATCATGGCGATTTTTACTTCGGATGCCACTGTTCGAAACAGCGAGGTGTTAATACGGCTAAACCAGTCGCGTAGTTTTTAGCCAGGAGTGGAATCTTAACCCAGCGCTCCTTTTACCCAGGATTTTGCCTTATATGATAAGATGCAAAATCCTATCTCTTATTACATGACGAAAGTATTCCGACTTTCTTTGTATCAAGGTATTTAAAAGCTCTACTTTCTTCAGCAAATAAATAATGGATTGTCTGAAATATCCAATGGACAGGATCCGAGCCCCATACGAACCCTAGTGTTGAATAAAACTGCGGTGGTACGTGGTAACTTTATAACTGCAGAGGTAGAATTGATTCGTCTAGGTCATCACTCCAAACAAAGGGATCCGACCGGTCATGCGGCAATTCGTACTAATCAGATTTGTTTTCAGAGTTTTTTGAATCTACGAATTCAGCTTTATATTTATTGGATATTTTCGTCCATGTTAGTACGTTTAACGTTTCTAAAAACTTAGATAAACTGAAAGTCTATAGTTTGAAAGTCTGTAAAGATTTTTACTTGTATAAATATGTTACAGTCAATGTAGACAATAAAGATGTATTGTATTGTATCCATTTCATTCTCATTTTAATGGTTAATAATTCTATTTTTATAAAAAAAGTGTTATAGATACTTCATATCATAATGCCCATGTCACATTGTACTGCGAAGGTGTTACACAAATCTTTTAATGTATTATCTAAAAAATACTTTTCTTTTATAAAAGGCAGAGAAATAAAACTGGTCGAGTACAAGTCGGACTCGTGCACGAAGAGTTTATTTATTTAAACTTTATTACAAAGAATGTAAATGGCGGACTTAAAGCCGTGGGTTCTCTACCATTATCTGTAAAAATTGTAAAAAAAGTTTGTTGTAATATAAATACATCTTCTGTGAAAATTTCAACTGCCTAACTATGAGTTTACGAGATATATCCTGGTGACAGTCGGACAGCAGTCTCAGTAATAGGGTCCCGTTTTACCCTTTGAGTACAGAGCCCTTTATAGACGAACTGAGTATTTATTTCTCTTACAACTTCTTTGTTCTGTAACCATTATCAGTAAAGTTAAATTACTCTATGAGCAGCGTAGTTTTATCTGTGTCCAAAGTGTTTGTATATGTATACGACAACATGTGCATTGCACATTACGACGTTCTCCTTCGTAAACACACGATACCTACTCAACTTCAAACAATTGAATGATTTCATGCAACTTGAGAGGATTCGCCTTATGTTATTGTCTTTAAGCCAGAAGATAAAGTTGTTGAAACACGAAACGAACAATATATTCACTCAAGCGCAGACCGTTGCATGCCACTGGTTTTCGCTAATTTTCAGTTAGAGGCGCACGCTATGCTTGTGTGAGTACATTGTTAACGGCTCGTCGTATGAACTTATCTTCTGTATATAATGTTAATAAATCTATGTTGTGGGATATTAAAAAAACAGCTTTAATTTTTTAGATTCACTTTTATATCGATATTTCTACATACATTTTTACATTACGACTGTACATTGTAATTTTTATACTTTACATTTTTTATGAATAAATATTTTATTATACATCAATTACAATGTCAATCCTAAAACAATGTACAATAATCAGTCTATTTTCAAGAATATGGTTAATCTATACAAACATCTTACATTTCTAGCTTAAGGATTTACGTAGATCAATTTAATATAAAATTATGAGCCTGAACGCATTAGCAATAAAATAACAAATAATTAACATTTTTAAATGCCATGAATGTAAAGCTATTATCCTAAATATATATCTAATAATAAATATTTTAATGTAATTCTCTAATAAACTATATAATATGTACAAGCTCATCGTTTATCACATATAACAACACCGCTCACAGAGACGGATATTACAATTTACATCTAACACTAACACTGAATTGTCAATATGGCCTCCACACTGATTTATGGGTAACTATCATGCCATTGGTGATTTTAGTGGACGTGGGACTTGTGGACAAAAGTCGTGTCGTCCGTTCTGACGGTGCCTTCAACTCGTTGCGCCCCTTAGGTCGATCAGACACAGTCGAGTCAGCTGCTTGAACTCTCTTCATCTCCTGAAGCTCAACATTCGCCGGCCTCGTCGGGTGGAATGCAGACTTAACTACCTCGATTGGTTCTTCGTCAGATTCATCGGATATCGTTGCATCATGCACTGAATTGGCTTCAGATTTAGTATCCGTTTTTGATCTATCAGGGCTTACATTGCTACGTGGACTAGTACTTTGTCTGCTACTGGTGGGCGAAAAGGGAGCACTCGTTAATGCGTTACTTTGTAGACGTTTCAATGCGTCATAATATGGATTTATTCCGTTCTTCATTGATAACTCTGGTGGTAAGGATTTCATTGCCATATCAGTAACATGTGGAGGGAATGGCAGTAGTCCATTTGGTGCTTGGAAGGTATTATCATGTGGATGTATCAGTGGTCCTGGTAATCGTGGCATCCCTGGTAAATAATGAGGTACCATTGGAGGTGTAATGACTGGAGGAACGCCATCTGCAGACAAAACAAAAACATTATTTAATAGATATTTTATACAAAATTTTATCCGTTACTGTTGTCTGATATGCTGGCTGACATGACATAATATGAGAGACGCGCCTCTGGGGACAGCTAGATGCCCACGAGTACTCCGCTGATTCCCCGAACAACGAGGGTGCATAATCGTACTAAGGATAATGTACAATCTGTAGGCGTTTAAGGCAGCTTCGCCGAAAGGGATGTTTTTTTAGTCCGATATTGTGAGGGTGAGGGTGCAATATTTATTTATCCGAACACGAGGTTCTTTACGACTCAGACAGGAACAGGATAGTCGCGTATAATTCGAGCCGATATGTCTCCTTTTCGAGAAGCGCGGTGCGGGGTCGGTGTCGGTGCATTAGGAATGCCGGGCACGCGTGGAGAGCTGCATCGGACACGTGTGCTCCACAAAGCGAGCTCGATCTCGATAAGGAAACGTACCTATCTCGCTGCTAGCGGACAAAGAGGGCTCGAAACGTGAAATTTTCATTAGCAACAGTGTGGAAAAAGTTCTTGCTGTGCAAGCTTTGATTCTCGATAGCGTGTAAGAGAAGCCGGCGCATAAAAAGGACACGATGAAGGCGCAGATTGGGCCACAAAGAGCTCGGAGGTGCAACGCTCGGTACTCTTTTGCACTTTTTCTGTTTGCAGCAGTGGCAGTGCGCAGACCACTTTAAAAGGCAGCGAGGGAGGAAGGGGACGTAACTAGGGGGTAATTTGGTGAGGTGAGGGGGCCAATATCGGCGTCGCGCCTGATTGAGGCGATCCCGACCTTTGAATCCGATTCTGTTTTACTTTGGACATTACTTTTAATTAGCACTTAGTTTGAAATTGGGTGACTGACGTTTCTTTAGAAACTTATCAAAGCATTACTTAAAAAAATTGTAGACTGTTGAAATAATAATAATGATTTTCTGTTAACCCTACGCGTAAACTATTCACGTCAAAGGAAGAGGAAATAAAATCCAGAACAATTCATTTTATCTGCATGTTACATCTCGTTATCTCTGTGAAAGTAACGTATGCAGGGGTTTAATAAAAGTCGGGTAGGTGTTTGAGTACAACGCTCCTCGCGTTTCAACGACGGAAACAAAAAGTGGCTGGTGGCGTGGTCGCCTGCATTGGAATAAAATTGACTCCACACTCTCTCGAACGTGAAGGCAGGGTTTTTTTTATTTGTTTTGTGAACCCCACTCCCCCTGCGGACTTCAGCGGGTGGTTATGCTTCGGTCGTAGTGGTGTTGTTTTTCAGCGCTCAAGAGAAGCTTCTTTTATTTGAGCCGCTTTGCACTACGGCCTTGAGGGGCGGACCGGGGCGAGCAACATGTTTTAGAGTGTTTGTTAAATCGGGAATTTTCAAATTAACAAATACCAAATTTATCAGTTGATTGGACTTTTAGATTTCGAGTTTGGAACTTGAGAGTGATTGTTTGAATTCTGTTTTTATTGGTAACTATTGCGATTTTTTAATTACAGATAGTGATCAAGTGATCTTCTAATAGTTACTCTCCTATCACTCTAATGATAGCATATTTTAGGCATGTTTAGGACATTGATCTGCGATTTACATTAGAATGTTTACATTTTTTCACTATTCGTACCGTATTAATTGGCTGACACACATGTTTCATTCTCTGTAAGACAGAGTAAATAAAAGTTTTAAATTTACCTTTAAGACTAGCAGCTGGTTCACTCATCTGCGGTGGCCTAAAGTAATCCCCCCACGCGTAGTTGAAGTAGGCAGCATCCAACCAGGTGGAATTCAGCAAGAAGGGGTTGAACGCCATCGGATGCCCGTAACCGTAACCTGAAACAAGGATAAAAGGTGTAAGAATACAGATTCGCAAAAATTTTAGCAATTATGGAGTAACACACTTAATTTTATTCATATAAGAAAAGATTTTCCGGCGAGTCTTTATTAAATAAATTGATTGATGCATTATGTTTCACAAAATACATTATATACAAAGAGTAATCTTTATACGCGAGGGAGATGATTATAAGATAGGAAAAGGGTACTTGTACTAGATTAATTAAATATTTGAATTTACTTATGCATTACTCACAGCTGACAGTCAAAATTATAATTAAAGCTTAAAAATGTATCATTTGAAATAGTTCGTTTATAAATAATACTTAAAATCAATTTGTAAAGCTTATGAAGAAATTCTGATGTATTGACGAAAGTAATTATGTGTAGAAAAGTTCCATAGAATTGTATAGGCTTGGGTGTGATTGTATTCTGTTGTAAAAATAAAATGCTGGAAAATCGTTCTTATTGATATGAACAGTGATTGGATCTCGAGTCTCGAGGCCGCAGTCTTAGGCCACGTCCGCAAGCACTAAAATCACAAAGGCGGGCCATAAAGCCGGCGACACACGGGCCGCGCGCTGTTTACCGCGACTATAACAAGGGGTCTGTATACAAAACGATCCGGTTTACTACTGCAGTTAGCCGGCTCCTCTGTGCCATACGTTTTTATGACGCTCTACCGTCAATGCCTTTCGACTTTCAAACGGCAAAACGATTTTTTATTTGTTTAATCGATAGCTCGCTGAAGATGCCACCGCCAAACTATTTTCAGGTTTATAGCGCATTTGATCCGATCGCGAGTCATCTTAATCGATCAGATGTGTCGATTTTTATTACGAGATTAAACAGTTTATGATCACTTTGTCTACTTTGTTTTTAACTTGTTAATAGTTTGCTTTTATCCGAAATTGCTCCGCGATTGTTTCAAGTATCCTAATTTTAGGCCAGATTCTAAACAATTGAGCAAATTTAGCTGCAGTCTTTTGTTTCATGTAAAATCAGATGTTGACGTTTTTACAACGCGCTAAAAGCCGTTTATAAAACAATCAGCCTGTAAATAAACAGAACCCGTTTGGTGGAGATTAGCGAGTTCCGTGAGAGCGTTTCCCAAATCGCGGGTATTTTAAATTAAGATCGTGATGGATGGCCCGTCGTGCTGTCACTGGCTGGCGGCAATCCCGCTGAAGAACGCTACGGCATCATGGAACAATAATAAGTTAAATGTGGAACTCTGAAATGGCCCGTTCCATTTGTTAATGCCAGTATTCAATTAAATTCAGTTCTCCGACCCTTTGCATATGCGGGCTTCTGAATATTAACAGGGTTGCGCGCGTCTAATGTTCAAAAGTGGAACATGATACTTCTGTTAAAGTGCATTAATAAATAACCAAAAGGCAACATCTCCGAGCTGTTTTGTGTATAATTGATTTGGGCTTTTTAGTGATGAATGGTTTTGGTAAATTTCGGGATTAATATTAAAATATTTACAAGATGTTAGATTCTATCGGTTAGAATATTTTTTCAGTTGGAAACTTATCTTGATATTATGATAAATTAGTTGCAATCTAAATAGGAAATCCTCTGCACGCGAATGGCGTTGAAGCTTTATTTTAGAGACATACAATACAATACAATATAACTTGCCCACATCTGGGAAATCACAAAACTAAAATTATAACATTGTAAACAATATGGAACAAAGGCGGACTTAATGCTAAGCAATCTCTTCTAGCCAACTTTTGTACAATAAAAGAACATGACTTAAGGGTGGGCCCAGTAGAATTAAAAATTATGTCTGCTGTATAGATAAATTAACGCAGACATAGATATAATTTGAGAACAAGGAACAGTCACGAATAAGAAACACATCCATCCATACTAATATTATAAATGCGAAAGTCTGTCTGTCTGTTACGCTTTCGCGGCCAAACCGCTGAACGGATTTTGATGAAATTTAATATGAATATAGTTAAAGACCCGGGGTCAAACGTAGGCTACTTTCTTACGTAGATGGAGCTGCGGGAAACCGCTAGTATAATATATATGACGTAGGTCATTAAAGAAATATTTCCGGCAGTGTTTGTTTTTGTCCTACCATAGATCTAATTAATAAAATATCTTCAAAACATTTCCCGTTATATTTCTGTTTTCTCGAAGTTGTTATTAATGAAACCAGTATATAATAAAATCAGTGAAGTTTACTCATTAGTGTTTAAAAAGATTACAATTGTTGATTATAAAGCATAAAGTATGACATATTATCACCAATACTCGGTTGTTTCATTACATTTGTCAGCCACTTCGGCCGCATTATTTTTATTGTTTCTTGCCTCTCTTGATTTACTACTATCTATTTTAGACTACTCAAAAATGTTGGTTTACAAAATAACGAGAATACAAAGTCACACTTCACCCTATGCCAAGAGAAACTCAATGAACTTGAAACTTCACGAAGTTACTTAAAGCCAGTAGAGTTATCTTCACAATGTCATTTAGAATATTATGAGCATTAAATAAGTTAACTGCCAGTTTTAAAACAAATACCTTTATTATTACCTATATATATGTCAAGAAAAGAGTATATAGTCCTTTCTTGGAATACTTTTTAGTCAATGCCAGAGGTAAAGAGATTTGAATTGGATTGACAGCATACAGAAAACCTGTCAAAGTAAAAATAAAATGTGTGGTGAAAATTGCAATTAATTTATATTATTCAAAGAAAATATTAAAATAGAGAATAGGAAATAATAAACGTAAATGTTGTTTCTTTGTTAATTTAATTTCAGGTATGTAGTATATACAAAATAATAGTGATTGTATTTAATCGATGTATTTTGTACTTTTATTACTGAATAAAACTTTCTTAATTTAATTTTAGAGCAACACATTGTTTTTTTTTAATTTCTTCAAAATATTGATTCATCTTATATATACCTTAATTATTTGTAGTTGGATTATGTCCCTATATCTGTGCTCTTTTATTTTGTAACTGAGTCAAGAATCTTTGAATCAAGCCTTTGTCTCGTGTGCCCAATATGTCTAACAATAATATGAGTTATAAGTGTCAAAACGGGCTTTAAGTGTCTTGAGTGTGTTGTCACTCGTAAATTAATGGAAGTATGTTAAATGGAATCTGAATTATAGCCCTTTATGGCGGCGGCGGCGGGGTGGCGACGAAGGACTATAACTAACGCCGCACAGCCGTATATGTGTTTGATCTTGTGTTATATAGAATTTATTATCAACAATTACTCAAATCGTTAACATAAATGTTCTTATGGGCATTGAATTTGGGTAAAATATTTTAGTTTCGATTGAGTTCTGATCAAATAAAAATGTGAAAGTTCAGGTATTTAAATTTTGGATAGACAAAGCCTGAGATAGCTTAAGCAATAAAGTTGATCCTTGTAGCTAGCACTTAAATAGTAAACATGTTTAAATTTAACACAATTTGAGTTTTTTCATCATTTAAATAAACTCTTTTGGGTTGTATGCCATTGAGTCAGTCAGTGGCGGAATTCTATTCTTCACAAATATAATTTAGCCAGAATCAACTAGCTAAGAAGAAGAACTCTTTAGGTCGATGAGCCATAATTGTAAATTGTAAAGAAATTAGTTTACCGACTAATATAAATGTCCATATACAATATAAACAATGCTTAAAACGTCACCAAAAAAATTAGAGAAGATCATGGCGGGAGCGACTGACTTTTGAGTATTTTTTTATAAACTAAAAAGCTGTCTACCAATAACACATAATGAGATTTACTTACTGAATAGAAACTAGTGTGCAGCAAATTGAAGTAAATCCAGAAAAAGTAGCCTATATTTGATCCCGGGTCTTCAAATATATTCATATCAAAGTTAATTAAATCCGTTCAGTGGTGTGGTCGCGAAAGCGTCACAGGCAGACAGAATTTCGCACTTTATAAGTATGGATTTTACACCTATCACTTCAAACACTTTACATGTTTGCAGTTTGTAGGCTTAAGATAATTATTTTTTATTTCGTTTATTTGATTATTTTTTCTTCTTCGTCCAAACTTGTTTTTTGTTAGTAGTTGCGTCCTCAGACGTATAGGGTACGCTGTTTTTAGATTGCTTCTTACTATTTTTTCCATAAAAACATAAGATAGCATAATGAAAATAATTTCTTGACGGTGCTAACGAGGGTCACTGGGTGTGGATGTGGTATCCAGCAGCTAGCAGGGATATAAAATCCATATTTTAGAGTCGGGGCGGGGAGATCAAAGGGGTTTACGACGCGGGCCGAGATTGTTTACATCTGGTGCGACCGTGGCCAGCCATGAAACTTGGTAACCACTGGAACTGCGAGTGCCGTGTTGCGATGATTGTTTCATTTGCGCAAACTTATTTCATATTGGGTTGATATATGCTGGTTAGATGTCGGACTCTTTAAGTTTTCAAGCCCCTTTGTGTATACTTTTGGTTGAGTCTTAAAATCTCAAATCACAAAAATACCAAACAGGTCTCGTGACGACCAAGAACAGTTACCTACTAATCCAGTGCCTTTAAACAGGAGCTGAAGAGCTGGTTCGTCTAGGGGCCTGACTCAAGAGTCGACAATGAATATCCTAAAATCAAATGTATAAAAAGGAAGTATTGCGATAGTGCTTTTTTCTTGATATATTGTTGGTGCCACCACAAGGTAAGACGAATTAGAAAAAAAAATTGATTTAGTCAGCATTTTCTAGAGTTGATAGAAATGTTATACCAGCAAGCAATCGAAATACAGATCAAAATAAAATGTTGTCAATCTGTTATAATAAAGGAATTAAATGCAGAAAAAATATCAGCATTTTATTACATCGTAATACCTATGTGGACTGTATTGAAATGAATGAATGAATGAACACTTTATTGCACCATTTACAAACAAAAGAAACACATAGTTAAATCCAATACAACTAAATGATTGACATTTTCTTCTCTATTTTATTCATTTAAACACCAAACCACAATGTTATCACATTATTTACCTTTTGTTTTACCTTCTTTTTACACAACTTGCTTTTAATTATCTCTACATCTGCTAGTCCCTCTAATTAGTGCCGTAACGTCAATAAGCTGACTCCATTGATCGCTTTATTAACTCGAAACCTTTGATCTTTATCGTCCGAGGATGTTAGTTTTCCGCATGTCTTTTTATTATTGGCTGAAGTTTGGGCTCCAATGTTTACACAGTCGCTCGTATAGACCGAAATAGATTTGTGGTGTCAAAACATTATGAATTCAGTTTAATTTGTCGATTGCTTGTATGTCTCTAATTGCGTTTGATGTTTTCTTTTTAATTACAAGATTAAGGTTTAACGGTTTTCTTTCTGGCCAGAATGTTTTATTACTGTTCTCGTACTTTTTTTGTAGGTTAGGTTAGAGATTTTAAGGGTTAACCGTGAAGGTGATAAATTTTACATTTGATTAGATAGGTTACAGTTTTGTAAATAGAAGTCAACTTTGAATAATTTTAAAGGACGTGTTAATGTCTTATGTAACGTTATTCTACTTCTTATAACTATACCTGCATATTTTTTTGTAAAAAAATATGATGATACTCATGATGATGACTTTAATAAGGACCACCTTATTTTCCACTTATTAAGTACTAGCTGTTTTCTGCATCTCCGCCTGCGTTAAAACAGGCTTAGTCTGTTTGACCCCGTTTTCATACCAAATTTCATCAAAATCCATTTAGTGGTTTTGCCGTGAAAGCGTAACAGACAGACTTTGGGGATATTAATGTGAAAAAGATATGCCGCTAAAATTAATTTAGCCACGATCACAAACAAAGGTGTTTCCAACACTAAAACGAGTCATTAAATCTGTCAAATTGTGAATGTTCCGGCCAAATGTACAAATATTTATAAACCCTCTTTACAACCAGTGTTAGTAACCATTTATAAGCCTCACGTCAAAGCACATTTCTGTAAATGCAAGTTCACGAGCGGGTAACAATCGTTTAGGTTATTTTCGGAAGACGTTCCGACATAATTCTTCGAGTAGTTTGAGATTAAATGGAGTAGCAATTAATGTCTTGGTGATTGACTGTTTCTCACGTACCGGCCATCGCCAGATGTTTATTTCGGACGAAAGAGTTTTAATGAGTCCATTGTGTCTCTGTTTTGAGTACTGGGTGTTAAGATTTATAAGCATGTGTTCAAATTGATTTAATTTTCCATAACTAACTTCACCTGGTTTTTTTATTTTTTCATTTTGTACCAGTTATGGTCTGAATCTGTAGAGCATTTTATGTTTCGGTACCAAACCTAAATCTTAAAAAAAAGACTATGTATACAAAATAAGAAAGTTTTAATTACCTTACATAAGGTACATATTAACATATACACATATACAAAGAGAGTTGTACCGTAATTCAAATCTACATTTAATTATTTGGGCCAAGCTACGAACATCATCGAATTATATTTACATATTTTTTAAAAGCCTAAGACTTTTGAAAAATGATTTTATAAGGTTTAAAATATGTGTTATCAAAAATAAATAAATTGAGTTTTAAAAATGATAATATTAACAAATGTTATTGTTGAACTCATATTAGTTACGCTGACAAATCGACGGAACAGTTGCTACAAACCATATAACGGATAGAACATCTAAGAAGTGTTCTAAATTTGAATGTGACACTAGATTATGTTGTCACAGAAAATAATTCGTTTTTAAAAGCATTAGTACTAAAATAAGATCGCATGCGGTCAAATAACGCGGCGCCGCAAATTCGCTCGGTCTGTGGACTGGACACTGGCCAGCGAGCGCGCGCGCACTTTTTATGACTTTTTAATTTTTTTATTGTTCCAAATCTAAATCGTTTTAAATGAACGTTTCAATCTGCATACTTTATGAGTACTAATTGACATACTGACCTGCTACAGACGAAAATAAAAAGTTGAATGAATGAATTTTAAAAATTTTGAAAATAGAAAGATTAACGCCCTTATTCATAAAAATTAACGAACTTTCGTTAAACCTACATTAACTAAAGCATGTTTAATCTCTTTCTGTCTTATGTATATTTGCGGTGAAAGAGCGAGACGAAACATATTTTAGTTAACGTGGACTTATCGAACGTTCGTTTTATGAATAAGAGGGTAAGGCAATAACGATAGTTCTTAATTAAACTGTTACAGTTGCTAATCGATTTCTTACTTATATATTGAGTACTGTCTTTTACCCGCAGATTCGGAGACTAGCGTAAGATTAGGTAACTATCCCATGTTTTGTTATTATAAACAGGAACCCTTCTAATATTGCTGTTTGTCTATCGGTTCATACTATTGAATAGGCAAACAATAATATTAGATGGTCATCTAACAAAAAGAAGTTAACCTATAGACGCCGGCAAAGTAACCAGTAGAGTCAAGAAGTTGCAAGTATTTTTACACGCCCTTCTTTAAAGTATACTGAAAAATCTGCATGGTAGTTTAGACCTGAAGAGATGATACTTTCTAAATGTTAAATAGATTTACATATGGACAGAACATGAAAGTATTTAATGATAATATAGGTAGATTTAAAATAAAGGAATAAAAATAAATTATTTATTTTAGCTCATTAGAATTTGTTAGCAACTCTTACACTATTGTTAGTCAGTGCGTTCATACATGTATTTATGGCTAGATAGTATATAAAGCATAGCACTAAACTAAAACTTAAAAACTGACCCATTTTTGATTTACAAAAATTCAAAACGTCTGTTAAGCCCATTTTAACTATAATATGTTTTATTTCGTTTTTACACGTCGAATTATCGATAAGAGTAAAAGGGATTAAACATATTTTAGTTAAACTAGGCTGAAATAATTTTCGTTATTTTTTATGAATAAGGGGGTAAAAGAAAAGTTTTAGTTAAGCGGCAAGTATCAATAGTTATGTAAGGAAACAAACAAATCTAACTACATCAATATACGTAATGTTAAAATTAAAAGAATGAAAAACATGCTATAATTCTGAAAAACGTAAAGAAAATAGAGTATGAACTTACTTTGCTTAGTCCTGGGCTCTCTAGGTCCATCTACTGTCACTTTGATGGCTTTATTGTAGGTCGCCACTTGAGAAGGAAACGTACTAATGGTGATGGTCAACGAGAACGACTTTCCGCGTCCACTGCGACCTACAAATCGCAGGTCATTAAACTTTGCAACTTGATTCTTCATCACTGCTGTACAGTTCCTTAATTCCGCCATCACGTTCTCATCATTTCCCGCTTTTATCGTCACTAAAGTACCATCTTGAACATCGTCCAATGCGACAACTTTAAAAGCCACCGGCAGACTCTTATTCGACCGCCAGTGCCCAGGCAGAACCGAGCACAGGACTGCTGGCGAACCGGTCTGCACCAGTTCTCCATGGCTTTGCCGATAATATTCTTGAACATGGTTGTATACCTCTGCCATGCCGGGGGCAGGAGGGCTCTCGTACGGGAGGTGCATCGACTCCAGTCTACCCTACACAAACACCGCACCGATTCGCGACACGCCACTAAAGTCCTGCGTTACACCACTGTAGTCTCTACACACTTCGGAAAAGTTTCAAACACGCGATCAAATTTCAAACTCGCGGAACGTTACACGCACCGAGCGCTCACGAAAGTTATGCGAAGTACGATCACGAGACGAGTGAGCTGCGAGCGAGCGTCTACACCACTTGTTGGGCACGGACGGCAAGACGCCGGGCGGGGGAACTCGGGAAAAATAAACCGTGGCTTGTGACTCGCGGAGACCGCAGCCGAAGACTCACGATGCGCTCCGAAGTTGTGGCGAGGGTCGCGTGCTCACGAGGACTCGTTTTCGACTGATGACTGTGATACGACGCGACTTTTTCCGATGGTCAATATTTTGCGTTCGCGCGGTCGCCGCCCCCACCCGGGTGGCGGCCCCTACGTCTCGTAAAAAGCGGGAAGGAGACGAAAGGGTGCGGGAACCGCGGTGAGCCGTCGGGAACGAGCGGGACGGTCGCGGTCGGTCTCTGCGTTTTTATAAAAATTCCCGTCGGAGTGGGACACCGCGGCGCGCGCCCGCTGGTGTGAGAGGGATGGGTGAATTTTTTTGAATCACCGCAGTGACGTATCGCGAGGCGGCGGTAATTAGGCCGCGGGGCGGCGGGAAACCGCGGCCGGCGCGAAAACCTATCAACGAACTCATGAAAAATTATGATTTTCATGTTTGAATTCGGCAGCCGCGTGCCGCACTCGGGTGCCACTTCATTTCGGCTCAAGCACGCGAGGAATTCCAATGACGGGCCCACCCAACTGACACTTTTAATCATCATATTTTGGATGGTTTATTTTTATCTTCTTTATTAGGGGCATATTTGGGGGAAAAGAATGAAGCGTGAACTTTCCCAATTAGTCATACTTTTAAAAATATTTTCATATTTATTAGGAAATCACATGTGTGTTTAATCGAATACATTTTAAAATAGGTAAGTTGTTTTATTGTTAGCTATAAAAATATTTTTCACATATGTATATCTATCTCTCTAGTTTTTTTTAATAAAATTACCAATTATTAATACAAAATAATCGATAGCCAAAATTCATCGATCCACAATACTTTAATTAAAACATCACCCGTACATATTATACCGAACAAAATAATTAAAACGTAACAACGCGTCGCGGAAAACTTGACGGGAAATTCACTAAGCCAAGTGTTTGATATCGCGGCGTGTGGTTAGCCGCTGCGGTGTGAGCGAGACAGCAATATGTTAGGGGGCGGGGCCGCGGGCGGCGACCAAACTTTGTTGCTCAAGAGTTTCCCGCGTTTTCTCGCGTACGCGTAGAGTGTCTACGGAGTTCGTAGACGTCTCTACGAATGTTTGATGCCTAATTATTTCAAGTTATTACTACGAATTCATTAACGTTTACATAGTATGTACATTTTTTTCGTTCTGCATGTAAATTTCGCATGAGATTCTAATATAGAGTTACCTATAACTATATACATAGTAACTATTTATTTATATTAAAAAAAAAACCGAAATTTTGAAAGAGAGGAGCGACTTTGTTTTTACTGTAATACGGTACTGAATACATGTTCTTTATGACCTTTTATATATTATTTGTTTTATTTCTACTTCCGTCGAGTCAGTAATAAAATAAGCAAAGTAGTTGTCAAGTTCTATGTTTATAAATTAGACATTTATCGTACGTACATTTCGTGAAACTACGTCATTTTAAAATCGATTAAGAAGGTTATTTTTTCAGTGTCCAGATATATATTTTTACAATACAATACAATATAACTTTATTGCCCCAACTGGGAAATCACAAAACTGAAATTATAACATTGTTAATAATATGGAGCAAAATTTTTAAATGATTTTCAAATGCTGCGTCCAGAAATTAACAAGCTATTTTTATTCGATTTCCTAAAAACGGGTGGTACGGTTTATTACAAATGAGTATTCGGCCCACCTGAGGGAAAGCGGTTACCATAGTCTATGGACGCCTGCAATATCAGATGTAGGTAAATGTCGGGGTGCTTTGCCCATTTTGATAACTGTAGTAGGTACTGTGAAACACCATGCAAGTTGGTGTGGGTATTTTTTTTTTTGCAGATCTCTTTGAAAGTTTTCCATTTTAGTGTTGAAGTGATCCATCGTTTTTTTTTTCATTGATTCTTGAAGTGAGTCCATTGAAAGGACTAATGCAGATATGCAGATAAAAAATGAAAGGAATTTGTGCCCGAAAGTCCTTTGTGAAATAATGAGGATAAAAATATAAATATTTAACAACATTTTTGCAGGAAAAAAGGAAAAAAGCAGGAATATTACCTATTATTTAATATTATATTTCTGCAGGTATATAACAAAATGTTATGAAAGCAATTTTTAAATGGTATCACCATAAAAAATAAATAAAAATGAAGTTTTTACCAAAAATTTTGCCAATTGCGAGTGAAACTGGTGTGGAGAGAGTTCCGTACGTTGATTGAATTTACTAAGTTACCTCCTTTAGTTCTTATTATTTTATTAAATCTATGGGCTGTGTATTTTTTTTATATTTTGCGACTATTTTTTAGATAAAGAGTTATCTTTGATAGTTGCTAAAATACTCATTTTTTTTCCTAATATTTTTAGGATTTTTTATTGTACCACTTAATTCGTCTAAAATAATCTCTTTTCATAGAACTTTTTGTGTAAAATTTAAGCCGAGATATTTTGGATATATTTCTTTAATAACTAGAAAACATATATTGATATAATAGTTATTTCCCACAATTCCGATTATGTCAAATAGTAGCCTATGTTTGACCCCGGGTCTTCAACTATATTCGTACCAAATTTCATTGAAATCCGTTCTACGCTTTGGCCGTAAAAGCGAAACAGACAGACAGACAGACTGACTTTCGCATTTATAATATTAGTATGGAGTAGTATGAATTGGATTGTTTGTTAAGCTTAATGTTCTTTGACGGACTTTCAAAATGAAGGAGATGGTAATTTTTTATAGTTGTTACCTGCTCAGTCAGTTCAGAACCGAAGGTTGAACATTTGGTCAACATTGGTTTATAAAAAGGCTTTATCCAATTTCGGACTCCCGATTGTTTTGAAAAGCATAACCGTCGGCATAAAACCACAAAAAATAGAAAGCGTTCGCGCCGGTTTTGTCACAAGGTTGACAAACAATTTCTATCAATTACCGCAATAAAAATAATATTGTAGGGTAAACATTCGGCACTTTGAAGTCGGGCGAACCTTGCTACCGTTCGGTTTACTTATGCAAGCCCTGCTTCTCCTTGGGACTCCGGCGCATCGAACAATGCACTCAACAAAAAAGAATATTTCTAAGACGTTCCATTATTTTGCTCCAAACATTGGCATTGAGTTTTGTGGGCCCCTTTGTTAACTATTTACCGACTTTTGGGCTACACTCAGGGGATGCAATGCTATACGGATTCAGCGACGCAGATATGTTAACTCGTTTTTTTTTTAAAATTTTATAATTTGATTTTAATATTGTATCGTAACTGCCGTTTTGAATTGGGTTTGGTTGCTAAGCAAATGCAGAAAAGAAGAACGTTTACCGATAAAAAAAAAATACAAAAATTGTTATTTTTGTTTGTAAATTACGTGCGTAATCGTAATTTAGGGTTATCTATCCTGAGTCTGATGCTTGCGTCTATTTAGAAACACTCGAAATTGAGATTTGTTAAAGAACTAACTCGGATAAATACTAATTTCAGTAATCAGTGAGCCATCGCAATCCAGGCAACCTCTTAGACAGTTGATTCGAAAATGGACGGTATAATGACGGCGATTACGGACGAAATTACATCGACATTGACATGTACGGATATCAACAGACGCCAGCATTTGTCTGCAATTAGCCGACATAGGATTGTTGTTAACCCTTCGTTCGACGGTGCGCGGCGTGTTCTTCCGCCTACATCATTATATTGCTCTATTGGCCATATGTGGTTTAAAGTTTATTTTTTATAAGACAACCTCTGTGGCGTAATGATTAAAATGCCTGCTCAGAATCTTCCGGGTTCGATCTCCAGTCAGGTAAGATGGAAAATGATCTTTTTCTGATTGGCCTGTGTTGGATGTTTATATCTATTTATGCATTTGTTTTAGAATATTGTATGGGCGAGTTCATAACACAAGTTTCGGAATTACTTTGGGGCTAACTCAACCTGGGTGATTTTTCCCTCAATTTAGTTACATTTACTTTTAATAAATTCAATTACTATTATTTTGTAAATAAAAATTGATGTGTAAATGGACTTGCGGAGTCTATAATGAACACCTATTAGGAAATATTTTTTATCAGACTTACTTTGTTAAAGAATTTAATATTTTGCATGAAAATAGGATATTTCGTTTTATATCTGATATTACTATTTAAAAAACAACGAAACACATCGTTTACCTATATATATTTAATCTTGAATATAATAAGAAATCAATTATTGAATCCATTCGAATCAATATTGAAAGGCTATTTCATCCATCAATATATCACCTTTTGTATTGAAGTATCCTGCTGAGTAGCGACGCTCTTGGTCCGCAATGTTTTCAAATGAATCATATATGAGAGCCCTTAAGAACGTATAGTGAAAGGTAAAGACCAATGTTAACTTGGTAATTGGCCACTTCAATTTTAAGAGAACCTTTCCGGTAACGTCGAAGAGTTTTGAATTCCAAGAGAGGGCAGTGAAGTATTTTTGAATCTGGTTGTATGTTACAGTAGTAACGATCTGAGTGATCGGGCCGGGTGATCGAGTGAAGTAGTGACGATTTCAAAGTCTTCTGTCAGTTCTTTCTTCATCCAAATCCTTATTTTACTAGTGCTACTACAATAACTCTACCAACGTTCTAGGTCGGTTTTTAAAAGTATTTTAGGAAAGCGTATAATGCCGTTCTATCTCGTGTCCGTTTCTCTAGTGTCGAAGGCCTCCATTCGTTTTGGGTCGTAGACGAAGTATACTCCTTGCGTCGTAAGCCTCGCTTCTTGTGTAGGAATAATTGACAACTTCCTGTAAACTATATTTCACCATTCACTTCGGTTTTCTGCAGCTAATCATTCAGTTTAGTTTTCTGCAGCTACATAAAGATTTTCTTTGGAGAGTATTCGTGGTGAATTCCTGTGTCCTTCTAGGACAGTTCTTTAGGAGGGTTATCTACTCCCTCTTGGCTACTGATGCCATAGATTGATCAGGTTAATTAACCGCCGCCTGATACTCGGCGTTTAAAATTTTACGATAGGATGATGGTAGGTCTATATCTATCCTCCTCTTTCCCTTCAGGGCTTGGAATCAACAAAGGCAGAGTAAACGAAGTATATACTACTTTAATGTTATATTTTTCTCAATAATTTTGTTCTTAATTTTAAAACGATTAAATTGAATGATATTATTTCAGGACATGTTTGATGTTTCAAAATATTATATTTCAATATTTTTCATTGCACTATCAACAAGAGTGCACAGGAATGATATTGTCAATCCATCTCGATTGTTGCCACATTTTATTGGGGTGAGATGACATTCCGTGTGACACTCTACATTATACAGTTCCTGGATTCCATGCACTTATCTTTTATCAATTTATGTTTACGATAAGTATTGTCGTATCATATATTTTTATTTAAAATCGTCAAGGGTATTGATCAACTAGACATAAAATGTACTCAAATCAAAGCCTATGAAATGTTGTCTTATATGTGAAAGAATATATTTATATGAACTGTGTACATATTTTTAAAAGATAAAATAAATATATGTCGTAGGGGTGGAGCAGTAGAGTGGAGTGGGTTGGTTATTTATTGGTGGGCAATGGTTAGATGTCAGGATGATGGCTCGGAGAAAAACAACAACAGGGTATCTTTACATAGTACTTATCAAAAAGGTCAAGCTAGGACATAATGTCCAGACAGGGGGACGTATCCCTTATTTCATGATAAAAGCAGACGCCCAAGACACCCGCGTCATGCGATGATCCACAACCACTAGTCTACTTGGATTCCTCCCATGCTAACTCATGAAACACCAATTTCAATTGGTAAACAAGGGTCAAGGGTACTCTCTGAATTTCAGGCACAACGCCTATTGGACAACAAGGATTAGCTAGCTTTCGGGACTCGACTATACACATAGTCACAAACACGTATTATCACAACACAATACAACCAGCTGGACTCAAGTGTAATCTTTGAAGTCCCCATTCAAAGTAAACGAACGTTTTCAAGTCTTAACTGTCAACGCAATGACATTTAATGTTGCCATCCACAAAGTGTGGCCATCTTCCGTTTCGCGAAACATTGATTGAAAACAGTTTATATATTTAGTTAATTATTGCAAAGGCGAAATTTAAAATTAAATTCCCTTTTTTGTCTATTTTGATGCGGTTTATATCTCGTTTATTTCTTATTTATTTACACTTTCAAACACTTTCCAGCGTTCATGGTCGCAGGTAGACTTAAGTTAACATTTGTCTGGAAAAATTTATGTATTATAATACCATGGCGTGTGTAAACGTTTCTAGCTCTATGTAAGGCTACCCTAAAGCAGTAAGTATTGTGCAAACAGAGTAAATCCAGTAATCGCCCGCGGCTCTACTTTTGAAACCTTCATAACTATTACAGAAGTGTTGGCTATTGTAAACTGCCGGAAACATCGTTTGCTTAAGGAGCGTAAAGATTAACGTAAATACGAAGTAAAAGGGCATTCCATTATACACTTGAGACTTAATTGGGTGAATATAAATATAGAACGAAGAGTTTTACAAAAGGAAATAAGTAAGAAAAAAACATTTAATGTACAAATACTCTATCTCTATCATTTTTCTAATTGCGTCTTAAATTGTTAGTTAGTTAGTCAGCTAAATACAATGACTCAAAATTTTTTACCTCCCTAGGATATGTTCGTGGGGAAATAGTTAGTTCGTTAATCTGTAAGTTCTGGCTTTTATCCCCAGCCAAGTCAAATTGCATTTTTTTAATATTTCGGGCTAATCTTTAATAGCATACTAGTATTCTTGAGTTAGTATTTCTTTCTATATTTTATCATAGTTTAAGGATCTACTGTAAAACTAGCTTTTACCTACGACTTCACATTTAAAATGAGTACAGTATTTTTTTCGAAAGTTTCTGCCCATAGCTCTCCTAACCATGAAACCGAAATATAAATAAGATTTGTTTAGAAGATAATATATATATATATATATATATAAACAAAAAATATACAATATCCCTTTCGTTTTTATAGTATTAGTTAGAAAAGATACAAGGGCCGTAGATAATGTTGATTCAATAAATGAAACAAGTTTAAAAACTTACTTTCGGTACTCCATCTGTGTTAGTCCATATTTTATTACGGCGGCGCCTACCTGATATCAATTCTGGGAGGACGAAGCAGGTTTATGGTACTATCTCAACAGCCTTTGTACTTTATAGCTTTTACGATTTGCATAAAGAAATCCTAGCCCTGGTAACCACATAGTATATTGTTAACTTTATTAGCTAATAGAAATTTAAAATACAACAAAACTTAGCAATAAGTTATTCTTTTAAATTCCTTTCCTTTTTCCTTTTCACAGCTTTGGGACGACAATGTATATAATAATAAAAAATAATTGTCATAGATTTTTTGTATACGACATTATTTTGTCACCTATAGCCATTTTTGTGGGAATTGCAATATGGCTCCAGACGTATTTACCCTTAACAGCTTACAGCCGCACTCAGAGTTGTTGATGAACATTAAAGCAAATTCCTTAAACTCAAATAAAAACCCTTCTTTAGGGAAATAATGTTTATATGTACTTTTTTGACTTTTGTTTAGCAGTGGGGCCCAGAGTAGCTAAAAAAGCGCGCGGATTTTATTATCCTGCGCCTTGACAGATTTCACTAAAGTCTTCTCATAAGTCGGAGGCAAAAATAAGACCAGTGACGATTTAGAGGCAACATTGTGCCGTGAGCCCGCAAAACAAGGAGAAGTATAGTGAAAGAGGTAACAGCTATTTATCATTACTATCTTAAATCCCTATATAAAGACGTGGAGGTAATATTAGAAAACTTGTAGGGAAATTAAAAGGTGCGACTGGAAAAAGCCTCGTTCAAGAACAGCTCACTCTCCCGAAATTCGACTCGTATAACCGCTAGGTCGGTAGCGTAGGAGGTTCTAGGAGTGCTATTTCAGAGATCTATGACTCTGTAGGTACACAATGTGTTTCGTAAATGATGCATGCTTGCATGTTTGATGGTGGGAACAGTCCGAGTCGATCACGCCTATTGGTAGAGTACAGTTGATTTTTCTGTAATACTGTTTGGTTATCGGTAGATTCATTTTCGTAAAGAAATTGTTTCTAATTTGTAGCAAGTATTTGTTTGACTGGGGGGAAATGAGTGTGTTTATCCTGGCTGTTTAGTGTTTATCCTAACTCCGTACACAAACCCTACACGAATTAACTTAAAACTCACTCAAAATCGGTGAGTCTATTGATTTTCGTTCGTTGTCGCAAAAATAGCACTACGGTACGAGTGCTATTTTTGCGTTCTTTATGAGTGGGGCAAGAATAGTACGGATGAGGTACGGTCACAGAATTACGGGCTTATACGGGCTTCGCTAGTTTTCAGTGTAAAGAGAGCGCTACGCTTATGTGGGTGCATCGTGAACACCTTCTCAGTAATTTGCCAGTACAGTTCGATGTACATCGAATACAGTGCCAGAAACGCAAGTTGCCGTACACGCAAAAGACAATGCAAACCATAGTTCTTGGATCACGAAATCTATGATTATTTACTGTATCTTCCAAAAGCTTATCAACGAAAATATGCAGAGTTTTATATTATGTCAGGCAAAAATTTAATATACGCACCGAAAAATGTTATAAATCGTAATAATCAGAGGCGTGCGTGGTGTATGTGTGAAATTCCATAGTAACAGGGGAGGGCGGGGAGAGTTGGAACTCATTACTGGCACGTGACACGTGCCCAGCCGCCCCTCGACATTGCTACATTTTGGCAATGAGTTATTGAGTGCGCTGAGCTCATGTGTTTCAGCCAGTATTAACAAGCCTTTGACGAGAAAAATTCTTGAATTACAAATAGTATTTTTTAAGTTTGATTATCGATTTTTTTACCAATTTTTTGCGTAAACTAAGCATTCTACTTGTACTGTTGTACAGTCCAGCGTAGAGGTCATACATAAATCTTGCTTTTAATTTGTAGCTTTCTGTCCCTTATAGAAAGAGAAAGACTATGAATTAATAAGTAATAGGTAAGTATGTTTACATAAACTTTAATTGAATTTCCTGATGTGAAGCTTATAATATAATATTTAGTTATATTGCTACTATTTTTATTGTCAGGAGTATCCGTAATCGACGAGGGTGTATGACGAGAGTGATGAGCGTAGAAGAAGCGAGGGAAGTCTGTAAGGATCGTAGCAAATGGAAATACGTAGTCTCTGCCTACCCCTACGGGAAAAATGCGTGATGGTATGTATGTTTATATTTTTATTGTTTTCAAAATAATACAAAATTATGTCATTGGATTGTTATACATTACTTAAACTGTTTTAATGCGTTTTCTTTATTCTTAGTTTTGTGTTAGGTATTATGACATCACAGACAAATGTTAACCTAGTCAACCTGCGGCCATGAACGCTGAAAAGTGTTTCAAACATTAGGTGTAAAGTAATAGGTAATAAACTCGATAAAAACCGTTTTGAAATAATCCTAATACAATGGTCGAATTTTAAGTTTTTAGCACGAGAGCTCCGTGTATAAAAGTTTACCAGTGTAGAGATAATTCATTTTTTTAAATAGACGCGACTGTCAGTTCTGATTGTAATTATATTCTTGATTGATGATGCAATACGAAACGTCAAATTACCCCATTTACCCAAGCACTCGAACGACAAATCCCACCGCCGCCCGCCCGCTGTATTTTTCTAATTGAATCATATGTGATTTATTATTGGTCTGATGATGTATCATTCTTTCAACGGCACCCGTGGCCACCCCACGATTGCGGCCCAAATTATCGCTACAAATGTTCACATCCGCGATTTTTAACTGCCGTTCCAGTGTACCCCAATCTCCCCTTTCTTTTTATTAAACGGTGTATAATCGATTTTTCGAGAGTTTATTGTGGAATCAATAGCAGTAGTTGCTGTAGAGTTGCGTAATAAAATACGAAGCTGTATTTTAAAAGTCGTGAATTAAACGTACATGAAGTGCAATATTTACTTTCTTATTTTTTATTATTTAAAAGTAAAATACGTTTATCATTGCCTTATATTTAGTAATCTTGCTAGGAATATAATGTTTTTATTTTTTATTTATTACTCATTGTAGGCAAAACGTGTTTTGCATCTATTTGAATGTACGTTTGATTTTGCGGTAATTTAATAAAGAGATACGAGTTTCCGATTATCTCTTAGGAGAATTTTGGGAACCTTTTTGGGAACTACTTAGCATTTGAATAACCTGTAAATAGCTTACTCACATATCGTTTATCCTTATTATTATCAGTTATTAAATTATTTAAGTAAATGTGTCTCTCTCGTTCAGTGTCTGTTTATGAACAAGACCACTAAAAGTAAAAAATTACTTCGTAAAAACCTAAAAAAATGTACAAAAACATATTTTTACTCCGAAATTTTTAGGAAGTTCTCCCAAAAGCGAGCGTAACAATCAAATATTCTTATTTTCTATTTCACGCCGTAAAATCGTAATAAAATTGTTGTTAGCAAGTCGACACTCGTAATCAAGATAATTAAGGGCTGTCCAAAACAAAGGTTGCATTCTGAGCGTCGTGTCACCCAGCGCGACTTACAATGACGCCACGGGGAGTCGCATCGTGGCGCGGCGCACACTTTCTCATTAACATAGGGTTGCCTATTCTTTAGTTGTTTTTTACTGGTATGCAAGTACTTACTTGTGTACTTACACTTCATAATATTTTTCACAAACATATAAGAAAACTGAAAAACCAATTTCTTCTAATCGCAGTGATGTGTGGATATGAAGTATGATATTTTTAATTATAAAATCCAAATATTATTGTTTTGTTAAAATTAGCGTTACTGATAAAATTTAATACGCTAATACTAAATAATTTGTGTCATCAATCAAATGAATACAACAACAAAATCATTACAAAGAATCTTTTTAAATTCGAAGTATTCTTAATTTTTATTTTTTCTAGAATTAAATAAAATACCATAAAAATAATGTAGTAATTAATTGAATTGTGTATTATTGTTTTAACTGTTATTATTTAATATTATCTTCTGTATTTTCAGAGTCAGATTGTTTTTTTAAATATTATCAAACCAATGAGAGTCTTAAATCTTATTTAATATTGAAAGAAACAATTTACGCATAAACTTAAAAATTATTGTTTAAACAAAACTATTGCTCAATTTTAGTACAGCCTATTGCAGTGTGAAATATGTATGTAACTATTCTAAGGATGTATTGTGAAGTCGGTATACTAAACTTTCCACAGAGCAACATAAATATTCGTTGCTCTGTGAAACTTTCATTGCAGGTATGTCTAACCTATGATATGAGTCCTGGTCACTCGAATAAATAATTTTTCATTCATTCATACCAACCCTACTGAACTTACTGAAACAGAGGTCACAAGGCATCCCAACATACGGAACCATTACATTAGGGGTGTGACGAGCGGCCGCGCACTCGGTTTTGTCGGCGGCCGGCGAGGCGGAAACTGCGCATTGTGACAACCCTATAGGTGAGCCATGCTGCCGCGATTCGATGGCGATGGAAAAGCATACCTACATGAGAAGATTAATAGTACATATATTATGTCTAAAAAAATTATGCTTACGTACCTATATTCTTACACAGAGTATTTTATCTGATATCCTTGCTCACTAATTTTAGTTGGTATATTTTGTTTGCGTAGCTTTAACAACAGGGGAAGCCGTGAATAACAGATAGATTTGATTATTTTGTGTGCAATTTTGCTATGACAGAGAGGGCTCGTATAGTTAAAAAGATGACCACAACAGGAGTTCCGCAGCTTTCAAGGAAAGAAGTCTTTAAGGAAAGTACAATAATCGAACGTTACGCGGACGAAGTCACGGGCACAGATAGTATAACATAATTTATTTAAACTTTATTTTTAAAGATATATTTAAATATCCAGATAGATAGTCGCAATGCTAAAAGAATTAGAAGAGCCAAAAGTATCGGGAAATCCCTTAGTGTGAAGATAATGTGGATTAAGGATTATAACAGTCAACAGATATCTTAAATTGTAGTAAGTTAATATTTTATAGGGAGATACCCTAGAATAATGTGATATATACTTCAAATGCTTTCATTTGGCAGAGTTTGTATCACTGTTGATCAAAGTTGCATGTATTTGGACCAGAGGGCATACATTTTTGCCCGTGGTCCTTTGTAATTGTAAGTTACAATTTACTTTAAATGACAGTTTTTTAACGGAATCTTCGAATCGAGAGAGGATATTAGATATAATAATAAAAAAAATATCTGGTAGAGTTTTTTTATTTCTTTGTATCACAACAAAGTTATGGAGAATAATTTACAAAATTACCGTTATATTCGTAATTTCTGAAAATAATGTCAATTTTGTTACTTTAGCAGAAAGTCTAGCCTTGATATTAAAATAAAGAAATGGATGATGACCGGAAATATTGCTATTTCAGGTCATCACTAATAAGGCCATATTTATTATCTAGCAATTCAGTTTCCTCATTTACTAGATTGATGCATAAATTTGTAAATTTCTGGCACTGGGTCAGAAAAAAGAAAACTTGTTACTACAATTATTGTGCGTTTAATGACGCAGTTTTCCCTACAAATTTGTAAATTGTCACCTCGAAAGAGAAAATCTTTATTAAACAGAATATTGTAAAATTAAGGCAAAAATTTTACATATTTGTAAATACGTGGGGCGCACTATAAGTTTCCGGAATGAATATGAAAAAATACTATTAAAGGTACAAAATTAATTTATTGTTTTTCAAAATAATCTCCCTTGGCGTCTATGCACTTTTTCATTCGATGAAACCAGTTTTGAAAACTTTTGTGCCACTCCTCTGTGGTGACCTCTGAAACGTGTTTTTCATACTCCTCGACAGCCTCTTTTGGTGATGAAAATCGTTGACCGCGTAATTGGTTCTTAATTTTTGGGAACAGAAAAAAGTCACAAGGTGCCAGGTCGGGACTGTATGCAGGATGACTCATGAGTTCTACATTTTTCGCCTTCAAAAAGTCGTTTGTCTGTCTGGCCGTGTGAGAACTAGCATTGTCGTGGTGCAGGATGATACGGCGTTTACGGTTATTTTTACGGAGTTCGTCAATAACTTCCGGCAAACAAATGGTCGTGTACCAGTCACTATTCACTGTACGACGATTCTCTAAAGCAACAGTAGCCACGTGTCCAGTTTTATTAAAAAAAGAAGCAATCATCCGCTTAGATGCACTTTTCACGCGCGCCACTTGGTTGGTTTCGGCTCATCTTGAAAGACCCATACGCTCGATTGCTGCTTTGTTTTGGGATCGTAGTCCCACACCAAATTTGACGCACCTTCGTTGAATCTGGTAAGCATGGCACTGCACCAAGTGACGCGGTCCGTTTTTTGAGCCTCGGTCAAGTTGTGTGGGATCCACCGCGAGCACAGCTTTCTCACACCCAAATGTTTGTGTAGGATTAATTGTATTTGACTCATGCCTATTTCTAAGGATGCGCGAATTTCATGGTAGGTCACATGCCTGTCTGTTTCAATCATACGGCGCACAGCATTGATGTTTTTGTTGGTCACAGCGGTGGACGGCCGACCATCGCGAGATTCGTCACTGAGATTGATACGACCACGCTTGAATTCTGCAAACCAGCTATAAACAGTTGTCTTGCATGGTGCTTCATTGCCAAAAGCTGTTTCAAGCCGAGCGATGCTCTGTTGAGCTGTCAAATTACACTTAAAATCGTAGAAAATCATACTACGAAAATTTTCCCGAGTTAAATCCATGTTGATGCAGACACACAATTTTTTAAATGGCGCCACAAGGTAAAAACAAAAGACAGTCAGAATTTCAGATCAGTCAAATATTGTTTATGTAAGTGGCCAGTTCCGGAAACTTATAGTGCGCCCTATGTATCCCACCAGGGCTGGTGTAGAGTAGACTGCTGAAATGATGTTTAGTTTCCTAATTCTACAATTACTCATAAGTGCTGTCTCATCAGTAAAATATTTTTAAAACCTCACCAATATTATGCCCTTATCCTGCTGCATCCCAAGCCGTATTGAAATGGACTAGAGTATTATTTTATGACCTATTCTGTGGCCCAGGGACTATTATCTATTGCCGGCTATATCCGGGGTTTTGGGCCCGGGGTAAAAGCAGGTATATTTTTAATTGCCTTGTCTTTTATGAGGTACTTTAAATACTACAGATTCCTGTCTGCAATAACTTACGTATCCCAAAATTACTTCAAAGAATTGGGGACCAACTAGCAATCTCAAACTCAATGATAACGTGCCTAAGGGGAGTTTTTGTTTGACGGTGATCCAAGTAATTTTAATTAGAAAAAAAGAGTAATAAACAATGATCTCATCAGTAAGTGTACTGGACATTACATTGGAAGTGTTCTGTAGGTGTGTTAGTGTCAATCACTGACAGATTTTTCATAGCATTGAGAAAGGAACGTTTAGTTTCGATGCTCTTTGGCCTGAAGGAATCTTAGCAGTCAGACGAGTGCCATCAAGCAATATCAACCGGAACTCGTTAATTGCATAATATATTTTATGACATCTTCCAAAGCTCGTATGAGCTCGAGAAAGAAAATGCCACTAATGTTTCGGTCTATGGTTTTGGAAACTATTGGTTTGGTCGACATTGGTGGCATTTTCTTTCAGGCCGCCTTAATACTTAATTCTGGAGTGCTATTTTTTGAAAAGTATAACTCACACAAAAACGGTAATTGTTGAACGACTCATCTGTTTTGAATGAGTCACATATCTCAACGATATCACTTCTGCCATCTTTTCCAACAAATTTCAGTTCTGTAATCTTTATAATTTATTGACGTTTGGTGTCAGATGTGCATCCGGGTGTGGCGTGCACTACAAGTGATGAGAAAGCGAGTCTGCCGAAGTGTAGACGCATACTCTTAACGTACTCTTAGCTGATGAGGTTGGTACTACGGTCTTTTTTTATATGTAAGGCTTTTTATCATACACCCTACTCGTCAGTGATACGTATGTAATTATAGCCTGTCTATTTTTTTCTGTGGTTCAGTGGTTGATAAGTTTGCCTGAAGACCCGAAAGTCGAAGTTTCGGTTGGCGTGGAAAGCATACTTTGCTTAGTTGTTTCTTATGACATTGACGTTTTACGGTCTTGACTTTTTAGACTGACGTGTTACGGTCTTTACATTCAACGACTTGGACGTTGTAAGATATACATAGACATCCAGACATTGTACTATCTGGGTGTAATTTAGAGGCTGGACATTTTACGACTTTGACGTTTAGCTCTGGTGCACTAGTTTCGTTAGAATTCCGTCTGCGGAAGGCTCTATAAGCCGGCTGGCATTATGGTGGTCTTTATAGAAACCACAACAGAAGCCAAAAGGTAGTCTCATAAATCTCTGAGTTTAAAAAAAAATTAAAACAATTCAAATGATGAGTACAAACCAGCAACGCAACACAAAACCTCTACAAAAACAAAGCCAAATTTATCACATTCCTGTTCTAGCGTCGGGGGTTAAAAATGGCCACCACGTAGCCGCATCGTAATATAAATAGCAGCAATTGGTAACTCACAATTATGTTGGACACGGAATGGTGGAATGGTCGGAGCGATGGGCTGTGACCATCACGCACGGGTGGCCACTGTACATGGCGGTACATAAGTTGGTTTGTGGGGCGGCCTGGGAATACGGGGCAGTTGTTTACAGGATGTTAAATATCTTAACTTGAAAATTATATTTAAATGTTTTTCAGACGACTTCGAAAACCCGAAAAGGAAGTTCTCAATGTTTCTGTTTTATGTTACCGCGTAACTCCAGTATTTCTGACACGAAATTTTGATGTTACGCTAAACAAAAAATATTTTTTAAGACGGACTTATTTGCATTTGATAGACATTAAAAAAAAACCAGTCGAATAGACAACCTCCTCCTTTTTTGATTTTGGAAGTCACTGGAAAATATAAAGCGTTTGAACAAAAGTTTATCACAGCAAGCTTTGTTTATTTGACCCACATGTTACAAGAAACAAATGCCATATGTTATAAAAAAACAAAATTATTTAAAACACATCAATTAAACATGTTCATTGACGAATTAGTTAGCAGCAGGTTGAATGTTAAACGTTTATAATTAACAACAACTGGCTTTTCTCGTAGTTAAAAAAAAGATCCTACACCTGTTATGTTTAAGGTCTGAGCCTACTAAACGAATCCTCGAAGGTATTCTCATGTTTTCTGCAATTTATGAAATAATAGATCTGTAATAAATATAGATCTACAATATTTCAGATTTTATAAAGCTACTGATTTTATAACAAGATTGGTTTACTCTATTATTTTACTCTTAATATGTCAAAAAAGGAAAATTTTGAAAATAAATATTTCTTGCACATTGCACTTTGCTCCTCAATCCTTCTTCTGCCCATCATAATTTTAATACGAGTTTTGTTCTAATACAATACTTACTAAATAATTATTTTAAACTATTATTAGTAAATGGAGAGATTTTCTAATGGCGCTAATTTGCACTCAATCAAAACCACAAACTTTAACTGTGCAACTTTAAAAATAACATATGATGTGCATGCTCCTTTATCCGTGCGTGGAAGTAAGGTTTTATTTGTTTAGACCAGCATTAAGTAAATGCCTCCATTAGGTTAGCCACAGGAGACGCTGTTTATGTCTTTATTATGCTTTTTATTGTACGACTGTAAAGCCGATGTGTGATCGCGTTTTAATGTGGAGCAGCTGCGCTTTGGGCGATAGAGATGGCCTACACCCGTATTCTTGAACATAACCTTATGGACGTCTTCACTCAAACTCATTGGAGGAAGCCATAAGGAAGTCCTCGAACTTTCCTTGAAAACGATATTCTAAGTTGGTTGCTTAAGCAAACTCCAATGAGAAACGTCACAGGTTATAATAACAATTCTAATACAACATTGAAAATTACAGAAGAAAAGAGTAAAAAATATTAAAATAAAAATAAAGTAAGTAAATATCTAGGCCAAAAGTGGCAAAAAATGATTTATATCCACTTTATTTCATTTCAAGGACGCCTCATGGTACTCGACCAACCTTATATTTGACAGTTCGATACTCACCTCCAATAAGAAATCATCTCAAGTCAAGGAAGCTAGTGTCTACTAATCATACCAATGAGTTGGAGTGAAGTTGAGTGAAGTTTGAGGAAACGTTTGAGGATATGGGGGTTAATATATAAGTTGAGTAGTAATTGGTTGGACCTAATTTTAGAAATACATAAGCAAATAATTCAATCTTTTGTATAAAAAATCTAATCATTGTTTATTTTGTTTACTGATTTGTTAAATTACAAGTACAAGGTGGATAAAATTTAATTTCAGTACAAAACTCTTTGCACTGGTTTATGAAAAAAGTTATTTATTTGTCACAAAAAAATAAAAACAAACATTAATTGAAACACTACTGTCGTAAAAGCATAGTTTTAACAAAAGGTTTGTAGATTCTGCATTACCCGTGTAGAGTATCAAAATCATTTTAATAGTAGATAGTAAAATTTAAATTTTTAAAGTACCTACTAACTGAAATTAGTAGAATTATCTGCTAGAATTGAGGCCTTTAAATCTTTCAGTATCGCAAAATCGATTCCTGGCTCCAAACTTGTCAAAACGTTTCCAGAGATTGGCTACGAAAAGTGTATGGAAGATATCACATAACGAAAGCGGTGTCGCGGCAAGCCAACACCGCACCGCTCACTCTAGAGAGTACAGCGTAGTCTGAGAAAAGTAAAGTTTTTTTTTAAATTTTATCTGTTGATGATGATTTTTTTTGCGATGTTAAAATTCTCTTTTTCAAATCTAGATGATTTATCATAATCATAAAATAAGTTTTTCACGTGTAGAACAATCACGTTTTTAAGTAAGTTAACGAGGTCAAGATTCAATAAGAAGTTAGGATCAATCCTAACAAAAATGTTTATACTATTTTACAGGCAGCCGTTACTTTGCGAAAGTTAAAATAAGTTTTTTGCGTTTATACTTTAATGCAAATCTATTAGCGCCATCAATTTTACCGTGCCAAATGCCACTTCCGAAGCCAGCCAGTAGTCTAAGTGGTTATGCGTGATGGTGTTACAGCTTACAATACAATCATCTCATTATTTTGCATGATCTAATTGGCAGCGGAAGCACGAAAATAAATTAGGACCATTTTCCCTTTCGGGTTATTTTTAGCACACAGTCTCCTGGACTATGATCTGCTAACTCAGCGCGCGATCCTATCAGCGCCGTCAATTGCCCGTGCCAAATGCCACTTCCGAAGCCAGTAGTCTTGGAGCGACTTATCTCTGGCGTGATTCAAGGCTTCCGTTTTCTTATCTTCGTTTCCAAATAGTCAATATGTAAGTATGACAATGGAGTGGAAATAATAATTAATGATGATGTACGTGGTGCAATAATTGAATAGAATTATTTGATTTTGTTATAGTAAAATTAAGATTTTTATTGAAAATAGAGCTTCTCGACTCTCACTGAAATAAGAAAATACTTTTTAGTTTTTTCGTAGGTGTTTTTTATTTCTAAACTTTAATATAAATAATTATGCTGATACTATTATACTACGACCTAAGTCCAGCAGTGGGCTGACTGCGGCTGAAATGATGGTGATTAATTTACAACAATTAATATTTCATTGTTATGACGAGTAAACTCGTAGGTTGGCATCGAAAAGGTTAACACTTTACACCTAAAAATGTATTTACTTATCTTTTCACTCAAAAGCGATTTTTAACAATCGAAATATAGTAATTTACCTATGACCCTTCATTATCTCTACCCTAAAATTAACCGACAGCCCAAGTGGCGCTTCCAAACAATTCAACAATTGTAAGAGAACAATCGATTATCGTTTCACGGTTAATTGTGAGTTTAAAACAAAAAGTCGGCCGTATGTCTAATGACCCTATAAAGTGGAAATTACACGCTCCGTTAGCGGCCAGCCGTTGTTCTTCCGATATGTGCGGGGTCATTATTGCTTAGCCTAACTTGCTTGGGCTTGGGAAATATGTAGGAATCATTACGAATATATAATATGAGGAAGGTTTAAGGGTTTTATGTTTATGGTTGTAAGTAATAGATGAGAGAGTAATTGCATCTTACATAAATTACTTTTTAAATGATCTCGCAATTCTTTTTTTTTTTTTTCTTTCTAAAATATTAGTTTTTCAGCATATATATTTGATTGAATACTTGAATTGATACTTGATTGAATTATAAATAAGGAAATTGCCTTACATTTTTAATTCAATCAAGATTTTCTCCCCAAAAATCTATCGAATATAAAGGCCGCACGTTAACATAATGTTCGAGCAAATGGCACGGCAAAGCCATCGTATATTGAAGGCAGTCTCCTGACAAAGTTGTTTTATCAGCGGCGATAAGGTGTATCCCATTTATACGCAGCTGATCCCAAGAACGGCGCGCCCGCGACGCGACCGCGCTACGCCCGCATCGCTTTATGACATTCCCAAGAGATCATAGGCAAAGTGTTAAAGCAATGACTTTTTGCTGAACAAAATATTATAAAATATATTATTATATAGTATATTTAAAATCCCTAAGTTACGATGAAATTGAAACCTTATGTGAATAGTCCCACTTAATTGACAGCACAGCACACACACGTTATGCTCACACACACAAACACGCGTTCTTTCATCTATACACATACACAAACATAAAATAGGTAGTTAAAAATAGATTAATGCAATAGTTTTTAGTTATATAAGTACCTTAATATGTACATACTGTTGTTATTGAAGAGCGGGATCTCCTAACACAGGTAATTACTTACTTAAATGGAGATCCCGATCACAAATAAGATAATGTAAATGGTACAAAATAAAGAAAATTTATTTAAAAAAAAAAAAAAAAAAAAAAAAAAAAAAAAAAAAATATATATATATATATATTATTTTTTAATCTCAGTATTCTGAGATCAGATAATCTGAGTTGAATAATTAGTATATGATTACTAGACTAAAATATTGTTCTGTTCAATCAAATGTGACTCTTTAAAAATTCGACTTGACCAGGTGTAAAAGTAGTAAAGGGAGTCACAATTAAAATACTAGTGGTTTTGTGAGAACAGTAGACCTCGCGAGCCCTTACAACCACGAAATAACCGATATTTTACCGTTTCTATGGCTTGACAAAGACATTTAAGAGTTTTGAAACCAACCTACCATTGCTGGAAACAAAGTAGAAAGATCCATCCGTTACCCATAGCGCTACCGTAGTATTACCCCTCCTTACTTCCCGCTACCTTACTTGCAAGATTTTTTTATCGTTTTTCCTACTCTATTCTTAAAAGAAAATTTTTATTGTACATACGTTTCATTGTATTGCACATGTTTATTACAAATAAAGTTTCATTCATTCATAATCTGGTGAGGCGGACTAAATTAAAAGGCTTCAGGACTATGCCCACTAGCCTGCGAGATGGAGAGAGGGCAACGTAGGAACATCCCGCTGCTAACTAACGAATTCCTAAATCTACAATCACACTTTGCAGTGTCAACGCATGCGATTTGTGGATGGTCACTGCCTATGCTAATATAACATGAAACTGTGTTTGTGCAAGTGATCTCCCGGAACGCTAAGTTCGAGGAACGGCCGCTAACGGCACTGAATTGTTAATATTTGACCCAGTGTAAGTGTCATATAGCATCATAATCACCAAAGGTCGAACTGTAGGTGGGCGCAATTTGGAGGGTTAAATTAATTAGATAACAATGCCTAATTAACTATTTACCAAGCCCTTTTTACCCACAAATTGTTCATAAGTATGACTCTGCTTCCGATACATAAGTAAAATGTATTTCCAACCCCCTTTAAGGCTAGCTGATTTGCGCCGCCCTGTGCAGCTTCTTTATAATTGTATTCAGCCGGCAGCCGGTACTTTAGCTGTAGGCCGGTTCAGACCTTTTCTTTCTTGTCGATATCACTTGGCTGAGTGGTGGTGGTCATAATTTTAGTTGTTTATTTTTAGTTATTTATTATGTTGTTAGCAAGCTTCACAACACGTCGCCACTCCTCTCTAATGGCCGCCTTCCTGGTACATTCGTGTAGTGGTGACGAGTTAGTTACAGCTCTTATCTGGTCAGTCCAGTCCTCATAGGCGATCTTCCTCGTGGCCTGGTACCCTCAACCTTTCCCTGGACCACAAGTCGCTTAATAGCCACCTCTTCACGACAGCAAACGTCACCAAAAAAGGTGAGGTTGCGAGATTGTACCAAAGAAGACAAACGCTGCTTGATACCGAGTTCTCGAAGTATAGACTCGTTGGTACGGAATTCAGACCACGATCCATAACCTGTCCATCGCAGACCTAGAGATTGCCATGCGCCTCTTCACTTAGTCTATACATCCACCGTTGTTCGTAATCAAGGCCCCTAGATAAACGTATGATTAAACCAGACCTTTTAGTCTATCAAAATTATAATTCTTTACACTTTTATTTTCGTACTTTAATTTTTTTCATTAAAATTTACCTAGGTATATTAACTTTTTTACTACATATAGTCTGTGGATTTGGTCAATGTGGGAGTAAAGTTTATTACTGTGTAATCTACTCATGAAGCCCTTTTATTTCATACAGCACATGGTATGTTAATATAAAAAAAAAAAAAAATCTCTGTATCGCCGGCGTAACAGTTACTACCCACCATTTTCGTACTTGTATTTAGTTTTACATAGATTTGTATTTACGACATCATACTGAATGTACTAATACAAAATATACAGATATTCGATTTCTAGACAACTTTTGGGCGAATTGCTGACTATGAATATGTTGAAGTTTATCGTATAAAAAAATAGGCTAGTTTCCAGGGTCAAAAGACCAACATTAAAACTAGTCCGTCATTTAGGGAATCAAAATATATTAGTGACGTATTTTTTCTTTTCTCAATTGAGCTATAAATTATAAAGGTATAACGCATCAAAGTTTAGGAGTGGGGGCTCATGACGTCACACGGAACTTTATCGCGCCATATCTTTACCATTCTTTGTTTAATTTTCAAAAGAAAAAATACGTTTCCAATATTTTTTGATTATCTAACTGACGGACTATTTTCGCCCAGTCGAAACTGAGACCCTTCGCTCGTTCTGTCAATTAATGATAATCGTAATAAATGTCTTGTAATCTAAAGAAAAAACTGATTTTTTAAATTTCAAAACAAATCTATGACTAAACAAAAACCTACACTAGATTTCCTGTGGTACCAAAAAAGAAAAAGGCTGAAAAAAACTATCATTCCGTCGATACAGCGGGCCCAGTGTGCGGTTCGCGACTTTATAGCGCCGATAACGGAGCTAGCAGATTGGGAAACGCGGGAAATCGGAAAAAGCTAAAACGATCGACGGTTATCAGCGAAACTGCCGTATCTGTTTCTAAATAAAAAGGTTTGGCGAAATGATGCGACCTTTTTATGTTGATCGGATAATAATAGGGCTTGGATTTCGACTAAAAGTTTAGTATGTTTAGCATCAGCCTTTGGAAATATTATCGATTGACTAAAAGTGATCTCTTCGTGGCTTATGTCTGCTGTTCATTCTACTTTATACTTCATTTCAACTGTGCGTTAAATGAGTAACACTTAAAATTGCTGAAAGCTCGATGTTCTGTCTGCTCCAAAGAAAACCAATTTTCTTCCTAACTCACTCATTTAGTTACGAGTATCTTTTTCTTAGCGAGTCGATCCTGGCAGTTATTATATTCTGAGGACCAAAACGCCGATCTCATTACTCTATTAGTTTTGTAGATTCAATATAAAGAAAAATAGCTACGTTTAAAAAAACAATATTCTATCGACTTTGAAATCCTGTACCAATCGATGTGTCAAATTCGCAAATTATCCACCGCGTTTCAGATATCGGGGATTTAAAATATTTTAAACATTATATTAATTGTCCCTCCGCCTGAGCGGTCCTTGCTTGCACAACGGTGATATGAACAGAGTGTTAATATGTCAAATTGACGAAGGTCACGTCACAGATTATTCACATCTCGGACCGGACGTATGCGAGTTTTTTCCCCAATCCACGTGTGTACGGAACACGGTCATTTTACTTTTTTTTTGCCCTGAACGTGCGGCGGATTATGAAATATAGACAGGAGCAGACAAGTCATTTACGCCTCAAAAATATTGAATGAATCTTAATAAGTAGTTTTATAAGTTGTAGCTGAGGTTGTATTCATATTTCGGTAGTATTTTTTTCTTTTCATACCTTTTGTAAATTTTATGTTTAGAATTATTTTACCTACGATACGTTTATTATCGTAGATACTACTGCTATAGTTACATTTAAGTAGTAAGTAATTTTTGTTCTACATTTAAGTAGTATCCAATCATTTCCTTACGAGGATTATAAATAACAGGTCTTAAGAGGAAACTCTCTCTCTCTATCACAAATGACAGCATTCCAGCAGCAATCATAAAAATAATCTCGAATTTTATAATCATTTTGTGTAACTAATGTGATGACCAAGATGATCTCCGTCCGATTTTAACCATGAAGTCTTCTAAATGCTCCTAGCCGCAATTATAGGACAATTGACAAATTACTTTTTATTGACATATAATTGTAATTTTAATTTTTCAATAATTCATAAATTTTGACATTGCTAATTACATTATTTTGCATGCCATGTGTGGTGAAATATGTAGATCTAAATTAAACTGTTACATGTAACATCCCTGTAACCATATTTTACGCAAATAAAATACTTTATTCCATCCAATTCTAATTTTATAAATACTTGCTGAGTTTAAAGAGAAAAAAAAAAATAAGACCTGCTCCAAAATCATACATCTTACGTTCTACATATTGGAAGGAATATGTAGATGATGATAATGAGTGACGTAAATTTTTAATTAAGTAGTTACCTATTTTTTTACCTTAATTTTTTTTTGCGATATAATCTTGATTTTTTACAAATATTTATGTTTATTCTTTGCGTTAAGATTACACAAATCTTGTGGAATTTGAGCATCGATACAAATATTATGGTGTATTGATAAAATTTAAAAATAGTAAACATTTAACATGTAATAAAAATACACAGTTTAGCATTACTGACCATTTTTTGGGCGCATTGTGCGTAACTACACGTATCAGTTTTCAATATGACATCTCAATGCGATTGCTCGCTTGTCGGATTGCAAATCTCGAGCAGATGTTTATTCAAGGCATTCACAAAAATTATCGCAACAACAAAATCTAAATCCATACACCATAACTAATTATATCCACCGTGTAATACCGCGCCGGAGGGTTATTGTTCGAAGTTGCTTTTGTTGGAACCCGAATTACTAACCTACTTTTGGGGATATTTTGCCAAAAAAGGCTCCTCGAGATATCACGCTTTTTTGGTTTTCAATACGAGTTATAAAAGTATTGTTCGTCGTTGTATTAGTGTAGCATATTAAGTTTGGTAGTGGAAGTTGGGATAGGCAGGCCAGCGCTTGGTATTACAAAAGTTTGACAGCAGTCTTTCGATAGCGTATCGATTTAGCTGCACTCGATTCGGCTTGTTTATTTTTGCTGAATTGGAACGTATGTAGGTTTTCGGGTTTGCGGTGTGTCTGTATTAGTCGTTGGTGGTCTGTCCGAATAAAAATGCAGCGTGAGGCTTTTTCTATTTCGCATGTCAACAAACATCTAGTTTGTGCGTTTGTACTCGTTTTGTGTTCAACCAAAAGAGAAATGGTATTCGTGATTTTATTTCGATTTGATTGTTATGTCTTTGCCTCGTTTGGGTAGGTAGATTAATAAAAAAAATACCTTATGTAAATACTGCTGGTGAACCTTATCAATAAATAAATGTAAATACCATCACTAAGTGAGTAGGTGTACTTTGACAATTCACACCAGTCAAAGAAGCTGGATAATTGATCTCCGTTTCAACTTGGCCAAAAATGCTTTGGTAAGTCTGTATGTTCTCCTCTAGAGGTCGCATTTCTCCGATTCCCGTGAAATTTTGGGAGCAGGTTCGACATATGAAAATCGATAGTCGAGCCATTTTTTGGAAATTTTTGAAAATGACGGAGTTGGCACAATGGGCCTAAGCGCCTTTGGATTTTATGGCTCTTACGACCATTTTGTGTTTGTAGTGACAACAAAATAACAAAGGAATTTTATTTCCTATTATGACATACAATAGACGTATATTTTCACCAACATTGTAAAAAGATGAATAATCCAGTATAAAGAGGTCTGATCGACTCAAGCGTCTAGAGTTCGAATCTCACCGGAAGGTGTTCTCTTTTTAGTTCAAATGTATTTATTTTTATTTTGCGACCGGTATCATGAAGTTTATTTTAAAAGTTTTTTAAAAGTACGAATATACTTATTTGTTTTCTTAGGAATTGGCTAGTCAACTAAAAAATAAATTGTGTATTTTATATAATTTATTGATAGAATAGACTATTTCGGAGATACAATTTAAACGAAAAAATTCTTAAAATTATATTTATTTTGTTATTTAATTTTAAAGATTTTATAGTGATGACGTCACGCAGCTATAATGGCCATCTCGAACTGCAAGAAAGCAAAAATTACTAAGGTATTAAAAAATATGTATGTCAGTGTCAAATGTCAAAGTCAAGATGGACCGCGAGCCGCGAGTTGGTTTCTTGTTTGTTTACAATCGCCAAATATCGAGGTAGTCTACCCCATTTCTCGTGTACATAGATTGCATATTGGCCTGTATTGGACTTTACTGCCGTCCCTTCATCCGTTGACATCTGATTTTTCAATAATTGGACACCAATTCTTCATTATAATGTATGAATGAATGTAATGAAGATGTAGTTAGGTTATTTATGGGTTACGTTTATTTGAACAGAGATGACATTTGACATGGGTGACAATGACAAGTACGTGAAGCGCCTAATTAGCGCTACCAAACAAAAAATATTTATTCACTACCCTGTGCTACCAGCCTAAAAAATTAAATGTGAATAGCCGGAAGTTATGCGGCTACGTCATACGTTAACTTTGCTAAAAAATGAAAGTCATTGGGTTATCTGCGATTTTCTTTAAAAATAGTTGCATATCTAAAGATCTGATTAATGTAATCTGTTCCATAAGCCTATTCCTCGAAATGGTTTACGAATTAGACATTTTCATGAAAAAGTTTACTAGCCAATTATGTAACTACAGGAAACCGTTTAGTCTACTTTACCAAAATTACCAGTTTACCAATTTTATAAGAATTCATTTTTATATTCATAACTAAACTAAGTTTGTTTTTGACAATCTTTTATTGTAAGGTCAAAGTAAACGAGCCTAAACTCGATGGGATTACGTTGTTTCATTAAAGAGTTCCTATGACCGCTTCAGCATAATATTGCATTGCCACGCGATACATACATGTGTGCAATATTTCAGCTTAATTGGAAACCTGAAAGTAATCAAATTTATCTTACGAGATTTGACCCGAATATACATACATAGATTGCAAGTTAAATAAAAAGCTGGTATAAGAAAAAAAAATGACTGAATTAATTATTATAATTGAATAATTTATTCATCGTTGTTTTTATAAACGCCAAGTTTTTGTAATTGTCAATACTCCTTCTATTAAGAACAGAGGAGGAAAATGACTAAAAAGATTAGCGAAACGAACATTATCAAGATTTTAATATTCAATGAAAACTATATGGTGTGAAAAGTTCCTTCAATCTGCAACCTCTATAAGCTCGCGAGGTCTACAGCTCACAGAACCACTAGTATAAAAGATTTATACTTCGCGTCTCAAAGGGCTGTTCAGGTGGCTTGTTTCTAGGCTGATATAATATAATACCATCGACATGCAAAGAAGAAGAAGATTTTGATCCACGTAGGATGAATCTCTCATATGCTATGACGATGATGACTAACATCTAAACAATACCTGTAAATTTTGATAATTTGATTGAGATGAATAAGGGTGTGAATCCCTGTGCGTGTGGTAACAGCAATTATAGAAAACGTATCTTTATCTTACTAGTAGTACTGTGTCTAAAATACCTGTGATGTGTGTTGTGCCCATTGTAATGTAGAGTGCGATGCTGTTTCGATTCTCAGGATATAAATATAAATTTCGAGGAATTGGTGTTTTGTAATAAAACTGATTATTTTTAAAATTTAAGTTAAAACTGATTTGTCTCACATAAGTCTCGAATAAACTTGTGAACTTATTTATTTACAACATAAGGAAATGACTATTTTTAAAATCTATAAAAATAGCTGCCCTATGACGTGTGCTCATCATTTTCAGTGTCCAGGACTTAGATTACACAAAATAATAAAAAAAAATACATTGAAAGCCCAGCCACGGACTATAACTGAATTATCGGCAGTACGGGCCTTCATTAGCCTGTTTGCACGGCGCGGGGTCCGCTGCAAATGAATAGATTTATACCTTTCTATTAAATCAGCGACCGACTGCCGCAAATACATGGCCGTCTGTGTTTATCTATGGTATTCTATTTTTTTTTTAACTACGCTTACAGTTTTAGTTTGCAGTTATGGCTCTTAATTTTTTTAATCTTTTCCTACAGTTTTAGCGTTTATATGTTTTCGTCTGTCATCTGAATAGTTTTAATATAAGCATTGTAAAATATTTTTTTCTGGGCATGTAAATTTATATATGCGGATTTAACTTAAGTAAAGGGTCACTTTGTAGTGCTCAAGTCATTTTAAAAAAGGTTATCAAGTAACACTTTTACGTATAAGTAGTTCTGTAATCTGTGGTATTACTGTAGCTCAAAAGTAAGATATACCTACGAGTATCTGCAAGATCCGAGTTTATCTAACAGTGTTGTAGAAAAGGTCTTAATATTTTTTCTTGTTACGGAGGTCAGACGGTCGTTGTTCCATTGTAATATCCAGTACTGTTTCATTTAGGACCATAGCTAACAGCGTACGCTGGGTACGGGTGGTACAGGTAAATTATAAAAAGTCTCCGAAGCGTAGGCTATGCACGCAACTGGGAAACGTTTTTAGACGAAGAAGAAGATAAACTGATGTATAGTAAGGCGTGGTCACGTATTAAGACCGTACCTCTTACTTTCTCTGTAATTGACTACAATGGAGTAAGTAGAAAAAATCCACTGGGCAATTTAACTGTGATTCCGTCAAAAGAGCCGAAGAGATTATCAACACTTTGAATTTTTTATTGATCGCTTAAGTACCAAACTGCAATTTAAAATGCCGCCTGAAATGCACAGAACAGCATTCATATGCACAGTTCATATGTATGCATCAGTATGTATTTATCGAGTTTTCGCTGGCAACAACCCTGTCGTTGTAATTCACTGACAAACGCATATAAAAGAGTCCGGTTTTGAAAAGAGACATACGTAGAGTAGAGACACGATTGTTTCAATTTCTAAATTTATATTTATAGAAAAAAAATAGTTCGTCTGTTTTATTACCGGCTAACAAAATAAGTGAGCTTTTTTGGTTGGAATAGGCTAATTTTTTTAAAAAGTGTTTATACCTAATGATAAAACTTCTTCTTTTTGGTTAGATTTATGTATAACAAATATTTTGTGGTTTATTTTATAAATATTGGTAATAAAATATTGAATATTGTGCTCATAAAGCGATTTTTAAAATAGGTGCGTAGAACAAACAAGATGTTTACCGATTGAAAGGAAATATTTGACACTTGCAAGCTTATAGTCAATAGTAGTTTTACGTTGATTTCGATATGAATATTGCATGGCTCTATATTTCGTAACAAATTTTTGATAAATAGTTCAACACAACACACATTGAGTTGGAACATGTTCTTTTAAGCTATTTTGTAAGTTTCATGCCTTACGTATCTCATTGAGAGAAACTAACCCGGAAACCACTGTAATATTGATGATGAAGAAATATTTATAATGTTTCCAAGTACCACACAAAAATAAATAACAGCAAGAAACAAAACGTTTACTTATTGTTAGGAAGACCAACAGCTTAGGTATATCTATGTACAAAGTAAAGTCACTTAGAAGCAAATTATAGGTCCTCACAAGTAAAAAACGATTAATCTAAATAAGGAAGTGAACGTATACAATAGACACTGAATTTTAACATATAAAAAAATTTAATAGTTCTGCAGTAAGAAAGACTGAATTCAAAATAACACTCTTAAGTTTTAAAAAGTTTCGCACAACTCCGTTTCTTTCGCTGTCCGGCCGCAATGTTCCGATCCTCCCGGGAGGTAATTATGCATGGCCGCTTTTTAGCGCGTCCGCTGCGAACAAAATATAAAACGCCCGCAACTAATGATTTCAGGTGTGTTTAAAACAAATTTATAACATTTGTGCACTCACTATATGGATACTGATCATGAGCATAATAAATGAAATCAAATTACATACATAACTGCCATTCACGCTTGTTACCCGTCGGAGGTGACTACAGACAAAATATTTAAAATATTATTGACGTAACGTAAAAATAATTTTCATTTGCTACGATCCATACAGACCTCTTCCGAAAATTCAACAGTCACCTCTTTATTTATTTATTCCCCAATAAAACATATGAGAAATTAGTGGTAAGAAGAAGAATTATCGCTTAATGTTCTAATACTACTAGCTGCCTTTGTTGCCTCTAACTTTTGCAAAATCTGATAGGGATGGCCACTAATAGCTTTAACTGTAAATTTTCTTCTAAATAAAACCAACCAACTTTAATTAAAACAAAAACAAAACTTAAAGTGTAACTCTCCATAATATTAGTAAAGCGACATCTACCCATTCAATACAGGACTACGAAAGCTTACAGACGGTGTAAGCTCACAGTTGCATAGTGTTGACGCAAGCTACAGATGGCGCTGCTAGTCGCAAGTTAGCAATTTTTCTTTTACCCCGACGAACGGAGAAGGGGGTGTTATTATTTTGACGATGTGAGTTTCTGTGTTGTGCCATCATTATAGCATCTAAATAGGTTTGTTTTGGTGTGTTTTTTTCGGAAGCTGACTTATTTGGTTCTTAACTGTAATCAAAGATCCGCCAAGTCTTTTGAAGGTAATCTCGTGTCCTGTGTAAAACAGTTTTATAACAAAATTCGCGGTTTAAAACCGTGACCACGTGAATACTAGTTTATTAAGAAATTATAATTTTGAAAGTAGAAATAAAAGATATTAATTGAAAACATTTTACTTTTTTTTTCGTTTAAAATGACATTTTACAATATTTTTAGGAAAGATTAAAAAACTTTTAATATGTCCATTATTTATTTCTTTTTCCATAATAAGCTGTAAGTAGGTACGCTATTTTTGAAGTCGATCACTCTGTAAATCATTAGGACAGGCCTATGTCTAGCAGTGGTCTGACTACGGCTGAATTATTTATTATGATGATGAGGAATGCTTTTGCTTATTTCATAATATATTAGATTGTACAACATAAACAATATTATACGATACGAAGCGGAAACATCGCATCGTATTATTTATTACGTGATATTTCCTTTCATTTTCTTACATATTACCTGCACTTTTTATGTACTCGTTTGAAAACATGTAATAAAATATCCTATTATAGTACAATTAATTAAGTAGATATCCAAATCTAAAACATTCAACTTTTCATAATAGTAGGTACCCTTATAATCTATCAAATACTAACACCCGTATTCTTAAACAACCTTATGGATATCCTTCACTCAAACTCATTGGAGGGCACCTTAAGGAAGTCCTCGAACTTTAAGGAAAGCATAATCAAGGAACCAATAAAGAATGTCATTTTCAAGGGACAATGACATTCTTAATTGAAAAATCCGAAGCACAAAAGAATAGATTTTAAAATAAACAAATTAAGTAAGCCGCCTCAAGCTATCTCTCGACCAACCTTATATTTGACAGTTCGATACTTACCTAAATGAGAAATCATCTCAAGTCAAGGAAGCTTTTGATTACTAATCATACAAATAATGTGGAGTAACGTTGAGTCGAGTTTGAGTGTAGGTTAAACATATGGGTGTAAGTAAATTAATAAAAAGAAACTAAAATTACCTAAAATTAAATACTTAAGAAATAAAGTAAAACCATCGAAATTAATAAAACCAAAAGCGAAAGTTCACCCATTTATTTTGCATTAAATAACGATATACCAAAAACTACTAGGGTGCTGTCATCGCATGATTTTCATTAGAGTCACCGGTATTTAGTGATTCACATAACAGTCCATCTATGAAGCTGAAATTCGACAGGTAGATCTTGTACCACTGCATCAGTTTCTGAAAACAAAGATAAATGAAAATACATAAAAGCAAGGTAGATTAGTCCTATACATAGCCCTAATAATGAAAGTACTGGCTTACTCAAAACCGATGAGTCGAATGATTTTCGTTCGATATCGAATGGTTTTTATTCGACATAATCGGTGAGTCCGATGATCTTCATCAGACTTTCCAATTTGGGGTGGGTCATACTTTTTAAAAATAGGACCCCTAAACAAAATCGGCTGAAATTTTATGTTACCTATATGCAAATGAAAAGACCCATTTTAAATGATTCTGGTTCATATTTACCTAATCTTAAGAATAAGTCAATATGCCGCGAGGTCGTACAGAAGTTGAAAGTGGGATCAGTTTTTACTTATTTCTGATGTCAATGGTAAAAAACATGTCTTGTAATGTGGAATACAAGTCATAAATAATGCAATAAGATAAATAAAATACCTGAAGCAGTAGTACAGGCTCAGGTGTCTCATTTTATTTTCTCTAATTCTCTTCTTACTCCTTTCCAGTCTGGTTTTCGCCCCTGTCACAGCACTGCTACTGCTCTCCTAAAAGTCACTGAAGACATTCGCTTAGGCATGGAGAATACCTTGGTCACCATTCTGGTTCTTATCGATTTCTCTAACGCCTTCAACATGGTAGACCACGATATTCTTCTTGCTATCCTGCGTCATTTGCAATTCTCCCCTTCGGCGCTATCTTGGTTTAATAATTATCTTTGCGATCGACAGCAGGCTGTACGTATAGACCGTCAGTTGTCTAACTGGAATTCCCTTTCAACTGGAGTGCCACAAGGAGGAATTCTATCACCTTTACTTTTTTCCCTTTTTATTAATCTTCTTTCTTCTTCCATTGGCTGCGCTCATCATTTCTACGCTGACGATTTGCAAATCTATGCTCAGTCGTCAGTTGATGATATTGAATCGGCTATTGATAGCGTTAACACAGCATTGACTGCGATTTTGGCGTGGTCTAATGACTATGGCATTATGGTTAATCCCTCAAAATGTCAAGCAATCATCTTGGGTAGCTCTAGGCAGGTTAGTCAGATTGACATGAGTACAATTGCGCCTATAAGGTACAACAATGACGTCATTACGATCAGTAAATGCGTGAAGAATCTTGGACTCCATATTGACGCCACTCTTAGCTGGACCACTCACATTGCTGAAATTAGTCGCTCTATTAACCTTACTCTCCAACAACTTAATCGTCTAAGAAACTTTCTCCCGATTAAATCCAAAATTTTATTAGTCCAAACGTTAGTTTTTCCAATTATTGACTATGCTGATGTGTGCTATTCTGATCTCAATCAAGATCTTCTCAATAAACTGGATCGTCTCATAAATAACTGTATTCGTTTTATTTTCTGTCTACGTAAATATGACCACATCTCTTCTTATCGATCCGAACTGAAATGGCTTCCGATCCGCCAACGTCGTCAACTTCGGTTGCTTACTTCTCTTTTTTCAATTCTCAAGGAGCCTCAGTCCCCGGAGTATCTAAGGTGTAAGTTCAAGTATCTTTCTGACGGTCACGATAGGCAACTTAGATCTTCCAAAAAACTTACACTTTGTACTCCCCTATTTCGTTCCAGTTTTATGTCTAATTCATTTACCTTACAAGCCACACGGCTCTGGAATGCTCTACCCGATGACATCAAAGAGACCATTACTAAATTCGCTTTCAAAAGAAAAGTTCACCTCAAAATTCACCTCACTAGCATAATATCACCCTAAATCGTCATCTTTTTCCGTTTTCACCTCTTCTTTTATGTATGTTTATGTATGTATATGTATAGTTATGAATATTGTATGTAAATCTATGTATGTTTATTTAGCAGTTAAGTGTTTTTTTTGTTTTTTTTTTTTCTCTCATTGTATTCTAAAATAATTCGCGCCGCACATAACTTTTCTGTTTTTCCTAATGGTTGACTGGGAGAGAATGCTTTTAGCATTAAGTCCGCCAATTGTAAACTTGTGGTACAATAAAGATTTATAAATAAATAAATAAATAAGTATATTTTAAATTTATTTTGGTGAAAGGTTAGTAAATTGTAATAGAAAAACGTTTTAAACCTGGTATTTGTAAGGATTAACCCTTCTGCCAGGCTCATATTTTGTACAAAACGTTTACTTGCTGGTTTTCGTAAGATGTGACCTGACTTGAGCATGTCACAAATAACATTAATGTTTTACATGCGGGAATTCCTCACTAGAGCTTACCGAGATACACCACGCATCTAGTACAGAATCTTTATCTTCATGAAACGAAGCTCTCGCTTCTACGCCTTAAAAACTCTCAAGCACGAAGGATTGATCTGTATGATTAATTTATAAAGTTAGACTTACCCTTTATGGTTGGAGTTGGTGCTGCTTGTTTATTAAGCGTTATGTCTTATTGTCCTAGGTAACATCTTCAAGGGCGCATTCGATCCTACATATTTGAACTAGTCCGTATGTTCGACAAAGTCTTTGCCTATGCGTACAGGATGGAAATAACAAACCATGTAGTCGTCTAAGCCACTTCGACTCTAACAACGTTCTCAATGCATGTTACCTACATAGAACCAAGCAGGTATAAACTCGACAAAGACGAGGAAGGGTTTGATGTCTACAATAGTGACCTTAACTAGACGTACATCGTAAGGGTATCTAATCACGTCAATTTAAATATCTGGAATTCTTTTGGACCTTAGTGTTCACATCTTTATATTTATAAAGGTTTCGGTTTGAAATGCCACACTGGACTCTGCATATTAGCGTAGTCTTCCTGCCACGTTTACTTGATCATAGGGATCTCCGTAAGGGAGAAGCAACGTCCACATTTAGGGTTTGTAAGCAGCATGAAACCGAAGACTCTGTCGAAGAAGCAGAGATGCCCTTCAACCTCTTTCTAGTCCTAATTCTTGTCCTTATTCTTGCTCGACTGGATGTTGTAGTCGGTTGTAGTTCTCTTTTTTTATCTGTATTATAGTTTTATCATAGCAAAATATTATTCGTGAGGCAAACAAATTAACAAATTTCGATTGTGAAAGCAAGTAAGTCGAAATAAAACGTTTGAAAACAAGCAACCATGTTTTCACTTTCTTGTTTTTCTTGTTCAGATACTTGGATTCACCGTGGTTTTTTTATGAAAAAAACAGTTGCTTGAATTTTAGTTTCTTAAATATTTCAAAAAGGAAAATTAATATTATTTAAATGCAGATTTGTGCGTATTTTTATACAGAATCGAATGGTATAAAAAACAAAAAATCGACTTGCTTGAATTCAAATTCAAGTTTGGGCAGCCGAGGATCTCAGCACTTTTGTGTATTAGATTTATATAAAATAAGGTGATGCTGCAGCAATTTCAAATTTGCGGGATTCTAAATCTTCACCAACTTACAGCAGAAATTGCGTATTCGGACAATTTTTTTCTAGTGTTTAACTGATTGTCTACTTATCGATGCAGATTTCCATTCAGATTTAAAAATGTAATTTAATCCTTATTTACATAGAAGCGCTGGGGAGATGACGATGGCCTGAAAGTTTCTAACAGCAGTGGTTTGAGTTGAAGTGTTAACTTTGAAAAGACTGTCTCACGCAAAATCGGTGAGTCGAACGATTTTCATTCGACATATTACTCATAAATTTCAAAAATAGAGCTGAATCCGTACCCAGCAGTAGGAAGAAAAAATCTATATACGTTACGCAACCGATTATCGCAGACTTTTTCTTTCTTTTACGCAATAGTCGTCCAGTATTTACTCATGTGTCGACACCAAGGTGGCCGGAACTATAAATTTGCGGCAACAAAAACCGCGGCAGACGAGCGAGGTTCGTTGGTGGCCGCCCTCGGTGTCAGGTTCACTTCCCCGTTTGGTTAGTGTTTGTGTAAGGTTTATGATTGTTTGTTTCGCTTATGTTACAAAGGTGTATTTCGGAAATTAAATACGAAGTGATGAAAAGGATTCATCTAATGTTTATACGCTGTCACATGTAAGAATGTCCTATTCGATATTTCGATACCCACTATCCGCACGAATGATATGGATATAAAAACCAAGGCCCTGTGGTTGTTTTCTTTTCAAAAATTAACCTACAAGTTAATGTATGAAATGAAACGCTATAAAAATATAATTTTCGTATCTAATGGCGTAAGCTGAGGGCCTCATTGAGAAAGGAACGCGGTTACGATGCTATTTAGAGGGCGTAGATCGTTAGTTCTGGCCAAACTATCATCATATGGAGTGGGTTACGTGGTCAATCGACCCTGTACACCCTGATGTAATAGAAAATATGCATACGGGACACACACAGAGAGGACAAAGCCGGAGATTTGACATAGGTACCTTGCTTTCACGAAAGTCCTCTATAGCTCTCTAGATTACTAACTAACAAAAAATACTAAATAGAAATCAGACATGTCTGAAGCAGTAGCAGATACGAGTTATCTAAACAAGCAAACAAGGCTCATTTGCAACACCTGAAGCCGGTTAACCGACCAGCGTAGATCGCTGGTTCTGGTCATTAGTGCAAATCATCATCGAAGTTACATGGTCAATCAACCTTGTACACCCTGGTGTAATAGCGACTACGGGAAACACACGGACAAAGTCGGAGATTTGACATAGGTACTTACTTAGCTTTCCCGAAAGTCCTACTCTAACTTTCTAGACTACTTAAAAAAATATTGAATAAAAATCAGACATTTATTTATTTATTTATTTATTTATTTATTAGGAAGACCAACAGGACATATCCGTATCCGTAGCGGTTAATACACACAAGCAAACAAGCGCTCATTTGCCACACCTGAAGCCGGTTAACCGGCCGGTCATTTCATATTTTCCAAGTCCATCTCTCACGCGCCGCTAAATTATTCACCCGGGACAACCCGGTCAAAAGTAATGACCGGTGAATGCGAAATTACACGTGTTACAATGATGATTCTGTTTACTCGGGTCGAGTAATTTTATCCGGACGTTTGAAGAGCTGTTAGGTTTAAGCTGTAATCGTTTCATTTAATGGTTGGTATGCCTGTCTCGTTTGGACTTTTGTGGGGTCACAGGCAATCTGACAATATAGATACCTACCTACTCTTAATTGTTGTCTGAGGTTATGTATTTTTCGTTATTTATTTATATTATCTACGTTATATCTGAAGTTGTTATAAAAAGTTTTGAAATTGTATAGATTATGTAATAAGAATGTAAGTTTGAATCTCTATATTACAAATATAAATTGTAATAGGCAGATGTCTGTATTATTAAGATGTTAAAGAAAACTTAATGCCATTTAATCAAGGTTTAATTGGTAAGTTTAATTTTAAGTTCATTATCGTTGGGAGAGTTTTCAATATTAACATCGTGTTTTTAAAAAAAAAGTTAATACATCAATTTATCAATAAACAATAATTTCGCGAGTTCCATTAGTCAAGTTCCCTTCGCTTGCTAAAAACTAAATAACAACAAAAATTCCATTGATATGAACCAAATATGGTTTTCGCGCAGGTGAAGCGTTTGATGATATACTAAATATAGATGCGCGTTATTCAAATTTCCACCAAAGAAAAAAAAACTAGGAATATCTAATATCACAAGATTGTTTTTTCAACACACACTTGATACGGTAGCAAATCTACTGTCATTGATCCTCAAACCGACCTAAACCAACACAAGCACACGCGTGTCCACAAAAACTCCCTGACTCCCGGGGCTCATCTGACCATTTCCGACAAGATATTTATTGGTTTATCCTCCATGTGCAAGTTTTTGCATGTTTATTTTGGAGTGGATTCGACGCCATGCTGTCTGGTGAGATGATCGTTTCCGTGTTTTTGTTTCGGTTTGATTGTAGTAACGACATACATGTGCTGATCAATTAACGTTATTCATTTTACAGTGTATGTGATCATAAAAACAAGTAGATAGATAAACTGTTTATTTGTATACGAAAGCGAATTTGCATAATATGGTTTGTTACTTCATCACACTTTATCTACAAAACCAACTTTTCTGAATATTCATAGAAGTACATATAATCCCGAAAAAAAAAACACTGTTCCAATTGTTAGTACGCGTGCGAAGCCATGCACGAGTAAAAGCTATAAGTGACCAATAATTTTTCCAAGAACATTTAATATCAAAGGAAAAAATAATTGTTAAGTAAAATTCTTATGTTAGCAGCCTCCTTGTCCGCTCCTGTATGAATTTTGGAAAATCTATTCTAAGTCGACTGACTCTCTATAGATACTTACTAAAAACTGCTTCTTATTTGGAACTTTTACTAATGTTTAGTATAAGTGTGAATCAGTGATCTTTGGTTTTCAACTTTTAGTAATCATAAAGCAAGGAAGTCTGAGTCCGAAAGTTTATATGCTTCGTGTTTTGATATTTTTTAAAACAATTAGTAACCAAGTAGTAATTAGTAGTCAAGTCCATAGCCGTGTTGACTCTGCAAAAAGAAGGAGAATTACCTTGTTAGAAGAATTACCCCTGTACCAACTTTTCTTAATATTAAGTTTCTAATGTATGTGTTACAGCATGTACACGAAATAACTAAATAAGAAGTAAAGAACTTTAAATACAATTAAGCCTGTATTCATACCTTCATATTACCAACGTTTCGACCATGCAAACGTTCCAATATGCAGTGCGATAGTTGTCCTTTAAAAGGTAATTTAGCAACAAATTATCAATTGAAATTAAGTCAAGAAATGAATTCATAAAGTCTATGTCGTTCTGTTATGAATATGACTATAATTCAAATTTATAGATTTATTATCAACAGCTTTGAATATAATGAAGATAGGGACGAAGCCGTCTTATTTGTGAAACTCATAACATTTGACGTATGCGCCTGATGAAATGGAGTGTGTATTTATTAAGTTAATTAAACCCTTCTTCAAGGGGACGCAAGGGTCGGGGTGGCTTGGGGTACTAGATAAGATGATATGCAGATTTGATGGATTGAATAAAGGTTGTGTTGTGTGACCTTTATATTTGTTTTGAAACAATGATCATGTGGTTTTCAATTCAAACTAAAGAATGTTTTCAAGAAAATTATTATTATTTATTTTTTAACTTTATTCCTAATCCCTCGGGACTTGGGAATATTCTAGGCTAGGTGGAGGTTTGAAAGGAAATGGGAAGACCTTTGCTCAGCTGTGGTACAATATAGGTTAATTAAAAAAGCCTAATGCCTAAGTCTTATAACTCCTTGAAATTCTATACAGTTAAAAAAACTCATTAAAAAGCCTAATGCATGCTAGGCAACCTGGCCAGACTTGGATGTTTTCGTCTTCCTATCGTGTAATTTTCTAGGAAATACTACGTTGGCTCAGCAACCCAAAACGGACCTTGGCCTCCGACATACAATTTCTCCACTCCTTCATATTTTGCGCCATTTCTTGGGAATGCTGTAAACATTTTTTTTAAATATTCATCATCATAAATTTAAGAGCTGAGCTCTTGTCGGTGGAGCTTTTTCCATTGTTCTCGATAAAGGAGAGAACCATTAGTTTCATTTATTTATTTAACTTTATTTTACAAATAAAAGTGTAAAGCACAATAGGTGGACTTAATGCTTAATGCATAATGCTAAAAGTTAAGTTTTTGATACGACATGACAGTTACCTTAATATACTATACCTATCCGGAACATAATCTGCTATTGTGGTGACTTCAAAAAATGTGTTTATTCTCTAGTTACATTTTTAAATACCATATCGCCAAACATAGACAACAAAAACAAGCAACATTACCCTCGTATTACTCTATAAAGCGTATCAAAATATTTGTTCTTAACTTGATCTCATACGCTTGAAAGTCATAATTTTAATAATACGAACAATAATGAGACATTATTAGGGGAGGCTGTCATATTTAACGTTTGAAGAATCGGCTGCCGACGTCTAATGAAGCCTCAGTTTGCTTCATTAGTCAAATATGTGAGTATGTTATATTAATCTAACATATTCACATTTACATACATTTGCTATAGCATTTATATCGATAAATGCTGTAATGTACTCAAGGCTGGTTGTTTCGAACATATTCTTTATTATGTATATATAACTTTTGTAAAATAAAATTAAGCAATTTATTCGTGTTTATTACTTATTTATATACTTTTAGAAAACATAAGCAATCATTATTGTAGAATTTATTTTCAAATAAATATGACGTGATAAAGAGTTCGTGTCGGTAGATTGGAATTTGCTGAATCATGATTCCATTAAATTTTCTGGATAGAAAAGAATAATCACTTCTCTCCCAAAATATTAATATTAAAAGCTTAGCAGTTGTAAAGTTTTATCCGATGTTTGAAACAATCATCTTGAAAATCAAGTAAGAACAAAACAAATTGGTACTTTGTGTCGTAAGCCGTAACTAACAAATAAACTGAAGCATAAACTTTTTCTCAAAAAAAGGTTTCAAGTCTTTGTTTTTTTTAAAAAAAGATATCATATCAATAATTTAATTACAATAAAATGTTACTCAACCTACATATAAATCACAATAATTCCTTCAGAGATCTCAATCTCGCCACCTCGGAACATAGATCACGGACTGACAGCTCCGGCAATGGAGATAGCTCTACAAACTATAATACGCCATCTAAATGCATCGTCGACAGGCATAAACAATTGAAATAATTATCAGGCTAAACCCTCGGATCACGAAAAGCCCTCGGGATTTCAACCCTTCTGAGATTCTGACAACGTCTTATGCAAATTCTCAAACTTGTCTATCCCTATGAATACTTTCCTAGCTTTCACTAATCTACTTCCAAATTCAAATCGTAATATAAATCATTAGAGTTGATTTTAGAGTATAGTTTTAATTACTTAAGATGTTTTTGTTAGGATATGGATAAGGCTTGCTCAATTGGCTCACTCTATGGCAACTTGTTTTGTAGAATGTTTGTAGTGTTATTCAACTAAGATGTCGCTAAGCATGTAAATGATAAGCAGCTTTGTGTAAATTTAGGGCAAATCAATATTTGTTACATTTCATTCAGAATTTCGTTGTAAGTAATAATAGAATTTTCTTAAGCAATGTTATCCTGGTTCAATCTCAATAAACATATTGATTTTTTTCTGCCAAAGACATCGAAACGTAAAATGATTCTTTCTTAATGACAGCCGTCAATGTAAAATCCATAGATTAATTAAAAACGGAGAAGAACGGGATAATTTATATTTCTTTTTTATTATAAATTTTTAGGGATTGTAGGTATACCTAGTAGAAAGCCGACTCTGAACTTCGAAGCAACGAGCTGAGAACGCTTCTTCTTATCGAGTCGAAATGGTTATGAAGAACGTCTGAAACAGAAAAGAGGTGAACACCGTGGCCAGTAGAAAAAAAGTAGTTAGGAAAAAAGATAGAGCGTGGCATATTATTATAATTTTAGTTATTTATAATTATATATTTCGGGATCATGATGACAACCATAAAAACACACACATCAGAAACTTTAATTTTAGCTAAAAAGTAATAATGAAGATTCGCCCTTAACAGCATTATAAAAATAATTCTTATTGATATCATTAAAAAGTTCTTCCATATTATATTTCCTCAAAACAAACAAACAAACAGTATGAAATTCAATAAACATTACCAGTGAGAGCGTATAAACAAATCCAGTGAAATGTAACCGGAATCAGTCTGCTGTAAAGTGCGGTTAAATGAATACACTATCAAACTTTACGGATGGTGTATGTATGTACATACTACGTTATCTATACATATAATAAAATTGTAAAAGGTAGACTGTACATTGAAACTTTATAGGACCAAAAACGCCATATTTTTAGTAAGGCATATAGACTTATTATCCTAATAACAACAACTGCGCATTAAAAATAGAAATTGATTGAACTGCATCTATATATACTCCAAAAACGAGAGACGAAGTCGTAAATTACCTGGGGAATCTCAAATGAGACGTCTGTCCGGACAGAGAACAGACGATATCTCTAGTATCTAAGATTTTTTTGGGTCTCTGAGCTATCGCAATATGTAGTAGAAAATTCGTCGTTTCAGCCGCAGTCAGTCCACTTTTGAACTTAGGCCTCCCCCCAATTTGAGGGATTGTTGCGATACTCGCCAAGCTTGGCATGCGGGTTGGCGAGCGCAGTTTCAACAGCATAATGTACTTCCATCGAAAGTATTCTAAGGGTGGGATGTGGTTGAGTTTGGGGAAAGGATAAGGTATTAGAATGCTACTGACTCGTATCGTATGGACATGGGTTGACCCAGTAGCAGCTCGGATAAGTCGGGCTCGCGTATCCGTGTGTTATGTATCCAAGCCATTGGGCAGATGCTTGGATATAACACTACTGACTGTAGTAGATAATTATTAAGAAAGAATACAGCTTAACTGATGAATATTGAATAATGAAAGTAATTGTCAATGGAAAATAATTCAGCAGACGTTCTATTAGTGGAGGAGAAAAGTGGACTCTAATCTCCGAAGCAATTTGTTCAGAAAGCAACCAGGCAAACAGATAAGATAATCAATGACTAACTTAAAGCTGTTTGCGATACAAGTATAATTATTAAAGACATAAGTCCTCCTTTTGCTGTATCAATGTTATTTCTGTAAATAAAGTTTTTATAGAGATACTAGTTTCCCGCAGCTTCGCTTACGTCAAAAGTATGTTTGACCCCGGGTCTTCAACTATATTCATACCAAATTTCATCAAAATTTGTTCAGCGGTTTAGTCGTGAAAGCGAGATAGACAGACAGACTTTCGCACTTATAATATTAGTATAGTATGGACATACAATTTCACAAAGAACTGATTTTTTTAGGTAGTATATGGCAAAAGCTATTACATTCGATTCAATTGAACATACGTGAATACTCTCAACGTAGAAAGGTATAAGTAAATTTCATTATTAGTAGAAATAGATAGAAACACTATATTTGGATCCAAACCAAACTGTGTACACTCACCGCCACACTCCATCTAATAGGAAGTGGTTACATCAAAAAGATGTGTTCCTTTGCAGACGCCCGACGTGGAGGGTCTCGCTCGTTCTGTATCAGAATAATAGAGATAAAGATAAAGGTCCTTGTAAATTCTGTCCAATCCTATTGACAGTTTGCTTAGTCAATATAGTAATTTTAACCACGAGACATTTATTTTCATAACTCTTTGTTTTGGCTAAACGCATGTAAGGTTTGGATAACAAGCTTAAAGCTTTCACGGCCTCTCAAAACTAATCAAACTGTTAAATTTAGTGATAAAATTAAAAATTAAAAACATTAATGTAATGTAATTTCAATTTCGATCCTTTCGTCTGGCGGCGCCTCCTGGTAATTTATTAATTCTGCAGTTACATAATATACTAAAAATTATTCAGCTTGGGCAAACGTGGGAGAAAGAACAGATACAGAACTTACATATTCATACACTTGTATGAAAAATCTTTTATGTTCTTTTTTAATATCTTTGGAAAATCAATAGTCCTAAATCTCTAAAGGTGCCTCAATCTTCAGACAAATCCACGGCGTGTTACTCGTTATACACAATACCAACTTACACTTTGTACTGTCGCTATTTTACGTTTCAACTCGTCTCAAAATAATTCTACAAAGACTCTCGTGCTTGGCTGCCTACCGATAACAATGGTTGTCGGACCTCCGAGAATTTCAAAACGCCCAAATATCTAATTGGAATTTCAAATTAGAATATACTGGGGTTGGCTAATTAGTTTTCGATAGGGAGACCGTTGTATACGTTGATCAACCTAATTTTATGTTCCTTTTATTTTTTTACTGTAAAAAGATCATTTAAATTTTAAGGACCATTTAAAAAAGCTGTCGCAAACGGATTTGACTTCGTCTGTCAAATTGCATCTAACAGCCGTATTCGGAGTTAAATTATTTTCAATTAGCGTATTTTTTAACTGTATTTTAAGTTTTTTAACTTTATTTATATCACTAATATACATTTAGGTATACAACTCCTTAGTATATATTAAAAAATATCCCTGAGAGAAATTTATCTGGATGTCAATTCCGATAATAAACTTTAAAAGACCATGCAACTGATATTCAATTACGACTCACTTACGATGCAATTTTGACAAGCTCAATATTGATATTCTGCTTACACAATTTCGAATCTCAATTTAATTGCAACTGAATGATAATAGTAGGAAAAATGCAAGTGTAACAAATAGCAGAATACCGATTATTAAAAAAAATATTTACAACTGTGATACGATTGAAAAGCAGACTAGCAAATTTTTCAATAGTAGTTCAATGGGATACCAATGAAATACGATTGGTCTTAAAATTAATAACAGAATACTAAAAACTTTCAGTTGTGTACTATGTAAAATAAGAGAATTAACAACGATTTATATTATTACCAAAATTTAAAAATCAACGTTGAGATTCATTATGATAACAGACAGTCAGGCACATTCGCATTTCTAATTAGAAATATTGCTGTAGGTATTTGCTTCTGCAAATTCTAATTAGAAATATAACAAAAATCAATAACATAAAACCTTCCAAAATAAGAAAAGCAAACCAAATCTCTGCAGCTTGTAAAATTCAATAAAAATTGCATGCGAGCATTACAAAGCGCGTAAAGGAAGCGATTTCTGTAACCCTTTCACATAAATTGCAGTGAGTTCCATTTAAAACACGCGGGGTGCCATTAGGGGTCCTTAGGTCCGAGGGTCCGCTTGACCGTGTACTGAACCCGGGAAGAAAGGGCTCATTTTCATTAAGCAACTAAACGTACGTAGATTTATGTAGGAGGTGAATCTGAGGTTCTAAAACTGGTAGGTCTGAATTTGAATCTAATGTTGAATGAGAATTGATTGTCTTGTCAGAAACCTAACTGTACGTAGGTACAGTCAATTTGTCAGATAAAAGTACTACCTATGTGGATGTAATTATTTTGACAATGTTTAATTAAATTGAAGTTAAGTTATCACTTGAGACCAATTTAAATTAATAAGAAAAGTGCCAGTGACAAATGAGAACAAGAAGAATGCAAGATTCTTTAGACATGACTAAGTTATCATTGGACATTATAAATAGTAGAGTTGAAAATAATTAAAGATTTAATTAATAGAGATTTTACTTTTTTTTATTTTTTTATGAGGTCTTATTCTTATACGAATTCATTAGCAACTGCGGCGACTGCGTGCAAGGAATTTTTAGTTACCTTATTAATCGCAAGAGGCGCTTTGCAGATTTGCGATACAATATTGCAGTCACAGTTGCTAGCATCTGCGTTTAAAATATCTCACAGTAGAAGCATTCATTCATTCATATCGTGTGGGTTACATAGTCAATTAATCCTGTATACACTAGATTTTCTAGATTTTAGCTGAGATTTTTACGGCCTCTCGGTTTTTGATGTGGTTCCTCTAACGACCACCAAATGGCAGCCGACAAATCAAAACAAAGTATTCTTCTTATTCAGGAGGTAGTTCTCATCTCTCATCATCATCAGCCAAGCATTATCCCGGTTGCATCCTCCGCTGTTTGCTTCGGAACCCAGTAGAAGTACTTCTCATCTCTATTGTAGAGGAAAGTTTGAGAACCACATCCTAACGAGTAGCCGACAATGACCCTCTCGTTGTGGCGTCAGTAGGAGGCATTTTTGCCTGAGCTGCATTCCACCCTGAAGAAGCGCATAAAGCATTCTTGTGTACAGAGGCATTAAAATGTACGAAATATTTTATAATTAGCCCATTACTTTTAGAAAAAAAATAGCAGTGTGAGATAAAATGAGCAAAATTAAAATAAATTATTTACCTTTAGACATTATGTTTAGCTCATAAATTAACATAGCTAAAACATGTGAGGGCCTGATTCTTAAAAATAGATTCTTATGTTTCTTACTTGGTACGAGTACGATGGTTGCGTACCCACAGAGAATCTTGACATCCGATACTAGAGCTCTGCACTGCCCAGCTCAGCAGTTAAGACAGTATGTAAAAACATTATAATGCTCCGAAGAAAATTAGATTAATTATAAGAAAAATAAATAATTAGTCCATTTTATTTATTTGGTGTACCAATGATTTTTAGAGTATATACATAATATTTATACGTTACTATAAATTATTAACATAGTCTAGATGGATGGATGATGGATTGGAGTGTGGTGGTCACGCCCCTTTAGCTATGAGGAAACCGACTTCGAAAATAATTTTCTCTGTCTCTTCTCCATCTGGTTATATTATTTTTATTGCTTGATTTATTTTACTTAAAGTAAAACGTCGGAAAACATCTTCCATGTCATATTACAAACAGGCCACAGCTAAAGATAAAATAAAATGGAATAAAAGTGCCTATTGTATACACAGGTAGTACACACTGTGTACTACACATGCTCGAAAATGCCGCAAAGTTTCAAGTGCCCATTCCACAGTAGCTTCGCCATTTGAGCAGTCGGCATTCGTCTGGCGTACCAATTAAAATATTCAACCCTATTGCGGGTATAAAGTGAAACGAATCGTTTTAAAGTCCACACGAACTTTTTAAACTTCCGTACAACGTGTGGGGTGCTGCTAAAATAGAAGTTGTTTACGAGTTTAGAATTGTTGCAACGAAAAAAGAAACTTTAATTTCTACATTTTAAAACAAAAGTCGGCGAGGCGAGGGGATAATGGCGTGTACATGTTCCCCCCGCCTGAGTATGTGTCGTGTCTGTACCTTTATTAGGCAAGTTCTTTTTGGGGAAGGTGAAATTAGGGTTTCGGTTGTTTATTTTTAATGCCTGAAAAGATACAACATACATTCTTTTTTTAAATCATTATATAGGCAAATGTGAACTCAGCTGGAGCCCTATTTTTGAAATGAATGACATATATGTCACATAAAAATCGTTCGATATCGAACAAAAATTCTTCGTTAACGAACGAAAATCATTCGATATCGAACAAGAATTATTCGATTCACCGGTTTTGCGTGAGTCACACTTTTCAATAATAGCACTCCTGGTTACTTTGTCACGCATTTATTTTACTATTTATTTCAATGATTTCGGCAACTAGGAGCAACGTCAATTTGGACCAAAATGCCTGTTGCATGAATCCGGCTAAGTTTTAAATATTTTTCTTACGACAACTGAGAAACAAAAAAAAGTCTTATGAGCTCGTAACTTCTGTAACGCTAGTCTGAAAAGGACTTCAGATGTCCTTCAGATAAACCATACAAATCTGTATATGTCATTTAAGTAGCTAGATAAGCTTGGTTGTCCAATGAATCAGTCTGTGAGGCAGCGGGCATGGTAGGTAATTAGATTTAAGAACAACTGGGCGGCGTCAGTGCGAGAATGGCCTGCATTAATTTGAGCTTCTCTAACGAGGGCGACGGACGGTCCGCCCGACTGGGACCTTGGCACAAACGTGTCGTGGAGCCACATTTATTATATGAACTATAATATTAGTCTTTCCCTAATTATTAGTCTGGCTGGGTCACGCGGAGAAGATGAGAGACGAATAGACAGTCGAAAAAAGCGTGGACAGGACTACCATGTGAAAAGCGAGTAAAACGACCAGTCGGTCGGCTCAGGTACCGCTGGAGAGACGACGTCTTAAAGGACTTGGAAGCTCTCCAAAGAGCCGACTGACAGCATATTTCACAGAATAGGGAATAATAGTAGGGAGTTCTAGTGTCGGAGGACAAAATCCCCTTCGGTTAGCTGAGCTTGCGCGTTAAGTAAATGAGGTAGTACAACCTTAAAGAATTGAAGCTAGTGTATAAAAATTTACTTGCTATGCAGCAATGACAGATTTTTATTTCAGCCCAGTCTACAATATCTTAGCCAAATTGAGTAAGATATTGCAGGCTGGTCTGAAAAAAAGAAAAATGCAGCATCATATTTTTTTTAATGTCTTTTATAAAAGCATGTTTATCATAATATATTATAAATATTTTTATATATTATAAATATTAATTTTATACTTTAACAGAACAAGTGAGGGTCACGATACTCACGAGTCAAAGGCGATGTTCTTCAATAACGAAAATAGGTAACTAGTAATTAATACGTTGGCCAACTTGTATTCTCCACATCAAAATCTTTGGTTGTCACTTGTCAGGCTGAATTTAATATTTATACCTATATGAATAGAAGACCATCAAATTTTTATACACTAATCGACTCCTCAACAGTTCCTGTGCTTTAGTAGTCAAGCTGTGTCCGGCGTAGCACCGGCTACGCGTCCACAGGCTATGTTTATTGCAATCTGGCAGCTAATGCCCGTCTGCGTACCCCGCTTACTACCCTTTTGTTGCCCTTAAACGTAATTATTTATAGCTTAAGCTTGACCCTCAGATATAAAGTTATACGAATAACATCAAGTACAAGACAAGACTTCTGCAAATTTATTAGAATTTTAGTAAAATTTTAGCTGTATTGTTGTTTAAACAAATCATTTTTGTAAGTCAGTTACCTAACGTAACCTTATACTTATATACACGCTTTAGTTATAATAAATATGAGGAAGACAAGTGAAATATCCGGCTAGTTAAGTCAGACTGGTTTTATTCAATGTTGGTGGCCACAATACAATAAAGCTTAAATCTACCTACATAACAAGTTATGATCCTTGATTTGGCGATATTACAATGCCATTTTGATGTGATAGTGCAAGCAGCGAGAGGTCATTAAATTACAATTTGAATAAGTTGTAGAAGGCAGGAAAAAGGTTGTAGGAGTAAGAAAGAGGATCTTTTGTATACTTAATCCAAATCATTACAAATGAATTCCAATGTTACTGCTTAAAACTTACTATCTACTATTTAAAAGACGAAGAATAAACAATTTGATAATACATAACTCGTTTCATAATAACAAAACAAGCCTCGCCTTTATTAACATGAATTAACAAATCGAAAGTAGAATAAAACAATTCAAATTATTCCAAAGCATAACATAATTCTCTAATCGCAGAATCGGAGCGCTGGTCAGCCGAAAGGGTTGTTGAACTATCCCGACCCTCAACCCTTACAAACAATGCGTTGTGTGCACGGACTTAAATAAAAGGTTTGATTTTGTGTTGTAAGGGAGCCTCGGCCAATATTTGCAGAGGCAAAGGATTGCATGCCTTTATTATGCTCCAGCTCTTTGAGGTGCCTTTAAAATGATAATTCTAATTTGATGGATATGAATCTTGTGGAAAACTGTATGAAAAGCGAATATGACAGACAGATATAATAAACTAAATTTTGCATGTATTTTTTATCGAGCTAAGTTCAATACACTACTATTAAGTATTTTATCCCCCTTATTCAGAAACAAATAATAAACAATAACAAAAGCTTAAACATTCCATATGTTAGATATTAGACTTATTGTTAGATATTTTCCTGTCAATTTACGTGGTGAACGAAAAACAGTTAAGATAGGGTAGGTACAGCAAACAGATATAGTTGAAAATACTATGGATACATACATTTTATCACACCTGTTTTCCGTAGGGGTTAGCAGAGACTACGGACTTTCACTTGGTACGATCCTTACAGATCTCACTTGCATCCTCCATGCTCATCACACTCATCCTAAACGCTCGTCAATAAAGGATACTAGCTCTTAACATCTCTCTTTTTTAAGATGACTGGGATTTGGTGTTATTTCAGGGTGCGAACTTGGATTGGATCACTTGAGTTTTACTAGGAAATACGGTAGACAAAAGATAAAAGAAGGCCAAAATAGGCGCCAGCTATTGAGTCCCCAGAGACGACTCATCATTTCATTGTATTCAAAATTTCAGTCAACGAAGATACTGGCAAATATGGATAATAATGACAGATAATACTACAAAGTTTATGAAAGTAGGTAAGATGAAAATTTATACTAAACATCTTATGTCCACAATAGTAGGTATAGTTTATAACCTACGCTGTAAAGTTTTTCATAAAAATATTTTGACGACGTGGGAGGCAAATTTTATGACTTAACTGCTCGTGTTCTATTCGACGAGATGCAATTCTAAGTTTTAATATTTTGTGTTATACACCCACTGTTCTGATTTAGGTAGCCGCATTTTCAAATTTTACGGCACTGACGTAAATCTATAGTTATAATATTAACTACTGCCTATTCAACTCTATTGGCTCAGAACAAATATATTTCAACTCTAGTTGTTTCTCGCAGCTCCGCCTGTGTATAATGTAGCCTATATTTGGCCCCGGGTCTGAATCTATATAAATACTACATCAAAATAAATTCAGCGGTTTGGCCGTGAAAATGTAACAGACTAGCATATAATATGTATACGTTTGTAAATACAAACCTTAGTACATTATTGGTTATAGATATTAATTGCATATGGGTATCTAATGTAAATCAACTCCTTGTCTGCTTTTTGGAGGCCTTCCAGGTCCTTCTCTATTACATAATATCTTCAGCAGTATACCTGTATAAATATCTTTTTATCTTTTATCTTAACTTACCTGGGTTGACCGACTGGTTCCTTTCCATTTAGATGAATATCTTTTAAGATAATTTTCTCTAGGTTTCAAAATTGTAGTTGAAAGGTCATATTTAAAAAAAATACAACCAAGCGACTCTACCAACCCCTAACTGTACGTTTGTAAGAGTTTATCTTTGTAAATGTGTCCATAGTTACTGAATAAAAATGAATTAGCACCATCTTACCGCACAATACATATTTCGTAGCAGGTCTACGAACTGTCGTAGCTCGTAGTACGTACAATAGAATGATTATTTTAAGTATTAATATTAAAAATGCGAAAGTGATTTTATAATGTTTTCGGGATGTTGCAAGTTATTATTGTGTTATTTTAAGGAACGCTGCAAAGTAAATAAATAAGTAATAAACGCGATAAATAACGTATTAAAATAGTTTTATTTAATATGCGAAAGTGAGTTTATAATTGTTTGTTTAAATTAATGTTCGAAAAATGAAACGAATGATTATAAATTCAACCATACAAGATGATATTTCTGTAGTCCCTTTTTATAACAGTCATTGGACGGTAGACGTACAGTCACGAACATTAACACATATACAATTGTATTCAAGTTAAGACCTTGTTTTAATGACTTAAGAACCAATGTGTTATATCCTACTGCTTGTGAGTGTACAGTAGCAGGCAATAAATTGCGACCAACAATGCATTGACAGGGTTTGCGCCCCTATCTGTTACCCACGCTCAACTATGGACGCCCTAGCACGCAGGGCGTCCATGTTTCATTGTATAGGGGCCACGAGGATTTTGGGAAATTCGAGTATCTTACGCGTGAAACTGTAGTCTGAGAGATTGTGTTTGATTTAGTGTTAGGGATTTCAAATTCCAATTTTGACATGTACTTTAAGATAATGGTTGCCGAGCTGTATTCTAAAACTTATAACTTACTAAGTTATTCAAATTTAACACATATTACAAGACAGTTCATAAAACATAATGAGTAATTTTTATGAAAGGATTTTTTTTGTTTTCTTGTAATAAATTAAATCAAATTGCAGATTAATTAAGAGTATTTACTAGTTAAGAATATTTATTGTGATCAAGCTTATACTCTTACTATTAATGAATTAAAATTGACTTTGTGACGAGAGACCAGCCTTTCCACCCTCAGTGTGGCCTTGGATTTCACAAAAAATAGTTTAAATACTTGAAACATAATTGGATCATATAAGTAAATTGTGCAATAAGCTGTTAATTCATTCATTATATATTAAAAAAAAACTCTTACATTTAATATTAGTAGGATTTCTTTTCGAGCAAGCTCTCAGACTACAATAGTAGCCATTAGCTCCGCAAGTTGCAGCTGACATTTTCACAGAAGACCTCACAGTCTCTTCAATTTGTACCAACCTCTATATAGGTGTATGAATATGACACTTGAGCACAGAAAATTAAAATCAAAGAACCGAGTATTTATTTCATTGTTTACTTTTTAATTTCAGATAATTTACATGAAGAAAGTACCTACTTATCACAATCACTTTTTGCTGTATCAATGTTCTTTCTGCACAATAGTTTTTACATGTGTACATGATTAGAGGAATTAATATAGGCAATTCTTGAATTTTGGGACCCTATCTTTGAAACGGATGATGTCGAATAAAGATGAAGTAAGTCATACTATTCAAAAATATAAATTGATAAGAAACTTGTTTGTACACTAACCTAATTTAAAAAAAAAAACATTTAACCGTAATTATTTAAAACAGAATGATTGCAAACAGTATCCAAGAAATGTGTCAAAAAATAAAAGAAGTACTTAAATACAAGAGGTGGAAAGATGAAGGAAGGAATAAATGAAAAAAAGAATGTTCATCTCTCTGCCAACCGTTGACTGGTAGAGAATGCTGTTAGCATTGTTATTAGTATCTTCTTGTGGAACAATATAGTTTTAATAAATAAATTAACAATCTCATCCACCACCACCTATTGTATTTTATTCATTTATTTATTATAGGAAAACCAACAGCTTTTATTACAATAGGTAACTAACTTAAGAAATTTAGGAATTAATTAAAGGTCCTCACAAATAGAACTAGGATAGTCCAACTAAAGAACCAAACATAGTATACACACTGCATTTTGATAAAAAAATGAGAATTGAAATTAAATATTTCCGTGAATCGGAAGCAACGCAGTTTAGTTTTGTAAAGGAAAACAATTTAAAGCTAAATATTTACAAACTACCCTAAACATAAAGTTGTTGTATAAAGTGCAATAAAGATAAAATAAATGATGAAATATTTTATCTTTTATATTATTTTTCATGTATACTTTACGAACATACGACATACGTTGTGTGCGAGTTAGATTTGTACTATCACTTTTTTGATGTGATGTTATTTTTTAATAGCTTACAAGTGGATCGAAGAGGAGAAAAAGTATCCTCGGATCCACTGGTTGAACGTAGTGGTAGATCTAAGTGGTAAGGGTACCATACCCACCAAAATAGCCGAGGGTTAGATTTATCTGTCTTCGTTTGTAAAGTTAATCATTTCAGGAGAGATATGTACATAATCAGCACCGCCGTAGAATAACACTTTTTCCACACAACATATGAACTCAGAACGGGGACTACTATTCGTGGTGTGGCAACAATGTATGTTTGACGGCGCGTCGCGGCGGCGGCCGGCGGCAGTGGCGCGCGCCCGCGCTTCGGCTGCTAAATGCCGCAAGCAAGCCGCGCCATCCTGCTCGCTCCGACGATCGCGCCGCACCTCTCGCTCGCGCCGGCGCGAACACGTGTTTATTTGTATGTTTTATCCTTCGGCGGCTTTAAACCCAACCCACCCCGACCGCAAAGTGCGCTCCGCCGCCCGCCGCGCCCGCGCCGTCGCCGCCTCTCGCTCGCCGCCGCTGCCACGGAGCCGCACCGACTCGCCCGCGAAACTTTGTCCGAAGTCGACGAGCGCGGACGTACGCCGCGTATTAATAGCCACAGTGGACGGCCACCGCAACCGAGGGCGGCCTCACGCGAGTTGAACCACAACCGCGCCAACAGACGCACGCGTCAAACGCACTATTCATCCAACCCGATACGCGTAAACAAAACACTTCTCAATCTACGTACAAAACAGAAAAGCGAAACCGAATTCGGAATTCCTAAAAAGTCAAAAAAAGAGGCGTTCGAAAGCGAAAGGACGTGCGTGTGGCGATCGCGTAAATACACTGCGAAAAAAGTGCCGTCAGTGGAACTAGTGAAAAGTTTTTCAACGCGCGGGGGAGCCACCCCTTGACGCCGGAAAAAATCGGCCCCTCGCGTCCCTCGCCCGCCCGCCGCCGCCGAACTTTTCATTCACAGGGAAAAAAAGTGTGGCAAGGCCGCCGTGACGTCACAGCGTCAAGTGGCCACGCGTGTTCCCTAGCAACCGGTGTCATCGCTCATCTTCAGAAAGTTGGGGTCCGAGTCGGACGTTAAAGTGACAGTGATGGGGGAATTTAGTGGCGATGTCGTGTCGGCGCGGTGGTTGTCTCCGGCGTGGAGAGAGCAGTGACATGTAGCGAAAGTCGGGAGGACAGTGGACTATATGTGCAGCACGCAGCGCAGGGTGGCGAGGATGCACCTGACGGGCGCGAGCAGCGGCGCCATGTCGCCGGACACCAGCTCCACGCTGCTCCACGAGACCTACACCAAGATGACGTCGGACATCCTCGCCGAACGGACACTTGGGGACTTCTTGTCCGAGCATCCGGGCGAGCTGGTTCGGACGGGCAGTCCCCATTTCGTGTGTACAGTGTTGCCGCCTCACTGGCGGTCTAACAAAACGCTGCCGGTGGCGTTTAAAGTGGTGGCATTGGGAGATGTCGGAGATGGCACGCTGGTGACAGTCCGGGCCGGAAACGACGAGAACTGCTGTGCCGAGCTGCGGAATAGCTCGGCGGTGATGAAGAACCAGGTGGCGAAGTTCAACGACCTGAGATTCGTAGGGCGCAGTGGGCGCGGTGAGTGCTGAAGGTGCAGTTATGTGATACACAATAGTAATAATCAAATACCATAAGTATGTGTGAAAAGTACTTACGCAAAAATTTTACGATTCCTTCTAGAAACTGAAATATTCCAAATAACAACAACCGTAAATAAATATTAAAATCAATTTAAAATTTTCATATAAAAAAAGAAATATCACAGTATTAAGGTTACAAATAACAAATTGTAACTACAAAAAAAAAAAAAACTCAGAATAATTAAAACAAAAAATAAAAGAAATAGAATAAATCAGTACCCCAAAAAAATATTCCAATTATGTACACAAATGTATAAGAAACTAGCAAAAACCTTCAAGTTTCACGACATCGTGCCTGACGGAAGTTTCCACGTGAGAAAAGTCCTAAAACCGCTCGAAACTTTTTCTGCGTCACTTAAGAAAGTTTGTGAATGTCAAATAAGGAGGGCGGAATATTAGGGCGGCTATTTCCGCCAAACCGGTGTCCGCCCGCCCTTCTTGAGAAAGTTTACTTTTCTTAAATTACGGTGTACGATCAACAGTGTCGCAAACTTTTGCGCATCTTTTTACTTTTTTTTTGCATACATCCGTCGCTTTTTTTTTAAGTTTACAAAATTTATTAAAACAGACATTTTTCCTTTTTTGAATAGTGTATAACAAATATTTTGATATATTCAAAATATAAATATAACGTGATTTAAAAAACATTTTTTTTTATTGTTCAAAGGAATATTTCAAACTTGCTATTATCACAATATAAAGCAAAGAGCATCGAAACCATTAAACGTTCCTTTCTCAGTAATATGAAGGCATTATAAAAAAAATATAATATTTTTTATTTATGTCACTTTGAATTTATAAAAGGCTATATGATTGTTGATGTTAGTAAAAGGCTGAAAAACTATGACCGATATACAAAGTATTTTAGTTATTTTATGATGATTATTTCGGTTTGGTACAGTGTATTTTATCCTCTGATTGACAATTCACAAAATTTATACTGTGCTAATTTTTACGCAATCATCATATTGTACACTTCCTCAAACTTTCATGTAAAATAGATATTACCTGAAATTAACACTTTTTTTTAAATTCTCGCCCAAGTAAGTATATGTTATGTCTATGTTGTTCCTTAACCTTCGTTTGGTTCTTAAGAATGGAATTTTTATTGTTATTTAGTTAGACGCAGGCCAAGGGTTATGCTCATGAGGAGTTAAGAAGAAGTTGAGGAGTATTACGTTGTTCCGAACGGGTTTTCTAAAAGCTTAATCAATATTATCCTATTTTATGTGAATAATTAGTGAAAGTGAAATTATAGTGCATCATTTTCACGGTATGTTTTGAGTTTTATTACTTAAATTCGTGAACACCGTTTTCTGTTCTTTATTTTTTTCTACCCAATTTAAAAAACGGACCGTAATTCGCCCAGTCAAAACCATGCACTGGTTAATTGAATTAGCACAACTATTTTTTATTATTTTATGTCTCGTAAAAAAGAAATCGAACCAAGCAATCTAAAGCGAGTAATCAGTTTATGGCGACATCTTTCTAAGTTTTCTAAGTCTTTTCTTATCTTGAATACCTATTCACAAATTCATCAAATATGTATGAGTAGTACATACCTTAAAAAAATACTAGCTTCATAAAAAATTAAGGCCTCTGAAAAACATTTCATAAAGTCTTTCAGCGAGAATAATAATAGATTTCGGTTCGTAAATAATAATGAATGATTACTTATTCATTGAGAAGATTTACAAGTTTAGTCCGTATATAAAAAGATAAAACGGAATCCTTATTACTTTATGGATTCACTCGTGTATCTTTCTGTCTGTCTGTCATAGCCGATTGTCCAGAATTTACAGAATGAAGATGTGCTAAGTAGTACTCTAGTAGAAACCTGGTGTAGTTACCTTTTATCTATGGCCAGTTTGCCGCCGACACCGATAGTATTCAATTGTTGTGACTTACTGTAAAAAATCCAATATTATGCCTTTGTGTGTTTAACTGGGCAAGTCACATGTCGATATCTCTTATCATACATACCTAACCAAAACATTCACTAGTCTCTTTAATTGAATAACACAAATTTCTTCTGACATAAAATTTGGCGCGTCCATTATTTCAGGAGGATACCATGTGACGCATACAATAGTGTTCAATTACTCTATCTGTAGTAATTTATTTAATCTGTAACTCAAAAGTAAATAGATGGATAACTAAAGTTTCACAAAAGAATACAATAACTGTATATATTTGTCGGAAATATAAAATTAATCATTTAAAATAAAGTTTGCGAAACTACTGGTAGTATGATGATATTAATATTCCACAAAAAAATTGTTTATTAAATTAAACATACAAGCTTCTTATTTTGAACAATAAAAGCAATGCAAACTTGCCGAGTGGTACAAACGTTCGATGCCATAGAACCGACACTATGGTGCCTGAAGGGCCTGCTAAGAGTGTGAATGGTCCCGAATGGTCTTGGTCATAAAATATACTATCAAATTTTCTTTTCGTGTTAAACAAATCCGAATCGAAATCACGGCAAGTTTCATAAATAGCGCCATCTTGATATCGGAAATGTCAAATTATGTCAAACTGTCTGCTTACTCGAGATGCTTATTTCAAAGGATTGGAAAATTACATGTTTTTTAATTCATGAAAACTATTATAAGTCTTACGGTGCCTTCTGAAGCACGGAAGAGGTTGAGATCGAATATGCCACTAATGGTGACCAATCCAATACGGGTCGTGAGTCTGCGCATTAGCTACTCGTACTTCAGTTACACGACGCGTTCGGTTTTTGAGATTCTTGTTATATTGACTGCTATGGAACCCGACATTACACGCAGCTTGACGCGGCACTTGCCACTTATTTGAGTGTATGGTAAATTGCGTTTCTGGCACTATACCTTGAAAGGAATTGTACTTGTAAATGTCAAACTGAAGCCCTTATTTGACGGTGTTTATCACACCATTTTGATTCGTTATTGTAGCAGTGATTAAGAAATAACCAGCCAAGCGCGAGTTGAACTCACTTTAAGGTTTCCGAACGATGATTGAAATTTTCACAATAACGGCCAAATGTAACCCTTTCGTAGATGGCATTTCTTAATATTTTCCAGTTCCCTCAACAAAACGTTCATTAGAAACAGCACACTGTACAAATTAAAAAATTAAATGATTGGCCTAATAATAATTTAATGTACTTTTATTGAATAATGCTTCTGATTATTTTTCTCGTAATCCATATTAAAGAATACATTTTGGTTTTTTGTCACTTTCATATAAAAAGATATCTAAAAATATTTTATACCATTTAATTGATGGAAACTTATGTAATTTAATTTGCTGTTACCCGTGGCTTCACCCGCGTAATCAAGAGTTCCAATGAAGTTTGGATCATATCGTGAATATTTTTTTTGTTATAAATGAATTAAACTGAAACTTGTGTAATAGGAAAAGAAAAATATACAAACATAAAAACAAAAACCATATTAAGAAGTAATTGTACCTTGACTACGAGAAAAACGTATTACCCAACGTACACGCTGGGTACATCTCCTTCCCCTATTATACAGCCCCTAGGCTGATGAGCCTTCAAAAACTTCGCGCCCGTGACATCTCCGGTGTTGCAGGCGTTCATAGGCTACAGTAACCACTTACTATCAGGTGGGCCGTGCGCCTGTTTGCCTACTTAGTTGTATAAAAAAAGTCCTGAAACAAATATTTAGTTATTTATTAATAAAAATACTGTTGTGAAGTTTTGAATGAATTGGCAAATAAATTCCTAGGCATAATAATTGACAAAAGTCTAAATTGGAAAGCACACACGGAAGAATTATTTAAAAGACTAAACAAATCTTTTGCTCTATATAAAATCTCCTCGGTACTTAATGAGACAGCAATACTGACAGCGTACCATGGGCTGGTATCTTCAGTACTGAGGTATGGGATTGAACAGGACTAGTACAAAATAAGGTTCCTAATTCAAATACTGGCCACTAAGAATATTTGTGAAAAAGGTTTAGATCTTGTATTGTTCCGGGTTCGAATTATATTGTCTGTCTATAGAATTTTTCCCGCTTTTTGGATTACAGAAGAAATGTTTTGTTGTTGAAAATTTATTTTAAAAATACATTTTATGTTTTTGCCACTACACCATGGTTTTATTAGAAAATTTGTAACAATCCATACAGGGATTATATTTTGGGACAATTCATCTAATAAAAGCCAAATTTTTAAAGCCCAGAAGCGATGTATTAGAGCAATGTTTTTGTTAATGTATTTGTAAAATGTAATCCTCGTCTCTTTACAAGACTAGCTGATGCCAATAATAGTAATAGAGTGCAAACGAGGCTCATGAGTAATAGTATCTATAGCATGACACCAAAAGTGTATAAGAAACTGCCTCGGAATTTGAAAGAATTACCACTAAACAAATTTATAGCTCATCTGAAAGAGTTGTTGGTATGTTATTATGACTTGCATCAATTATTTTCTAACAAAATATCGATTGTGACTTTAAAGGACACCTAATGTAATTTTTGCAAGATTAACTCGAATTATTTACTTGTATTGTTTTGCATGATTTTATTTAGATGATGTTTGACACCACTGACTTCACTTTTGTACGCCTAGTAGGCGTAACGTGTATGTGCTTAATATTTTCAATGTACCATATTGAATTCAACATGTTTACAAAAGAATAAATGATTATTGATATGACTAATTCGTCACTCCACACATATTTTGGGTCCCCTTTTCACCCCGATAATCAAACGACCCAGCGCAGCGATTTGGGATATGCGTTGATATGTTAGTCACTTAGATTCTTCTTTTTTCCATATAACTATTTAGAAGACTAGCTTTTATCCTCGGCTTTTTATGTACGGAACCCTTAGAATCGAAAAATTGTCGTTATTTCGATAAAAATCTTCGAAGTTGCTATAATTATAGAAAATTACAGAAAATAAGACATGTCTTCATTGTTACAGGAAAATTATAAAGAAGTACATTTAGGCGGAAAAAAGTTACAACAAAAGATAAAAAGACCAAAAATTTATACATCTTGAAAATTGCTGAACATAAAATTAAAGGTCGCCTTGTCTCGAAGGAAGAAAAAAAAATTAATTTAAAATTTTACAGAACCCAACCAAAAGGTACGGGGCAGGCAGCAATAAAGAACCGTGGCAAGTGGCATAACCATCTACTGAATAGTCATTCATCAAGACCGTTCAAATGAGACTCTAATAAGAGTTTGTTGGGTAGTAAATTGTTTTTACTCAGCAGAAGTAGAGTCACTCTACTTCTTCTGTGTAAAATACGTTAACGCGATCCACAAAACCACTTAAGAGTTTTGATAATATGGTCCCATTCAGGGATCGGAAACCTGGTTAACCAGCTCATTTTTTTACTAATAACTTTTTACCTCATGGTTCACTGGTACTACCCAAAATAAGGCAGGTAATGGCATGACCAAACACCTTTTCCCCGCGCGATTCGCTGATAAAAAGTGAACGCACTATTACAGGTAGCTCCCCTATAGATTGTCCGCTTTGACTAATGAGATTTTCACGTAGTCTTTCCGTGATATTCAGAAGCCAGCGCATCGTCATTATGTATTCAATTCCTTGATAAGGAGCTATCCAGAACAGTTAAGCACGAGTCACACCTCACGATCGTACAGAAAAATGAGGTCTAATTACAGATTTGCAGACCTATCCCCTTGGGCCTGACAGGCATTTTGAGGTCGTGTGTTATACCAGACACCCTACACCACCGTTACCTACACAGCAGTTAGAAGCTACCAGTATAGCCCTTGTATCTTTGACTATTTTTATATGTATTATTTATTTTTATTATTCGATGTTGTCAGTATAATACCCCATTGCCAAGGAATATAAAGACTGTATGTTTGTTCAAGGCTTAACATTCCAATCGATTCTCTCAATAACTCTCGACTCCTTCAAAACCTTAGTATTTCATACGCCTTCTTATTTTATCATCATCCTAGCGTGTATTCCTGGTTGCATCGTCAGCTTACGCGTCGGAGCCTAGGGTATGCTGCCGTCTGACCTCCGTAACCCTTTTGACAGGGAAACCAAACCAACAGGAACATGACCCGAGGTGTGTTAGTGGCCAACACTGTCAGAATTTTTCAACGCGTTCGACTAACGAGCTCCTCAATACGCCATACAATTCTTAGTTGCCCTGGCCTAATTTCTCTTCGAATTTGTAACCTATTCACAGGTAGAAACGCACAAATCTCAAAATAGTGACCAAACAGTTGATTTCCGGTGCTTAAACTTGAATTCAATGAAACGTTAATTTTTGTTTTTTTTTTTTTGGAGTTCCGTAGTAGACACAAGGAGCCCTTATAGTTTCGTCATGTCTGTCCGTCTGTCTGTCCTACCTTTTTCTCAGATAACAGACCTATTGAACTAAAATTTGGTATGCTTATACATATTAGTCACGCGGAGCGAACTGTGAGATAAAAATATGACAAATATTTTTTTTAGGTTACCTCCCCTACATAGAGTAAAGTGGGGGTTGAAATTATTTTTTTCTACTTTCTATTTGTGTGAGGTATCATTTAATAGGTCTCTAAAAACATTATGAGTACTCTCAGAGTGTTTTTCGATTAACGGTTTCGTTTATGAGATATTTAGCTATAACGTTGAAAAAAATAATCAAGAGGCGAGTGTTCCCAACCACTTTTGAGAAAACCGTTGCATTTAGACGCACGGAGGCGGTTGAGATAGAATATACCACTAATGGTGATCAATCCAATACGGGTCGAGTCACGTCTCGCCGTCGTTTGAGACGCGCATTAGCAACTCGTACTTCGGATACGCGCGCCGCGCTCGGTTATAGAGCTTCCTATTATATCTGCTAAACGACATTATATAGGTGACTTTATTATTGGGATTACTACTACGGAACCCTACATTGCGCGTGGTTTGAAACGGCACTTGACCACTGATTTTGTTTGTATAAGGAACAAGATAAGTAATTTATAGGAATTGAACATGACCAGTCATTATATGTTTGAAATTTGTGAATGTTTATGAATTTCTTTTTGTTTCTCTCTTTATTCATCCGACTCCTGTTCAGTCACAACAGTCAGATCAATTTGGAAGATGGCCCTTTTTTTCTTAAGTTAAGATAGGCCAGAAAGTGTTGGGCCACGCGCTTCACGTCAGAACAAGACAGCCTACAGTTCCGATACAATCGTGCGACACCAGGAGGGCAATCGCGCTATATGCTAACGTTAAATAATGTTCACGTATTTACCTAAACCAAGTCACGACCACGAGGGCTATTTTTGAGTATGTAATTTAAAATCGATTATAAATTGTTTCACTCACCTATTATATCGACTATATATAATTCGACTCACCTGTTTTGCATTCTGATAAATAGACCTCGCGTTCATTGTTTGGTTTTGGTGAATACTTTAACATGTTTTCAATCTGCGCGATTGGCCCCCAGGTCTGCTTGGGATGACCAACTTTCCGCTTACCTTGGAGGTCCACTCCAGAGATTGTCTCGAAAAACTATCTTTGGGGCAAACTCAATCTATATGTCATTTGTACATTTCTCTTCATCTTTTACCAATTTTTTATTCTGTTATTTTCTTTACTATTATTAGACGTTTTAGAGCAAGATGATATAAACTCTTTTTATAAGATCCAATAAAAACATATATAAATAAAGATAAATTTTCATAATTGTTACTTTGTGACTAAATTAAAAGTTAAAACTACCTAAGAATTAAGAAAGAAAAAAATAGTGTACCTAGAAGGCTGGCAGCATTGCATTGAGACTAATTAATTAATTTTCAAGTGATACCACATTTACTTAATTCGAAACTGTTTTTGAGAAGGTGAAAATTTTATTAGCGTAGAAAATTGGTAATAGTTTTTGTTATTATTTAATCACTGAATTCAGAAATTCATTTCCATATTTTTGTTGTTAATAATAATACTTGACTAAGTAAAAGTAAAATACCTAAGTATAAGTTAAAAATATGAAGAAACAGTTGTATTCCAGTTGTAAAAATATTATTTAGGTAATTAATTAAAACTTCATTGCTCTACTTACTTTCTAGGAATAGTTAAAACAGATTGTTTTTTTAGACAAAAAAAAAATAAGATACTTTGACATCACATATTATGTTATTAATAAGTACTTACTTCATCTACCAAAAAAAAAAAAAATTGTTAGGCAGCGAGCACAGCTACATATTAGGAGGCATGCGGAAAAACTAAATTGTAATAAGATAAGTTGTAAAAAGATGAAAGCCCGTTGCGATTCCTACAATGCATTATGTAAGTACTTTTTGACATAATAACAAGTATATAAACTACTTTCCTGTGCAAACTTTGCACAGCAATCCAAGAGTAGTTACACGGAAACAACTTATAACCGTCTATGTTAATGGAAATTGAAGATCTACTACATATTGCAAACAAAAAACCGTCTCGAGCTAACCGCAGCGGAACTTCCGCGTTGCGCTTTAATCTCGAGCGATATTTCAGAACCGTGCAAATGAAAAGTTAGCGCTGAGACTTGAAGAAGCCCGCCTTCTCGCCCGGCAGCCAATGGAAAAGTCGGGAAATAAACGTCTTCTGTAGGCGGGGCCGCGGCCGCACAGCCATTTCAATATTTTTTCCTTTGAAACATTCTTTATTTGAATTTCTTTGCGGCCAGCTTTAATTACCGTCTTCGTTTTACAGTATCTTTTAATCTATGGTACATAAATCATTTCAAATATTTATTTACTAGTTCCATTTTTAACATTTATGTTTTTGTAACACTGGCATAAACCAAAAATCAAATTTAGAAATAAAATAAAGTTATTGATACGTCACGAGAAGCATTTCACACAACACAAAAGTCGATGAGGAAAAACAACTTAGTAATCGTCGGAACGATAAGGCTACACGCAACGCATGTGGCAGCGGTTTCGCTTACACGCGACCCGTAACAGGCCCTTGTCAACCGTAACGCGGCCGCAGAGGCAGACCCTACGCCCACAGCCCCTGGTAACCCACTCGCCAGTAGGGTTAGCCGCGATAGAAAACTACCATTTCATTTACGATCGTTCGGCCTCTAACTATGCAGAACCCACAAGTTACGCAACTATGACGTGACGTGACACTTTATGACGTATTGGTGGTAGAGGATCGCTTTCGACTTAGTTATTTGCAAATATGAAAGTCCGTGTCAGTATTAAACAAATTCGATCTGGTCACGGTTTGTGCATCAACAATAATAATATTTCAATTGATAAAATAAATTGGGACTCATTAAAATTTAAAGAAATAAGCAATTTATATTTAAACAATACTTAAACACTCTTTTAAAAACGTACGTAACTAATAGTAAAATACTCACCTTTTCTCACACAATAAAAACGAACTATGCTATACTTACATCTAGATTCATAGCAACGGAATTTAATACAAAATGAAAAATCATTCATAATTCTCTTTTATCATTCCTATCTCGACTAATTTCATTATCTTTTTTTTTAATGGGTTTTACAGCCATGGATACAAGTCCTTTATAGCCCTTCTTAATTTTCAATCTTCTTTAGTCCTACAGTGTGGTTTCGTCAAGTCCTAGTCAAGTCCTAGTCAAGTCTGAAAGTCTAGTCGGTAGTTAAGTCTAGTCAGAAGAATCAGGCTAAGTGAAGTGGTAGAAAAAATGCACTTAGCAATTACTAGGAGCTTTTGGCAACAAGCATGAAAATCACATAAATCAAACACTGTAACACTTCCCAACACTCACGCTTGTTATCGAACACATTGCGAATAATAATCCACCATTATTATGCACATCCACTCAAAAAAACACAAATTTTGCTTACCGGTACGTGGTCGCCATCCGAGAACCTTTCTGCCCCATCGGCCATCGGTTCTCCGAGCTATGTGCCCCGCCCACTGCCACTTCAAAGAACTAATCCGCTGGGCATTGTCGGTGACTTTTGTTCTCCTACGGATCTCTTCATTTCTGATTCGATCTCGTAGGGAAACACCGAGCATCGCCCTCTCCATAGCTCTCTGGGCGACCTTGAGCTTTCTTATCAGGCCCATTGTCAAAGACCACGTTTCGGACCCGTATGTCATCACTGGTAACACACACTGGTCGAAGACCTTAGTTTTAAGGGACTGAGGTATTTTGGACGAGAAGACGCTACGTAGCTTCCCGAACGCCGCCGAGCCGAGTCGGATTCGACGAAAGACCTCGTCCTCGAAGCTGGAGTTGCCAGCCTGGATCATCTGACCCAAGTAGACATACTGTTATGCCAAGTAGACATACGGTTATACTATTATGCCTTTATAAAGTTATGCTTGTAATTTTATGCTCAAATATGATTATGCTGATTTTATTTATGATTAAGACAATTATGCTAAATTTGTTGTGGTAAAAAAAAATATGCGTAAATATCATTAGTTTAAATTAACATATGCCAACATATTTTATAGTTAATTTTTTTATGCAAATGGATAGTGAACCCAAAAAAGGTGACAAAACCAAATACCAAAAAAACTGGGCCGATTTCACAAAAGTCAGATAAGTTTTATTCCAAGGGTATTTTTTTTTAATGACGCACTCTATACTCTCGTTTAATGAAGTTTAAATTTCATCACACAGTAATATTTTTTTAGTTCATATTTGAAATAAATTATTGTCCGTTCAAATAAAATTATTGCACTAACACGTGCCGAACCTCAACCACCAAATATGGCAGGACCGCCATGTAAGGTAGGAGGTTTAAGACGAGTGAAACGAAAAATTTTAGTGTGGTACTTTAGGCTTTATTTGATTATGCAGAGCTTATACACTAAAATATGAATACACACGTTATAACGTTATATGTTGGTTATACACACTACACAGTTAACCCGAGAATATACTGTGAATCCACGCGTAACTCCGGTGCAAGGACTCTGTCTCTAGAATTAATTTTCCTGACATCCATTTATTATACTTAGATAAGTTACTCTTGGATTAGAATTATGTTGGTGAAATCGGCCCTTAATGACAAAATATTTCCACAATTACACCACGTGTTCAGGTAGGAGCGTGACACCTTGTTCGATCAGCATATTAATTCAGTCAATTAGTACGTAGGCATTATCACGTCGTTACCGTAATCACGGCAATGGCTGACAAGGCGACGAGTGTATTTGACACCCGTCAAATTGGATTGCAACCAGCCAAGAGGATGTCGTCTGCGAGAGCCAGAAACGATCGTATTGCATGGATAAGACACGTGCTTTGAGTTTATAAACGGTTTTATTCAGACTCGTTCGCGTGGTATTGCGCGCCGTGAATCGAACAATCTATAAAAAACTAATAAATATTCTTATTTGTTATAGAAGAAATAAGATCTAGAAACTCACCAACCACTTATACTTTTCATTCAGCTTTAAAATACAATAATTCAGGGCCTCCAGAGTTATCTGGAACAAATAGATGTATGAAATTGAACATTGAACACTTTATTGCACCATTTATAAACATGATAAATACATAATTGAATCGGATTAAAACAAAGTATTGTTTATAATTGCCAACTCACCAATATCGGCCACGACCAATATCTGTGATCAACAACAAGTCGTTTTCATTAAGGAATTATGGCAGAGATATGTAATGAATTCTAAATTAACTAATGGAAGGTCTAATTCTTCAAAGGAAATTACTATAATGCCATACATGTATACTAACTCGTTCGACGCACTCAAACCGAACCTCAAAAACCGTGTGATGTGATTATTTTGTCTCCGATTGAAAAATAAAATATATTTATTATTACATAGTTTCAACACATATTCAACGCTGTCGCTGAAATCGTCCACCCGTTGCTGAAATGAACAATTCGACATTTTAAATAAGAAAAGTGTAGAGTATATGCTAAGTACTCTAAATAAATAAAAATATAAATCTGCATCACATACAATTATATTCTGTAACTAATTTAAGTCCTAAGCTATCCAGAACATTCAATGATAATGAGAAATTTAAAAATATGAAACATCTTTAATTTTCTGTAGGACATGAGGTACTTAGACATAAGATAGAGCATTTGTGTAATTTACCGGATTCCTTGACTTTCTACGGAATAGTGTCAGACCACAAATTTCATTTTGATATTGAGAAATTGAACTCTAGAAACAGCAAAGTCATGTCCTCGTTCGGCTGTCGTCGGAATTGAGATGTCGCATGTCGCTGCGCCAGCGAAGCGGTGTCGTCTAGTCTCGATTACTATGTTCGCAATTTTGATTGCACTAAAATTCGGTAGGTTTGCACTGATATTTAAAATACCATTTTTCGGTTGATTTATTAAACGTTGCATTCTTTTAAGTGAATTGATGGTCTAAATATTTGTAAGAGGCCAAAAGTTGGGGCACTTGTATAGCGTTATAATGGATTTTTCTTTGTCCAGCCCTTTTTTCAGTATGACCTCCTCCTACATTTGCACCTGAGGTGTCTACTTTCCTTTGATTTTTTAAGTGTTTATTTGTCCAGCTTTACTTTGGTGTTTGTTGTGGTCCGGGATTATCAGTAGGTGTACCTTTGTTAGAGAATACGATGCATTAATGTTACGAGAGTACTCTTTTAGGCTGAATTGAACAAGAAACGGAAGTAGATGATTGGTATTTGACAGATTGATGGTTTGACACTTCATTCCAATTTAAAAATCGAACAAATCAACTACGTAAAATCTTAGAAGAGCTAAAACTAAGAACAGGCATTATCTCTCACTGCTCACAGTTTTTAAATACTTAAGACTATTAATTTCGAACAGAATGTCTCACTGGCTGTTGGCCTCTGAATATTGATTTAGTTCAGGTGGTTTCAGTTGTTTTCAAGTTACTTTATTTTTCGTTTAGTTACTTTTGATTATAAATTTATACGAATTAGTGACAGTTTTTATTGTATGTTACTTATAAATAAGTTTGTCTAAATAATTGATAATTTATGGGTATGTACTCGAGTACATACTCATAAATTGTCAATTGATTTAGATATTGTGTATGTATTAGTAGAGAAAGCCTGTAGGTACTTTTTTTTTTCTTTATAGTTTAATTAAAGAAAACATGGATGAACTAAACTATAAAACCTTAACTTAATACTTAGTTTACATTTAGTGCTAAACCTACATATAAGGTGTTCAATGATTCCTATTCAAAGTGAAAAACTTAAAAGCACTTATCATTTCACTAGGAGGACCTCATAAAAACAGTGTCGTGTTTATGGTACATTAAATGGGGTTATTTATTTAGGCGAGCGGCGCCGCGCGTCGTAACTGGTACGGAGGGCGCGAGGAAGGCTGGATTTTCATCAGCTGTTAAGTTTGACATGACATTGCCTTGCTAGCGAGTACTTATAGGTTCTATAATAGTTCAGTATTAGAACGCTTCTATCATAGTACTACCAACTAATCTTATTTTCGATGGATGCAGTTACTACATTTCGGCTGGACGAATCTGGTTAAAGATTTAGGGCGTTAGGGCGTTCTAGAGGCTGGAATAAAGAAAATCCTAATTTAAATATTTTATTTATTTATTTTGCCATAAATATTATATATTTTTACTTTTAACAATTTAGCCCACCAAAACTATTTTTATGCAAAATATGATCAAAAGATCTACTAGTAGTGTCGTTGTCAACAATTACAAAAACTATATTAAAAGGCTCGCATTGTCAAAAAAGTCATAAAATAAATATATAGAGACAAATCACACAGATTGAGTTAGTCCCAAAATATGTTCGAAATATGGAATACTTATTAACGTATATATATTTATACAAATACATTTTTAGATAAACATCCAAGTTAAGCTTTCAAGTTGCTCTACATATACTAATTCTATACAAATACCTACATCACAATATCGATATATAAGTCAAAAATATGTGGCATAGCCTCTTAATATTGTAGTTAAAATTTTAGCCAACATTAAGTAGGAAATGTCCTAAATAATGTTTTATCATATAAACTCGGATCAGCCAATAGCTTAATGAACGACGATGACAGACAAAATAAATTTGAAATACTTAGATGCATCCGCGGGTCCTGCATTTTTCATCCTGCAATTTTTCGAAATAATAATACCTATATAAGCCTTTGCCAAGAGGCACACTGCACTCAGGGACATTCTAGGGTGATGGAAAACAAAGGGTGATGAAAAAAAAAAAAAAGATACAGAGCTCAGCATGAGAGGCTTATAGTTAGATAGATAGATAGCAATATCTATTATATATTGTTTTACTTCTTATTTATTACAAAAGGAAACATCGTTGGTGTCAAGCTTAATATAACAAGTTGTTTTCTCTGCTTACTTGACATTTTATATGCTAATAACTTGGTTAAAGTTTGTTATGATCTTTATATTCTACCTGTTTATTGTATTTAGTCTACAATCGGACTCATAGAATTACAAATACGTACTTAGTAATAGTAAAAACAAACAATCTCACATTACTTATTATATTATATTTCCTAAACGTGTAACGCTTGATCATTAGTATTAAAAATCAATCAATCATTATTTAAAACGGCACGGAGCAAAACCTCAAAAGCTACGAAAACAAGTGTGAACGTTGTAAGCGCTCCTCGGCCACGTTAATAAACTCCGATAGGCCGCAACAAGCCGGCCACATGTATACGGCCTCCATTTTTAACGAGACTCACCGCTGAGCCCAAAGTAGCCTACACATGAAATCACATATGAATGAGGCCTTTTTTCAGTTTTTTCGCGTGTAGCCAGTGGCGTGCCGCTCTAGGGCCCATTAAAGCTTACATGTCACTCTCCCGCGACCCACCCATGTGTGGGGAAGAGGGAGGTTGGAAAAATCACAAAATCGGTATTGACTGCATCCCGCAGCGAGTGGTCGCAAAGCGCTCTACAATACAGCTTTGACGGACGGTCATTTAATATTAACTGCGGTTTTTCCGCAGATGGAAATGTTTTTTTTTATTGGCGGCGTTACGCCGTGATGAAGTGGCCAGTCCATTGTTTGTGACGCGCTCTGATGTGTTGCGGGATGCGATACTCTTTATGCTCTCAACGTTTGAATGAGGTTGTTTCGTTTCAAGCACCGTTGGGTTGTCGACAATATTCACATCATATATTTTGTGTATAAAATTGGCGCCGCTATAATTACTGTTATTATTAAATGTCTATTTGTTCTATAACATCCAATCACATATATGACTGTTTGTAACTGCGTTGTAATTGAAGTTACGTCCATTTTTGATAGACAATTATTTTCGTCACAGAGTCACAGATAGAACAGCGTGCCGTGGTACAAAATTCATTCGACACGCAAATTGAAAACGACTGGCTATAAATTTTTAACTTTTCAAACAAGTGATCAAAATCGAAGTAGGTACCAAAGTGAACGACCGAAAAGAGTACCGACCGCAGATTGAATTTATGGTTTGCGCTCGCTTTGAGTAAAAAGTTTAAATATTTTTAGTTTCGTTATAGTAACAGTACGAAATCAATTTATCTCTACCAAATTGAAATTGGAATAACTTCACAGAACAGATAATAAATATATACCTACAAGTACTACGATTTTAACCTTTTCCTCTTAGAAAATTATAGAGCTTATGTCGAATGATGGGACGTCCTACGTAGTGGGGCTGATATTGTGTTTCATTCATGTGTGTATTAAGTAACATGTTAAATGTTTCAAAAATAGTTCCATCACTTTGCTTCTTCATCTTTTGCTTCATGAAAAATTGAGCGACTGCTATTTGCTCTCCGTCCCTTTTTTCAGATTCACCTTGTATTTTGACCTGACTGTTTGTTTAGTTAAGTTTAATGTTCAGTATATTTTATTCTGGTTCAGAATTAAAGCGGTACGCTTGCTTTGAAGCTTACGGTGAGTAAACTGGGATATCTCCCAGCTCGGTCGAAAAAGAATTTTCGAAATTCAATTATTATTTTAGACAAACATATTTCATAATTTTGTTAAAATTTAGTTATTTGAGATCAAGCACCATATGACGTTATTTTAATTGTTACAGGCAAATCCTTCACCCTGACGATAACGATATCGACGTCACCGCCACAAGTGACGACATACAACAAAGCCATCAAGGTCACCGTGGACGGGCCCAGGGAACCCCGCTCTAAGACCAGTTAGTACTCAATCTTATCTACTAAGGGCTGGTTCATATGGATCCAGTAGCGTTCATGGACATGAAATTGTTGCTTGTCTACTCTACATAAGCAAATTCGTTACTGGATTTCCAGCATTGGATCCACGTAGATCTAATAAAGGCTCGTTTACACAAACGAGATATATTATCTAAAATAAAATCAAAATAATTTATTCGCATAAACCCGAGATGTTGGATAAAATGGCTCCAAGAATCATATAAAACAATTTCCCAACAAAATCTTTCACCCAATTTTCTTAACCCTATTAAGTAACTAATGGGACGTATATAATGGGTCATTTAAATACGTAGGAATAGGATCTAGTTATAGCAGAATACCATTTCTACTATGGATGAATATACCTATACGTTTGTTTCAAATCTACTTTATACCCAATGAACTATGTACTCTCTAACTGAAATGAAATTACTAAATATCAAAACTTCATCAACTTACGAACCCTGTTTCATTTTATGTTAGTTCTGATTTTATGAGTTTATTTTAAAATATTCTAACAAAAATTATGATGAGTAAAGAACACTGATATTACACTATGGCCATGTTTATTAATTAATAAAATCAAAATTAAAGGCAATGAGATCAAAATAAAAACAATAATTGCACACGCTAAAACATATGTCAATGTATCGTTTAATCTGTATCCGGACACGATCCTAAAAACATCAAAGCTTTGAATTTCGAACAATCCAAACACAAACAAGCAAAACCGCAAAACATTCGAAAACAACCGTCCTAATACAGGTTATTTATTAATAATGAGTGAATAACCGCTTGCCACTGCCTACCGACACCTGGACGTGAGGGGAATTCTAATAACTACGATACAAAATAAAATCGTTAAGTTCCGTGTTCGTTTAGGGACTTTAGGATTTAAACTAAGTAAGTATATGTATTTTTTTGAAGATAATTAATTGCTTCCCTAGTGTTTACGTTAAAACAACTCAAAATAAGCTTGAATCAACTCAAGCGAAAAAACAAGGAGAAATTCTTATTTTTACTTCACAAATCTATGTCTAGGATATTTTCTCATGATAGAGTCAAAAGAAGTTGGACGCCCTATTATTTCATATTTTTTTTCTTTGTTGGAGCGTGTTAAATTGCATATTCAGCTTTCGCTTCAGAACCCAGGGTACGCTTTTTAATTATGGTCTCTAAATTTGGCGGAACTGAATAATAGAATGGAGCGGAGGTTAGATGGCAGTACCATCTAACCTCCGCAACAACTTTTTATAAAGAAACCAGACCAATAGCATTGTTAATCCAGATGGAAATCAAGACCCATAGCCCAACGCGCCTCCTAAAGACAAAGTCATCTTTAATATCAGCCGATCATTAAGATCAAGCCTGCTATACCCTAACTAAACTGGAAAAAAACTTAAAAGTAAGTTTTTCGTGGTAATCCAAAAGTTAAAGTTGAACAATGTTATCGCTCTCTGTCGTTCAAAATTCAAAAATAGTCACAAATCACGGATATTCTAAACAGCCCTTTCTGCTGGGTGGTATTGTTTAACAGCCTTGTACAGTAGCCGTAGGATTTAATAATCTGTATAACGATGTTTTTCTTAAGGCGGCCATATTGGCTATTTTCGTGCGCCGGCGTCGGACCACCCGCGGGCGGCGCTACTGTCTATGGATTATAGCTCTGTTTACTTCACACGGTAGATTTGAATATGTTTGTTTTCGTATACTTGTGTTTAATTTGAGTATCTATTTGTAGAACGTTTTATTAGTTTATGTAACTTAAATGTAAAGGGATTGAACAATGTTAATTGACAGGGATAGCTTATGGCATCAAGTTTACCCATTCTAGCTGAAAAGAATAAAATTTGTGATATTGTCGCCCTTATGAAATGAGTCACGACACGAAATTTGTTTCTATAAATTTCTTAACAAAATTAAATGAGCTAAGTTATCCTATAAGATACAAAATGTCTTATTTACTAAAAGTGTAAGTGGCCTTTTAATTTTCATCTAAGTACTCAATAGATAGTCTTAATTAAGTTTCGAATTAAATAAAAGGAAATGAGGCGTTCCGATACACATTACAAACGTTTCAGGCACGCATAACTCTAGAATTAAATAATTTATCGCTCGCATAGACGGAGGTTTAATAAATCAATATGCAGGGCATGCACACACGAGGGTGGTTCCCGCACCCTTTGGCCCTTTCTTGACTAATTAATTAAACAACCGATTCATTACAGCAGCCTCCTTTGTGCCCTCACATTCGTCTAGCGAGCTAGTGTATGGTTAGCATATGTTTAATATTTCAGTTTTTAAATTTAAAATTTTCGTAACAAATAAAATAAAATTTAATCTTATATATTTTACTATTTTTAAAAGTTTTATTTTTTCAGTTTTTGGATTCAGTTATTTCTTTGTTTGTTTTTAAATTTTAACTTATTTTAAAATTTTCATAAATTTTTACTACTCGTAAATTACTTCTTTTACTGTCGTAACATTAATTATTTAGTTAAGTAACTTGTATTCATTAAATATTCATAAAAGTAATGCAAAGAAATTGTGCACCCTAAATACATTTAACAGCCCTAGAATTAGACAATGCTCATGACATTAAGTCTGCCATGAAGACTAATTTTGCAAAACTTAAGATTTTTTTTGTACAATTAATTATTTAAGGTTGTTGCGCACCTATATCAATCAATTACTAATTAGCGTATGGAAATATTTTTATGATACGATTACGATCATCATCATCATGATCATTGCAGCCGCAATCGGTTCACTGCTGGACATAGGCATCGCCTAATGATTTCCAAAATGACCGATTGGCAGCAGCCTGCATCGAACGTTTGCCTTTTATGGATTTAAAGCTTTTAACAATAATTATGCAAACTTATTATTACTTTTATTAAATCAACTGATTTCAATTCGATTATTTTATCCATCACACTACTACTCATTAAACATAGGCCATTAGAATATTACCGACAGTACCCGGCCCTCTCATGAAAGGCCGCACTATCCGCGGAGGCTGCAATTATTTTAATTTCCATGGGCCTTGGGTGTGATTTCCATGGAAGCCTCATTTGTTAACGTCAAGGCTTCTTCGAACTAGTACAATTAATCTGTTAATCAATCTACTTGTAGGAGCTAAAATTTTAAGGAAACTAGTCTTAAGATATATCTTTTAGATATTCATTTCCATAGAATGCAGGTAATTACCGGTTCCTTTCTTAAAATGAATGCAATTAATTTTCTTTTTGAATTTTTTGAACATTACTTTTCTTTGTCTGATAGTCCTCGCTGATTGTAAGTTAATATTTTGAGTAAAAAAGCTCAAATAAATACTAAATTCAAAGAAAAGTCAGAGAGACCCTTCGAAAGCTCAAAGTTTCAAAACAGTTTACAACATCTTCGCAGACTTTCTAATCCTAGTAATCCTAATAGATGCATATTATTAAAGCCAGGGCTAACTAGTAGAAATACTTGGCATAATAAATCTAACTAGACCGGACACCACCCTCGATGTAATCCTTTAATCAGGTCCACAGTAGCCCTTGCCGCACCCTATTTTTCCTCCCACCTCCCCCCGCCCGCCGAACGGTGCAAATGACAGTTCCTAATTCCAACTTGCCATGAAAGTGTGTAATTGTTCCGTCGTTGATTTATACACTGTGGAAACCAACGAATGTGGCGTGTGTGCTGGGGATTTCCTGGTGTGCGTTTATTAGAAAGTAATATGTATGTGTAATTCACTTAAAAATTAAGCATTTATTATTAACTAGCCGCTTCTCGCAGCTTCGCTTGCGTCAGAAAGTACCCTATGTTTGACCCCGGGTCTTCAACTATATTCATACAAAATTTCATCAAAATCCGTTTAGCGGTTTGGCCGACAGACAGACAGACAGATTTTCGCACTTATGATATTATTAGTATAGAAATATAGATAGTATAGAAGTATGGATTTAAAAATGTGTTCCTAATTCCAACTTACCATAAAAGTATGTGATGTTACGTTGTTGATTTATACACTGTGGAAACCTACGAATGTGGCGTATGTGCTGGGGATTTTGTGCTGTGCGTTAATTGGAAAGTAATAATGTGTGTATATAATTCACTTTGTGATGAAGCATTTAATGGTAAAATTTTTATGAAGTGTATTTTTAGTGATTTGAATAAATATGATGAATTTGTTTTCCTCCCAACTCTTTCCGCCCGCTGAACGATGCAAATATCAGTTCCTAATTCCAATAAATAAATAATTGTTCCGTCGTTGATTTATACACTGTGGAAACCAACGAATGTGGCGTGTGTGCTGGGGATTTCCTGGTGTGCGTTTATTGGAAAGTAATATATGTGTGTGCGATTCACTTTGTAATGAAGCATTCAATGGTAAATGTGTATTTTTAGTTTTTTGAACTTTGATACGGAGATGGCAGTTGCTCCATCATATTAACCAATACCGCCAAATCAAGGACTTATGGTCTTGTCGGTATGGTATTGTCGGTATGGATTCGGTAACAACTTTGAAGCCCTTCTTGATACCTACATATTTTCATCCTATCCTCCTGACACAAACCCATTTCTACGGCTAAATTAGACGCGTAGGTATGTTACACACATGCGTATCAATCAGTGCACTGTACTCTATCGAGCACAGCTAGAGTCGTGCGACCTTGATTACATGGACGATTGGTTTGCAACGCAATTCGGAAGTGAATCGGGATGCGAACAGAGAATTAGCGGGCTTTCATTAGTTCTGTGAACCCTTCGTTGCATACGGTCTTTATACCAAATCAAATATTAGCTTAATTTAAAAATTATCTAAACGCAAAGTGACTTTAATGTACTTTAACCATTTTATTTTTTAATGCGAACGTGTCTTTAATAAACCTCGTCCAATCAATCGGACTAAGCTTTCGGACCAAGTGTTAAGATGAAAAAATATAAAATATTTGCACGCTTTGTACAAGATCCTTAAGAAATTAATGAACACTTTTTTTACATAATTAATAATAATTACCTTTTTTCAGAAAAACAACATCAATAGTTGAAACAAATGCTTGTAAAGGGCACAGCTCTGGAACTACTATTGAAAGAATATTTGAACGTTTGAACAATCACTGTTGAATTTAATCGGCAATTTATTTTCTAATATTACGGGTTTAAGTTTATGCAATAGTACAGAAAACTTCTGACGAGTTAAATTCCTCTAAAGCTGTTTGTACATTTCTTAGGAGTGTGAAACCACGGGGCACAGCTAGTAAGTTATAAATTAATTTACCTCCCCAATTCAGGTTTCTCCTCCTACAAGTAGGGTGACAAGTGTGAATTATCGAGCAGCTTGTGACAGACAGGGCCGTCGGGAGGGGCTGACAAATCGACGGTAATCCTAGCTAAACTATAAATGCTAATGTTACTTGTGAACAGCGATTTGAAATTGTTAAGGCATTAAAAGATTGTCTTAAACATTACGCAGCCAATACAATTTGTTAAAAATTGTGAAGTGCTAGTGTTAAGGTCATAATATTTCTGCTTTTGTCCACTAGAAAGCATTGGGTTTTTCTTATGTATGCCACATTGGTATACATATTTGAAGAGGATATAGAAAACGCCATGCCGGCGAATGTATGTTTGAGAGTTCTACTCGTCACAATTTGCAGAGCTGAACAATTGAATATAGTAGAAACTATTACGTTGTTCGAATCAGTTTAGAAAGGGGCATCTCTAGGTAGTGTGTTTTACACCGTAATTGGTATCACAATGACCTACAGCACGAAGTGTCAATAGCATCATTGACATGTAAGAGATTGCGTGTATACGTGCAGTGTCCATACTTTATGTTATGTACGTATGTTTTATTGTACTGTGTTCAAAGAAGTGTCAAAATAAGTAAATAAATTGACACTTAAGCAACATGAGACTTAGATTCTCTTCTCTCCCTTATTATTAACTCCCGGGTTGTTTTCATATTAATTTGGGTTCATGTAAAATTTACTCCATACAGAGGGTAGTCGCTCCATTGGTATAATAACCAGTATCTAACGCTAAATACTAAAAAGTATAAGGTCAAGATGCAACTAAGAAATATGCGCAAATGGCATCAAGATGGAACGGAACCGTTCGTGCGCGATTCCGACTCACGCTTGATAATGGTTTTGTTGTGGGGCATGCAAATTACGCGGTAAAGAATACTCTATGATATACTACTACTACTACTACAAATTTTAGCGCATTCCTGGTTGCATCCTTGACTTATTGCCTCGGAGCCTTATAATGAATGAACTCATTAACTAGTTAAAGAATGGTATAAACAAAGAACAGCCAGTATCGTACTGATGTAGTGTTGTCTCTCCTAGGGCAGCAGCAACAGTTCCACTTCGCCTTCGGCCAGAGACCGTTCCCGTTCCCCCCGGACCCACTTGGGGGATTCCGAATGCCGCCCATCACTACCTGTCAGAGTAAGTAAACTTGCCTATTTATATTTATTTGATTCAGGCGTTACTTATCATTCGTTGTTTATACGTCGAACTATTAACAGCTTGGTCTAGTCCCTGAAGATGCCTCGCGTAGAGACGAAACACGTGTCGCATGTGCAAACTAATGGTGGCGGGCATGTTGGGACTAATAGTAGTGGGTGGGTGCCGGCCGGCAATAGTTTGCATGAACTAACTGGTGGCGGAAGCACGCAAAATAATTTGGTAAGTGCTTGTTACCGATTTATATTACTTTATTTATAAGTACGAGTATGATACGACAAAGTGTCGGTAAACCTCAAAGAGATCTGGAGTGTTATTTTAAAAAACTGTGACTCACGCAAAATCAGCGAGTCGAGTTTTTGTTCGATATCGAATGATTTTCGTTCGATAATGAAACAATTTTTATTTATTTATTTATTTAACCTTCATTGTACAAATTACAATTTGTAAAGCACAATAGGCGGACTTAATGCTAAGAGCATTATCTAAAAGTCAACCTTTTATTCGTCATATGAGTCATACATTTTAAAAATAGGTCTTCAGATGGACCTATAACGTACTTTTTGAAATAGCTGGAAGGAGTTGCATGAGAAAACTGAAGAAAAACTATATACCTACTTGATAAGGTTTGACTGGAAGAGATCGCTCTAGTGATAAATCCGCCTCGTTTTTTTGTATATTTGTCGTGTAAAATTTTTGTTTTGGTCCAATAAAAAGTATTTGTACTGTAATGTTAGATGTAGTAAAGTAGTTTCTTTAAATTTGAACACTTACAACTTTAGATTTTAGTAGATACACACACTAAGAGTACCGAGAGTGTTGACTTATCAAACACTAAGTTTTAGGTAAAATTAAATTTTATAGTAATGTCATAGACTTTTAGTGAAAGACTGTTTGTTATAATCTCTCATACTAGGTGACCAAATTACGTGGCCTTACAAACTCACGCGATGAAGATCTTTTTCTCTAAAAGTCATTGAAATAATACCAATATTACAAAACAGATTACTCATTACTCAATGGTAATTTATAGCCCGATATCAGTTCAGAAATTTTCAAACTTGCGCTCATTCAATAAACTTACTTTACTTATAGCAAGCCAGACCGCAAATCTATTCAGTGGAACTCTAGTCTAAATTGGAAAGCTGTAAAAAATTAAATACATATTTTAAAAGGTAGTTCGAGCCGTTTTAAATTGGAATCTAGTAAACCATAACGTGCCTCAGCTCAAAAGTGAATGAGTCACCGCCATGATACGCTAAACTACGTTCGCCAAAGCGTGGATTCAATCAGTCCAGTAAAAAAAGACTGAGTTGACTGCGGGTGCAATCGAACAAGCTTGCACGGAGCCCGTTAAAATCCAGGGTTACCCCAAAACAACTCATGCGGCTCAAAATGGGAAAAAAACATTCGCAAATCGACGCGGCGGGCGCGCACATATCGTATAAAATCCGAGTCCGATCGCAGGCCAAAAACGGAACCGTGATACCGAAAAATAAAAGCCGGTAATACTCCGGAAAAAATAAAATGTGCGTTTGGACGGCGATTGCTGGCGCGTTTTGTCTACTCTCGGTGTCTCTATAAGTGTGTTCGTTTCACTGTGAAGTGTCTATATTCTCAGATATGATTGTGTGTTTTTTTAGAAACTTGGTGAATTTGTTTCATTGTATGAGTATCTATTTTTAGTTGGTATTCTCAAAAGAAAACTTCTGAATTAAAAGACTTAACTATTGATTGCTATTTTTTTATAATCCATACAAAGCCTCGTGGAATAGGCGCCACACTACAGCATATTAGCAAGTTAAATTAAATTGTTTATTGTTAATTGGATTGGACAAATATGCGTATATGACATATGCGGAATTATGGAAAAGAAAAACCTACATTGAACACTTTTATAGGATTGTTTAGTGATGAACGATTTAAGCCATTTCCGCAAACATATTTCAAGTCACTTACAAGTTAGATAGAGAAACAGAGTGAATAGAGAAGAGAGAGAATGATCCATCGAACTCTATATTAGACCACATATGCACTTTCTATCAGGCGTAATCATGAAAAAAAAATGTGACATTTCTAACAGAACTGAAAAATCCACAGACATGAGCCAATTCGGGCTAAGTTCGAGTAACTCCCACTGGGGCTACGGTGGCGCGGGCGCATATCCGGCATATTTGCCGTCCTGCGCCGCGCCGGCCGCGTCTCAATTCAACCCGCCGGCTTTGGGGTTCGCCGGAACCGTGCCGGATCAGACACCGACGCAGGACTTCTCTGCTAATAATACAGGTATACCTAATAAATTTATATCCTATTTTAAATTTTAAATCAACTTCAGGTTCAGGTTAAAGAACTTTATTCTCATTAAGACACAAATGCCACTTACATGAGAAATAATACATAGGTAGTCAAATGACGTCCGAAACACTTAAGAAAAAACGAGTCATTTTGCACTCATATTGCCCAAATAAAGCACTCCGTAAATAACAATACAACCCTATACTCCACAAAATTACCCATTAATAAACAACAAATTATGTATTACTTTAGAATATGATCACGAAGTTTAGTTTTAAAGACACCAATAGATTTTATATTTTTTATGTCTGACGGTAGCTTATTATAAATCTGTGCTCCCTCAAACGTGAACATTCGCTTACCGTAGTTGGTTCTGACTTTAGGCAGAATGAGATAACTGGCTCGTCGTGTTGACCGCTTAACTACATGTTTTATTTGTGTGAGTGTTATCGAGGTGTGAATGGCTTTGTTCAATACTTTCCTAACCAGTATGCAAGTGTGGTATCTATACAATTGTTGCACAGTCATTTGGTTTGTTTCTTTGTAAATTTTAGTACAAGAGCTCGTGTATGGATAGTGAAAAATTAATTTGATTATTTTATTTTGTGCAATTTGTAATTTGGAAATTCTAGTTTTTGATGCACTGCCCCAAATCTCAATTAGATAGATAAGATGAGATTTTACCATGGCATTATAAATAGATAAACGTAATTTTCGAGGGAAACAACGAACGATTCCGCGTAACGAACCCATTAAGGCCGATAACTTTTTTTTAACGTAATCTATTTGAATTTTCCATGTCAGTTGGTTATCCATTCTCAATCCTAGGTATTTTTCATTTGCTTTTTCATGTATGGAGATATTATTTATAGTTAATGAATTATAAGGAGGGATTATTTTATTTTTTGCCTTAAAAATTATATATGAGGTTTTAGATATATTTATTGTGAGAAGGTTAGTTTGAAGCCAATTAAAGAGAATGTCAAGATCTTGTTGGGCCTGCGTAATTATTTCTGTGATGGAGGAACCGAAGTAAAATAGGCATGTATCATCCGCGTAAAGGGTAAGATGGCCCTGCAGACCTAAATCCTGTATATCGTTGATGTAAATGAGGAAGAGTAAGGGTCCCAGAATAGATCCCTGGGGAATTCCGTACGCGACCGCGAGTGAAGTACTTACATATTCACCGATCTTAACGATTTGACAGCGATCTTCAAGGTAAGACTCAAACATTTTTAAAGCTGTTCCTGTTACACCAACCCGTCTGAGCTTTTTCAGTAGAATATCGTGGCTGACTGTGTCAAATGCCTTCTTTAAATCGATGAATACGCCAAGTGCAATATTTTTTTCATCTATAGTTCGTTTTATTTTTGTCACTAGATCTATTGTAGCTGCTAATGTATTACTTTGGGGTCTAATTTGTTGGTAATCTAAATGTTCTATTAGGCGTATGTAAATAACTTTCTCGATTATTTTTGATAAAACTGGCAATACAGATATCGGTCGGTAGTTACCAGGATCATTCTTGGGGCCGGTTTTGTGTATGGGTGAAACTCTAGCTATTTTCATTGAATCAGGGAAATAGCCTAGACTTAATAGATCATTAATGCAGTCAGTTAATGTATGGATTATTAGTGGTTTAAGGCATTTTAATACTTTTGTGCTTATTCCATCTACACCTGTGCTTGTGTTGGCATCTAAACTATCAATTAGTTCTGAAACTTCTTCAGCAGTACAGGGTGCTAATGTTGTACGCTCGATGACATTTATTGATGTAGGTTGAGTCTGTGTATTGTTAATATTGTTGTGCGAGTTTGTTTGCATGATTTCATTTGCCAAAAGTGCACCAATTGTAGAGAAGTATTCATTAAAAGTATTACATATTTCAACAGGATCTACAATTGTTTTAGTTTCAGTTAAAAGTTTTGGGGGAGCACAGCTTTGTTTGATTTTATTTTTAGCTAGATAATTAATAATCTCCCATGTCTTCTTCGGCTTCTTATCACATTTCTTGAATTGTTCACAGTAATAGTCGGCTTTTCTAGATCTTATTTCATTGGCAACAGAGTTTCTTTTAGTATTATAGGCTTCTTCTAGAATTTTATTCCCAGGGTCTTTTCTTAGTTTTGCCCATAGATCATTCCTCTCTTCTATCCCCTGTAAAATAGTTCTATCTATCCAGTCATTGCGAGGAGGATTTAATGTTTTTACTTTGGTATCCTTATTTTGGTTGACAAATTCCTTTATCATTTTTTCAAATTCTACAATGTTCATCTTTCTCTTGTTGACATCAGTGTTTTCCACGGATTTGTATAGTTCATGATAGTTAACTCCACTGTACTTAGCACGTTGTTTTGGAGGCGGTTTGTACCTTTTAAGTTCAAAATGTATTTGTTTATGATCTGTTAATGGCGATTCAATGATGGTAAATTTGTAAGTATTATTTTTGAGATTGGAACTTATGTGATCAATTATTGACTGTTTTGATGTAGTTTCTCTTGTACAATATTTATTAGTAACTTTATTTAGTATCTTATACCCTGATTCTCTAAGGATATTAATGTTAATGCCTTCGTTTCTTGTTTGTCTTCTTTTCCTTTTCTACTGTATTTTCTTTCAAAAGGTTGATATTAAAGTTTCCGAAGACTATACCTCTTCTTCGTGATTGTAACTGTGTATCAAACATATCTAAGAAATCGTTTAAATTAGTATCACCAGGGTAGTACACCAATCCAACTTCTAGTGCTAGTGTTTCTAATTTTATCCATAGATAATTGTTTCCTCCGGAGTAGATTGAGTCAATTACGTGATGTTTCAGATCGTTATGAATAAAAATAGAGACTCCTCCTCCAGTTTTATCAGTTCTGATATTGTAATGATGCGTATAATTGGGTATTTGGTATCTAAGGGCATGTTCTTCATCTTTAAACCAGGTCTCAGTCAGTAGAACTACATGAACTGTGTAAGTCATTAGCCGCAATATGCATTGTAATTCATCGAATCTTCCCTTAGCACTTATGCTTCGTGCATTCATGTAAAAGAAATTTATTCCTGACTTAGATGTTTGAATGTCTGTGTACTTGCTTACAATAGAGTAACTTTTATCAATGGGTACATTGGCAGTTAAATTTAGTTTTTTGGCTCTGATTTAGTTATGCGAGGAATCCCTTTGACGTATTTTATTGTCAAGTCTTTCTCACCTTTTTTTTGACGACGAATTAGTTCATCCTTAAGATTGCGCATTAATTTTTGCTGTGCCGGAGTTTGATCTGAATATATCTTAATGCCTTTAGGTAATCTAAGTTAACTTCGCAGGAGCCTAGCAGGAATTTCACTGTTAGCAAAACAAATTTTTATTCGGCGATTTTTAGTCGGCGTGTATTTGCCTAAGCGAAAAACGCTAGTGGGTTCTGGTATAGCATATTCGGCTGTAGAATTTAAAAGAATATGCATGACTTCGGCTGTATCCTTTATTATCCCTTCTTTAGAATCTTTAGGTTCGGAAACTCCAACAATTATGATATTTTTCTGTCTGTTTTGGCGGTCTTGGATTTCTCTAAATATTTCTTCGTTAGAATTCATTTTGAACTCCTCCATTGGAAAGGATGTAGGTGGTAAGTTTGATTTAAGTTTTTCTAAATCGGCTTTTACTACACGTACTTCTTCTTCACCTATAGATATTTTTTCATCCAGATCAGTCATTTTGAGTTCCAGATGTCCTTGCTTGGAGGCTAAATTTGATATTGTGGTTTTAACATCATGGATGTGATTTTTTAAATCTTGAATTGAAGTAACAGTTTTTTCATGCGTAGAAATTATTTCCTTCATTTCATTTTTGAGCTCGATAAATCCTTCACGCTGCGCGTGGGCACTTTGCTCATGACTGCCAATAAAGTTATTCAGGAGCGAGGATAACTTGGATATTTCATTTCGAAGATCTGATACTTCTCCTTTGCAATTACACACGTCATCGGGCTGCTTTCTCTTGCGAAAAGTAATTTTTTGTTCCACCTCATCGGTATTAAATTTGGATAAATCCGGTTGTGATCCTCCACCGGCAGTTGTTAAGGTCGGAGAACGCAGCACGCTCATGGTCTATAATAGAAGCATACAGGAATGCGTGTGATCTTCGTCTATATTACGCGTACCTGCAGCCTGTGGACGTGTGCGTGCGTGCGTCGCCGACAGCTCACGGAGAATAAACACCAAAGTTTCTTGAGGCACTTCTACGAAAATAGCTATTATTGTTAACCACTTAAGTATTGAAATTGAAGAGCAAAGAAAATATATTTCTAAGTTAACGGAATACACGTCTGCTCTCGACAAAATGAATCGGACGAAAAAACTTAATAAAATTATTACCATTGTAATAGTAGGAATACGTAACTGTTTTCTGACGAATTTAAACATCGAAGTTTTAACCAATTTAGATTTCACATCTAAATTGGTTAAAATTATGATTATATTGTAAATGCTTAGCAACCTAATAACGTTACAACACAACCATATTCCACAACGTTGAACTTGTCGTGTATTTACAAACAAACAGTAAATGTACAACAGTTATCGGCCATTAGAGCTAATGAAAACAACGTACAGCATAAAACGCTTCCCGACCCGACTCCTCGCGACGAAAATAGTAATACACACGCGCAGCAACAGGTTTTTTTTCTACAAGATTAATAAAACATCGATCGATTTATGGTTCTAGATCGTAATTTATACCAGTAAGGTGAAATTAAATCTACCAACATGTTTTACGACTAACATCCTCCTTAAAATTGTACATGCACGGGCGCTGCCGGCGGCGCATCGGACATTAAACCGACTCTCATTATAATTTACAGCGTTCGGACACGTCCGATCCGGCGATGAATTTATTGCCGAATCGTGCCCGCGTGCCATCAAAAATATAGCGCCATATTAAAACTATCCCAACATGCGAGTGACGGCATACAGTTTTTTTTTTATTTACTCTAAATCATTTGTTTAGGGATCACACTAATTTAGAACAACCTATGTGTATGTATCGGTTTGTAGAACGTTCACGACAAAATAAAAAATAAAAATTGTATTGGGTTGGTTGATCAAGTTAGCAATAACAAAATGTACCGAATACTGTGCGAATTCGAGAATAACACAATTCTTCGACCAGCTTGCAGAAGTTTAAATGAATTGTATAACTAATTCAAATATAGATTTGAATTAGATAATGTATATTAATCCCAAATCATTATAGCTAAAATTAAAGCTAAATCAAAAAAAATAGCCTATTCCTTATTGAATCCTCGGAACTAGCGTATTAAATCCCGTATCAATGCACGATTTAACAAAATTATTTTGTTACAGTATTACCAGACACGACGGGCGTGGATTTAGACCAGCAACTGTCTGGTCTCGTCGGCTCGTCGCCATCCCATCATGGAACGCTCCTACCACGATACAACAACAATACAGACTACAGTCTCTCAACAGGGCCGAGATCGCTAAGTGACAATAGTTCGCAACCCGAATCCCCGGTACAGGACGACTTACTCACTTCCAACACGACCACAAACGTCGGGCACAATCATTCAAACAGCACAAACTTCCCCTCTTTAATGGGATCTCAAAACTCCTCGTACGGTAGCAGTAACTGCAACAATTCGTTGTATCCCGTCCTCCCGGCCAGTTTGTTATATAGCCAACTGTACACTGCTGCGAATCAAACACATAATTTTCATCCGCTGCACTCTAATTCGATTCATTCTACCCAGAATCATCATAATGAGTTGCAGACTATGATGGATCAGATATCGTCGACGACGAATAACCATAGACATGGAAATCATGGGCAAGGGGATTTGTTATTAGGAGCTGGGAATTCTTGTGCGGCTGCTGCAGCTAGAGGTGATGATGGAAGAGTAAATAATCTGGGACAACGTGGAAACCCTCAACCTGACAGCAATACTGTGTGGAGGCCCTACTAAAATCAGCGTGACACTTCTTTCTTTGCGACTACTTTGATGTGACATAGTGAACATGCAACAAAGTTGTGAAGTTAGAGAGAAAATATTATCGACTGTCGAAAAGTGGTTTTACATTTTTTGTCGGATTAATTTAAGAAGAAAGAAGGTGTCAGTAATTGTAGATTTTGGATAATAGTGCAACGAAATAGAAGTCGAATTCGAAGTATTGTAATTACGTGTAAAAATTAGATGTATGAGTTGTTCGATTAGTAAATTTCTATTGTTTTCGAAGAATGGTCCCGTCCTACAATATACGACTTTGATAAAAGGTGGATAACGTGCGTGCGCAGACGTTTTAGGTATTACTAAAGTGGAAGAACGCACTGATCAAAATTAATTAGCTTTATCTCGAGACTGCCGTACATGTAACTTTAGACCATTTTTACTAATTTTATTTAAAAAAACATAATGTTTTACTTAAATGCAAACCAAAACCACTTCCTTTAAAAAAAGGAGTTGAAACTCTTCTGCTCGGACATACACATTTTATAAAAAAAATCCTGCATTTTCTCTACATTCGGCTAAGAATTGTAAAGCAAATTGTAATTGTAAAGTAGTATTATACTTGTGACATGAAAATCTATACATGTAGGTTACCGACATTCGAAGTTCTACTGAAAACCACTCAATGTTATTATTTTATAGAACTCAAATGATTTTTTTTTAAGAAATTTTGAATGTAGAGTCAGTGCGTTCCGATTATTAGTCTTTTTTTACCTTTTAGCCTAAAATGTAAATAGCATTGTGAATAATTTGTTGTAATGCATCTTGTAAAGTGCAATTGATGTGCAATTATAAAGTTGAGTAGATGTATATTGATTGACTTAGGATAAATACTATCTGTTACTATGTGATTCCTGTCCAGTTTAAGATCTATTATTAAAATTTGTGTTTGTTGTTATTTTAGAACTGTTTTGCATATTTCTTGATGATTTTGATATTCTCAATTATAGCAAAAATTTTGGTAGATTCTAAAGATTCAAAAATAAAAAATAATTGTTTTGCATTTGTGAAATACCTAAAATTATGTATCGTATATACTCGTAGTAGAAACAGTCTAAAACAGGTTATTGACTGCAAGTACCATCACTTACAAAAGGTAAATACAACATTTGTGCATTTATTTTCGTAAAAATATGATATTAACAAACCCTATATTTTTCGATTAAATATTCCGTGCAATATTACGATAATAAATATTATGTACCTATGTACTTATATTTTAATTAATTTAACTTGCGTAGCAATTGATATTTTATATGTTTTCCGCTTGGCATATTTCTGTTGACTATAAAGTAGCGGGAATAATTTTACAATAAATAAATTATATAAAATTTTATTTGTGTTTATAATTAATTATGAAGATGTCCTAGTACGGTCAACCATACTGAAAACCGGGCGAAGTGGAGACGTAAAAGTAAAAAATCGGAATCAGGAAGACGCTAGGATAGGATGGATATGATTTGTTTTAAAAAGGTATACTGAATATAAAATAAGACTTACAAGTCTTGGCATCAGAGTGTTGGCTAAACGTGTTTATCATATACGCAACCTCTGTCGCGTAGTGGTTTACCAAAACAATCCATTAATCTAGAAATTCTGGGTTCAATTATCAAACAGTGCTAGTTGTTTTAATAAAAATAAATAAATAAAAAATAAAATGTGTTTATTTCAGACTTTTTGTGTCCATAAATTGTTAGTAGATAACCATTATTCTATGTTAGTACCTATTCTAAAAAATAAAAACGAACTTAACCTAAATATTTTCCTGGCCGATTGCAGGATCCCGGGACAACCGTGTGCGCATGCACCCAGTATCTCGCAATCGGGCAGTCAGGCTTATCACTAATTGTTTTGCAAGATTAATGTATGGTAGACACCTTTGTATCATAAAGTTAAAAAATACTTTACGGCTAATGATTTAATTAACCTAACTCTTCTCCATCTTCTTTCAAACCTCTCTCTGCTCCGCCACCTCTGATCATCTAGCTTCGAATCTTTCCAAATCCTCGCTCCAGCGTATCCTCGGTCTTTTTTTTTCACCATTTTCAAATTATGTCTATGTCTATGTAATTTCTATTATTTTTGGTATATTTCTTAGAACCTAAAACCCGAAAAGCAATGAACGATAATTATGACAACTATAGACATCGAAATCAACAAAAATACATAGCAAAACACGTAATGAAAAACAAAATCGAAGTAAATAAGAAATAAATATTGCAAATAAATAGTACGATTAATATACCATCACGTAGCGTTCATATGAAGCCTAATGAGCTCATTACCGGGGTAGAAACATTTGCATATCACCTGTATTACTGTATGCGCTGATATTTTGGCATCGAACGAACAGAAATAAATATCCCACCCTCATTAATCTGCGCCAATGCGAACAACAGACGGACAGACGCCCACTGCTGTGACACTGAGTTATAATGAGCTCGGATATTTTATTTCATTTAATTAATTTCGCACCGACAATCGCAGCGTTGGACTTCCACCGACCAAATGGTCAGATGACCTGAAGAAAGTCGCAGGCAAACGCTGGTCGCAGACGCTTCCAACAGACCATGATGGAAATCATAAGGAGAGGCCCATGTCCAATAGTGGACTGACTGCGGCTGAAATGATGTTGCAATTCATCATCATATTCATTATTCGTTTGGGATCCAAGATCAAAGTAGTCCCTTCTTTCGAGATACATGCTGCAGACGTGATCAGCCCAATTTCATTTCAGCCTTGGCTGTCTTTCCGCTACATCCACGTCTTTAGTGATAGATCGTGGTGTAGTGTGATAAACTAACTGATGAGTATAGAAAACGCGAGAAACCCAGAACGAGATGGGCTACAAACTTTAAGTTTTCGATAGTAAGTGGCAAGAGAGTTAAGTTATGTTTATTTATAGAATGCGAGCGAAGAGGCTTTTGCCCAGCAGTGGGCATATGCAGCAAGTTCAGCCGTTGGTCCTAGCTGCCATCTTGTGGTCGTTAAAGAAACCACTTCAAAAGTCGAAAGGGATTCTAAAAAATTGTTGATACCAGAGGGTACAGGGTCGATCGACTATGTAACCCACTTGATAGGTATGATGAACGGTGTCGGCGTAGATCCTAGAGCTTTTACTTGCTATGACCCTCTCTTCCTCTATACTCCGCAAGCCGTCATAACACCCACCACTAAACAAATTACCATTGCATAAGTAGTAACTCGTAAAAGTACTCGACAAAAACAATCCTAAATTAGATGAACAGCGTGGTATTACGTCCGTCACCTGGCGATAATGTATGCGATCCGAGCACCGAAGCGTCAGGAAAAATCGATGGCAGACCGATTTGTACGCCAATAATGAGATTTAAAATTGCCAAGTAATTAATGAGGATTAGTGCAGGCACCGACAAATTGCAGCGAAACTTGCATTTTACAGGTCTGTTTGTGTTGATGAGAAAATTTGTTTTTAAAACCAAAAGGATTACATTTTTTGAGCTGATAGTTTACGAACCACCAATGAAGCTGTGAAAGTGGCAAAATACTTTTTGGGAAGATTTTGACCAATTCTTCGGAAGGAAATCGACACGCCAAGAAGAAAAACAGTTTTGTTAGTATAGTCATGTTACCTTTCTCGTGTTATGATACACATTTGCAAAAGCATTTTTTTTTTTTTAAACGCGTTGATAAGAATAAATTTATTATGTCGATTATCGCTATAATACCCATTGAAAAAGAAACTTGTATATCTTTGGCTATACTTTGACTATCTGAACTAAAAATACTTATAATTATGATGGCCCCACAGTTGGTTTTAGGCTCTGGACCACCATTTTTAGATCATCAATTTTGTTTTTTTTTTCATATTTTATGTTTTTGTTTTTTAAGGGCGCGTGTGTCTAGGGTCAAAAAATTAACTCAACGCTCAAAGAAAAACTGCCTGACTACGAACACAAGGAAGAGATATAGCATATTCACCAAAATTGGCTTCAGACATCCAGTAAGTCAATTGCCAACTATCTAGCGCGACTTCTACATGAAATCATGTTTGCTCTACATACCATTTGTACAATGTACATATATTTAGTCCAATAAACATTTGCCCAACTCTCGCCAATGACGGGCGCGGCTTATCAACGCGTCATTTTCATAATGCAGGTGGCGCATTCCGCCTCGTGTATAATGCACGTCGCATAATGCATGCACTACCGTCCACACAACCTATTAATTACATACATGGCTTAATTATTGATTTTTATCATTAAACACGGTTGGGCCGCTGCCTGATATATTATGGAGCTCTAAACGGTTACTGTTTGACGATTGGTTCGTTGTTTGTATACATTTTTTATACAATTAAGTAGACAAACAGGCGTACGGCCCACTTGATGGTAAGTGATTACTGTAGCCTATGAACGCCTGCAACACCGGAGATGTCACGAGCGAGTTGCCGACCCTTAAGGATTTTTTTCATGCCCTTTTTGAAGGCTCCCATGTTATAGTCACTAGGGAAAACCATGGAAGGGAGTTCATTTTATAATCGCAGTGTACGAGGGAGGAAATTCCGTTTGAAGCTTACTGTACGCGATAACATGGGATCTAAAGTATGGGGATAAAATCCCTGACGATGGCGAGAGGTGCGATGGTAAAATGTGGCTGTTGGCATCATGTCAAACAATTCCTGTCAACCAAAACATTTATTGTTTTTATAAGCTTTTGACCACCGGTTTTGTTTAAGGAAGATGGATGATTATATCTTCAAAGGGCAAAGACGTGTATTTTGATGAAAGAGGTTGACATGTACTCGTACTGTTCAGGTAAGGTTAAACTGAAATATTTGATTTAAACTAAATTAACAAAAAATTTAACTTATTAAATATTGTCGTGGATTAAATTGTGTCCGGTTTCTGCTTTTATGAAGTAGCCTTTCCTATTGTATTTCGGAGAAATCTAAGTATTTTCATATGGCATACCCAGAAGTTAGAAGCATGGGAGTAATAAGTACCTACTGTCACAATATAGAAATGCCTTAAAGGGGCTTCACCGACAAGAGCTGTTCAGCTGTAAATGAATTTCTGAAGATGACCACGTGCTTTGGAAGTCACGGTCAAGCGTTGGTCCCAACCCGCCATCAAGAACTTATTACGTCAGAGGCTAAAAGACGGTTTGGTAAAAATGTAACACTAAACTGTGCATGAAAAATTAGCTAGACTATATAGAATACACCACTCTAAATGACAATATCGCCTATTTATCCTAATATAATTATCTTAAAGGGTGTTTCTATTGTCCACTCATCATCATAAATCGAGTGGGTTACATGGTTAATCGACCGTTCACACCCTAGTGTCAGAGTTTGTATTTTGAGAGCTGTACCACTCAATAAGTGCAAAAACTGGCTAAACTAAATCTGTATATATCTTTTTCATTCTAGCGTTTTTCCAATTGCATTCTCAGCTTTTTTCCTAATTTTACGTCTCCATTTCGTCAGGTCTTCATCTTTGATAAAGTGCCCATAAGCACGCATATCCTGCTTAGCGACGTCAAGCCAGCTCTTACAACTGCCATATATATCCATGTTTTTTTTTTTCGGTGCCCGATGGGAAAGAAAGATTCCAATATGGCTGTGTCAAATGGCAACCACGAACCTGCAAGCGCAGCGTTGGACATCCACCGATCAGATGGTCTGAACACCAGAAAAAGGTCGCAGGCAGGCTGGATGCAGGCCGTTTTCAATTAGTCATTTTGGACATCATTTCGAGAGTTTAAAAATTGAATCATTAGTAGAGGCACAACCTCGCACCTGCCGTCGCAAGCTGGTTGAGTAACCTTGATGTCGATGTTTGATCCACTCATGGAGAACGCCATACGCGATGATGATAATTAGGAGACCGACTGCGGCTGAAATGATGATGAAATTTTTTATCCCGATACATCCCGCACACCTGCACCCTGACAATTAGCTATAAATTATAACAACATCAAGTTTGAAGCCACACGCACACGATAATCCAGCCAATATCCGACGCATAGTGCTATTCCTGGTTATCTGTACGGGCCCAGTGGCCAGTGTAGTGTACGCTCCGTCGAGCGCGAAAATATTGATTGTTGTAATTAATTGCAAACATTAAACTGATAAAATGAATATCAGCAGGCCGGCCGTTTAGTGCGATATCCAATTTCGTTACTGCAATTGAATTGGTAATGTCAAAATTAATGGGAAACCAATTTTTTTAATCATTTTTCTTGTGAGGCATCATTGGTCAGGAAAAGTGTTCGTCGCTACACCGAACTAGACAGTTTATAGGGATGGGTAGAGTCCTTTGAAAATGGATAATATCGGCTTAGTATGTGACTTCATAATGTATTGACTTGCCTTCCAAAGGACGTCGCTAAGGTTTCCATTTACGAGTTGTTTTCAAAAACAAGCCAGCTATCCAATTTAGACCATGTTCACCGTCGTCAAGTTCGATCTCTACAAATACGTAAATCCAAATACCGACGACATAGCATTTAATGGCATTTCCCTGAAAGTTTAAAAACATAAAAATTTAAACTATACTAGTTTCCACTCACAACTTACTACATACTTAGTTTACTTAGTTCCTTAGTATAAACCTAATTCAAATTTCGAACTGCAATCATCACTACAGACGTTGTCGAACAGCAATCGTTGGGGGCCGGCGTAATTTAAAACCGCACCCCCTTCCCCCTTGTGAAAATTAAGTGCGAGTCGGTCGGTACGTGACACCGGCAAATGCGCGCTGCCTACCGTGTGTGCGCCTTAATTGTGAAGCTTCATTTGTTACGTGCGTTAATGTGTGTCTTCGTGGTAGTGGAAAGTGAATGATTAATCAATCTTTGGAAGTACAACATTTACTAAAGAAGTTGGAGGGCCACAGAAATTGTTAGATTGTTACTCAGATAGCTGCAGAAGACTTAAAAAATCCGAAAACTACACGTCTGAAATTATGTAACCATGAGCTCAAAATAGTGGAAATGTATGACGCTTATGTTGAATAAAAATCATTTAATATTCCACGATATTCACCGATTTTGCATTTTAAAAATAGATCTCCGCACACTTTGTCAAGCAATTTCGTCAACAACTCGAAAACTAGAAGTGTAACTATGGAATTCGGCAACTTGAGCACGAAAAGTTGCCAAAGTACTTCTTTACTTAATCGAAGCGTGTTTCACTGTTACATCCAGCTTATGTTTTAGTGCTCATAGGCCGTTTATTTATTTAAACACGTCTTTGCACACTGTACAATAAAACAAACAGATAAATAAGCATGATCATAGTATGAACAACAGGCGGCCTCATCAATCTCTTCAAGGCAATCTTAGGAAAGTTTAAAATATAAAAGAATGGAGAAATACAGATACCGTCATCGATAACACAATGTGTTAATAATTTAAACAGCCGACACCAAATAAACAAAAAGAAAACCATAAAAAACATATCTAGGATTAAATTGTATTCTCTACAATGGAATGTGACTTAGTCTTCCAGAAAGAACGTTTCAAAGCCAGACTAGCTCTAATTGCCGATGCAAAGACTTCGCTGAGACGTATATGTAATTACTGTACATTTAAAACCCTTTTAATTACGCTTCCTTTGTACTTTTGTTGCCAATCATTACAATAAGTGAGCTACGTTTGTTCGCCTCCGTGATGTTAGGGCGCTAATGAGTGTTATTATTCATGCGAGTGAATATTATGACTTGTCTTAACGTTTGCAAATACGCTGTCATTTGTTTTCTGTTTAGTAAATAGCAATTAAATTCAAGAGCAATGTTTAATTGAGCTGTGGGAAGTCCCCACTGCGCAACTGGTCGCAGTTAAGCAATTCACAGTGGAGAAAGGGGGACATAAAACATTTTCTATTTGAGCTTTGCCGCAGTCGCCTAATTTTAGATTATTATTATTTTATAGATAGTGCTCTAGCACTTAATTGGTGTGTTTCATACTAAACATCAAAAATAACTATACCAACGACACCACCAAAACCAAAAACTTTTTTGTAGGAGGTCACTTTTCAGAGAAACACGGAGTACCGACACGGTTAATTTTGGTGTCAATTCTCATTTACAAGGATTTGTAGCAACAATTACAAACTCGCAAAATTACCCCGTTAAGAATCCAAAAACTTAAGATCATCCAAGAAATCGCCAATGAATACTGATTAGGGTTGTCGTTTTTAATTAACAGGGCGAAAAGCAGCGGAGGACTCTATGAATGGGAATATTTTAATTATCGCCAGCCCTCAGTAAATTTCCCACGACTGCGATAAAGAATAAACATTGGCATTGTCTTACACCCTGCTAAGAATTACTACTGCGTAGGGCTGCAATCGGTTAGATTTCTTTTACTTTATGTATAACAATGATTTTAAAAATTATATATTCATGTTACACTTATTTGTTCTTAAATTTCAATGTCCAGTTGGTAATAAATGAAATTTTTAAACCAATACCCTACTGATGCGTAAAACATGTAGAAACATGGTGAGATAGTCTCAAAGATTTAGCAACTCACGGAATTTCATAAATTTAAGAGCTGTAGAGGTACTTGTTAGTGCATTTTTTTTATTCATAAACTATACATTACCTCACCATAGAGTTCCTTTATGCATTGATACTAACCACATCTTTTTTTGATTACTGCTTTTGGAACTATAACGATTAAGTAGGCAGCGGCTGTTTCCCTCAAATGCGGTGACTATTATGGTATGCCACCTATGCTATCCCTTTATTCATAAAACTATTTTATCAAATGTCGCCAACAAAAGCTAGTTTATATCTTGCCAATATGTCCTAATATTTTTTCCCTATTCGATGTTAGTTAGATATTTACAAATGTACTTTAAATGAATGTTGCAGTAAACCCTGCCTGGCTAGAGTCGGCACGCCGCGCCGTCCGTCCCGGCGGGGCCATTACGCGGTCGGCGCTGATTACCGCCTTGATTTCAACCCTTCTTTCAGCCGCCGTCAGCTCCTTAGTTACGTTGGTACTTTTCACGTCTTTGATGTATTTATATATACAGAACTGTAGGTAGTATGTGTTGCGGTGTATGTGTCTTTGTCAAAGTAGCTTAAGTTGACTGGTCTGCCCACCTACATGGTTGTGAGTCGTGGCTCTTGCTTTAGCGGCACAAGGAAGAGCTACTAGTTATTCATGTTCTGATTAGGTACCTATAATTTTACAGCAAAACTAACATTAAAGTAGACTCTCTCGAGCAAGAAATTAATAACGTTAATCCAATAAACCTTCCGTTAAGGGAGACACAGCGAACCGCTTAATGAGGTCACACACACACAAACACAACTACGAGTGCATGTCAGTGAGACCAGTTCGAAATAAATAGTGCAGAAAATTACGCCTCACCCCACGCTGCTACTATAGTTTGTACTTTAGAGCCCACGTAAGGAAAGGGTGACTACAAAGTAGCGATTGTCGCATAACATAGGTACAATAAAATACAAATACTCTTTTACCTAATCTCATATCTAAATAAAAATTTAAAGATTAAAAAATAAAAAATATAACTTAAATGTCAGTCATTATACAAATGCCACCGAAATAAAATTCAAAAATTTAATAATGATACAGCTCTTATATATATCTTATATATAATAAATACACAAGTCATGTGACAACTGTATCATAATATAACTTTTTCCCCATCACGATACATTTTGAGCTGGACCAAGAAAGTTGCAATGCGGTTTTATCTTATCTCATACTAAAATGTAAAGATTAAAAATTAAAAACGGAACTTGAATGTCAATCATTATACACATCAATTAAATTATTTATTTGCATAAAATGTAGGAATAACATGTCTTGTTAAATAATAATATATTCTACCGTTTTTTTTTTTTGCAATCAAAAATATATTTATTTTTAGTATTTAGGATTTAACTATATTAAGTAAGTATCATTCGCAGTAACAAATTTACTTACTTCACATGGCAGAAAATACATTACATACGTACAGATATATTGTGTGCTATTAAAATATAATTTCTCTATGTTTTAAAAGGACAAGTCTAACCATTGTCAGCGCCCTAATGGTATCCAACGTTCTAAGGAACTCATCAAAAACTACGCCTACCTTTGATTACTACTTTTGAAACTATAACGATTATGAAGGCAGGGGTTGTCCCCCCCTCGAAATCGGTGGCTATTATGAGATACTACAAATTATAAATACTTTCTAAACGGTGTTCGCGTCTCTAATCGCCTGGATCTTTGTTATGTTGCCCAGTTTAATCTTCAACATTCGCTTCAGAATTTCGAGTACACTTTTTTAAAACTTGATAATTTTACCTGCCTTTCTATTATGCTCTAAGGTTGATCAAAACTCTGTGTTAGCCTAGCTACATTACTTTTTATTGATTTGACTTGACAAACTTTATAAAGTAAAAGTTAAAACAAAACAAACTTTATAAAGTAAAAGTAAAAAAAAAAACATTCTGCATCTGTTCCTTGTGTTGACTAAGTAGTAGAAAAAAACCTTTGGGTTTAAATCCGCCTTCACATTATTGTAATCTTAATGAATATCTTTTACCTAAAAAGCTATGTAGACCTCATATTCTAAATAAAAACTCTTTTATATAGATACCTATTTGAATACTCAAAGTATATTCTAAACTGTAATCTTCTAAAAGCTATTGCTCACCTTTCGAACGAGTTTCCACGAAATGCGTTCTACTTACAAACCGCAAATCCTCGTGCCGCCATCTGTTGGCATTTCCTCACACCAGAGCTCACTAGCGCCGCGCCAAACACACATTTTTATTCCCTGTAAACATACTCACTCACACAAAAACAACAGAAAAGTAGCAGAAAAAGTTACACCAAATTCAAATCGTACACTTCAAATCTTGATATTCAAAATTCAACCTTAATGCCTCTGAAATAAACTGTGATATCAAATATCTTAGATAAAAAGTAGGTGTCATTTTCCCTCGCAGTAAAATTGTGAAAAGTGGAAGTTTAAAATCAGAAGGTCGAATGTCCCTACATTTTGACGTCACTTCAGCTATTTTGAATTGTTGGAGAGTTCGTAGAAAGAATCAGTAACGTAAAGGCGTATATCCATTGAAAATGCCCGTGCTTACTACGTTTGGGCATGCGTGATGGCCCTGAGTAAGCCCCTTTCTTACGAAATGGGGTCGGGTGTGGGTGTGTGCGTATTGTAGAGTGTTCGTGAACTTTCTTACAAGGAGTTTGCTTTCTTATGAAAGCGAAGAAAGCGGAAAGGTTAGCACTCGAGGGAGTTTTGTTAAAAATAGTCACAAAGCAGTTTAGCTTGACACCGCCAGAGGGCAGATCGTCCAAGTTTTTGTAAGAAATTTGATTAATCATATTTTTTGTCGATGGTACGAAACTTCACGCAATTATTGTTGTTTTTTGTCAGTAATAATTGCTATATATAGCATAGCTTTGATTACAGGTACTTACATTCAAGCTATAATAAATTGTACGTGCAATTTTACATTCTAGTATGATGTATAGTATTTCAATACTTTCTTTACTTGCAATACGATCATCAACAATTTTTATAGTGTGAATTAAATTTGAAAAGATCTCAACAAATAATGGTAACGAACATCAAATTGGCTATTATCGGATTGGCGGAGTTCAAATCAAAACCGCCTAACCACAGGACGAGTAACACCCCGCGACAAATCCTTCCAATTGCGTCCACAATATTATCTTAACGAATCGTGTTTCGCGGTTAACCGCAAAATTATCACCATTAACCAATCACAACTCGCCACCCTCATATATTTTCCTCTATCTATTTTTCCAGGGGTGAAAATCTTAGAAACCGCACCGCTAACCACAAAGGTCAGGTGATCGGCCAATAGGACGCCGTAAATAAAACCACAAGCCACGCCCATTTAACCGCAAACCAACCACATCGCGAGACATTATGTCTCTCCATCGATCAAAGTAATGCCCGATGTTCTTTTTTCGAATTACGACTCGCGGTTGGTTTATTTACTGCGTGATAAAGTTTTATTTTGGTAAGTCAATTGTCGGTTACTAATTTACTTCTAGTCTAGTTTGTACAACAAAATACACCGTGAAATTTCAGTCGTTTTAGACCCATCGTCCAGTGACTCCATTCATGCAACTGAACAACTTTCCCCAAGATACATGGGTCGAAATATGGAGTAAATTTTTGGACCTCCCATACAAAATGTCTCATCACGTGACCTAACTTACGGTAAGTACAAATTTGTTTTTCATATTTCGAGCTATGTTCCTTGGGGAAATTTGTTCGGTTGCATAAATCAGGAGTCATTGGAAGATGGGTCCAAAATGACTAAAATTTCACCATGTATAGATATCAAGCATCAATTAAAAAAGGATTAACTTAATACGAGCAAGATAACAACTCAACCCTAAACTGGTCATCGTCCTTCATCACAAAGATGAATTTATTGATTCACCGCGTTCGTTGAGAAAGCTCGACGCACACATAAACGCGACCACGTTCAGACGCACGGACACAACCGCGACCGCATTATATTCATAATGAATACAGCTATCCCACTCGGGGCCGTCTTTGACTTTGTGTAAATATATTTTGTCTCTTTCCCTCGGCACTTGAGCAGGCGAGATCTCACCGAGGGAGTGGGACGGGTGCGAGTTAGGAGTTTGTCTTCGAGAGGTCGCCAATTTCTATTTCATTAGGTGGCGCGCCTGAAACCGCAGCGGATCGATGGACTTGGCCACCTGATAAAAATCTCCAGACAATGCATTTCTGGTTAAGGTCTTCGGTAATCTTGGCTAGCAATAGTCAAGTATTGTCCCCTAATTACTTAAAATATTTTCTATTAAACTTCCGGAGCTTTCTATTAAAAACTGATTTTCATGAAATTTATTATGAATGTATTTGAAGACCCGTGGTCAAATATAAGCTACTTTTAGACGCAGGCGGGGCTGCGGGAAACAACTATTTAAAAAAAACGAGTAGCTTTATATTTACTCTATTTAAAACTCTGCATAACTTTGGTTGTAATGTGTACAAGGGTGTCCCTAGTAAAAGTCTCAATTTTGTAAAGGAGGTAAATTGAATATCAAAAGTTGATAATTTATATTGCATCATCCTAGTTGCAGCCCTAGCCTTTTTTCATATCTAAAACCCATCACAGGGAGAAGAGAAAATAATAACTGAACTGACCCATCAAACTTAACTTTATTTTAAAAAACCACAGCTAGAAGATAAGACTTTCCTACGAGTATTCCAGAAGGAGATTTGCAGGTGTTGATTAAACTGAACTAGCCAGGACAAGTATTAAGATTCGCGCTTTTAGGGTTTCATACCCAAAATTCTAAGACTCCGCTGTCCGTCCGTCAGTCTGTCCGTCTATTACCAGGCTGTTTCTCACGAACCGTGGTAGTTGGACAATGTATGTTTAAATGTTTATCCTCCTATCCTCGTTTGTTTTTATATTGCATTGAATTGTACGGAATAACCCTTCGTGCGCGATTCAGACTTGCACTTGACTATTGTTACTGATAATGAATTGACCCAAGTTTTTATTAAAATTCATAATATAATTTATTTCCAGTCACTTAGAATTTAGGATAAACATCAAAACTTACATACAATAACTAGACACAAAGACGAGTGGTTGAACATGTATTACGACGTAATATAATATTTATGGGAATTTTCTTTGAAGCGTATTCTTATTGTGATTTGGAGAGCACATTAACAATTCATCAGAGGACATGTCGAGGGAGCTACACATTTGAGCTATTATTTTGTACTATGGGCTTCCAATGCCGTACGAGTACATACTAAACCAGGTATTTTTTATATAACAAGCGATTACATTATTTGCTTTGCTACGAACTATGACAATCGCTGCTACGAAAAGCAATAAATTTTAAGGTCGTAGCATCCTCGTAGCATTTTTCGTAGCTTGCCGAGAAACCACGTGTTACCACGATTTCACCAACATCGTCCCTATCTAAGAGCTTAATCTAAAGATAAAAAATGGATGGCAGACATTTTTATTCTAGAGGCAGAGTCTTTGTACCGGAATCATACATGGATTAACAGTATATTCTCGGGTTAACTGTGGGGTGAAATGTACACTTCATTATACAAGAGTAAATTGCGTCATTATCCTTGGAATAAAACTTATCCGACTTTGATGAAATCGGCCCTAAGTCACATAATATTAAAATATACGTAAAATATTAACATATTATATTAAACGATAACAATTGCCAGAATAGATTTATTTTTTCTCTCTTTCAATAGATAATTGTACAGACGTAGCCTTGACAGGGAAAGCCGTTAAAAGTAATTGTTTACATTTATTTTTTACTAACCCTGCCCCATGATTTGACCCGTCAATGATTTATTTGTACTAAGGTAGAACTTCTTCCTTGAAAATCATATGCATATTAATTTGGTTAATCGAGTTCCTAATTTAAAAAAACCGGCCAATTGCGAGTCGGACTCGCGCACCGAGGGTTCCGTACAAACCTGTAGGTATATAAGAAAAAGTTCACCTATCATGACAATCATTAATTTCAATTTAATACCTCTACGCGTTCATGAGGAAAAAGGCAGTAAGTTTAAAATTATTAAAATATTTTTTTGTATGATGTAAATAAATTTTACGGTTTTCGCAATTTTTCCTTTATCTGTGCTATAATACCAAATTTCAAGATTCTGAGTTCACGGGAAGTACTTTGTAGGTTTTGATTCCCTTGCGAGTTTTGAAAATTTGCAGTATAAACGGCTGTATCTTTTGATTGCGTTGGTTTAGAAGTTTGATTTTATTCACAGCTCCAAGGAACAGTAGACCTGAGTATTTGATTTAAATTCCAGTTTGATACATGCACGCGTTCGTGAGAAAAAACACTTGACAGACAGACAGACGGACAACAAAGTGATCCTATAAGGATTCAGTTTTTATCTTTCGAGGTACGGAACCCTATAAATGTACTCAGACAAACCAATAACTTGATTTATTAAGAGTACAGAAGTGTTGCCAATATTTTGGTGCAAAGACTACAATAAATATTTAAGGACCTTGAAACGGTTAACAAGCGGCTGTTAATTCCTATCCCCTTAACCAAGAGCCCTTATATTAATTAGCAGGAATATTTTGGGGGATATTTATGTAATAAAGCCTAATTTAGTGCCCCCCAAATGAAATATGAGCAATTGGGGAAAATAAGTGCTTAGCACGCCCGTTACTTGTGAGATGAACGTGGTAAGGTTTATTGTTGATTAATGGGTTATTAAAGAAATTATTTACTTTTACCCCTATTGTGTGCACTTGTAGGGTTTACCCAAGGTTGTGTCTATACCATATTATAAATGGCGTGGTGTTTTATCTGTCCTTTAAAAATGATATTGCATATTTCGGTGATGAGAGCGAGTAAAATTAAGAATTAAATAGGTACCTTCATTAAAGGAAAGATAAAAGGAAGAAAGAGGTAGGCATATGACATGAAGCAAAAAAAAAAAAAGGTTACGTCATTTCGTATCAAAAACTAACAGAATTTGGTTATAATTGGCAAGAATCTGACGTGGATCTGCTGGAATAAATTTCTTTAGAAATAAGTTTAACCGTTGTAAGAGATTTTCTAATGTTAAAATTCCAATGTAATATTACGGTGTGTACATGAAATAAATACAAAATAATGGAAGAAATTCCACAACATCAAACAATCTTAAGGTCATGATTTGGAAGCGCGCAAGTGACACTCTAATTAAATCGATCATCTTCATTTCGTGTAGGTGACATTGTCAATCGACCATGTACACCCTGACTGGTCAGAGTTATGCGGAACCGCCTCTCGGCCTCTGACGTAATTCCTTTAACGGTCACCAGATGGCAACCGGGCCATTACGTACCTTCCGAAGCACGCAATCACCTTTTTATTTTCAAACATTTAGGTTATTCAAGCAATGTTCTAATCAAACTGGAAACAACTAAACAAACTATGCTTTTCATGGGAAACGAACCCACGACCCCCGGGCCGAAGGCGAACGCCTTAACCACTGGCTCACGGAGGCAGTTTTTAAGTGTTTTTTTTTTTATATAACTAAGTAGGCAAACAGGCATACGACCCACCTGATGGTAAGTGGTTACCGTAGCCTATTGGAAATATAGCAGTAACAAATTAAGAATCAGATTCTATAAATTAATTCTAAAACCTACTTAGACTATCATTAAACAAAGCCCGAATTTCGTTTCAAGTTTCACCTCCAAGATAAAAGAAGGACGAAATTAATTTAATTATTTTTCAATCTAAAATCAACGGCCCATACAATTCCCGGATATCGTTTCAATTGTAACAGTCTCTAAACCGAACTCAGCCTAATCGCAGTGCATTCAGCGATTTCACAAAAAGTCTACACACGCATTATTTAAGTACAATGGTCGTTCGTTAGGCGGCAAGCCTCAGGAGCAAGACTTTGTTATACTGGGACGCCTGAGTTTTAGCCGACTTCAAAAATAAAGGGGTTGTTTAAAAAAATACCGCGTAATGTATATCTTGTCACAAACAAAATTTAATTCCTGTTTATTCTATGATGTAATTTAGAGTTGTTACTACTTAATTAGGCAACAATAGCCATGGAAAGAAGATTTATACTTAGTCAATAACACACATTGGGTAATCTATTCACTACCTACATGCTAAAAGATAGTGAATTCAATTCACTTGATTATAAGAAAATATCATCATCATCATGATTTCAGCCGCAGTCAGTCCACTGCTGGACATAGGCCTCTCCCAATGATTTCCAAAATGATCGGTTGGCAGCAGTCTGCATCCAGCGTTTGCCTGCGACCTTTTTCAGTAGCTGGAGGACTTAAGTACCATGCTCAGCGACCCAACGTGGTCTCCCAACAGGTGGGCCATAAAATGAACATGGACAAAACCAAGGCAATGTGTAATGTCCATGTTACGCCATCACCGGTTTCTGTCGGGAACCACACCCTTGAAGTTGTAGACCAGTATGTCTACCTGGGTCAGATGATCCAGGCTGGCAACTCCAGCTTCGAGGACGAGGTCTTTCGTCGAATCCGACTCGGCTGGGCGGCGTTCGAGAAGCTACGTAGCGTCTTCTCGTCCAAAATACCTCAGTCCCTTAAAACTAAGGTCTTCGACCAGTGTGTGTTACCAGTGATGACATACGGGTCGGAAAGTGGTCTTTGACTATGGGCCTCATAAGAAAGCTCAAGGTCGCCCAGAGAGCTATGGAGAGGGCGATGCTCGGTGTTTCCCTAAGAAAATATATATTATCATAATTCAGGTTTATTCGTGTGGCTTTATCACATTCAAATTAGTAAGAGTTCTTCGAAACTGCACATAGGCATCTGATGCGATTGATCTGTTGGGAGTCGATATCGATTTTAAGCATGACGCCTTCTTTCTTATCAAACAACGAGGTGATATAAGCTGTAAACAAATTACTGGATGTAATTGTGATTAACGATTGTAGGCCATTAGTTAGCAGTGCGGTTTCTTCAAGACTACTAATGTATAAGGTTTACATAATATCTGTGATCATGCACACATCCTATTGTACCCTCTACAAACTGCAGTACTAGCGTCTGTACTTAAGATTTTATATAGAAATGCTTATTCTTATTAGTAAGGTTATTTGGGCCAGAGTAAAAAAGTAGTCGCTGACAATAAAAAAAAAATAAAAGAAAAAAATAAGAGATAATAAGGCATCCCAGTACGACCTCTAGGTTCGATGCAAGATTTAATTAAATCGCCACCCCCTGCAAGGCGCCCCCTCCCCCGCCGCCAGCAATTTCCTAGGGTTGATTTATTGTCGCGCGCCGCCGCTAGGTGCCGCCTGCGATCTTTAATGTACGGTAAAGGATTGTAATCTTTTTTATAAATGTATCACAGTAATTGATAAACAAAATGGGAATTTCAAAGGTGCCTTTTAAACAACAGTCAATTTTTTAAGGTACGCAGTGGTCAGTAGCTACGCGTACTTATCACTTTTTACTTGACTTTTGCAAGGAAAGTAGGGTAATGATACTAACCTGTATAATTTAAATATATATATATATACGTATGTTTACATTAGACCATGTAAATTCATCTTTTCTCTTGTAACTTTTAAATATGGAAAAAAGAAATGCGTAGAAGCTTCTCGATCGTATACTGGTTTTATCGGATAAGTAAGGTATACGTCACAACGAATTTAAATAATCCATGTCCATTGCAGGACATATAAACACTATTATATTATATATATAGGCATATATATAGGCTATTTATATACATATTCATCTAGAACTTAAAAATCTTATACATATTTATTGTAACAAAAGATACATTATTAGAAGATTCTCGATCGATCGCTCGTTAACGGATATTTGACGTCACAATAAAATCAACATGGCGGGCACATAAAAAACAAAATATTCCATATTTAAATTCAAAATTGATCTAACACGTCAACTGATTCGAATTATAAATCATAGTTGAAAGATCCGAAACAAGTTAACCGGTCAGCTGGCATAAATCATATGTGCCCTCTGAGCCGCCGGGGGCGTCTGATCCCGTCTTAATATACTTGTGAAAAAGTAACCCTGTATCGGACAGGGAAATACACTCAGCCTCAGGAGGGTATGAGTTATTGCGAGGGTTGAGGCCACTTGTCAGTATTGTAACGTTATATTTATTGTTTATCGTATCTCATGTGTTAGTACGAGTATGTAATGATTTTTCAGTATATACCTACTTTGGAATACAGACATAACAATAGATTGAGAAGTTGCTTTATTCATAACTACTACATGTATCATTAAAATTTTCCGCACTTACACAAATTGTCTACTTATAAAGGCAGTCTTATGTGCGAACAAAGTATTTATTAGTATTGTTAAACCTCTAACCTAATGTAATAAATATTTAAATCAAAATTCTCAAATCAAAATTCTCAAATCAAAATTCTAAATCTATAATCAACAATACAATAATATATCATTGATTTGATTCGATTTAAAGTAAATATTTGACAATGTTAGTGTATCTACGTATTTAAAACTCTATCAATAGATGTAATTTTCTCACATCTCAAATACGGGATGAAATCGTAATGTCGTAGCAAAATTGTTATATTACTATTTAGCAAGTAAAGGGGTACGTATAAAGCTGCGATTATACTGATTTATGTGACTTGACCGGCCCTTATCGTACTATGCATGCTATTTGTCTGCCATGGTGACAGTTGTGATTGTATTCTGGTGTGTACACACCTTATCTTTACAATAATGGAGAACTCAGTCACAGGATCAAAAAATATATGTTAATATAAAACTATACAAAATTTACAGTGATATCTTTGGTCGTATACGTGGCAACTTACTCCGCTGTCTCATCGCTCCGAACATTTGGCCTCCGAACATTTGGCCTACCAAACAAGAGAGCGCCAGAGTCTACTATTCTGCGCGATCCCATCTCTCGCAGACCTGCATGCACCGCATCGCCCCAGCGGTGTATGGATCGGTCTTCTGCCTGATATCATCCCCAGGTCTTGACGCAACAATCCTCGCCCATTCTCTCTAGATGACCAGCGAAGTCGCTGAAACTTAAATATACCTACCCAGAATATTTGACTCCTTAGATACTTCCGAGTATTTCCGTGTTCCAGATTAAAGTATATAGTTGTTATGTGTGTATGGTGAGTAATAAACATATTTTATTTTTATTTATTTTTAGCTTCTTAAAAATGTTTAAAATGTATTTTTGAACTACCAAGTCACTTATGAGTTAATTACATCTTGACTGTTCTTATTGCTTATGCACTACTGTATACCCGGCGGCATATAAGTTGGCAATGTGTGAGCGAGACGAATCCATACCTATAATTAGATTGGTAAAAGTTTGTCCCGATCAAATTTTTGCCAAGATACATGCCGGTGTGTATGCTCTTAAAAATGTAGAAAGCACTAATTCACGAGTGGCATCTTGTAATGCCGCTTAATGCTGAGCAAACACTGCATCAGTTGCGGCATCAGCGGTTGATTTACCATCCGAAACCAAGCCACATGAACTACTATACTCATAAAAAATAAAGAAAGGCAAATAAGTACCCAAGTTATATGCTATTAAATACCCGTGAGAAAACTCAAGGCAAATCTAAGCGGCCATACTCATCAATCAGCTACTTGAAGATAGCGGGACACTAACCATGTTGACACAGCGTAATCACGAGTGACATCTTGTAATGCCGCTTAATGCTGAGCAAACACTGCATCAGTTGCGGCATCAGCGGTTGATTTACCGCCCGACAACGATGCCACATGAGTACAGACGGCTGCAGAACAACATGAGATGTCATATTTTCTCTTGAAGTTCTCATTGTCATTCAAGTGTCTTTCTCACAGACCGGCTCAGATTTTTATCACGTATCTTCTAGCCAGTATATGTAAAACGGCTTGCTCGGCTCCGAAAGTATAGTCCTCGCCGGTCAGTGTGAAAAGAAAAGTGCGTCCAGATCCTCTCCGCCCCGCCCGGTCTGTATAAACGGACACTAAAATCGAAGTGACGAATGGTTTTGCAAAAACCACTTGGCTTCATCTATTGGTGTTATCATAATTAAACATATGCTCGAGCCGTTGATTAGGCTCAAGCATTTAGTCCGCATTTTTGTACCACTATTATTGGAAGAGTGGTGTATGCAGCATTGTATAGAGATAAAAGAACCTCATCCTATAGTGTTCTGTTAGATGAGTTTCTTTCATCTATATTCGTCGTTCGTCGTCGTTTCAGCCGCAATTAGTCCACTGCTGGACTTAGGCCTCCCCCGAATTGAGGGGTTGTTGCCATACTCGTCACGCTTGGCAGGCGGGTTGGCGAGCGCAGTGTTAACGGCTTATTGTACTTCCGACGTTGCTGCCCATCGGAAGTATTCCTAAGCTAGGGAAGGGTGGGATGTGGTTGGGTTTGGGGAAAGGATGTGGTACTAGAATTGTACTGACTCGGATGGGCATGGGTTGACTCAGTAGCAGCTCGGGTAAGTCGGGCTCGCGTACCCGTGTATACATACCGTATCCAAGCCATCGGACAGATGCTTGGAAACAACACTTCATCTGTATTAAATATGCTTAATTTGAATAAGTCAACGATTTAAAAAAATAGAACTCACGCATAAGTAATGCGTCGTCGGGCGCGTTAAAATATTTTCTGTTGAACACTACTATGGCGATATTCGTATACTCTTGTTGCCTCACATTTGTGGGAGCATATCGATGGCTACACGATATATAAACTTTTATCTCTGTTTCGTTATCTACTCATGTTACGATACAACCTAGTGCGAGTATCAAGAGCAAATACACTGGCTTTCCGCTAATGAGAAAATCCAGGTCAAACAGGTGAGGTTAGGAGTACGAGATTGGCGAAGACTTTTTAAATTTGGGAAGAAATTATTTGAATTTGCCTACTGTTTAGACTACTAATAACAGGTAAAAACAACAGTTCATTGTGTCTATATCAAACTAACATTATTTTTATTGTAACTATAACATACATTGTAAAATCATTAAAATTATACCTACTTGACTAGCGGACTCTCCTGGTTTTGCAGGAATTTCATTTACTATTATTATTATTAAATTTTCTAAGTTTAAGTAGAAGATGCGAAAAAATCCGATCTCATAGTTTTAAAGAAATCAGACAGACGCATATGCACTTTATTCATACAGTACAAGCTGTTTCCCGCAGCTCCGCCAGCGTTAAAAAGTAGCCTATGGGGGTCAAAACCCCGGGTCTTCAACTATATTCAGACCAAATTTCATCAAAATCCGTTAAGCGGTTTGGCCGTGAAAGCGTAATAAACAGACAGACAGACTTTCGCATTTATAATATTAGTATGGATTTACGTTTATTATTTTGACTTTACAGCGTTCATGGTCGCAGGTAGTAGATATGTAGAACCTAAAATTAAAATAAAAAGTTCTTACAACTAGGAAAACCAACAGTGTTTTAGTATTTCTGATAACTATAAGTGAATGACGACAATTTCAACGGGCCTGTTTCCCATGCCAGCGGCGTGACCATTTTGATGCTTCATTATTATCTTGGTTTTGCACCAAAGCTAGCTTGGTCTGAGAAGAGGAAATTCTGAATACAAATATATTTAATTTTAACAAAAAAAGTGTTTTGATAATACTTACTTACTGCGATGGCAAGGGATAGGACAGAATGGAAAAAACTCTACCGACAAGAACTCAGCTCTTAAATTTATACCTACATACATACTTCTGCAACGGCTCAGCGACCCAAAAAGGATCTTGGCCTCCGACACAAGAGATCTCCACTGTTCCATATTTAGCGCAACCTCCTGCCAGTCGACTCTTTTGAGGGCTTTCAGGTCCTTCATGACTTCGTCTCTCCAGCGGTATCTGGGACGACCGACTCCCATAAGGTGCATGTGTCCAAGCTGATTAGCAGGAAAACTAAGATTCGTTTTGATAATCAAGTAAATATTGCTGAAACAGATGAGTTGTTTAATAGCTGGTTCTGGGATTTCTTTTATATAAAAGGACTTTTAGAAGAAATAAATTATTATTAAGAAGACATACACCGAACGTAAGCAGAAACAACATGTCATTTGCAATTCAGAATTTTCTACTATCATTGTAACTTTACATGAAAATCAATACATATGACATACATAATGTATCAGCATTTCTCACTTGGACCAAAGCAATACGGAAAGTTGGTATCTTACAGTCGTCGGCAAAGTTTGACCGTCCTGTCTCACGTGTCAAGCCTGTGATCACGCCAATATACCCCGACTTACCCTTTTATATCATATGTATACGCAATTCTGAACCTTATTTTGTTCCCTCTAAAGAAAAGTTTCATGAAATTGTTAAGTTTGTGACGCTGCAACAGATGTAAAAAGACACGGGTCAGTCTTTAATTTAGGAGTCATTGGTATTTTAAATGTTCCTATTTGTGTTGAGTAAAACGTGAAACGTTGTATTGATTTTATGGATTCCCGTCTTCTTTAATGTTAAATACTCAATTAGGTTAGTAATGTATGTTTATAAAAACTTTATTGTTACACAAGTAAAAATACTTAAATGACTTATGTTCATACTCGTATCAATCGATTCCTGAAACAATCCAAAAAAAAATTGTGTTCGTTTCATGGAAACAACCAGAGAAAAAGTATTTTTGGAAGGCTTCAACATTATTTGAATTTGTAAAATTCACTTTCTTTTACTTACTTACTAGATCTAATCATCTTTTTGCTTTATCTTCAATTTTACTGATAAAAGGCATATTTATTAACAAAACCAAGAAGTATAAAACATTCAAAATTTACATTATATTTTACAGTTCAGCAACCTTCATCTCCATTCATTAAGATTTTGATTTATAACTCGAAAACTTTCTAAAACTTGTTGTTTACATGTAAGAGAGGTTGTTCTAATCAATCGGTGCCGGCCCCCGTCAAAGTCGGGACCTTTACTCAAAAAGACGTCCCAACTTCTCTCATTAAAGGAAACTTGGTCCACGTTTTATATTATTCTTCGTAATTAGTATTGATTTAGTTAAGTACATTTTATTTTTAGTAACAATATTAAAATTCTCTTCAATTACATTCTAGCATTATAAATGATTTTTTTTCCTGAATGAAGGAATTCGACATCTAATCTAGATCACCTGTTTTCCAATGCAGTATTTTATTCGATACAAGCTGATACCAAACCTATATAAATAACTAACATACGTAATAACTACATAACGTATATAAATAACATAATACAAATAATTACTTCTCAAATTAAAGTACATACAGGAAGAAGGGATTTATGAAATGCGATGTCAAAAAAGGGTAACCTCGCCGGCTACGTCGTAACCTCGTTTACAGTATCTATGTAATTAATTTAAAAATCTTACACATTGAGAAAGGGATGTTCCGTGTGTTGTTTCAATGCGCTTTAGGCTTATCATTTTGTTGACAGCGGCTGAACTTAAATATTATGAATAAAAATAAAAACAAAAACTACGGGTCATTCCTGTCTTAATAATTTAGTCAGAAGCCGTAAACGCTTCTAAAATCCTTTGAAAAGTTGATTGACATCTTTATTAGCTCTGGATTATTTTTGTATAAAGGGTCATGTTATGAAAAAAAATGATTTAATAGGTTCTTCGACTGCATAGTGTGTTTTTCTCTTGACTTAATTGGTTCCTCGTGCTCTTAAGGCTTTTCTAATTAAAATTGTCTAGCGTCATAAGAAAATCATAAATATTAACATTACGCCTCCCCAGTCGTTCATATACGACTCGTATCGAGCCACTCAATAAATCACTCGGGTGGACAAAGAAATGATAAATACACTCATGTGAGTGAGTTATGTGCGAGAAGTGATTTAGTGCGTGGTAGGGGCGCGGGGTCCTCGAGGTGAGAAAAATTGCTATGATGTATAGGATTCTTCCAACGGGGTGTGGAAAAATTTCTCATATGTCGAAAAAGTATGCACTACCGTGGCCATAGTTTTGTTTTTCATTAGGGGCATTTACTTAGTCATAGTATTTTATATGAATCGTCTTGTTAATATAAAATAACGAATTTTCGTTAAGCCTAGCAACTAAAATATGTTTCGTTCCTTTCTCTCTTATCGATAATTTGACGTGAATGAATGAAAAAACCTAGTGATAAAAGCAAAAACCGAAAAAAATTAGAGTGTAGAGTGGCACGAATAACTATCTTATCCTCCTAACATTTAAGTATTTTCTGAAATCACTTATCTCTATAGCCGATTGTAGTTTACAAAGAATTAAACAGTTTTTGCCGTAAGTAAATGCCAAGACTTTGCAAGTTGAATAAAACATAAACTAAGGTCTTTTCTGAGTTTTCACTAAAACAAATGTTTTTTGCTATTTTTTGACGAACACATTAAAGATGTTTGTATTAATTTATTAATATCGTCTTTCACATGAAATGCAACTTTAATGAAATCTAAATAATGAATTAAAAAAACAAAACAGTTGTATTGATTTCTTATGTTTTTGCGATTGTTGCACATTATACTAAACTATTTTAATACAATTATATCATTATTTTTAAAAATAATAGTGCCATAGTTCCTGAGGCTTGGCAAATGGGTTGGTGAGCGCTGTCTTCTACATTTAATTTGTATAAATCTTCATCCAAGTATATTCTTCCACATACTCGTTGATATTTGATGTCCATTAACGCCAATTAAAGGACCTTTCTATAAGTTTAATAAATTTATGAAGGTTTATTTACTTTATTATTCTTATTTTTCATAATAAAAGTACTTAATTTCAAAATAGTTTACTTGTCTGTTTGTTTGGTTACGACTTCGGAAGGCATGTTAAGCCGTTGGTCCCGGCTGCCATTTGATGGTCGTTAAAGGAACCACGTCAGAGGTCGAGAGGCGGTTCCGAACAACTCCGACACCATATAACATGGGTGTACATGGTCGATAGACAATGTAACCTACACGAAATGATGATGATGACTTGTCTGAGAATCTTTAAAACATAAACAGTAAAAATAGTGTATTTAACAATTTCAAGTTTTTCATACTGCGTCGGCCACGTTCAGCCATCCTTGCAAACTTCTAAGCACATATCGCGTGAATGGCGGCCTCTAGGAATAACATTTCTGCCGACCTTCAAGGACAAACTATCGCCAATGCTAAACTTTCATTGGCTGCTAGCAATTAAATGTCCAATACTTTTTAAGCGGAAAAAATCAAACACTCTCGAATAGGTCGGTCGTCCGTTGTGGATATAATAAATACAAAATTATTTGGCCTTTACAGTATGGTTTATTTAGCACTTGGCAAAGGATGCCAGGTGTCAGGAGGTTAAATAGTTCCAGTTGTAACATAAATAGTAAGTTTTAGTATGATAAATAGTTGCAGACCTCACTTTCCTGCCAGAAACATACTAATACTGACATGTATTTAAGTAAATTCTAGAAGTAGCTATATTTGTACGAAAGCACAGCCAGTTATTCATACAAATTAAACATATATACAAAATACTCGGCATAAACATAGTATGGTGTTACCAAATTCTAATATAAAGATGTTCGGAAATAGTTCATAATGTATGTTTATATTATAAAAAACAAATACCAAAGAACATTGCAGTAGTAGAGAGTGATAAAGGGCCGTTCAAACTGACGCGAATCCCGCGCGACTGGCGGAACGCCCATAGAAGTAAGAATCGATAGAAGTGCCGTAGCGTATGAAAAAGTTAACTGGCCTGCTAATGAAAATTCGGTTGAAACCGGCCTGCTGAAAACACCAACTGTAAAGCTTAATAGCGTCCGATATAAAAATACCAACGTAGGTACTATTAAAACATAAAACAACTACTAAAATACTTACATTTCTACTCATCCTGAAAGATTTCAATGCGTCCGATATTTCGGACAGTACGCTGTAATGGGACTGCATTATTATTAAGATATTGTTGAATCACAATAACTAGATCTCAATTTACATTAGGTATTAAAGATATTGATTGATTGTTGTGTCTTTATTACTATAGGTATTCTGTACTTATTTGCACAAGCCATACCTTTTTTGTTGAGGGGTATATCTTGACTTGTACTTTTTTGCACTTATTATAAAAGACTGGAAATTAAGCAAACCGATACAAGTTAGCAAATTTTTTGAAATAGGAGACTGACAAGTAAAAATATAATTTGCAGTGGTTATTATAAAAACTTTGTTTCAGGAACATTGTGCTTGCTAGCACAATCTTCCTGAAATGAAGCAGCTTTGAGTAATGATGCTTCATTACTCTATTATTTATTAAATGTTGTAACTTCGTGTATCAACAGTTTGTACCAAGTCAATTTATTAGTGTTACATAATTTAATTGTACATGTATCATTTATTACATAAATTTTGCATAAAAAATAAAAAGGAGAGGTTACAACTAACAGGTTTTTCAAGAATTACTATTAAAATATGCTGCATTAAAACTGAATTACACAATTAATAGGGACGTTTCACTCTACTAAACAAGGTTCGCAAATTCAACGTATCCCTCTCAGTTTACGAGTATGAGATTTTTAAATCTTATTATTGGCTTTTCTGTAAAATAAGGATTTTTGACTTGTATCACATATCACGGGAGGCACAGACATATTTAATACAATCTGACATCTCATATAATCATTGTTGTAAATGTAAGCACTTATCACGGGAGGTACAGACATATATAATACAATCTGGCATCTCATATAATTAATGTTGTAAATGTAAGCACTTATCACGGGAGGCACAGACATATACAATACAATCTGACATCTCATAATTATTGTTATAAATGTAAGCGATAAATGAATTAACTTCTCTGTTCGTGATCCCTGAACCTACACTAAATATTGTACCTAACATTAACGTTCATTTGCCGCTACACCTACGCTGTACGTACATCCACTGCATGAATATGCAGCTTGGACACCGAACTGAATTAATAATTAAAAGCGAAGGCTTAAGAGCTCGGCGAGGCGCCCTCGTGTGCTAGCGAGGACTGTTACCAGGAAACCTAGTTTTAGTAATACTGCTAATGCGTTAGCTTGATTGCATGGCGTCTACTGCATTTCAAATGGACAAATTGAAGATTATGAAAATCTCTTAGGTGTGACTTGGACCTATTTTTTCTGATTATTCCCCTGATAGGTCGATTGACCATGGAAAATCTATATGAAATGAATGATAAATTTATAAGCAGGCCAAGCTTTGAAATGTATGTTCGATAAAAAAATACACTTATTATAACAAGTTCAATCTATTTTAAGCATTACTCTTCGATGTCATTGCGTCCCCAAATAATTTGCGAATCTGCAAGAAATAAAACTAAATCCATATAATTTTCTCTTTTCGTACTTATCAAACTTAGTTTTCAATTGACGACCATGCTTCTATTCCTCATTGATGGATCGTCTTGCAATCTGCAACATAGCTTAGAACTATATAAGTAAGTATAGTAACTTTCAACTTATCTGCTTTGAGATATACCCGTAAATTTGTAGTTCAACATGGATATTTTTTTTAAGTATTAAATTGATTTTATTTAAATTCGATATCTACCAACTCTTTTGAGAAAGGAACATTTGTTTTATACTCCTTGGTCTGCTCTACACGTGCCTGGTTACATAAATTCTAATGTAGACTAAAACCAAATAAAAATACCGATCGTTTCTAAAATCTCTTACAACTTAGCATATAAGGTACAAAAAAGCTCTAAAACGCTTATTGTAAGGAGCAAAGGAAAGAATCGTGCCTTTATCCTTTAAGAACTCAGTGAAAGCAAAAAACCTAAGCTCTAAAGCTATGCAAATGTACGTCTTGAGGGTCGAGGGGTCTGGAAGGGTCAGGGGAAGGTGGAGGAGGGGGAGGACACTGGCTGGACAAAGGGCAAGGGAACAAAATGCCAACGCTTTGTAGTCGTCGCTAATCCTTTAATAGAAATTGAGACGGCGGTGTGAGTGTCTGTTACTTTTAGTCTGTCTCTCTTATGATTCCCTCGTGATTTGTTGAATTTATTTGGCCATTGTAGTTCTAAGCCTAAGTTGATTTTATATTTATTCTGAAGGTTATATTTTATTAATGTCTTACAGATTTATGTTTGTTTTACGCGCTAAACGGAATTGTTATGTATTTTATTTACATACTTAACACAAAAAACTACTTTATTTACTAACAGTAAAGTTTCTAATAAGATAATGGTACAGAATCCGTGACTACGACCAACCCAACTTACCACCGGTCGGTTAATTAATTAAAAAAAACACATTTAAAAAAACTCGTTATTTTGAATTACCAATGACAACAACATAGGCGGTATTTCGAACTAAGATATAAATAGCCGTACAGGTATTTTGATAATGCATACCTACTCTAATAGATACATTCCTTATTATCCTGAATTCTGATCGTGTCGTCGCCGTCACGTCGCCGGCACGCCAAACACGCAGCATCGTCTGCATGGATCGACGCCTGACGTGATAATTATGGCATTCCAAGTGATATAGGTAAAGATATATGTAGGACAATGATTTAAATTAAGAATGGGTCCAATGGAGCTTATTCTTACGCAGTTTGTAGACTACTGAAGTCATGGGATTTTGTAACAAAGAATAGATCGCTTATTTCCTCTAGTGGATGTCTTAAAGTTTGACTAAGGTGTAAGGTGTTTTTGTGTAAGATTTGTGGTAGTTTTCACCAATTATTCCATGGAAAGTGAATTTGTTTTTTTTTTTTAATATAACTTTGTTTTTGTTTCACCATATGGTTGACTGGTAGAGAATGCTTTTAGCATTTTAAGTCCGCCTATTGTAAGTATATGTATATTTACTTGATATTTATATAAAGATCTAACAAATAAATCAAATTATCCTTCTCCTTCGCCCAAGCGTATTTTCTAGTTTTGTCCTCAGCTTACGCTGCAGAGCCTAGTGTAAGTACGCTTTGAATTATGGTAATATATTTCCTGGTACAGGTATTTACAACAAAGCAATTGCCGTCTGAACTTTATCTTTTTTACAGGGAAACCAGATCAACAGAAATTTGATCTGAGGTGTTTAGTGGACAAAGCTTTCTTATTTTTTCAGGCTACTTAAATGGCATTTTGGTATGTAAATTATTGATAAATAATATTGCATTAATTACATAAATCACCGTATATCCTGACGTAAACAGCAATATTATATATTAGCTCGTCAAGTCTTCGCCCATCAGTTCGCTAATTTCACACAAGAGCGCGCCACCGGCGACCCCTCGAGTTATGGGAAAAACTTGTTCAATCAGCGTAAGTAGCGATCCTGGACTAACGGAACCGTAAATGTGTCAATCTAGATGCGGTACTTAGCTGTGCGATTTTCAAAAAAATACTAGCCCATCTCACCACATCTCAACGAATGGCCAAAGGTCGTTTCTAATATAAGAATATGGTGTGATTAAAAAAATAACTATTTATTGCAACTTGCACTAATTCTAAAAGTAAATTACATACTCGTAATCTAATGATTGTTGATGGTACAAAGGCGGTCTTATCACTAAGAGCTATTTCTTCCAGGTAAACAACAGATGCCTAGAACATAACGAATCAATAAATATTTATTGTTTAAAAAAATCCAAAACTGTCTAAGTTACTTATTTGTCTCTTGGTGGATTCTATCAGGAGTCCTTAAATACATGGGTACCATTAATGGATTGACAAATTATTCCTTTACATTGGCCACATAAATTAGTAGACTTGCATTGAGCAAACTTACCGCGATAAAGCCAATGTAAAAGCATACAATCGTGAAAACATAATAAATCATTAAATCGGAAAGTGCTCGGTAGGATAACGATGAATTTCGGTTTAGAAAGTTACGTTTACCACCTCCACTATTTATTGCAATTCCTTGGCGTTTATTGAATTAAATGCTTGTCTGGTCTCTGGACATAAATAGCGAGGCTAAAAGAATAAAGGAATTAATATCAATCTCTACATAACGCAATGACGCAAAATAAGAAGAGACGTCATGTAAGCACCTACCTATCTATAATAGTAGGTCGTTGTAATAGTTATATTTACCATTTCGCCAAAGGAAAAGGAAAATATAGATTTATAGTAGGCGTATTAATCAAAGTTAACAGTTTTGTGTATATGTTATGTTGTGAAATGCGTGCTAAGCTTGAGCATGTGTCTTTAAAGAGACCCATTTTTAATAAACTTTTTTTTAAACCCATTTTTTAGACAGGTACCGCAACGTACCTGGGCGAGTCATGCCACCGACAGGTTCTTAGTAGGTCCTTCAGGCAACATAGTGTCGGCCCATAAGGCATTGAGCGATTGCTACCGCTCGCAAGTTTGCATTGCTAGCTTGATTAAAGGCAAAGCCCATGGCCGACGTTTGTCCCAACTGGGTGCCCCTTGCGTATTTGCCGAAAAGGCTGAGTGGCGAAAGCTCTCGCCTCAAACTGTGCTAAAACTGTAGCTAAAAATATTAGTGTCAAAAATAAAACATTTTTATGTTTTTCGGCATTATTTGCGGGGTAATTACCGTTTACGGAATAAAAATAAAACATATTTTTGGTAATTATGACCTTAAATTACCTCGTTTCTGGTAATATATCCCATATTTAATTTTTTTATTGCCAGTGATATATCCTGCGCTAAAAAGCTATTTCAGTTCAATTTCAGTATCCTTTCTCCTTCGCTAAAAAGCTATTTCAGTTCAATTTCAGTATTAACTACCTACCACAATTTATTTAATAAAATTCATTTTATGTTATGTTAAAATTGACTCAATATTTTTTTAATTTTTTTTTTTTGCAACAAATTTGCCTAAGTATATCCATTTACGAGTACTGTGGTGGGTTATAACAACGCCAAAGAAGAATTTACTAGACGATTATTGACAAAAGCCAAAATTTGGCAAATAATTCGTTCGTCTTGACAAAATTCGCTCGTTTTCAATAAATTGTAAATTGACACATAAATTGTACTAATAAAAAACAACTTAAATATTTAAACAAAAACGTTTTATTGTATATATATATATATATCTGGAAAACTCAGAGCGTGACATCAACTACCACGATGATCCGACTACATTTTCGACAAAAAAAAAAAAAAGTAATTCATTACCAAATTACGTTTGCCGCTTTCAATCAGTCAGGATATATATGTATGTCTCCCTCATACATTTAAAATCTGACATAGAGCATAAAGAGATGCCTATGTCCAGCTGTGGACTGACTGCGGCAGAAATGATGATTATGATAGGACATAGCAGCAGCGGTTAGAGGTAACTACATACAAAACCTGTATTAGGCCATTATAGGAGCAGCATCTCTCAGTAGTTCCTTCAGAGACACTACGAAAGGAACTACTGAGAACAAAGGTTCCCAACGCCTATACCACTTTACCTGTACCACATTCATTGCAAATAAACTGTTTCTTTCTTTCTTTTTATTTCTATTTCAACCAAGAAAAATGCTATCATGTCCATCAAATGTCCATGTTACAACCAATTCCCACGGGCGCCTACTTGTAACCCGAAACAGACATCTCTCAACAGACGAGAGGGTCGTGCGGATGTCTTAAGTGGCGAAAGGGCTGGGCGCAGGATATTTATATTCCCGATATATCCGAGAGAACTTGAAGACAAGTTTCGGGAAGTTCCAAGGGGCTGTTGCTATTAGTGTTGACAAGATAGTGGGGTACCATTTGGATGGATGTAAATCGGATACCTAATCTGTACGATTTTGAGGTATATGATACAACAATAGTAAAATTTAAGCAAATATTTATTAGAATAACTAAATTAATCATTTTAACATACTTATACGCATTGAGAATGTGATAGAAGTGAGAGCTAACGGCACGTCTAGCCGCTGGTCATTAAACTGAGTTATATTTCTTTAGAATTTCTTTACAATTTTTTGATATTAGGTATTTATATTATTAGTAGATCTAAATATTGTTTAACCCTTTGTATGTATTATGAATCATATAAAGGATTTTTTTTTACCCTAACAATTTTCTGGTTACGTCCTCAGCTTCACAATCAAAAGACTTCAGTCTGTTTTAAAGTCATTGAGAAAGGAGCGTTTAAAAATGTGAAAGTATTTATATTAGTTTATACTATTTCTGTTATCAGATAGATATAGAACATTGAGAAAGGAATTTCCCAATGATATAGAATGATCCAAAAATAGTTTCGTTGTAACATCAAATCTACTATACCGCCAAGCCATTCCAAGGTAATCAATCCTGTGATCTAAATCAAAACAGCTCGTCACTCCCGCCCAGTTACACCAACAAAAGGTTTAATTCCGCCGACAAAGACCGGCTTCCTCATCCATCCACGACAGTTTGATGGAGCGCAACCCACGGGGCCCGATCGCGTCATTTACAACAGAAATGCCAGCTCACTAGAGTTTTTAATCTTAAATTGGCTATTCTCGGAAATTTGTATTGTCACATGTTGCCAATCTAGGTTTTCTTGCAGAAGCGAGCGAGCGAGAAATTCGTATAGGAAATAACAACACTAACAATATTTTATACTATTATATAGAACAATAGCCTCCACGATGCATCATTAGTAGTATTTTTTTATAATTATTAGTAAGTATAAAAAAATTGCCAGCACGACGGAAAGTTGCTATCGTAGCTTTTGGACGCGTGCACAGGCAGCATCATGCACAAGCATTTTAAAAAAATCACGTTTCACATATGTAAGTATGTAACACCATAAAAAAAGAAAGTACGTCCGCCAGCGGGGATACTTGCTTATATTACTTTCTATGGATAAAACTATCCACTTTGAATCTAACGTAACATTCTTATAGTTTTACACTTTAAGCTTATGCTAAATTCTTTCAAAACGCAGAAGCAAAAATACGTAAAAATAATAACGAGTTAACTCTCAATTATATTCACAAGACAAGATCCTGAAAAACAATGAGCACACAAAGGTGTAACCCGCCCGATTGTTTTGTGAAGCTTCCCGGAGTTGGGAGGTTTCAGTATTTGCTCAGGCCGCTGTTTGCCGACACTGCGCTCATTTACAGAGTTAGACGTCCAACAAGGTGTGTACTCTTTGTACTCACTGATAACGCCTCCTGTAGCATAATGGTTAACATGCCTGCCTGCTCAGGAGGTCCACGGGTAGGTCAAGATGGAAAAAGATATTTTTATTTATTTAAACTTTATTGTACAAATATTATTGTAAAGCACAATAGGTGGACTTAATGCTAAAAGCATTATCTAACAGTCAACCAACACACCAAGCCAAGTAACATATATTTTTCTGATTGGTCTGGGTCTTGGATGTTTACCTAAGTATATAAGAATTTGTTATAAAAATATAGTATCGTCAAGTTAGTATCCCTTATCACAAGTCTCGACCTTACTTTGGGCCGCTTCAAGATCCTCAACCGGGCTGGAATCTAGACAATTGGAACACTTCGGATGGGCGATAGACTGAATAGCCCTACAGACGCAAAGGTAAACATAAAAATCCTACTTCACTCTGTTTTCCTATGCAGTAAGTAGTAATAGGACAAAAAAAAAATACTATTGAAAAATGTCTGGGTAAGCCTTTGGTACCATCGAGAATAAACCTTAAAGTAGATCCCGTCTCATTTGGGTAATACTCGGCAAACACACGGATACCCAGCTATATGCACTGACCTGCCGGATTTTCCGTCTTTAAAATTCATATGACGTTAAAAGTTAATGCTGTCCCTCAGTCAAACAAGTGTCATGTTTTACGAAGGAATTTGTGAAGTGAAAATGTCGTAAAAGATTGGAGGCTTTCAAGTTTTATCAAAATGTTTAATAGACAATAGGTTGGATGTTTTTAAAAGAATTAATGAACACTTTTACGCCATTTAAATAAGACAAATACATAGTTGAATCGAATAAAAACAATTAAAGAAATCTGCTTGTTGTTAGGTGCTTATGGCCAGATTGAATTGTAAAACAATATTTTGTAAGATTATCTTAAAAAGAGGGGATTTTTGTTTTGATTTTGCATGACTTTATCTAATGATTATTTTATGTTGGTTGCCATTTATTTGTGAAATTTGTGTGCACTCCACGTTTTGAGGCATACATTCATAACTGATTTCCATGCTTCACATGAACAGAAAGGGAAATCATAAGAAGAGAATGAAGATCATTGGTGATGATTCACAAACCGAACTGAATGTAAGAGAAAAACACAAAAGTCTACCTATTCTCATCGAGATACTTACAAGGCGCAAAAATCTACCAGTTCAGTATTGCTCAGATCAAATTAGATACAAATAGGACACTTGAGAGTTTAACTAGCAGATAGGCATCGAAACCCGTCATTTACACAATAATGCGACAGCGCTGGTTACAGTACACGCCATCGGCGCCGCTAGCAACAATAAAATTTCACGCGACATAAAGCAAAAACACACCCCTGCGCATTGCCACCGTTATATCCACCAACCATAATTATACGACCTCCCGAACGTCATACAAATTCCTCATACCAACTAGTTTTTATAAGAAATAGTGCAAACGGAAAGGTCTAAGTTTCTGGTTGATAAGGTACATCTTGTTATGTTAGTCCGGATATCGGCAAACTTCTCTCGGATGCAGAGATAACTACGAAAAGTGGAACTATCGGAACAGTCGTTTAGATCTGATAGACGTAACTATATTATGCACTGTTTTATTGGGTACTATAACTCTATGTTCAAAATAATTCAAATTGTTTTGCGTTTGAAAATTGTGAGAAAACATTCGGAAGATTTTAAAAGTACAGTGTAGAACCTAATGAACCTTTTGAAAAATATTTGAAGTAAAAAAATGTATAAGTCAATCAGCACTTGAACCCCAGAGAGTTATATCTCGACCACTTCAAATGTAAAGTGAATAACGGAAATTGATACTTGCTAACCTGATTAAAATGAGTTATTTCAAATATAATGGTTTCACTCGAACTTATTAGCTGCTATAGCTAATAGTGGAGTGTTCTATTCTACAACCACAAGCCATTTGAAAATGTAAAAATTTATTATTCAATGAAAAATAAAAAAGAATTTAACATTAAACTAACTAAATCATAATTTTAAAAGTGTTTAGTACTTGATCTCGTTATTTTGTGCAGTGATTACATAGTCAGACACAAAATTTACAAAGCCGTTATAACCCATAAATTTCATTCAGCACAACCATTTGATAAGTTCATTCGTTCTTTAACTTAAAAATATAAACAACGATCAAATAAAATAAAATATATACCTAGAAATAAGTAAAACCCTCGTACCAAGTTTTCCTAATATTAAGTTTCCAATGTATACCTATTTACAGTGTGTTCATAAAATAAATATATAATCAAAACCCGTCAGTCGGCGTAGTTAATCTTGTAGAATTTTAATGTTTGCCCTCGTTAGCCCGTAATAAGACGAGAGCTGTATCAGCCAAATATTGATGTTGGAGCTACGGAGTATTGATTAACGCGACTTCAGTCTTGTTTACTTTTCTTAACAATTAACTGCGCAAATATCGTGTTTTTTTTAACACGAAATCTAATACTTTGTGATGTTGTAGGACCAAAGACCGGGCGAAATGGTGAAGAAAAGGAAAGTGGAACCTGGGCTCCGAGGCAATCAGACAAGGATGCAACCGAGAAGGCGCTAAGATGAGTTGTAGTGGTAGGTACCAAAGGTGCACGCTGAGCTATTCCGTATCGAAAGTATCATTCTGTTGCTTCAATTTGGTCAAAAAAGGGAAAAGATCCAGTAAAAAAGTGAGTACATAGTATGGTAAAGCTGCTAAGCTTGCACAATTTCCACTCTGCATTGCATACTATTTGAAGTTTTTATCTATCAAATGTATACTGTTATTAAAATTATTTCACTGCCTTAACCACAAACTAAAGAGCAGACTTAGCTAAAAGAGACAATACCCATCCAGACGTACTTCAGTGTTAAGTCTTACTAGGAAAACAGCAGGATAGAAATTATATACTATCTACTTCCACATCTATGATATTTTAACCACATTGTTACCTTAACAGCAGACTTCGACGGTACTCGTTCCGTAATCCAATCACCGTGAATAAATTCCTGAGAACAACTACGAGTTACATCTAAAGTAAAATATCACTTTAGGATAAGTATTAAATTTGTCTTAAAAATAAGCAATTCATCGAACTGTGTATAACTGTTGGAACTGTGTTTGTGTATGTTTATAATTTTCAACTATATCTGTTGCTGTACCCACCCTAACTTAACTGTTTCTCTTTCACCTCGTAAGGTTTGACTGGAAGAGATTGCCTAGCAATAAGTCCGCCTTTGGTCATATTATGTTGAAGACTTTGTAAATGTTATATTATTTGTTACTGTATGTGGGCAATAAAGATATTTTGTATTGGTCCAGTGGTGCTTGAAGACTCTGAGAATAAGGACAAATTTCTATAGGAGATAGTTGTTATCAGTGCCTCTACAACTTTGTGTATAAAACCTGTACAGCGCCTCTGACAGATAGTAAAGTAACAAAGAAACTGCATACAAAATCTTAACACCGTCGTTAGCTTAAATTGCCTAAATATCTTACAGTAAACATGATATGTTCCTCGGAAAGCACGCTAGGCAATTTTAACCTTGTGTTCGTTTAAAACAGCCACGTCAGAAATAAAGAAATGTTTTCGAAAAAGTATATAAACTATTTATGCGAACTTACCAAACCCATAAATAGTTTTAAGAAATGTTTATAGTCATAAAAGAAATGTAAGTACTCATTTATTCAAATCGAGTGGGTTACATGGTTAAACCACATCCTGGTTATAAGAATATTTATTTTCGTTTAATCAACAGATGAATGTAATGACCTCCCTCAGACGTGCTAAGCTAAGGACACACAGTTACCATGACGACGTGCTACGCGACGGCATTCATTACGTAAGCCAATCAGTGTAAACACACGCCAACACTAGGCCTTACCTTAGACTTGAATTTCAGCACTAATTAAATCATGCGCTAGTTAGGAAACTGACACTATTATTAACTTGTACCTCTACTGTTGAGACAGGCTAGATGTGTATGTCTTAGGTACTACATACTAAGAAATTTTTGTGATTTCGCGGACCCGGTTTCCAAAATATTTATCATCATCATTATTTCGACACAGAATTATTAATAGTACTAACATTTCGTGTAGGTTACATTGTCAATCGACCATGTACACCCTGAAACATTTAAAGACAAAATTAACGAGAAAAAAAAGATAGGTATAAAAACTTTACATGATAATAAATATCCTACGACGTTGTACTGGAGGTACTTATTACATCCATGTCTTTGATCGTCCAGCTTATATACCTACATAGGTCTTACAAATACTAAATACAATATTAATATAGTACCCATAAATTAAAAAAGTTTAACCAATGATGAATTAAAAAAAGAAATAATTAAAAATAGAAAGAAAATATATTTCAACAAACAATGACATTAAAAAAAAAATTTTAATTAGACAAACGAACTGTTGTCGAAATTCAATTAACGATAAGTATTTTATTATGAGTAATTTCTATTTTTGAGTCGTGTGATATATCAAAGAGATTTTCAAATTACAAAGGAACCGGAAAGATCGCGTTCAACAAAGAAAGGACCGGAAAAGCCTTCAAGCGGAATAGTTTGAGTACCACTGACCGTAACAAGGATGGGGTATCAGTTGTTAGGCAACCATTTTTGAGTAAAATGTGTGTAAATATGAATTTTATTTTTGTGCTTTCACTTAAACTTACCAATGTAAAAAATTCTGTAAAATGAAAACGTAACTTACATACCTACACAAAAAACTATATTAATGTACAATATGCTCTAATTTGTTTTCATTAAAAATAAACTCATTCTACAAGTATGTACGATCGCATAAAGATCACCAAAACTAATAAAGAATTATAAAAAATATTAGATTATGGCTACTTGCTATATAGGTGATCTAAGTGTGAGCAAGAAAAACTTACTTTTCCTCATTGTAATTATTATTGTTTTATCTTTCTCACGCTAAGGTCAGATGTGCCGGAACTGCCGGATTACCGGGATAAGTAGCTTAGTTCCAATAACAATGATTAAACAAACTATAAGGCCACTATAGGTCATTTAAGTGTGAGCAAGTAAGGCTTACTTTTCCTCAGTTTAATTATGATTTTGTCTTTCTCGCGCTAAGGTCAGATGTGCCGGAACTGCCGGATTACCGGATAAGGAGCTTAGTTCCAATAACAATGATTAGACAAACTATAAGGCCATTATAGATGACTGCAATGGAGTTGACCCGTGTAAGCAAAAATTATTTACATTTTTTCAATGTAATTATGATTTTGTCTTTCTCACGCTAAGGTCAGATGTGCCGGAACTGCCGGATTGCCGGGAGAAGGAGCTAAGTTCCAATGACAATAATTAAACAAACTATAAGGCCACTATAGGTGACCTAAGTGTGAGCAAGAAAAACTTACTTTTCCATACTGTAGTTATAGTCTTGTCTCTATCACGCTAAGGTCAAATGCGGGATTACCGGAATAAGGAGCTTAGTTCCAATAACAATGATTAAACAAACTATAAGGCCATTATTTCGCAACCACTTCCCAGAGGCTTGTCCCCGACGACGGCGGGGTGGCGCGAGGGTATAATTTGAACAAATGAGCGACGGCTTCCGAACCAAATTAGATTCCGCCGTCCGACGTCTCGCACCCGACAGATTACGGTCTGGACTCGGGATGTGGCGATTTATTCTTATCAACTAAAAATACAAATAGAATTTCTCGAATTAGGTTTCATGAAATATTCTACTTTTTTAAACATGTCATTGTTTTCTCATGTTTTCGAGATTGTTACATGTCATATTAAATTAAACTATTTTAATACAGTTTTTATCGGTTTTTAGTTTAACTGCGACCATGAACGCTGCTAAATGTTTGAAACGTTACGTGTACATAAATAAGTAATAAACGCGATAAAAACCGTACTAAAATGGTTTCATTTAATGTTGTTGTTGGTTCGCAAGCATAAAAGTATTTATTTGTTAAATGATTGTACATAGGTAGTCTCCAAATAAGACATCACGGACTCTACCGATTATGATCTGTGGCGGAATGTGTAAGTGAAACAATTTTATTGATTGAATCGTTTTTTATTTAGTAGTACATACACAGTAAGTACACTTAACCCTTTAGGCTAATTCTTCACACATTGTTTTCACCAAGATGTTTTCAGCAGAACAGTAAAAAAATTCACAAAAAGGTGTCAAATACGGTTAGAATTATTTTGCTGACATGTAGAGACATCAAATCTATCTTAAAAAACAAACATGACCACAAATCAGTCTTCTAAATCATATACCAAACACAAATAATTTCCACCCTCATTTACAAATATGGTGGACATACATTATTCCTTATATACGCCCACTCGACCGTACAAACGTAAACACCGACCAAACTTCACCGCTGCGCAAACATTTAATCTAAAGAATGCAATCTAGACGAGTGCCATCGGAAGCAAGGAAAATGCGCAACCTTTGAAATAAATCAAATCTGTATTGACCGAATGCAAATAAATTCCCTGTTATCCGGTGTTTAAACAGTGCTCAGGGCACGGTCCGCGCCCTCCGCTCCTAATCAAAAAATTGAACTTTCAATAAAGGGAATCATTAATTCTACTTAGGGAGGGATCCCGTAAGATCCTAACGAACTCCGCAAGAATTCCGCCATGTTTTTGTCGGATAATTATTTGAAAGAAATACTTATGTACCTGGGGGACTTCACGGGAATCGTATTTGATGGACTTTGAAATATTAAGTCGCGCTGCCGTGTTTTGGATGAAATTTTTTCAAAGTTCTGTTAAAAATATCTTATTTTTACATTCTTAAAAAGGCAACTTGGAAGTTCTAAAATACTTAAGAATTATTTCCTTTCATCTAGTATTTTAGATATCAGTCTTTTCCGTCGTACAACAACAATACAATTAAGAATATTTTTAAACCAAAAACCACTAATTATCGACAGAATTCGTTTATTTTGCGCGCAGGTAAGAATTTCAATATTATTTCTCGAACGGTGGATATTGACTTGTTCACTACAAGCATAGCGAGGGCTAAGTTACTTCTATATGACCATTTGTTCCAGCAGGGTAATGTTTAGGGTAGTTCGTTGATTTTTATTTTGATAATTTTTGGCTTTAAATTGTTTTCCTGTACTAAACTAAACGGTGTTGCTTCCAATTAATGGCAATATTTAAAAAAAAAAATAATAATAATAATAATATAGATAATATTAAAATGCAGTGTGTGTACTATGTTTGGTTTGTTAGTTGTACTATTCTAGTTCTATCTGTGAGGACCTTTAATTGGCTTCTAAATTGCTTAAGTTTTTTACCTATTGTATAGATATAAGCTGTTGGTCTTCCTTATAATAAATAAATAAATAAATAAATAAATAAAAAAAAAACATTTTTATATATATATATATATATATACACAACAAAACAGATAACAGATAAGTATTTTAGTAATGTAAGTCGAATTTCTGTTTCTAGCAGAGTTTTTTTTAGAAAATTACTAAAGAACAATTGAAGTATATCGATCAGTAAGTTTTCAGTGATTATTTTATTTCAATGAAATGTTGTATCAATGAAAAATGCCTAGATAGTACGTGCAGTTTGAGTCATATTAGAATTATTTAAATAACAAAAGGCACTTTTATTAGATCATTGAAATATTTATTTTTTTGATAAGCCAACCGGTTATATGTGATTTGATAATATAAATATTCAGATATATAGTGGTTCTATTTCTATTAGAGGAAGTGAATTCTGCGATTTAAAACAAAAACTTAAAACGCAGTGACAGCTAACATTGGAAACATTGGCTACATTATAAGGCAATCATCCTAAGAATAAAGCCCCTAAAGAAAAATAGTACTAAATTGTCTATTTAGGAAATTTCCACATTTAATATTGGAAACGGCAATATCTAATTTAAATATTCTCTTCGGAAAAGTTCACAATCGCCTCACAGACAAACCGCAGTGCCGTCTGCTATTGATCCGTTATTTTTTCTCAGACGCTCTGCAGGCAATCCCGGCGAAAATTAATGATGTCCTTTATTGGGAACACAATTTCTGATTCTGTCCCCCTTCTTCATCCTATCAATGTCCTCATAGACAGACTTTAAAAAAATAAAAAAGCGAATAATAACTGTTTGTTTTTTTACTACCACCACCTGTGTTGTTGATCACATGATTGACACGTCATTACGTGGAAACAAGCTGTGGTTAAGACATGACGTCGTGGATACGACTCTCAAGGGAAGTATACTTTGTTTAGTTGTGTCCAGTTTGGTTAGGACATTGCTGGCTTGTATCACCTTATTGTCTGATAATAATGATGATTCCGTGCTGAGGAAGGCACGTTAATCCGTTGGAGTTGGCTGCAATTTGGTGGACGTTAAGAGAACCACTTAAGGGGCTGAAAGGCGATTCAAAAAAACTGTAACCCACTCGATATGAATCAATTAATTAATTATATGGAAACAATAAATTTTCAATAATTAGATCATTCGAGATACTGGTACATAATCTCGTAAGTAATATCCATAAACAATAAATTCCTACAGGATCCTACGTACGATATGTAATCCTACAGGCAGCTTGAAAAACACTTCTGACAAGCGACTTAGAAGTATTAAGTACAGCTTATTGAGGAAAAAAGTGAGGTCTCCCCTCGCTAGCCCGCAGGCGGATGCCGAAGCCTGTTTACACGATCCAGGATCAGCCAAAGTCCTCAATTGCTTTAAGGCATTATAGGGACTCAAAGTTAATGTTATGATTGACAAATAGATGGCTTTTTATAGAGATTGTTCCGTTTTTTTTTTAGATATTGATTAATCCTTGTTCAATAACTTGGCAATAGGTGAATGGCGCTTATCTTTGTGGAACTAATTTTATATCATATTGTAATGAATTAGGGACCTCTTTTTTGAAGGTCAATCTGTTAAATGAATTAAATCAGGTTTTCTCTTTGACCAATCACTAGACAAATAATTCGTTGGTACACCGTAGGACGTACAGTGTAGGTCAATTAATTGATGTAGAACCATACAAAACATCCAAAGCACAGAAATAGGTATGACAATTTATTTTTAATTCAAAAATGCGAAAGCTGATATGTAGCTATTATTTGAGCGAGCACTTAAGCCATAGAATTTTTGCCCCATTCCTTAGAAAGTCGATCTTCTATAATCTGTAAACTAAGCAGATAAATACTAAACATGTGAGAGCCCAAAACGCATTATAAATCTAAAAGCTTTCCAGCGGCCATATTTATAGAGCAATAGGGCAACGGTTAGAAATTTCTGCATTGATCTGTGCTTTTAATGGAAAAGGCAAAGAGAAATGATCATCTGTGACAGTTGGCTTTTTAAAATAACTCTATCCTAACTAATAACTAATCCTAATTATTTAATGTGAAAGTGAGTTTGTGTATATGTTTGTTACCTCGTCACGCTTTATACCAATCTTGTTTAAAACCAATCTTCCTGAAATTTATCATAGACATACTTAATTTAAATTTTCTTAGTAGGTACTTTTGATTTTGTTAATCTCAAAATGTAAATAATTTATTAGTCTAAGATAGTATTCTCCATATTTTGTAGCAATAGTGTCGTTTGAAGCTCGGATTAGGAGGCCAAGTCAGAAAGGGGATCACGGGGGCGCTCATTAGCTGAAGTAGCTATTTGAAAGTAGCACGGTAGGTATACAGGTGGTATATATAATATTATCTTTATACGTAAGTAACGAAACTAGAAAAAAATATATAGTATGGTGACATACGTAGTATCAGGTAATAGATCGTTGTAGACACGAATTGGCAGCGCCTTAGTGACACCCCTCAATTATACCTTGAGGGGTGTCACTAGTTATTAGGCTACGGTGACCGCATGGCTGTTGTTCAAAGCTGTAACTCTATCGCGTCATTGCACTGGTAGAGTCTAGATTAAAGTGAAGATGGGCCGGGCACATGACCAGGTGAGAGGATGGCAGATGAGCTCGTAAGATTGCTGAATAAAGACCCAGAACTGGGAGAAAGAAAGTCGGAAAGTCGACGTTCTCCATAAAACTATGTGCAAAATCTGAACTTACTTGCATTCAGACCGGATGAAATGGAAAATCCACAAAGAGATAACCAACTATAGGTGGACTGGGCTGAAGAAGACAAAGTATGTCTTACTGCCAACATAAACCTATGAAAAAATTGGAGTTACATACTAAATTAAAATTTCTTCGGAGATTGGAGCACACGCATTACACATGACTATCAGACTCAAGAGCTCTACATGCACATAGTACACTTTGAAGTTTTTCATAAGGTGTATTTAAATACAAGCCACCAGTACTTAGCTTTAGATGATAACAAAATTACGGAGTCAACAAAATTCCAAAAACAGTCGAAAGCCGTATGTACTAAAGCATGTTAAGATCACCCTTCTGCCAAAAGCGCAGTATATTTCAATTACCGACGCGACGACATTGTTACTATCTTGCTAATCGCGTTAATTATCGCTCACCGAAGGAACCAAACTTACGGCTCGCTTCCCCTTAACTAAATTAACTTTCGAACTGCACACTTTATGACTTCCGTAAAAACAAGCTCGTATCTACCCTTGTTATATGAAAAGACTTGGAACGAGATTGCGTTTTGGATCATATTTTCCAAGCAGGTTTTTCAGATTTTTGCTAATTTTATCGTGTGGTTTGCGGTTTAAAAATTGCAAGGTCCTTCTGACTAATCTCGTAAATGGCTATTAAAGTATCGATGAAGATTAATATTTCTTATTCGAATGGTGTAAGACTTTACTAATACAATTCTTCAAAATAAATTACAGGAATGAGGTTTCATAGGATAAGAAGCAAATAATCACAACCATCAGATGTTATTTTGGTAACTGATAAAAAGCGCATAAGTAGGTACTTATTTTAAGTTTCCTGAAGGTTAAAGCATTAGTGTCATTATACTTACATACCTTTAATAACCAATTTAATCAGAAATCTTATTCCAAATTTCTATACTAGATTGAGACTGTAACGGAAGCTGCTTATATTCTGCATCAAAAAGTTTATTAATAATTGTCCCTTGATCACATAGGTAGAACAACAAATCTATTTACTATACACTAAGAAATTATTACGAAAAAAAATAATAGGTAGGTATGTGTGTATAAGAGGCTGCCCAATTTTAATCTGTCTGTCCGGTATGCTTTCTCGGCCAAACCGCTGAACGAATTTTGATGAAATTTGGTATGAATATAGTTGAAGACCGGGGTACATAAATACTATACATAGGAAATATAGGCTACTTTTTGACGCAGGTAGAGCTGCGGGAAACAGGTAGTTTACAATAAAAAGACCTAAATAGGTTTCGGCCCAAACGGAATTTAATTTACTTAAAATCGATTTTACTTCCGAATTTTATCCCCACAAAAAGTATTTTTAGCGATACGATAAACAAAGAGTGCGACAAGTAAAAAGCCTAAAACAAAACTGTCCGTTTCAATCAATCTCATTTGTATGCAATTAGCGAATGTGTCTGCAATTTACGTAGTTGAGCGACGTTCTAAAGTTTTACCGTAAAAGTTAGAACGGCGGGTTATTCCGAATAAAAAAATATTAAATAATATTTTATTTTTAATGTATGACTTTGAGATAAGAACGTTATTTGTAGGAGACGTTCCTTTCTCAATAAGTAAAACCCATAAAAAAATAAGGGACTTGCATGATAGAGGAATAGAAGGAACTTTACCAACAAGAGATGAGCTTAGCTTTTATTGAACCACAACATTGAACACGAAATAATATCACCAGTCTAGTCTAGTGTGGAGATTGCATCCGAGTACAATAGAAAGCAGTATCTTAGACAATAAGACTTAAATACATCGGAAACTAACGTCTGCGTAAGATGTTGTTGAAGGTATGAAATTTCTTAGTTACCATTATGAAATTTCTTAGTTACCATACTATCCACCGTGTGCGTTACAGATTTTACAAAACAAAAACAATAAAATCTCATGGGAGAGACATAGGTCTCAGCCTTTCGACAGAGTCGGGTATTCCATGCTCTATGTATTAGAATGTTAATTATTAATTTCGTGAATCTTAAACTTTTTACTTAAATCACTTTCATAGCCTCATCATTTTTACCGAAGTTAGTCTGCTGGATATTGGACTCTTCTAATAATATATAGAATGACCGGATGGAAGCGGCCTGCACCCAGCTCTTGCATGCGACTTTTTTAAATCACCTTCCATAGCATGAATACTTTAAAAAAAAAAGTAAAGATTATTTTTTCAAATGTCGATTAGATCCAGAATTTCCCGCCGCTGCATGGCGCAACGTCCGCTGATTGGCTGCAAGCACCGCAATGTGAACGCAATGCCACCGCGCGCTCGCTGAGTTTTCTGCGCGTGGTTTTCTAATCTCAACTCGAATTGTACACTGTTTTGATAACTAGATCTACTTTTAGAGGGAAGTCATTTAAATTTCAAATTGGGTTTAGTAGTTTATCAACTACTTATATAAGTATAAGTACATACTAAATTTTACACAAATTATAGTTAATACAGCCTTAAATGTAAACAGATGATTTGGCATTGGTTATAAATTTAAATCAATAGCTGTGGTATGTGCATAGAAAGAAGAATGGTGTCTAATATTTCTTTGGGTATATGGTATCAGAGCCATGAATGTTTTAATCATCATCATTTCATGTAGGTTACATTGTCTAACGACTATGTACACCATGGTGTCAGAGTTGTTCGGAACCGCCTGTCGACCTCTGATGTGGTTCCTTTAACGACTGCCAAATGACAGCCGGGATCAACGGCTTAACGTGCCTTCCGAAGCACGGAACAATGTTTTAATGACACAACCGTTAAATCTATGAAATCTTAGAAAGATTGGATGGATACATTTATAAATATTTTATTTATTACAATGAATTTGCGACTGATATCAAATCTAGAAAATACACATAATCTTGCAGCTTTTCTAATTAATTAATTGGAATCCCATCCCAAACTGTATTTTCAAAGATTCTTGGACATAGAGTACAAAGCAATTTCGTTGCACCAGAAGTATTTATTACTTCCGTGGTAAGTTTTTTGGAGCCAAACTCCATGTTTATGATGTCCGTTATTAATCTCTATACTTTGTTAATCTATGTGCAATGCAACGCGAAGGTGATATTGAGTGTCACTCTGACAAACGGGTTTTAGCAAACATAAATAAAATTTTGTATTTGGTTGAAATTATTTGTGTGTTCAAGAAGTAAGAAACTGAATGCTTATACGATATATCAGATAGTATCATCGGCCTACATTTAGGAAAATCGAAAATATTTACAGGAATCGGGCTATTTATATTTTACGTAAGTAAATATATTATTTTATTAATCAATACGAACGCAAAGTACCTATCCTTGATTTGGCTTCTTTTCTTATTCTTCTGATAATTTTTCTTTAATGTAATTGGCTTTTAAGTGGACTAAGTGTAATTGAGTTTGAATTGAAATAAGTTTGCACGTGGTACCATCTATAAGTCTCAAAATCCAGAGTTTGGTTGACTGCTCAAATTAATTTAGTTATTTCAGTTATATGAATCATATAAGGTCATCGATCATGAGTGCCAAAATGAGCAACCAGATGACTATCAATCAAAACGATACGCAACTCAAGTTAAAGGTGTTTGGGTCGGCTAAACATTCAAGTGTACGGGCCATCTCGGCTAAAAGCGAAATTGTGAAATGTGAAGAAGTTAATGAAGACCTTTACTCCGTTTTGACTATGAAAACTGATAACTGCACGCAAACCAAAGTTAAAAAAACAGGTTAGAATATATTATGTGGATAATCTTCGTCCAGTTTCATAAATATTGACTTTGCGATGTAATACATTAATTCAAGAAATTTGTTTTGTCCAATATTACAAAAACTAGGTACCTACTTTATTTTTTTATTGCTACCAATACAAACATATTTGGATTAGTATCATGTAAAAATTTATTACTTTCATTTCTTCATCCGAGCATGTTCACCAAGTCATCTACATCTTTTCCTTTTTAGATTTTACAGTTATGAAAAATGAGTTTATGATTTAAATAGTAACGACTAATCCAAGTCTAATGGGAATCCAGGACTAGATGATCCACCATGTCCTGGGATCTAGACTTAAACTTAAACTGAGAAATTCTCGGCTATATTTTATGACGTAAATATAGTACTGACACCTTATTTACTTTTAGGGAACAAGCATGCTAGTTTTATACAAAAAAGTAACAAATCTATCATTATACCGACCAACAAGCCAAAGAAACGGAAAGGTATTGTATTTAATAAATTTAACATGACAGTAACTTGCAACAAAATCTTTGAAAAAAGCAAGTGATGTAATTAAACAAATTTTATTTGCAGTAAAATTGATGGACTGGAAAAGATATCACAGATTAAATGTAATTTATGCATTTATAGAAGAACTAGAAAGAGATTATCCAGCAATATGCACAGTCAGTGTCATCGGGAAATCTGTAGAAGGACGAGACATCAAGGCTAGTAATAAAACTAGTATTCGAAATAGCCAGTATGATATGAAACTCTAAGTAACATTAAATTAATCAGAAGTCGTTTTTTTTTTGTTTGCCCTAATTATATTTTATTAACTCTATATTGGAATTTTGTAAGGCCAGTTTGAGAATGTGAATTTATAATTTATGTCAATAAGAGTCAGATTTGTTGTAGGATCCGACGAAAGCTCGTGTTGATTCGGAACCTACAGGTTTTGGTGAAAGAAGTACTCAGTTTTCGTTAATTAGTTACTCGTCGTAGTAGATCTAATACGCAGTTTAAAAAACTTCATTATTTTAAATGGTAGGCTATAAAGTTGATCATGTTCTTTTTCATCGATCCTTCCCTGCTATATCATGACCTCATAAGTCTCCAAACTCATGAAATAAATTAATAAAATTTGTACATTTCAGATGCTAAAAATATCGAATAGTGACGCAAACAATTCGGCAGTATGGTTAGATGCAGCGATACACTCTCGTGAATGGATTAGTACAGCTGTCATTACTTACATAGCTAATATGTTGGTCAAGAACTTCCAAAAATTATCGCCCTCTGTCAGAAATAAAGACTGGTAAGTTTAATGACAACAATAAATCCCGAATTTTCTCAATAAATAACTAAAAACCACCTATCCACTCCATTTAAAACTAAAGCACCCTGAGATCCATGGTATATAGACATGGGTCGTGGATGCTATCTGAGCTATGTGGATAGACCATCACTAAGGTCTTTTGCCTGCATACTCGGAGGTCATGGGTATGATTCCCATAGGAAGCGTACTTTGTCGAATTTGTCCTGTTTGGTTAGAAATTTGCACGCTTGATTCATTCGATAATGAAGATGATTCCGTTCTTAGGAAGCCATGTTAAGCTATTAGTCCTGACCGCTATCTGGTGATGATAGTTAAACGAATGACGTCAGACTTACCAGGATGAACAGGGTCGATAAATCATGTACCCCACACGATATGAATGAATGAACCAAAGACACAATTCAATTATCATCAACAATTATATTTCTTATTTTTTTCAAGGCATATAGTTCCCGTATTGAATCCTGATGGTTATGAATACACACATACGAAAGATCGTATGTGGAGGAAAAACAGAGCGGTCTACGACGGGAACTGTACAGGTGTTGACCTCAACAGAAATTTCAGGTGCCTTAATCACAGTTATCTTCTTCTATCGTATCAATAGCTTGTCAGTCGAGTACAGCTAATTAATATAAAAACCCACTAATGAATTTCAGTTTAAAGTTAAATTTTCTCCCATCATTTTCCAAATGATGTCGCCCATTTAGTGGTTCAGATTTCAATGTTCTGGAAGTCAAAGTTATACGTACTTACCTTTATTTGCGTTCTTTCGCCACCAGTTACGTAGTTCTATCTTCAAATTATTACCAACTGACACTAACTCAATGACGTTCGCCATATAATTGATGAAAGAGTAAATTTATTTTATATAGCCTCAGGTGCCTCGCTGCTAGGCAAACCCCTCCCCATTCATTTTACATGCATCCTTTTATGTGCCGTTTGGTGTCATTCATTGTCAAATTCGTTCATGTCATCCTGCAATCTCTTACACGGTCTACCTCTAGTTCTACATTCTTCAGGAACCCAGGATATTGCTAGTGTGCCCGACATAGCTGGCAGCATGCGGCAAACATGTCCAGCCCAATTTCTCTTTAGCTTAGCTGACTATGAACTGATGCCCACGTTGACAATTCGAGTTTTAATTATTTGGTAACATTTACATTTAGAAAAATGTTTATAAATAATAATAGTAATAGGTGAAAATGTACATTATATGTTTTAGCTATGGCTGGGGCAATAATGGCGAACAAGGCTCGTCAGAAGAACCAGACAACATATTCTACAGAGGACCTGTTCCCTTCTCAGAACCAGAATCCGTAGCAGTAAGGGTAATGCCAACTTCCTTTCAAAAAACGGTTTCTTCCTCAAAAAAAACTAGGTATTAATTAAAAATATTTTTATATCAACAGGATACAATACTAGGATCAACAACACCATTCAGCGTTTACCTATCGTTCCATAGCTATTTTGAGATGATCATCTTTCCCTGGGGCTACAAGAAGGAAGCGTGTCCAGACTACCTCCGATTACTAGAAGGTGCTGCAGTAATGGCCAGGGTAACATAGGCACGTAAGAGTTGCTATACACATAGTCAGACTAGTTCACAACATTCGGTTCACAACTTTGAACCTGCTGAATAAAAACCGCCTAGTACAATAAGGACTAACTGCCAACAGTCTGCTTCGTATTCGGAAGACCTTGCATAGTATTTTTATATAATATATACTGACCCAAATGTAATGAAATGACTATGCATAAAGCAACCTTATGAGTTTAGGTCTCTATGAATGATGAAATTACCAGAATGATTAAAAATATATTTGCTTTCAGGCCATTTATGATACAACTGGAATGACATACAAAGTTGGAAGCACTAAAGATATGACCTACTATGCCTGCGGAACAAGCATTGATTGGAGTTACGGCATAGCGAAGATACCTTTCTCATACATGGTCGAACTTCGAAGTCGAAAATACAAGTTTAAACTACCCAAAGACATGATAATGGACACTTGTGTGGAAATCTGGAGTGCCGTCAAAAATCTCATGGAATATGTCGACCGTGTCAAAAAATAAACTAATCCTGAAAGTAAGTAGGGTTGTCATGGAATTTCTATAATTTTTAAAGCAATTTATACAAAAAATCGTGTTAGTTTATGTGAACGTTCATAATATATTGAGTGAAATTAAACTATTATTAATCACGTCATCCACAATTTTTTATTGTTCACAGCAAAGCTAAACGTTGACACTTTGAATCCGAATCACCGATTCTTTTTAGCAAAAACAGTACAATTTAAACACTTCTTCTTGTCTACAAATTCAGCTAATGCTTTAACAGCATTTAGAGCTTCTTTACAGCAGTCCGTGATTTCATTTTTAGGCAGATTAAATCTGTGTTCTTTGCTTCTCAACTCGACGAGGTAGGAAAAGGGTATGTGTGCAGTTCCATAGCTCCAATCTATACTCGTGCCACAGGCATAATACATCAGGTCTTTGAAATTTCCCACTTTGTACATTCTACCAGTTGTTTCGTAGATCGCCTGTAAAATAGTAATAATCCATATTTTTATCTAAGTAGTAAAAATACCCATCTTGAAGTGAGAATATAAAATTATAACTGTAAGGATATAAAAGTTGATATAGTTAAGAAATTATCAAAAGAAGTTCAAAGTCAGATCACAATCTCAAGCTCCCTATAGCAGCAAGAAAATATACGGAATGATAAAAATTTAATTAATTACGAAAATTTACATCATACCTTAGCCATAATAGTTCCACCTTCCAGAAGGCTAACGTAGTCTGGGCAAGGATCTGCTGTATAGCACCAAGGAAATGATATCACTTCACTGCACGAGTGAAATGTCAAAAAAATCTTGAATGGAGTCCCTGAATACAAAAGTAAATCCTGTAAAAATTTTGTATCTTTACTCCACAGACCAAACAGAAAAGACGTTAAGCAAAGGTGGGACGAATATGTGTTATCTACGTGGGGCGCACTATAAGTTTCCGGAATGAATATGAAAAAATACTATTAAAGGTACAAAATTAATTTTTTTTTTTTTCAAAATAATCTCCCTTGGCGTCTATGCACTTTTTCATTCGATGAAACCAGTTTTGAAAACTTTTGTGCCACTCCTCTGTGGTGACCTCTGAAACGTGTTTTTCATACTCCTCGACAGCCTCTTCTGGTGATGAAAATCGTTGACCGCGTAATTGGTTCTTAATTTTTGGGAACAGAAAAAAGTCACAAGGTGCCAGGTCGGGACTGTATGTATGTACAGGATGACTCATGAGTTCTACATTTTTCGCCTTCAAAAAGTCGTTTGTCTGTCTGGCCGTGTGAGAACTAGCATTGTCGTGGTGCAGGATGATACGGCGTTTGCGGTTATTTTTACGGAGTTCGTCAATAACTTCCGGCAAACAAATGGTCGTGTACCAGTCACTATTCACTGTACGACGATTCTCTAAAGCAACAGTAGCCACGTGTCCAGTTTTATTAAAAAAAGAAGCAATCATCCGCTTAGATGCACTTTTCACGCGCGCCACTTTGGTTGGTTTCGGCTCATCTTGAAAGACCCATACGCTCGATCGCTGCTTTGTTTTGGGATCGTAGCAATAAATCCATGTTTCGTCACCTGTTACTATGTCCCACACCAAATTTGACGCACCTTCGTTGAATCTGGTAAGCATGGCACTGCACCAAGTGACGCGGTCCGTTTTTTGAGCCTCGGTCAAGTTGTGTGGGATCCACCGCGAGCACAGCTTTCTCACACCCAAATGTTTGTGTAGGATTAATTGTATTTGACTCATGCCTATTTCTAAGGATGCGCGAATTTCATGGTAGGTCACATGCCTGTCTGTTTCAATCATACGGCGCACAGCATTGATGTTTGTGTTGGTCACAGCGGTGGACGGCCGACCATCGCGAGATTCGTCACTGAGATTGATACGACCACGCTTGAATTCTGCAAACCAGCTATAAACAGTTGTCTTGCATGGTGCTTCATTGCCAAAAGCTGTTTCAAGCCGAGCGATGCTCTGTTGAGCTGTCAAATTACACTAAAATCGTAGAAAATCATACTACGAAAATTTTCCCGAGTTAAATCCATGTTGATACCACACATTTTTTTAAATGGCGCCACAAGGTAAAAACAAAAGACAGTCAGATGAAACAAACTGCATTCTACAGCCAAAGAGTTCTATTTTCAAATGTTGCAATAAATTTTTAAATATTGTTTATGTAAGTGGCCAGTTCCGGAAACTTACAGTGCGCCCTATGTATAAGGTTTTGGGGTTTCTTTAAGAATATACCGAGACTAAATTATCGTTGTTTTCACTAGATCACGTTTCCATGCCGCTTTAATAAAATCCACTACAAAATCTTTCTAGCAGATTATTTTATAACTAACTACGTCAAAGAGAAACTTACTACAATTTTTTTCAACCACCTCATAAAGTTAAGGCGAAGGTTTCAAGGATTGCCAAATTAACACAAAATTGTCTGTTTCATTTATTAAATTGCTGAATCTGTCAAAGCGCTTGCCAATTTTATCTAAGTCTCTAAGTAATGTTTTCTCTAGGAACAACAGTATTACCTTGACTGCGCATGTTTCTGGCTCAGAAAATGGTTCAGGGCCACGGTAGTTCAGATGATTTGGGTCATTAGATGAAGCTTCCGAAGTCGTACCTCGTCCCCAATAATATCTGCAAATATAAACATCCTTAATTAAGTCTTACATGAAGAATCATAATTTCGATCCCAGGTTACATTCCCACGGTAAGTATACGTTGTTTAGTCGTTTTTAGTTTGGTAAGGATATTGTAAGGCTTGAACCCTCAGATTGTCTAATAAGTAATAAAGATAATTCCGCGCTTTGAATGGGAACGTCGTTAATCCCGGGTGTCATCTGGTACCATCAAAGAAACCGCATCAGATTTCGAGATTCCTAAAACCTCTGACACAGGGAGGACCTAGTTGATTAAACATTTAGTCGACATGAATGCGCGTCCAGTTCTTGAAATGTCAGGAAGAAACTTGAAAAAACAAACCCGAAGTTCCTATTGAGATCTACCCCTGTTATGGTGTTGCCGGTTCGAGATCTGTTTTTCCTCCACATCCTTTCCAAGTTGTGTGTATGATGATATCCATCAGGATTCACTATGGGAACTAAATACCTGTAAATAACAGACAATATTATTATTATTTGAGTAATGTTACCTTTATTTACATATTCTCTGCCGAAAACTAGATCTAGCATTGGAAAATGGTTTTCAAAACCTATTGTTTATTACATAAGCTACACCAAAATCAAGGCATAGCAACATGAAGCGAATATAAGAGAAAGTAAACGTCGTTTCGTATCAAAAACTTAAGGTTCTCGCTAAAGATCGATAGGAATGGAAGGAACTCCACCGACAAGAGCCCAGACATAATGATGACATAAGCTACACAAGTATGAAATTAACTTTGGGACTAAATCGATCCGTGTGATTCGTTTTTATTTATTACTAAACTAAAAGTATATTTATGGTATTTTTCATACAAATCGTCACTCCCCATTTTGGATTATTATGTTAATTTTTTTATAGGTGTATGGATTCTTACCAATCTTTGTTAGTGACGCTGCTCGGCAATTCGTTAAAATTGGAAGCAATATAATCGGCAATGTACGTCACTACTGACGTGCTAATCCATTCTCTCGCATGAATTGCTCCGTCCAACCAGACGCCTGTGTTTTTCGCATTACTATTTGATATCTTTAACATCTGTAAAATATTTACTGGTATTTATTTCGTACTAGCTTTTTTCTGCGGGTTTGTACTTGTAGTTAAATCACAATGGAACAGTATTTATTATTCCAGGATGTTATTAAGTTTAATTCAATAGATAAAGCGTAAAGAGGTAACAAACTAACTTTCACTTTTTTGATTACTCTACCTTAGAATATGATGACTCTACCTTTATTTCCCTGCCTTCGACAGATTTTCCAATGGCGCTAACAGTACATATCGAAGGATATGCTATCTCTAAACTATCCAGAAAACTATTTATTATATTCAATGGATAGTAGTCATTCCAGTCCATACACCGTTCTGAAATGAATTCAAAGCTTTAGAGTAGCCATTTATAAATATAAAAATTGTCCTAGATCATGGACTCTCGAATAAGATATGGGAAACCATAGTGTAGTAAAAAGTTATTGTAACCGAATAACTTGTGAAATGTATTCGGACAATAATCTAACAACTCTCTACAGAATGTACAAAGAGGACTCATGACCGGCTTCCGCTATTATTTTTATCTTCTTCTTTGCGTGTCGATATCCTTCCAACGAACTTAACAAAATTCTTCCCGAGAAGTGTTCTGCCACATTCACGGCACAGGGGGCTGGAGAACAAGGGCTTCATCGTTTGGGGAGAGATACCACATTCATGTATTTAGTATGAACCCCCATCTGGCCAGGCTAACCTCACACAGGTCAACTTGGGTCCGCAACTTATTGAGCGTCCTACAAACAGGTCAAGACAGGTCGCTCCTCTTGCGGGATGACAAAATTGGGTGCATCATGATCTGTTGAGGACAGCACCAACAGCAACCGACCATCGATGCACCAGCCCCCTGATGCACCCTTCCTATGTTGTGGGACCACCTGACTGTCCGGCCCCGGCTTCGAAAATGAACTGTATACACCTCCCCCCAGCGCGTATCACAGGCACAGCACCAAAGAAAACACTCCTTCAAATTCTTCCTTTTATTTCTCCTTTGTTTTCCTATCCTAGTTACACTGCAGCGACACGACACAATGTATGGAACGTGTCTCACTTATATAGACTACAGCAACTTCCCCCACCATCTGGCGAGGTACCAAACATCTAAAACTACCTTACAAACTATTTACATTTTAACATTTTATATTTAGGCCACGCCCCCTCCCAGACCTACATAAGATTTGGGTGTGCAAAGTCGATTGACTATGCAACCTTCTCAACATAAAAACATTACTTTCCTGGTTTAGAACTGACCTACTTATTTCATATCTCAGCCCTAGACCAGGAGTAGGCCTAACAAATCTTATGGGATAATAAAATACAACCAAAACAAATAGTTTATTTCATATATGTACATACATCATTCATATATCTATGGGGCGGGCCTTTTAATACATACTTTGTGTGTTCATTTACACCACTAAAGCGCTTAAACCATTAAATCTATTTACATATTACATAACTCATACAAGCGCTCCTACTCAATGGGCAAAGCCTTTATTTACATTAAATACTATTTACTAACAGTACTACTAATACATACAAAGTAGCTATAATAAACGGCTGTGCCTAACAATTCATAACATCATACATAATGAATAAGCCTATGGCATTATATGGAAATTAAATAAACTAACAGCGAACATGAATTCTGTTTTCAAATAGCAATACCATAACGAGAGCCGCGACGTGTTTAGCCATTTATTTTGCTAAGAAATGTGGGCCTACTATTTATCTACCTACATAAGTCGCCTGTCCATAACAATGATCTCTCTCCCGAAGTTTGAACCTAGCTTTCTTTACACAACAGCATTGTTTTTATTAAAACATATGAATCACTAGTCGGTCGTCCCAGGTACCGCTGACTAAAGAGACGAAGTCATGACGGACCTGTAAAGCCCTCCAAAGAGCCAACTGGAAGGAGGTTGCGCTGAAGGGAATAGCAGAGATATCTTATGTCGGAGGCCAATAACCTCTTTGGGTCGCTGAGCCAATAAGAGCACAGAGGTTATGGATATAGTAAAAAATACTTACTCTTATTAACAGAACCTTTACTAGGCAACAGAAAAGTGGCCGGACTCTTAGATCGGATGGGAGAAGAGCCAATGTTACCAGCATCCGTCGCCATTACCACGAACGGTATGTCCCGTTCCCTCAGAAGTTTCTCCATCACTGTTAGCCTTTGGCTCGACACCATCACGTCCATGTTGCTTTCATGCTCTTTGTATATATTTATTGCTGAAATTTACAAAAAATATTCATGAAGGAACTAGAAGCTTCCTTAAAGTTTTCTGGGGCTCAAGGCAAAGTTCTCCCAGTATCTATCAAGTTTATGTTTAAATATTTAAAATTAAAATGTACTATTAACTTTGCTCCGATTTTCGGGTTAAAATTTTATTGAGTTTTATTTTTATTACCAACTAGCTGTTTCCCGCAGCTCCGCCTGCATCGAAAAGTAGCCTATGTTTTGACCCCGGGTCTTCAACTATATTCATAGCAAATTTCATCAAAATTCGTTCAGCGGTTTGGCCGTGAAAGTGTAACAGACAGACTTTCGCATTTATAATATTAGTATGGATATGGATTTGCTTAGGATACCTCATGTAGAGGCGAAACACGTGTAGCATTTGCAAACTAATGTTTGCGGGCATGTCGAGACTAACAGCGGCAAAAACTGGTGGCGGAAGCACGCACAATAATTTGATAAGTGCTCGTAATATACTTTAAGTCTTCTTCATTGCTATTCGAAATGGCTATTTTAATTATTTAGTATAGTATGTGTTAAGACCAGTACCTAGCCACCTTCACTGCTTTGTCATAAGCCTCGTCCAAATTCTCAACCATGCAGGAGTTTGGGCAATACTATACAATACTGCTGTGATATTTTAGAAATCATATCTGTATCACAATTACATACTTTTTAGTTTCAAAAATTATTTAACCTAGAAATATTTAACCTAATTCTTTCTAACTGGGCATAGCACACCACAGGGCCAACTGCCTTTGCGGCTCACTTGTTTTTATTTTTTGGTGCAATAAAGAGTTGTAATATAAAATGACTAGTTAGTAAAGCACAGTAGGTAGATAAAGTAGTACTTCGCTTACCTCCTTTGTTGTCTAAATTTCTTAAAAATGTTCTTTGTCCTTCTTTTGAACACTTCACGTCCCATATTTGATATCTCCCGTCTTTGGGTGCCACTTTGATTAATTTGTAAGAAATTTAGAAAACGATAAATTTAATAATCTCTACAATTTTTATACATTGAATTTAGACTTGTTACGGACATTTTAATTTAGGTTGACAACTAAAATGACAATATGTGACAATTTATTATTTTTTGTGAGTATTATTCATATAAATAAGGTTTCTATAGCATTTAAATACGGTTTTCATAGATTATAGGTAAGTCAAGATCTGTGTGGAGCTCTACTTCGGATAAGCCGAAAAGTTGATATGCAAAATGCATGGAAGTATTATAATGATTCTTCCTACAGGTGCGGTATGTTATTTGTTGTTTTCTGGGATTCGACAAATTTAATATGAATAAAAACTTAATTTTATCCCTTCATCAAACCTGTCATCCTTATCGAAATAGGAAATCATAATTTTTCCTTTCGTTTCAACCAGGATCTGTACTCCAAAATGAGCAATATGGTTCCGCAATCAAGAAGATTCAAAGCACCGGGTGCTAAGCACAGCTCCGCTCCGATAATTAGATGTAATCAGATATTTTCAGTAAACGCCTCACCGCTCGCCCCCTGTTCTCGGCATCCACTCCCCTCTAATGAAACAGTGGTAGTACTATTGAACAAAGTCGATGCCCATTCACTTAGCTATTACAGGTTACTTTTTGCAGTATATTCTTTTGTTTCAGCGAGAATTGAAAAAAAAAATGATCTTAATATGTTCGAAGTAAAAAATAGTGAACTAGAGTTTTATAGCCCGACCAGGAAAATAAAAACCCTGCATTGACGTCACTACTGATCGCTTTTAGGTGGCAACATGGTGTATGTGTCATGTCAACAACAAAATTGACAACGTCATTTAATAAAATAGAAATCAATCCTTCGTTTTCATTCGCATCAAATATGATAACATCTTTTATATCACTTTTCTCTCATTACTATATATTATTTTGACCATATTGATAAATATTTTTATTTCATAATTACAAAATACACAACGTCCACTCTTAACTCTTATTAGCAGATGGCATTGAGATGACTTGAGTACCTAGTTGCCAGTAAAAGAAATTAATTCTAATATTTTCCGCAATATGGATATATTCCGGCTGCTATTTTCCTGGCCAGGCTATACTTAACACCGTGCAAAAAACTACAACTTAGTACTTACCTGGAAAATGACGTGAAAGATATTAATATAAATTAAAATTCATTAGATTTTAGAAGTCTTAGGTCTTAGTACTTAGGTCAAGGACTTGGATGCCCTACAAAAGACAGACTCCAAGGGCAAACAACCACGCAGAATAGGGAAAAGTGGAGAAGTCTTGTGTCGGAGGCCGAGATCCGTTTCGAGTCGTTGAGCATTGGCACTGCAGTAAGCAAGTACATGTATTTTTAGGGTTCCGTACCCAAAGGGCCCTAATAATAAGACTCCTTTGTCTGTCTGTCACCAAGCTGTATCTCATGAACCGTGATAGTTAGACAGTTGAAATTTTCACAGATTTGCTGTCGCTATAACAAATACTAAAAACAGAATAAAATAAATATTTAAGTGGGCTTCCACACATGGCATGATTTTTTTGCAGTTATAACAGATAATGTTACGGTACTTCGTGCGTAAGTCCGGCTCTCAGTTGACCTGTTTTATATTTTTGTAAAACGTGAGAACCAATAGTAGCCTCTTTCTCTTGGTGACCCGCTAACCAGCCAGCGGTCCCCAACTCCCGCCGCCCAAGTGTCGCCTCGATCCGGTCTTGTGCGCGTTTATCTTTTTAATTATCTACCTAACCCGCTTGTTAAGGAATAAGAATGGATAAAAATAAATCTAGTATACATCTGTGGCAAATTCACAGCCTTAAAAATTAATCTCCTTGACAACTAAACGTCAACCAACTGCAAAAATAAATTTGAAATTGACAAAACATATTACACACCATATTAAAAATGGATTAAAAGTTATACCAAGCCAAATAGAACAAAATGAAAAATCTCCAGTCAAATGTGTTAAACAATCCCCATTAATACAGTACCCACAGTAACATGTTGAAATAAAACAAGCTTACTCGTAGTTAAAACAGTCCCGCTTGTAGCTTCGCGGACTTATTACTATAGACGTAAAAGTTAAAGTAACAATAAACATGACTTCGTATAGATATCCAAAAATATCTAAGCGCCGGAGTATATTCAGCCCAATAACAGAGTATCAAAAGAAATATTCGAACGTTTTTCGTGCCAAAAACGAAACGCGTTATCGAGACGCGAGAAATCGTAGCGAAACAAAACCAATCTCTACCGGCCACGTCCATGGAGAAGAGTGCTTGAAGAAGAATTTAATTCTCCACATAGACGATGACCCAGAAGGAAAAGTACAGGAGCAGCTTGTGGAAAACCCAGTTACAAAGCAAGTCTGTTTTAAAAATGGTTGGTAAAAAACTTTTTTTTTTTTAGGTATTTCATATATTGATAAGAATGTTCACCTTCTAGCCTAGACAAAACTCCACATTTCAAACAAATATTCTTATTATAGATTCCGGAACACCAAAACGCATGAATTGGAACAACTATCACCGTTTGGACGTAATTCACTCATTGTTGGACGATCTAGAATACGATTATCCTTCCATTTGCACATCTGGTGTCATAGGAAAATCGCTTGAAGGCAGGGATTTGAAGGTTTCATTTACTTTGAACTTTTTAATGTAACAGCGCATCTTAGGAATAAATCACAGTGTTATTTGTTTAAACGGATTATGATCAAGTATTGAATTTAATGCAGAGATAGATTGAGTTTTGAAGGATCAGCTGAAATTTTGTATGTGAGGAGTAAGATAAGAATTGAAGACAACTTGACAGATAAGAAGCTACTCGTACTTTTTATCTGTCAAGTTCTTGTCCGAAGATGGGCTGGTGTAGTTTTTGCCATTGTGGTGTAGAGATTGGTTCACTAGACTCTGCGTTACCGAGCACTAGCTATCCAGGTGCGCCGGACGTTTTCACACCCACGACCTCACAGCTTCCTCTGGTGGAACAACTGCCACCGGGTTATTACCTTCCATTGGCCGCGTGGAAGTCACTCAGGTGTGAGCCGATGTATGGACAACAGGAAGAGGTGGGGTCTGTCCAGCAACGATAGGTGTGTTTGTGGCGCAGTACAAACGATAGACCACCTGTTATTATGCCCCAGCTTCCCTGCAGCATGTACGCGTGCTGATTTAGCTATGGCCTCTAACTCGGCCGTGGACGTTGCGTCTTACTGGGCCAATTTAGTGTAGTTAGTACCATTCACACGAAAGAAGATCTGTCAAGTTTAAATTTAAAAAAATAGATAAATAAAATCTTAATTTTCTTATTATATTATTTTTTGTATGAACTCTTTTAACTCAGGGACTACTATACAAATTTAATAAAAATATGTTATTTGATAGCCTAGATCAAGAGAGGATAAAACCTGCAGCAGCTTATCTAGTAAATAATCAGTGTATGAGCTCGCACATACAAGCACTTAATTTAAACAAACTTTTTATATAGAGCGCCTCGTACGCGCCAGAGCAACCCTTATTCGTTTTGCGACTAAACGACCAGCAAGAGAGTGGTGCGTACTCAACCATTAGAAACACATCTTATTTTATTTGTCAAGATTATATTTAACAGATTATCAATTACCGGTGCTAATCAGTACAATCACACATGTTACAGATACTAAAGATTTCAAACAGTGATGCTAGTAACGCAAGCGTTTGGATGGACGCCGGCATCCACGCCAGGGAGTGGATTGCGCCAGCTGTGAATACTTACATAGCAGACTACATCGCGAGAAACTTCAACTCTTTGCCGCCAAGCGTCACTAATAAAGACTGGTGAACTATTGTATCTAGACTTAATAATTAACTTTATTCAGTTGGTAATCATTTAGGGCCAGGGCAAGAGTAACTAATCTAAGCATTAAAAATGTAAGGCAGACATTTTTATTCTTGAGACAGAGTCCTTATACCGGAATAATACGTGAATTAACAGGGTGACTGTGCAGTTAAATGTATATACATCATTATACGACAGTAAATTGCGTCATTATCCTTGGTTCACTTATCCGACTTTGGTGAAATCGGCCCTTATTATGGTATGTCATGTCATTTTCGTGATTTTTATATATTAGTTTGTGGCTTTAGTTTTTAAGCGATTATTATGGTCGCCGATGTTAGGCCAAACCATCCTAAATATTTTGCTATCTATTGTAGAAAATTCTGCAGGAAGTATAAACTTAGTTAATAGGATTCTCTAGGAGAATTATAAAATCACTATGTTTCTTCGTTCCAGGTATTTCTTACCTGTAGTGAACCCTGATGGCTATGAATACTCCCTCCCATTTGAAAGATCGAATGTGGCGTAAGAACCGGGCCTGGCATGGCGGACAATGCGTGGGAGTCGATCTTAATAGAAATTTTAGGTAGCTCTACATCAAAATAATACTTATTTATTTCAGCGGTAAACCGGACTAAGTATATTATAAGCAGTGCAAGAGCCAAAATTTTTTATTTAAGCATATAATGTTCGATTATAAGACTTCAAACAATCATGGTCAAAGACGCAGGAAACCGTGTGAAATGAGAAACAAAGTGAAGGCTGAGCTTCACGGCGACGCAGCCGAGATATATAGAGACGAATTCTACAATGGGCATCAGAAAAAACATTCCAGTAGATTTTCTTCTAATATTTGTGTTCACTATCACAAACTATATTATTTCATCATATCTACGATTGGAAGGTATCCGAGATGAATGAACGAATCCTAGATGAAATTGTATCTTGTGGTTCATGACAATGGCCAATTTTATTTATTCTAGTTATGGCTATGGTGGTCCTGGATCATCGGATACTCCCACGCATGCATTCTTCAGAGGACCTGAAGCCTTTTCTGAACCGGAATCCTGTGCGGTTAGAGTAAGTTCTAGGCTTTCTGTACAGTGTTCATATTTGTACTTCATTAGTTGCTATGTCCGGTTTTGCTTGCAAAATAAGTAGCAAGTCTCATATGACTCATTATTATGTCGAATGTAAATCATTCGACTCATGATTTTGCGTTAGTCACACTTTTCAAAAATAGCACTCCTGGCATATTTTAAGCTAGTGCTAGCTAGTAACCACTGGTACCAGCTGAGACTTTTGAACAGTTTGTAAGATAAATAGAAGGGGATTAAGAGATAAATTTTAATACCATTCGTTGTGATTCACAAATTTATCTGTGTCGTTTCCAGTGAATTAGGCGTCTAATCATCAGCTTACTATTTCTCTACATTTCGATTCCATGTATTATAAGTATTGAACCAAGCCATATTGATACCGGCTTCTGCTGGTAGTATTTGTTTATAAAGTATGAAACCATTATAATTTAATAATAATGTGTAGTTAACTCCAAATTCGTGTCATCGGCAACGAATGCGGAGATTAAACGATAAACAGGGTTTAGTCGTAAATCAATTTCAGTACTGCTTTATATCATTCCGTTACATTAATTCAATTCGTGATTTAAATTCTAAAAATATTTAAAATAGTTAAATGAAAGCATTTGTCTGCTTTCATACATTCACATAATAATCACAGGCAAATTTCACTCAAGTGAAATTTTGTCTTAACAATAATATTATTTAAATCACTAGCGTCTGTTGATTTATTTATTTATATGGTGTAGATTATATGGTCAATTGACCATGCACACTCCAGAGTGACCACCAGACACAGGTGTCAGAGTCGTTCGGAATCGCTTTTCGACCTCTGACGTGTTCCTTTAGCGTCTTTGCCACTCAAAGCTCTTAATTTTTTCAGGATATTTTAACAAACGCAGGTGTTTCGTTCAAAGTATACATTACACTACACAGTTACGGACAAGTGATTTTATTCCCGTTCGCTTTCACGGACAAATTGTGCCCAGATTATATCCGTTTGCTGGAAGGAGCTACTGTTATGTCGAAGGTAATGAATTATATTTTAAGGAAAAGTTTCTTTCTTTAGTCATGTGGTGGAAATCACATTTTCGAATTCGACATGATCATGTCAGCGTACTAGATTTTGCTGTACTGATTATTACAAGGTGATGATTAAATACTAAGTTAATTAAAAACTACTCGTATTTAACATTTCAAGGCGATCTACGACTGCAATAATAACATATACAAAGTGGGTATATCCCGTGACGTGATGTATGGAGCATCAGGCACTAGCAATGACTGGAGCTACGGAGCAGCGCACATACCCTACTGCTATCTCATAGAACTCAGAAGTAAACAACACAAGTTCAGGTTACCCAGAGAAGAAATCGAAGAAACGGGAAACGAGATCTTGAACTGTGTTAAAGCATTAATGGAATTCATAGACAATCGTCCACTTGAGAAAAAAGAACCGACCGAAATTTAAAACAAACTTCATGGGTAAACTCTTTTGTGTATTTTTGACAACTGATGACTACTAGTTGACAAAGATGACTTTGGTGTAATGTTCACAAAAATATTCAAAATTACAAGTTTCTATAATGTAACACACAATAAATTCTCATCACGCAAAACAGTAAACCTATTAGACGCAAGTAATCTTTATTTTTAAATGTTTTTATATCCATCAAAGTGGCACCTACAAATGCAAAACCTCAAGTATGGGAAGTTAAATTTGTTAGGGAGGGGCAGAGGTATTTTATAAAATCTCTGGATACGGTGGGCGGTACGTTTTAAATTTAGTATTGAAATTGCATGAACGTAGTATTTGTGGTGGTATTATGTTTCCAGTCGTGCGCAGTGAGAAATTAAAAAAAAATTGAATGATTGATGAACTATGTCATGATTGACGATAAGACTACAACTTGGGAACTTTCAAGAAAGGTGGGAAAAGATTTCTTCAGGGTTTGCAATGCGCAAGTGAAAGGTGTTGCAGGCCGTTATTGGCTAGGACCAGGGTAATAATTTCCATTCAACTGGATCGTAGGCCTGTTTGTATACTCAGCGGAATGTTTTGGAATAACCACAGCGTCTTTCCTTAAAAAAAGTACAAATGTGGAATTAATACAAATTGCATTACTTGGCCAGACTTATTTTACACAAAAATATTTTTAATCGCACGGCTAAGGCACGATATAAGACACGCTCCTCAAGTTTACAATCGCATACACGTACGAGATCTTTGTCATAAATAATATTACACAGAGGCCATATAAAAAAATATGGGTAACTCGTAAAGTAAAAATCTATACTTTTTAGCTATAAATATTTGGAAAGAGGAGCGCAGCACGATGGACATTCTGGTGGAAAGCCCCAGGGCAGCCCAGGTAGCGGGAATGCTGCATGAGAGGGAGATCCCTTACTCTGTGGCAGTGGGAGACGTGAACATCTTGCTGGAAAGAGAACAGGGATCTAACACTTCTAGGCAATCTTCCAGAAGCCTTAGGAGGAATTCTGTCACTGCACGTAATTATGTGTTTTAATTATCCACTTTCACATTGTTTCAAATCATCCACCGTCAATGGATCTTAGTATGAGAATTTTAGAAACTTTCATGATAACATCTACAATCTACAATAAGCCCGAGAAATGTTCTGTTTTTCCTGATGTAATAATGCTAAAATGTCAGTCAACTTCAGGAGTTTTATTTTTTGTTGTGTTTTAAAAAAATATATATTGTTGGACAGCTTTTATCGCAAGGCTAAAATCTCTCTCTTATCTAACATTAAGACTGGCTTTTGGTCCGCTTTCCTACTTTAATACTTATCCGCAATAAATATAATATCATTAAAATATTCAAAAGTAGTTTTTTCTTTCATCTAGGCTATCGTTAACTAATGAGTATTCGTTAGAGTTAATAAATTCTATAAGATTCGGTAATAGCCATCGTAGGTTAAAAAATAATAATTTCTAAATAGGTATGACATTTTGTAGTATTATACAAAATGATAATATTATACTAAAACAAGAGTAACAATTCCTACTCAGGTAAAAGAGCACGAGTTTATGAATGGCACTGATTATAAGGACAATGCAACATTGTCCCAACCAACTGACTAATCGATTCGGTATTGCTCATTACTCTTGTAAGTAGGTAACAAAAGCACTTAAAGTCCTGGCCGAAATATAAATACGCAGATAAAATCTATTTTCTATCAGTTTTTTTGTGTACCGCAAAATGGGTTTGTTATCAGGTCGATCCATGGACTGGAAGAACTATCACAGACTAGATGTTATTTATGCGTTTTTGGACAGTCTGGTCGCTGAATACCCGTACTTGTGTAGTGTTACTGTGATTGGTAAATCGGCTGAAGGGAGAGATATTCGGGTGAGTGTGTTTGAAAATTCTTCTTGGTGTTTCGATGGTTTTTGAATTGGTCATAAGGGCCCAAAATTGATCTCCCTAATGTCTCGGCTATCCAGCGTGCTGTTTTTTGAGCTGGCCAATACTGCAATTAGTCGACACATAAGTCTGCCTTTTTAACCGACTGCGCCAGAAGGAGGGTTATTTTTTTCGAGAATATGTATATAGGTTTGTTTGTATGTATAATTGTTTGGCACGTCCTGCAGCCTGAACGGCTAGATTGGGCTAGATTGATTTTAGCTTGAGAGGTGTCGTTAGATTCGTATTTACTGTAAGAGTGACACTGAGTACATAAAATTAAAAAAAAAAGCGTATTTTCTTGGGTTTATTATTATTATTTTTTTTAATTGCCTAATTACACATATGGGAAGTCGGGTGTTTTATTTTTTTTAATTACCGTTATCTTGTTACTTAATTTATTCGGATATGATCAAATGATATTTTTGTTGTTGTTTAGTAGCACTTTCAAATGATGTTGTATCATCAAACATAATGTTGTAATATAATTCTATTATTGAATCAGATGTTAAAAATATCAAATGGCAACACCGATAACTCAGGCGTTTGGCTGGACGGGTCCATTCATGCGAGGGAATGGATCAGCGCCGCCGTAGTCACCTACATCGCGGACCGAATCGTGCGCAACTACAATGAACAACCCGAAACCGTTACTAACAAAGATTGGTGAGCTTCTGAATTATTTTTGTTATATTTTGTTTGATGATAAAGATAATAGTGACAACTCAGGCGTTTGGCTGGACGGATCCAACCATGCGAGGGAGTGGATCAGCGCCGCCGTCGTCACCTACATCGTGGGCCGACTCGTGCGCAACTACAATGAACAACCCGAAACCATTACTAACAAAGATTGGTAAGGTTCTAAATTGTATTTTGTTTGATGATAAAGATATTGAATGGCAATAGTGAGAACCCAGGCGTTTGGCTCGATGAGTCTATCCATACATCGCGGACAGACTCGTGCGCAACTATATTTTACAATCTGAAACCGTTACTAATTAAGATTGGTAAGCTTGTTTTTCTTCTGTTTTCTTTTATAAAAATATTTGAAATCAATGGAAGAATTTGTTTGTTTTTAATACTAATTCATTGGAGCATCTGTGGTTTTACGTCGAACTTTAGGGTAATTTTGTATTGACGCCCTTGCGGGATTCCTGTTACGAAGTCCCTATTTTTATCTAGCTCTACATCGGTGTTTCGTAAAAAAGGCCTGATTTTTAAGAATGTCAAAATTGATTTTATGAATAAACTTTACATTGTCTGAAACGTGCTTGCTAATCATAACTATGATAAGAAAGTGAAAGACTTTAATTTTATTATGGAGGTTTTTGTCAACAAACTTTTAGACCTCTAGTGTGTTATTTGTCCAAACAACTACTACTATATATCACCAAATCTAAGAATACTCTATATTGAGAGTTCTTGAGAGAGAGGAGAGCCTACTTATTGTTATTATGGGTAAACACCCATGTTTGCTACACCATTCCAGGTTTATAGTCCCAGTGATGAACCCAGATGGTTACGAATACACGCACACACACGACCGAATGTGGCGTAAGAATAGAGCGGCGTACGGTGAATGTGTTGGTGTTGATCTCAATAGGAATTTCAGGTGAGCAATATAAAGAATAGTAAGATTAATTTAAAAGCTTGACTGGTAGTTATTGTTAACATTGAACACAACAAGAGGCGGATTATCCCTGATAGGGATCTCTTCCAGTCAACCCGTAGACCAAATGAAAAAAATCAGTACATGGGCATCGAAGAGTATACACTACAATAGATACGATTAACATTATGTCCGTAGTTCCACTTCTATGTGTAACAATTGCGAAAACTCCCAACTCCTAATTGTAGACTGGTGCTGTAGCAAAAACTACGCTGCTTAAAGACCCCTGACTTGTTTGTTACTTATACGTTTTGATTCTGAACTGAAAATATAATTGTTTATTAAATATAAGATAAATGTGCTCTTTACAGCTATGGTTGGGGAGAAAAGGGAGAAGAAGGTTCATCAGAAGACCCTGGGAACATTTTCTATCGAGGACCTGCACCTTTTTCGGAACCTGAAACAAGGGCAGTCAGGGTACGTTATGATAATAAAGTCTGTCTCAACGGAAAAAGACAATAATATAAATAAATTTGGCCATCTGACATTGAGACAGGTTTGTCGATGGTGGTTTTGTGAAAATGATTTGCGGGTTCATTGAGATGTGAATGCGATAAGCATTAATAATCGAATGTAAATGATTGATGAGTATTTCTTAAAAAATTGTCATAGTTTATATAGGTATTGTCTTTTTCCATTAAAAGAGCTAACATTGACATGCTTTCCTAGCTTACATTTCAAAGACCAGATTACGCTTTTTAACCACATTCTTTATTCATTCTTCAAATAAATGAATAAAAGATCCAATTGTTTCGAACTTACATTTTAAGAGACATTTCGCACTTCCTAAAATTGACTTCTCTATGAATATTTCATCATAATATCGCCTACAAAACGCCAAAGGTAATACTTATATCTTAATATCTATTTTTTTACTTTATTTTTTTATTTGCAGAAAGCGGTAGTAGAAGCAGGAACCACGTTTAAGGTTTTTCTGTCTTTCCACAGCTACGGTGAAGTAATAATTTTTCCGTGGGGTTACACTGGCGAGCCTTGTCCAGATTATGTGGAGTTGCTCGAAGGCGGGACTGTTATGGCTAAGGTTAATAACTCATCTTATGTCATCATGACCATGATTCATTATTTCAGCAACAGTCTTTGGTCACTTCTTGTTGGTTCTGAGTCGTTGTTATCTATCCTGAAACATGTTCTGTAGAAATAGTGTTACTTAAACTATTGTTTTCCGACATTGAAACTGTGTCGTAATAATTGACTGTCGTAATTCCAAACGTACTGAAATAACACATTGAAAGCAGCGTTCATGGTCGCAGGTAGACCTGGTGGTAGGTGTCTACCTACGACCATTAACGCTGCAAAGTTTTTTGATTTTTTCCTAATTGTTACTAATTAGGAAATGAAAACAAAACTAAAAAAATAAAACATTGAAGGTTAAATTTTACTCTCTTTCCAGGCTATCTACGAAACAAGCGGACACACATACAAAGTGGGCAGCACAAAAGACCTAATGTACTTCGCGGCTGGCACCAGCATAGATTGGAGTTACGCCGTCGCCAACATTCCATACTCCTACATGATCGAGCTCCGAGGGAAGAGACACCGGTTCTTACTACCCAAAGAAGAGATCGTGTCAACAGCAGGCGAGGTGTTGAATGGTGTGCTTAGACTAATGGACTTTGTGGACAGGAGGTGTAGAAGTACTCAATCTTCTTGCTCATGTCCTAAATGACTTCGGAAGATTAAAAAGATTAGCAACGCGGACGTAACTCTTCTGATTTTGACTGTGACCACCTTTTATCAGGCCGTATGCCTGTTTGCCTACTAAACTTTATTAAATGACGAGTTATAAGATTTAGGTCAATAATATTTCTTCTCTGTTTATAAACCATAAACAGAAAAGACTTAGGTACATTTCGACACAAAGTGCCAGAAAGTACCTTTTACTGAATTATATAGCATGACACGCTTACGCATTTGCAAGCAATGAAAATACAATCTAAAAACCTAAAAGTTATTATTGTTAATCTAGTGAAATAAGAAAATCTGAATGTTTCTATTTGGTGAAATCATGTTTTATTTTAAATACCAAAACACATTTTACCTACCTAGTTTTTCATTTAAGTATGCAAATCTATACTATGACAAACAGTAATTACACAAGAACATTATTTAAACATTGTGACGCGGCAACTCGCCAAAAACGGTAAATAAAAGTTGCGTGTATTAATTTTGAAGCATCTTGTGTATTTTGCACTATTTTAGTTGAATCGTAACTGATGCCTATATTTTAGAGTCGCCGATTACATTAACACTACCTTGATAACATACCACATACCACCTAATAGTTGCCACGGGATACCTCAGTAGAGCTAGCTATCTGTCCTCATGACAGAACGATATTAATTGTGGTGGGAGTTAAATACCTTGGGCTTTGTCACCTGGGTGATTCAATTCCACACTTTTGTGTCCTACAATCACCTACTGGCATCTGGTGATCAAATTCCCCAACAGTAAACAGTAAAGTCATATCTTATTGTATCCTGAAATCACCCAGGTGATTAAATTCCACATATTTTTTTTTCTTTATTTCCATGAATCACCTGCGTATATTATGAACGTTGGAAAAGCCTTAGTTTTTTAAATAATGAACTAGCTTTGACCAGCGACTTCACCCGCGCAACAAGGATTTTAAGATGTGTGTTTGTATTCGTAGTATGCGATCCAAAAAAACAAAAAAAAAATCCTAAAATAGGTGTTAAATCTGCTCATTTATCATAATTAATGCTCTACAGAAGTTTCAAAGAAATTGGTTTAAATATTCTCGTTTTTTCATACAAAGTGGAAAATCCCGTTTAACCTCCTTAGAAATTAATATTGAAAGTTTATTTTCAAAAACCAACCCCTAATAGAGAGAAATAGGGTAACTAGGTTTGTCTTAAAATCGTCATGGTATCGTTTTTATGGTTATCCGGGACGACCACTACGAAAACAACACATATTTTAGAATCCTTCTCGCGCAGGCGAAGCCGCGGGTAAAAGCTAGTCATCATCATTATCATTTCGTGTAGGCTACATTGTCAATCGACTATAAACATCCTAGTGTGGGAATTGTTCGGAACCGCCTCTGGTCCTCTGACGTGGTTCCTTTAACCACCAGATGGCAGCCAAGACCAAAGGCTCAACGTGCTTTCCGAAGCGCAGAACCATTTTTATTATCAGACAATCAGGTGATTCAACCCTGCAATGTTCTAACCAAACTGGAAACAACTAAAGAAAGTATACTTCCCGTGGGAATCGAACCGACGACCCCCAGGTCGAAGGCGAACGCCTCAACCACTGGAAAGTGTAGAATTTGATCAACCAGGTGACTCAAGTGTAACCTAACCTAACCAAACTGGAAACAACTAAAGAAAGTATACTTCCCGTGGGAATCGAACCGACGACCCCCAGGTCGAAGGCGAACGCCTCAACCACTGGAAAGTGTAGGATTTGATCAACCAGGTGACTTAAGTGGAATAAACCTTTAAACAGCCCTTTACATCATTCGTAGAACGTTTGTTTCGATGCTAATTGTTCGTAGTCTGTCAAAATGATATGATTTAACAGATCAAGAGAAGTTGTTTTAAAAAACTGACACCAAGATGTCCAAGGTGCCCATAATCCACAAGTTACCCGACTTAATTACACTGCTATACACAATAGCTGGATATTGAGCACAGAGAGAAATTAATTGTTACAGATAATTACTAAAAAACCACGATAAAAATTCATAACTTTATTTACACATTTGCATTATATTATAATACAATCAACAACTTCTTTAAACATTACGATTTGAGATCCACATTTATTTATCTAACGTAAAAACACCTATCGACAATTATAGCTATGTACTGAATTCGTATAGAATCTAAAGCATGATCCACTTAGTTCCAGTTATTTTCTGATCATGGTCAGTGTAAGAATTCTATTCTTATTCAGATACCAGATACCTTGGTGTGACGAGTAATTCATAATTTTTAGAACATATCCAAATATTTATTTTCCTTGCAGCAAAAGTGATTTTGATAGCTGGTGCTATGTGGACCTAGCTCTACACCATTATAACTATTAACGTTCACAATAACGTCTGTTCTTATTCCGGACGGTGATCGAGCGGAACACTTATACACAAAATAAAATATCCCGTATTCTCAAACTACACTCACATTCCTGACTAGTAAGGACGCCAAACATCAACGGGTCTTCTTTCCGTTGTAATGAGAGTTTTACTGCGAGTTCTGACTCCTTGCTCAGCCCAATCTGGAGACGCAGACCTTTTCTTGCCAGTTCCCGAAGTCGTTGAGCCTTCTTCTTCTCTGTCTGGACTCGAACTCGAGTCTTCCTGAGGTGGAGGCGGTCTTAACCACCAATCGTAACCTCCGTATAGCTGGGAATATAACCACGCTGGTGGGGTCGGTAGAAGAGGGGAGTTTAGGAATAATTGGGCAGCCAAAGCGCTGTGGAATAAACTGGACGGTGGTGGTAATGGTTGCAGCGGTTTTCTAGTTCTAGCTACAGTTGTGAAGGCTCCTGGACGGTCGTCGGGGGGCGGACTGCTGGAAGCTGTGACAGAGATATCATCGTCTTGAGGGGAACTTGGCCGGGAGTTCGCAGGACTAGTGGTGCTGTGTGCGTGCATCGTTGTCAGGTTTTCCGAAGCAGCATCTAAAAACAAAAATTATTAGAACACATGCTAACTTATACTGACATTTTTTGGCTTATAAATAGACCATTTTCTCTCGTTCGCGTTTGTCTAACTCGTATAATCCTTTCTGACTAGTGGCGGACATCATCGCTCATTTTCAACAATGATAATCAACATCATGCAGACAATCAGTCATAAAAAAATTGCCGAAAAATTGTCCTTCTTCGTCTTAATGGGTATTTGCCCAATATTATACCACCACTCTTATTTCGTTGTCTGACCCCTGCACAATGTCTTCGACAACGCAGGGGTCAGGGCAGAATAGAACAGCGACATCCACGGGCCCATTTTCCTTACCTGGTTCTTGCGGTGGTGGTGGTGGTGCATGCGCCGGTTGCGTGTGCGCAGGTGGCAGGACATGGGGCGTGAAGTGCGCATGTGAGGGCAGCAGAGGTGGCGGGTAGTGGCGCGCTAATGCCCCCCACTCCCCGCCTGGAAGACCTGCCAGTTGATGGGCGATTCCTGTAATAAGTATATTGGTATTAAATTTCTGCTTGATGTAATTGAAGACTCAGGAGTTACGAAAAGTAGAATTCGTGTCGAATAAGGTTATGATATGGCTATCGTAAGATAGATGAGACAGTAATATACAGTTAGATTTTAAAAGAAAGTGGAAACAGAAGTCAGAATCAGGGAGGTTGTGTCTCACTCATGCGCTTTTTCCAAACGGTACAATGACGGATGTAAGTACTATTATTTATTCACACTTGATACGGATGACTTTTTGAAATTTTTATACAACACGAAGTGTCATTGCGCAACTAACGTAAAAGTTTCAACTAACGTTTAAGCATTCACAGTTGAGCAATGAGGCAAAGTGAGAAAATCTCGAACTGAAAATCCCATAGACCGACACGGACTTCCAACTGAGTAGATCAAAGATATATATTAAATAAAAATCAAATAACGGAATAATAGGTCGCACAGCACCATAAACTCAATGAAATAAAACTTTATAATCTAATTAGCTCCTGAATAATCATAAACACTTTAAAACCCACGTGTCCTATTTCGCTTCGCCGCTCAGTATCTACTACATCAATGGATCTGAGCAATGAGTGCTACGACGAAGATAACGAGCGAGGCCTACGAGACGGTGTATACCCATTGTCATCTTAAGCTTGAACCCTCTGACGCAAAGATCAACCGCGCCTTGGTTTTAATAGAACATGCGGCAGCGTTGTTTCTGTTGTAATGTTTGTTACCTGGGTTCGCTATTTAATTCCTGTCTTCTATGAAATTTGAAAGAAAATTAAAACAAAAATTAAAACAAAAGAAAACTTTTACAATATTTATTTGCAAACAGTTAATTGTGATACAAATATTTCGGTTGATAGTTAACACAAAGATTAAAAACCTGGTTACTTGATGAATTTATGTTGAAAGTTTAAAAAAAGAAATAAAATAAGAAAAGAAAATTAGGGGCGTGGGAGATAGAATGGCCAATATTTAGATCACTTTTTAAAGTTTTAAATGAAAAAAAAATCAAAAATACAGAATTTTGTTTTCACGATCGTAATCGATATAGGTGTTAATTCTCTTATTTTACGTAGTGCACAATTGAATCGTTATTGGATCGCAATGACAACTTTTGACGTTTCGGGTATTCTGTTACTAATTTTAAGACCAATCGTATTCCATTGGCATGACATTGAAATGCAACTGAAAAATTTAGTTAATTAAATAAATCATCAATTCTTTCAACTTTGTTACTTTGGTGCTGTGTTATTTATTTTATACTAGCTTTTCCCGCAGCTCCGCCTGCGTCAAAAAGTAGCCTATGTTTGACCCCGGGTCTTCAACTATGTTCATACCAAATTTCATCAAAATCCGTTCAGCGGTTTGACCGTGAAAGCGTAACAGATAGACAGACAGACAGACAGACTTTCGCATTTATAATATTAGTATGGATATATTTTTTCTCTATTGCCATTCAAATACGTTTGAGTTGCAAATAAATAGAGATTCAAAATTGTGTGAGCGGAATACCAATAATAAGCACATCAAAAATGCGTCGTAATTGAATATCAGTAGCATGGTATTTTAAAGTTTATTAGCGGAATCGACCCCTTACTCAACAATCGAGCAATTAGACAGTGAATCGACTTAATACATCAGATTTTCAGAAAATCTACTTTCAGATTTCTATCTATCTAATTTAGATATTTGCGAGAAATGGCCTAAAATGGTTAGCAGAGAAGACTTTCAAAATATATTCAACTATATGTAGTAAACACTTTCAATACATCGGCCACTGGTCTCAAAATTATAACAAAGTTAATTAATGTCCACCTATTCGAAATCGAGTCGAAATGCTCTTTAAAAATAAAAATACTAAAGTAGCAGGTTTATTATGTAATTGTATTCTTACTTATCCCAAAAAATACTGCATACTTAATTTGGCAATGTTCTCACGTTAAGAAAATTGATCATAGTGATGTCGACATTGGCACACACACACAAACGGTTTTTAAATTGGTCTCGTTTCTTTTACTAATTAGCCAATTTATTGACGTTAACAAAAATCTTGACATACTTTACTTAGAAGTTGGATTTCTGTACAATGAAACATCGGCTCCATTGAGAGCATACCTAAGAAGGGAGGTGTTTCATTATTTAAATATTCCGATGACTGCACTAAGCATCCAGTTAGCGTAGTGGGGCTCCCGCGAGATAAATCTGCTTTTGTTTTGTTGATTGAGTTTTGATGGCTCTTCACAACGAGACTTAAGTACATACTTTCTATAGGTGTCGACGTAGGCAGAAGCTGAAATGAACAATGTGACTGAGAGGGCCGTAAAATGGGTATTGAGATTGAGGGAGGACTAACTCATACTTACTATACTAAAGGAATAAGTGAAAATGTGTTTGTTCGTACATGCAGTCAAAACGGATCGAGGATTTGACCATTAAAAACGTTATCGTTTGGACCGTACCGTGAAATAGACTACTTTAAGATATAGGTTAAACGGTTATTTTATGCTCTCATAATAATCCTTATATTGTAATATTTTAGCTAATGTCATTATCGTAATCAGATTGAACATAATATTCATTATCTGCATGACTCATAAATCTCCCAGATATGTGACCCCGCCGAGTGTAGACACATAATATCTTAGGTGAGATTTATTGACTACTCGTCTTAGCGCTTTCCTGTTTGCGTCCTCACTTAGCCACTTCGAAGACCAAAATTCCAGAAAACTATATTTAATCTCATCTAAGCGATATATAAATATAGATTTGTAAGCGTTCCGCTTCTATTTTTTAACCCATAAATCGTAATCGTATGGATATTTATTATATTGAGTAAAAACAACGGTTGACTTTCAACTCCTTTTCAAATAAGATTTAAAATGGCTCACTAATATTGTATAAATTGCCATTTATAAAATATAGGAAATGTGTTTTGGCGTCATAATTTCCAGTTGACATTTTTAAGCGCATAAATTAACAAAGTTTGCCGGCGCGACCCCGTATATTCGGCTTAACCCTTTAGCACCCACCTTGGGTAATTCCCACCCCGAGATACCCAACCCTTTCAGCAATAGAATAAATTACAGGCCGTTTTATGTCGTAGATACCGTCGCTGTGAAAATGTTAAACACATTATTCTGAATCCGACCGCTTAGCGTTTATAGGTGTAGTGCTTTATGAGATGCAACAATTACGAATAGCTGCTTTTTAGGATTAAGACCAGTTTAATCCCGCCCGAAGAGCCGCTTTACGATTACGACTCGAAATATTGAATCCATGATCGACGGGTTAACTTCGATTTGTTTTCTCAATTTTTTCTTGGGATTGCACGAGTTTAAAAGTGAGGCCTATTTGGGCCTATATATAAGTGGGGGCTTATTTATTAATTTACCGATGTCATAGGTTGTCGTGTCCTTTAATATCTCATATTTAATAAATAAGTATTTGAAATTATAATTTTAATTACAGATTATATTAATGGTTCTTGCCAAAAACAAGTTCAAAGTTTAATAATGTATAACCCACGCCTCATTTTACCATCTCCAATAAAAATTACAAATAATGTCTGAAAGTTAACCTGGAAGAAATTCATCAAATTAATTAATACTACATAAAACAGGTTTTAAAGATAATTTACATATTTAGAAAAAAATGTCGAAGTGTGACCTGTGAGAAATGGTCAGTGTCATTTATTCAGTTGTAAACTGTTAATTCGACCAATGCATCACATTTTTTCATACCTTTATGTATTTTACGCGAGTAAAAACGATCCTCAAAATCTTTAATCTCATTCATTTACAATTAGGTCTGAAACATTCTAGACTAGAAAAAAAGAAAAATATCGTAGAGTGTCTGTAAACAACAACATTTAAAAAAGCTTGTATGTTTATCAATGTCATAAAAAATGTAAGGGTATTGTTTCATTTTGTATTCCGCGTTGAAAGTAACAAAAGAAAGGGAAACTTCAGACGATTTGCATTCGTTAAAAATGTTGGAATTCTTTGTGTTGTGTGCACTATGTGTAATCGCCGTATACATTGACTTTTAAATCTAGATACTTGACTTGATTAATGGTTCATTTATTTTTCCATTCCGTTTTAATGAAGTGGATTTTAAAGCGCAGTGATGACATTTTCATCTTGATGATAATCTCGAATAACCCTATTTCTGACCATTTAAAAAGAAGTATAGCCTGTTTTTATTTTTTATATGTAAAAGTTAAAATAATTTTTGTAAAAGAATAGACCACACCCACGCTTTCACTAGAATCTGTAAAAGAGAAAATAAACAGATTCCATAATTTCCTTGCCTTGCCTTTTTCCTACAATAATCTTCTATTAATAAACAACAGTTCTTAACACAAAAGCTCCCCGAAGCCATGAGGTTTATGATTTCGCTATAAATATAGAACAATAAAGATAGCATTCAATTAACTTGTTCGTCTTTGAAATAAATACATATTTAAGCAGTTTAGATATATTTTATTTAAAGCATTTAGATACCTTGGGACATAATATATTCAAATGAGCTTACTGGCTATTTCAAGCCTACATCTACACTAATATTATAAAGAGGAAAGATTTGTATTTTTGTGTGTATGTTTGTAATGAATAAACTCAAAAACTACCTCGCCGATTTCAAAAATTCTTTCACCATTGGAAAGCTACATTCACCCTGAGTAACATAGGCTATATACCGCAGGTGAAGCTGCGGGAAACAGCTAGTGTTACATATATTATTTATAAAATAAAGAAAATTATTTAGTTTTAATTGAAATTACCGAAACATGACAAAAATCAAAACAGTATCAAGAATGCCAGCCGCTGTACATGAATTGGCCGCTTCTGAAGACGTGCCAGTCCGCTACATTGCGTCGGACGAAAGGGGTTTTTTCTTCGACTTTGAAAAATCGCGCCGCAGTGAGAGGGTTGAGCCCAACATTTTAATGCCATTTGCTAGATTGCGTCTTGCATTTTTCCTTCCTCCGAACATTGCTAATCCGCGAAGACGATTCAGATTACCGGGATAAAAGTCTTTACGTTTTTAGTGTGATTTCGATGTCCCGGGATTAGGTTTTTTCCGGAACCCTCGGCGATTAGGTTCGAAAGGGTTGGTAAAAGCACTTTGCAGTAATTATTTAACGTTTCTTCTGCATCGCTCGAGTACTACTTCACACAGTGCCTTTCTTTTGTTTTGGTTTGAATGCTAGGGCGAATTTAGACATTTCCCCTCTTTTAGGATTAAAATAGGTACGTTGTGTCAAACGCATTGCTTGCTATTTTGTAAGGCTAATATAAAACAAACAATTTGTTCTGTATATGCAATAAAACTATGCTTAATAAATTTATCGATACTTCGATTCCCAACGAAAAACGACTTGGAAAAAATCCGACAAAACGATTGCCTTTACATTTACTTTGACAATTTTTTTGTACGTCAACCTTCATTAATTTATCGAAACATCTTATCAATAATAAATAATTTCCATACATTACCACGTTCACTTTATCAAGGTTTCTACTTATTAAAAAAAATCCTTCCAGCCTTTCATCAAAGATTACCCAGCTTTGGGATATAAAATAGTCACAGAATAACAATAACAGTTAATGATTGATAAAGTTTTCTCGTTTTTTATTTATGAATAAAAAATACGAAATTCAATTTTTTTAATAAATAAAAAAAAACTATTATCATTTTTACAAATTGTATACCATGATTTTTTTAGCTGTAACTTATCTCACGTTACATACGGCTGCTTAATACCGACTGTCTTTCTCAATATTATTTCATCTTCATAAACCTACTATGATTGGTTTTATCACTTTCCCAACAGTTCATGCAAAACAAACAACACAACACGTAAACAAATATTTGCAATAGTTTGGAAACAAACAACTGCTATGTCGGTAGTATAGCTCGCTACGAAAGTTTCGTTTAATTACTTATTCTGACATTTCCAAGTTAAATTAATTTTCATATATTCGCGCCTGGAATGACACAAACTTTGTTTTGTTTGTTGTCATGAAACTGGTTGCTGAAAATAGATTTTTCTTTACAAATGTATTTTTTAAAACACACAGCTTTAGATTAATATTTGGTCTCGCGCGCTCGACGCGGCGATCAATTACTAATCTAAGCATACAGCATCAAAAGTGTGGTGACCCTTATTCTCCTTGTAATCATTTAAAATATATCAATAAATTTTCCATCGTTAATTTGCATTAGCGAAAACTTCAAAGTTTAAAAATAATTTGTACCTATTTATACTGGAGAAAGTTTTCAATACGCCATCCAAACATTTCATAGATAGTTGTAAGGGTTGTTACCTCAGAGTTGGCAAGACTGATGCCCTCCGTACATCATAAGGTTAATAAGAGGGCTCGAAACTAACGACGACGCTTTGTCAACGCGCCTTAACCCGGCCGCCATCTTGGTCGCCATGTTGGATTTCAATCTGCTTAGCTCTTAATGAATTTGCGTCTATTGATTTTGTTTAACCCCTTTTTGTTTTGCTTAATTAACCTTTTGGTGTCGAAAAGTAGCTATGACAAGAGGGAGTTGACAGTTGAAGGTTGCGGAAAATGTTTGCCCGCTCTTGTTTTGTGTTATCGGATTTCAGATACTGCCTACAGAAAGTATCTTGAAAACATCGAGATATAAGTATATACTAACGTACTAGAGAAGCTACGTAGAAAGTTTGAATTGTAACATTTTTAGTAATTTATCATTTTAGCCGCTGCAGCACTGAAACAATAATACATCTCAAGACATCATTTAAAAAATGCAGCGCTACATTTGCGCGTATTTTTTTTTTAAAGATGTCCCTAATAATAATGACTGGTACGGTACAGAATGGCCAATGTAGGTGTTTTACCTATGTGGTTCTTTTTGTAATTGTTTTATATAGTTTTTGATTTTAGTTATCTTTTGTCTATTTGACGTGGTGTGAGTATGTTGGCAAATCTGAAACCATCTTTTATTTGGAGTTTATTTATATTTATCAGTCACTGCCAATTTATTTTCTATCCACCTTGGTTAGATAAAAATCTCTTGGTTTAACCAAGAGATTTTTACTTAACCAAGTTGGTTAATGGTATATTTTAGAATTAAATTGCCTACGCCTATAAAACTACTAAACCGATTTTGATGAATATGCGGAGGGAAATATTCATCAAATTTGGTACTTAAAAAAAAGTGTAATTTGAATTTGGATTACGAGAAGTACCTATTTTAGGAGCATGTAAATACAGTTTTCACTATCGTACTAACTTTGTCTTTAGTACCTAATTTTTATTATATATTAGTTTCCTCTTTTCATCACTCAACATTTATAATTCACATAATATTTATTACATTAAAAACAGATAATCATACTTTTGGCTTGGGTCTTAACTAATCTACCTACGAGGTACATACATTTCACTGTGAATTAGTTAGTCTTTAACGAATGATTCGAAATGACGCGCGCCAATTATATTGGTGTTAAATAAGATTACTTACGGATGAAAAGTTATTAATTTGCACTTTAGCATGTTTCTTGAATTATTGCTACAATACCTCAACATACACTAAGGCATTTTTTAACGATTTTTACAACGGCAAATTTATTGAAGGGGTATTTGTTTAATTAAATTTTTTATAACAGTTTGTTGGTTTAAATTTTATATTTTTTGTTGAAAAATTAACGATTATAAACTTACCTTCGATTCCTAATTACCACTTATAGTCATTAAAGTACAAATTAAGAAAATATCCAATATGGTTGCAGGATCAGCGTGCCTTAGGCTCCGAAGCGTAAGCTGACGACGCTACTAGGAATACACGCTAAGATGATAATGATGATGTTTGCAGGATCTGAATTAAAGCTACGAAATCATTCTCACAGTATCAGCAATGTACAAATTTACACGCACAATAAAGAGTAATGGAAATAATTTCTATTAAGAGTAAACGGCACTGCGTCATCACGCGAACATATTTGAGCGTTTAAAGTCGATGTAAAAGCGCGAATCACGCCATACAAAAGGTTGTATGAGTCGGGTGGGACATTTAAAATTTACAAATGCGTAATTATGCGCCCGCATTGTCGCGCGGCTGCGAAAGGGTTACCCCCCAATAGCCCCCTCCCGCGATCCCAGGCTTCCGGCCCTAATGCTATATTTAATTTTCTCTAAGGCTCTCTCATTAATAATGCGAAGGTTGCGACTTTAAGTAGCGAAGTAGAGCACCGTGAGGCGCGATGTTCTAAACATGTGGATGGGTAAGGTATTGATGGATTGTCTGCTCATAATATTTATCATTTTAGACCTTACTTCGTGTATAATGTATAGAATCGGGATTCGGTAACAGTAACAGGTCCCGTACATTTAATTTACAACTATTAAAAGGCTGATTATTTATTTATTTTATTCCATCAGCCATCAATTGTATTTACAACTCATGGCACCTCTACGTATAGCATCCATAAAGTAACATAAAAAGAAAACATTCCGAGTAGATAAAACTAGATTAAGTTCCCTATTTTGACTTCGTATCCGAGTTTAAAATAAATGAAACCTGAAAATATTGGGAAAACAGACGTGACGTACATATTTGTTAATATTATGTTAGATATTGTTACGAACTAAAAAGTTTGTATCAGTTTTTGTTTAAAAAACATCTCAAATTACCCAAGACGATTTAACCTTTGGTACTTTGTTAGTGATATCCATGGAATTTTATATTTCTATGGTCTGTCCCATCCACTCTATTCTCACGTATCTATCCACGAGCGGCGAACGTGAGTGTGGATAATTTATCATGATTTTACGAGGGTTATTGGTACTCTAGGCTGAGAGGGCAGCCGAGACGCGTCAGATACACATTAAGGAGTGTATAAAATTGATTTGTCTTCCTTGCACAAAAGTCTATGGCTCATAATCATTATTAGAGTTCTAAATGAGGGAGAAACTTTTGATTTGCATACTTACAATACTTTATACATTTACCTATTATTACAATACTGACAAGTTATTTTTTACAAAATACAAGAACTTTATTTACATTATTTGATTCTCCTATTATAGTCAAAGTAATTTAATCCAAATACTGAAAATTTGGGTTTCACGATTAAAATGTGTGAATTTATTTCAAAATGTTGATAATATGGAAACTTCGGGCCATCTTTATGAGACATTAGCAAGATGCTTACCGTGCAATAGTTATTGTTATAATATTATCTACTCTATGATGGTATTTAAACTTATGAAAGACGAGTCCTTGCTCATACTACACGGTTTAAAGCTTTTGAATAAAACGTTTTATATGTAGGCAATAAATATATTTCATGTTGTATTCCTCCTGCAAACCTCGACTCACTCATGTTTAATCTAAATAAATAAGTATTAAAAAGTGAGACTTCTATACTCTCGCTTTTTTGTCCGTCAACCAACTCGCGGAATTTACATATTGAAGTACGTCTAAATTGTTTCTTAACAGAACAAAGCGAACATGAGCCTTTCTTTAGAGTTTACAGCAATCGTATGAGCATTCCTTCTAATGAGAAATCTACATGGTGTTTCTAAAAGGCTGCTCTAGATTTGTAACTACTTAGCTTCTTTTACTTTGGCATGTCGGCAACTCTCAAATTTTACGCTGGACCTATAAAACTTCCGGACAAATTTGGAAATATTTTTGCATTTGTTTGTGTAAGTGCCACATATTTAGAACTAGCTGTCTGTTTCCCGCAGTTTCACCTGCGTCAAAAAGTAGCCTATGTTTGACCCTGGGTCTTCAAGTATATTCATACCAAATTTCATCAAAATCCGGTTTGGCCATGAAAGCGTAACAGACAGACAGACTTTCGCATTTATAATATTAGTATGGAGTATGGATAGTATGGACATGGATATTAGTATGAATATGGATTCATAACAGAACAAAGCGAAGATGAGCCTTTCCTTAGAGTTTAAAACAGTCGTATGAGAATTCCTTCTAATGAGAAATCTACATGGTGTTTCTAAAAGGCTGCTCTAGATTTGTAACTACTTAGCTTCTTTTACTTTGGCATGTCGACAATTCTTAAATTTTACGCTGGACCTATAAAACTCCCGGACAAATTTGAAAAATATTTTTGCATTTGTTTTTCTAATTAATCTAGCTCTAGTCTTGAGGTAGGTAGGTGCTGCATATTTAGGATTGGGGTAGCGAAATAATTCTAGATCTATGGTTAATATTTTACTGTTCGTATAATCTAAATGATTAATACTGTTTTGTTGCAGTACAGTATTTTTCCCAACCACCATACACGTACATATAAGTGACGAAGTCCCAAACAAACCCAACCACGAGCAACCATCAGTCAACAATAACATCAAAGATTATATTCAGACATTAAATTTTAATTTCACCCCATTACAAAGCCAGCTAAGAAGCTAAACTACATCAGCATGCATTAAATCCTGTCTCTAGTCGACAAGAGGCAAGAGCGAGAGGTGTGTAATTAAGTTACAGTTCTAGCCCTTTGACGCCTGCCTTAACGAGGTTTGCTGCCACTTGCGTACGCCTCACACCTCCAACTAGTGCCGATACAAAGTGAGCCCTTTGGGTTATTGTGAATACATTACATAGGGATTGGTTCATGTTTAAGCCAATACCGAAAATAGAAGGTTATTTGAATATGTGTGTAAGGCAACCTAGACATTGTTTGAGAATCGAAGGAAAGGGCGTCACAGAAAAAACTTCAGCCAGATGGACAGTGTGAGGAGAGCAGCAAGTGCTCTGAAGATTACATAGCTAGGAAACTTATATAATATGATCCTCAGGAGTGAGGGAGCGATGAAGAAAACGATGTAAGTGTTAATTGGATATACGTGCAGTCTAATGTATCCACCGTGAAAGCTTCTAAGTAGCCTTTGAAATGCAGACCAAATATGATCACTGGAAGGATGGATGGAGAAGGATATCACATTAACAATCAGCACTCGCCGCCACTTTTTCAGACGATTTCGTCCTCAGCTAAATATTTAATTTGATTAATTAGACGTCTCTTACTCTAAGAACCGTAATAATTTCTTACTTTGAGTATAAAAATTCATTGTTGCACAAAAATGTTTCTCCTGTGGTTTTTTATTGCTGTTGAAATTAGGAAAACTACCAATATTTACAAACATTATACCAAGACAGCATAATCTCTCTCTTCCACGTTGTAAATTTAATAACCTCAAAACCCTATTACGTTTTAACAAGCTATCGCAAAGTCCGGAACTTTCCAAATTATTATCCGATGCAATTTTATCCTAAAGATTTCAGGTTCAAATGATTGTCGTATTTATTAGCTGAGAGGGGCCGCAGCCTAGCGACGCGTTGCGACGCGACGCAACCCCTATAGAGCAGGTGCGACTTCTGAACTCAATAATGCTGGTAGAAATAGTAGAATTGGCGGGACTGTTTTCGATTCTATCTTTTCGCACCCTGAATTTTGTTATATATAGTTTTTAGAATAAAGAATTGTCATTGCAGGTGTTTAGTGCGAAATATTTTAACGTAGAAAATATCGATGATGCGACCAAGTAATGTGCATATCGGGCTCTGAAGCGCTAGCTAAAGATGCAAGGGAACATAGCGATTAAAATAGAAAACTGAATTGGGAGCTATTAGGTCAAATAAGAAGTCTGTTGATAATAACAATTAATTATTAAAATATCTAATGATAGTATTAATGCATTGTACTATGTGTAACAATCACGAAAACATGAGACAGCGTATGAAATATTTTTTTAATTTATTTATTGAATTCACAATAACTAACATCTTTATAGTTTTACACACCAAAGCGATATTATTTTCATCTTTGGATTTTTTTTTGTTTTCGCATAATTTTTAGATGGGCGGAGAGTGACAAATATTATTACATACGAAGTCTAGAGTAACAATAGTATAAGCCAGTATTACATAACAAAATATTTTTTTCATTGTCACCTATTTTTAACACGCTTCTTACAATCAAAAGAGGGTAAGGTTCAGATAATTAATTGTTTCGGCAAACTTCTGGGCCAAATTAAATCCATTTTGGAGGTGTCGGACGCGAGGTGACAAAGGTCCCTGACAATTTAATATCTCCTGGATAGAAACGTCGTCCCGACTCAAACGCGCCACGGGAAACTTCAAGAGGGAAGTACCTACTCCAAGGAAACCATGTTTCGGAAACTTTTTGTCTGACGATCTTTACACTTTCCCTATTTACTTATTAACAAAACGCATTTATTTCATGTAGTTTTGATCGTATTTACTTTACAAATTATTATTTCAAGTTTTAAAGAAAAGATATGATTGATTAATTTATGTGCGATGTAAGTAGGTCAATAGAGGACCTTTGACGTAAGAAGCTTCATTTAATAGATGATAAAATATGTTTTAATTTCAAGCTTTTATATACCTAGCTTTTCTATTTTGAAACCGATTAGATTATAAATGCAAAATTTAAAAATGATTAATTTAGATATTTTTGTTCGTCATTCACCTAAGCTTCCCGAATTTGGTTGAAATTTGGTGTGCAAATGGGCTGGCTGTCCATGCCCACACACAAAATTCTTTTGAATTTAAAGACTTATTCATAGTATAACTGAAGACTCCTTCAATCAGAGCATCCGCAATGACTCTACACGTCGATGTCCTATAAAAAAATTCCTAAACAATCTTACCTGATAATTTAAATGGCAGCGAACCCATCAATGGATCTGGAGGGAATCTTGGTCCAAAGTGGAAGGGATGGAAGCCGTGGTGACGAGTCTTTGACCTGGGCTCCCGAGGCCCATCCACTGTCACTTTGATGGCCTTCTGGTAGGTCGCCACTTGGGGGGGCGACGTCGCCAGCATTATTGTCAGGGAGAATGATTTACCTGGCAAACAAAAATGACATTAATTATTGTACCATTATTACAAATAAAGAAAATTTTTTTAGAAACAAAAGAAATCATCGATGGCTAAAAAATTACAATAAAAAAAATCCGTATTTCCAAAAAATATCCTAATAGAATAAGAGGTGTCAACGTATTGACTAAAGGATCGCTAGACCGACTGATTTAGTATTCAAAACGTGTGAGTTGGAAAAAGTTGGTCTGCCATCATGACATTGGTGCGTTTGGTAGTGTACCTACCACAACAGTCTGGAGCATCATATTATTCATGAATCAGTTGGTCTAAATATTTTTTCCTTAACAAACCCGTTAAACGTTTTATTTAAACGCGTGTAACAACCAAACGCACCAACATTTTTGAAGCAGACCGGCTCCATTCCATTCACACAAGTGATCTACATGCCGTTGATATGAAATCAGCCATTCCAATGCTTTTTTTTACTTTGTTATGAAAACTAAAAATCTTTGAATGACCATTTCTTCCAAAAGCACCAAGGTATCATGTCAGTTTTTGTACTGTTCATATGGATACTGTGTGGAGTAATGTTGCTCTTGAATCAGTCGGTCTAGTGATCGTTTAGTTGACTGAACCTTAACCCATGTCTAAACGGCTGTACCTATCAAACGCACCAACGTCATGATGACAGTCTGTATGCCTGTCTTTCTGTCTGTCTGTTACACTTTCACGACCAAACCGCTGAACGGATTTTGATGAAATTTGGTATGACTGTAGTTGAAGACCCGGGGTCAAACATAGGCTACTTTTTGACGCAGGTGAAGCTGCGGGAAAAAGCTAGTTTTAAATACTTGTAACAATAGACGGACTTAATGCTTAGTTATTCAACGTAGTATAGTCAGTAGTGCAGTGTAGTAAATTTATGTATTTGTGTAGCCAGGAATCTCTTATTTCTGATAACCATAAAACTATACAAGATCATATAGGGATGTAAATATCAAATACATATTATTCAAAAACCATAAAATTTAAATAATCAAACTTTTATCACAACATTTTATAGGCAACCATTTTTATTAGATTCGTTTGGATGCAGACTTAAGTGCCGACTGATTAGTTTCTTTTTGTATCAAATTGGGAATAATTATCCCAATCTCTTTAGTGCTAAATTGCGTTTGTAAAGCTAAGATTTACAAAGGCATTTTCATAATACATTGTGGAAAAAATATATTTATCTTTTTATTTCATTTACACATGATCAGTAGAACAAAATACAATACATTCCTAAGCAGACTTCTAGCGATTTTTGCATTTCCAAAGATTACTATCTGTGGCACGTCTTAACATCATCTACTACGGCTTGAGGCATGACGGAATGCTGGGAATTCCCGAATTGTCGGCAGGGAAGCTGATTTGTGGCGGCTTGAGACACCGCATGCCTTCACGGCGAAATGCTAACCCTTGCTATTTGTTTATTTACAGAATACAACATTGTATTTTTATTTAAATTATTTTTCATACTAAATACAGCTTTCAAATAATTTCAGATTCAGGTCTTTTATTAGTTGAGCCCTTGGCTTACTTTTCAGAGTGCTTACTTGCTGCTCCTAGATTTATCAATATAGGGTATTACAATCCAGAAATTAAGGACCTCCGGGAACAACACACAATGGTACTTCTATCAAGAATAAATCACCCACTCTTTTCCTATCAGTGTATATGGCGAGTAAGGGAAAAAGAGGCCTTCCTTTTAACGGATTTCTTATATTTACTTACGATTTAGATTTTAAATAGAATTAAACCAGAATCATATATAGACTCTAAAATCATTATTTAATCTGTAATTTAGATAATAATGTTGACTCGAAAATATTTCGTTTCATTTCAACTAAATTAAATTTAGACAATTTTGTCCGAGCACAGTTGTATAAGTAGGCAACATATTCTGCTGTTTAGACCACAAATAGTCAGGATGTTACACGACTGAATAACATAAAACCGCTGCTAATATCCAGGCTTTGTAAGCTATATTGAAATTAAAATTTCTGTTTTCTAGTATGATTTTTCTTCAAATCTTCTTATTTAAGCTTTATTCTACAATTTTGTATAACAGTCCTAGGTGCCCCGCTGCTGGGGGCAAACGCCTCCCCTTTAGTTTTCCACGCATCTCCACTAAGTGCCGTTTGGTGCATTTTATTCCACAAATAAAAAAATAAACAAACCAAACAGCATTCTTTACCAGTGAAACATAGGACCAAATCATAGAAACCAAACAAAGGTGCTTGTTACAAAGATAGTACGGTGATTTGAATTTATTTAATCTTTATTGCACTTTAAAAAAAATACAAAAAATAGAAATGCATTTACGCATTCTGTACCAACCTGTAGATAAATTACATGAAAGTTCAATTCAAAACGGTGATGCACATATTTTTAAGTGAAATAAGGTCCCCTCGTCAACTAGGCTTTCGGTACATAACGCCAATAGGTCGGGACCTGTGAAATTTGCATTTCACGAGGTATGCATGTCGAGTCGATCACAATGGTACCTCGTTATTTAAGGGCCTTAACACACGAGGCAAGCGCTGGATGCAGGCTGCTTCCAATTAGTTATTTCGGTCTTTGGGGCTATGTCCAGTAGCTGACTGACTGTGGCTGAAATAATGACTGCCACCCGAGGTATGCATGTCGAGTCGATCACAATGGTACCTCGTTATTTAAGGGCCTTAACACATAAGGCAAGCTCTGGATTTTCGATGTCTTGGGGGGGGGGGGGGGGGGTTAAGTATTATCTTAATAATACTTTCAACAAACAAAATGTAATAAAACAAGCCCTCCCCCTATTCATAAAAACTAACACATGTTTTGTCCCGTTCCCTTACGTCAAAAGTAGGTAATAGGGAATGGGACTAAACATTTGAATGTCAGGTTTCGACCCGCTAACTACAATTTTATCCCAAAAATTTCACTTTAAATCACTAGTAATAATCTGATAAGGCCCTAAATGTTAGGCTTCGCGTTGCGGCTACTGTGTGGCCGTCATACTACTATCGCATTCCGGAGTTACAAACTAACAAATAATTTCAATAAATTGATAATAGATTTCGTTACAGGAATGTGCTGATATAATATGTGTAGATAAAGTATATCTATATTGTATCTTGATATTTCTCAGAAGTTGATTATGAATTATGATTGATAGTACAAGCAATTTCTGTTTCCGTTTTTAATAATGCTATGCGATCTTTCATGTTACATTTCGTAGCAGCTCGTAGCTATCGTAGACGTCGTAGTACAACTCGTAGTGTAGTGCTACGAACATAAAGCTACACAGTTAAATACCTCCAAATTCAATCGGCTACGAATTATTTCAACTAAGTAGATAGATGAGTTACATGCTAGTATGAATGTACGTTTTATTACGGAAAAACAAATTTTTGATATCGGTCTCGTTGTTTCTTGATTCAAAAGTATTGTAAGGTATATGTTCTCCTGGTCGATATTCAATTGTTTATATTAAACTCTTAAAATTGCTCATTTCATTCCGCACTGCTATTACTAACATAAAAAACTTCACTAATTTAAAACGTCTGAATTACGACTGAAACTGGAAGAAACGAACCGAGATAGTGCTTCAGCGGGAAAACAAAAGGCTACCATTCACCGCGTCTGGCTTGCCGCCAAAAGTCGGTGGTCCTTCGAGCCATGAAAACGACATAAACACCCCCGCACCTCACCCCACCCTGAGACCCGAAATGAGCGGCCTCCCGCTTATTTTCATAAAACCCAAATAAAGCCAACTTAGGAGAGAGCAAGAAATTGTTTTCCGACGGCATTGCTCGCCAAATAAGCAATTTGACATGTTAAAAATGTTGATATGTTTTTTCTTGTTGACACCAAGAAAGCAAGCGTTGTTTTTTAACCGACTTCACAAAAAGAAGAGGTTCGACGTTAGACTCTATGTATTTTTTTCAGACAATTAAAATAAATTGTTTATCTCTGTGGTATATTGGTATAACCAAAGAGCATCAATGACATTCCTTTCTCAATAATTATACCATGTTACATTTGTTGTAGATCTTAAATGGATTGATTGACTAGTATTAAGAGTTTTAATTACATTTATTGAAAAGACGTAAAGAAAAAATTCATCCATAAACATAAACTTTTAAGTTTATCACTTATCTAATTTATTAATATTGAGTAGGTTATATGGTCAATTGCTCCTGTTAAACATGGTGTCAGAGTTTTTTCCACTTTTCAGTTAAGTCATATTGAAAGATTTAAAAAATCCAACCACGTGAAGTCTTGTAAAAAATGAAGGCATTCAATACACACTTCATAAATCATTTAGTTATTCATAAAACACCTCTCCCCAAGCCTGGAACATATTGCAACAGGGACACGTGGCACGTGCGACATACTTCATAAACTGATATCGACCCGAGGGTGGCACTGATTGTTCATAAAAATATGCTGCAAAACATGGGGCTAGATATATAAAAGGTACAGAGTATAAGCATTATCAACTTTAAATTTGCCTTCGATCTTGTCACTTCATCTTTAGTCTCTTTATCACAAGGCTACTCCTTCAGTACAGATTAAAAATTACTTTTTTTTAATATGGGTTTTACAAGACATATTAAGCCAGTAACAAGTAAAAAATATCTAACAAAGTTCAGTCGAGCAAGTCTTAAACATGTCAGTAGTTAAGTCATGTCAAGTCGGTTATTGCACCATAAAACATCACACAAAATAGAGTATCTGAACAAGGCGAATGACCATAGTGGAAGTGGCCAAGTCAAGTTCAATAGTCTATAAAGCCATTGACCATGACTCAAGAAGAAAATGGGCTTTTTTGACATCTTACCTAAATCAGGAATATGCCAAACTTCGGTGCATTGATTTGCAGCGATGAAGAGCAATCCATCGCCACAATTTAAGCTGTCATCTCGTGAATTTTTACACCAGTAATTAAAGAAAGATACAGATTAGTCTGACAATAATCTGAAAACTTACATAGAAATTTATAATTCTAAACATAAGTAATGAGCATAACCTCCATACTCTCTTTATTTTGTGTCCAGGCGGATGCCAATGAGGTTTTTATTGCAAATTGGATTGTTTGTTTTGTCTTATAATATTCATGCCGTTTGTTTACACAAATACCTAACACTAGTTTCTTTCTTAGACATATTTTATTCGTAACCTCAAAAAAGTAATTTCTGAAAACTTGTGATTGCACTTTTGTTTTTTTAACCAAAACAGATATCCAGAATCCATATACTTTCATACTTCGATACTAATAATATAATATATTAGGTATATAATAATTTTACTGTCTATCTGTTACGCTTTCACGGCCAAACCGCTGTACGGATTTTGATGAAATTTGGTATCAATATAGAAATTTGGTATTGACGCAGTAGGAGTTGCGGAAAATAGCTAGTAGTAAATATTTAAATGTAAAAAATAAGTTAAAGAACCAAGATATGGCAAAGATTATTAAATTTACTTAATGTAATGTAATCAATTTCTGCAGTAAATTTACATCGATATACATATAAGTAAGCTTTATTGGTTTTACATCTCGGATTGATAGATAACAAATCAATCAAATTACAGTTTTATATTTACTTTACACGTGACTTTCTATCTACCCTAAGGTTGGCTGGAAGAAATTGCAATAGCGATAAGTCCGCCCTTGTACTCAATTTTCTAAATGTATTACTTTTAATTTTAAAGTGTATATCTCTCTATCTATCTATCTTTCAGTTTGTAGGAGAAATCTAAAACTATAAAAACATTCCAGAGAATTTCCAACATGTCAGATTAAAAATCCGCTTTATAACGTCATAAAGTAAGCGGGAGTCGCGTTAAGATAAGAGTTTTCCACTCGGGGCTAAATAAAAAATGAGCCACAATCGTAATGGCAGCGAGCTCCTTTGATCTCGGTTTCATGGCTTACTGGGGATTTCCAACTCGACAGCGGCAATTTGGATATAAAATACCTAATGCGGACCGATACGCATTAGGGACATTAGCGGATTGAATGCGTGAGTACCTACACAATCCTCCCTCTCGCACAACCCTATAATATCAATAGGACACGTCATTTAACGAGTGGCCTTTTCCGCTCTCTGAAAGAAGTCACGACAAAAATTGACGCCAATAAGCGCGTCCCCTCAACAATAAAACGCACCTAATACAAGCGAGACACTGTAAAATCCAAGTTTATTGAAGCGTCTCGAAAGAACAAGAGCAAAGTCAAAGCGGGCACAATTAAAAACGTCCCCAGAGACGCACCTCAAGCCGAACGGTCAATATTACAGCGAGACCCTCAATTTTCACCATTCTCCCCAGCGCTAATAACAATAATTAGGAATGAGTGGTTCAATAATTAAAAACGGAAAAGAGAACAACTGGAAAAAGACGGACGGGCTGTAAAGAAAATATTTCTATCTCCCTCTCTTACTTGCCAACAGCGTACTTGCGTTCCTTTCAAGCACTCATCTCAATTTCGCTTATGAATTTTTTGCGCCCGCCTGCAAGTTCTCTTTTAAATTAATAAAAATTCAAATGGACCCCGCCTTGGGCTGCGGCCGCGGTGTAGTTAGCTATTTTGTAAATACGAGTTATTAAAATTTCAGCCATTATTAAAATGGCACGAGGTACGGGTAAGGGTATATTTCATTTTATGTAATGTTTACATTACTATGTGAAGTCGAAAAACTCTTCTCGGTCCAAGTTTCTTAGTGAATACGTTAATAGAAAAGTTATAAAGGTAAATTATTACCCTGTAAATATTAATTAGGACCATTTTACTAAAATTTAATAATAATAATAAAGCGTTATAAGTAGGAAGGTAGATATTATAAAATGTATAAACTTGTAATTGACATTTTTGTATATTTGACAAAGGTAAGCGTCAAAAATATTAAACATTACTTAAAAAGTAGAATTTTCTGCAAAAAAGGGGCTACAGTTAATAATAAAAAGGTGAGCCAGAGATCTTTTCCGCCGCGGCTATACAAAAATGATTTTTCACCTTTGAAGGAAAAATAAGGAATATACAGAAGTTTCAAAGTTGTTTTTTTTTTAGAGTATAATTGTTTTAAACCTCCCGTATTTAATATCTAAAGAAAACAAAAAGGTTTTTAAAGTTTGGTTTCATTCTTTTCGATTTTTTTTCGGGGACCAAGTTTTCTGAGGGTGTAGAATAAGAAGTAAGAATGTATATGAGGCTGATTTTTATTAAGTTTATAAAAACACTATTTTACCTATGATAAATTACAAAATTAAAAGTAATCGTAATGCTAGCAAGCATGTTTTTCTAATTTCAAAAAATTACATCCGAACATTATCATCCGAGGTATTTTATATGCTGAACGAGTAAGGATCAACATTATTTTTCGACCGACTTCTTTCTGAAGCCAATCCTCATTGGCATTGCTTTCGTTGGTGCACTACTTAAATCGGACAAAGATACAGCAAATGAAAATCTCTATCAAATCAAGGGAAAGATATATTCATAAAATCAAAAAAAGTTAAAGTGACACTATCTGTAGTGCCTATATTCCACCAGCGGGTGAACCTTCTAAAGGACGTACTATTGTCTCGTTCCACCGACGATGTTTGGTTAACTACCGTCTAGAGAGGTACCTTTGTTGTGCGAACTATGCTGCCACTTCACTACACCAAATTGTCTACAAATAGACTTCGTGTTACGTCGTGTTAGTTGGTTTCGCTCGTAACAAGGGTAGGTGTTTGCGCAAAGCACGAAGAACAGCTATTTTTATATTCATATACTGTAGATGTATAAGAACTAGGTACTTATAGTTACTAGATCTGCGTTTTAGGGTACGCTAGAATATCAACAAGTAATAAGTAAAAATTGGCGGGGCAAAACTCTTTTGTTTAAGTTACGAACTCTCTTTTTGGCCAGCCTAATCGATGTTATTGTATTCTTAAACCTAAGCTACAAGTACTTCAGAACACCGGAATTTAATTCAAGTATTTATGATTTACTTAGGGTTGCAAATTAAAAATAATTCATAAAGACGCACGTCTTTAAACGTCTGCAAACCATTGAGAAAGAAATCTTATTTTCCTTTCTTAATGGCGAAAACCATAATATACTACGGTACCCTAAAACTAGTCAAAGTGTACTCTTATTGAGCTGCAAAGGCTACTTTACTAAACGTCATAAGTCAATTGATTCTAAACCTATAATAAAATTCTAAAGTGTAAATAAATACAACACTAATTTAATTGTATAGAAACGCGGGGGATGTCGGGGACAAACGGTCTGGGGTGTATTTTTTATCGAATGTAAGGTGGGGTCAATCAATCGATTAGCAGATGTCGCTCCTTGACTACTGATGCGGTAAATTGGCCTCTTACTGCAGCGCAGGGGTATAATAAGGTACGAAGTATCGTATCTAGTTAGAGGTATTTTAAAATAATTTCACTTGAGACTGGCTTAGTCTCGTTCTATTCGTTTTGTTTCAGGATTAATTATAATATTCTGTAAATCTACTTATCGTACTGTAATAAAACCGATTAAGATACAATTTACGAAAATATTTCTCTCTGTCGGAACTGCTCACTAATTCATTCAAAATATTCCTATTGTTTTTAAAAGATTCTGGATTATTACTCGAACAATTGATTATTATTATTAATTTTTTTTTTTACTAGGTAGATTATCAATCGCGTTTCAAATTAGAATCTAAGTACGTACTTACAAAAATATCAGAACATTTTAATAAAAAAGAATTATGAACGAAATTTCTTTAAAAATCATAGTGTCAGCTTGTCCATTCTAGCTGACAGGGCTAAAGAAAAAAGTGGTCGTCGGCCGTCCTCATTAAATTTTTCGCTTATTAAAAATTCCCGCCGCCCCCTACATATCAGATTGGCAACTTTTTATCTGGAACGGAAAGTTATGTTCCGTGCCGCCCCGATCTCCCCTTTGTCTTTTAGCTCGATAATTTGAGTGAGATTTTCTCGCAATTTAAGATAAACAAAGAGAGCGCTTACCCTTAATTGGAAAGCAGAGCGTTATTCAGGAAGAAACGTGACAAATAGACACCTCTTAACTTCTTTTCCACTTCCCCGCCGCTTCGGGCGGTATTGGCTTTTTCGTGTACACGCTAGCCTTTGTTTGTTTATGGAAATTTTAATGATGACTTCTGATTGCGGGCGCGGATCGGAAATGCCAATTTTCGCTTTTTGTGTCAATGGACTTGGAATTTGCAGAGGATGTTTGATAAAAGTTATACATGACCACACAAAGATAGACAGATAGACATAGAATGTGTAAATGTGAATGGTACATTTATACAAAACTGCGCCTTCGAAAAGCGTTTAGTAGGCGTATCATAAGACGATAATATGCCGTCTTCAGGTGAACTGCTAATCTTTTTCTTCTTGGCGTGTCGATGTCCTTCCAACAAAGTAGTCATATTTTTCACGAGAAGTGAAAATTACTGAGGATGACAAGATTGGCCGGCCTATTATCGCTGACAGACGGCGATTATTTTTGACGACTTATGATGACATGACAGCTGCCGTACACCAGTGTCGAACATTGATTTTTTTCTTCAAATTCAAGTACTTATATTTAAGAGCTTCTCAATATTTATGAACTTTTATTTCTTTATATATTTCAGTTTTTGTCACTTCAATTAGTATTCTAATTTTCTTGTAAGTTGTGACTGATATAAAATTATATGAACATGACATGAACCCCACGTAAACAACCGGTAACAGCGTGACACAGTTGCCGCCCTCCCAGTTTTCTTGCGAGTTTGTACACGATGTTCCTCTTAGTTCTAAAAATACGACCTTAGACCGATTTCGAAATGGCAATCTTGTAATAGTTTGTGTAATAAGTTTTTCCTTGTACATTTACACCTTCTCATCTTACGATACAATACAAATACTCTTTATTGCACCTAAACAAAAATTTTACACAACAAATATACAAGAAATTAGGTACAAAGGCGGACTTATAGCTAGAGCGATCTCTTCCAGTCAAACCTTAGGGAGGAAGAAAAATTTTGAACAAGGCGATGACGCAGTATACATAGATATATACCATATAATATAAATATATTAATAAACAAGTACATACTAAACTATATAAATAATATACATAATTATATATAAAATATTTAAATTATGGATAGTATTTATATATTCAAATATATAAATACAATATATATATGTATCAACATAATTAATTTCTGATTAATTAATTAAAGAAAGTAAGATTACAGGTATACAACAGATTAATATTAGGAAAGAGAGCAAAGGTAATGAGATTTCACAAGACGTTTAAATTGTGCAAGAAACTGAGCATTCCTGATGTCCAAGGAGGGGTAATACTGATTTCTAGAGAAAATGCAGCCTAGTGCATTTTCTATATAACCTATTATGGGCTTAGGTATTTTACCTCTTCAATTTTCCATTTTAAAACGACATATTCTCCTATTTTCAAACATATTTCTTATATAGGTATTATTAACCGACACACACTAATGCAAATCAAATCAATAATGGCTCACGGCGACGGAATCTCGGGCTAAATACCAAGATATAGTGATGGGTTCGACCTTGTGACCCAGTTGATATGAATGAACAATCGACATCGTTAAAAAATGTTATGTAGAATTTAAGGATTTTGAATTTGATTAAGAAATTTTAAGAAGTTTCAAGAATGTTTCACTACATTACAATAAATATATTGTACATTACTCCTTCGAATTATAGAGCGTAATTTTTTCATAATTCTACATTGTTTAAATTTGGGCTTTATTTTCGAGTTCATTATTTACCACCGGATATTGTTCAATCCTATTCAGGGAGTACTCACAAAAAAAATGTCTTTCAGGTTCTGAAGTACTAAGGAGAACAAGACAGTAAGTCCCGTCGGTTCGTTAGTTTGCCCCCTGTACTATTTGAATATGAGATGTGAAGCAAGTTTACAGTTCCGATGCTCTTCCGATGTTTGCGACCCTAAACTTTAAGTTACGGGCTCACTTCGATCGATATAGTGAAACAAAACAGGGAACTGAACGTATAAGAATCGTACCTAGCTGCATTTGAGATAATAGACTAGTTTTCTAAAAAAATATAACTAGTCCGTCAGTTAGATAATCAAATAATATGAACGAGACGTATTTTTCTTTTGAAATTTAAACAAAGAATGGTAAAATATGTCGCGTTTAAGTTCCGTGTGATGTTACAGTGTGCTTCACTTTTTCGCAATATGTGACGTCACGAGCCCCCACTCTTAAACTTTGATGCGTTATATCTTTATAATTTATCGCTTAATTGACAAAAGAAAAAATATGTCACTATATTTTGATTCCCTAAATGACGGACTAATTTTAATGTTAATCTTTTGATACTGGAATCTAGCCTATTAGCATGAAGTTACGTACGTGACACCAATTAGGATATAAATATAGGATCGACTGTTTCTATGATCCGGTTGTCAAGAGTTTTCCTTACAATTCTGAGATGACAGATTCTTATTCTTGGACTTCAACACTGGAAGCTTCCAGTTCTTACATGTTTCTTTACAATTTTTTCAGACAATGCAAGCTCGAGTCATCATTTAATAAAATTCCATCGAGTCAAGTCACGTCGTAGGTTGAGTTAGCCATCTACACTCGTTACAGAAATCGCCACTATTTACAGCGAGACCGTGTAACACAGTTTAATAAAAAGCCAATTGGGCTTACCTATAAAATTAATTGTAATCAAATAGATGCCGCTATAAGACGGCAACAAGGGGTTAAGGGTCATATCGGTTGCACTAGGTAAACGATCCGCATACTTACAAGTGCGTACTTAGCTAAATTTGCTTTTAATTTGCAACTACATGCACTTTACTGATTGAAGTCAAATAACGGCATAAGTGACCTACCATAATTTTTCGGTTGGTAGCGGATAAAGTTTTTTTATAATTTAGAAATCTTAAGGCGCGTCCACACTTGTAACATTTCTCCGTAACCATAACCGTGGCACGTACTGTAACAAGTGCGACAGTGGGAGCGGTTACGCAGTAATCCATACCCGAACACCAGAACAAACCGTCTGTCAAACACTGTTAAAATGCAAAGTCCGAACATTGTACAGCGTAACAAGGCCTAGTGTAGACGGGCGTTTTTGTACTGTTACGGAGAAAAATCACGATCCGATCTTAATGGATTTTTTCAAAGGAATCCGCTGTTTATCTCGTAACAAATGACATCCAAACTTTCTGCTACGGTCACGAGGTACGCGATGGATTGCATCGAGACTTGCTCGCGCTCAATTCCTCTACCAAGGAACGCGTAGATACATTACTGCCTCGCCGATAATTGCTTTGATTATTTACATACCTACGTGACTGCTTGGTTTTGCTTGCTTTCATTCAATAATTATAAACATAAAAAAACGATTTATATATGATTTACTGCTGAATGTGGGAATATGAGTTTCAATGACGAACCCCTAAACATAGGTAATAACTAAAAAAATATAATAACTATACGTAACAATTATACGCATTATTAGTGGTTCGTGTGGTTATTATCTTTTTTTCCTTGTCGGAGGTACTTATTACTTTAGTAGTGATGGATGACTAACACTGTATGATGTAACATGGTCGATTGACAATGTAATCCATACAAAATGATGATGAGTTTTATATTATATTACTGAGAAGCCAAACAAAACACAATAAGATTTATACACAGGTATTGGTATTCTATTGGCGATCTGTTAGCGTGATTAAATTTGTACATACGGCGCACCTGATAGTAAGTGGTTACTGTAGCATACGCACGCTTTTCAACATTAAAAGTTCCCATGTTATTACGATACTAAGATTTATTTAAGGAAATCTATTAATACTGGGAACACGCTCAGAAGAATATTATTTTATGTATAGGCCGTCGCTATAAAAACAACAAACATTAGGTAATGGACCCATGTATAGGTAGACATGTCCTCAGTGTTCGATTCGCGATAATGTCAGCGACCCCGTCCACACTGAGCGAACAAGTCCGGGGATGTGTCACGAAGTTCGGTCCGAAGCGTGGTTGCATGTGGGGACGCGCCTTTATGTTTTGTGTATATTACGAATGTTTATGTAATCTTATTTAAAAACATTTTTAAATGTTGTTTGTATGTATGTATGAAATGCGAATGGGAGAAAATGCTTTTAGCATTAAGTCCGCCAATTGTAAAAAGTATTTTTTTTTTTTACTTGTGGTTACAATAAAGATTTATAAATAAATAAATGTTTAGTTCATGTAAGTTTATCACATTAGATAGTTTATGTAATCTTATTTAAATACATATTTATATGTTGTATGTATACTTCATGTACGTTTATCACATTTGAATTTTGATATTATATTGGTATTGGTGGGTAAAAGTGAGAGACTGGAATAATATGACTCGACTTTCGTTTCTTTCTATTGATGTCAATCGATGTACCGAAAGTTTTGTATTAAGTTAACAGAATGTTATTTAAAATGCTACTCTTTTAAATCCTAATATAGGAAATGACAGTGTGACATTAGACGTTACAAAATATCAAACAATAATTTAGCACATAGCCTAAACCAGTATCCCAAGTCCCAACCCTATTGGTGTAATCGGCCACTAATCGCGATTATTGAGAATCGCCTCAAGTGCCGTCGCGTCTGCACGGGGGAGTTGACTGCTTGGACAACCGATCGACCGATAACTTATCTCTCCCTAAGACTATCTATATCCCTCTTGGTCCAACTTCTGGTATGAGTAGGCAAATGAATATTAGCTGTAAGGACTCAATAATGATATCAGTCACGTTAAGTTTTTAGCCTAACATTAGATTAAACTATTTTTAATAAGGTTTTTATTAATTTTCAGTTATTGGTATTTACAAGTAGTACTTTAAATTAAATAATACTAAGTACTTTAAATAAAAATAATATAACTAGCTGTTCGCCGCGAAAATAAACCTCGCGAATTTTACTCTATAAAGTTTATATCATAAAAATAAAATATCTATTCGTTTATTTAAGATATTCTGCAACCAAAAGTTTCATACACCATGGAGAGATTCATCATTATCCTGTTTCAGATTCATCATCATTTCAGCCACAGTCAGTCCACTGTTGGGCATAGGCCTCTCCTAATGATTTCCAAAATGGCCGGTTGTAAGCGGCCTGCGTCCATCGTTTGCCTGCGACCTTTTTCAGGTCATCTGACCATCTGGTCGGTGGATGTCCAACGCGGCGCTTGCCGATTCGCGTATGCCATTCGAGAACCATTCTGCTCCATCGGCCATCGGTCCTGCGCACTATGAGCTCCGCCCACTGCCACTACAAAGAGCTAATCCGCTGGGCTATGTTGGTGACTTTTGTTCTCCTACGAATCTCCTCATTTTTGATTCGATCTCGTAGGCAAACATCGACCGTCGCCCTCTCCATAGCTCTCTGGGCGACCTTGAGCTTTCTTATGAGGCCCATAGTCAAGGACCACGTTTCGGACCGATATGTCATCACTGGTAATACACACTGGGCGAAGACCTTAGTTTTAAGGGGCTGAGGTATTTTGGACGCGAAGACGCTACGGAGCTTCCCGAACGCCGCCCAGCCGAGTCGGATTCGACGAAAGATCTGGTCCGTGAAGCTGGAGTAGCCAGCCTGGATCAGCTGACCCAAGTAGACATACTGATCTACAACCTCAAGGGCGTGGCTCCCAACAGAAACCGATGATTTACCACGTTGAGGTCACTAAGCATGGTACTTAAGTCCTCCATCGACTCCGCCATGACCACGATAAAGTCGGCAAAACGAAGGTGAGTGATATACTCGTTATTGATGTGAATGCCTAGTCCTTCCCATTCCAGGAGTTTGAAGGCATCTTCCAAAGAAGCGGTAAACAGTTTTGGAGAAATGATGTCTCCCTGTCTCACTCCTCTCTGTAGTGGAATAGCCCCCGTGCTATATTCACTAATCAAATATTCACTCGAAATGAGAACCTCCTCCGTTTTAGATTTTAGACGTCGGTAGAAAAATGTTAATGTCTTAAATAGTAGGTATAGTAGTTTCTCGTTAAATATATTTTACCGACAAAAGCACAAGAAAAAGTATAAGAGGGAGAGAATTGTTTAAACTATAGTAGTTTCTCCTGTCAATCTATACTAAAAAAAAAAAAAAATGATACATTTCTTAGTGCCTACATAAGCAAATTCTTGAAACTAAAATAAAAATTCTGAGTGCAGCCAATAATGTTTCTTTCTATAAACCCAAGAATTTATTTCGATTAAAAAAAACTGAAACTGGCAGCAGCTAGTAAAAAACACGCTGTAAATTTTTAGAAATCCAAATACAATTTTGCAGTGTATATGTTTACGATAATGTAGAAATCAGCTCATAAAAAATCCCCCTCCGAGCACTCAAAAACAAAGCCCCGAGTCGCGCCTCGTGAATATTTCAACAGGTTTTCTCTTTGTCGGAATATTAAGTCAATGGGAGGTAATTGATCTGTTGAGGCCCAATGTAAGATATACATGAGATAAATATTTTAAAAGCCGAGACATTACTCTATACAACTGGGAAGCGATTAATATTTATGTGCTAGACTGCTAGTACGAGTATGTTTTCTAATAGGTAACTAATTTAAAGGCGAAAATGTCCCGAATGCGGGAGTTTCTAATGTGGTCTTTCTGCGACATACCGAACATCGAGCACAGTTTAAAAAAAACTACCGTATTGAAGGATAATCGATGTGTAGGCTAATCATCAATCTGAGGTTAATTAATCAATCATTAATAATACTCTGGGGACAAGTGACACCAGCCACCTCACGCATTACCAATTTACTAAAGAACCGATTAACGATAAATTGAAAACCTCGAGGAAGGACGATGGTTTCATTTTCAAAGAAAATGGAAAATAGAAGTATTGAATAACTTACCTCTGCCACTTCTCCCAACAAATCTAAGGTCATTAAACTTGGCAACTTGGTTCTTCATGACGGCAGTACAGTTCCGGAGCTCAGCTGAGCAGTTTTCGTCGTTGCCAGCCCTGACCGTGACTAGCGTGCCGTCCCCAACTTCCCCTAAAGCGACCACTTTGAAAGCCACTGGAAGAGTTTTGTTTGACCTCCAGTGAGGTGGCAGCACTGTACATACCTGAAAAATTAGGATACTCTTACTCTTAATCCTTAATGTAAGTAAATATTTCTATCGATTTTCAAAACTGTCTAACGTTACTTAATTTAGCTCTTCCATGTTCTGACGGTAACCAAAAGCAAGCCTAAAAAGTAACGAGAGTTACAGAATCTAGATTAAATTATACAAGAATCTGTATTGAATTTTATTTGTCGCGGATCCGATAATACTGTGTTTTTGTTTACTTCTATAAGTTTGCAATGGTATTTCCTATTATTGACTTTGTTTTAAAGTCATGACTATTATTGGTACAGAGGTAATGAGGCCACGACTTGACGACTGTGCCAAAACGGAGAGTTATCCCTGTGAACTAAACTTATTAAGAGATATCTTGTCTCTCATTAGTTTATAAAAGTATTTGTTTTTAATGTACATTTGAATACATTAATTTTGAAATGTACATTGCTATTTAAGAACACAGATACTTACAACATGGGGACTTCCAGTCTTCACCAGCTCTCCTGGGTGATCAGCAAGCAACCCTTCAAGAGTCCTCTCAGCCAGCAGCTCAGCTGTCAATGGCTGACTTGGCAATCCATAACTAGAGGAGGGCGCCTCATGACCCAGTCCACTCGTAGTTGAACTCACTTCACTCGATAGATGCATCGTCTAATAATCACTTATTCATTCATTATAGTCTCAACAGTTCATAATATCCGTCACATAATTATTTCCACTAAATAAATGTCCGTAGAGCTTGTTTCTGGCGAGCTTCTGTTCGGGAGCAATAGTGACGTCATCCTTGTTGCTGGCTGAAAAAAATAAAGAAAAAAAATATTGGTTATCTTACAGGTTGAACGATAAGACTTAAATGTTTTACTTTATAGAAATAAAACTAGGTGTAAAAAATAAAATAAATAATTTTAAATGGGATACGTATCGGAGATCAGCTGATTGGATTTTGTTTATGAGAGGGAAGTTTGGCCAGTTTCATAATAACACTGTTTATACTAAAATCGAATGCGCCATCTAGGGGGAAAAAATGAGTCACTGTACTAGTTTTATTTTTACTAAATAACTTAACTCAAGTCTTTAAAAAACAAAAAATGTATAGATATAGACTTCTTAACACGTAATTTTTCGATTATTGAGTGTTACTGTGGAACCCCAGTCGCCAAGAATGGTTGGTTAGCCACCCACGATTGTCAACTAGCAACCTTTGATCTTCTTTTACAAAACGCTTTTTATGAGAAATATTGCTTTGAAGATATGCTATTTTTTACGAAAGGTTTTTATGGAACGTTTTTGTCATTTATTTGGATATGAAAAAAATAGAGACGTTTGTACTTAATTTACTGCCTACATAAGGCTTTACATGTAATGCAGAACTAGGTTATAAGACATGCAAGACTTTGACAAAAAACTTCAGGGAAGACTTGGTCAGAACAACAGAGACAAGAATGAGAACAAAAAAAAAGAGATGAGGCCGGATATTTATTTATTTCAAACTCTTTTACCATAATTGGTATAATAGGTGGACTTAATGCTAAAGCATTCTCTACCAGTCAAAACAGAAATCAAATCAATGACCCTATACTATCATACTGAATTGAAATGATTGATTCGAACTTTGTAGAAAGTGATGATATCAACTAATTAGACAAAGTCTATCTCCCGTTAGATCTAATCCCATTTTTATGGTAGAGGACTTTTGATTGTGATTATAAATGAATATTTCAAAGACTTTTACAGAAGAAAGAAAGAAAAATAGGAACACTATGGATTTTACAAATAAATCAGAACTACAGATGGATAAACAAATTAATGTCTTAACACACGCGTCTTCTGTCAAACCAATACCCTTCCCTTATCGAATCGGATCCCTTGGCAGTGCAAATAGCCCGTTATTCGATATGTCGATGGGATGTTAGGTTAATTCGTGAAGGGTGCGACATGGCTTTTGCTGTTTACTTTGATTCCTCGCGTCAATACATGTTGAATAATTTCGATCCGTAAGAAAATATGTTTGGGATGAAAAAACTATTAGTATATGAAGACTGTCGAGAATGAAATAAATCCATATTTCCATACTACGTAATATTATAAGTGCGATAGTCTGTCTGCTATCTGTCGGTCTATTACACTTTCACGGCCAAACCGCTGAACAGATTTTGATGAAATTTGGTATGAATATAGTTGAAGACCCGGGGTCAAACATAGGCTACTTTTTGACGCAAGTGGAGCTGCGGAACGTAGAAGCTTTTGTGAAAATCTTACAGAGTTTATTTTTTATGAAGTTTATTTGATGGTAGGTATATACACATATCCGTAAAATCAATCTACTGTTATATAAAATGTGATCATTTCACTAGGTATGCCTACCATTCATTTTTCTCTGACCTGTCGATACTTTATAACCCAAGATTTTGTTTATTTGATCGACTATAGAATATTATAATTAACTTTTTTATAGCCCTATCTTGAGGCAGGTTATAGGGGTTATAAAAAAGAAGATTATTTGGGTTATAATTGGTAACCGATGAGCACTAGGTTCACATAATCATACATTCGGACTTCATTTTACAATTAAGCAATAATATAAAAAGTCGTACATTTTGTTTCTTAGCAAGCCTTATTTAGTATTTGTTTAATAGTAAAACAAATCAAATCATTGTCCATTAAAACAAAACATTACATTCCGAAACCCCATTCGGATTCGCATCTGATTTATCTCATGAATACGATAGCAATAAAATCTTAGCTTAAAACATACATAAAGGGCAAAGGTCGTAAATAATAAAGCATGTAAGGCCGTGTAGGGGTTCCGTACAAGTGGGTAATGCTCGTTACTCTGCACCCTTCTACAAAGGAACCCAAATGGGGTAAAAATACATTATGCCCACCATTCCTATTCCACTGCCCTTTCGATTTCGAACGTTAATTTTAATAAATATGCTCCAATAGATTTTGAAACAATTCATGCAGTTTTTTATATTCTGACTGTACACACACATTATACGTGGGGCGCACTATAAGTTTCCGGAATGAATATGAAAAAATACTATTAAAGGTACAAAATTAATTTATTGTTTTTCAAAATAATCTCCCTTGGCGTCTATGCACTTTTTCATTCGATGAAACCAGTTTTGAAAACTTTTGTGCCACTCCTCTGTGGTGACCTCTGAAACGTGTTTTTCATACTCCTCGACAGCCTCTTCTGGTGATGAAAATCGTTGACCGCGTAATTGGTTCTTAATTTTTGGGAACAGAAAAAAGTCACAAGGTGCCAGGTCGGGACTGTATGCAGGATGACTCATGAGTTCTACATTTTTCGCCTTCAAAAAGTCGTTTGTCTGTCTGGCCGTGTGAGAACTAGCATTGTCGTGGTGCAGGATGATACGGCGTTTACGGTTATTTTTACGGAGTTCGTCAATAACTTCCGGCAAACAAATAGGCGTGTACCAGTCACTATTCACTGTACGATGATTCTCTAAAGCAACAGTAGCCACGTGTCCAGTTTTATTAAAAAAAGAAGCAATCATCCGCTTAGATGCACTTTTCACGCGCGCCACTTTGGTTGGTTTCGGCTCATCTTGAAAGACCCATACACTCGATTGCTGCTTTGTTTTGGGATCGTAGCAATAAATCCATGTTTCGTCACCTGTTACTATGTCCCACACCAAATTTGACGCACCTTCGTTGAATCTGGTAAGCATGGCACTGCACCAAGTGACGCGGTCCGTTTTTTGAGCCTCGGTCAAGTTGTGTGGGATCCACCGCGAGCACAGCTTTATCACACCCAAATGTTTGTGTAGGATTAATTGTATTTGACTCATGTCTATTTCTAAGGATGCGCGAATTTCATGGTAGGTCACATGCCTGTCTGTTTCAATCATACGGCGCACAGCATTGATGTTTTTGTTGGTCACAGCGGTGGACGGCCGACCATCGCGAGATTCGTCACTGAGATTGATACGACCACGCTTGAATTCTGCAAACCAGCTATAAACAGTTGTCTTGCATGGTGCTTCATTGCCAAAAGCTGTTTCAAGCCGAGCGATGCTCTGTTGAGCTGTCAAATTACACTTAAAATCGTAGAAAATCATACTACGAAAATTTTCCCGAGTTAAATCCATGTTGATGCAGACACACAATTTTTTAAATGGCGCCACAAGGTAAAAACAAAAGACAGTCAGATGAAACAAACTGCATTCTACAGCCAAAGAGTTCTATTTTCAAATGTTGCAATAAATTTTTAAATATTTTTTATGTAAGTGGCCAGTTCCGGAAACTTACAGTGCGCCCTATGTATATACATTTATTAAATATCCCATTTTTTTAACAGAAGCAACTGTTGTAACATTGCATTTATTTAGTTTTTTCTGCTTTTCAGTTGCAGTTCAACATAGTTCGAATTAAATAATAAAGTTTATTTTAGTATACCATGCCATCCGGTCAAGGAAACAATGTCAGCATCCGAGAGGCGATTTTTAGTCACCAGGGCTTTCAGGGCATAATACCCACTCGATATGATTTTCTTTTTCAAAATAATAATAATCTGCTCTAGCTACCATTAAAAAACATATATCCCAATGCAATAAAAGACACTCACGCCCAAACTATTATCCCTATTTTAAACGAACGCGTTGGGAATGGGAATCAATATCGAGGGACACAAATTCCTGAGGGCTTTCCCAGGAGACGCGGACACGGATAATGATCGTACGGCTACCGACGGGTACAAATGGCTTAGCAAATGTAATATCCGCCTTGTCGGACCCTGGATATTCAAATTCAAAGTAAGGCGAAGGAGATTCGGACGTCCTGATTGTAGAGTCCGTGAACGTCTGATGAGTATTGGCCCTTTCAAGCTGGATGGGCTAATGTCGGTCTTTTGATGAGTAGTCGTGTGAGGGAAATACATATATTATAGAGCGCGACGATAGTTAAGATTTCTTTCTTCAATACCTTTATGATTGACTAGCTGTTTCCCGCAGCTCCATCTGCGGTATATAGCCGATGTTACTCAGGGTGAATGTAGCTTTCCAATGGTGAAAGAATTTTTGAAATCGGCACAGTAGTTCTTGAGTTTATTTATTACAAACATACACACATAAATACAAATCATTCCTCTTTATAATATTAGTGTAGATTACAACTAAAAGAAAACAATAGACGTTTGTAATTTTTATGAACGTGTCGGAAACTAAACTGTCTACTAGCACAAAAATATATTTTTTGTAGTTAAAATTAAGCAAAAAGACCTATATACGGTTAACTTGATGATAAGTGTATGAGGTGAGTTGAATATTAAAAACATTTGCGAATATAAAATACGAAAAAAAAGTCTTTTTAGTTATATTTTTGCTTCAAAAATATATATTAAATAGGAAATAAAGCCAGGTTTACTATCTTCTTACATATAATGGTTCCTATAACTAATGGCATTAATATAGGGGTTCAAATGGTTTGAAAAATAAAATATTTTTCACTTAGAAAAAATCGAAGCACACATTTTATAGTGCGGGAGGGTCGTCCCTCGCAATATTGGTGACGATAAACAACATCGGGCACAATCAAGCAGTTAAATAAGAATGGCGGGAATGCCGGCACGATGTGACGTCATTTATTAAAAAAAACCCGACGCTTGATATCAGATCTGCTTCAGAGCTTTTATTTTCGGATTTTTCAGTGTATAATTTAAAATAAGATACGATTTTCATACGTTTTTGAAGTTGTTGTCTTATTTATTGAGGATTGTTTTCACACCCACGATTTATTTGACAACATATATAATATAATATTACCACTTTTCCTGACCACTCTTCTTGTTTCTATTTAAAATCCTTCACAGTTCAGGCTATCCTACTTTGGAATGCATTACCGGTAGACATTCGAAAGGCACAAACTATTGCTTCGTTCAAAGATCAGGTTAAGTCTACCTTTCCGAGGTAGAATAATCCTCTCTTATATTGTGATAAGGCTGTCATTAATTTCGTACACTCATTGACAGTATTTATTTATGTATGTTATTTGTAAGTTTATTCTTATTATTTATTTATGTAAGTATATTATATGTCGGGATATTTTAATTTCAAGCGTTTTTATATCTCATATCGTAGTGCGTGCCAATGACGAGAGGACGGCACAATAGCAACCATTAGATTTATTGCTACCCACTAAATTGTATTGCAATTTTTATAGAAGTTATTTAGTTTGTATTGTATAAAAAAGCTTGCTCATTGTTTTTTTTTCTCAGTAAGTGAATTATTTATGTAATTCTTATGAGAAATAAAGTTATTCTAAACCTTAAACCTTATATAGTTTTACTTATTTGCAAGCTATGTATAAGATATAGGTCATATAGGCATATCTTGTCAGAAACAGGTAATAAAATATGCAACATAGATGTTACCAATTATTACACAAGGTATCACACACACATCATCGGTAATATTACATCCATAAGAGATTCTCGCGAGAACTGAATCGTACAGTTTTCGCTGTGAATGTAGAACATGTTCTCCATTTTTCTTTGCGTTTTCGTACTTTTCTTTCCGTTTTCTCGGATTGTTATCGGTTTCTTGTCCGATAAAGGAGCCGAATACAATAGAACAGACAAGACTCTACACACTTACCTTTCTCGGTAAGATTCTCGGTGATATCTTCTCATGAAGTATCGAGAGGCTATAAAAAATGTACTGTGGTCTTCAACATAGAAAATGAAGTAATTAGTAAAATCGGTTGAAATGGTCTTCTCTTGACGTAAAGTAGACAGCTGGTTTTAAAAATAATCTTAAATCATTTAAAGTGAACATCTATAGAAGAGGCCAGCAGTGGTTATAATTGTGATTGATTATGTCATATTTTCTTTTCTTTTTTTTTCTTTCATTTTGGCTCTTACTTTCGTATTTAGCCAGTAACAAGTAAAATATTTTTTTTAAAGTTGTATAATTAAACAAGTATAAAGTCAAGTCAGTAGTTGAGTCAAGTCAAGTCATAATCAAGTCGAGTCAGAAGAGTCAGGCTAAGTGAAGTGGTAGAAAAACTGCACCTAGCGATTTCCAGGAGCTTTTGACAACAAGCGAGGAAATCACATAAATCGAACACTGTATCACTTCCCAACACTCACGCTTGTTCTTGAACACATTGCGAATAATAATCTACTATTATTATGCACAAACACTCAAAAAAACACAAATTTTGGAAAATAAAATACAGCGCCGATACTGCTCTTTACAGCTTCCCGCCAAAAGTCCCATATTTTCTTTTTGTACTTAAGTTTATACCTATATATTATAAAGCACGGCATGTTGTCTATATTTATTATGTCTAAAGACAATAGACACGACAGGCGTGGCAAGATCGTGTAAAATTCGAACATTCCATGGTTCGAATTTCAAACGAGTCAAGCCCGCGAACAATCCTGCTTCCCCTGCCTAGTATATTATAGCCATAGTTATTTTGTAGTTTATTTGTTGTGTGAGAGTTAGTTAAATTAGCCATATTTAGTTAGCTAAAAATTCATTCTTTGAAAGAAGAGAAATCCGTGTAATTAATTTTCTAAATTTATTTCTAGGCCTTACTCATTCTGGGTTAAAATGTAAATTGGAAGTTCCTAGATGTAAAGTTGACAATTTTTTTATTCGCAGGCTTAATTACTGGTAACATTAGGCGACGTTCGCAAGTACGGGGATAATTAAATGTAATTATTCAAATATTTTGTTTTGGTTCACAATACCTTAATCTTTGTTGGGTGATCCAAAACATGTAAAAACATTAAAACAATATTTTAAAAAATACCAGCCTTAATTGTGAGTATCAGTAGAAAACATCAGGCAGATATACGCACGTACGATTACAAATTGCAGGTTCAAATATTTAGTTTTGATTCTTCTTATTGAATAATAAATTTATCTGTATTATAGAGCCAAAAAAAATATTGATTATCTAAAAACTCTCTTAACTCGGCCTTAATTTGTAAGTAAGTATCAAAAGGAAACATGTTGTTCGTGTACGCACTTACGAAGAAAATAACAGGTTAGAATTTTTATCTTCTATTCCCCGTATTTACCGACGTAAGAGAAGTCTTAAAATTGGAAGTTTTAAAATATTAATAGAAATAAAAAAATATATCAAAAAACCTTCTTAACTCTTAGTAATTAATTGTAAGTGTCAGTGAGAAACAAGGCAGTACGCGAACTTACAAAGAAAATTACAGGTTTAATTTTTTTTATTTTCGATTGTTATTGGCCGACTTATGTGTATGTAAAATAATTGATAGAAATAAAAAGATTATCTAAAAACTTTCTTAACTCTTTGTAAGTATCGGTAAGAAACATTAGGCGGTGTACGCACTTACAAAGAAAATTACAGGATTAAAATTTTATTTTCAATTCTCCGTATTTACTGACGTAAGAATGTGAAATTGTTATGGTTGTAGAAATTTATAAAAATAAAATGATCATCGAAAAACTTTCTTAACTCTAAGTAATTAATTGTAAGTATCGGTAGGAAACATTAGGCGGTGTACGCACGTACGGCGACAATTACAGGTGCGAGTTGGAGGAGGGTTACATCGCTCTAATGGGAGTTCGCGCCTACTTTGTAATGAGTTGCCAAGGTTACTCTTTGAAGTGGGTTTTAATTATATTGTGCACTTGGGTTTAGCGGATAAAGTTATTTTCAATTTTAGAAGACTTTATGTAATCTGTGTGCTAGTACTTGTTGTTAAAAAAATATTAAATGCCTACCTATAATAAAATTGTTATAAATTCTGTATTAGAGCTCTGTAAAAATATATCATTGTTTGTTGTTCTTCTGCTTCAATTGATATTCTGAAGTTTCTACATGACTGGAGAAATAAGAAAATAATTACAAGCATTTTTCTACTGTGTTCACACAGTACACATTTTTCCTAAAGAATACTTCATTCAGCATATGTTGACTATTACGCTAAATATTTTTTTATTAGTTTTAATCAGAAGGATGGAGAAGACCGTTGACAGCAGTATAATAAATTAGGTTGAAAAAGCAATCACACGAAAAACGAAATGATCTGTTATTTTGAAATCACAGTTAAATATAATAGCATAAATGGTGAAATTTATTTCTTTTTTAATTCGTATCGATCAAGTTTTTCGGCATTTGAGGATATTATTCAGTCATCTACAATTTGAAACTTCAAAATTAGTTACAAATATAGCGGCAAGCGACGTGACAAGTCTTAACCGATGTTATCAAAGTAAACGGGCATTATCTCAGAGTTTAATCGCGGCGGCAGTGTGCGCCCGGACTAATGAGCCTGCGGTTTTCAGGAAAACAACACGCTCCCAACTCCCGACCCGCCTTCTCACTCAAACCCGCAACTCCGCGGACTTACACAAACTTTCAACTAATTAATTTTCAACCTTCCTTCGCCATACGATTAATCACTCGCTCATCTATCAATTAAAAAAAAACAAACCTCAACTTTTTTTACAAATGTCCACAACACAAAGCACAAGTCGACACAAAAAAAAAAGAAAGTTTAAAACTAACCGCGAAAGGCGCGCGTCCGCCACCGAAACGTGGTCGACATTAAAACCTTAGCGGGAAAGAAACGGTCCCCTTATTACGTCTCGAAAGAAATTCCCCGCACACAACCAAGCCGAAAGAAGTTCACCCACACTGGAAAAGGTTGCACCGACACGACACGGGGGGTTAGGCGTCAGTGTGTGCGTGCGACGGTACAAATAAGTATTAAAAGAGATAGTTAGGTGTGGGACAAGTCGCGAAGTATGCGCTCCTTCCATATGTTACCAAACATGTGAATTTGTTAGTTCAAAGAGCAAGAATGCCCCGTCAAATATCGTAGATTCGCTTTTGTTCTCAACGATATAAAGTAATCATTTTGTTTTGTGAATTTCTTGTGTTTTTTTATACCAGTTACGAAAAGGTTGTATCTTCGAGGAAGTATACTGATGCTGAAGACTAAACGCCAGTAAAATTTTACTGTACACAGTATGTTTACTGTTCAGTACGCTATACTCTATAGAATGCTTAAAAATTAAAGGTATTATTTCAAAATTGAAAACCGTTAAAAAATACTATCACGTCTACTACTCTCATATACTTGTATTACAATGAATATAATAAAGGTTGTATTTTAATAAAGGTTGGCTGGAAGAAATTGCAATAGCGATAAGTCCGCCTTTGTACACAATTTACTGAATGTATTTCTTTTAATTTAAATTTTGTGATTGGTACAATAAAGTGTATCTATCTACAATTTGAAAGATATTTATTTAATTCTCAACCTACTAAGATTGTATAGAAATTAGTCTGGATTCACTTATTCATTCATGGTTTGGATTCAAATATTTACAAAATTGATATGGATTCACTTTAAAAATATTTGGAAGATGTTCAAAAAGTCATATAAGGTCGTAGCGGCATATAAATGTTCTATAAATATTTATAAAAATCCTAGAATGAAATATATTAAAAAACCTGCCGTTTTAAATTATAATAGTTGATAAAATTAATAACTATAGCTAGGTATGTCTGCGCCTCTTACTGATCACTTAACAAGTTCACTGCGAGTTAAACTTTGATACAAGTTCAAAACTTTCTAAAGCTATTTCAAATAATTTGAATAGAGAAAGCTACGAAGTTAGTTATATAAGTTTAATTACGTAATAGGACAAATCATCACAATCATAGGATATGGTGACATTGTTTAGATCGTATGTCATCATCATCATCATCCTAGTGTTGTCCCGGTTGCATCCTGCTCTGTTTGCTTCGGAGTCCAGGCTCCGTTTTCCTAGTTTTACGACTCCACTTCGTCCGGTCTTCAGCATGTTGAGAACGTAAGTATCTACATTATTGTCACTCTTTAAAAAAATACTTTTGATCCAGCACGAAACTATTGGCAATGAGGGTTCTAATCATAGGTTCTAATCAACAATTTATTACTCCAATAAGAATAATCGGTCGTGTCTTTCAATACATGTGGCGCTTCACCGGGCAATAGCAGTAACAAAGTATTGTTCAAATTTCAAATGCAATTCTTTTATAAATAAATAGGGACCAAAAATTTACACTCGACAAGAAGAAGAACGGAATAATATTTCCTGATCATCTGATCAGGTAAAAGAGAAATTTTCATTTCACATTTGTCGAGAAACTGGCAACATTCAATAAAATATGTTTAGTGTGAGATGTGTACCCACCAATGATCCAGGTCCTCAGACATACGCAAATTACAGAGGTAATTTACTCTTTTTACGATTATTTAGAACTTTATTCCTGTAAAGTTGTATTTTTAATTATCGTTTCAATACGAAAATACTAGCTGAAAGATAAAGTCTATACCGTCGCTCCTGCGCAGCTTTGATTTTTTTATGTTATATTATTTAATTTATTTATGTAGGTACTTTATACAGTTATATACTTAAGTTATCTTTCCAATGTTTAATTTTTTTTAAATAAATATTGTTTGATGAATTCAAAAAATTTACAAAATAAAAAAAAAATGTTAAGTAAAAATCGGTATAATTCAAATCTATCTAGATCCAAATTAATAATAAATTTTATTAATATCAAAACAACTTATACGTAACAGATCATTAAATATTTTTAAAAAATCCAACGAACCCCTAATCTAAGTTAATACTATAAAGTGTTTACCTTGCTTTGATTTCATACACATTATTACAAGTCTCCTCTGTTAGTCGGTTCTGCTGTTACGACTAAACATTGTACACAGTTTAACATTTAAAACTTTATTTTAAAAGCTCCTTAAATATTTATACATATTAAAAGCCCTCAATTTTTTTAAATTTATTTCAATGTCATAAAACAAAGACGCATTTAAAGTTCATACTGTTATCGAGAAACTCAGACAGCAGTGTGTTTGTGCAGTGGGAAGGTATGCAGGGTCATTCGACGTTTTAATTCACATAGGTTTCAATCATAAAATTTCCTGACTCGAATAAGAGTTCTGTTACCGAGACCTAAATACAAATTTACAGGAATGTGGATAGTAATAAAATATGAAAGAAACATTTACAGCATGTTTAATGAGCTTGGAGGATAAGAAGTCGAGCTATGCCAAGAATACCCACATAAAAGACCTCAGAGCACCCTCCACCCGCCCGACAATGGAAATTTTATATCATCGTAAAATTTAACTGCGCACTTTAATAAGTAAGGCCTGAAGCCGATATAGCGCCGTATCGTTGACAAAAGGATGAGTACTCCAGACCTCTGGCCGCACCCGCACGCACACACCTGCAACCGCATAGCCACGTAATCGTAGCCACACGCACACTACCCTCACACACCACTACTAAACCAAAACCCACACGCCCACCCGCCAAACACGCCCAACGTCTTGGGTTTTCTTATAAACCACGTTGTGTTCGACGTCCCACTCCTACGTATGGTATCGTAGCGCGCCCTCTCTCTCTAACGCAATGACGAGCTTCACATAAAGCGGGCCACATTCCCGCCTTTTTTCCCACTCCATTTTGACAGATCGCGGCTCCATATCTGGCCGGAAGGTAAGACAGCGTTCACAGACCTATTTATCCAGGTCTTTACCATTTACTCATCCGTTTATTTCCACAGTATCATACGAACATACGAAGTAACATATACCTGTACTTATCAAAAATTAAGAATAGTCAAATACTTAGACATAATTAACGTCAAAAGGAAAATTCCTTTACCTATACATCAATTTATTTCAATGTAAACATGATTGCTGTTACCTATCGGAATGTCATATATTCAGATTAACAATTAAAGTTGACTTTAATCGTTAATCTAAGTTAATTGTCAAAGTTTATGATGAAATGGAATCCTTTCATATGAGTATCGACAAAATATTTTTTTACCAACAAATCAGTGACTACTGAAAAATTACAAAACGTCATAAACATCTCAAACGCCAAAGAAAAATATTGTACCAAAGTAATAATCAAAAGAAACAAACAGTAGAGCGCCAAAACGCAACTTCAATATTCTTGAATTTTCTTAAATTTCAGTGTGCGCGGCGTCTTATCGACTAAGTGGCTGAAGACGCGTTAGCGGGCGCGGGTGCGGGTGCGGCGCGGCGCTGGGCGGGGCTGCGGCGCTCCGCTACGGCACACCGAAACACACATTTTTCCCGCCGCAAACCTCGCGCCGAGGGTTAGCCGCGACCCGCAGACCTCGTTCGCAAGGAGCGAGAGAGAAAACCCTGCACCTTCTTGATCTGACGCGCATGCGTACTTGACAAAATTGAAGCGCCAATTTTGACAGTTCTCAGTTGAATGCCGAGGTTTACGGATGATAGCTGGGAGATAGAGCTCAAAGAGCATCGAACCCCAACACAAAGTAAAACGTTCCTTTCTCAATAGTAGAGCTAGAGATCCATAAATTGTTCTGTTCTGTTTGTTGCACTTTGTGTTATTAGTATAACTTACAAAATAAGTATAGAGTAACAATTGTAAAATGTATGCAAATTGTTTCTTTGAAAATCTAGCATTCTAGATACTTACAAGTATTTAACATCAGTAGAGTAATAGTCGCAAAAAATCACTAGTACTTACTATGATAAAATATAATGAATAGAATAGACAGAACTCTGAACTACATTTAGAATTCTGACTTCGGTTGCAGGCGTCCTTGATCTACGGTTACTACTTTCCATCAGGTGTGCAATAAGCCTGTTTAAATTGACCTATTATATATAAAAATACAACGAATCAACCGTACGCCAGAAAGCGAACTATTCCGAATATCGGCAAACTAGTCAAACTAGAGCCGACGAGTCGACCTCAAAGCGGTCGTAACTGTGACCCGAAACTTACATGGTGTGTGGCCACATTTTGGGGTGCGGAGTGCGGAGCTGCGGAGGCATATCAAAACAAAACGGGCGAGCGATACGGCCGAGCTAATCACGTGGTCGGGCCGGTAACCCGCGCACTATTTGCAGGTTAGCCGCGAGACCGCGCCCGCCTTGCCAACCTACATTGTTTGAAGCGAATAGTTTGCCTTTTAGACTATTTGTTCTGAAATTTTAGATGAGAGTGTAATGTTTGATTTGATCTGTAAAAATATAGATATGCCCTTTACTCTGAATTCTGCTACTGTGAAAAAAATATGTTAATTTGATGAACTTGTAGGCTCTATCCAGGCTAAACGCCTTTTTTAGCTTTTGTTTGTATACATATTTTTTTGTTCGTAATAACTAAACTATCTGTTTAGTCTGCCTGTAGCAAGCTGCTCCACCTACGTGATATTATATATATTATGGCAATTCGATATTTTTCTTTTGATACCCTTTAATCAAATGAATTATGGTTAATGTCTCAAATTTAAATTTAGTACACTTATTTGTATCAACATAGAAATATATTCAATAACATTTGTTCTAAATGCTAATATGCCCGACAATCTTCGGCAAGTAAGCTATAACTTGCAACAATATAGTTATTTCTCGAATTAATTGAAAATCATAATTTGAAACATAATTACTTAAAACGACGATAAACTGTACAAAAACAGATTTCGTCACTAAACAGTTCATTTATTTCATTAGATTTAATGATGAAAACACCAAACTAAACCCTACCCAACTACAACAAATATAGTGACTAACATATGTCTCTATATTCGGAAACACGCACAATCTTTCACCGATACATTTTGTACAAGGCATAAATAAACGAAAAGCCGACTATGTCGACGTCACTGAATAAATAACTTGACACTTGTTCGCAAATAAACAATTTAAAATGTCAAGAATAGGGAAAGGGTACGCAACCCTTTTCCTTCTGACATTATGTTTTCTGACAACCAATTTTGGAGTTGTTTGCCTTCGAAAACGACTGCGGATGTTTAGTTTGCTCTACATGTGCAGATTAGGCACTAGATGGCGGTCGTTAGGCTACGTCAGATACATTTTAGGCAGCCTCGACAAAACAACACAGCGTAAAATATGATGCATTTAAATCGCTTTTTATTTGCATGCATCATACAGACTGACATCATTATATTTGTTTAATAAAATAAAGAATACCTAGATATGATAATTACTTTTATATCGGCTTAAAAATATAGTAATGAAAAAGAGAGTAGATCTTTGATGTCATAAAAGGCGACTGGAGTAAACAGAAGCCTTAAGGCATCTCTTTCTCCTCAATCTGATAGGGTTCTATCATCCGGAATACGGTTGATTCTCAAATAGGGTTAATTTAGCCAGGTGATCCGTTAAAAAATGAGACATTACGTTTAGGCGAACCCTGGTACCAATACGACTTGGGAAGCAACCGAGGAAACACTACTAAAGTGCTTTAATTAAAATGTTCCCTGTCTCGCATGTGAGGAAATCAATAGTTATCACTACTGATGCAAATTTATATACCAGTCGATAACACGACGTGTTTCAAAACATTAACGCAAAATATTTCAAATTACAAAGTTGTTCATATAGCTATAAAAACCGGTGGTTAAATGCAGTACATTGCACGGAGCTGCTCGCCTGCAGCTTGTTATAGCGAAGCTACAGCTGCGTCTGAGGAACGAGCCTTCTAGGGATGTATGCCACTTTATCGATCTCACCCAAATATCGAATAAATATCACTATTATATATATTTGGCACTCCAAAAGCGCCATAATTCGTAAGCAATTGAAAATGCATTATTTAAACTTTATTCGCAGCAGTGTTACTCTTCAGACAACAAGAAAGTTTTTGCATACTAAAGTCCAGGAAGGTAAATATACCTACGCTAAAAAATTAAATACTTATATAGGTACATACGCAAAACGTCTATTTAAAAAATCATACTTTCAACTGCTACGACCCACGTAGACTGCTACAAAAAACGGTCGTAGCAAATGTCGTAGATGTGCTACGCCAGCTATTCATTGAAACGATATTTTTTTTACTAAATTTGAACTCTGATGTTTTCTTTGAAATCTTTGAAATTTCTAATTGTAACATTGTAATTACCTACTACGTTTGATTAGGTATTCGTAAAGAGAGTATGATTTAAATTTAACTATAACATGGTTAGAAATAGAGATAGAGAAAAAAAATTGAAAACTACGATGATCTTGATAGTACGGATATCTATTTTCTCTAACGTATGACAAACCATCGTCATTTTAGATAGGCATGACTTTTATGATCACCCATCACATTATTTTAAAAAATCACACATAAAGCTCTCTGCTTGACCCAAAGGTTGACTGTTAGGTAATGCTTTTAGCATTAAGTCCACATATTGTGCTTTACAATTGTATTTGTACAATAAAGTTTAAATAAATAAATAAATCTAACAACAATACTAGCCACTCACACGCAAAAAGGAAAAAAATCAAAACATCGTCACATCTTCTCCCGGATGCCTCCCAACCCTTCGCAGTCTCGCCATATGCCGCGCTCGCCCTTAAATTACAGAACTTCCCGCTCATAATAGAGAGATATGCCTTTAATATCTGCCGGAACAGCCTTGTTTACTTTTTGCTTCCGTTCTTATATTAGAAATTGTGTTCCACGAGATGCTGCCTCGGTAATTGTGATGTATATTTATTTGATATATTGGGCCACATCTGCTTGGGAAACGAGTTATCAAATGACAAATAATATTTTATTTTCTCTATTATATAGGTATGTAAAATCTGTTGTGTTCACAAAAACTTATCAATGAAATATACAGGTTACAATATTAAGCGTTATGTATTTTGGAGATTCCACCAATTACAGCATATTCAAAGAATAGGATTTAAGCAGGTGACAGGTCACAAACACAGTATATTGAAAACTGAGGAAGGCAAAAATATGACAACTCAATTTAATAGAGCCTTTGCTTGGAGCTAAGGGCTTAGAATAAAAAACAAAGGATTCTTTGAATGTAAAATTATATGATCATTATAGAAAGAAAATTTTAGAAATAATATCGCAGTTTCAGCTACCATTTTGGAAACTGAAACTGTTTACCAATACTCGATTAGTCCATGAACGGTTGGTCGACATAATTTTTAAACCATTAACTTTTCCTCCATGGACTGTTCGTCAACAGAACTGTCAATAGGTTTTGTTCTGTTGGTTTAACATTTGCTGACGGACCGTTCTGTTGACGAACAGTGCATGGGTGATGCAAATTTTCTTGGGGTGAAAAGTAAATGGTCGTAACATTATGTTGGTCAAATATTCACTGACGTATAGTTATGTGGGCGAAACGTTAGTGGATGAAAAGTGGATGAAAAAAAAAGTATTGGTAAAAGTTTCAGTTTCACCATTTTGAAAGTGTAAAAAACATCTCTTAGCTAAATTCAAAATTAAAATTACAAGAACGCGACACTTGCAGAATTTGATGATTAGTATTGTAGCCCAAAACAATCAAAGTAGCCCGCCCGGCAGCTCTCATCATTACAAAATAGCCTATAAAAGTAGACCCAGCGATCCAATCACAATGGCCTGCCCTGCAGCACACCTGCCCACTGTCAGGGGCACGTTCACGACTAAGAGGCTACTTAACGGAAGTGACCTCACTTACCAAGTCGCAAATGTATCCTTAGACCGTGTTCACGGAGGAGCGGATTCAAGAGCTGAGCGGGAATGTGAATTTTCAGACCAAAATTTTCTTCAGAAGAGTAAGTAGTCTACGATGATACACATCGTACGGAAACCGGCAACCGAATTTCTCTGGGCCTAGTAAAATTTTTGTTCAAACTCTGAATCTGGTTTCTTAAATATTAATAGTGAGCCCACTATTAGCGGTAAGGAAAATTTTGAGACGAAATTGTCTTTGGCCACATCTTACGGAAACTGACTACCTAATTTTCTTTGGGCCTAGTTGATTTTTTGGGTAAACATACTACTAACTAAGTGTTTGGTTGTGTTTAGCTGGTTTCTTAGAATCTCAGAGCACTATATTAAAGAACGAAGGCTTCTTAATTTTTGCCGAAAATCATAAGTCTTTCCAGACAATGCCTAGCTGACCGGCAATCGCTATAGAAATAAAACACAACAAATATTCGCTTACTCCTCCGCTTCAAACACCGCTCTAAGCTCATCGCTTCTATGCACACAACCTAAGAGATACTTCAATAGCGAGCAATTTCACGTGCTACAGACGCCAGATGCGACCGACATGGCCCAAAAAATAACATCCCCGAAAAACATTTGCGAAAGAAAGGGATATTAGTCTCCACGGGGCCATAATCGAAGCCAATCGTCGACCGAACGCCCCGACGCGACACTTTTTTTATTTATATTATGGCTTTATACGCGGTGATATCGTAAAAGTATTTTATTAGTACGTGTCTTGATTCCTGATTTAAAAGGTGAAAATAACCTGTAATTTATGAGATACTAGCTTTTTTCCGCAACTCCGCCTGCGTAAAAAGTAGCCTATGTTTGACCCCGGGTCTTCAACTATATTCATACCAAATTTCATCAAAATCCGTTCAGCGGTTTTGTCGTGAAGCGTCACAGACAGAAAGACAGACAGACTTTCGCATTTATAATATTAGTATGGATATTTTAAGCTATCATAACTTTAATGTTCAGCTATTTCGTAGAGTTTTTGTTCCTATGAATGTTACGCCAAGAGTTCCAATCGTCAGCAAATTTATTTGGTGAAAATATACATTTGTATTTTTATATTAACTATGAGTAAAAATGGCAACAAAGTTTATGAAGAAAATTATGGTGTCGTAGAAGTTTCGTAGCACTTGCTACGAAATAAGCAAAATCATACATTAACTGAAGACTGAATAATATGGTGACGAAATCTATGGATTTTAATATGTTTGTAAATGTACCTTGCGTTTATTCTGTATAGTGACATAGCTTTCTCTTCCCTTAAAGTTACCTTTAACTTCTCTTCCTTTCTTTCTTTTCTTGACACAATTAAAATTTAAACACTTTTAATATTCAAGTACTTCGTTTTATGTTGACGTTTTTCTATTCTGTAAGGTAGGCAATTGTCTGTGTAATTTTGAACATTTTGAACCAACCAAGATTAGGAAAAAAGTTCACGTCGTCCGATCTATTGGACTAAGCTGTCGGACCAAGTGTTCAGAAAGAAAAATCCTATCTTCAAGACTAAAATGGCAACAACATTTTGAAAGATTTTTTTTTTTAAATAGGATAGTTAGTTTTAATTTTTATATGTTTACTTATGATATACCAATAAAGGAACCCCAGAGTAAACTTGCGAGCAACTTTTAAAAGATAATTGGAAATATCAGAAACATCGGAGAGGGCCGATGGTTATTTCGGTGCCTGATATAGGTATATCAAGATTCGATTCCAGAGGCGACAAGTCGCGGCGTGTCGCACTGTCATGAACACTTCTTAGTATTATTAGAACTTAGAATAGATTGTTCACGCTACTAGGGTGAGACCAGGAGTCTTTTTTTCAACTTACTCAATATCGCTGTGTCAAATAAGTTCCAATGATTTCTACTCAGTACTACGACGACGTCACTAGCCCTTTTTTCTTAACCAAATTTTGACATTAGTAAGAGAAACTTGACTGCTGCCTATTTATAAAATAATCAAAAACTGCAGATACTGCAGATAATCTCAAGAAAATAGAATTTTGTATCGGAGTTCAGATTTATTTCGATTTTAACTTTTAATACAATTAAAAGTCAAACACTGTAAAAGTCTGCCTGTAAAATAAATCACTAATTTTTTAATATTTTTTTAAGTAGCAGTAGTAATTAAATATCACATATAAAAGAGAACATACACCACACAAATTGTTTATCATTCTTCAAAAATCAAATAAAAAGTCACACAGTATATTGTCGTACGTCCTTCAACCAATTTCCCCAAGTATTTCCCCGTTATTTTTCAATACGCGTTCATCTCGAACGTTTAACATTTTCTGTGTAATCTTGCTCGGTGGCGATAAGGCTAGGTTTTTTCTTTTATCGGCGACATTTTATGGCAAGTCTAAACAGATTAAATCGAACTGTGGGGCTCCCGAAATCCCTGTTTGCTGGCTTTTATTTTGGTTTTTTATAAGTACACTACATACTTACAGTCGTTCGTTTTCTGACACCTACTTTTATAAAGTCTCTAATTAATAAAATTACATAATAAGAACAATATTTTACGTTAAAAAGTTTAACTGGTTTTGGAAAAAAAATTGTTGGACAAATTAAAAATAGTGTTCATTGTATCAAAACATTCACAAATTAAACCATCACACATAGTCCCAATCACAATTAATTTCAATTAAATTCATAGACAGATCTAGATTTTCATAATTCAATTCATAAGTTTCCCCTTAGAAGTCGGTTAAAACTCATTTCATTTGTCAATAATGCGAATAACTTCACGGAATACTGCGTCCGCATGAAGTACCTACACAGTGGATGGTCTCTTTGCGTAATGAAACGTATAAAATACGAGTTTTATAACGCGAGAGGCATCTACACAGCGGCCTTTTTAAATTATGCAACATTTGTATGGAAATACGATGACACCCCGAGAATAACGTGACGAGAGTAAAGAATGGTAACTTATGAAAGCTTCAACCACAAAGTGAATGGCCGTATTTCCGGACATTTTTTTTATAAGTTGAAAGAGAAATAGACAGACTATCACACTTATATTGTTAGTTGAAAGACAGATAAAACTTTTTTCACTTAATATTAGTACGGATATGGATTAGTGTTAGAAAGAATGGATATGTAGGATTATTCGATCGCTAAGATTATCCATACTATAATATTATAAATGCGAAAGTCTGTCTTTCTGTCTGTCTGTCTGTCTGTTACGCTTTCACGGCCAAACCGTTGAACGGATTTTGTTGAAATTTGGTATGAATATAGTTAAAGACCTGGGGTCAAACATAGGCTACTTTTTGACGCAAGCGGAGCTGCGGGAAACAGCTAGTGTTATATCAAATTTTGTTCAACTGGATAGGTGTAAGACAAACATAAGAGTCAGGGGAATAAACTACTTACCGGAACAAAAATAAGATACATAAGCCTCAGTACACTGAAAAGCTGTTGTAAGTAAATTACTATCTTTTCACGTGGCTTGAATTGACTTAAATGACTAAACAGTGTAGAAGAAATAATGTAAATATTTCTAATGTTTATATTAATATATAATATATATATTTGATATTTATCAAATTCTATCTCATCTTAGCGCTCTTTCTTTTCTACACAATACTTAAGTTGTTATTCTGTACACGCTTTATTTAATATCCTCGCCGCCTCCTTAAAAATACATTGCGTGCTTGTTGTCTAGTTCGAAGCCTCGCGATTTGATTGCTTTTTCATGTAGATAATATCGTATTTATGTAGCGTAGGTACGCATTACTTTTTCTTATAAATTTTAATAGAGTGGGGAGATTTCATGGTGAAATCAAAACATGCAAAAAATTTGTTAGTTTTTATGTCTACTCGTCTAGCAGCTCCATGTAAGAAAAAGTAATTTGTCTTTAGGTTAATAAAGATTAATTGACCTTTTATTATTAGTAATCAGTTACAGACATTATCCCTGAATAAATCTCCTCCGCGCTTCTGAAGGTACGTTAAGCCGTTGGTCCCGGATGTTATCGATAGATAGCAGTCGTTAGGTTGTGTAGGATGCTATTTGGCAGGCAGTGTGAAAAATGTGATTGTATCGGCCACTAACAACCTCGGGTCATGTTCCTGTTGGTCTAGTTTCCCTATAAAAAGGTTTAAGGCTATCAGACGGCAGGTACAGGACTCATCTTAGGTTCAAAGATATTTATTTCTCTTAAGAATAACATTCATTCACTTGCAGAGAAAATATAAATTTACTTACAGTAAAGCCTTTGAGCGTGTACTTCGTGTACTTAACACACATGAACACAACACTTTGAATACCTACAAATTCCAAAATTAGTTATTAAACATGGTTATAATAATAATAATAAAAATAACTCTTTATTGTACCAAGAAAATATAATTTTAAAACAAAGACATATAAGAGATAATGATATGAAAAGGCGGCCTTATTTATTTTTCTATAGTAAATCCTAAGTGCTTAGTTTAGTAAGGTTTCCGAGCAATGTTCTTACATTGCTCGGAAAATATAGGTAAAGTCAGAATAATTAATAAAATATGGAGATCACCGAAGTGACAATGTCTATTTTCCGATAAATTTTGAAATACTTATTTAATGTTTACGAAAATTATGACTAGGCCCTAATAAAAACATGTATTTTTTTAAGCATATTTACACATAATCAATTTGGACAGGAAATATACGCGCGATAATACGGGGTAATCATGTCATGGCTTTCCATCTTTGTGATTTCCCTAATTGGGTATTCTACTAATTTTTATTTTTTCTTTCATATTATTTCCAGAAACAGAATTATGAAAGAATTTTTGTAATCCGTTTAAAAATTAATAAGTTATAAGCCTTTGAAATTCGGTGGAAGGGGAAACTGTCAAAAAACAAGAAAGGATGCACTGTGTGAACTGTGACGTCACTGCCACTCTGTTTCGTGCGTACAAAAGAGATAGCAAGACGTCCCCACCACGCTCCCACTTTTCTTTTAGAGAAAACTTTAAAATCGAATTACTGCCTTAATTAACAACCAATTTTGTTGTTGTTTTCAGAATCTGTACCCCTAGCACGAATCACTATCGAAAAAACTTTCGTATCGTTAACGTGAGCATTTAGTATGGGCACTTGAACAGCGCCTCTAGTGTGCGTAATTAGAACTAGTTTTCGAAGCGCAAATATTTACATTAGGTACTAATTTATTGACTCTAGTTTTATTTTTTGTTTTGGAAACACCTATTGTATTTATGTTTTTATGATTTAATGTTTTAATCTTACTACATTACAACTATAAATAGAAAATAATCGCAACACATATCGCATCTGAAATTTTGCGTAAATAAAAATAAGTAAATAAACTCTAAAAAATATACAAAACAATTAACATTTGAAAATTTACAATTAAGACTAGAACATACTTATTTCACCTAGTCTGGCAATATGTTGTACATTAGGTAGCATGTTTAGTGGCATATTACATTTTTAATTAAACTCGTGCAAGGCTCCTGCAAGCCTGTTTGCTGAGACAACAAGGGGAGGTTGACTGACACATTGTTGTTTCACACACAATATCATGCAAAATTGCCAATGAAATTGTATGAATAAACTTAACATATATACTTATTACAGAATATGCTATACATATATTCAACCGTCATACATTAAAACGTGCCAAGTGCCAACTTTCCTGGTTACTCCTGTGGCTCCACCATGAGATTTTGTTGACGCTGACGCTAGCGACTGCGTTAACAATAAAATATGGAAAACCAATCGGTACAGCGGTCTGCGTATAATATACATGTATTACTCCCAGGTGAGGAAGGCACCAGAGATAACGCTAAGATAAATTTAAGTACCTTTAAGTACAAATTTTGTAAATGGTGTACTTAGTTACGCACTACATAATTAGACTGCGCTAATCACGTGTCAATACGTCGCTGTATAATCTATTGCTAACTCTGCCTCAGAAGGATGTCGCAAGGAAAAAAATTGTAAATTCATTGAAAACTCAAATTATTGACACCACAGATTACTAAATATAATGCTGACTGACACGTACCTAACTACCAATTACCAAGCTAATTTATTTTTATTTAATTTTTTCATTCATGTTTTATTACTTCAGTACGCAACCTCGCATGAGTTATGAGATTTTCATAATCATAAAAGTTTAAACTTTAAAAGAATGCACTAAAACACATTTTTCTTTATTTTAAAATTATTTTTTTCCATACAGCGTCATTCATGCTGGTTTAACCTTATATTTTTTAAAGAATGGTTGGTAAATTTTCAATACCCTCTTCATTAGGGATGAAAGTAGGAAGAGGGTGAGTGAAATAGCCTTTATTAGATTTTCTAGAAAACGAACACCCTGTATTGCATCGTCTGTAACGGACACCTTGTCTATCAATAAATAGGTAGATGTTCCAACTGTTTAGAGATTTAAATAAGTTTAGGAGTGCTGGAGTGCTTTTTTTGAAAACTGTGACTCACGCAAAATTGGCGAGTCGAAAGCTTTGTTAGTTAACGAATAATTTTCGTTCGAAATCGAATTATTTTTGTTCGATATCGAACGATTTTTATTCGACTCACGAGTTACAAATTCTGAAATAGGGCTTCTGCCTGATGCTTACTTATCTTCAATCGACCTGTATTGTTTATTAGGTTAGACTGATTTTGTAAGGTGATTTTTTTTTTCAAATTTCGTAACGCAACAGGTGTCAAAAGTTTGATAGCGTAGATCCCAAAAAACCTATTAGTTTAAAAAAAATCACTGATCTTAACCCTCTACCGGCAATTAAAAATTTCAGTTTTGACCAAATTTCATATTTATTTATTAATTATTTTTACGTGTTTTCATGCCATATTTAAAGGATTTTCTTTCTCTTACGTTTAAATTTAAACATATTTAAAAGAAATAATAACAAATTCAATAAAATTTTCATAAAATAATTTAAAAAAAAAACAAATTTATCAATTTTTTTTTTATTTACTACGCTACAAAACTGACACTTTGAAGCTTATTTTTTATGTAATATTTATCAATTTTTAGCGCATGACACGTCCACATGCTTCAGTTCATTTATTTATTGCTTTAGTTACCAGTTTCGCCGAGTTTTCTACGAGATTAATGTAAATCGTATTGAAGATTCTTTCTATTGAATATTGAAGACTGCTGCCAACCGATCATTTTGGAAATCATTGGGAGAGGCCTATGTCCAGCAGTGGACTGACTGCGGCTGAAATGATGCCACTTCAAAGAACTAATCCGCTGGGCTATGTCTGTGACTTTTGTTCTCCTAGGGATCTCTTCATTTCTGATTCGATCTCGTAGGCCCATAGTCAAAGACCACGTTTCGGACCCGTATGTCATCACTGGTAACACACACTGGTCGAAGACCTTAGTTTTAAGGGACTGAGGTATTTTGGACGAGAAGACGCTACGTAGCTTCCCGAACGCCGCCCTGCCGAGTCGGATTCGACGAAAGACCTCGTCCTCGAAGCTGGAGTTGCCAGCCTGGATCATCTGACCCAGGCAGACATACTGGTCTACAACTTCAAGGGTGTGGTTCCCGACAGAAACCGGTGATGGCGTAACATGGACATTACACATTGCCTTGGTTTTGTCCATGTTCATTTTAAGGCCCACCTGTTGGGATACCACGTTGAGGTCGCTGAGCATGGTACTTAGGTCCTCCAGCGACTCTGCCATGACCACGATATCGTCGGCAAAACGAAGGTGAGTGATATACTCGCCATTGATGTTGATGCTAAGTCCTTCCCATTCCAGGAGTTTGAAGGCATCTTCCAGAGCAGCGGTAAACAGTTTCGGAGAAATGACGTCTCCCTGTCTTACACCTCTCTGCAATGGAATAGCCCCCGTGCTCTGCTCCTGTACTCGGACTGACATGGTGGCGTTGCTGTACAAACACTTCAACACTTAGATGTACCGATAGTCTATGCGGCACCGCTGGAGAGAATGAAGCACCGCCCACATTTCGATCGAATCGAAGGCCTTCTTATAGTCCACAAACGCTAGGCATAGTGGCCGGTTATACTCTTTGGTCTTCTGTATAACCTGCCGAAGCGTATGGATGTGGTCTATGGTACTAAACCCTTGACGGAAACCGGCTTGTTCGGGAGACGGAAGGCATCGAGCCTGTTCGCGAGACGATTCGTGATTACCCTCGAAAACAGCAGCAGAGACAGCAGATGTTCTAGTAAATACATATAATTTGTTATCTGTACTTTCTAATATTTATTTTTAAAAGTGCTTATTTTGACGCACTACGAGTATCAGTGTTTTTTTAACATGGGTGTAATTTAAACTTCAAAACATGACAAGCGCGTGAGTGCCGCAGTGTTACTGAATAGTTCCGAAAAATGTTAGGGGGGGAGGTGGTGTATACAGCAAAGATAGTGTTTGAAAATCTAATGTCAAAAAAACATTTATTTCAGATAAAACACAAGTTAAAATATAAAAAGATAATCTTATAATCTATACTAATATTATAAAGCTGAAGAATTTGTTTGTTTGTTTGTTTGAACGCTCTAATCTCAGCATCTACTGGTCTGATTTGAAAAATTCTTTCAGTGTTAAATAGCTTATTTATCGAGGAAGGCCATAGGCTATATTACATCCCGCCCGCGGCTTCACTCACGTGGCAAACGCGGGCAAGGCCGCGCGCGATGGCTAGTACATTTATATATCTGCGGGAATCTGATGTCATATACGTTATTTTTCTATTCTGTCTCTGATTGCTAGCTTTCGAGGTAATCGTGGATCTATAATTTCGGGTAACAAGCATTGAAAATAAAAATCTTTTAATTTATTTATAACATCAGATTCCCAAAATGTTACATCTTTTTCGATTTTTTCATATAGAATTCCTCCGGGACTCCAAACAACAAAATAACAGTATTGCCTAATAGCTATATTTAACTGTCCTTGAACTTGGTAATAGTAATTATGATTACCCATGAAAAAACACAAATCCACTAATAGTAGTCCAGTCAGTAATGAAAACTCTAATCCGATGTCGATGCCAGGGGTCAATTTAATAAAATCACTGTGTTAACAAGTCCAATCTGAATGCAAAAAACGGAGTCCAAAAGAATAGCCAAAACGAGGAAGTTGAAAGCAGATCACGCACAAAACACAACAGTAGTTACGAACACGACAAGCGAGACGTCACTGATTAGTACTTAGTAGAAAATTCCTAATTCCCGCGGTTCGGGGCGGCGCTAGCGCACCCCCCGTCCCGCCAACCGCGCGCCACCCGCGGGCCTCTCCGGTATGGCTGAGATGCACAGAGTTTTAAAAAATAATACGGCCGCGTAAATCGTTGTGAACTTACATCTAGGAAAAAAGGAATTTTGAAAAAAATATTAGATATTCTTACGAAAAATTTGGTTATTTCAACTTATGAATAATAAAACTATGACTGTTGCCCAAAAATAATATCTTCTTGTTCATAGTGGTACTTTTTTACGTTCCAAGTTGGGTTCAAAATTATGCTAAAACGTGAATGTTTCGAGGCTTATATTTTTCAAACCAATAATTTTTTAACCAAGTTATATAGCAACGAGCGTAGTTTATGATGGGATTAATTGATTAAAATGAAAATTTTTATCCAAGATTATCTATTATTGTCGTAATTCGCTTTCCCCGTTTGTATGGAGATATCGGTCTCCAGGCGACTCTTAAGTCTGAGAATGAAGTTTGCAAAGGAAATCACCTTATTTATGTTTACTGCCTATTTTCTTAGATGGTGATTGCAATTCGGGTGAACGACTGACTCGCAACACTCAAAGATACATTTTTTGGTATTTACTTATATTTTCGATCACATCAAATTATAACATATTTCCAGTTACTGTAAAATAGTCCACTTTGTCGTTTTTTTTCACATGTAGCTAAGTTTTTATCAATCGAGCCATAAAACTAATGAAAACCATCGTTTAACCACTTTGTTTGGTCTAGTTTTGTAAAAGTATTACTGCAGCAGCTTATAAGTGTAATACAGGATTGTAATGGCATTTTTTATATAATGTAGAATCACACCCCATTACTTTTCTGCGTTCATTGAAGTTCGTCACAACCAACGCCGCGCGAAACTAATAAAAACCAAAATTGTTTTGAAATCTTCAATGTCGTATATAGTTGCAAAGTGGTCAAATAATAAAATTTACATTTAAGTACTATGAAACCATGAAATTGTCAAAAATATACGAATTAACCATACCAAAAATGCTGAATTATATAAAATTAAAGGTTTTTATCAAAACTTATAACGCAAGTAGAGGTCTAGAAGTAGTAATAATTACTTTTTCTATTATTTTTCCTGTTAAATACGTCGCAATACGCAACTTTTGAGGGGTCTTTCAAAACAAAATTCGTAAATTTTTGAAATCGCCCTTCCCAATATATATACATAAAATATGTTAATACATATATATGTATATATATATATATATATAATAAAACACGGCTACTCAAAGATACGTATTCATGTTTCTTCGTAACTCCTTGCAATGGCAATAGGCAGGGCACATAGCGCGGAGAACCGATTGCCGATGGGGCAGAAAGGTTTTCGAATGGCGACCGCGCACCGGCAAGCGCAGTGTAGGACATCCACCAACTAAGTACTTTAGGTAGCCTGAAAAATCGGACAGTGTTGGTAACAACACATCACGGGTCATGTTCCTGTTAGTCTAGTTTCCATTTTAAAAAACCGCCCATTATTATAACCAATACCGCCAAATCTAGGACCATGATTATCAGCGTATCCAAAGGACGCAACTGGAAAACACTTGGAAAATGAAATATTTATTTTATTTTAAATGCCATCTTTTATCTATAGAAGAGATAAAAAATATACAAGTTAATAGCTAGTGTGTCTGTAGGTTTATGTAGGTACCGTGTTTTTCAAATGGTACAACAAAACTCTAATAGATGGCGCTCGCATTTATTATTGATTGCAGCATTCAATGCCATGTTCCCGAATGTAGTATAATATTAGATCTATGGTATTAACCAACAAAGAGTAGAATGATATTTAATTAATCACCGCAGAAACTAGAAAGAAGTGTCTAATGTGGGCTAGGAGCCCTATTTTGTGTTATATGTGTGACTCTTATATCGAATAAAAAATATTCTTTAGCGAACAAAAAGTGCTACTGTAACGGTAGTGCCCGCCGCTCACTGCTCCGTACAAGTTCCCGCTTGGTCAATGAGCGCCCTTCCCGCTACCATAGGAGCGAATACCTAAATGCTAAAAGACATGCCAACAACGCTGACTTGACTTCTGAACTTCTGTCCCGGACTTTTGGCGGGAAGCTGTGAAGAGCAGCAGCAGTATCGGCGCAGTTTTTTACTTTTTAATTTGGTAATTTTTTGAGTATTTGTGCTTATTATCATTGGATTATTTATTTGCAAAGTGTTCAAGAACAAGCGTGAGTGTTGGGAAGTGATACCGTATTCGATTTATGTAATTACTCGATAAGTGCATTTTTTCCACCACTTCACTTAGCCTGACTCTTGATTCGATTTGACTTAATTTAACTACTGACGTGACTTTAGACTTGCTTGACTAAACAACTCTTAATTTACTTGTTTCTGGCTAAATACAAAAGTAAGAGCCATATTGATAAAGAAACCTCTGTCCGGCTGTCACCAAAGAACAATATTACTCCTAGCGGAGAAGAATGACAACTTCATACTAAAAAAAGGGGAACAAAATCCTGCCATCTCTCGAAATACCCACGAACTAAGTACACCGTGACACCGTTCGGGTGGCGGGAAAATTTAAATGATTTCGAAATAATTTTAGGATAACGGGTGCTAGAAACAAATCTAGCACTACAAAATTACTCCAGCAACGCTTGTACACGTGCTAAAATGACGTAAAGTTACTGAAGTAATTTGAAAATGCTAGATTTGTCTCTAGCCCCCCAGTCAAGGGAAGAAGAGACAAATAAAACTTCTGGATTTTAACAATTATTTATATCATTCCACATAAGGAAACGAATCTCAATACTAAGACCAACATTTGTACATTGTATTTTTTTCTATTTTGATACAACAACTGAAAAGTAGTAAATAATCAATACTACATGAATACACAATTAAGAATAAAAGAACATACAATTTTGTAGTAATAATACAATAGTTTATGTTACTGTTGCACAATAGCATTATGTCAGCCTATTGCGTAAGTATGTTTACTTGTGGTACAATAATGTTTTAATAAATAAATAAAAAATAAGGGTTCTTACAATAAGAGTGTAAGTTAAAAAAAGAGCCGTTTACAAGTTTTTATGGCATTATACTAATATTGTAAGACCTATTTATTGTGCAGTTTCATACACTACTTTATGTAATCTCATAAAATTAGTTAAAAATACAAAATGGTATAAAAACTTCAGCATCCCTACGTTTTCAGACATATTTTTAACAAACAGAAACAATTGTGAACATTTTACACGAGTATTAGCCGCGTCAACACATTATAAAGGACCATTCCTTGGTCTGACTCAAGCTGTATCGTAAATCCTAATGGAAAAATAAGTTAGATAAAAAAATTGCATTCACTGTTACAATTTGTTAGTGAAATTGTATTTTATCACAACATTGTCATATTGAGTTTTCTACATCATTTTTATTAATGTGGTTTGTTTGAAAAGTAGTAAGTACATACACATTATATGGATACACAATTTAGAACACACAATTTTGGTATCAAATAAGTCTGTATAATAATTTTGCATTCAATAATAACTATATTATTATTAACTTTATTATTATAAGATGTTTGTTTGTATTATTTAAACCAATAAATAAAAAATAATAAATTTAGTATATGAAACTAAGTAAAATAAGTTTTGCATTCACTATTTGTTAGTGAAATTGTATTTTAACACAACACTGTCATATTAAGTACTAAATGTTTCCCACAGCATAAGTCAAAAAGTAGCCTATGTGTGACCCTGAGTCTTCAACTATATTCATACCAAATTTCATCAAAATCAGTTTAGCGGTTTAGCCATAAAAGTATAACAGGCACACGGACTTTCGCATTTATAATATTAGTATGGATATGGACTATATACTTTTAATGATAAAATTAGGCGTTTATTTCATACATTCCTAGCTTTCTATAAAACTTGCATAGAAATTATGTCATCAATTTATACAAAAGTTTAGCCTAGTTGTATGCCTTTAAAAATAACTAAACGAAAACAAAGCTATTCTTTGTAAATGTGATAGTGTGAATACAACCTAATATTGACATGTCTATGACAGCTTTAATTATAGATGATTAAATAGTGTCTTAAAGGCGCCATTAGCGTTGATTTTTTTTTTTTCAATCAATTCAAAACAGATTGTAAAACCTTAGTAAACAGAGTTAATCAAACCACATAAAAAGGACACCTTTGCCTTAGGATGTGTTTACTCTTACTACCAAAATACAATTTAAAATTACTTTGCAAATTAACTACAGAAATCGAAGACAAATTACTTAAAAATAGTTTCTCAAATATGATAGGTGTCACTGTTTTAAAAAAAATAAAGACAATGAATAATACATAAGAGTGGAATACATTTTTATCTATTTTGTTTTGTGTCTGTTTAATTATCTATTCTGCAAAATATCAATTTTTCGTTTCAGACCTTTACTTAAATCGGACATTTGGCGGTTTTTAACGATACAAAATCTTTTTACTGTAATGAGAAATACGCTATTTAAGATGAAATCTAGATTTGACTTTTTATGTTCTTCACATTTTGATAAAAATGTAAAGATAATATCCTGTGAAAGTCTTGACAAAACATTAATTTTTAAATTCAACGAATGTGGTGATAACGAAAAAAAATTATTGCACACAGTGGCACAGTTTTCTACACATTGAATTAAGTCAATAGATGCATAATTTAGACTCTTTTTCACATCATTATATTCCTTAAAGTTGACGAAATCGTACAAATTACTATCTGAATTTGGAGATATTAATGTTTTTTTACAACATTCACAATTTGTATTCAGATTTTTTAACAAGAAACCTGAAACATATGCACAAGCCTGTAGTCCATCAGCGTCAGACATGCTTTCTTCGAATGAGTGCTCAATCGAAGAAAGCATTTCTGAAACTTGAGATTCGTTACAGGCAATTTCAAACTCGTCTTCATGAGACATCTTTTCTTCAAGAACTGTTTCTTGTTTATCTGTAATTATTTTGCCTAGATCGATATCTCCATGAGAATATGATTTTGAGAATATATCCTTAAAACTACACATGATGTTATAGTCGTCCTTTTCACAATTGCCAGCTCCCATGTGAGCAAGGTTGGATAAAACAGCAGTTTTCAATCCTGCAATGAATTGACCACATGTAGGGTTGTAATTTGCACCACAATTGCCCCGTATTGTGCCAAATAAATTTTCCAATGGGTCTTGTTGCAGACGGCGAGTACAAATAGCTGTGATTGATTTTTTTTTCTTTAAATTACTATGTAATTTTAGAACTGCGTTAATTGTCCATATCCAGCCTTGCATAGACGGTGGTGACGATGAGCATCCAATAAATTCTGAGGTTTCAAAAAAAGTTTTCATTTTATAAAAATGCTCCTTGTGAGGTGACGTATCTGTCATATTGGTTAAAAATGGTTTTCCTCTTGCAAGATCTGCTGTATCACCATTAAAGCAATCAAATAATTTATCCATATTTGATATCACATCTGCAGTTATTGTTGCTTCTGCTGGCAGCAATCCTGGAAGTCAACAATATATCTGTGTTACATGAAGAAATATTTATACAGTACACCTGTTCAATACTCAAAAGGGGTCTTTATAATATGATAATATAAAAAATATAAAAGATCATATAATATTTCATTTTATCTTGATATATTATAAAAGTAGTGTTGTATAATTAATAAGTAAATATAATTTCTAAATTAAAAAAGTAAATAAATTTAATATATTGATCTTTTAGCAAATGGTTTCCGTTTCAAACCATGGATAAGTTTTGTAGTAGTCGTCATTATTAGTGACGTATAATAATAGCTTTAAGATATCCAACACTGTCTTTTGTTAAAACTTTGAAGTTTTTGCACACCTTGAATAGCAGTATGTGGACTAGTTTCTTAATAAGGGTTCTAACGAATCGAGTGCAAGTTAATTAACGAGCCGTAGGCTAGTTTTTTACACGAGTATTGTATTATAAAGACAAATTATGTACAGTTTTATACACTACATTATCTACACTCTTAGCAAAATATAAAGATTAGAAACAGAACTTGAATGTCAGTCCTTGCACATTTGAAATAAATTAAATATAGAAGTATAACATACTGCGCATAAATTGGTAATATATTTTATAATAGGTAGGTAGGTGAAAATTACCTTGCGAGATTCTTGCAAACATACCAGCAGCGACAGAGTGACTCAACACTTGAGCAGCAAGATTAACTCTCATTTTCTGCTTATTATTTGGGGAGATGTGATCCCTTCTTAGTTTGGGAGCAAATACAAAATTTCCACTATTTTGATCTACATTATAAAAATCTTCAATGTATTTCCATTTAGCAATACCTGTAAAACAAATGAAATTGCTAATTTACTTTTAAATGTTTTAAATAAACAATTATTGTATTCCTATAAATTAATATGCTGCTTACCGTGACCCGTAACATTATTTGAAGTTATACTGGAACTACATTTCAAATTATACTTTTGCAACATGTTTCTAAAACACTTAAGTAAATGTGGGGGATCGAAAATTGTAACCACCTCATTATTTTCAAATTTAAAATATGGTTCCTCCTTGGTAGCCCCTAAAAGAGTTAAGGCTCTTCGATTTACTCCGCCCATATCGCATACAGTTGCAGCTATATTTATTTTGTGTTCAAAGCACTTTTGTAACACCTGAAAACAAGAACAAGAATTTGTTATTGCGATTTGTTCCCGATTTGTCATACCAAGTGTCACCCTGAGACACATAGGTAAAAAAATATATCGATGTGTCACACTGTTACATATCGACACTCTGTATTCCCGTTGAGTATCGAAAATTAAATAGAGCTTTTTAAAAATATTGAAAAAGTACTATTTTCGATGTAATAAATTTCAGAAAATTTATTTGAAGTTGTTTAACCAATTTAAAAAAATCACAATCAACTCCTTGTTAAAAATAATCAACAAAAATAAACAATCTGTAATACTGTGGCACATGGGTAATTTTTCCCCTGGGTGTCTCAGGGTGACACATCTTACATCCAACCATTTAAGTATGTAACAAAAAATCTCTTTTATTCTTCTCTGAATGATTAGTGAATTATAAAAATATATGTGTGCCTAGGCAGCTAGCTATCCTGTCTAAAACTGTCTTACCTCTTTTATTAGTACTGACAATCTATCAGCAGCACAGATAACCCCCAATAGATTCCGCTTGTATGGGCGTCCGCGGTCACCGCACTTATATGCTTTTGCACAGATAAATGAAATTGCTTAAAGGCCTTTCATTAGTTGCGACCAGAACTCAGAGCTGTGAGGTTGTTTCGTGAAAATTTCCGAAAAAATCTATTAGGTTCGTTGAGTGTGTAAAAATTAGTACATGTTGCATAAAATGGTGCGGAAAATCATCAAAGACATCAAATCTCCAAAAGGATGGTATAAATTTTCACAGGTAAGTTTATTAATTAATTTAATACAATTAAGTGCAGAGTTCACTTTATAATGGTCGAACTATGTAACAACCAGAGTACCAAAATGGGGTGACGTTGATGTCTTTTGCAAGTATCTCTCTCTTTCCCAAGTGTCAATTATATGTTTGTCCTTTTTTTCGATAAGTCACGTTTTACCGTAGTGATGTTACCCCTTTCAATTTGAAAGAATAATTTTTTATCGATTGTTTATTACGACTTATTAATTTAATTTAATTAAAGATTTTAATTATGTAATTTATTTCAAGGTTTTCCAAAAGCCCGACGAAAAATGAAAAATGGATTAAGTATCTCAATATATTTGTGGCGACCTCTATACATGCGCCACTGGAATTACTAGACTCAACTACAGGATGGCAACATGGCCACTGGATGGCGTTGAGCGACTACTTGGGGTTCGCAACTTGGCTGACTATATAAGAGGCCTCCGACGCAGCACTGTCAGAGCCATACGGTTCCCCATCTTACCTTTGTGGCGGTCGAGCATGCTACCTCGCTCCCGCTACAATATTTTAAAACGAAACTTATAAATAATGATGTTTACATGTTTTATTCTATTCTCCTTATTATTCTAAAGAGTGAGTTACCCTAATTCCTTGTATATACATAGATTTTTATGACTATGGGACCAATTTGTCAGTTATACCTTTAAAATAAAAATTGGTTGTCTGTTAGAGACGATAGTTTTACGTGATAACGTAGTCATAAGAAAATATTGATGCAAAATAATATCGAGGCCGATCATGCCTCTCTATGACTTGTTCCGCGCTCTCTTTTGCACGTGGAACCTGACACTTTTTCGTGCATATATCCGGCGTTCATAGATTTATAAACCGTTAGGTATCACATCAAAAAGAATTATCCAAATCGTTCCTAAATGACGGAGATATGAGATAACAAACATAAAACTAAATTGAGAACCTCTTCCTTTTTGGAAGTCGGTTAAAAATATGTGCGATTATTAATGTTATTGCGCGTTTGATAATACTATAAAGATTGCAAGAAAAGTGACACAAAATCGATAAGGTTTTGGTAGTTTCATTCAATGTCACATCACTAAACCTGCAACATTGTAACGTCAGCTACCGTTCCCGACCCCCCGTACTTCCTCTAAGTTTGGTGACTGTCGACGCGAACAAGCATTGAATGATACTCAATCTATTGGGGGTTATCTGTGATCAGCAGTCATAAATGAGCTGGATAAATAGAATGCAACTGGTTGTTTAACCTTCTTCCGAATTCCTGATATCATAAACATCAGTGCGTGTGTTGCTTCTTGTGGAGATCTACCATGTGGGCCATGGTCTTGGTACCCCTCAATAACGTCAGTTTTGTTATTATAATTAAAATGTTTTTTAATTGACATTTCATCGAACATAAGTATATATTCCGAGTCCTTTGGATCTTGATTTTTCACAATTTTTTTCAGGCTTTTGAAAATTTTGTTATTTATGCCTACATTTAAATTAAAATGACCTAATAAATTTTTAAGTGTACTCGGAGCAGGGAGACACCACATCCTTCGCAACAGCCTATAGCATGCTGCTGACCTTTTATAAAGTCTCAAAGCTATAATTTTTTCCTCTGTTGTCCAACGTCTGCCTTTTATTTTTCTTTTGGAATTTCGGATTTGTCCTTGCAAAATAATTGCAAAAGTTGGAGTTAATTTATCCATCAACTTTTCAACATCTTTATTTTCTGTAAGAACGTCTAAAGTCGCTTTTGCTTTTAAGTTCTTAATACTATTTTTCAGTTGACAAATTCTTTTTAAGTACTTTCTACATTTCTTGTAAAGAGGGTTGTCTTGAACTCTTAATGGTTTTGCTTTTGTCGCTGAAAAAGTCTGTAATAAAGAGATACATTTTAGAAACTATCACAATACATTATTTAATTTCGATTAAGGAGTTGAGATTTCTTAATTCATATCATCATATTCATAGCATATTATCAAATCATTATTGACCTTTCGGTATTAATATAGCTAAAAGATGCAAATAGGGTTGCATCTCGGATTTAGACAATAAATTACAACTTAGTACCACTCCAGAATTAACATTATTGTTGGTTTGAGATTATTTAAATATAATTAAGGAATAACTATGCATATTGTGTCTAACAAAAGTAGATAGTGATTTGAAAGTGTATTAAGCTGACCTGGTGTGAAGATCCATCAGGTTGAAGTGAAGCTGCAGCTGGTTCAAGAGAGCAGTATGAATGTTCCTGCAATAAAAATATGTTGATAAAGCTATTAATATTCTTATAAAAACTTTAATATTTTCAATTTTGTCTGCTCTGAAATTTGTTTTGGTGGTTGTTAAAGGCCAAAAGACAGTGTTCACCATGTACTTAACCCACTTGGAATGAATAAAATTACTTTATCCATATCCATACTTCCTTACTTATCTTATAAGTGCGAAAGTCTGTTTGTCTATCTGTCTGTTTGTTACGCTTTCATGGCCAAACTGCTAAACGGATTTTGATGAAATTTGATATGAATATAGTTAAGACCCGAGGTCAAACATAGGCATAGACTTTTGCCCCAGGCGAAGATGCGGGAAACAGCTAATCCATACTAATATTATAAATGCGAAAGTCTGTCTGTCTGTTACGCTTTCACGGCCAAACCGCTGAACGGATTTTGATGAGATTTGGTATGAATATAGTTGAAGCCTGGGGTCAAACATAGGCTACTTTTTGACGCAGGTGAAGCTGCGGGAAAAACCAAGTATATAATAAATATAAATAAATTTATACTTATTACTTATAATATCAAAAGCTAAAGAGTTTGTTTGTTTGAACGCGCTAATCTCAGGAAGGTCTGATTTTATAAATTCTTTCAATGTTTGATTGCCTATTTACCGAGGAAGAATAGAGGCCTAGGCGAAGTCGGGACGGGCTGCTAGTATAAATATATAATTAATAAATATATCATTTTATCAGCCAGACCTACTTACAGTTTAAAAATTAATTACCTTTTGAACATATTTTTCATCCACAAAATTATGTGGTGGTCCAGGTACATCTTCTATAAAGGTATGTTGTGAAGTCCGTGGTTTAAGAGCACAGTAAGAATGTTCCTGCAATTAAAATGCAGTATGCAATGTAGGGCAGTAATCATGTTTTATTTAGCCGTTATTAAAATTAATTAAAAAATATGATGACTTTTTTATGTGATTATGCAGTTGTGAGGTAGTCTGTTAATAATAATTCACTTATCTATTAACTAGGTACCTTTCCATAACACATTTGACATGAAATTATTTCTACAGGTTTATTTCCTTACCTCTTGAATAAGTGATATATCCATATGTATGAGTTCTTTCGGCCCAGTTGTAGGTTCTTTTCTAGGCTTTTGTTCTGTAGAATCATCTTTTCGTACCATTTGTGGGGCAGATTGTTGCTGCAATTTATAACACATCCTTAATATAAGATACCAGATATTAGCACAGATATTACCATAGCCCATTTACGTTGGTGACCGTAAATAAAATCAATCAAATTATTTACCATTTCAACATCATCAATTTCCATTAATGATTGTGATGGAGCAGAAACAAGCTCTCTGTAGATATGTTGTTTGGAATATACTTTTTGACGACCATATTGGTCCTGAAAAATAAATAAAAAATATACACAGTATGGAATAGGTACATGAAAATTCAGACACTATTTTATATTTTTTTCAGCTGAATAAAATATCATTAATCAAATTAAAACATCAAAAATATTTTATTATCAGTAACGTTAAGTAAAATATAAATATTTTCTTTCTTGTCTGAATGGACCATTATTTGAGTTCTTTAATAGCCATGTCAATATTGAAAGAAAAAAATCTAATACAGAAAAAAAAATCTAATACACAATAAAAAATCTATACTAATATTATAAATGCAAAAGTCTGTCTGTTACGCTTTCACGGCCAAACCGCTTGACGGATTTTGATGAAATTTGGTACGAATATAGTTGAAGATCCGGGGTCAAACATAGGCTACTTTTTGATCCAGCTAGTAGTTATAGTTAATATAAACAGCCACATTTTGATTTTCACAAGTCTCTACGATAATTTCATAATAAATCTATGCATATCTGTTACAATTAATTTACCTTTTGTACATTTGTTATGTCCATAAATATGTGTGATGGTCCTGCTACTGCTCCTCTAATATTACACTGAGAAGCTACTTGCTGTGTAGAAGAATCATCTATCATTTGAGAGTCTTTGAGGGGCAGCTGCTGCAAATTTTTAATAAAAATATAAATATTTTTTGTATAATTGCACCCTTTTCTGTAGCTGTTTTACTGTAGGCTTAAAAAATAAATTAAATTAATTACAATTCTCTTTTAAAAATTTAACTAAATTTGGATAAGGGATGACAATAATTGTAATCTATTTAGTGTGTTAATAAATAAGCCATTGATCGCAGTGATAATAACTACTTGGAAATTGTGTAGTGAAAACTACATGAATTTTGGTAGCCTAAGAAATTTCCTGTGTTACAAGTGAAGGACAGACATTTTTGGGATAATAGAACAGTGTGTGATGGAATAGTTTCACAGCAAATAGCCTAAAGCTTATAAATGGATTGAATTACCTTGTTTTCAACATCAGGGACAGCATGTCTATTCAATTTTTTCTCTGTGTAATTTGTATATGATGAAATTGCAAAATGTTTGTCACATAACATTTTATGTTCAGCATACAAACTTCTCTGAAAGTCTGTTTTTGACCATGGTCCATTGGGGTAACAGTATTTTGCCCACAATTCACACCTAGAAAGATTTACAAAATTTACTAAAATCACAATAAATATTGAGTTTGTGATTGAGGGTGAAGCCAGACGAGCGTAATTTTGTTAGTCCTGAATCGCAGAAAATGAGTTGCAGAATTTCTGCTGCATTTGGTTTCATACATAAGCCCTTTTTATACATACGGCGGCGCCATATGACAAAAAGGGAGCAAAAATTAGACACAAATCAAGGGTGGGTATAGCTAGTAGTTAGACATAATACATATACGTGGAAAAGGCAAATGTAACAATATTCGAATATTTTATAAATTCGACAATATATGGGTGCATTGCTACTATAATTTTCGTTGAAAAAAGAGTCTAAATCATGAGATCTTACCTCTCGGCGTTCGTTGGTCCAGGATTCCGAAATCTGTATAACTTGGTTTCGATGTCTATACTAGGCGAGCGCCCACATTTATGGCATCTTCGTTTGAAATTATCTACCATGTTCAACACAGTTAAAACCACAAAGCACTCAAAAGATTTTACTAAGGTTCCAAATCACTGATGCAATGTAGCGGATAACCACATAACTTTACGCAGGAACAAAGGAAGTCTCAACTCAACGTATAATCGAATAAAACAAGTGACTGTGGCAATTTTTCAATCACAATAGTAATGATTAAGTTTTAAACAAAACTTTAAAGCAAAACCGCGAGTGAAAAAAACGCAACAGCCATTTTTTGTATGGAAAAGTTTCAATCTGTTTTCCAGCCAGTGTTACCGTATTGCACAAAAAATAACTACTAATACTAGAGATGTGCGCTATATATCACAGATAGTTAAAAAACTGTCTATTTGCTCCGACAACGATAGCTAGTTTTTTAAACAAAGCAAAACTATCTATTTTTCACAACGTTCGCTGTCTCTGTTGTACATAGCATAGCGCATGGCGTAAGTCGTTCGCGCAATTTGCGCACGACTTGCGACTATTATTATTACCTATGCCACAGAGCGTTGCGTGTGAGTGAATAAAAACATATTCACATTCGCGTTTATCAGATAGAGAAAGAAATAGGTGTTTGATTGAAACGAAACGATATTTAAATGACACAGATCGATCAGTGCTTTATGACTTAAGATCCAGACTTGTAAATATTGTATATATGTAAATAGAAACGATGTACATAGTTCAATGTAAAATACGATGAACTTTTAAGTACGCCTGTAAAAAGTACGAAGGAAATTTCATTGCAATAGCATTACTTTTATAACTTCCAATGATTATAGTTTTTGTTTTAAACTATCAATTATAGCTCTTAAAGCTATACGTATAATTGATTGACGCCATGGAATAATAAAAACCGTAATCAAAAGGTTTAATTTGACGAATATTAATCTTGTTTATTAGAAGTTCTTAATTACTTTAGCATACGCAAGTAGAGCTTTACAGGTTATTCGTTTCTTACCCAAAGAGTATAACTGTATATACCGGCGCGAGCCCGACTCGCACATGACCAGTTTACTGTATATACGAACTTGTTGACGCAGTCGATAGCGTCTACGTTATTACAATGTCATGGTATTAGCACTGTTCACGAGGTCTACTGTTCACAGAACAACTAGTTTAATTTAATGTGTAACAATCTCAAATACATAAAACATTATCACTAACTCCTACCCTAAAAATCGTGTCACATACCCGCAGCTTCGCCTGCGTCAAAAAGTACCCTATGTTTGACCCCGGGTCTTCAAATATATTCATACCTATTTAGAATATTTCATCAAAATCCGTTCAGCGGTTTGGCCGTGAAAGCGTAACAGACAGACTTTCGCATTTATAATATGCATTTATTAGGTACATTTTCATCGATCTATGAAAAATTCCTTGAAGTCCTTTTCGAAAGTAATAAAACTACCTCAGATTCTGCATCTGTGCGTATGGTAACATTGGCCTTAATACCTGTCATTTTGCTGAGTTTTATTGCAGACCCAAAAATAAAATGTTTTGGGTCTTCCCAAAGACCAAAAAAACAATAACATTCCCTAGCCAATCACAGCACAGGCGCCATCTTGGTATCGCCATCTTGAGCCGCCATCTTTGTCGCACTATGCTCGAGTCAAGTCGACTGGGCCTGGCTGTCACTGTCAAATCATAAAGTGAGGTTATGTTGTATGATGTGTCAAAGTTTTTGTTCAATTTGGACTGAAAATATTTTTCTTTCCATGGAATTCTAATAAACTTTACATTAATTTATAGTGGTGAATAACAACTCAAGAAATGGCTGTCGTAATAGAAACGACGTTAGGAGATATAACTGTGGACTTATACTTGGACCAAAGGCCTGTGACATGTCTAAACTTTTTGAAGCTTTGCAAGATGAAATATTATAATTACAATCTATTTCATAGCATACGGAGTGGTTTTATAGCTCAAACGGGTGATCCTACTGGCGAAGGGTCCGGAGGCCAGTCAATATTCGGTATGCTAGAAGGTCCTGCGAAACGATTCTTTTCTGGAGAAAAGATGCCAAAAATTCGCCATACCAACGCAGGATTGTTGTCAATGGTATGCACGGATGATATGATGGTGGGCTCTCAATTCTTTTTCACACTTGCACCCGATTTAGACTCACTGGATGGGATCCATTGCGTCATTGGTGAAGTGACAGAGGGTCATGAAGTTTTGAGAAAACTAAACGAAGTAATCTGCGATGAGGGTCATCGACCTTACCAAGATGTACGTATTACTCATACTGTTATTTTAGAAGACCCTTTTAATGATCCACCTGGATTTAGAGCACCATCTAGGTCACCGTCACCCAGTGCTGAGAGATTGAAAGGAGGCCGGATTGCACCAGATGAAGACATAGATGAAACGCAGGGGAAATCTGCCGCGGAAATTCAAGAAATTATAGAAGAAAAAGAAGCTAAAGCAAGAGCAACAATTTTAGAAATAGTTGGTGACTTACCAGATGCTGATATTGCTCCACCTGAAAATGTACTATTTGTTTGTAAACTTAACCCTGTCACAACAGATGAAGACTTAGAAATTATATTTAGCAGATTTGGTGAGATAGTAAGCTGCGAAGTTATAAGAGATAAAAAAACAGGAGACTCTTTACAATATGCCTTTATTGAATTCTCCAATAAAAAATCTTGTGAAGATGCCTATTTCAAAATGGATAATGTCTTAATTGATGATAGAAGAATTCATGTAGACTTTTCTCAGTCTGTGTCAAAGATGAGATATCTAGGAAAAGGTAGAGGTGTGAAATATCTTGATGACAATGACAATGACTTCAAAAATAATCATGTTAATAATTCATCACATAATAGGAAAAAAGAAAGAGATATCAAAAGAAATTATGACAATGACAAAAACAATATCAATAAAAAGCATGATTATGAAAGAAGAAATGATAATAGAGAGAGAAAGCATGAAAAAGTAAGAGATTCTTATAATCAGAGAGACAGGAGCAGAAGTCAATCGAAAAGAAATAGATCAAGAGAGAGAAAATATAACAGGGAAAATTTGAATAATCAAAACCATTCAAAACGCCGTGAATATTCAGAAGATAGAATTATTGATGGTAAGAGTAACAAACGTAGTGAACATAATAGCAATTCACACAGTTTGAAGTCACAACAATCTCCAACAAGATTACGTAAATTAGAAACATCTAAATCACCAATAAGAAGACATAAAGATGAGACTAGACCTAGAAACGACAAACCAGCTTCTGAAAAACGCAGCAGGAAAGAAGAGGAAAATAGCAGTGACAGAGACAACAAAGTATCTAAATATATTAAAGATTCGAAAAAAAAGACTCCAAAAAGGAAGAGAGAGGATGATTTGGAGATTCCTAAACCTAGTAAAAAAGTTAAGAGACATGACAACAGAGAGCAAGGAAAACAGACTAAATCTCGAACACCAACACCTGTTCACAAAAAATCTATTGAGAAAAAGAAAATAAATAAACAAAAACGTGAAGAAAAAGCTTCCAAGAAACGAAGGAAATATTCTACCTCAAGTTCTGACTCATCGGATTCTAGTTCATCTAGTGACAGTAGTAGTTCTAGTGAGGATAGAAGAAAGAAACGACCTACAAAAAAGCGGAGAAGGAGACATTCTTCATCAAGCAGTAGTAGTGGCTCGAGTGAGACATCAAGTTCATCTTCTAGTTCATCATCTTCTAGCTCTACCAGTTCCAGCTCCGACAGTGAACCTAGAAAAAGAAAGCGATCTAAAAAATGTAATCAAAGAAATTCTGTTAAAAAGACAAAGAAGAAATGATAATTATGCTTACCTAATATAGGTATTACAAAAAGCATGTATTCGAGAACGAACTGAATGAATAATTTGATATGTTTAAATAATTTTTATCTTTTTAGTCTGTAGTTATATGTAAGTATGTGCCCATTTTAGTATGAATTTCTTAAATATAGCTTGAAATTCACTTTGGAGCTTATAAAGCTGCATTTTAAACATGTATGACTCACTCAAAACTAGTGAAAATGGTTTGAATTACCAAAAATCATTTGAAATAGAAGGGAAATCATTAGTCTCACTGGTTATGGGTGAATCATAGATCTCAAAAATAGTACTCCAGAGCTCCATAGATAAATGTAATATGTATTCTTTTTCTTGGCATGTTGATGGCCATTTGTTGCATTCAAAGCCGGAGCAGTTTTGGAGCTTGTTCATAAATGCATTTAAACAGTGTTATTATTAATGGAAACTTAAGTATAATAACAATTTTACTTAACAACTGTTATTTGAGCGTAATTAGCCTTTCAAATCAAATTTAGTTTCAGTAAAAAGAAAGGAAATGGAAATTCACTTATAAAATAATAGTCTATTGTTTGAGCTGGTCTTGTATAGCAGTCCAGATAACTTATTCTGAATCCAATGTAATGTATACTTTAATATAATTATAAAAATAAATCTTCAAGGTGTGATTATTAGGGCAATTATGAGTACAAAACTTTAAAAATGCACTTAAAATAATTTTCTTAATATTTTCATGTAAAGAACTCTGATGAAAATTGTACTTAAATGCAATATTTTTACACAATGCTGTTATTTATTTTTAAATTTTACTTAAGCCTTCTGTGTAAAACTGGAGCCCTATTTTTGAAAAATATAACTCACGCAAAACCGGCGATTGGAATGATTTTCGTTCGATATCGAATTATTTTCGATCGACATAATTGGCGAGTCGAACTATTTTTATTCGACTAGCCGAGATGAGTTATTGTTTTCAAAAATAGGGCTTCAGATAAAAATGAAATCATAGATATAATTAGTCCACGATTTAATCAAGTAGGTACCTATGTAAAATATATTTGGTTTTAAAAATTTTGTAGTAAATTTTTTAGCATTTATATCTTACCAAAATCCCTTAATCGATTGCAATATGACTTCGCCCTAATGCAACATCTAATTATTCGAATTACGCAAAATCGGCCAGTGAAATAACTATTGTTCGATATCGAACTAAAATTATTCAACTCGACGATATTGCGTGAGTCACACTTTTCAACAATAGCACTCCTACCTGGTCCTCTTCAATTATACGGGCGTATTCCCTTATGCATACATCCATTTATTTATTTTTTCGCTCCTTTGATTAATTTTATTTCAAGATAAAAGTCTTTAGTTTCTTGTAAATGATATCAATAATTTATGTAATATGCAATTAATTCATTTTGTAATGAGACTGATCTTAATTCTTTTTCAATAAATTATTCAGAATGACATTATAATATTCAGTTTACGTATGCCTGATTAAGAGTGCATGTGGATTAATAATTAAAATAGTGTCATACTAACTTTGAGCATCACTTGAGTGAAACTAAGTTATTTTATTAGTTGTATTATTTAAGGTGTCCTGTATTGTATTCGTTTTAATACATACTTATCTACTTTATAAAACTACTTTTATTTCCCAAACCCTTGTTTTCAAATTAGGTAAAGTTGGGCAAAAATAACTTCGGCTAATTGTGTATAACAGCGGGTCTATGCACTTTCACATTCTGTTAGTGTGTTTAAAGACGAAACTCTGCCTGTGACGTGGTTTACATAATGACCAAAGGTGGCAACTGGGACCAAAGACCTTCGGGTCGTAGAGCAAACCTAGACCTACCTCTGAAGGTAAGTGTAATGTATTATAATTCCATTTATTGAATATCCATATGTTATACAGTTCTTGAGACACTTGTTTATGTTTCCAGTTGGTAAAGAAAAAAATTCTGCAGCAGCACCACACCAAGCAATGCTCAAAGGCGGCTTACATCAGCGTCGGTAAGTACTTCTATTTCTATCTGACTCAAAAAGTACCAGAGTTACTTACTAGAGTTAGTGGTCCTAACTCTAGGAATACGGAGTCCTAACTTAGGGCTCCCTATTCCTAAAAACCGTATTTTTCAAAAAAAAATATAAACCGACTTACATGCACCAGGATGGCGGGGTCCAATTAACATTGTAATCTGACGGACTAAATAATCCCCTACCATGATTCATATACCTACTTAAGTAAATCGTCTCAGTGCTTTGATTGTTTAAAAGTGCTGACTGACAACAATATAGTTACTTTGGCATTTATTTATTTACTTGGTAGGGAAATGGGACAGTCAGAACGTAGGTATCTCTTATGCAGACGTTGACGTTTCTCATTTTACCGTGCATTTTTATGCTATAAATATTATAGCAGTACCTAAACACCTAAATCAGTGCTCGACACCAATTGAGATTCACGCCAATTCCTCGGGAAGTGGGGACCATTTCCATTCAGTAGGTAGCGTTAATACAGTCACAGGTTCCAATAGAAGGTAGGTTCTGTCCATCCAGAATGTGTTGACAGGACGTCGAGTCGGCTATTAGTCAGTCGTTGCCTTTGTGCGCCAAGTGGCCGATTGTCCAGTTGGCTCTCGTTTAACTCTATTGTCCTGCTGAGTAGTTCTGAGGCCCCGTCCGATGCATAATGCTATATTTGTCCCTATAGCCACCTATTTCTTCATTGGACAATCGATTTGAATGTATTACTCAAATCGATGGACTTATTTAGGGAGTCATCTCTGAGGTTTACCGGTTGCATTCTAACAGAATTTTCTGAGACCGGAGTCTGGTTAATACCCACTTAATGCCAGATGTATATATTTTGTTACCCTACATGAGGTACATTTGACGGACCTGATTAACGTTCCATCCCTAGAAATGTTGTTGGAACCACCACCAGTCAGACAGAGGTGTATAAGCGAATTTCTCTTTTTTTGATTCTTTTTTTCTGTATTTCATCCTCCACTGCAAAAACAGATATTCTGTGATGTTTTTACCACAAGGATATTATAATGCATCGGTAGTCTTCTTCAAAAATATTTTTCTTATCATTGCATCCACATCAAGTTAAAATTTATACCAAATATTCAAGCCTGTGGTCTCTTTCGGTTGTAAAATTATCAAAAGTGCAGGTCATCCCGATCAAAAAATACTTACACCCATATTCTTAAACCTTCACTCGACTCCATCTCATTGGTATTATTAGTCGTCACAAGCTTCCTTGACTTGAGTTAATCTCTCATTGGAGGTGAGTATCGATCTGTCAAATATAAGGTTGTTCGAGAGGTTATATAAGGTTGTTGAGGCGTCCATATAATGAAATAAAATACTTTTTTTACTCTATTCTTTTGTATTTTTCAATTTTTGTGTTTAGTATTGTTATAACCTGTGACGTTCCTTATTGGAGTTTGCTCAAGCAATGCTAAGATTGTCGTTTTCAAGAAAAGTTCGAGGACTTCCTTAAAGGCGCCCTCGAATGAGTTTGAGTGAAGGACGTCCATAAGGTTATGTTTAAGAATCCAGTTGTTACTGTGATCGTAAATGTTGCAAATCCTAGCAATTTATGCGATGCTTTTTATGATGGGAATCAAAACAAAACCTATTGTATGGGGTATTTCCCGTTTACCCAGAATTATTTTGAAATTTGGCAAGAAGCAAGGCCTTATACTTACCTACCCCCTTATTCATAAAAATTAACGAACGTTCGTTCAGCCTACATTAACTAAAATATGTTTAGTCCCTTTCTGTCTTATCTATTTTTGACGTGAAAGAACGAGACGAAACATAAATTAGTTCACTTAGTCTTATTGAATTGATTGATTTGATCTTTCCCAAATCCCATCCCAAAGACGTTATACAACACGACGACAATAAAGTTCCTTTCTCAATGCACTAACAACAATGACATAATACGGTTTTAATTTAGTTCGGTTTAATTTTGTTTTAAATTTCTTTTGTAGTCATTTTCAGCGATGTAGATGCACTTTTACTAGCGTTATAGTTCGTAGGTTCTGTACCCAAAGGATAAAACGATGCTCCATTATTAAGACTGCCCATATCTATATGTCGCGTAGCCAGACTGTAGGTATATCTCATGAATCGTGATAGCAAGACAGTTCAATTTCTTATTGATGATGTATTTCTGTTGTCGACGTAACAAGAAATACTAAACAAATATTTAAATGGTGCTCCCATAGATAAACGCGGTATTTTGCCGTTTTTGCAAATTCACCGAAAATGGTACGGAATCCTCCGTGCGCGATTCCGACTCGCACTTGGCCGGTTTTTTCTTTTCAATGTACATAGATACAGGTCGCTAGTGGATATTCCTCGGATATAATCGGGTGGCCCCTACATTTCGATATTATTATTCGACGCCCTAATTGGATCCGTCTACAATTCTAGATCATTATATATAAGGGTTGTAAACACGTTCTCGTCTTCACAATTCGTATAAAGTTTATACATGCTTAATGTCACGTAATTAATGAGTGCCGACGCTGTGCCGCCGCCGTCTCGCCCAATCTTCCACGCAATAAGGTTCTTTTATGAAGAGCTTGTTTAGCTTAGCAGCTCAGACGTCAACGGTACAGGGTTGGATTTAGACATTATCAGATACTTAAAGCTATCACTTCCAGACGACCGCAGGATGATTATAATTAGGTAGTTCATTACTTCTCTAAAACACTTGCTAACGAAGTCAAAAGTAAATATCTAGCTTAGATTTGATGAGTTTCTTATTAAAGCAATACCTAAGTATGTTTATTAGAATTTTATTCAGCATAAAAACGAAGAAAAAGTGGTCGGTCTATACCGACCATATTTTCTCTACCATTGCTACAGACTTGCTGTCAAATTACCAAGCATAGGGACTGAAGACTTTTTTGACAATGCTTCTAAAACGACGAGGTTGGATGCATATGACTGTTTATTTTCTCCGAACTTCTTCATTTATTGACGGATTTTATAAACACAAAATTATGAAGTTCCATGTTTCGATCATAAAGCTGAAATAAGTAATACGTCATCTAACGAAACGAAAATGTTAGAAAAAACTGTTTTATGAACTCTGTATACACCACAGACATATAAGACGTACACAGACGGAACATAAGTTAATAGTTATACTTATGTAGCAAGTAATTGTTGTTATCCTTTTCTCACGTATTCGGATCTACAGGGCGATATCTCTTTTTTACACCTGTAGCAACATTCACTCACACATAGATATTAAGCTACGCGTGGCAATTTTTGGCCGTGACGCCATTTTGTAATCTACGTTGTTGGATCGGTGAACACTAAAAATAATAGAGTAGAATAATACCGTTTAAATGATCTCAGATCATGCACTCCACACAACATTAATACATTCCTTGAAATCATGGGGAGCATTATCGTAAACATCTTACCCTAGACTAGATACAGCCCAGGCTGCATAGTTTTGCATGTATGTGTTTTTGCTACGCTAAGTAATAGCATACCTTCCGTCTGTTTACGTCTTATATGTCTGTGGTATACACCTAGTACCTATTTATATATTTAAAAAAATCAAAATCCATATCATTTATTCATTTAATTTTTTTACAAAAATAGACAGGTAGTAGGGGTTCACTATTTAAGTTAATAAAAACCTGTATTAAGTGAGTCCCGCTCTTACATAACAGCGTTACATGCAGAATAAATTTTTCAGCATTTCTACTGCAACATTACAATACACTGACAATACATAAGACAATATTATACAAACTTATATTATTGTTCGTTATTTAAATAGGGACTTTCGATATAATATCAACATCCTAGTTCGTCCCTGTATAACCCACTGCGCATGACGCGAATTTATCGACGAGAGCAGGTTTTTCTCTCGGACCACCGCGCCTCCAGACGACAGTCGTTCGACGCTGCCTCGCACTCGTATCCTGTGTAACTTTGCCATTTGTTCCCAAAAATTAGAGACGATGTTACTACTTTCTTTTACCGCGATATCCGCGGTATTAATCGTTTGTGAAGGTGTACCAGCACCTACAAATAATAAAGGTGAGTTTTTATTTGTTAGCTTATCGCTTTATCGGGGTTGTTTTGTGTGTTTTGATGTTATTGATCAGCCGGGCCCGGCTGCGCTCTATATTTAGCAACAGGTGGTAGTTGCGCGGCAGTGGTTGCTGCGTAGATTACCTTCGGCCCAACATCAACTATGACCTTTTATGAATGACCTAATAGATTCCATCGCTTGTTTCGCGATTTTGATTTTTATATCTAGTTTTTTTTTCTAGTTATTCCTCCCACTTTTATCTTATACAACAACAAGCTTGTCCAGGAATTTCACACATAAAATTGTGAAGAATATTTTTTCAGAAATACGTTTTTCTAGAACTTAAAATATTGAGTCTTTGTTATTGCACATTTTTACCTGTCAACCTGTTTACTTCAATATTCGCATAATCGCTCGCTTCGGTATGTGCCTCGATGTTTCTTTCAATATTACTAGCTTTAAATGGATCACCACTTTATACTATAAAGATTTACCCATGTTTTAAACCCTTTATTTTATGCATTATTTTATTCAAAAGATGGAATCATAAAGTTAAGAAAAATATCTTAGAATATCAAATTTTAGATGGCGGTCCAATTGGTGAACTACCAGATAATTGGGACCAAACAAAAGATGACACACAGTCTCTATTCCTCAACAAGAGCGACAAAAATGATCTGGAGCCGTATCCACTCGCTCTCAGCGAAGAAGGTAACCTGCTATGGCCACACCTAAGCGAGCCTCATTTCCATCTTAATGCATTCACGTATTCTCTATGATAAAAGTTATTTATTATCGAGTTTATTAATTAATTATAATATTCTCTACACTTATGACATCTCGCGGATTTCAGGAAATCTATCGGACCTTCTTATAGAATACGTGAGTTCAGCTTTCATCGTAATTTTTTTAATTCATGATTTAGGTTTTCATAAACTAGGATATATTCCGAAACCAGCCTGATGGTAAGCGCTTGTTGAAGTCTATATATACGCCCATACAGATGCAAAACAGGAAAAGATTACTTATTTTAACTTACCATGGCCAAGATTAACACCAATCCTGTTTATTCGTACTTCAGCCATCTTTGATTAACCTGAATACCTAAACTCGATATTCTTTCAGGTAATGCGGAAGGATATGATCAGGGAGTGGAACAACGCTTCGATTCTCCAGCGTCAAATGGAGAACTTGACAATCTCATTATGAGACCTGAACTATATGGAGAGCCTCCAGCGATGGAAGGCTTGTCTTCGGGCTACGATACCAGAAGGCGTAAACGAGGCAGTGGCACCAAAGTTGGTGGTGCCGGAGCTGCAACTAAAGTAGCCACCAAAAATGGCTCTGGAAAGAAGAATTTGAAGTAAGCTATTATAGCAAGAATTTTATTCTTTTGACTGATATTTAAACAGCAGTACTAATTATGTAAGTAATATTTTCAGGCCTGAAGAACATGACGCTCCGTCTCCAATTGATTCGGTTTCGCATGACCAAGAAGCGCATCGGCGCAAACGTGGAAGTGGAACAAAAGTTGGTGGTGCAGCAGCCTCAGCTAAAACTGCCACCAAAAACTCCGGTGGAAACAAGAAAAACTTCAGGTTATTAACATTTGTTTAAATAGGTGTTCAACAATTATATACTTGTAGATAGATATCGTGGATAATTGTCTACAATTTATGTTTTTCCAAACAGGCCAATCATGGGACGTCGTAAACGTGATTCTAGTCTAAGTGCAGCTGATGTAAGAGCACTGCTCAACTTATGGGAAGCCCAAGAGCGCAGGAAACAAGAATGGACCGCCAACCAGTGGGCTGCCGATCGTTACTACGGCCGAGTCAATTCAGTAGACGAAGACCAGCCCGAGGTAGATGAGAATGGCGACATATGGTACAACGAACCTGTACTTGTTGGTCCCCGAGAACGTGACTACCCTCATCACTCATACTTCTCTGAACAAAACCGCATGGCTCTTGCGCGAGGTTTCCCTGATATGTACCAAGCCGACCCGAATGAGCTAGCTCAAAGGTACGAGGAAGCCCGTCGTAAAAGGCAATATGCCAACAAAGTGAAGCGGTTCATGGTCGCAAGGAAACGTTCTGATGGCATGATGCACCAAAATAATTACAGACCAAGGGACGATCTTTACACTTTAGCTGAGCTATTGCGCTCAGCGCCTCGTTCCCAAGAGCAAGACATGCCTGTGTACCGGCGATTGATACTTTAAAGTAGTCTTCTGAAGTGAGGTGCCCATTGGAAGATCCTGTCTTAACTTCACATCTCTCCTTTTTTATCTTCGGAAGAACTTGTCATACAGGATCTCCACAACTGATGGGCGATAATATGGCATAATTTGGGGCGGGAGATTGTCGCGCATTTAATTCGCAGTGTTTAGCGGATACCTACAAAGTTATAGAAATAGCGGAGTTAGTTAAGAAGTCAATCGACCGTGTTTCCATTCAGTTAAGGAAAAATGTGGTAAGGCCTAAAATTTTCTGAGAACAATTGAAAAATTTAAAACCCATTTTTTTACTTATTTCCTACCTCAGTTTATTGCATATCTGTCAAATTTCACAAAGTATGTATTAATATAATCAGCCTCTAGATAGCTATATGTCTAGTTTCTTTAAATATAGATAGTTTAAGTGAAGTTAAACTTCGCATTTTATTATAATATATTATGTATTAGTGTTAGATTATGTGTAAATGATAAATACTGTATTAAATTAGTATTATCTTATTAATTCGACTTTCAATTAAATATTTCCTTTTTTTTCTCTCTTTGCCATCTGGCATTAATTCAACCTTTTTATTTGTTTGAATGCATTCCTGTATCTCCTGTGTAACTGGCTGAAGAATGTCAGTTAACCATATCTGTCATCGTCAAACTTAATGAGCGTATGATTTATTTATTAAGTTAAGCAAAACTAATACGGACATTGTAATATGAATGAAAAAGCTCGTAATAGTTGCATAAGTGAAAAGGTAACGCAAGAAAAGTTGCTGAAAGACGCTTGTACAGCTACGGATTTCTTGGACGCACCTGTAAACGATGGCCAAGTCTCACCGCGGACGTATGATTTATTTTTATGTATTTTGCGCTATTTTGTTATGTTTATAGTTCGTTTGTGCAAAGATATTTACAAAACAGTTAAAAGTTATTTTTTTTCTGAAGTTGTTTTACCAAATTATATTGTGGATCTACTGAGATTGCAAAGGGAACTCCAGATAGAACGCGAGTCGACTTCATACCGCAGGTATAACTCACTCCAAGGACCGCTGCATTTCTCTAGAAGTAGAATGCTCAGTAGATACAATTCAGTTTCATTCGTTCCAGAACATACCATCGGTCACGCTCAACAAAGTTCTCGCTGAGAAAATTGTTCCAAGCACTTAAGTCCTATATTGTTTCCAGTGAAGATGACATCAGCTTACAATGTACCTCCAGGAAAGGATACTCTGGTATCGACAACGAACCTGTTTTCGTCATTGTGGATTCTAGTAATCTAAGTAACCCTAGCTCGAGAGAAATACTTGTGGACAGTAAACGACATGATAAAGAACCCAATTTCAGGTGCAAATTACAGAAGCACTTTAAGCAAGGCGTTATTCCTTTTGACACTCCATCGACTAGTAAAGACCACAGGTTCGATGTACAGCAAAAAGATGTGAATTGTTCGGATTCCAAAGACGAGCTCCAAATGGCAGATATAAATCTTCAGAGTGAAAATGAAATCCCGCTGGATGACAATGATATTGATAGAGAATCTATCGTTCTCTCGTATTTGCGAAATAAAGACACATTTTTAGATAAAGAAGGGATGCTTCTGTCATCTAAAAAGAAATCGTCGCTTTTGCGGAGCGTACCGAAAATGGAGACAATTGTGGAAGGAGAGCAATTTTGTGCTTTTCCTATTTCTAAAAGTGAATCGATGCTAAGTCCTGCAAGATCTATTTCTAAACATAACTATTTTAACAAATAAAAAAGTATCTTAGTTTTATTCAAATATTTTGTTTTTATTTTTATGATTTGCGACATGATCACAGTCATTACCCGTGGTTCACATCTAGATAAGAACTTCGTTCACATAAATGAACAAGGGATAAAGATTTCTACCCATGGTAACTAACTACGTAATTTTTTCTTTTAGTGGTCAACCTATTAATAAAAGTAGTATATATAAATATATACTCGTACTGATATCCAGTGCTGATGTACTATACATATAATAAAGTATAAGAAATAACATGCGCGTACATACAACAGAACACCTCTAAAGAGGCTAGGACCCATCCATCAATTTACTATGTGTAAATACATCATGAGTATACCTAATGGTAACTATAACAATAGATATTGGTACAAAGTCCATGCGGACTCTGGGTTCCGAACCAAACAGCTGAGGATGCAACCGGGATAGCGCTAGGATGAAGAAGAAGACAAAGACCATGAAAATGCTAAAGTCATTTGTTTTATTTTCTACTCCTACAATAGATACTTAGTATTTTATTTTATGAATACAAGTTAGGCAGTACCAGTTTTCCTCATGGACCAACTGGCATGCACAGTTATTATATACCACTTCGATCCACAAATGATGATCCAAAGACACTAATATTAAGATGTAAATAAGTACACGCAAAGGCATAACTTCTATCCATCAACCACAGAACTTTCCGAGACTTCCCTGGACGTCCACATACCATCATTTCCTGGTTCTCCAAGATCTCTACACGGTTTGCAAGGCTCGGAAGTGTCAATTATATCAGATATAGAAAGTGCAGACTGGAAAAGAGCCATAGAGTTCATACATCGGGACAATGAGTTGATTGTCGCTGCTGAGACTGGAAACGACAAACTGATTGAAATATTAATCGCGTAAGTATTTTCAGTGCAATGTAAGTACCTACACCTTAGAATTCTCTCCTAAAATCTGTACTTTATCTGTGCAACATCCGTTCTTTTAAGCATTTTTCGAAAAACTTACACATATCCCGTAGTGTGATTCTTATAGCTGAAAAAATAGATCACTTTACGTTTCCCGAAAGATTTTTAGCCTATAGGTAGCATAAAAGACGTATAGGTGCTTTTAGTGAAAGTCGATATCGAATTATTTCCGATGTTTTACAAAAAGTACCTGCGACATTTCCGCCGAAGAGGATGAGAACATTTTTCAAGAACTACTGGCACCATTTTATAAGCTGCCTCCTGTAAGACCAACTTGAGGATACTGTTGTTCATAGATCTCTCACATGTTTAAATAAGTTACAAGAAATATACCCGTCTGATCCAGGGTCGCCTGAGCGAATATTTTTATTAACTAAGTAGGTACGTAGGTACTTATTTATTTATTTTTTTCTGGTTGCAGAAAAGGCACTAACATTCAACAAAGAGATCACCTTGGCCGCAATGCCCTCCATTTAGCCGTTTGCAGCGATAGTATGAGAGCCATCGTCCTTCTATTGAAAGCTGGAATAATTCCCACCATTAAGGATAACCTGGGCATGACACCTTTGTCATTATGCCTCATGAGAAGGTTATTTTCTTCTTTATTTGCTCGCTCATGTTGTGAAACATCAATTGACCTTGTAAAAAAACATGTTCCATCCATCCGGATGGGAGAGTTTTGCGAAACCGCGTGTTGGTTACTTTAACAAACACCAGATGGCTAACAGAAATGACGGCTTCCGATAATAGAAACGACATGGAATCATCTACCCCATGGGACAGTCAAAATAACTCAAGCCTGAAGGCAAACTAGAAACAACTTTTACAAAGTACGATTCCTGTGAGATCCGAATCGTCTACAATATTGTACATTTTAGATTTTCGTAGACGTTTCGGAAACCTATTAGGAAAAATTGTACTAAGGGTTTATACACATTGATGGGTCTACGAGTAAGATCCGAGAAATTTCGGTTGAAAATATAAAATATCTCTAAGTATATTCAGCTACCTAGCTTGGCTATTTTTATTATTATTATTTTCAGACCATCGATAGCTGTGGCGAATCTGCTTTTTAACCATGGAGCGGTAATTTTACCACGAGCGACACCCAATGATACGGGCTTATTTCTGCGTATGTATACTTTAATAATGAGCTCCTTGTAAAGCAATGTTTTCTCGGTTGCATTCTCTGGTTGCTCGGGAGTCCAGTAGTTGTTTTCTTGCTTCTTCATTTTATACGGCCGTAGGTTCATCATCATTGGTTGGCTCCATTGTGATATTTAGCCAGCACATAAGTATATTAATTAGTTTTGACGTAGGAATGGAGACACATAAAGCCTCCATAACTTGCTGGTGTCTGTAAGACGTAGTACCTAACTACACTACTGCTGTACTGTAATATGCGACACTTCAGCAGCTTTGATGATAGTATCAAAGAAGCTGATGCAGATCAGCCCCTAACTTGGGACTTTGGGACCCATCATCATCATCATGATACTAGCGTGTATTCCTAGTTGCGTCGTCAGCTTACGCTTCGGAGCCTAGGGTACGCTGTAAGTCATGGTCCTAGATTTGGCGGAACTGCTAATTACAATAGAGCGACTGCCGTCTGACCTCCGTAACCCTTTTTAAATGGAAACCAGACTAATAGGAACATGACATGAGGTGTTAGTAGCCAATACTGTCAGAATTTTTCAGGCATCTGATACAGCTTCACGACTGCTATCTGTCGATAACAACCGGGACCAACGGCTTAACGTACCTTCCGAAGCACGGAGGAGCTCAAGATAGAAAATGGCGATCAATCCAATAGTGGTCGCGTCACGTCGGCGCTTGACACGCGCATTCGCTACGGGTACGCGGGTACCCGACAAACGAGCTCCTCAGGACTTTGGGGCCCATCGATTAAAACCACTGGAGCAGAAGATAAGTTCTTGCTGCATTTTCTATCATTTGAATATATAACGTAATCTTTATTATTTATTTTTTCATTTAGAGTTCGTTATGATGTGTAGACCGACGAGCGAAGAGCGCAAAATATTACGCCTACTCGTTGAGAAAGGGGCTAAAGTAAACGACCCAGAAGCGCCAGGAGGGCGCCAAGCACTACATTTTGCTGCCATGAGCAATAACTGTGATCTGATAAGACTTCTCGTGGATCTCGGAGCAGACTTGACTATGACCAATCATAGAAACGAAACCCCAACACAAGTGGCCAAAACATTCAACTGCAGGAATGCCTATAGACTATTAACGAGGATCGAAGAAATATTTGCTGAAAATTTGTCTGTAACTCCTCACGGTTCTTATGAATCGTCAGATGTTGGTACTATATCTATGCTTTCTTCTTTTAAATGACACAGTGCTGGAAAATCAATAGATATTTCCCGATTGTTTAAGTTTTTCTCTATTTTCCCCCTAAGCAAATCTTTAGAGGTATGACACCCTGTGCCGATGTATTATTATTATTAAGAACTTAGACCTACCTATAGATAAAAAATAATTATTATTGTTCACATAATTTTTTTGTTTTTGTTTCTATTGTAAAGTTATCGAAGTGATAAGAGCATTTTACGTAGGTAGACAGACTTACTCATTTACTTAGGTATGCTAAAATGAGAGATACTTTTTTTCATCTTAGCGTATTATCCCCGTTACACCTTAGCTGTCGCCTTTGCTGGAGTTCAGTGGTAAAAATCCTAGAGATCGTTGGTGTGATTCCCTCATGAGCCCTATTTTCAAAAAGTATGGTATACTTATATGTCGAATGACCATTTGGACCTTCTAAACAAATTTAAAATTATCTCATAGGTTTTCCTGTAATTTATGCATCGAAATTCTGGAATCGATAGTTTATTTATTTAATAGCATACTCGTACAAAACAGATTACAATCATTGAAGCACTCATAATCTAGTTTCGGAGATAAGGTAGGGGAAATGGTTAATTTTCGTCTCCTTTATTTTATAATTCTAATAGAGAATCCTAAAATTGCAAAAAAACTTTCATTTGATTTATTATTACACAGTAGGTACAGTATGTTAAACGTTACTTTAATTTTCTATTTAGCTTGGAGCTAATTGATTACTGACCTCTTTTTAGTTGTAACTCGGGTTTAAATACAGATAAATAAATAGACATATAGAATATTAATAGATTCTTTGATAGTTGAAAATATAATCTAAGGTATCGATAGTGATCATATAGCGATAGTATCTATATTGATACTATCGATAATATATTTCTGTAAGTACAATATTTTTTTCTGTATGAGTTGAATGACGATGATTTGTGTTATGTCCGCTGAACATCTCGCCGCCGAGTTCCGGTATATCTGTATAGTACCGGTGCCTGAAATGCTTGGTATTATTGTTAATCCATTAATCGATTATTTTTCATAAATTCTAAAAAATCAATACTGCAGATTAGATTATATCGATACTATAGATACATAATCGATTAATAACCATTGATATAAACGATAACCTATGTTGATTAAATCGATATAATTTATATCGATCCATTTCATTAATCGACTAATTGTTTGATATTGCAGTTAATAATCGATTATTTTCGATTTATTGTTAAAAATCGATTAAATTTATTATATCAATACTTTCGATATCCTAGATTATTTAAAAAAAACCCAAATTCGATTAATCGATTATCCGGCAACAATACCCTACGGGGTACCAACTACCCAAAGGCCATATTTAGAATGTTGGTGGGCGTAAAGTGGAAATGGAATCAAAATAGTGATAGGTTGTTAGTCACATCGCCTACTGATAGGTATAGTTCTCCGATTTTCGCCCACTTCCTCGGCCGGCTTATACATAGGGCGCACTGTAAGTTTCCGGAACTGGCCACTTACAAAAACAATATTTAAAAATTTATTGCAACATTTGAAAATAGAACTCTTTGGCTGTAGAATGCAGTTTGTTTCATCTGACTGTCTTTTGTTTTTACCTTGTGGCGCCATTTAAAAAATTGTGTGTCTGCATCAACATGGATTTAACTCGGGAAAATTTTCGTAGTATGATTTTCTACGATTTTAAGTGTAATTTGACAGCTCAACAGAGCATCGCTCGGCTTGAAACAGCTTTTGGCAATGAAGCACCATGCAAGACAACTGTTTATAGCTGGTTTGCAGAATTCAAGCGTGGTCGTATCAATCTCAGTGACGAATCTCGCGATGGTCGGCCGTCCACCGCTGTGACCAACAAAAACATCAATGCTGTGCGCCGTATGATTGAAACAGACAGGCATGTGACCTACCATGAAATTCGCGCATCCTTAGAAATAGGCATGAGTCAAATACAATTAATCCTACACAAACATTTGGGTGTGAGAAAGCTGTGCTCGCGGTGGATCCCACACAACTTGACCGAGGCTCAAAAAACGGACCGCGTCACTTGGTGCAGTGCCATGCTTACCAGATTCAACGAAGGTGCGTCAAATTTGGTGCGGGACATAGTAACAGGTGACGAAACATGGATTTATTGCTACGATCCCAAAACAAAGCAACAATCGAGCGTATGGGTCTTTCAAGATGAGCCGAAACCAACCAAAGTGGCGCGCGTGAAAAGTGCATCTAAGCGGATGATTGCTTCTTTTTTTAATAAAACTGGACACGTGGCTACTGTTGCTTTAGAGAATCGTCGTACAGTGAATAGTGACTGGTACACGACCATTTGTTTGCCGGAAGTTATTGACGAACTCCGTAAAAATAACCGTAAACGCCGTATCATCCTGCACCACGGCAATGCTAGTTCTCACACGGCCAGACAGACAAACGACTTTTTGAAGGCGAAAAATGTAGAACTCATGAGTCATCCTGCATACAGTCCCGACCTGGCACCTTGTGACTTTTTTCTGTTCCCAAAAATTAAGAACCAATTACGCGGTCAACGATTTTCATCACCAGAAGAGGCTGTCGAGGAGTATGAAAAACACGTTTCAGAGGTCACCACAGAGGAGTGGCACAAAAGTTTTCAAAACTGGTTTCATCGAATGAAAAAGTGCATAGACGCCAAGGGAGATTATTTTGAAAAACAATAAATTAATTTTGTACCTTTAATAGTATTTTTTCATATTCATTGCGGAAACTTATAGTGCGCCCCACGTATGGTCTGCGCGGGAAGAGAAGCAGCTAGTACATTCCATGTATTTATTTTTCTCCTAGACCAGCATTAAATAATTAAGATGTTAAAGACAGACAAAATTGTCAGAAATAGTCAAAATTACAACATCCCTCTTTTGGGGTCGGGAGTTAAACAACAAAATATCTAAATAATAAAAATCGAAACCTCGGGGAATTTGTGATTTTTTAATACACGGCAACATTGAGCACCGAGTGGTACTTCGCGCCATATTTTAGGGTTATATTATTTTCGTGAGTAATTTATGTCCATATTTAGATAAGATAAGATAAGATAAGATAATTTATTTATTTGCAAGAATACAGTGCATACATAGATATTTAGTTAATTATAATTTCGTGTATTCCACTCTCAGATGAGTATGCAAAAAATGAAATAATAAAAACAGAAAAAAAAATTAAATATGTCCCATTATGTCAGTAACATTTATACAATAAAATTATTTAAAAAAAATGTCAAATACTAAAGATAGATACAAAAATGTCAAGATTGTTTTAATTATGTACAATTATCGTTCATATATTCATCAACACTATAATAACATTTAGCCATTAGAAATTCGAACAAATTTCTCCCAAATACATCTAATTCTAATTCTTTATATGCTGAGGGTATATGGTTGTATATCTTAATTGCCATACAATATGAGTTCCTATGTGACATAGTCAGTGTTCTCATTGGCAAACATAATCTATCTTTGTGTCTTGTTCTCGATCCCTCATTATCTTCATGTTTAGTAAACAAATATTCGTGTTTACGTACAAAAAGACACATTTCTAAGATATATAGACAGGGCAGAGGAAGAATAGAATGCTTTTTAAAGAGCGGTTTGCAACTTTCTAGTGGGCCGGCATTAGAGATTGCCCTTACACATTTTTTCTGTGTTATGAATGCTCTTTTAACCTCTACTGAATTTCCCCACAATATCAAACCATATCTAAGAACAGACGACACATAACCATGATATGCAGTCAGAGCTGCTTGCATTGATGCAATTTTCTTAACCCTTCTCAACACATATACAAATCTATCCAACTTATTACAAACGGTATAGATATGTGATTTCCAGTTGCACATACTGTCAATGGTTATACCTAAAAAAACTGTTGACTCTATTCCTTCTAACTTTACGTCATTATATGTAATGTTAATCTGTGTTTTAAATTTGTCAATATTATGTGTCCTAAAATTAATAAGTTTAGTTTTTGTTAAATTTAATGTCAAATTGTTTTCATTTAACCAATCGTTTACGTCCTTAAGTGTATTACATATATCATTTTCGAAGTCAATACCATCTCTCTTTTCTATAAGTAGAGTAGTGTCATCAGCAAAGAGTATGCATTTATGATTAATTGCGTCCGGCAGATCGTTTATATATATAAGGAACAGTAGTGGTCCCAATATACTTCCTTGGGGTACACCGCACTTAATTTCACTATATGTCGATTTATATTCCTTTTTGTTGTTACCTGTAACTTTAGATATTTGTACACACTGTTTGCGAGATTGGAGGTAACTTGTTATCCATTTATGTGCAACGCCCCGTATACCATAGCGCCACAATTTGTCTAACAGATCTTCATGTGAAACAAAATCAAATGCCCTAGTCATGTCTATAAATACAGCAGTTACAGGAGTCTTTTTATCAAGATGTTCAATAACTTCCTTTATTAATTCAAAGCAAGCTAACGTAGTTGATCTATTTTTCCTAAATCCATATTGCTCTGATTTCAATATCTTAGATCCAGTCAGAAATGAGTATATTTTGTCATTAACTACTCTCTCTATAATTTTTGAAATCACTGACGTCAAAGATAATGATCTATAATTGTTTAATTTATTTTTATCTCCTTTTTTAAATAATGGTTTAACAATAGTATTTTTTAAACGAGATGGATATATACCTTCGCTTAAAGACAAATTTATAATATGCGCTAGTGGGATACACAACTGTTTAGCACATAATTTCAATACCTTTGTGCTTATATTGTCAAAACCCGTTGAATTGGTGTTCTTGAGACCCTTTACTATTTTAAATATATCAATGTAATCAACTGGAGTTAGAAAAATACTATTAATGTTATATTCTATATTTTTAATGTAGGAATTATTTTTATTTTTACTTGTGGAGTTGGAAGTTAAAAAATGTTTGTTAAAAAGTTCTGCTATTGTTTGTGGATCAGAATGGATAATACCATTTTCTTTAATTTCCTTTACATTCTCCTGAGATAATTTAGCGGTTGTATCTTTTATAATGTGCCAAGCTGCTCGGCATTTATTTTCAGCATTTTTTATGAACTTTGTATTTATTAAACTTTGTGCCTTATTAATACATTTTTTTAAAACTTTACTGTAGTTATTATATTTGATTTTCTTAATTAATTTATTGCCTTTCGTTAATTGATATTTTATATATAAATATATATATATATTTCGAAATTATACAATACTTAATGATGGTATGTAATACCAGTATCTTTCTTATTTCTTTTAGTATTATTCTTACACAGTTTGACTACGCAAACGAGTCTACTTTTACATTAAATTTTAAATTTATCTAGACATCCAACTCGTTTATCGGTCGCGGAACGACTGACGCGGGTATGCCGCAAGTATGCCGAATTCGGCATGAATGAATGAATTATTTATTTGGCAATACTTAAACACACACAAGCTAACACAATACATATTATAAAACTAAAAACCTATGACTAACAGCGAGTGTGTATTGAAGTAACAACCAATATTGGTACAGCGCCTAGTGCTAAAGGTATGTATCAACTAGATATTTCCGATACTGCTCTTTTGACGAACTCGAAGGAATTTCTTTGGCACAAACGTCTTGGTCATTTAAATACCAAAGCGATAAATATTTTAAAAAATAAACACGTAGGCATAAACTTTACCGACTGTCAAAGTCAAACTTGTGTTTCTTGTTTACAAGGTAAGTTAGCAAAGAAACCTTTTTTTAAGTTCGACCTCTCGATCGCGTTGTAAACTAGAGCTTATTCATGCTGATTTGTGTGGCCCAATGAGCACACATTCATGGGGTGGAGCCCTATATTTACTTATGTTTACTGACGATTATACACGTAAAACTTTTGGATACTTATTAAAAGCAAAAAGCGAAGTATTTTCCAAGTTTGTAGAATTTAAACATTTCGCCGAAAACAAACGGGACTAAGAATTAAAAAATTTCGTTCCGATAATGGCGGTGAATTTGTAGACCATGACATGAGGAATTTTATGAAAGAAAATGGTATTTTACATCAAACTTCTATCGCATTTAATCCTCAGCAAAATGGTATCGCGGAGAGAGTTAATAGAACCGTTATCGAGAAAGCGAGGTCTATGCTTCAAGATGCGAGCAAAGCACTGATATTCTGCTGTGACCTGAAGACAAACAACAGGACAATGAACCTTTAAATGGCAAAGTCCGCTACAGACCAACCAAGTGGTATACCTACTTTTTTTTTTTAATAAAGTTTCTCTAAACTGTTTAAATGATTATTTGGAAGATAATTGCCTTATAGAAGGAGGTATATTGTTCCAACATTTGGTTGCTAAGTAGCGAAAACTGCCGGCAAAGGCTGCTGATCTATAAGGGTAATGGGACAATGTACGCCGGGTCGCTCTAGTGCCGTATCTTTTATGGAATGCTGACATTCTTAATTTGGAATAAAAGTAAGCAGGCTTTTGAAAATTAATCACATCAAAAAGGAGCGAGGCAAGGTGCAAATGTCTACGCGAGTTCATGTTAAGAGTGGAGTTTGCATTCAAGTAAGGCGTTATTCGACTTTTAGGTGGAATACTGTAGCAAAATCGACAACAGGCGTTTTGCACTCTTTGTACCAAACGTGATTTAGATAACATTCGAGGCCCGTAGATCAAATCTCCATAATTCAGACGCGAAAGAATCAAGGACTCACAAAGCGTGACTCTTACATTTTGGCTCAGGAGGTGTCTGACACGGTACAACATCTTGAGACGATAAAAACATGACTTTATTAGGTTTGCAATATGCTTTTCGAATAGTAGTTGACTGTCAAGAAGTACACCTAAATTTTATTAATAGTTTTAATATAAGCAATATTTGTGTTACCGACTTTCACTGATGGTTTAGAACTAAGGGATTTAGATATCTGTCTTTTTGATCCTAGAATAACAAATTTTGATTTTTCTGGATTTAGAACTAAACCATTTTTATCTGCCCAGTTAGATAGGCATGGTTTTAGTTTTTCTTCGAATTTTTCTAGTATGCCGGCGGTATCTAGTCGAGCGTGCGAGACCAATTATTAATCTAAGCCTGTGACCTTAGATAATTAATTGGTCTCCGCGGCGCTACGACACGAGATACTAATTATTAATCTAAGCCTGTGACCATAGATTAATAATTGGTCTTAGATAGAATAGGTCTAGATTAATAATTATTAATCTATGGTCACAGGTTATATTAACAATTCTAAGCACAAAAATTGAAAATTACAAATGAATAGAGTAAAAAATAAACTAAATTTATGGATACCTCGACCAAAAGTGGCAAAAACCGATATTCATTTTCTCGACTCTCGACCAACCTTATATTTGACAGTTCGATACTCACCTCCAATGAGGAGTCAAGGAGTAAGGTTGAGTCAAGTTTGAGCAAACGTTTAAAAAATTCTTAATCTATGTTTGAGAATATGGGGGTAAGAGTTCATGGTAACCATAACCACTTAAGCCCACTCATCTCGTAGTAACAGAATTAAAACGTAGAAGTGCCATATGCAGGGCAGTTATGTAAGCCTCTCGAGGCTTAACTTTGGCACACATTATGGCACTTTTTATTTCCGTGTAACGAAAATTCCTCTGCATCGCTCAATTAAAAAAAACCGTGAATGTGACTTGTGTTGACATATCTTCAAACTGCAGTTTCAAAGATGGCGGCCCTGTCACAGTTGCTTTTCTTTGCTAAACATTATTGCCAAGAAAATTAAAACCAACCTTTTTACCAATTATAATTCATAGAAATTAAGATAAATCTTATCGTGAAATAATATTTATTTGTACTAGTCATTTTGATAATGTGATAGTAATTATACCCATGGCTGCCAATTCGCTAAACTCGCCTGTTCAGCAGCGATTTGTGGAGGAGATAGATTATAATGAAATAGAGAAATTAGCGGTAATTATTATCCTTCTAAAACTTTATTATTCATTGAACTTATTGAATTAGAGATATAATCGTAAATTTGTTATTTAGATTGTAGGTAAGGGTGCATTTGGAGTTGTGTGGAAGGGTCTATGGCGAAACACATTTGTGGCAGTGAAGCATATCAACTCTGAAGCTGAGAGACGAGAGTTCGCTATAGAAGTGCGACAGTTGTCTCGTGTGTGTCACCCGAACATTGTGAGGTTGTATGGGGCCTGTACTCAGCGCGAGCATGTTTGTTTGGTGATGGAGTATGCCGAAGGAGGCTCTTTGTACAATGTACTTCATAATAGCCCCAAACCGAAATATACCGCGGCACATGCTATGAGCTGGGCGCGCCAGTGTGCTGAAGTTAGTATGTTTGTAATCATAATATTCTAAGCTATGTAACAGCTGTTTATGTAAGATTTTTGTATGTAGGTGTAAATTTTTACCTGTAATGTGTTGGTGTAGTATCCAGCTTAAGATTGTTACTACTCATAATGATTTCTGTGGATGTTAGCGAGATGACTATGACACAAATTTCCAAACATCTGTTAAAATGATAGCAGATTTTACCAACAACAGCACATCCAAGGAAACTTGACGACTGACAGGTGGCGATAAAAACTCTCAAAGTACCTTACTTGGTTCCATCAGCGCTACAACCCTTGTTGGTCTTTGCCTCTTTTACAGTTTTTCTCTATTTGACACAATCACAAGCCCCTTCGCCAGTTGGTAAACTTTCCCATTTTTGAAGGGCTTTTTCTACAGTCAACCCACCGCTATTATGGCCTCTTTCTGTCTGTTTTGTTGAGGCTTCCATCTCATCATTATTTATTGAGCCCATTGGTCTGGCATCCTTTCCATATGGCCCACCCATTTCAAAATAGCAACAAAACCTAACTATTTTCTGTCCCACAAGATCCTAAAGCTCATAAAGATCTAAAGTAAAAAGTAGTCTCTAACTATGGGATAAATAATAACTCACTATATTTAAGCAAATTTGTATTATATGCACCTGTAATAATATACTACACACAAAGCTAAAGATAATTTGTATTTATAAAAGCTATACACAATAGATGTTTGATATCAAGACAAAATGATAAATTTATTTCAAAGCAATGTGACTTTAAATGCAACTGAGGAAGCACCATGATAATGTTGAAAATTTTTTTTTTATTAAGATTGTGTTATTAAATAATTGTATTGATTATTTACAGGGAGTTGCATACCTTCACGCTATGAAACCAAAGCCATTGATACATAGAGATTTAAAACCACCGAACTTGCTATTGGTTGGGGGCGGTCAGAGGCTCAAAATATGTGATTTTGGTACAGCTGTTGATAAGGCTACTTATATGTCTAATAATAAGGGAAGTGCAGCTTGGATGGCCCCAGAGGTAATTATAATTTTTTTTTCAATACTGTAAAAATAAAAAAGGAAAGTGAGATACCTCCTTACAATCCATGCCATGTCAAGCTTCACCCAAGCATGTTTTCCTCTCATTATCTGTGCATTTGACACAGCCAAACGACTGCCATCTATCAATAACAAACAAGGCCAATGGCTTAACATGCCTTCCGAAGCACGGAGGAGCTCGTTATAGAAAATGCCACTAAATGGTGACCAATTCGCAGTCACATGACATGCTCATTCGCTATGGATGACGCTATTTTGTATCTGACCCTGTAGTTAGTGTAGTTTCCTAATTTTAGCTTTATTGTTATATAGTCTGACACTTATGTCACAGCTATAATTTAATCAATTGAGATTATATTTCATTACCAGAATGACTCGTAGAATAAGTTTGAAGAAAAAAGTATTAATCAATAATCCATAAAATGTATTGTAAATCTACATAAGTTTAAAATGTATGTTACAGGTATTTGACAGCTCATCTTATACAGAGAAATGTGATGTGTTCTCCTGGGGCATCATTCTTTGGGAGGTGCTATCAAGGAGGAAGCCGTTTGACGAAGGAGGCTCCGCATTCCAGATAATGTGGTCAGTTCATAAAGGTAATTCCAAAACCATTAATAAACTATTTGTTTATGTTTTTACATTTAAATCAATGCAATTATAATCGTTTAAAACACTGCAGATCTAATGCCACATAAATACAAGGCTTATCCATACTAATATTATAAATGTGAAAGTCTGTCTGTCTGTCTGTCTGTCCGTCTGTCTGTTACGCTTTCACGGCCAAACCACTGAACGGATTTTGATGAAATTTGGTATGAATATACTTGAAGACCCGGGGTCAAACATAGGCTACTTTTTGACGCAGGCGGAACTGCGGGAAACCACTAGTTGTTAAATAAACATATTGCCAACATGATGATCAGAATAAAAATAAAAATCAATCTTGGCCTTAATTGGTCTGTCCATGGCGTCAAACTGTCACCTCTGCCTTGAGGGTTGATTTTCGTAAAATAGTAATCCATGCTTGACCCCAGGTATAACTATATCCACACAAAAATCATCAAAATAACAGGGTTATAGACACATTTATAATAGCATAGTAGTGAGATTAATCACACGTCGCTCTCGCTTACTTTCTTATGGCAGTCATCATCATCATTATTTGATGAAGGTTACATTATCAATCTACCATATACACCCTGGTGTCAGAGTTGTTCGGAACCACCAGAGGGCTGACGGCACCTTAACGGCATAACGTGCTTATGACAGTTATAACCTAGTGACATAACCATCGAAATCACACTTGATTTTTGTTGCTCGATAAAGAATAGGACAAAAACAAAACAATGTCTTAACTGTAGGTAGGTACTTAAATTCTAAATGTGCTTTTTGCGAGTTTGTCAACTGCCCCTCATTAGTTTTTAATACCGTGACATAAAAACTTATTGCTATAAATAAATCCTTTTGTCGTTAACTCATTGCCATAACTAATCACAACAGTTTAATGATTCTTTGTATTGAATGATATCACACCTCATAGTGATGAATTGATGATTCAATGTGTCCTTTAATGGTATTATAAAGATATATAGTGCTGGCACATATTATTTTGTCCATTGGTTTGTTTATATCAGTACTAATTTACAAGCTCACTTGTAAGTGTTAAGTTTTAGTTGGTTTTATTGTGTTTTTAATTTTTTATACTAGTTCTATTACATTCTTGTTTGTTTGTATGTACAAAGCTTTTTAACTTTATTGTAAAAGATAATAGTTTGAGAAAATAAACAGAACATACAATGGCTTAAAACAAACAAATATTTTTTTGTGGGTTTGCTAGAAAGTAGATGTTAAATAAAGTAATAAATATATTTAAGAATGAAAAAAATAATTAAAGATATAAAATTATCACTTGTAAAATATACATACACATATCACTTGTAAAATATACACACACTTATAAAATATTCATAGGTGTGCGAAGAAGGGATGAGGGACAAATAAAAGTTATTACTATTTATGGTCAGTTTCTATTACCTATACTTATCAATTTTGGTGTTAATAATAATGGAACTATTATTTTTGTGTATATATTTTCTGACTTGATTTATAGTCTAATGCCAAATTTCAGGTTCTAGGCCTAATTTAATTGAAGGTTGCCCAAAACCAATTGAACAGCTGATGACAAAATGTTGGCACAAGACGCCATCGGAGAGACCTAGTATGGCCGAGGTAAGGTGTAGTTGTATGATGTGTAATGGTTTTGGACACTACAAAATACAATACAAATACAAAATCCTTTTATTTCACTCCACAAGGATTGGTTGATCTTGGATTTAAATAATTATGAAAAAAATAAATGCTATAATTCTCATGTTACAATTTCGAGATTTTTCTCTGTTTCGTCGTAATCTAACCCCTGAAGCCATTTTTCTAGTATTTCACAGCATTAATTTTTTTCATAATTAAATCCAAGATCTTATTTATTCTGTTATTATAGATATTAATAGATTTTTTTTTTGCAAATGCAGTGTTTAAGACTATACGTGTACAAATTGCATGACATCTTCGTACGTCATTCGCTGAGTTAATTTCATTCTCAGATATATTAATGTGCGTACGCATGAAGGTAGACCGTATATATAGCTGTTAGTACATTTGCTAGTTTGTATAGTTTGTTGTGGGATATAGGCGTGGCTTGTTATGAATTATTTTTAATATAAGCCTTTGGGCTTTTTCTAATTCAAGAAGATCAGTTTTAGCAGAACCACTTCAGACAGAAATACAATAGATTAATATTGACTTTGCCAAAGCCTCATAAACCATCTTGATTTTCAATTTATGTGCTATATCGCGAAGTTGTTTAAAAATGTAAGAGATCTTCCGGATTCTCAATGATACTGCATGGATATGATTTTTAAAATTTAAATTCGAGTCAATATTTACTCCTAAATATTTGATTGTCTGCGTAGAGAGTATAGTTGTACAGTTACAATCTAAGTTAGGTGGAATATTGCATTTGTGGGCAGTAATTGTGGAGGTTATCTTTGTCAGTTCAACCCAGTTCCGTATTGAAAAAATTACTTTTAACACTACTAGAATCTAATGTCTAGAAAATAAATTATTAGATTAGATTTTATACTAGTAGCCCATCCCGACTTCGTCCGGACTTATAGCCTTCCTCGATAAATCTATCCAACACTGAAAGAATTTATCAAATCTGTAGTTCTTGAGATTGGTTCAAACAAACTCCCTCACTCCCTTGCTCCCTTGTAAGGTTGCCTGAAAGAAATTGCTATTGCGATAAGGCCGCCTTTGCGCAAGGTTATTTTTCTTGTAATTGCTTGTATTTAACAATGTATCCTTGTTGTGCAATAAAGAGTTTTTGTATTGTATTGTATTGTACTGTCTGTTCCTCTTATGTTTAATTCTTTGTACTGTTATATTGTGTGCATAACTAAAGTAAGTAAGTAAATAAACCGTTCAGCTTTATAATATTAGTATAGAAGTATAGATAATTCCACTCTCCTGGGAATTTTGGTAATTCCATTATTATTTAACGCCTAATTAAGTATTTGATTCATGAATTATTAAACTACACAGAAAAAATATATATTGCTACATAATATTTGTCTTTGACTCTATGAACGTGTTGAGTTGTTGGATGTTTTCATCGGTTCATCAATTATTGAATCAACAACAACACGGTAACTAAAGTATTATTTCTGGACCTAGATATCATACTTAAGCAATATAAGCATCTTCTTAGTCATCCTGTTATTTAACACTGGTGCGCGTTTAGTAGATGTTCATTTCTTATATTTTCGCAATTGTCACATTAAATTAAACTATTTTAATACGGTTTTATTACTTGTTTATCGCATTTATTTATTTACACCTAAAATTTCAAACACTTTACAGCGTTATATTAGTAGTAGTAATAGTTTAATTTAAGATGTACCTATTTAATATTTCACGTACCTAATAATGCCTAGGATCTTCATCAAGTTTGTAAAATTAGTGTAGTAGTACACGAGATACAGGTAACAAAAATATACTTATAGGTGGTAGAGAGGATGAAGTCCCTGTGCGAGTTCTTCCCCGGCGCAGAGCGGGCGATCGACTACAACGACTGCGAGGACGACGACTCCGACGACTGCGAGCTGCCCGCCCCCGACTCCGACTCCGAGGTACTCACCGACATCACGCCGCCGCACACCGGCACTGACCGCCCTCGCAGCTTCGTCGGCACGCAGGTCACCAAACTACAGAACTGGATGGCGGCCGAAGCGCATCCTAAAACTTCGGCCTTACCCAGGGAAGACCCCGACGCGCACGGAAGGATAGGTCCCGTGAGGATCCCGCAACAGTTCCGCTCGCCCGTCACCATCAACAGGACCGCTAGCTCGCCCGTGCCGGACAGATACCCCAGTGAAAGCAGCACTCCGCAGGATAGTTTACTGCTCGTCAGAAGCCCCATATTCAGCGAGAGTTCATCCCCGAAAAGACTCTCACCGATCGCCAACTATAACATCGGCAATATGAATCCTAGGCATATGGATATAGAGCAATATTGGAACAGAGAAAACGATAAGTTATCACCGGGCCATTGCTCGTCGGTGACCAGTAATTCGAATTCTTTGAGAAAGGAGGATTATAATCAGAATTATTGTGATAGACTGAGCGCGGGTAGCAGTCCGATGACGCCGATGAAGGAATTCAATGGAAATGTGACACAGAGATTGCCCATACAAAAACCTTTAGAAATAGAAGTGGATCCAGTAAGTATAAACTGTAACACACCGCACGAGTCCCACTATGCCAACTATATATCTATGTATGTATATACCTGGTGTAAATTGGATGTTTTTCTGTTTTATTATATTTGCATGCCTATATAAAATTCTATTATGATTTATTTTATAAACTTATTTATTTAAATTATGCACTTATTAATTTCCCTTTCTTATTTTGTCCTCTATCTAAATTACTCAAAATTATTTTATATTTCCCACATTATCCTTGTCATTAACTGTCAATTACATTTTGTTGTATAATTTCTTACTTTATTTTCAAACTCTAAAATTGTTATTTCTTATTACAGAATGCTTGGGAGCTGCAGGACCCTAAACTTTATGAAGAATTGTTGGGAGTCACTAATACAGCTGGTTTTGATAAATTCTTCCCGTTAGGTAAGTACAACTGCATGCTTATTTTATAATTATAACATTACGCAGTTGACAATCAGCGCTTAGGGCGCTCATTGTCATTATATGCAGCCGGCTGCATGCCGTCGGCTAGTCAGTTATTGAACCATCATTTACCCCGTGCAAATCACCATTCACATATAATTTGATTCATCATCATTTTAAGACCTGGGCTCTTGTCGGTGGAGTTCCTACCAGTCCTGTCGATCATAAGGGAGATCCTTAAGTTTTGGATACGAAACGACATTTACTTCTTTATTTGCTTCATATAGCTATGCCTTGGTCTACATGGATTCCTTTTTGCCTTTATTTTTCCTTCGATGATGTTTCTCATAAAGTCATCAAATGACCTAAATGTTTACCTTCTATTTTCAATCACCCTCAGAATGCTTCTCTTCTCCCCCACTCTAGACCCTACTCTTAACTTTTTCATTTTTAGTCTTTCAGGTTAGCTTATTTTTTCTAATCTACGCTAACATCACATTCCTAATGGGTTTAGTTTGCTTCTTTATATTTTATTCAGAGTCCTAATTTCAGACCCGTACAGTGTAATGCTCCAGATATACACTTTGACCAGTCTTTTCCTAGTTGATTTTGCAACGTTTGCTGAGAAAAGTGTTTTCTTTTACTTATTTAAATACTGAAAATTTTTCTGTAATTTAATTAATACTAGGAAAAAGTTGACGAATTCTATTAGTAACCAATATGGTCTAGGAGCATGTCTGAATTCGCCTTTCATTTACAAGCAGACTGCTAAAGTAAACTTCTTAAGAGCGGCCAGTGGCACTTACGAAAAAAAAATTGCTGTTTATTGGACAAAATAATAGAAAAATAACCTAAACAGCGAATTAATACTTAATTAAAATTTAATCCCTTTAGCGCCATCTAGTAGCGAAATGGAGAATAACTCCTCCTAATAATAATAATTCTTTTTCTTAGGCAACCCCTACAATCAATTAAAATAATTCTGTTTCACTTCCCGTTCTTGTCTATGTTACTTACGTTCGGGGTCGGAAAACTGGATAAATAATTATTAACCAGCTAATTTTCCGCCTATTTCACGACGATGACGGTTCCGCTCAATCGGTCATAACCAGAAAAAATTGAAGCCCTAAATTCGATCTAATTTCTTTACCAGTTAACAACCATTTTCACGTTACGTCTCTTTCGCTCCGATTTTTGATTAGGCTGTAACGAAAAACAAGATTGGTGTAAATTTAATTGAGGCGTGGATTTGGTGAAGCTCTATCAAATGACAGACAGACATCTAAATCAGTGTAGATGTATTTCAAAAAAACTTGATCGCGACAGTAAAACTAAAACATCCGATGCGCTAACCAGAAACTGATACAAATATAAGCGAGTGTTTGAAAACAAACAAGTCCTGCTAATGATAAAGCAGCTGAGTCAGATTGCAGGCATGTCCTGCGGCTGGCACAGGACTCGGCTATTTGCAGCGGTTACTCATGCGCTCATGATGCATTGCTATGAGGTGCTTTGGCATTTGTCGGTTGTCATCTGGGTAGACTGCGAGAGATACGATATATCTATAGCCACATACAGAAACTATTTGCTCGCTTTATGACAGACTCGCAAGATTATGTACGATAAAAACTTCAACTTATATAGCAAAGGCTGACTTATTGCTAAGCAATCTCTTTAAGTCAGAAACAGGATTGCCATTATCGTAAAGATTAACCAATCACTTTCGGCCGTTCACAATGTCTACGGGGATTTTTTAGTAATTCATGGGAATAGGGATTATATTCTTGATACACATCCAGTTTATCAAGAGAAATCACAATAAATATCGACTTACCAGAGTTTAGACGCGATTACAAAAAAAACTATCACTTGGGATTAGGACTGTTACGTAGTAGAGTCGTCAGAAATAATTGACTAGGTGACAACATTCCAATAAAATATTTATATTTTTTATTTACTTTCTGAATTAAAAACTTGTAAGATTTTCAATTGTAACAAATTATTTTACAGGGAGTAACGCGCCGAATCGGTTGAAATCAAATCATATCAGTCCGACATCACGAAAGAACATTGGTCACTTTGCTTCCATAATCCATAAAAAAGTGACGTTTTTATTAAAAGCCAAATTTATCAGTAGTAAAAAAAATCAAAGACGTAATTAAATTAATTTTCTTGCTTCAATTCAAAATAATTTATTTTTAATTTGGCAAATTTCTGCTCCATTCGTTCCTGAAAATATGCTAGCTCTTCGATTCAACGCATGTTTCTTTTTATGAAGACTTTCGCCTTTACATGGTTAAATTGACAATTCAGCTAGCAGTATATCAAATCTTAGTGTATAAGTCTGATTGATCTGCAAGCTACTAATATAAATGTCTTATTTTTCGTGCGTGGTAATGAGTAAGAGTATCAAGAAGCCAGTCTAACGCTGCTGTCAGATTTTTCAAAATGTGTTGGAATCAGGAGATTTCTACCTTGAAGCGATTTCAAATCAGAAGATTAAATCAGGCGTCGAAATGCTTTCGTCTATCCGTCGTCGCTATCTACAAGTTGTATGTGATAAACTCCTAAACATACATTATTTGGTTTGTTCCTAGAAGCTAAATGCGCCATTTGACAGCTATGCGGTGCCGGCCTCTCAAATATCAGCGGCTTACTCATCCCCTGTACTAAGATAAGATTAGTTTTAAATATACCAATTATTTTATATTTACTACGACAGTGAGCCAAGAACGACACAGGGGAACATGTAAAATTTACTCTTCTAAAATTAAAATCTTTCCATAATTATTCGCAAATTTCACAAATACTGTTTTGTATATTTGAACGGTGAAGTAGATTTTTACATAGGATTTTTAATTGTCGTTTCCTCTCTTAGGTCTGATGGAGGAGATTTCTTTAGAAATAAGCAGCACCCTTGTTCTACTAATGTTCTGTTCTATATTGATCCTGTTCCATTTACTGTGTGCCAGAATTTGGTAAATAAATAAATAGGAGTTTAAAGAGACGAAACTATACAATTACACATTAAAAAAATACTATTTCAAAAATGATTGATTAATAAACCGCAAAAACGTCAAAACCTAAATCCCAAGCTCAAATCCATTATCCCTTGTTAAATTGTATCACATATTCTCACGGGTATATTTTTTGTTACCTTTATGATGTAATCAAAACCGTCTTAGTGAATCATCTTGGCAGACGGTATATTGATATAGAGTTAGTTGCACGTGATTTTATACTTCTTCGAACCCTGTATATAAATCTGTCGAAGTTTGTTTTATAGTCCTCCGCATTGTATACATTTTTTTACGGCTACCGATAATCTTTGTAAAATTTTATATCAGTGGGCAGACAAAAACAGACTACGCGCTTGCACATATCATGTAAAATTCTAAATAATTAAAATCATAAATAAAACTTCATCCAAAAGTAAGTACCGTAGTAATTATATTCTATTCTATATCACATTGTAGATAATAGTGCTTACCTATAATGTAAATCCGACACTTCACGAACTGAATTTAAAGAAATTCAGCTGATTTGATTCGCTGTTAGAGCTTCTGAAAGAGTAAGTATGTATAAGTACATATTGTCACAAAATTTCGGACGCCTGGATACTTTAATCTCAATCCACTGTACTATCATCTCCTCTTGAAGCCACGGGTCGTGGATAATCGTATTCCTCCACTAGTGGATTCGGCTCTCTCCTACTGTTTTGTAACATTTATACTTAACAATGTTTACATATCTTCTTTTCTATTAGTTATTTCCAAACTAATTTCATTCAGTCACGCAATACCGCACCGCTGCCAGCGTTAAATCACACGCATGCGTATAATGCAGTTATAGATCGCATAGTATATTTATATATATTGCTGGTCCAGATGCGGCTCGGGTCGGTCCCGTGTGACTCACTCTTCTCGGAAGAGGCCGCGACTATTTTAGACTGTGTCCGCTTACCTTCTAGGAAGCGTTGCTTTGAGACCAACGACCGAACGAAAAGGCAAAGTATTGTTAGAACTAATGCAGTTCCTAGTTTCACACCCGTATTCTTAAACCTTCACTCAAACTCGACTCAACCTTACTCCACCTCATTGGTATGATTATTTGTCACACGCTTTCTTGACTTGAGATGATTTCTCATTGGAGGTGAGTGTTGAACTGTCAAATATAAGGTTGGTCGAAAGGTACCTTGAGGCGTCCTTGAAATGAAATAAAGTAGATAAAAAACGGGTTTTTGCCACTTTTGGCCTACGTATTTACCTATTTCATTTTATCATTTACTCTATTCTTTTGTAATTTTCAATTTTTGTGTTAAAAAATGTTATTATAACCTCATTGGAGTTTGCTCAAGCAACCAACTAAGAATGTCGTTTTCAAGGAAAGTTCGAGGACTTCCTTATGGCGCCCTCGAATGAGTTTGAGTGAAGGACGTTTTAAAGGTTATGTTTAAGAATACGGGGGTCAGTCTCAGTCCCTTTGGTTATTTACCTTTACATTAAATTTAACTATAAGTTAGCTATATTGGCAATGTTATGATGAAGAATTTCTTTTCATCTTGTTATGCTGTTGTTTATTCTTGTAACTTAGTATTAGCTTTAAAACCAGCTGATTTAGATAGTAGACTGAGATAACTCAGCAATAGGATGTAAATGATGTGAATGATCGCAAATCAATAGAATCTACCCCGTTCAATAATACCTCAGATATAATGCCAAGTTGAAGTACTTGGAATTGTTTGAGATTGTTAATTTATTTATTTTCCCCAAAAATTTCTGGAAAACCGTTTTACGTCATAGTCAAGGAAATTTCCCGATATTTTTCGTCGAGAAGAAAGATAATAAATAGTGGCATGATGTCTGTCATTATGAATAGACATACGTGCGTCTTCGCATATGGCTAGACGGCTGGTGTTATGAATACCGGTCGCTTCCGCCGCGCCGTCGCGACACACATGGGAGTAATGTCTTTCGAAATTTCAAAACAATGAGATGATGATCTCGTACAAAGAGGGCCGATTTTATATAATTTTGCTAACTTTGCAAAAATGTATGTTCTTTGATACAGGATGTCGCCTTAAAATGGCATTTAATGAAATGTTATACCATATATTGTTGAAACCAATGGGTCGTCAACTTTGTATTGGTCATTATCACTGACAATACAGAATAATTACTTGGACTAGGGCCTCCTCTTTAAAATTGATATAAAACAATAAACGGTTTATTGGATTTAGTCTCAGGCTTTGTCATGATGGTGTACATCTTTAATATGAATCAGCTAACAGATTAAAAACGCAGCCTGAACTAGAGAAAAGACGAATGAATTTTTTCCTACAAAAAGGGTTGCCTGTAAGAGATTGCTATTGCGATAAGGCCGCCTTTACACATCATTATGTCTACATATATGTGTCTGAAAATTGTATTTTCCTGGTGCAATAAAGTGTTTATTATTATTGTATCTCCGCTTGGGATTCACGGGTTGCCCCGGTCCTTTGAGAGGCTTGCGCGGGGATATGGATCCAATGCGTAGAGGCCCTTTGGAGAAATTGATGTCATGTGGTGCTCCTGCCAAAACCCGTCCTCGGCTATATCAATAGATGACATGTCCATGAACAGGTCTTGGCAGGAGTAGGAACTATTTCTAATGTATGAAAAGGATATATGGGATATAGTGATGAAGTTTGGTGGAGATGAAACTGGGCTATTGTAATAGAGATCGGACACCTGCCATAATCATGATTACTGACTATTAGTGGCAGGCGGTGACCCGCCACTCAGTGAATGGGCCCCCCAAATAGTCACCGCGTTTTGCAACAGAGGGGCAACATTGGAATGAGCGGCTAAGGGTGGCCCAGAGGTGCGGCTCCGGTTTCGCCATCGCGAGTTTCTTCGTGAGCGGATTTCCTCGTTATTACGCCATTACGTGCAATACACTTCCATCCTCGAGCATATAGCTCTTGCGACTCCACTCTGGCCGGCCGGCTAAGGCAAGCCAGAGGTAGGAGGCCTCCCCTGGGAGCTCTCAGGTCCGCGGTGCCGCCACTCACCAACAGCTCGCCACAAGCTGCCCTGCGGAGACTGACTGCACTGGGAAGGGAACCCAGTGGGCGATGGGGTTGTCACATCCCTACGCCTTTTTATTATTGATGTTTGTTTGAATTGTCTATATAGAGGATCAATTCTTAAACCTCCAAAATTTCAGAATGACTTTGCAAAAACAGCGAATCGTTCGAGGTGTGAACAGAGATGATCCGTAGCGACCCATAGAGTGCTGAGTCAATGCTGTAACCAGCGCGCGGTAAAGTAAATAAGTCGTAATATTTTCATGGTGCCCCGGCGGCGGCGGCCAGCCCGCCCGATATGCGCTCCTCAAATAAACAAATGTGTTGATTTTTATACAGTAGCGGCCTTTGAGATTTGCGCTTCATCGGTTCTCAATGGTGGTTATAGAAATGCACAAATATTATTTCGATTAGTCATACCTGGAATGGCTTAGAAACTATTTAAGATCGAGTTTTCTTTTGATATATTTTGGCCATTTATTAAAGATGCAACAACTGATTAGTACGGCATTTCACAATATATAATTCTACATTATCAAAACAGAAAAAAAAATACATTACATACTGGAGGTATTTCCAATGGTTGTGTTGAGAAGGTACAAAAGCCCCAAATTGTGTATTCACATTTTATTTTTTATTTATTAATGACTCCTGATATTTTAAAAATAGTGTGCGTCGAACATGAGTCACGCACGTTAACGTCGGAAATAAAATAAATATTGAAAACGTTTATTTTCTCTATGCGCGTATGAACGTCCTTTAAATATTTATAGCTAGAAACAAACTTGATTTCGACATTGACTATCACTAAAAATACAATACTATTAGTTATTATTTTTAGTCGTTGTATAATGCAAAATTATATGAAGTACTCAAATAGAAAAAGTTATTAGATGTTTGTTCCTACTTAAAAAAAATCTATAATCAAGCAGAACCGACATAATCCTTAAGATGTTTAAACAGACAAATCCACAAAATGATCATTCATCACAACTGAAGACGCTAAACATGTTACCTCACGCCAACCGTATATATGTAATCAATTAATTTATTTTTAAATCTAAATTAGACAGACGCATATGTCAACAGAAAGAATGGCGCGGCCGTATGAATCACCGGGTTACAATTAATCTAATTTAAGGTTATCGGGGAGGCATAGGACGGGCTGCGCCGTCGCACAGTCTCGGACGGCAGCCGACTCCGGCGCATCGTCGCAAGCGAGTTGCATCCGCTGCGCCCGCGCATAGTTACGCTACACACACGCACGTGGCCTGTCAAGGACGGCCCAAATGTTATTGTAGTTGTGTGAAATGCCGCAATCAGACTGTGCCGTACAAGTTTCCATAACCGTCCAACCTGATTGCGAATTGCAAGTGATCGTTGACGTTTTCATGAGTGAATTGAGGGGTATGTTTCATGACTGTAACTTAATACAACTGATAGCACATATCTGTTGTTGTAAAGTAGATTTTGTATTAAGCTTTTTCTCATTGATGATATCGTTGTTTGAATCGATACCGCATCCTCTACAATTAGTCCAACTTCATAACAAAATTTGTTAAGTTAATTTTGATTTCAATTCAAGCATTGACTTCGAGCTTTTAACTGATCATAAACAATCCCATTGGTTAATTGACCATGTGACCCACTCTGTATGTATGATAATAATAATAATTAATGTTAATGATTTCCCGGTTACATTCTAGACCAGGAACCTGACAACAACAGTTTGTGGGAATGTTGTTGTTGATGGAATCTGCTACCAGTAGACCAAAACATTAGGTTTTATAGTTTTGGTAGTAGTTCATTGCCCGCATGCATTCGTTTGAATAGCAAGAATAATTTAAACCAATAGGAAACATTGTGCAGAATTGATTACAAACACAGTCGACAATCGAGATCCTATATTACCTAAATTTATTCCAAAACTTACTTGAAAGTTCCTGAATAACTTCAAATAACTTTCAAGTAAGTTTTGGAATATTTTTTTTTATTGCTAACATAAAAAATGAAAAAGTTCGTGTAAATCCCATATGAGTAATAGTGCAATAACAAAAATAGGGTAGGGGTTAGGGTATCGTGGACGCAGCTTGCTCTTGGCGCTAGATGGCGCTAGAGGTCCATTATAAACAAAATGTCTCATCGTCTAAATCATAAAGATCTTATCCACTTTTAATTAACTGTTATTATCATGTTTAATTGTCCATCATTATGAATTGTCAAAGTTTTAAATTAAAATATTGTGTATTTCTCACATCTTGCAAATCTCAAAACTTTCCATATTTCCTTTTGACTAATAAGAAATTTCATAGCTTTACAAGATAAAATTATCCACAAGTGTATACTTGTGTATTATTATACCATAATTTAAATTGAAAGGCATTGCAATCATGCGGCAAATTAATAATCGCCGCTAAAGATCGCTGACAGTGAAATAATCGTTTGTCAAAGAGCAATGCCAAAAGCTGACGGTTCGGTCTAACTGCCAGATAACACAAATTAAAGAATATAGAAAAAAAATATTTTAAAGAATATGTTTTTAATTTTTAAATTGTTGCCCGTTGCTCATTAGGCTGAACCTCAGGCAATATAGAAGCTAGAATTATTTAGCTAGCTTAGTAGAATTTAGCTAGATTTGATGTGAATTTTGTGTGGGTGTTTGTGGGAAAGTGTGTCATCAAATCTTATTTATCATTTAACATTTTTACTTGACTTTACCATTGATCCTTTTTTTATGGATTTGTGAAAATGATAAACAATCCAATATCTGACTATAGTCGTATATATATTTACCTATATTTCATAGGCGTTTCTTTTTTCAATATTCTAGTATGTGCATAAAAATATTGAAGTATGATTTAATAGGTAATTATGAAAGTACTCTATCTGTAAGGCTATGAGATAAACTACCATTCACCAAGTTGACAATATACCTACGTACAGATCAACTGGTAAGTTTACCTTAGTGGGATAGAGGGGATGTATACTTCTGTAATCACTTTTTTTGTGCAGATAGCTAGCTAGCTATCGAGCACCGCGGAGTGACGCTTTCGTCACACGCATGAATCACTGCTCGTTATTTTATGACGGTCGGTAATCGGTGTATCTATAGATAGACGTGGAAAGGTACGAAATATCAATATAAATAAACAATGCTGGCAACAGATTGTTTGAATTCGGAATGGATTCTGTAAAATGTAGAGTTTCGTGTGTTATCTTACTTATCACTTCAAGAGTTTTGTCCAATGATTTGCAGAGGTATTCGTTTGCAACCTTGTATTAACCCTTTGTTCAAATCACGATGATTTCCGAATTTATTTGAATTCGATTCCGAATATCTAGTTTAGGTAAACATTTCCAGCAACGTAAACAATGCTAAATATTTTACTCAGCCACAACCTAGTTACCAGGCCCGCTTATGGCAACACCTAGCATTTCTCGGCTGCTGTCCAAAATTACGACGGCTCTAAATTTATTCCCAATGTTAACTCTTTTGTTGTACCGAAGCGAGATCTCGAAGCGACGATAATAAACAACCCTCTTTGAAGATTTAAAAATAATCGTGTTTACGTGTCCCATTATCACGTGACGAGTACCAAGTGGCAACGCAACCCTTTTGTCATGAAAGTAGTTCGTATCATTTATCGTTTAATCCTTAGATGGTATTAGACATTTCGTTTATGATTTTCTTCATTCATCATCATCATAATTTCGTGTAGGTTACATTGTCAATCTCATGAGGAGCTCAATAGTCGAGGGTGGCCCGCGTATCCGTAGCTAATGCGCGTGTCAAGCAACGACGAGACGCGACCATTATTAGGTTGGTCGCCATTTAGTGGCATTTTCTATCTCGATGTCCTCCGTGCTTCAGAAAGCACGTTAAGCCGTTGGTCCCGGTTGTTATTGATTGTTAGCAGTCGTAAGGCTGTGTCAGATGCTTTTGGGCAGCTTGAAAAATTCTGACCGTGTTGGCCACTAACACACCTCGAGTCATGTTTCTGATGATCTGGTTTCCCTATAAAAGGGGTTACGGAGGTCAGACGGTAGTCGCTCCATTGTAATAACCAGTGCCGCCAAATCTAGCACCATGACTTACAGCGTACTCCAGTATCCGAAGCGTAAGCTGACGATACACGCTAAGATGATGACATTGTCAATCGATCATGTAAACCCCGGTGTCAGAGTTGTGCTGAACCGCCTCTCGGTGTCTGACTTGTTTCCTTTAACGACCACCAAATGGCAGCCAGGATTTTATTTTCTTCATTTGAAATTTAATTACTTTTCCTGTTACAGTATGATATACAGAATACTTTTATACTTACATATTTAATACTAATACATATATTTTATACGCGCTAGTTTATGAGGATGCATAAACATCCGTCAAATCTCTATGCTTGAACGGCTGAAAGTATAAAGTTTATATTGTCATGCGCGCTCATTAAGTTTATGGTGCAAAATGCCAATCACTATCTAGCCAAGATATCTGAGTGTATGAGTTTGTATTCAAGCGGGCAGCATCAGAAAATCATGATCGGTGAGACATTTTGCAGACGGCGCCTACAGTGATTCAGCCTAAACTGCGATTGCCTTTATAGCTGCGGTGGTAGCGCGGAGCGGCCGGGCCGTTGGCATCGGCACTGCTATATGACTAACCGCTCCCGCTCTAGATACAATCAAAATATGTGACAAGTTTATTTCTATTCGGAACAACACATTTCGCCCTGCTCAATATAGTTGAGCATCTGCTGAATTTTTCGACGACTTAAGTAGGTCGGGGCTCGCTCCTGCGTCACACGCCCCGGCTGCCGCACGCACTGCGCTTACGTTTACGCAAAAACGTTACGCCGTTATTTCTATGACCTCGCTACATCGGCTATCTGTAACCTCTTCACTACAATTTAGAGTAATTTCCTATCTCTGTTTCTTGTTGCTATGATCGTCCAATGTATATCAAAAATTGTGTTTTACTTCTATTTTTAAGTTTCTACATTTCTTTTTCCCCTTCTTTTGTGGTCATGATTGACGTTTACATAATATGTTGTCAACTCTTTTACTACTAATTAGTTTCATTTTTCTTTACCTGTATTTCTTATATGAGCGTCGTATGTATGTCATTGAGCTTCATTCAATATACTTCGGTATTGCGTATTTATTTATTTGCTTGGCTATTCATCAAAAATAAAACTTCATGTTATTATTTCACTACCTACTACGATCATGACGATCTCTGTTTAACACAATCTCTCTCTTGACTGTTAGGTAATGTTTTTAGCATTAAGTTCGCCTATTGTGCTATACAACTGTATTATGTACAATAAAGTTTAAAAACGAATACGAACATCAACAATCTACTAAGTACTTGTTTTCATGTTTGTGATTATTTTTTTTTATGTGTTTTTGGTCCTACATCTACGTTGTCGACGCAATTCATTTCTTGTGTTTGCCTAGTTAAATACCTCTGTATTTTTCAAGTGTGAAAGCGTGAGAAAATAAACATCAGAAAATAGTAAATTCCAAATTCTGTTGTTGCGAGACCGAACGGCCGCGGTCGGGAGTCGACTTCGCTCCTCCGAAATACACGTGACTCACCGCGCTATTTCACAACGCTACCTTTGCCAATAGCTTTTGTATTGCTTCCTATTTCTCATACTGATTTTTTCACTAAATGTTCAGTCGTTTCGAAAGGTTACTCCAGTCTAAAGTTAATCCCGCTATTTATTTTTAAATCAAAGATGTTTGAAATCATGCCAGTCTGTCTATATGCACGAATATCATCGAAATAAAATTAAAACAGCTCTTCTATAGACAACTGTATCATAATACATAATACTTTTTTTCGTTACAATACAGCTTCAGTTGGACCACAGATAGGTATTCGTTGCTGGACTAAGGACTACTGAAGCGCGAACCGCGAAAGTGTACTACACAAAGAAATCTATGAAGAAATGCGTCTCGTTATACTAAAACTACGAATTACATAATAAGCGCCCTAATGAATAACTGAAGGCGTCACTGGCTATAATTCACTATAATTCACTTCCGACACGCTCAGCCGCCCACTGGACGTAGTAAACAGAACCACAACAACGTTCTTTAAATCTAATCAAAATAGTTAATGTTGCACGTTAGCGCGTAGGCAAAGTATTGGGATAAATATTTATACACCTTAGCATTTCAGTTGCTTCCAGTTGTCGATTACTTTTTGGCATCAAACACAACTCGATTTCGAACCAGGTATACTTTTGAACAATATCAAAAGGGAAATGTTATATTTGTTTAATGTTGTTTCTTATTATACTCCTCCGGCTTTAATTTGTCCTAACTAAATTTTAACAATAAATTGACACTTAGGTATTTTATATTATTAAGTTCGACTGTCGCAATGCATGTCGTCTCCTTTCAGTAATGTAAAATAGAATTTCTCATGTCTGGTTGTCACAAACGGTTCCTGCTTAGTATCGTTGCGATTCTTTGATGTGATCTGGATATAATCACCTATTTAGCGCATTAACGGTGACTGGCCCAGATCTAGTTTCTTTGGAGTTGGCACGAAATTGTAAACTGCCCTCTTTACGATAGGTGCTAAACACTATAGCGATACATACCTACTTTTATACACCGTGAAATTTTAGTCGTTTTGGACCCATCGTCCAGTGACTCCATTCATGCAACTGAATAACTTTCCCCAAGATACATGGGTCGAAATATGGAATAAATTTTTGGACCTCCCATACAAAATGTCTCGTCACGTGACCTAACTTACTATGGGAAGTCCAAATTTGTTTTTCATGTTTCGAGCTATGTTCCTTGGGGAAATTTTTTCGGTTGCATGAATGGAGTCACTGGACGATGGGTCCAAAACGACTAAAATATTACGGTGTATATATCGACGGTTTTTTAATTATCTCTTTTTAGAGCTTAACGAGTGCACTTAAGTATCTACAAGTTCTGGAATGAATGAATGAACACTTTATTGCACCATTTACAAACAAAAGAAACACATAGTTAAATCCAATACAACTAAATGGGTACAAAGTCATTCTTTAACCATTGGCAAACGCGGCTTTAGTCCTTAGTTTATGTCAGGCTCATCCCGCAAACTGTTGCTTACTGTACCTTCTCTTGTCCAGTCTACTCTTTATGCCAGTTCACCGTGGGCCAGGTCTTCGCGTACACGTTCCCCAGAGGTTCTCCAGGTTGTCTGTGTATCTAATGTTTCTTTGTGAATTTCCATTTTCATGATTTTCACTCGCTGGCATAAGGCAGCGCAATAGTGATGCTCACAAATATAAATTTGGGGTCCATCTGAAACATCTGGGAGCTAAACTTAGCTCACCTGCTACTCGATGCTTCTTTCCTCCTAGTTTAATGGTAGCCAGTCTTGTGATTAGTAGCCACATCAACTTTGTATGCAAAGGTTGTCAGAATCTGAGAGAGTTGTCCTGCCACAAAAGCTGGCTCCCTCGGCTTGTGTGACAAATATTGAATGACAAATACCGTATGAAATAGAGAATACAAGGAATCCCTTCTGGGATCATTCCCTCAGTAATGTAGCCGAAGATACCATTTATGCTTTGCATTTAGAATTAAAAAATAACCATTATACGATGATAATACGACTATAATAAATGTTGAAGTGTGTTTGTTTCTCCATCTTTTACATGAAAACAAAGAGACGGATTGACGAGGCTTTGAAATGAAAACTTATCTAGGTGAATTTACGCTTTATTTAAAACGTAAAACACTTCAAACGCAAATACCCGATGATGCGCGCATCGTAAAACTGAAACTTCCTTTTAATATAAGATGAGAGATGCACTTAATTTTAGTTTCAGTGAGTCACACAAGTCTGTTGGCCTCTGTGAAATAAAATGTATTATTGTCCTTTGAGTACTTTAAAATTACACGCAAGGACGCCTAAATTCGCTCTGCGGATATTTCCGGATCGAATGAAACTGTCTCCGATGAATCAGATTTTTTGGGGGTCTATACTCTTTAATTCTTTTCATCTATTTCATCTTTTATTTTGTTGCTTATTATAAAATGCCTATCTCATTTAAAATTTTCTTCTCTAATCATCTAGAAGTAATCCATTTCTTCAGAAAGTAGTCTGAATTGAAAACTTCAATATTCATAAGTACCATTTTGTCAGAAATTATGTTCCAGACTTCCAGTTTATCAAAATTTTATGTCGTATAATGTTTATTTCAATGTGCCCTGCCACTGCTTATCTAAAATTGTAATAATAGTAATGATGACAAGACCATCGTATGAATTTTTAACCACTTTATTTTCTCGTGTTTTCATTTTATTTATTTTTTAATTAAAAGTAGTTAATTTTCGCGTACTAAAACACTATACAAATTGGGCTAGTTTTTATAAAGTCGTCCTGTATACGGAACACTATCAGCTTGAACGTACTCGAACATGTCGTGTCTTTTTTTTATGTTGGATGTAAAACATAATTCCCTGTCACTTTGCCCGGCGTGATCCCAACATTAAAAGTTTGGACATTCTGTGGATTTTTGGCACTCTGTTGTATGTTCAAGGAGCTAAAAGCATAACGGTTGATTCGGAAATAAACCATTGTTATTTAACTTGTTCTATCGAATTTGTGCTAACCTAAATTGACTTACAGATTCCAACAGTTTTCATGGATCGAGGTCGAGCCACATAAACATCCACAAAGCTCTAGCAGGTTGCAACAGCAAATCAAAATTAAATAGTTAGGTTTTTAACGAAAATTTTACTTTAAATTTTTAATACCCCGAAAATTCTATTTTGATAACTTTAGATGTATAACGTCGGTTGTCAACAGCGTCTATAAATCGCTAGCTAATAGTATAAGTTGTTGGATAGTGGACAGTTTCCGCAAGGTGTCAACCGAGTGACGCAACCCCGGTCTGCGTCTGCGCTTCGTCGCGACGCCAAATCGAAAATATATTAACGTATTAACACCACCGATCAAAGAGCTTACCTTCGCTCAGCTGATTTAGAACACGTTCGAAGACTTTACGAAATTATCTCTTTAGGTTCTCATCAATCGAAAATAACCAGCAATAAAGTTAAAAATAATTAAAAACGCCCTATTCATTCATTTTATTCCTTGTTCTACGAGGTTGTAAAATTTTGATTGACCTGTCTTCTCCATCCATAACTCTGCTATAACCGTGCAGGCCAAGAGTGAATTGTGTTTTCCAATAAATAACATGAACTAGCAAACCGCAATAAGATCGTCATGATAAGAAAATCCCCGTTGCCAAGATTTACCCATTGTCATTTTTCAGTGGGTGATATCCAAATGGCGTGACACCTGAGCTAGTCTGTCATGTGACGTCCAGCAGTTGAAGCTGCCGTTCTTATTTCTTGTTATGTCATAATTTTGGTTTTTTTATTCATAGTAATAAAACCATCGGTCTTGTTTTCAGTTCTTTTGGATGAAATTTTAGATGTCTGGAAATAATACTTTTGTCCATCAAGTTTAATCCCTTATGCGAAATTTATTTATTTATTTATTTATTTAACCTTCATTGTACAAATTACAATTTGTAAAGCACAATAGGCGGACTTAATGCTAAAAGCATTATCTAACAGTCAACCTTTGGGTATAGCAGAGAGCTTAAATGTGGGTGTACAGAAAATACCACGGGAACGGCTTGTAAAATCTATACTTATACGAATAAACCTACACAACCATATATTTTATAATACAATAAACATACATAAACAATACATATACCTATACAAATAATATATATATATATATATATATACATAAACATATAGTAAATTCATATAATATAATGTTACATAAAATACAGATGCAATATACGTCATTAAACCAAGTATGGTTAATGACTACATTTAATCAGTTGCTTTGCTGAGCGAGAAAATGTCTGAATACCAGAGCTTTGAAACCATCGCGGCTAGAGGCACTCCTAATAGATTCGGGAAGCGCGTTCCAGAGTCTGACAGCCGTAACGGCGAAAGAGTTGGAGTAGAACCCAGTACGGTGAGAAGGAGTGGCGAGAGTTAACTTATTTGAAGAACGCAGGGCTCTTTCATGAGTTGAACTTAACAGTTGTAAGTCTTTTTTAAGGTAGCCTGGAGAAGAGGGATTATTTAAAATATTGTACAATTGACAAAGAATGTGGAGATTCCTGCGTTGACGGATTGAAAGCCATTTAAGCTGGGAACGGTATTTCGAGACATGGTCGTATTTACGAAGGCAGAAAATGAATCTGATGCAGTTGTTAAGAAGGCGGTCTAATTTGTTTAATTGTTCTTCAGTTATGTCCAGAAAACACACATCAGCATAATCAATTATCGGGATAACAAGGGCCTGGACCAGCATAGTTTTCGTTTTGATAGGCAAAAAATTCTTTAAACGTTGTAGGTAATGAAGTGAGGCAAATACCTTCCGACTAACCTCAGTAATGTGATACTGCCAGCTCAGTGTAGAATCCACGTAGAGACCCAGATCCTTTACTACATGACACAGCGAAATCTCAGTTCCACTATAGATAATGGGTTGGATCGATTTAATGTCTAATTTATTGATTTGAACACTACTTCCTATAACAATGGCCTGACACTTTTTAGCGTTTACCGAGATTCCAAAGCTGCAAGACCACTCCAGAATACTACGTAAATTGTTATTTATTAAGTCAATAGCAGAGTCGATATGATCTATATTGGTTTGTGTATAAAGCTGCAAGTCATCAGCGTAGTAATGATGTGGGCACGTCAATACTGAAGACAAGAGATTTATAAAAATCGAGAATAAAATTGGAGACAGTATACCGCCCTGTGGAACACCAGCATCAAGCTCGCACCAGCCAGAAGTATCCTGCCCATTGCGAACCTGCTGCCGGCGACCACGAAGATAGCTAGTAAACCAGTCAATCACTGAAGATGAGATATTGCACCGAGAGAGGATGGCCAAAAGTATATCAATATCTACCATATTAAAAGCATTGCTGAAATCAATCAAAACCAAAACAGTAACCTCGGTATTCTCCATTCCTGCTCTGATGTCGTCTGTTACTCTAAGCAATGCAGTGGTAGTGCTATGGCCAGGTCTAAAACCCGACTGAAAGGGATTTAAGAGATTGTTATTCAGCAAATGCTCAGTTAACTGCCTGAAAGCTGAAGCCTCTAGAATTTTGGATAGAAATGAGAGGATAGAAATAGGACGGACATCACTAAAATTGATGGGATCAGGGATCTTAGGGAGAGGACGTACGTAGGCCAGCAGCCATGAAGCAGGAAAATGATGTTCTGAAAGGCTGTAGTTTATTATGTGCGTGATGACAGGAAGAACACAGGGAAGTATAGGAATTAACATCTTGCGACTTATTTGATCAGGGCCAACAGCGTTGGAAGTAATGGAAAGAATGGTTTTGGTGACCTCATCCTCAGTGACTGCGGCAAATTCAAATATCCCACCATCAGAGACAGGCATGGCAAGAACAGAAGAAATTGTTGAATTTTTGATGTTATCATCTAGAAGTGGCACCGATGTAAAGTGATTATTGAGATGATTTAAAGAAAATGGAAACTTAGATATATCTTTCTGCGCTTTACCTATGCCCTGAGAATTCAAGAATTTCCACAGATTTGCTGGAGAGACATTTTCAATGTTATCAGAGAAATACTGGCGTTTAGCGTTTCTACACATTTGGTTGCAACGGTTTCTTGCAGCCTTATACAGCGACCAATTTTCATCAGTACGATCCTTTTTAAATTTTCGGAAAGCATAGTTACGTCGTTTCATGGCCATACGAACATAACATACATAAAATTTCATCTGCGAGTATAATATTCGTATACATATTTATAGATTCTTATTAATTATAAATATTATAATACAAGTCTTACCGTACCGGTACCGTAATGGCACTAGATTAGCGCCCATGTCTGCTTCTTGTTTCTCATGCATTGCATTCTCATTCGGCAAATTGTTATTTTTTTTAAACTTCATATTTTTCTATTCTCCGTGTTACTTTTTCAATTTCATCGACTTTGTCCTTAATAATACATTTTATTGGAATTTTCTTAATTATTTCTGTGTCGACGATTAGAGTTGATCTGGTCAGATCAAAGTCTTATCACAAAATGGGTTTCTTGAAAATGTGAATCTTTGCACATTGTAATTTATGTCCAAAGAAATCCGACCCCCCCTCACTAGCGACACTAGCTACTCTCGTAGCTAGCTAGACAGAGCTACAGAGAAATCGGACTCTCGTCCGATTTCTCTGCAGCCGTTTGTATTGGAACCACAGACTTCCTGCTTCTCATCTAATAAAATAGGTCGATAATTTAACCTTCCCAGTTTACGTTTTATAGCTGATTGAAGTTAGGAGTCGTAAAGTGTTGTTAGTCATGATCCATCCGTCGCCAGAGATCCGTCATCGAGCGTCTGCCTGAACCGCTGTCCTGTCTTCACCTACCGCTCGTTAATTATCGCCGAACATCGTTCACTGCACATGATTTTGTATAACCCTAATATAGAGGATTCTGTATAAAGTCCCGAGTGTTCCTGAACCTATATGGAACTTTAAATTGTATGTATTGGTCGACCTGTTTGCACGAGCCTTTCCTTTCTGAGGTTTGTTTTGATCCTACTATTGTGTGTGTTCAAATGTTTAGTATTTTAATCTCCATGATTTCGGTGATTTTTTTTTTCGATTGATATCTTTTCTTTTTGTCAGGAACATAAAGTTATTTCATTTCTCAGGTTTTCTGTTTTCATGTCATGTCAAAAATGTTAGCCCAATTTTTCAAAGAATTCTTATATTTACTGCTTATTTTATGTTCCTTCGATCTAGTTATGGAAATTCATATTAAATACGTGTAGACCACTTCCGTTTATATATGCGCTGAAGATTTATTGTCGGATTATTCTGGGCGTTTTTTAAGACTGCGTAAGTTATACTTTAGCAGTAATGAGCTATTAAAACAGCGAAGTTGGCACGCTGCACCGGCTATACTATTTTCTAAGGGCACGTGCTGCTTGGATTGTGTTTTTATAAATGTCTTAAATCTGTCAGTAACTAGTAAATCAAGCAATAAATTTTAATTTCAAACAAATGCTATTAGAACCGCAGACTAAGAACAGCAACTTTAATTTTTAAGTTTGTAAACATGTTGCTGCCCTTGTTGATGCTGTTGTTATTTTGCAAATGATAAATTACTTATTCCTTGAAACAAGCTGACGTAGGGCTGTTTATTGTTAGCCGCATTACCGTGTCACATGCTGATTATGAGATGCATTTACGTCGGAATTACGTTGATTTTGCGCACTGCACCTTGGCCGATGCACGTCGCAATCATCCTATGAATTAAGGGCTGCGGCGATGCTGCAATCGGGCCCTAAATTATCCCAAACAATCGCAGGCGAGCGTCCAACACGCGAGTTGTCAATACAGCGATTACGTGTTGGGATGAAATGCAATTAATCAATCAAAAGTAGGGCACCCGAGAGGTTTATGTCAGTGAAGTAAGTTGCATGTTGGTCTCAATCGTTGCCAGCGCAAGAAGCGATGTGGGCGCGGGTCGTCGACCGGCTGCAGAGATCGCTGCGCGTGCGCCCTCCCAGCGAAAACGGCAGAAAACCTGACGAAGGGCGGCAGCACACGTTGTCCGCATTTAGCTCGGGCTGACGTCGCTGAGTCACCGCACCACGAATAGCGTCGATTTGTTTGTTGCACCGCGCTCCCGGCTCTCCCGTCGATTATTTCGAACGGACGCGGGTGCGGGTGCCAGTACTGCCAGTGTTCGGCGCAGTGTCTCCGCGAGCGCACGCCATGACGCCATTGCCCGCGCCGCCCGCGCGTCTCCGCCGCCTCCAGTGCGACTCCGCCGGTATCGTCACCACCATCAGGGACACTGTCAGCTGTAGTTGGATATTCTATAGTGAGTGTCCGACCGAACCCTACGACGGCCGCCCGCCCGCCCGTCGCGAGGAACTTCACACTTCCTAGTACTCGACGCGATACTAACTCTCGAAAATCTAACCCTGCTCTGGATCACGACCCGACAAACCCGTTGTTATGTGAATGTTAGCAGTATCACAATATATTTTTAGATATTACAAGGAGTTGTTCTAAAAAGTGATTTATTCCGACTTTGAAATTATGGGAGTGTACCGAAGACAACGATTTCCGTAATATTAACTGATTCGCAGTAAGTTTTGACACTTCGATCTCAAGCAGCCGATCTGTGACAATCAGAATTATCTGAAAAATAAAGTTGTTTGGCTTCATTCACATTATTGCTATCTTGGTTTTTCATTAACTGGCCTGACGTGGATTGATGAAAAGTCGTTCATCGCCTTGTTTAGTCCAGTACTGCCATCTATTTGTGGGATGAAGAATTGCACATAGAAAGCAGAAATCTAGGTGAAGCGTCTGACATCAGCAACCAGGAGTAAATTTAACTCCTGACGTAGTTGCGTGCGTTGCGTCTGATTCCTCCAAATATTAGGATTGTTCCTGCTGTATCTGTAATTTCCCATTGACCATTATAACTATCGCGGTTGCAAGGATATCAATTTTTTTATATTGTTAATTCACCCTCGAACTAACAACAAACATTAGACCTTATTCTACCTAACCTACTCGAAAACAAAAGTATCAACGATACTACTACATAAAGTGTCTAGAGCATGGATATAACTGTTCTAGAATGTTGTTGTTTAACATTTTGTCCACTACTTTTACTTACTTATGTCCACTAAAAATATGTACTTTGACATGTAAACCAATTACACAGATTCTTATAACATCGGCGTAATAAAACCAAATCATCGCACGAGTGTCGTGAGAAGCGATAAAAACTATTATTTATAGTTGGCGAGTTCCACCACCAAAAATACTCCCAGCAAGTGCTGATATGAAATATCTAGCAAAAGAAAGAAAATGGTGGAACTCATACCAGAGAAAGTAACAGAAAACGTGCTGAGTAATGAAACAATAACACTCATAGCTAAAGATTACTGTTGTATAGTTAAGAAAAAGCTCTAGTTGGATCTAAAAACTATCAATTGGTTTATTCCGAATTTGCAATAAAGACGAAGTGTTAAACAAATTCTGAACT